>JAKCOX010000024.1:6226928-8626928 GCA_022605575.1 Laterallus jamaicensis coturniculus | reverse complement strand
GATTATCCTCTAGCAGCCTTTTGGTGCCCATTCATATCTTCCAGATGGAGAGAAGCTGCTCATAACTGTTGTCTTCCACTGTCTTTGGTGACTTCTCCTTTTCCTCAAGAGAGGGCACATCCCTGACCTACAAACAAATGGTGGTACACAGGAGATGGCCACAGGGCTGTCATGGTGCCCCAGAAACAGATCCTCATGTTTGTTTATCCTTTTTGCAATAAAGCAAATTCTTGTTGACTTTTGTAACAGTGGTGCTTGTGTTCTCATTGCCTCCCACTTGAGCATAGCAGTTCTTGGTTGGGTACAGCATCAGATTGCAGCGGGGTTAGCATGTGGTAGCAAGAATGATGCTGGGGGGCCTGAAGGAGGGAGAGCATTGCTCTAATTTTAAATCACTGAACTGGCAGCTTCATCTTATATCAGCTTACCCAGACTCAAAGGATATCGCTGTGATCTGTTTAACTGAAATTAACCTCTAGTGATAGGAGGCAATTACATTCCAAAATCAGTGGTGAACTTCTGCTAATCAGTCCCCATTTGACAGTGTCCCCAGGTTTAAAAGCATTATTTTCAATCAGTGAGAACAGGTTTTTAAATCCAGCTCTGGGACTTCCTGAGTCCCGGCCAACTTGTGGGCAGCTGAGTCTGTGTTGCGCAGCTTTTAGCTGGATATCTTCTGCCATGAGATGGTTTTGCAAAGCAGGCTGAACCTGGCTTGTGAATGAGTCCACCTTGCTCCTGGGCACTCCTGTCCTCAGGAGGGAAGAGTAAGGTAAGGAGTCCCCATTGTGTGTCTTCTTCATGTGTGCAGTGACATCACTCGCCTGGCACAATCTCTCCCCTTTGAGTGCCACCACTAGCATGGCTCCCACAGTCCTGCTGCTACAGAAGGCAGGAAGAGACTGGGAGAGGCCAGCACTGGGGACACTTATTTCTGGAAAAGGTCTAAATCATCCATCAAAGCAATTCATGCTCATGGGTCATGAAGGAGGACAGAAATAGGAAGTCACCTTGTTCATTTGACAATGGCTTATGGACACAGGAGAGGAAACAGTTATTGAATGGCAACAGCAGATGCCAAGTCAGATTACTTTGCTGTCTGAATAGGTGAAACCCAGTGATTAACTTCAGAGAGTGGCAGAGTGTCCTAGAGAAAAGACATGTAGAGGAGAAGAGTAAGCAGCTCTGCCCCCCAGCTTCTCAGTCCACACCCTTTCCCACAAGCCTCTGTAAAAAGACCTTCTTAAAGAGTGACATGTGTAAACAATGATACCTAGTCACTATGAAAATCTTGTGGATTTGAGGAATCAGCCAAACCTACTCATATTTAACTGTATCTAATTGTCTGTAAGCTCCATGTTTAAGCAGTCATCTGTGGACACATGGGTTGGGACCCATGGGTTGGGACCCATGTGTTAGTGTCCACATGAGCTCCTGTTCTATTGTAATGGTTTTCAGACTGGCAACTCTTCTAAAGATACTTTTGGATCAAAGCTATGTTTACCCTTTCTAGCACTGATATTGCTGTGATACTTTCTTTTAATATCTACAAATCTCAGGTTTTCTTTATATGGCCTGAGATTCTGTTTGGAAGATTTCTTGTTGCATCTTGTTTTCTCGACGGTACTTTCTCAGGGGTGTTTCTTAAACCGTATTTGTTGAGGGCTTAGTGCCACCGACTCTACAGTCAACTAAAACCTCTGCATGACTATAAGGGAAGGTAACTGAGGGGATAAGGTAAGTTTTGGCTATTTAAATTTAAGCACAACTGAGCTACTAAGCCATCTCCAGTTCACCTCCTTGCGCAACGATTTCATCTCACCCTCAAACCTTACAAGTACTGGCAGTGGTCAGTGCTTTGCAGGGTTCTTTCTGGGCTGCTTCAAAGCACTTGCTCTTCTCTTTGAAGTTTCGTTGGAAGTTCCCTTACGAAATCTGCTCCTGCTTGTGTCATTTTGAGTCCTGGTTGAGATTGTGTCCAGAAGCAGCCACGCATTTGGTGTGCCTCAGCCCATATATAGAGGAAAGCAGCTTACTGAAGTCAAGACCAATAACCAGACCTCTGTATTTCTACTGAAATAGAAACGATGTGGGAAAAGATCATGCATTGTTTATTAAGGGCAGAGAAAAGATCCTGTTATGGCTGAGACATAAGGCACAATATATATACATCTGAATGTAATGCTACTAAGGTGCTTGTAGAAACCCAGAGCTGCCAAGCGTCCTGATTGCATTCTAGTGTCTAAACCAAACAGAGTGGAAAAGTACCTCTGTGCTTTAGCGACCTTTCCTGGGGTCATGTTCCAGCCCCATTCATTTGTGGATTGAATCTTTTTTTTTTAATTTCTCCCTTCAGCAGATGTTTAAACATTCAGTTCATCGTGACTCTTGGATGAATTTCTGTACCCTTCCCAATGCCCTCTGCAGCACTCCCACCTCTCTGCTCCCTGTCTCAAGATGCTGACCTGCACACTTTGTTTTGTATGAGCTCTCAAATAATGCCTGTTTTGGGCTGCCTGGTGACATTCCTCAGTAAAAAGAAAAAAAAAAAAAGGCTTTAAGAGTCACAGGGGCCTGGGTAAATATAGTGGAACTACTGCTCTTGTAGGACTCAACTCCTGTGTCCTCAGCCCACTGTGCTTGTTGACTCATTGGATGAGCTTGGAGAAAGTGTACTGGAACAGGGGTCAGGCTGGTGACTAACTCATCTCAGTCTTATACTAGTAAAAGAAGGGCTTTTGTGTCAAAGTGATACCCCCACCCAGGCCTTATTCAGCTCTTTTCATTGCTCACTGGACTTTACTCTGAGTTTTCTTTGAAGAAAACAATGCCATCTTTTATGGATGAGAGAAGCGAGTTTGTCAGAACAGAGTGATATAACTGAGAGGCTTCCTCTGCCAAAGATTCTATCCAACAGTGATGGGAAATTCGGCTCCTCCGAATGTTCCTGATTCATGCTGTAACATTATTTGAAACCAGGAATATCTGCATGTTCATCTCTGTGCTTGTTCATAAAAGACTGCCCCAAAAGCTCACATCTCTTACCCTCAATTACGAAAGAAATATCTGGTAGCTCTTTTCTATGCCATATTTTGATAGTAAGCCTGGAGAGTGCTTGCATTGGAAAACTGCCCAGAGAGCATTTTATTGGCCACATTCAATTTTAAAATGGTTTATATATCCCTAAACCCCAGGTTTACAGTATTTAATATTACTAATGGGATGGTAAGACTGCCAAGCATTTGTCAGCATAGAGATATCAGAATGGAAACAGTAAAATGACACATTAATCTTTGAGCTCTCAATATGTCGCCACAGAAACACCCACTGCCCATTATCCAGCTGTTATGAAAATACCAAGTTCTTAATAACAGACACGCTGGAAGAGAGGTAGAAGTGCTGAGGAGAGAATATTGCAGTTGGCTCAGACCTCCCTTTTCTTGTTCAGCTTCAGTCACAACCAGACATCACTGCCTGCCTCCCGTGGAGACAGGTCATTGCCAGGCTGCATTTAAAAGGGAAGATAAGAGACAGTGGGGGTTTGTTTTGGTTTGTTTTTTCTTTTTTTCTTTTTTTTTTTTTTTAAAATAAAGCCACGCAAGTACTCAAGTACTCGTATGCAGGACATTTGGTATGTAGTGACAGCAGAGCTCCCACTGGCTTCTCTGGCACTAGGTGAGACTCTCGGGACCTGACATTTATTGTGATGGCTGGTTAATTTTAAGGGTGAGCAGCAGACCCAATTGTAGGCTACCTGTGATTTGCTGGGCTGTGATTTTGCAGCTAACACTATTTCTAGGCTTGGTCCTCTTCTACCTCTTGCCCTGGGTTCTGAAGTACCTGTGGCCTATTCTCCAGGGCATGAATTCTAAAATTGAGAATCTGTGCATTTGAATTTTCTGACTGACATCTTTATCTCATAAGAAGAGAGCATCAGCTGCTTTTGCACCTGAGCCTGAATGAGACTAAACCCTCCTGCCTCTCAAACTGCTTCCCACAGACTTTACTGGGTAAACAAAGTTTACTTAACTGTCACATCACTAAACATCCTGCTTCCCTCTGGATGGCAGAGGAACTAGAAAGAAATAATGCAGGCGTGAAGGTGGTTCTGTCTTTCGCTACAAGCAAAAGTAATTGTTTTCTTTGTAATCAACAAATCCCAAGGAATGTTTTCCCCTTATGACTCAGAAGGTGGATGATATGTCCAACACCAAATGTTTTTTGGATGTATTGGGGTGAAGATCTTACCTTAGAAAGAAGGCCCCTCTGGCACATTCCCTGGCATACTCAGCAGCAGGCAGTACAACCTAAGAAGCTCATTTGTTTTCAGTTCCGTTTAATCCTTCAAACTAACCTCTAGAGAAGGAGCAGAAACAACTGCTTCCCATCTGGGGTCAACCCACTGCCCTCCCTTGGACCAGGAGCTGTGCTGGAAGGAGCAGTGGACCACGCAGGCTGACAGCTCTGGGAAGAAGCATCATCTTATCTGTAGGCTCTGGTACCAGCATTTTCCAGAGGCTCCTAATGAGCAATGAAACTGCTGCTTTGTAACTTGCTTTTTTATGCAAGTTGTGACAATTTTATTTGTGGAATAGGCAATGGGGTAAAGAGATTCTCTCTTTCACTCCAAATGTTTTCAGAAATAGCAAGTAAAGGAAGCTCTGTGTGGGCTTTGCTTGCTTTAATGTGTAGCCCTTCATTTTATGAGGAGTGCACACATGCACTTTCCCTGATGAACAAGGGATTTGATGTTAACTGGTACATATTCAAGCTTACAGTTATTTGGCATGTCTCTCTAATAGCACTGTTGGCCCATCTCTTCCAAAATCAGATCCCACATGCAAGAGTGTGTTTAAGTCAAACTTTCTCTGTGAGACACTTATTTTAAGCTCCACAGAGGCTTTGCAGGTGTTTCAGAAATAACCAGAGCTCACATAGCTGCAGGGAAAATAAAAAGCTCTGTTTATTCACTTAGTGATCTGGCTGCATGTGTCATCCACAATGTCAGACAAAATGTCAACACCTCTGTTTAACTCATCTTTCCACTTTTCACAGGCCTGATATCCATAAGTGCAGCTGAATCTTGCTGTACATTGTAAGTAGAGTCAGGAGGCATGCCTGAGAATCACAGCAGCAGTACTGTCAGAGATCTGAGCATTTGTTCTGTACCTGTGCATTAACTTTATCAGTTGGGGGCTGTCCCTCACCAGCATATGTACAGATTGTATTGATCCTTGGGGTGCATCTTAGAATTGAAAAAAGCCTCAACTACCAGCCTTGTAGATTCTTGGATATCACTTGCTCAGAGCATTTTACTCAACCAGAATAAATGCTGTGCTGGCATGGTTGCCTACTGGAGCACACTGTGGGGGAAATCATTAATGCCCACACATTTGTTCTGTTGGGCACCATGGACTAAGAATTAAAAGTCATCTGTGGTGATGCATGTGCACTTTGCAGGGATTAGCCCATCTGTATCTTTCCATTTTTAAATAAAATGCCAGCTACATGAGTGTTTCAGCACTTGTGATGATTACTGTATTGTGCATCTGCTAAAACTAATGATGCAAGTAATTTCCAAAGTTCAAACACTTTCCTCATTTTCTAAAGCTCAAAGCTGGAACACTCCTGGGAACTGAATGCAAATTTCTGAATTGAATTAGGAGGAAAATTGGATTAGGAGGGTTTGGTTTTTTTCATGTTCTAAGAAACAAGAATTAGAAGTCCTCCCACAGTAGGACTAGACACAGTAACACACACAATAAGTCAGAACTGGATAAACAAAAGGCTTGAATTATATTTATTTTTGGATGCATGGGATGAGTCAGAACCTTATCTTCTTACTGAAAAGAATGGAGTTTTGTTTGGGTTTTTATGCTGTGGATACAGTACCTGTTCTTCTCTCAAAGAATCCAGTCCATTCTTACATATATTTCTTAAAATAAGGATTGAACTTGCATTCTAAGCATACATTATGGTCTAGACTTGTCTCTAGCTGAGGACTTGATTGCTATTGCCAGCTCTGTGTTCAGACAGTTTGCTCTCCTGTCCTGGTCACGTTTTCTAACACAAGGTAACTGCTGAAGCTGACTGCAGCAAGGCATCCATTACAGCAGAGGGCTGGTCTAGGCAGGGAAGATTCTGTGTATTGAGGTAGTTTGTGATTTACGTTGCATTCCTGCTCTGTATTAGCTGTCTGTGGAAGTGTGCTCAGTGAGCAGATGGTACGGAGAACAACTCCACTCTGAAAGTGCCAAACATCATCTGGCTTTGAAAGCAAAGGAATTTCCTTGTGCTGGCAATGGTAGGGTTGCACTAGGGGTGACTTTTTTCTTTTAAAGAAAAAAGAAACTGTTCCCTGTCACAGTACCCTAAAGCAAACCATTACCCATCCTTCAGCTGACCACTGGTGTCCAGTAACAGCTGATACAGCCCAAAGATAGAACAGAAGTTATGTTTATCATCATGGTTGGAAACGACCTTCAAGATCATCAAGTCCAATCATCTAGCAAGCCCTACTAGGTCCAACACTAGACTATGTCACCAAGTACAACATCTACTCTTCTTTTAAACACTTGATGATTCAACCACCTCCCTGGGCAGCCTGTTTCAATATCTAACAACCCTTTCAGTAAAGACATCTTTGCTAACATCCAACCTAAACTTCCCCTGTTGCAGTTTAAGAGTTTCCCCTTGTTCTGTCAAGGACACAGAGTCTGTAGCTGCTTGGCTGTTTTCAGAATTCCTAGTCCAGAAAATTTCCTGGTCCTAAATCACTCTTAGAAAAATTCAGATTTTGGGATTGTTCCAGCTCTTAAGGGAAGGCAGTGTCCCAGAGAGCTAAGGGAGGCTTAGACCAAGCTGGGCTGGACAGGTTCGAAGGAGTACCTTGCACTTCTGCACACAGGAAGCAGTATCAGCCACTGTAATTGTAGTAATGTGATTCTCCCTGGTTAATACTGTCTTGCAGAGGTTGAGACACAGCTGGATAGAAAGAGATTTTGGCTAGGCATAGCTTTTTACACTTTAGGAACAGTTGCTGAATAAAAGACATCCCCAAATACTTTCCTTCCCTTTAGTGAGTAACATGCAGTTTCAGTAATCATCAGAAGTGACTTCCTGATGTCCTCAACTACTCCTCTCTGGTTTCTCATTCACCTTCAGCTTTCAGCTTTCCACCCTCGATCCACATCTCACCTACGTCCAGTGCTAGAAAAACTGCTTTCTTGTCTCTGGGAATGGTGGGACCATAGCATGAGTAAAACCTGCTCATTTTGGAAGCTCATATGGTTTCATATTCCTTTCCCTTCCACTGGATTGTTGTAAAGTAGGATATAGGATGAATGAAGCTGGACAAAGAGATGTAGTCACTATCTTAGAGTATTCAACTTTCTGAAATGTAAGTCCTGAATAAAGAGAATCCTGTGAACTTCTTCCATAGGAAGATATTCTTAACTGTGAATTTTCCACTTAGGTTCAGCAGTGTATCCAATGATGGCAGGAATGAAGCTGAATACTAACACATTTCTGGGTCATGCCCTGATGCTGAAACAAGTTTGCCCTACATTTGTGAACATCTGGAATGACGTGGTGAGACTATCGCAGTACTCCCATGTCTCTAAGGAAATAACTTTTCCAGTTCTCTTGGCAGAAAGAATACTGGAAGGATCTTAAGGCAGGGAGTTGTGTGCCTGTGGTGCAGATTCACCTCAGTGAAGTGCCCTGGCTGGCAAGAGCACAGCTATTCTAAACAATGTTTTATAAAGCAGCCTTTGAAGTCCTAGGACAGCATGAGAAGAAAATCCGGATTTACAAGACCTAAATAGGACCCTGACTCGAGATTAGCCTCAGCTCTGGCCTTGAGAGCATCGTTGCAGAGCATTTATTCACTTGCATTTCCACGCTTGTGGTGGACATGTTTTCAGTGGTCTGGGCTGCATTATAAACTGGATGTCTGAGCCAAGACCCAGACTGGCACGTCTGACTGCTTAACAAAAGAGAGACGTGCCCCTGCTCCAGAGGGCACACTGTCCTGTGTTTGGAGGTGGCTGCCATGTCTCTGCAGACCACCTCGGTAGCAGGCTGCCACGTGGGCAGAACAGGTGGTTGTGGGTGGCAGTATCATTTACCCACTGCCACCAGGATGGAGTCACCACAGCATGCAGTGAACAGTGTCAGCAGCAGTTGTCTGCTCAAGATTATGATCCACACAGGCATGGGATTAGAGCAGACTGCTGGTCACAGCCACCCGAGTCCATAAACTGTTCAAACATGAGTGATGCTGGGCTGCTCTGTAAAAATATTTGTATTTGGTACGTTTCACTTAGCACCACGCAGCAGAATACAGGCTGATATTGATGAAGAAAGCCAAGGCAACGCTTTTAACGTGCTAATAAATACATACATTCTGAAGAGGAAATAAAAGGAATTTCTGGGCCAGGACAGATTGCTCTGCAAATGTCTTTAAGAAAAACAAACCCAAAAATATTTTTCCATATAAAATTCTTTAAAGATGGAAGGAAATAAATTAAACACATCTTTTCTGCAGGCAGGGGCTCTGTTGCATGTATTTCAGCACAGTGCAGTCTTCTATTGACTGCAGATGTGAAAGCAGAGCTGGTGGCTGGGAGGTACTCTAGGTCTGGAGCTGTGCTGGGCAGGCACAGAGGTAGCCCATGGGCAAGTGACCACAGGAAGCAGCAGTGCTGCCTGGTAGCGCTGCAGGTCCTCTGTGTGGGCATCACGACTGTAACTCCAGCACAAGAGCAGAGATTTGCCCCTTTTCTTTGGTCAGTGGAGACAGGACAAGGGGCAATGGCTGCAAATTGGAGCACAGGAAGTTCCACACCAACATGCAGAGGAAATTTTCCACAGTGAGGGTGCCAGAGCCCTGGGACAGGCTGCCCAGGGAGGTGGTGGAGTCTCCTTCTCTGGAGAGATTCAAGACTCATCTGGACACCTATCTGTGTAGTATGAGCTGGGGAGCTGCTTTGGCAGGGTGGTTGGACCTGATGATCTCTCAAGGTTCCTTCCAACCCCTACAACTCTGTGATTCTGTGATTTTTGTGAGGCCAAATCTTCTGCTTGTACAACTTCACTGAAGATCTTGGTTTAGCCACATCTGTCAATGTGTAAACTCATCCTACCATCTCTGAGAGTCCTGGGGGCAATCTTTCAATTTTAATCCTTATAAATGTAACCCACTGAGTGGTGGTCACCAGGAAAAGCCAACGTTTAGCAGTCAGCCTACATGTGTTTACTATGAACATTCAATTAAATATTACAAGTACAGGATGCCGTATTGTACAACCTGCTTTTTCTCTGCAGGGAACCTCTAATTAACCTGTTGGATTGGACAGTATGTGACTGCTTCATTAGGAACCATGTGCTAAGACACAAACCAGTCCTTTTAAAAGTTTTACATGGAATTTAAAGGTGTCTGTACACAACTCTGGTATAAATTTCCTTATCCTTCAGTAGTACAACAACGATTTCAGTTCACAGGTTTAGCTTAACTGAGTAATTTTGTGTGATCCTTTATGAAGGAATAACTTTGACAGGTGAATTTGGCTTTGTCTTATCCCATTTTTATTAAGAGATCATCCCTTAAAGTGCTTTTCATAGAAGCTCAATTTTACAAGGGGCCGTGAATGTCTGACTGGCTACTGAATACCCTCAATTCTGTATTTTAACTACAGGTTTCCAGTAAATAGACAATACCTTGCAGAACAGAGCTTAAAATGAATCTTAACAGGGAACACAGCATGCTGGATCTGAACCTGTAATTTATGTGAATTTTTGCTACTTTTGGTGAGCAGAAGGATGCTCAGCACCTTCCAGTCCTGAATGCTAAAAGAGTCCAGACATTGCTGTCAAAAGTCTTTCATTATAACAGTCTATCAGACATTAAGGATACCAAGTAAATTGCAGAACTGACCCTGAACATGGATTTATTTCACAAAGCCTTAAAAGAGATCGGTGACACTTAGAAGCCTTGTTTACTGCAAAAACTGCTTCAAACAAGCACTTATCTAAATGCATTTCTTCCTGAAGGTCAGTAAAGGGAAAAGAACATTATGTCCATTAATGATATCTCTCAGATATGTTTTCTGCTGTTGATATCTGCCTCATCTGGATAATAAGCCTTGTATTAGTGGTGAACCACAGGAGAAAAGCTTTTCAGAAGCAGAGTCTAGCAGCCTCCCTCAGCGTTCTAGGACTGCATGGCTGGTTGCTGGTGCTGATACAGGCATCTGCAAAGATTGTTGCAGGGGTAAATGCTACCCTTGGATACACAGACCAAAAACAACGACAGTGACAGAACCACTTGACATTCAGCAGAGCTTCTATGGTTAAGCTAAAAGATTTTAGCTCATTTATTTGTGGTAGGTAGCAGGATATCTACAAAATCAGAGCCAGCTGTCAGCAGAATGAACACTGCCATTTAAATCCTCTGTTTGGACCTACCTTTAAATTCTGGCCTAGGCAAAAAGCAGGCGTGCTATGTCAGTATTCATGGCCAAACAGCAGCAGAAACGCGGGTAATGCACAGAATCCTGCCAGTGATGCCATGTATTGCAGGAGTTGTGTCGCTTTCGAAGTCTTTGGGATTCCTGTGAACTATCAAAAGCGAACTGCTGCTCTTTGTCTCCATTTATCGTATATACAGAGGGTCAAATTCAGGACTGATGTAACACTTCTGATTTTTTGGGATGTGGCCGAGATAAACTTTGCCCTTTTAACTCTTGCTTTTCTTTCCAAACTGTGTTGAAATACTTCGGTGTAGTTTTTTATTACAAGGAAAACATACTTGCTCCGCGTCTCTTCGTGTCATCGTTCTGACATACCAACCCCTTCTTTTCTCTCCAGGCAGTCTCTGGAGAGCCTGGAAGAGTGTAACAGCTCATTGACTTGCAATGTGATTAATCCTTGGATTAGTCAAAATATGATGCAAACAGATCCTGACCCAGTGCTGAATGCTGTTCTTGCCTGTGCATGCAGTGTTAGGTACCTTGCAACTGTCTCAAATTGATCAGGACATCCGGATTTTGTAACCTCATTTTATAACTGTTCCTCTCTCTCTAATTCCATCCTGTGAAGTTCTGAGGATATGTAACAAGAAGCCACCCAGTTACTATTCCTTGCAGCTATCTGCCAGTGTCACCTGCTTCTCTGGCATCATCATGCAAGCATGCACTGCCACAGTCCCTGCTGGAATCTCAGCTCGCGGGTTGAGATTCACACCATCACTCAGCCTGACGAGAGTGTTGACTCCTGGAGCCAGAGCTGTGTTTGGGAGCACATAAAAGCACAGGAGTCCCCTACGTCTTGGCAGGACTTCAAGGACTATCCCAACCCAGAGATCTTGACAGCATAGTTGTAAACTCCACGGGCCCCATGGGCGCAAACACCATGATATTTATGCTGCAGACTGAATTGCAAGATAGTATGGCTGATATGCAGACAACGGTCTCTGGGTAAGAAGTAGCATTTCTCACACCTGTTAATTGGCATTTGAAAAAATCGAGAATGACTGGAGTGGGCAGTGTGGCTAGGAAGACAATGCATGCAAAGGCTGTATCCGGTGTTTTTTCTGTTCTCTGTTCAAAGAGACTTTAGCTGCATGGGCACCACAAATATTTGTGAAAGCCAGTACTAACCGAAGGAATCACACACTACATTGTTGACATTCCTGATATATTTAGGACTGTGATTTTACATTCCTTTATTACAACCTCAATCTCTGCAAAAAGGTAAGAAGTCCACAAGTCTTAAATTAGAAACAGGTTTAGGAAGCACCAAATTCTATGTAAAACTACTCTGAGTTTACATGCAGGCTTTCAAATTAAGCACAAACCTTCATACTCCGCTCAGCTCTACGCCTGATGGAAATACTGTATCTAAGGTAGGTTCCCCACAATGTTTCACCAGACTGATCTGATTGCAGCAGTAAGCCCAGGTATTTTTGTCTTAGAAGGTGGTAACTAG
Source organism: Laterallus jamaicensis coturniculus (assembly GCA_022605575.1). Taxonomy (NCBI): domain Eukaryota; kingdom Metazoa; phylum Chordata; class Aves; order Gruiformes; family Rallidae; genus Laterallus; species Laterallus jamaicensis. The sequence continues at coordinate 8,614,940 of JAKCOX010000024.1, read as the reverse complement.
AATGTTAAAGACAGAGAGATGGAGCTGGAGACACTTTGGCAGGTAGTGCTTCTGGCACTTTGGCCAGCATGAGGTAAATCCAGCAGCACTGAAGTCAGTTCATACAATCAACTGTTGACAGCAGATTTCAGACAAAACCTATTCAAGCAAATAGGGCAATTAACACCTCTGATAACTAACATTTAAGTGCACTTGTGGGGAAAAATCCTTAAAAACTTCCAAAGACATTACTGTATTACTCAGCTTCGATCTTCAGTATCTTTTACTGAGAATCACAAGGGCTGTACATTAATGTAACATTTAAAAAACATTAGACCATGGAGGGAATAATTCTATGTTGCAGACAGATCACTCTGTAAGCAGAACAGCAGAACAAAATACACAAAAACTTGCTAGAAATTTTTAACTCTTTTCTGTTCCAAAGACCAAATTTTCATCCTCTCCCCCCTCTCCCCCCCCCCCCCCCCCCCGTCCCCTCACCCCCCCTCTCCCCATTTTATTTTGGAACAACTCCATCCATTTCGAAAAAGTTATAATGAAAGTAAAGCCCATGTCGGTAATATGAGAATCTCGACCATGGGAAGTCAAACCCCAAACCGTCTTGAAATTATTCTGCCTCACGTAAAGTATCTGGAAAGTGCTCCCATCTAATAATCAGCAGCAGCTCATCCGATTCTTAGGAAAACTTTCGTCTAATGAGTATAAGAAAAAATGAGGGCAAAGGGTAGAACTTTTACAAGTAGCTGGAAACCGGCATCCTAAAACCTAACATCTGTACGAGCTCTGAAGTAACACTCCCGGTCAGCCTTTCTCCTCGTTTCGTCTCTCTTCCTAACAAGAGTGGGAAAAAACAACACTCCTAGGCCGGAGCGTTGTGCTTGCTCACCCCTCCACCCCCGTACCCCCCCTCTGGATGCGCCCTCGGGCTTGTTGCTCATTTCGGCCGTGCTGTTTCGGGGTCTACCTTTCTACTTCTCTCATATACCGCCTCTTCGCCCATGATACGGCTTCCCCCGGCTCACACCGCCTTCTCTCTGCGGACAGAACGCCTCTAGCATTGGGCACCAGCGCAGCCAGACCCTCCCTGGTGAGTAAAGCCGCTCCGGAGAGGGAGCCCGGCCTCTGGGGTGAGCGGGTAACGCTGCAGCGGGCCGCCGCCGGGGCAGAGCAGAGCAAGGCCAGGAGCTGAGCAAGGCCACGAGCGGCCCACGGCCCAGCGGCCCCCTCTTGCGGCCGCCGCCCGGCCCAGCCCGGCCCGGCCAGGCGCCCGGCCTCGCAGCTCAGGCCGGCGGCGCTGCGTGCCAGCGACAAGCGCGGCCTCGAACTGCTCCTGCGCGGGCAGCTGATCGCTGCGGGCCGGGGCCCTGCGCGCTGTGAAGCTGCGTGGGCGCCAAGCTGCGCCCGGGTTCCTTCTTGTTTCTTGGCGGTGCGAATTCTGGGTTGTCAAACCGGCTTTCCGTTTCTTTGTGCAGCCCGGTGCTCGTCCTGCGTTACATAAGTGGCTCGCAGAAATGTTGGCCGCGTTAATGGCCAAATGCCTGACATCAGAATGTAAAGTGCAGAAACGTTTACATGCTGCTGGCCTGCTATTTCAGCTAGAACTATTTTAAACTTACAGATCCCCACTTACTGGCTGGAGTTGCGCATGATGATCCTTACGGGCCCCTTCCAGCTCGGGATATTCTGTGACTCTCTAATTCTGCAATGAATATTGCTGCCGTAGCACGCTTCTGTAGGTTTTTTACAGAGGGGAAGTTCTGAGGGTGCTGAAGCTAGGCCCTGCACGCTCTGCAGCTCAAATGCTGAACGCTGACTGGAATTTCTCAGGCAGCTCGTATCTGTGGAAATGGCTGCAAGTTTGTGTTGAGCCAAAACCTGGGATACTGAACAGTGAGAACACTGACCTCAAGCTGTATTTTTGTCTTGCTTTGTCTGGTACTGCATTAGTTAACACGGGGGGTTTGAGCCTTGTCTGATAGGTGGAATCTCTCACTTGCACCTTAGATCGCTGCCAGTAGTCCTGTTTCCTTTGTGGTCTTTTCAATGAGCTGCAAGCCTGGACTCCTACACTTGCTGTGATTGTAGTCATCCTATTGTGGAGATGGGCTTTGTTGCCTCTCCAAAGCATGCACTTTGAGTTTACACATTAGTAGTGCATAAAACCATCTCAGTTTTTTCCAGAGCATCACGAGAGAGCCCATATGTTCTGTTCTGGCTGAAGCTGTGTTACTAAGAAGTGTCCTCTGTATAGGGCTCTAGGCAAGGACCTTGCCATAGTTATTTGAATTCATCTCAGGGCTGAATGTAACATATTAGAGAGATTCCTTGGGCAGTGTTGGAATAGCATTAAGGGAGCATATCTGATGCTGACCATGCATACGAGATTCCCAGCAACTGACTGACATGCTTTCTAAAGATCAAATTCAGCCTTCCCTTCATGATGTAAGACAAAAATCTGGCTTAGGATTTAACTGTACCTGGTAATTAGGTTTAAAGAACAATAATGCCTCACAAACCTCTCCAGGCCTACAGTAAGCATGCTGGAATCTTGGTTGCCATTTCTGCAAACTGTTTACAATTCACATACCTCTGCAAATCCAATCCTGATCTCAAATTGCTGCTCATAAACAACATAGCAGAGATTTGATGTATGAGGGCATGTTCTGAATTCCCCTTCGCTAGCAGTAGCATGGCTAACTTCTAGCATTAAAAACCCCTCTTATCTCTCTTCTTATTACAAGCAGTTATCCATTAACTACTTGAGTACATCTCTCAGCCAATTGCTTCTTTTGTGAGTGGTAGCAAAAGGCACATGTAACAGGCTCTGTTCTCCTCCTCTTCTGCTGGCCGTCTGTGAGTGAATATTTTTCACAACTGGAAGCTGGGCGGCCTCTGTTACCCATCCCAGAATTTCTCTGGCAGCCATCAAAGCCAGATGTTGTTAACCTTCAAAGCATGATACAAAGCTGATCCTTCACGCTGTGCTCTTGATTAATCTTAATACATCAGTGTTTATTACTGAATCTTGGTAGTGCAGTGATAATTAAAAATAAGGTAGACTACCTTTTAATGAACTGTATTCTTAAGGGGGGAAGGAGGAAGGGCTGTGCAGGGCATACTGGTCAAATAAGAAATAAATAAATGGCATGTATGGAATTACTTGACTTAACAATACACAGAAAATTAAGGGGTCTATCCCAAATTATTATCTATTTCAGGAAGACAGGCAAGCATCTCAACACATGTGGTACCCTGGGGAACTTGAGAAATTTTGCAGAAATGAAGTTTGAGCCAATTGTGTTTGGTGAGAGATTTAGGGGCAGGAGAAATGGGTGAGGAGAACTGGCATATACAAGACTGAAAGCAGAATTGTGCAAGGTCAAGAACAGAAACAAGACTCTCTCATGTTACCTTGCTTTCATTTACCCGTGTTTAACCTGATGTATGTTTTATGAACTCACTTGAATCAGGTGAACAATCTTGAGCTGGGATTGTTCCCAGTGGTCATTGTTTTAATGGTAAGTTATTTCTAAAAGATAAGGGATGAGGGCCTTGAAAGGACCAGAGATACCACTTATGTAGTCAGACAGGAATACACATCTTTAATGTAGCCTAGTCTCAGGGCTGTAGAAGCTGGTTGTGGTTTGCCCTCTATTCTTGAATTGTTACGTCCCCCCAGGGTGGGTTTGCTCTTGCCTGGAGTACTCACTGGGGACAAAGGACAATATAAAAGAGTGTGACAGGATAAAAAGCAGAGGGGAGTTCAGTCCAAGCTCTGTGCCACCGCCACAGAGTGGCCTTCGTGTTATTCCTCTTCATAGGAATGATACTATAAAGGCAGGACTTTTTCATCTTTATTATGTATCTCCTGGTAAAACTGATTTTAGCATAATGTACATGAACCTTACACTTGTGCTTGGGAGGTGTGTAATTAACAGTACTTTACGGGATCTGTTCCTCTGGCATTTGGGAAGCGTCTCAGCAGCACAGCACAGGGAAGAAACAACAACAGACTAGTGAGTGACAATAAATCTTATTGGAAAAACTGTCAGAAACTGAGTTAAAAAATCAGATCTGGTGGAGGTGTGGGTTTGCATGCCATAGTAGAGGAAAGATGGGTGTTACTTTACAGGAAGAAAATTGCACCTCAGGAACCTTTGAAGAAGCTCTTGGTTATGTGAGCACATGCTCATTGTCCAAACACTTGTGATAATATTTCTTGAAGTGTCAAAAAAACCCAAACCCTAATCTGTAGGAGAAATGAGATTTAAGTTAAATGTGGATTAACAGTTATAGGTAGAAATAAAGAGTAGGAATAGAAGTCAGTCCCACAGAGATCTGTTGTAGGACCTGTACTATTTGAAATTCATAATGAAATTGAAAAAGGGAGTGAGGAGGGGATGACAAATTTTTCATGTGATAATACATTACTCAGGCCAGTAAAGCCAAGAAACAGCTAGGAAGGATATTTGCCTTGCAGAAAGATCTCATGCTGTTGGGAAGCTGGAGGATACAATACCTAGTGAAATCCAGGGCTGCCAAACATGAAACGATGCATTTGGAGAGAAAAACAGGCACAGTGGCAGAGTCAGCACTTGTTATTATCTCCCAGATTCATAACATTTGTCGTTGAAAATGTCAGCTTGCTTTGTGGTGGTGGTTAAGTAACACTTACTAAGAAAGAAAAAGTAAGCATAAAAAGGAAATACCATTGTGCTACTACCTAAATTCGTGGTGTGAGTGTGCCCTGACCACTGTGTTCAGTTCAGAACTCCTGTCGCTGAGAGGGCATAGCAGAGCTGAGAAAAATATAAAGATGATTTTGAGGGGTAGCAAAGGTGACCAAAGATTTGCAGCAGCATCTTTTCAGCCATCAGTTAAACAGGCAAGTATTCTGCTGCCTGCAAAAAGATACATCAGAGGGGAGGAGCAGAAGACAGGGCTATGAAACTCAGTGATACAGAGAAGGTATTATGTCTTCATAATAATACCAGAACAGGAGAACATTAAGTGAAACAAGGGACTGACAGACTTGAAGACAGAAGGAGGTATTTCATCACAGGCCCTGAAGTATGGAAAACAGTGGCATAGGTTTGTGATTGCCAGAAGTTACCATGGATTAAAAAAATATCATTAATGGCTTAAATGGAAGAAAATGCTGTTGGACACAAAGGTGACATGTCTGGCAGAGGAGCTGCTGAGCCAGGAGCTGGGAGGGTACCCTGGGAAGGAGTGTAACTCTTCAGGGGACATTTCTGGAGAGGAATGCTGAACTGGGTAAGTCTGGAGTGTGACCCACTATAGCTTATTTACATCCCTACTGCGGAAAAGGAGCAGTGGGAAAAGGGGGAGAAGGTGACCACAGAGTACAGGGTGCACGAGATCCTGGTAGCATGCTGAAGTTGTCAGTGCATCTGGCACCTGGGCTGCTCTGCCTTCTCCACTGCGGTCACCACCGCGTCACCAAGGTGCAGGAGGACAGCTGGCAGGGGCAGTGCCTCCTGTGCTGCCGGGCTGCCATGGAAGAGCAGGAGTCTGTGCTCCGGGAGGAGCAGGTAACTTTGGGCACTGGTGTGCAAGTATCCTTGTGTATCTCGTAACAGTTCTGCTAAATGTCGTGTTGGTAGGATGCTCTACCTCCTCGTGTTACCCTGCGCCTGAGGAGCTGCGTGCCCACGACAATAGCCTGTTTTTCCACTAGATGTCCCACAAAACCAGTGATTGCAGCCATTCTGCTCCACCGGCACTTCGTTGGCTGACAAAAGTTTATTGTCTTTAAAATAAGGGGTTTTACTAAATATAAATGCTTTATTCGTCTGTGTGCTGATGCGTGAGATAGTACTGCATAGTAAGGTTAACATTCCAAAACACATTTATAAATCTAGATTTCAGTGGGAATTTATTGTTACAAGCTGGACTTTCTTCAAGGATCCAATTCAAGCAAGTTGTAAATGTCTGACTGGACCACAGGGGACATGAATGAACAAACCAGCTTAGGAGCTGGTGTTGCTCAGCTCACAACACAAGGGTTCTTTTAAAAGCCAGTTGCATCTTGTAATTAATGATGTTTGGGGATTTTTGTTTCCTTTGGGGAACTGCCTTTGTAAGGAGGACTTTTGCTTTCAAACTTCCATCTCTTCCCTCTATAAACACGTATCAGATCTCATACAGAGTTCCCCACATGGACATAAGTTACTCTGCTTAGGGTAGAAAGGTCTGCTTATTAACTCATCCATTGAGGATGTGGAGATTTTGTTGCCCGAGTATCAGTATCTTTTTGTCATTCTACCCATAGCCAAGTCCTGCTTCTCCTGCTTACAGGATGACTACAACACTGCATGCATGAGCTAAAATCCATTGCAGTTACTGACTCTACAGCTAGCACGGTGCCCTGGAATTCCCTTTTGGTAGTATCCAGGTAGCTAAATTTGGGACCCACTGCTTTAAATGTTGATAAACTATAGAGAAAAGATTAATTTTGTTATTTTTTTACAGACAGAATACTTCTCAAGAAATGGCTTAATAAGGTGGGGGTTTTTTTGGTGGGGCTTTTGTTTTGATTTTGGGTTTTTTTTTAAAATACATGCAAAGAACCATAAAACACGTTATCTGGATTCCTTTACAATACAGACCAGAGATAGAGGCTGTACAGTTGCTAATGCACATATTCATGTGGTCTCCAGCACCGTTGATTGGAATGTTTGTTTGCCCACAGTAGCCATGTTTCCAGAAGGATGCCCAACCTTCAGTGAAAGACTGTAAAATACACTATGATGTCTTGTTCTGATAACAAATGTGTAGGCTTCTTCACACTGAATTTGTCCAGTTTTACTTAGACACTGGACCTGCTTATAACTTTCCATGTTAGGCTAAAGGCTAACAGAACCAGCCTAAGAACAATGTTACTGCATTTGCTTTACGTGGTGATACACTTTACCACCATCATGGTATCTACACCACAAGTTTATACAGAGATGCAGAAAAGAGACAGTGGGAAGAAGCATACTGTGTTCAAGAGTCCTGACTATCACATCCTTTGAAATGGTTCTCCCTCCAAGTATCTGCTCAGTTAGAGCTTGAAAAAAATATTTAAAATATTTATAAATAATAAAATATTTATAAATATTATTTAAAAAACTTGCTAAGGTACTTAAAATTACTTAAAGAAGCATGTTTTAGTGGGAGGGGAAACCTGTGTTTTCACAACCCTGTCTGGCAGAGCCTTTGGTAAAGTTCAAATGAAGAATGAGGGTTCTCTTCTCTAGCTAATGTTTCTCTGAAATCATAGTCTCTTTTTTCGAGGGTAGGTGGCTCTGTAAACCCAGGTAACCAGATGAATCCATAAAAATCCAGTATTACTGCCTGAGAACTTTTGTGGCTATAGCAGTGTTAAAATAAAATAGACTAACAAAGCCTGTCTTGCTCGTTGGTAACAGGATTCTTAGTGCTCCCTTTTTCTACAAGCCTATCAGAAAGTTGTCTTCCCTCTGGAGGATGGAAATGCTTTCATTTTTTCAGCACGTTCTCAGCAGCTGCTGCCAAAATCTGGAGTTCTTTGACTTCATACTTCTGCTTACACCATGTCTCAGGGGAGGCTTTCTAGCACTGGAGATTTTGGCTGCACAATGTGTACTTAGGGGAGTTTTGCCATATGGTGATAAGAAAGCAGTTGAGGAAGTGGTATAGATACTGATCTTCAGGTTAGAAAGGAGCAGAATCTGGGACAGCAGAAGGAAGTTCAGGAAACTGAAGGAAGAAAAGAGTTGGTTAAAGATAGCTGAGACAGGAATGGAAAGAGCATTCTCTTGAGGTTGGGAAGGTCTTGAATAGACTCAAGTGAAACAGTTAGTTCAGCAGTATTTCAGGAAGGTAGGACAACAGTGGGAAGAAACTACTTTGTTCTTGCCCCATGATTAGTCCTGTTGGAGACTTTCAGACAGTTTCTCCTTTGCTCATCACTCATGCTCTTATTTTCAGATTCAATTTGCTCTGACAATGTTTACAACCATTTTTTAATGTTGGTACTGCCCTTTATTTGAAATAACTTTTTTCTTGCCCTTATTTTTACTATCAGATTATAACCATAGACAGAAATAATTCTCAGCCATTATTTTCTGGAAGCGTTGAGCCCACTCTGGTAAGACAGTATCTCTCTTTTTTTTTCTGTGAAAGATGCCTCTTCCTTAAACATTTTCTACTTAAATCCAGTGCATTCATGAATGTTTGAAAACCATTGTTGATTACAAGTGAAACCCGCATAAACTGTTTAAGAAGAAACGAGGCTATATTATTGTAATTTTCCTTTAAGGATCTGTAAACATAACTGAGCTGTCAGATAGAAAACAGAGTGTATCCCAAACCTTTGTAAAGCAGATTTTGAAGCTGAAATATGTTAGTTTAAGGGTATTATGCTACCACTTGTTTTTATTCTACATTCGGCTCTGGTCTGTATCTGAACAATAATTTTGTTGTTTTCCACCTAACAGACTGTTCTTTTCTCATTGTATGTAGAGGACTTGAACTTCTATATCAGGAAATAAAAAAAGACTAATGGAAGTAACATGTCAATTAGTCAACTACCTCAGTTACTGCATTTTGCATTTCAGAAGAACCTAATAGCTTCCTTTTTTCCCCCCACTGAATTTATTTTATGGTTTAAAACCACATTTTCTTCCAAGTATCTCATGAAATGACATCTGAGTAAAAAGTGCTAGAAAGGCATCAAGTTTGCAGAGTTAAAAGAGTTTTCTATCTTCCTTTGGTGATTTCTTGTCATCGTTGGAAAGGCCTTTTGGGGTTTTGTTCTTTTGATGTAGAGATCTAGATGAAAAGAATAGCTGCATATTACTGGTTTAATAAGTACACTCAAGCCTGATCCAATACACACTGAAAGCAAAAGACTTCCATTAGCTTTTACGGGCCTGATTTGATGACCTTTAAACATTAGCATATCCTCCAGTGCAGCAGTTGGTAAACTGCTGCTGATTGTGGCCTTTGAAAATGGAGTATGCCAGGGTTTTTACCACTTCCAACAGGATCTCACCAAGTTAATCATTATGCACCAATATTCTTTTACACAGCTAAGGAAGAGAAACATTTGCTTTATAGTATATTAGTTATGCTTTCCCCCTTGCCAGTATCTCTTTAATTGCACTCTTCCTTTCCTATTTATTATTTATCTCTGTAATTGTGTTCTTTCAGTATGCATAACCTGTTGGGATACAGTTGGTATGAAAGGCACCAGAGGAAATGAAGTTTTACAGCATAAAGAATTGTTTTTAAATGTTGGACATATTGGTCATTGATTTAATTTTTATTGTGCTCTGAAATCATAAGCCACTTCAACAGTAAACTCTCATATCCTTAACAGCAAATAAGCAAGGAAGAAATGAATAATACATTTTATTTATGTTGCTTCCTGCAAGTGGCTTCCTAAGCCCATCGGGGGAAGATTTAATTTTCTTTGCACTGTGTAGCTTACAGTTGCACATCCATAATCAGCCACAAAGTAAATAAGATATTCCTATTGCTGCATTGAAGAAAAAAAGGGGAAAGTGAGCAACTGTGTGTCCCTTGAATAAAGGCCCTTCTTCTTGATTTTTAGTTCAGGTTTTTTCCCAGAGATCTCACTGTGGACAGGTATGATGTGTTCAAGTGGAGGTGGGTGAAATTAAATTGTGTTTGGGCATCTAAGGAAATCGTTCTGGATAGCCAGAACGTTAATTTAGGAATCAAATTTATCTAGCTTTGACAATGAGAATGTCATTCTTTGCAGATGACACACAAGTGTTAGGACAACCTCTTGCTTATCCCTACCACAGTCATTGAACATATGTGGCACAGAAAGCCTTAAGAATTCAATTTGAGTGTCTTGCCAGAACTCAGTTGGCTGTCTGGATGTTACTAAAATGATGTATCATTCTCCAGCACACTCCCTTTCCAAATCCATCCTTCTTTTCCATGGTTCATTTCCTCCATTCTTTCTAGCAGAACTACCCAGGGGTAATATTTGAGCTTTTTTTTTTTTCTTTAACAGATACAGTCTTGTCTAGCCTTCACTGGAAAGCAGATTTGAGGGGCTGTTATCAAAATACTTACACAGTGAGTCTTAGAGGAGTAACAAGACAGGAAAAGGAAGAGGCATAGGATCAGGATAACAAACTGAGGCACTGTTGTGGCAGCATTTTAGACAGTAGAACCCTTCCACTAAGCTACAGCCAAATGCTTGTATTAAGCCCCAGAGATCTGGACTTGAGTAGTTCTGAACCTGCATGTCTGAGTGGCCTTCAGAAAGTCACTTCTCTATGGCTCAGTTTTCTCATCAGCTGTGTGGGTATAGCCCCCTCCTGGTAAACCACTTTCAGCTCTCTTGAGTAGAGGTCTGAGCACCAGGGGTTGTCAGTACTGTAATGTAGAATGAGCCTGTGTCCCCCCTGTTCCAGGGACATTGCAGGTGGGCACTGCACGTGAAACAGCCCAGAGAAAACAGAAAAAGGCATTCCCCAAGAGCTTCATGTTGCAGCTGGTCTGAGGGAGTTTTCTTTTACAGCCAAGTGAGAATAGGTGGAAAGGGTCTTCTAAGCACAATATAACGTGTGCAACAATTCCTTCTTTCAAAGGACTGACTTTGTGTCTGTCACCCATCACACTGACAAGGCAGAGCTGGACTCTTGTTAGCCAGGCCCCTGGTACTCAAGAAAGGTTGATGTCATCACACCGATGTTTTCTTCCAAGTTTGCCACTAATACCCAAAAAGAGCAACAGAGGAGACCTCAGGCCCTTCTGAACTCCTTTGCCCCATAACACCCCAGGATGATTTTTCCTCCCACACCCAGTGAGCTGAAGTAAGGGCTGTCACTGAAATACAAGGGTAGCTCAAATGCCTAATTATTACAGTTTCCAGCTATTTTTATCAGTTAACCTTCAGTCATGTTTATAAGCTTTACTTCATACTGCAAAGGAACTTACTGATGGAAGCTGCTTGGCTGGGTTAATCTCATGAGTCCAGTACATTGGGCTCTCAGTGTGGGATTGTAATGTTTAGAATATTGAATTAGATACTCTTGAAGGACAAGTGAAGATCAAATCAATTGGTAGTTAATTTGGGGGCAAGAAATTTCAGTGAGTTATGGTTTTACTGGTATGGATCCCCCACCTGTGATCATTCCTTGCTGAGATTAACCACTCTTCCAAAGGTTCCTTCTTGTTCACCACAAATAATTTAAAATGTCTCACCCCCATTGTCAAATAAATTCAAAGCTCAGATCTTGCCTCACAGCTTCTCTTTGTGCTCTGCTGCTCTTCTGACCTCCCAATGCCTTCACCAGCTGTGGAGAGCTGCTCTCTTTCCCTTATCTCTCGCAGAAGGCTGACTTCTGCAGGCTTAATCAGTATTGAACTGCACTAGGCAAGTGCCTTCTCAGCACTTGACATGATGTTCACAAAAAAAATAAATTAAAACTCTGAATTCTACATCTTCCTGTGCATCTTCTCCTTGGAAGGGGGTGAACTTTGCACATCTGACAGAACTCTGCCACTCATCAGATGTTAAGCCCTTGGGGATTCAGTGCCAGGTTCTCTTGCTGACATACATGTTTCCCTTGACTGCAGTAGCAGAAGTTAGGACACAGCTTTGCTGATCAAGCAGTGATACTGAACAACAATAGTGCTATACATGATCAGAAGTATTTTTCCAACCAGCAGCTCTTGGCAGCACAATGGCCCCTCTCATCGGGCGATGCCTATGGATGTACAGGATACAAAGTCAGACTGTGTGCAGGAGCTGTTTAACAGAACAACATTATGCACTTTACCAACTATAGGCAACAGCGGAAAGGGGAGCAGGGCATGGAAAGTCAGACTGAGGACAAAAATTAGTTCTGAGATACAGAGTCCAAGTCTCGTAACAGCTAAGCTGGTCATGCAAAGACCCCTTCAGCAAGAGCAGTCTCTCCCTCAAAATGCATTACAAGAAGTGTTCTGACACAGAAAAAATATGTGTCTATCCTATTTACCACATGGCAGATTGGATACAGCACAGCTGTCAATCCTTGTGCAGTAGGGAGGCCCTGTGCTGTAGGAGAAAGGATCATCAAGTAATGCCTGTCCAGAGATTTCTGAGAAAACAGCTCCAGAGTGATGGAAGGTTATATTGCTGCTCAGAAGTGCCTTTCTCAGCAAAGGCAATCAACTCATGGGATTTGCAGGGGTGTAATATAATGCCCATGTTTAACAACAGGCTTCCACACATACCTCATGGAAATCTCTTTTGCCTCTACACTGGTGCTAACCTGAGAAAGGAGATGTGTTTGTCACTCTCCCTGTTTTATTTTTAAGTCTAGGGAGAAGCCCGAGACTGAAAACCTCAGAGGCACAGTCTGTCATAACAAATGCTCTAAAATTCCTGGTATTATCTGATCACTTGCCACATGAGAATCAGTCTAGTAGATCCCATGCTCCTTCTGTTTCTCCCAAAGGTGGACTGGTTATCCAGAGGTGGGAGGTGATGTGCAGAGTGGTTGCAAGATACCATCTGCTGCTGATGGCAGCACGTTCAGCTGGCTGCTGCCGGGGTTTCCCTGCCCTGCAAGGTGGCATTGTGGTGACAAGGTGATAACCCATCACTGTGTTCTATTTCCTGTATGATGAGATGAGGAGATGAGCACCCATAGGGTGCTCACCCATCACCATATCTCACCCATATGTGAGATAGCCAAGATACAGCAGTTCCCTCACTGGGAAGGGACCCTTCCAGGCAGACAAGCCTCTTCACAGTATGATCTTAAACCAGTGCAGTGAAACATCTTCTGAGGACTGCTTTGCTTTAAAGCAGCTGTGTCTGCTGTCCCAGCATGAATGCCTTAACTGCTTGCATGAAACAAGTCTATCCAGGCTGAAATGCAAGGGTTCACAGAGAAATTTGCTTGAGCTTGGCTGAAGAGGGTCCGTGTGTGGACACATCCTGCCAGCAAGGGACCCTTCCTGAGAGTCCTGGTGCAGCGAGGCTGTGGGGTGTCTGCTCAGCTGTAACGTCTGGACTCCCCCGGGAGAAGAGGGAAGAGCCACATCTCCTGTGTGTCCAAAGCCCAACCAGGACTCCTGGTCTGACAAAGAAACTTCCATTTCCATAAGCTGGGCTTTACATGCAGGGTTTTCTTTGTGGCTCATCGTTACACCACAAAAACATCTGCAGACAGCAACAAATTCAGCCTCCCAGCCTCTGTGTACAAGAGGTCAGGGCCCTTTGCTGCAGTATGGGGATGCAGTCCCAGGCTCGTGCCCTGCGTCTTTAGGAGAGCAGCAGGGAGAGGACAGAGAGCAGATGTTTCCCTGGGTACTGAAGCTGCTTTTTACATACCTTTTGCAGCAGTTACATTACCTGTTTGCTTAGTGTATTTAAATGACTAGAAATTCAGTTAATATCACAGTGATGCACTGCCAAAGACACTGGCCAAAGAGGGGGAGCTTCAGCTGGAGACAGCGCTGCTAATGCGGGGTAGGGCTTTCACCCTTCAGTGCTGCCATGCACCAGGGGGGTGTGAGGGTAGGCATGTATTTTTAACAGCTTGGGGGTAGAATAAAACTTTGCTTCCTCAAAGAAAATTATTAACCATCTGTGACAGAAAGTGTATGTTCAGCAATTGCATTCCACGTCTATTTTCTTTGCTTTTTAAATTATTTATATGATTACACCACCCACAGCCTCGTGGCCCTTTGTGCTCAATGACAAAGTTTCTCTGTGGATAGCATTCACTCTTTTGTCTCTGTCTCACCTACTGTATGTGGGAATTGGAGAATCTTGTGTATAAAATACAGTGTAATAACAAAAGAAAAGACAATCAACGGCATGACAAAGATTAAATTTATATGGCATCTATACCTCAGAGCAAAAAAGAATAACGTGCATATCTGGAGAGGGGGATATAAAACAGAGAAATAGAACAGTAATATAAATGCTGTAATAAAATATAGAAATAGATGATATTCTCAGGCTTGCTATTCTGATTAGTTCCTAAGAAAAGAATAGACACATTTTTCTAGTGATTTAAATCCAGACACAACATTAGTTGCATTTCACTGATAAATTCACGGTTTGATGACCTGAATTTAAAAGAATGATGGAATCTGCATGTCCTGCCTCATCAGCTTGTGCATCAGGTGGTGGCCAAACACTCGGCTGAGCCTTACACTGGTATAAAGACAATGAACCTGAGGCTGCACCTTGTCCTGTTAACGCTGATAGCAAACTTCCCACTGGCTTTAACCTAAATCTGTGTTTGTCTGTGGTTGGAGAAATTATTATTAACTTAATGCTGTGTGAAAGAAATGATAGAAAGGAAAAAAAAGAAATAACAAGGAGACAAATTTTAATGTGATGCCTAATCATTACATGTTACAGAAACAATAGGCTCTTGAACTGTAACATTTCCTTACAGCTCACCCTTTATCAGCTCTCTGTAAAACAGAAGACTGAGAAAAGTTTCATGTTTTCTTTCTGGGAATTTCTCTGTCGCATTAAAGGAAATTAAGACAAATAAGTAACAAGATTTTGATCTTGAAAATTTTCCAAGGTTTCCTACAATACCATCAAATTTTAGACTGTTGCTGATAAATCTGTCCTTTTGAAGGGTATGCGTTTGCCTCTTGTTGCTACCAGCCCTCCCCCAGAAATGCTACTTTGGACTGCAACATTCTATTTTAAATTGATATTTTCTTGAGCAGTGATATTTAAATGACAGTCTGAGTTAAAACAGCAATCTGAAACTAGGCATTGACATTTGGAAATTAAGCACTTTGGTTAGTTTAAAAATGTTGTTGTGGAGAATGGACATACTTTCTCAAAATTTATATTTTCCCAGGGGTGGATGAGACTCTTTAAATTAGAGAAAGCAGGAAACTTTTCTCCTACACTAATTCATCTACTTGACTTTGGAATTTGAGAACAAGGCTGAGGCAGGTCTTTGAAAGAAGACTGAGTGGCTAGAAAGAAGAATGAACTCCAGTGTATCTGCACAGTATTATTTCATATCACGCATTTTCTGCAAAAGCTTTGTGCAAAGCTTTTCAGAGCTGGAATGGAAGCAGACTATACATCTGTGCAGTTGTGAAGCCTAAACATATCCTGGTTTCTGCCATAGTGCTAACAAGAATCAAAATGGTTTTTTTCCAATTCACTGTAAGATTTAACGAGCCTGTGTATAGGGCTTCTACCCATGTCCAGGGGAAGTAGCTTAAAACACTCACACAGGATTACCACTTTTTCCCAAGAAAACACTAGGAGCTTCTGCTACTCTGAACCACGTTCCAGGCTGCTGCAGTCATAGCTACCACTATTCTTCTCAGAGCACTGACCTCTAATGTGTTTCAGCTCTTTCTTCAAGACCATCGCTTCCTGGGTCTGATTTTCTGCGCATTTTCTTGAGGTGAAAAGAATCATGCTCCAGACAAGCTCAGCACCCTTGTGCTGAATCCATATCTAATGCTAATCTTGCTCAGCTTAGAAGCTCAGCCAGAGCTGTGCTGTGCTTAACCTCACTGTCCTAGCCTCAGTGCTGAGAGACACTTGGATTATCCATGTAGTAAGGACTGTACAAGGCCCGACTGCTTAAAAAATAAGTAAGTGGCAGGACAACTCAGCCATTCCCAATCTACACTTGCCTGTGCTTCACCTCTTACTAGTCTTGTCCTTGCAAAGTGATGCAGGTAGCCATCAGGCTTGGCTTTCCAGCCTGCACCAGTGTCCTGCCCACCACGCTGCACCAGGAGCTGCACCAGGCTTAGCCCACAGCACAAGCAACATGTGCTCTTGCTCATTCCCCTCCTGCTCCCTAAACCTTAACACGCTGATAGGAAAGCTCAGCCTCTCTCCCTGCTACACTCCACAGTGCTTTGCTGTCTGCTACAGCCAAGAAGCCAATACCGACTCTCTGGTGCACAGAATAATTCAGATTTCCCCTGGGATCATGTGCCTCTTCCCTTCAGGTGCTAGCTTGCAAGCTTTGAGCTGTCACAACATGAAATCACATGCCTGGAACCTTATTTTAATTTTTTTATTAGTAGCTGGCTGATGCTGATAGCCCAGTAGAAAATAAGACTTTATCCTGAATACAGTGAAAAGAAAATGGAATTGACAGGTACTGCAGATGCCACACGTTAGTTTCTCATTTTCTTAAGGAATGGCAGAAGGTTAATTTTTTGTGTGTTTGTCATCTTGCCCTACAAGCAAAAGCAGAGTGAGTGCAGCCACATCCAGCTGTGCAGGTGCCAGACAGAGCACTCCAGCTCGCGAGGCTCCCTTCACAAGCCCACTACAGCACTTGGACATCCCCTTCCTTCATTGCTCATTCTCTTTCAGAGATTTTGTGACAGCACAAACACCAAATTGCGAAGTCTTAAGGTCTCCTGACTTGCTGGTAAGCCATAAGTTATACTGGATAAGGGAGAATGACTCACTTGTACAACCTTTCACTTTTCCCCCAGGCTTCAAAGTTGTGTGTGTGTGGTTTCAATTAAGGTACTCCCTCTCCTCACACAGAGAGAGCAGTAATATAAGAAATGCAATTTCGTATGTGGATGTCATGTTCAAAGAGGTCTGTTGGTTGGTGGGTTTTTTTAGTAGAGCCTGTAGTGATAGGAGAAGAGATAATGGGTTTAAACTAAAAGAGGGTAGATTCAGACAAGATAAAAGGAAGACATTTTCTAAGTGAGGATGATGAAGCAATGGAACAGGTTTCCTAGAGGGGTGGTAGATGCCCCATCCCCAAAAACATTCAAGGACAGGCTGGACAGGGCTTCTGGTGCAACCTGTTCTACTTGAAGATGTCCCTGGTCACTGCAGGGGGCTTGGTCTGAGTGACCTTAAAGGTCCCTTCCAATCCAGATCATTCTATGATCCTATGATTTTTACCAGACTAATTCCTTTAAAATATGGGTTTTTTTATTTCCAAAGTAAAACACCCTAACACTCACCTTTGTAACATTAGGTGAGACTGCAGCAGCAGCTGCTGGGCTGTGAGGGGGTATAAACAGCACTGGCGAGGTTTCTTCTGACTGCCTCAAATGGTTGTCCTCAAAATGGGACTAGGGAGGCAGAGGGACTATGAATTATTCAGAAATAATATTATTGGCTCGAAAAGCGTGTTAAAAATACCCAGAAGAAATATCCCCCAAAATCAATTTGGTTCTCATGCTTTGCCTTTTGCTGTTGGATTCCTCAGGATTTGTGCAGAACAAACTTTTCTCCGATTTAAACTACAGCAAATGTGTATCAAAACCAAATCCTTAATTGTTAAATCCTAAACTCCAGGTGCCAAGGCTTTACAGTGCATGTGAACGAGGGGGCTAAACTGACAAACAAACAAGGGGTACCTCGTTAAAAATAGGAGAATCCTTCCATCCTCTGCAGGCCCAGCAGCAGTAGAGTTGAGACTCACCCATGGTTAAGAAGTTGGTCTCCAGTTTGTTCTAGGAGCAGCACAGTTGTCTTGTGCTTCCTACCCTGGAGAAGGGAGACTGAAAGGGTAGCCCAGAAGGTAGTGTATTAAGAATGCTGCGATTAGGTGAAGGCATGAGGGATGCTGGAAAAGGCTGCCACAAAGAGTCTGTTACTTCTCTACCTTTACAGCACCTACAATTTAGGGTGGCACTGAGCCTTTCACTGGACCAAAAATGGACTTCTTCTGGGTGGTTAATGCCCACCTCTCTTTCCCCATCCAGACTGATCTCAGCTGATCTGCTGGATGCTGCTCTCCTTAGCAGGCGGAAAAAAAAAACCCAAACAAAATCTTTAATGGAAAGTGAGGGAAATACTGGTTCACTGCATGTACTCCTTCTCCTTGCTGAAATATTTATGAGGTCCACACCTTAAATCTCTATGATACTTAGGCTTTATGGTGGTCCCAAATATTTCCTTTAAAATTGTGGGAGCCAGAGCTTTCCAAGAGAACTGCAGTACTCAGCTGGCTCCTTTACTTTCATCTTTGACTTCCTATCTTTAGCACTCTCCCTAGTCTTGTTCCATGTCCTCTGACCTTACATACCCTGCATGCTCACAGACTTGACTCTAGCTTTTCCCCCTGGAGTTCGCTCTTCACTGGGCCTGCTCCATCTGGCACTTTCTTCCTCCTTTTCAATGTGCGTCTCAAATCTTCCTGCAGTTATGCTAAACCCATTTCAGGACTGTATCCACATACTGTCATCTTTGCCTGGAAAACAAAGTAGATTTTATCTTCTCTAACAGTTTCTTTTCTCTTTTATCCTCTGTATTTGTACAGTTTCTCTGTTTATAGGCAAGGCTGTGCTAACTCCCCTGGTCTCTGACAAAGCATTTTGGACTCTCTGGATGATGAAGCCATTTTATTATGTTGTGAATGCCAGTACCACTTTCTTGCACACAACCCTTACCAATATTTTGTTTTGTTCCTTCCTTCTAGTGATTCATGTTGGGTATGCAATTACCTTGATTGTGCATGGACCATGCACATGGCTGATTGAATACCTGCATGCACTGTGTTGGCAACTGCACGGTATTAATCTTACTTTGAAATTACGTCTTTCCCTATTTAGTAGATTAACTTGTTACACTGAGATTATGTCATTCTGTCAGTAGAAGTTGCTTATTTCACATCTCCACCAAATGTGTCCATTTTTACTAAACAGTAGTTACTGATCTGCAGAGAATTCCAAGAGAAGAGATGGGGATCTGGGTTATCTGGGTGAGGTGAAGGACATGTCATAGCACATCTTACAAGCATGGCAGAATTTGCAAGAGTCCATGTCTAGTATAAGTCATGGTTCTGCCTTTTTCTGTGGAGAAATGGAGAAACAATACATCAACTGCTGGTATAGAGACCCATATTCTTAGCACTTCCTTCAGTTCAAACAGGAAATGTTTAGCTGTGGTATCCCATTTCTGTCCATTTTTTCTCTGCCCAGTTGCATAGAAGGCAAAGAAATCATCACAGGGAGGAGTTTTATATCTTAGACAGAGCTGCATTGCTCCAGGGTGGAGGCCAGCAAGGACAGCATCAGCACTACCTACCAGATAGTTCCCAGACTGAAGGAGGGGGAGAGCTGTAACCTCACCTTTAGTTTATTCTCACAGATAGGCATGAGTGGAAGGTTTCAGTCCCATTGTGAGAACTACTTTTGGGAAGGCAAATGTCCTGTCTGCCTGCAGCTGTCCTTCAATCTTGCTGATTTTCCCTTTCTGTGGGGTTATTTCCTGAGTGCTTTCCAGCCTTTTGATCCTCTCCAGCATCGTCCAAAGTAGAGCCTAACTGACCCATCAAACCTAAGAAAAGAAAGCAGTCCTTTAGGGCTGGACTACTGGGCTATGAATCTCCAGTCTAAGCTGAGATGGACAGGAGCAGCATCACTTTTGGTGGACACAAAACACAGACTTTAGCTCTACCTCCTTCCCTCTCCCTTGTTCTGGAAAAGTTCATACCTCTAACCTATGTAATTTTCCCCCCATCCCCCACCCCATTTGCCAGCAGTGGCTGTTTTCTGCATGAATGAGAGGAAATTATTCTTTCTTCCCTCTGCTGATGCCCATTTCCTTATGTGAGTCAGGCAGCACTTTCCTTCTCATGGTATGGGGATAATTTTTATTCTTTTTTATTTCTTTTCCTCGGGACCACTGTACATTTAGTTCTTAGACAGCATGTCACACCAGCAAATAACTAAATAAGCCCCAGCGATCCCCTAAAGCTTTCAGTGGGCTGTGCTTTAGGATGTGATTTCTGAAGCTCCAGCTGTAGCCAATTGAAAAGGTCTGTTTACATTTTGTTTCTAAGTGCTCTGCATGACATACAAACCATCTTGTGTATGTACAACACGGCCAGGGAATTTAAATGCTTATAACATGGACAGAAATTTATGTGTTTAAAAAGAAATAGAGTCCCTTAGCCCAAGCTCCCAGCACCTGGTTGCATTTCCAAGTCCCCTTTTTTGTTTGAAATCCTTCTTTTTCATAAGAAAATAATTAGACAATTTTTACCCTCTAAAACCATTTTGGTTTTTATTTTTCTAGAGTTCATAAACAATGAGTTTGCATATAGCAAGAGAAGTGGTTACAGCATGTGATTATAACCAGCATCTGAGCACATCTGGAAGGACTGTGACAGCCATAGTGACACCCAGTCTTTTGCACTTGAAGGTGACAGATCTACCAGAAGCTTCAGATGGCCTGTGTTATCACAGCTGCTTCAAAGTGAGAGGCCTGACTGCAGAACAGCTTACTATCACGTGGGCATATCTGCATGTAAGCTGTGGATTTTCTGGTGTGGTTCTGGGCTCTGGCACGGCGAGCTGCTGCAGCGTGACTGTGAGCTGTAGCCTGATGGCCTGGGCATCCGTGGGGATCAGAGGAAGTGGAGCACTGCGGACACCGTCTCTCTTCCTGCTGTGGATATTGATTGCACTGACAGAGAAAATTGTGGTTTTTTTAATAAGTAAGGTCTGTGTTAAGTCAGTATTAGTTTAATGGTGAGGAGAAATGTTACAGTATTGGTTTTCAGCAGTAAATATTGATATAACACCTCCCAATTTGAAGATGAAACCATTTTAGGCTCTTAATTATATGCCACATAGGGATTGGGCAATAGATTCGGGTAATCAAGATTGTGATGAACCGAAGTGAGGAACATACAGTTTATTGGGCAGGGAGGTTGGAATAATGACCCTGAAATAACTGAAATTTTATTGCATGTAAAGAAGACAGCATTAGATGGATCATCATAGAACCACAGAACAGTTTGGGTTGGAAGGGAAGCCTCAAATCCCATCTAGTTCCAGCACCCTGCCATGGACAGGGACAACCTCCACCAGACCAGGCTGCCCAAAGCCCTGTCCAGCCTGGCCTTGAACACTGCCAGGGAGGGGGCAGACACAGCTTCTCTGGGCAGCCTGTATCAAGGCCTCACCACTCACACAGGGAAGAATTTCTTCTTCATATCTTATTTAAACCTACCCTTTTTCTTCTTAACTCCATTAACCCTCCAGCCTGGGAGAGACTCCATGCCCTCTCCAGCTTTCTTGTATCTGCCCTGTATGTACTTGAAGGCTGCAATAATGTCTCCCCAGAGACTTCTCCAGACTGAACAAGCCCAACTTTCTCAGCCTGTCCTTATATGAGAGGTGCCCCAGCCCTCTGATCTTCATGGCCATCTTCTGGACTTGCCCCAGTGTCTCCATGTCTTGCTTGCAATGGGCACCTCAGCGCTGGATGCAGTACTCCAGGTGCGGTCTCACTAGAGCAGAGTCGAGGGTCAGGATCACATCTCTCAACCTGCTGGTCACACTTCTTTTGATGCAGTCCAAGTTATGGTTAGCCTTCCTGCCTACAAGCACACAGTTCTGGGTCATCCTGAGCTTTTTGTCCACCCACACCACCAAAACCTGTTCTTCAGGACGTCTCAACCCAAATGGGTCTCAACATAAAATAACATGGCTTACTTCTGGAAGTGGTACAGAAATAGATCAAAGAAAAATTATTCCAAGAAAACTACAGAACAGTATTATTGAAGAAAGAGACCTAAGTATGACATGGGCAGAGTTCAATGCAATTTAATTGGATCAATGCAAGAAGCAGCTTGATGTTTCACAGTGTCTATTATTTCTGCTAGCAGAGTGCCTCTGGAAGCCTGCAAAGATCTGACAAATTTTTATGGACTTAAGTTTGTTCTGTACGTGTTTTGAAATTTTGTTTTTTTTTGGTGAAGGTAGCCAAAAGAAGAACAAATACACAAATATCTTTTCTGTGTAAAATAGTAAGTCATGGTCGTTTGCAAGGTTAAATAACATGTTAGAATAATTTTATTTAATAGGAAGACTCTATTATCTTTTTTTTTTTTCACCTGGGTGGGGTGAGAAAAAATATCCTTGAAGATTTTGAGGAAGGGTTTGGAAAGCACAAGCAACATCAAGATTCTTATTCCATGCGTAGGCTGTCAATCCTACCCATGCTGCTGTAGGGTAATGTGCTGGGGCCAGACCCTCTGTGACTGTAGGAGATTGTGTTTCTCTGAAGCTGATGCAGTCTCCAGGGAGCTGCCCTAGCTTAAACGCAGAATGTCTGACCTAATATATCGCAAAAGATAATATGGGTGATGTAAGGAGGACATACATTTATATCCTTATTAGCCATCTGTCTCTTCCACAGCAGCAATTTTGACATCAGAAAAAGTGACTGCAAAACAAAGATATTGGTGGCAGTTGTTGCTATGGCAGGTCCAGATGAAGCCACGAGCTTAGAATTGCAGTGCAAAATATGACTCAGGATCTCCTCTTAATAACATCCTTGGTTTCCTGCACCGAGTGGCTGAGATTTGACTTTTATGTGGAGGGTCCTTTTGTGAAAAAATAAAACCAAAAAAAATTTAATACAGTGACTTAGTAACGAGAATACTGAAAAATAGCCCAGTTCATTCCACTTAATCTACAGTTATTTATATGCCCTTTATCACTGCTCTGTCTTGAGTCTGATTCTGAACTGAGAAATGGTAGTATAAATCCAGAATAGCTCCACTGATATGGGTAGAGATGGATAGATTACTCTGAGTATAAGCTGTTGCATTGTCATTTTTCAAGCTGTGTAAAGGTCAGTAGTTACTTCCTTCTCTAAAGAAGGTAATTTATCTAATTTTTGATAGAACTCATCACTTATGAGAACATAAATGTGAAGTAGGCTGCTATTCAATATAGTTAGAGCAACCATTTGTCTGGGTTTACTTGTTCTGTCTGGAAATTTTGTCTGGACAGAATTTAAGAACTTTTGCACATTTTCTAGAATTTCTGGGTATCAGCCTTAATGCAGCAGGAGGTCTGATGATGCTGATTAAGTATTCTCATGCCATCTAGTATACATACTCTTTATTTAAGCAGAGCAGGTATTACAGAATGCATGCACAGATGTGTTTCTGAAAAGAAAACTTGGAGAAAAACTTCTCAGTACTAATGAAATTGTGATAGTAGAGAGTACCTGTAATCCAAAACAGATTTTAAAAGATGTGGCATATTTTAAGGAATTCACTCAAAAATATGAAGTTCTCAATTCTTCTAATAGAGAATCTTAAAAGAAGAAAGCTATTCTTCTATTTCCCTTTAACTCTTTATTTTCATTATTACAGCTGATTTAGTTCAGACTTAATGTCCCCGTCCTTGTTGCACCATACCTGTGCAGATAATAAGACTATCTGGGAAATCCCATTAAACTATGGCATTTAAATTGCATTAGACTACACCTGAAGAACTAAAGAACAGTCTTTCGGTGGGCTGGGTCAACAGCTTCCTCTTGCTCTTGTCTTGTGTGGTGTCTTGACACTGGCTGGAGGCCAGACACCCACCAAAGCTGCTCTATCACTCCCCTTTTCAGCTGGACAAGGGAGAAAATATATATTGAGAGACTCAGGAGTTGAGATAAGGACAGGGAGAGATCGTTCCACAATTAGTGTCACGGGCAAAACAGGTCCAACACAGAATAAAAAAAAAATCCAATTTATTATACAGTGTAGTGTAATAAATTGGAAAACCAGAGTCGGATGCTGAGAAATAAAACCCCTTTCTCCTCCTTTCTTCATGGGCTCAATGTTATTCATGATTTCTTTCCATTTTACCCCCAGGTGTCACAGGGGAAGACAGGGAAGGGGGGTTTCGGTCAGTTCCTATGAGATGTCCTCCTTCTTAGCTGGGGAGGTAGGGGATAGGAAAGGGACATTCCTCACACCCTTCCCCTGTTGCACCATGGGGTCCCACCCACAGGAGACAGTCCTCCAGGAACTTCTCCAACGTGAGCCCTTTCCTACAGGCCTTCTGCTCTTCCCCAGCTGCCCCAGTGTGGGTCACTGCTATGGGGTGCAGTCATAAATCACAGAATGTCTCTCAGTCTCTCAAGCTCAGACTGCTCCAGCCTGGTCCTCCATGGAGTCACAAGACCCCCCAGAAAACTTGCTTTAGCATAGGGCTCTGGAAGGCTGCAGGTCCTCCCAGAAGCTTGCTCCAATGCAGGTCACAGCATCTCCTGTATGTCTCCCCCTGCTCCAGCATGAGGCCTCTCCACGGGCTGCAGGTGGGGTCTGGGCCTTTTCCATGGGCTGCAGGGGGACACCTGCCCCACCATGGGTTTCTCCAGGGGCTGCAGGGGCATCTCTGGCACCTGGGGCATCTTCTTACCCCCTTCCCTGGCCTTGGTGTCTGCACAGTTCCTGACATCCTCTCACTCCCTTCTCTGGGGGCAAAAAGCAGCTGCTGGTGGGTTTTTTCTCCTAAATGTGATTCCCAGAGGCGCTGTGAGCGTCGCTGATGGGCTCGGCCTTTGTCAGTGGCAGGTCCAGCCTTGAGCCGGCTGGTGTTTGCTCTGTGGGGCCTGCAGAGAGCTTCTGGCTGCTTCTTGCCGAAGCTGCCCTGCAGCCCCCTCCTCCACCAGAACCCAGCCATGCAAAACCACAACTCTTGGTAATACAAAGCATAATTTGTTGCTTCTTAATTTTGGCAGTGGGAGCTGCTCCGAAACCAGCCTGGCCTGCAGTGGCACTGCAGGTCGCAGTGCAGAGGAGGTTCCTGAGGCTGGCAGTTCTCTCAGGAGCAGCTGTCGTGGCCTGGGCATAGGCAGAGGCACAGCAGCCACCCACACCTCCCCTGCTGCCACCTACCTAGGGAATGCAAGTGAACAAAGCTGGCAAACAGGGTGTGGAGTGGCAGCTGGTGTGGAAGGGCATGCAGGAAGGGCCTAGCCACCCTACCAGCTGAAGACGCCTCTGCCATAATTTCAGGAACTCACGTCAGAACTAAAGCCCATGTTTCTACTGAGATAGCCCTTGAGGCGTCTGGTGCTTCCACCCAGACAGAACTGGGAAGGAAGGAAACTCCATAACAGGTGGTAGATTGCAATGAGTTCCCAGACCTTTCTTCTGGAGAAAAGGTAAGTTACCTGCGAAAGATGTGCGCAAGTTGATACGTTGTGTGGGATGGCTGAGTTTTTGAAACAGCTGAAAGGCTGCACAGTAGTAGAGGGGGTAAGATGGAGGTAAGTTATTTCAGAGCCATGGTCTTCTGATGGACACCACAGAGAATGAGGCATCTTGGACCCCGGTGAACCACAAAAGCAGTACTTTGCAACCAAAACCAGATATGAAGCTGTAACAGCTGCAGACACCCACAACCGAGGTCTGCAAGGAGAAACTATACCAGCAGCACACAGTGGCTACTGCAAAAGCAAGCAACAGGTGCTCATAGTGGATGACTCTCTGTTGATGGGCACCCATCTCTGGCCTGAGCCATGAGAGGTATGTTGTCTTCTGGGCGCTAAGATACAAGATATTGCTGGGAGCGTGCCATACCTTGTCAAATGCACAGAGCATAGCTATCCATTGCTACTCTCTAATGTGGGCACAAATGACACTGTGAACTAGAATCTGGGCAGGATCAAGGAAGACTACAAAGTCCTGGGGGTGCAAGTGAAAAGTATGGGTGTCCAAGTTATCTTTTCTTCCATTTTACCTGTTGGAGGAGAGGGGACAGACAGAAATAAACATGTAAGACACATCAACTTCTGGCTTTTTGACTGTTGCCATCACAAGGGTTTTGGCTTTTATGACAGCATGACATTCTTGGATGACTATAGCCTGCTATGGAGAGATGGTATCCACCTGTCTAGAAAAGGCAAGGGAATCTTTGGCAGCAGGGTCACCAACTTGGTGAGGCAGGCTTTAGACTGGAGCTTCTTCACAAGATGTGAATGAGAAGACCAACCATCCCAAATGTATGTATGCAGCTGCACTGCCTGTGAAGCAAAGAGGAGGAACTGTGAACAGGAACCTTCTGTGATACCTGGAGCTCTGCACCCAGTCAGAAAATGATGGTACCATAGGAATAACTGAAACATGGTGTGACAACTCACATGACTGGAGGATCATGATACATGCCTACCGACTGTTTCATAAAGACAGTCAGACAGCAAGAGGTGGAGGAGTCATGCTCTGTCTCAAGGAGAACACTGAATGTATAGAGGTCAACTACAGCAATTATGAAAGCCTTATCAAATGCCTCTGAGTCGAGATCAGAGGGGTCATCTCTAAGGAGGATCTTTACAGTAACTATCTACTGCTGACCTCCAAACCAGGATGATGAAACTGATGAACCAATACTGGGGTCACTGAAAAAAGCTTTGGGTCAACTGAACCTGGTTCTTATAGGTGACTTCAATTACCCAATTGTTGGAAGAACAACATAGCAGCTCAAATGTCCTCCATCAAGTTTCTGGAATGCATAGAAGACTGCTACCTCATGCAAATGTGAGACGTGCCAACCAGGAATGAGGCACTGCTGGACTTGCTACTCACAATGATGAGATTAGATGCACCCCGATGAAGTTTGTGAATGATACCAAACTGAGTGGGGAAGTAGACACTTTGGAAGGGAGAGGCCTCCTTCAGGAAAACCTGGATAGCAAGAGCGGGCTAACAAGAACCTTATCAAGTTCAGGAAAGAAAAGTATAAGGTCTTGCACCTGGTATGATATAATCCAAGATTGCAGCAAAGACTGGGATCTACCTGGCTGGTGAGCAGCTCTGTGGAGAGTGACCTGGGAACATTGTGCTGCAGTGGCAAAGCAAGCCAGCAGGATGCTGGGTTATGTCAATAAGGACATCACCAGCAGAGACAAAGAAGACTTTATCTCACTCAGTGCTTCTCAGGTCACACGTGGAATACTGTGCTCAGTTTTGGTCCCCACTATACAAACAAAGATGTGGTCAGGCTGGAGGGGGTCAAGAGTAGGGGCACCAGGATGATCAAAGGACTTGGGAAGCTTGCTACATGGGGAAAGTCTGAGAGAACTAAGTTTGTTCAGCCTTGAGAAAAGAAGGCTTAGGGGACAACTCATCACCATATTCCAGTACTTAAAGGGTGGCTACAAAGAAGATCTTGTAAAAAATTTCTAAAAGTTACAAGTTGCTCATTGTCTTATTTACAAGACTCCTTGTAAAAAACAAGGAGTCACATGGAAAATTGGGTGTTTTTTTTTTCCCATTCTGTTCCCCATCTTTTTGGGGATGTGAGGGGTGAGTGAGTAGCTGCATGATTAGTTACCAGCTGGGGTTAGACAATGATATATGCCACAACCCCTCAATATTCACCTGACAAATATTAAGTCTACCAAAGTTAAAAGTGTCTATGTTGACTTGACCAGTCTTGGATCAAGCCTAGTAAAGCTAAAATTATATTAGTAAGGTTTGCAGAACTATGTGCTCCAAGTTAAAAACCCTGGGTCTTACTCAGATCAATAAAGACAAATATTAAGACAAATAAGGGAAGAACTCATATTGAAATTACAACCTTTCTTTTCACTGTCTCTGATGGAGAAGAAATCAGTAGGTCCATGGCAAGGGCACAGCTGGCTCATCACGTCCCTCTTCATATCCACACTATGTAAGGATGTCTTCATCTGCTCTTGGTGGTATTATGCTCTGCTGTGCAGGACACAGGTGAGCAGTAGGTGGATACTGGGAAAAGACTGCATGGTCTTCTGCAGGTATTCTGTATATAACTTTGTATATAGCTTGTAAGTGTCCAGAGCCACTCTCTCACAGTGCCTTCACTCCTGCATTTGGGAAGTTTCTCAGCAGTGGGTAGCAGAGAACAAAAGGGCAAGATGCTCAGCGTTTAATCTGGGGTGTTAACTGGGGGAAAATGAGCTCAAGATGGATGCAGGGGGTGTGGGAGGGGTGGAGGGAGGGGGCGTTAGCGCACTGTCCTAAATCCCACCCATCCCACAGCATGACAGGAACATTGAGAGGAAATATGTGCATCAAAATTGATCCTTGGCATTAGACAACTGCTGGAAAACATCTGGCCTTGAATTTTAAAGTGAAAGGAAATTGAGTTGTGTGAAGGGGCTGGAGGGCAGCATGGCTAACCGATACTTGAGGTGGCTTTAAATACACTGGCATGGAAATCACACTTGATGCATGCATACAGCTGCCCTGCACAGAAGTCATCAGCCAGCCTCAAGGTTACAATTAAATTAACAGAATGGTTCCCTCATCTTCTGAGGCTGCCTTGCAGACCTGCACCATTGTCTCTGTAGTGTTTTGCAACCTGTCAAAACACTTGAGACCTTAAATATGAATCTGCTATACATTCATGCATAAAAGTGAACCTGGACACTGGCTTTTCCTAATCCATAAAATCTGCTGCTCTATGATTATTTGGAAGTTCAGTTGGTCTTGTGGTCTCTGGGAAACAAAGAGTTTCCTGGCTCCCATGTATCATCAGTCTGGGCAGTTCATGTACCAGCAGTTGCCTCCAAATGATCGTGTTTAATAAACATACATGAACTAGTCCCTCCAGAATTTGGTGGAACCTTGGCATTATGCTATGCAGGGGAAGCGAAAGGAAAATGCTATATTGTGTAAACAATTTTTAGCCCTAAGAATTGTATTCTTATGATAAAATAAGGACTTCATTAAGCCACTAGTTTCTTATTTATGCAAGCAGGGGGACTTTTCTGGTGATGAGAAAGAGGTAAGGTTACTTCAGGTTAGGCTTGTTAAATAAATAATGCAACGTTCTTGTTTTCTAGGCCAAAAATTAAAAAGTTAAAGGTTTCACAATTTCTTTGTGTAATGCTGTCTCAGTGCTGTCAGTATCTTAATGGTCTATTGACTGGATCTTGGTACCTGCTATTTTCAAAAAGCATTATTAGTCTGTGAGGGCAAACACGAAAAACTGCTTTTAAAGATTTTTCTTTTAAGTTTTAAGATTTTTTCAAAAGCTTCTTGGAGGCTTGTCAAGCTGTAAGACAGCTGGACTTAACTCTACAGTGTTCTCTCTGTGTTTCTGAGACAGTGAATTAATCTGTGGCAAGTGAAGTTTTCAGTGATCTTTAGAAAGAGACAGAGGAGGAACATGGATGATTCAGTGCACAAAATTAGTTGGAGACCTCCTATATTTTACATTCATCCAAACTGAGAGACCATGTGAAGCCTACAAGTGTTGTGGATTTTTAATGCCAGGTCCAAGAGGTGAACTGGTGTGTGGTGGAATGTGCTTCATCCAAAATGATCTGTTCAAAAACTGACACCTTGAGAACATGACTGGGCTCCTACGAGGTATGTAGTGCTCATTCTGTGGTTTCTGCTTGATCCTTTGACTTAGAAAGAAAAAAATCAACTTTAAAAAATGTTTGCAGTTTCTTCCAGTGCTTACATTTTCCTCTGTAAGGAGCAGAAGAGACTGAGTGAACTAGAAGATCTTGTGCTCTTCCATTTCTTCAATAACCCTCCCAGAAGTGTCTAGTACAAAACTCCACGCTGTACCTGCTGCTGAGCAAGGCCGAGCCCATCAGCAACGGTCACAGCACCTCTGGGAGTCACATTTAGGAGGGAAAAAAACCCCACCTGCAGCTGCTTTTTGCCCCCAGAGAAGGGAGTGAGAAGATAGAAGACACTGTGCAGACACCAAGGCCAGGGAAAGCAGGGAGGACGCTCCCTAGGTGTCAGAGAGAAAGATGCCCCAGCAGCCCCTGGAGAAAACCATGGTGGAGCAGGTGTGCCCCTGCAGCCCATGGAAAAGGCCCAGACCCCACCTGCAGCCCGTGGAGAGGCCCCACACTGGAGCAGGGGGAGACAAACAGGAGATGCTGTGATCCATGTTGGAGCAAGCCTCTACCAGCACTTGCAGCCTGTGGAGAGAGACAGAGACATAGAGGTGAATGAGAGAGAGTCACCCATGCCGGAGCATGTTTACTGGAGTTAGAACAACTTGTGACCCCGTGGGGGACAAGGCTGGAGCAGTCTGGGCTTGAGAGACTGAGAGACATTCTATGATTTATGACTGCACCCCATAGCAGTGACCCACATTGGGGCAGCTGGGGAAGAGCTGAAGGCCTATAGGAAAGGACTCACATTGGAGAAGTTCCTGGAGGACTGTCTGTCGTGGGTGGGACCCCATGGTTCAGCAGGGAAAGGGTGTGAGGAATGCCCTCTCCCCCCCCCCATCCCGGCTAAGAAGGAAAACAACTCATGAGGAACTGACCGGAACCCCCATCCCCCAGTCCCTGCCCCTCCTTGTGCTACAATGAGGGGGGAAGAAGGGAGAGAAATCATGACTACAGTGAAGTCTGCTAAGAAGGGAGGGGTGGGGGGAGGTGCTCTAAGATCTGGTTTTGTTTCTCATCACCCAACTCTGGTGTCACTGGGGGTGCAGGGCAGTGTCATAATTCAGAGAGTTTTCTTTCCTTTATTCTGTGTTGAGCCTGTTTTGCCTGTGACTCTAACTGTGGAATGATCTCTCCCTGTCCTTATCTTGACTCCTGAGCCTCTCAATATATATTTTCTCTCCTGTCCAGCTGAAAAGGGGAGTGATAGAGTGGCCTTGATGGGTATCTGGCCTTCAGACAGGGCCAAACCACCACAACAATATACTTTGATTCTTAGGTAATCACTGACGGGAATTGCTGTCTTTATGCTTCCGTTGTTTGTGAGCTGAAAAAGGGACAATATAAAAAATCATCTGAGGTCAAACAAGAATTTTTCCATTTCACAAAAATCTTGCCAAAGAAGATAAAAGCAGATAGAAAATGAAGTTATTAAAGCTGGAGCCTATAGATCCATAAACAACTCTGATAGAGTAACTCAACCCGTTTTCAGTGCCAAAACAGGAACCTACAAGAAAGCTGGAGAGGGACTGTTTGTAAGGGCATGGAGTGGTAGCAAAAGGGGTAATGGCCTTAAGCTGAACGATGGTGGATTTGGATTAGGTATGAGGCAGAAATTCCTGCCTGTGAGGGTAAGGGTAGCACAGGTTGAGGCCCTGGCACAGGCTGCCCAGAGAAGTTGTGGCTGCCCCCTTCCTGGCAGTGTTCAAGGCCCGGCTGGATGGGGCTTTGGGCAACCTCATCTAGTGGAGGGTGTCCCTGCCAATGGCAGGGGCGGTGGGACTAGATGATCTTTAAGGTCCATCCAACCCAAACCAGTCTGTGATTCTGTGAACCTTCTCATAAACTCTGAATGTAAGGTTTGGCTTTTGCAATCTATCACTCACGTTGGTAGCCCTACTTCCAAGTGTCTCCTTGTGCTTATGAATCTGCCCATCTGAGGTTAAATTCACTCAGATGGGTGAGTGAGCTATTTGGAGCTTGTCTTTGTCATTTAAGTATCTAAAAAAGGGCAGATGTCAAGAGAAAGGGGAAGACTCTTTTCAGTGGGGCCCAGCGACAGGACAAATGGCAATGTGCACGAAGTGGAACACAGAAAGTTCCATCTGAACATGAGGAAGAAGTCCTTCATTTTGACAGTGCACTGGGACAGGGTGCCCAGAGAGGCTGTGGAGTCTCCTTCTCTGGAGACCTTCAAGACCCACCTGAACACGATCCTGCTGTAGGTGATCCTGTGGGACGGGTGGACTAGATGATCTCCAGAGGTCCCATCCAACGCCTGCCATTCTGAGATGCTGGGATTGTGTGACCCAGACATGAGTCTAATCCATGACCAAAGTGCTGTAAAAAAACCCAGTAGTATTTACAAAAAGAATCTTGTAGGGTAAAATGTTTGGATTTGGACACATAGAGTGGAACATCTGTTTTGGAGTGGTGGTACAAAGGAATGATTGTTTACACTGCTAATCACATTTATTTTAAATTCTAAACAAAGTAATAATGTTGGTTCACAAGTGGAAGAAAGGCACATTACATGTTCATCCAGTATAATCTTACTGTTTTAACAATGTAATGCATACTGATTCTGTATTATAACTATACTGCTGATGCTTGGCAAAGTGTCATCCCGTGTCTAATACAAGTGTATAGCATATTAAGAAAGAGCACCATAAAACATCATAAATACTAATGTGGCATAAAAAGGTGGGAATAATGAAGGCAAAAGAGCAAGACAACAATGAGGAATGGAGTGGTTTGTACTAACCAGATGACTGCAGGGGTATGGCTATTATTTATCCGGTTGCTTGTAATCCCCCCCGTACTCCTTTATATTCTCAGCACTTACTGGTTGATGCTTGAAAGTTCTAGGAACAACAAGGATTTCCATGTTATCTATTTGTCTCTGTGTGTAGAACTGCCAGGTGTGACTGGGGTTCGTAAGTCCTGACATACAACTAACAGTGAAATTTAATTAATAGAAATAGCCTGGAACACAGTAGGAAGCAGGGAGATTGGCAGGCAGATGAAGATATTAAATAATACCGGTCCCAGTACGGACCCCTGAGGGACACCACTTGTCACAGGTCTCCATGTGGACATCGAGCCATTGATGACTACTCTCTGGATGTGACCATCCACTTCCTTATGCACGGAACAGTCCACCCATCAAATCCATATCTCTCCAGTTTAGAGAAGGATGTTGTGGGTGATTGTGTCAAAGGCTTTACAGAAGTCCAGATAAATTACATCCATTGCTATTCCTGTGTCCACTGATATGAGGCTGACTGGTCGGTAGTTCCCTGGATCATCCTTTTTACTCTTTTTAGAAATGAGCACAATGTTGCCCTTCTTCCAGTCACCAGGGACCTCCCCTGACCACCATGACTTTTCATATATGATGGAGAGTGGCAACCACATCAGCCAATTCCTCAGGATTCTGGGATACATCTCATCAGGTCCCACAGACTTACGTATGTTCAGGGTCTTCGGGTGGTCACGAACCTGATCTTCCACTATAGTGGGAGGTACTTTACCCCCTTGTGCCCCATCTTGCTGCCCACTGACACAGGCGGGGTGAGGGTGCCATTTCTAGTGAAAACTAGCAAAGGCAAAGAAGTTGCTGAGTACCTCAGCCTTCCCTTCGTCTGTTAATACAAGGTCACCATTTCTGATCATCAGCGCAGGTATGCTTTCTTTCTTTCACCTTCCTTTTCTGGCTGACATACCTGTAGAAGGCCTTCTTGTTATTCATGCATCCCTTGCCAAGTTCAGCTCCAGCTGCACTTCACCTTCCTGACCTCATCCCAACAACAATTGGGCAAAATCCCTATATTCTTCCCAGGTAGCCTGTCCCTGCTTGTACTGCCGGTGCAGTTGCCTCTTGCTCTTTAGTTTGATCAGCAGGTCTCGACTCAACCATGCCAGTCTCTTCCCTTCCCTGCCTGATTTCCATCTGGGAACTGAGAGCTCTTGTGCTCTATGGAAAACATCTTTAAACATCTGCCAGCTCTGTTCTGGTCCCTCATCCCTAAGGACCATTTTCCAAGGGGTCCTACTGATTAACTAAAGAGCTGGAATTTTGCTTTCATAAAATACACCTTACTACTCTTTTCAGCTGGCTCATATCCCTCCAGACCTTAAATTCCACCAATGTGTGATCACTGCAGCCCAGGCTGCCTCCAATCTTGATGTCACTGACAAGTTCACACACATTGGTGACTATCAGGTCTAGTATTACACCCCCTCAAGCCAGTGTCTATTACCTGGGCTAAGAAGTTATCTTCAATGCACTCTAGGAGTCTACTGGATTGCCTACATCTTGCTGTGCTACTTTTCCATCAGATGTCAGGGTGTTTGAAGTCCCCCAGTAGGACAAGAGCTTGTGAGTGTGAAGTCTCCTGTAGCTTGAGGAAGAAGGCTTCATCTAAGGGCTCCTCTTGATCAGGTGGCCTGTAGTAGATGCCAACCACAATGTTCTCCTTGTTGCCTCAGTCTCCTCACCCATAGGCTTTTGGTTTGTTCATGGCCATGCTTCAGGGACAGCTCTTCACACTCCACCCATTTCCTGATATAGAGGGCCATGCCACCACCCCTCCTTCCTGGCCTGTTCCTTCTGAACAGCCTGTAGCCATCAATAGCCACATTGCAGTCATGGGAACTTGGTCCCACCAAGTTTCAGTAATGGCAATGAGGTCATAGCTTCCTAGTGGCATGGTAGCTTCTAACATAATTACAGAATCACTAGATTGGAAAAGGCTTCAGAGATCATCAAGTCCAGCCATACGTGCCCTGTACTAAACCATATCCCTGAGCACCTCCTGTACCCATCTTTTAAATACATCCAGAGCTGGTGACTCAGCCACCTCCCTGGCCAGCCTGTCCTTCACCTTTTCAGTGAAGAATCTTTTCCTAATGTCTAATCTAAATTTGCCCTGGTGCAGCTTGAGGCTATCCCAACTCGTCCTATCACCTGTCGCTTGGTTGAAGAAACCAACACCCATCTCTCTACAACCTCTTTTCAGGTAATTGTAGGCAGCAGTAAGGTCTCCCCTCAGCCTCCTCTTCTCCAGGCTAAACAACCCCAGTTCCTTCAGCCGTACTTCATAAGGTTTGCTCTCCAGCCCCTTCACCAGCCTGGTTGCCCTTCTCTGGACACACTCTGCGACCTCAGTATCCTTCTTATGGTGAGTGGCCCAAAACTGAACACAACACTTGAGGTGCGGTCTCACCAATGGCAAGTACAGGAGCACAATCACTTCCCTGGACCTGGTGGCCACGCTGTTTCTGATACAAGCCAAGAGTGTGTTGGCCACCTGAGCACACTGCTGGCTTATATTCAGCCTGCAGTCAACCAACACCCCCCAGGTCCTTCTCTGCCAGGCAGCTTTCCAGCCATTCTCCCCCAAGCCTGTAGCGCTGCCTGGGGTTGTTATGCCCCAAGTACAGGACTCTGCACTTGGCCTTGTTGAACCTCATCCCACTGATCTCAGCCCATTGATTCAGCCTGTCTGGATCCCTTTGAATAGCCTCCCTACCCTTAGGCAGATCAACACTTCCTCACAGTTTAGTGTTGGCCACAAACGTACTGAGGGAACATTCAATCCCTTCATCCAGGTTATTGATAAAGATACTGAACAGGACTGGACCCAGAACTGAGCCCTGGGGAACACCACTTGTGACCAGCCTACATCTGGATCAGGCCTCATTTACCACCACGCTTTGGGCCCAGCCATCCAGCCAGTTTTTAACCCAGCAGAGGCTGCACCTGCCCAGGCCAGTGGCAACCAGTTTCTCAGTCAGAATGCTGTGAGAAATGGTCTCAAAGACTTTGCTGAAGCCAAGGTAAACTACATCCACAGCCTTCCCCTCCTCCGCTAAGCAGGTCACCTTGTCATAGAAGGTGATCAGGTTAGTAAACGCCTCCTGTTTGTCACCCAAGCTGTGTGCATTTGTGTAGAGGCTGTGTTACTTTCTTAGTGGAACACCCCTTAAGATGTTCCATGGAATTTTCCTTGTTGGCCTCTACTACTACAAGAGCCCCTAGCTCATCTCTGCAGGACTTCAACTGTACTGTAGCATTCCCAGCATGTCCTGGGGGAACAAGTAGAAGGCCCATACCTGTACCCCTTACCTCCAACCATAGTGAGTCCTCCCACACTTTGTCATGGGCAAGCCTGGTATATTCCTCTTCCCCCTTCACATCTAGCCTGTTCTGCCCATGGCACTAATTGTGGAATGATCTCTCCCTGTCCTTATCTTGACTCCTGAGCCTCTCAATATATATTTTCTCCCCTGTCCAGCTGAAAAGGGGAGTGATAGAGCTTTCAGCCAGGGTCAAACCACCACAAAGTGTAATGGGCTTAAACTAACTGTCTGGTGAATAAATCGATGACAAATACTTATTGGTGTGGCAAGACAGAAAACTGGTGCTTCTTTGGGTTTGTATTTTCGGAATTTAATATGTGTAAGTGAGTAGTATGTCTCTGATATACAGTTGTTACTGTATTAAAATACAAGTAAATGGCAGGCAGAGTTTGCATTAGTTTTTTACTCCAAATGAATTAAATCTAGGCAGTGTGATGGAAAACAGGGACATGATAAGAGCCTTGAAGGCTCAGTTCAGACGCAGATCTAAAATAAGGAGATGGTGTCAGAAGTTAAGCACCTAATAGGATAAACTCATCCCTTCACCATTTCAAGGTAGTTTAAATTTACATTAACCTTTATGTTTTTCCTAATGATAACTTAAAGAAGAAGCCCCACCAGCTCTGCAGGGAAACTAGTTTCCATGGCCCTTGCCCCTTGAGTTTGTTGGGCAGCCTGGATAAACTTTCTTGACCTGTTCAGATGTATGCTGTCTGTATCCACTTTTTCATATGGATAATGCAGCTCTAAGTAGGTGTTGTAGGCTGGTGCTGTAGGCAGAAGAATGGTCTCAAGTACCATCCTGTCTGCAATGAGAAGCAGGTCTGTCCGAGGCACTCAGAGCAAAACTGCACATGCTGAAGAGTTATGCCTTTCAATAGCATATTGAAATATGCACTCCATGCACATCTATGAATTTCATAAGTGATAAATGAAATAATAAATGTAAACAGCCATTATATGGCAAGGTAATTAATTATTTGGTTTTTTAGCAGTTAGACAATTATTTATTATAATGATTAGTAAAAGCAATGAATATATTCATCCATGAAACATTGCTGTTTTCTAATTAAATTATAATAAGATACAAATTACTGTGATTTGTTTGTTACTGCTATAAAACTAAATGTGGCCCGCTAGAATAGTTTGCTGGTTTTAAGTGACATTTACATTTATAGAATCATAGAACCAGAGAAGGGTTTGTGTTGGAAGGGTCCATTTAGTTCTGTTCCCTCTCCCTGCCATGGGCAGAGTCACCCTCCACCAGACCAGTTTGCCCAAAGCCCCCTCCAACCTGGCCTTAAACACTGCCAGGGAGGGGGCAGGCACAGCTTCTCTGGGCAGCCTGTGCCAGTATCTCACCACCCTCACAGGGAAGAATTCCTTCCTCTTATTTAATCTAAATCTCTCCTTTCATTTTAAACCCATTGCTCTTTGTCCTACCACTCCATGCCCTTGTAAACAGTCCC
Organism: Laterallus jamaicensis coturniculus; assembly: GCA_022605575.1. NCBI lineage: Eukaryota > Metazoa > Chordata > Aves > Gruiformes > Rallidae > Laterallus > Laterallus jamaicensis. The sequence goes on along the minus strand of JAKCOX010000024.1, from coordinate 8,578,172 downwards.
TCTCCAGCTTTCTTGTAGGTTCCTGTTTAGGTACTGGAAAATATTTGAGTTACTCTATCAGAGTTGTTTATGGATCTGTAGGTTCCAGCTTTAATAACTTTGTTTTCCATCTCCTTTTATCTTCTTTGGCAAGATTTTGGTGAAATGGAGAAATTACTGTTTTGAGGTCAGTGAGTTTGTGGGCAGTGTCCCAAGGTCCTCTACCAAGCAGATCCCTAAAAATGTCAAAGTCTGCTCTCCTGAAGTTCACTGCAGCCAAGGCTGTCCTTGAGCTCCACATTCCTCACCAGCCCCCTTGTTGGTGAGAACACGGTCCAGCAGGGCATCTCTCCATGTTGGCTACTCTGTCTCTTGGAGAAGGAAGTTATCACCGATGCAATTACAGGAACTTCCTCAGTGGCTTATGTCCTACTGTGCTGTCCCTCCAACAGATACTGGGGTGGTTGAAGTCCTCCATGAAGACTAGGGCTTTATGAACATATCTGCTCCTATCTGTCTACAGTGGGTCTCATTCACTAGGTCTTCCTGGTCCAGTGGCCTGTAGCAGAACCCCACTGTAGTGGCCCCTGTCCCTGGGCTCCATTTAATCCTGGCCCATAAGCTCTCAGTCAGCTCATCATCATCCCCAGATGGAGCTCCATGCACTCCAGCTGGTCACTGACACAGCGGGCAGCACCCCCACCTCATCCCCCCTGCCTGTCCTGCCCAAAGATCCTGTATCCTTCCATCCCAACACTCAGTCATAGGAGCCATCCCACCAGACCTCTATGATGCTATAAGACTGTAGTCCTGCAGTCATGTGCCAATCTCCAACCCTTCTTGTTTAGGCCCTTTGCTGCCTGCATCTGCATAGAGGCCTTTAAATTGAGCCCCCATGAAGATGGCTGACTGGCTGGAGTGGCTGGAATTACTTGGTGCTGCACATCAGCTGCTCTCTTGCTGACCCGTGTTTCTTCTCTAGCATTGGGCATCTCTGTCACTGGCATCAAACTGGTAGGAGTGGGATGGATTTTGGTTCTCCTTCCCTAGCAACTTTAGGTTAGAGTCCTCTTTTACCAGCTTGGCAAGCCTTTGACCAAAGATGCTCTTCCCCTTCCCTGACAGATGAACCCCATCGGTCCCCAGCAGATTTGGTATCTCAAAGTGAGACCCATGGCCTAGGTATCTGAACCCCTGTCTGTGGCTCCTGTCCTGTAACCATTTGTTGCCTCACCAGACTCAACTGGACCTTTCAAACCCATATTTATGAGGTTTGTATTTGAAAACTGGTAATCTAATGGTCCTTCTGTTTTCCATAAATATATTAATTACTAAAGTTAATTAAAAGTTCTGTACTTGAATATAATTAATTCACAGTATCTCTGATGGAATCAATTTCTGGGTGGTAAAATGGGTAGAATGGCCTTGGTATACTAAGGCAACCTTAAAAAATCAAGAGTTTATGCACTTCTTTCAAGAGGAATAGCTGAAAAATTCCTAACAAAAGTACAGAGTGGATTAAGGACAAATTGACAGAATACCATGTATTCAGACTTCATCTTTTAAAATGTTGCAGATTATTAAGGGGAAAAAAGAGAGAGAGCAACACATTTTTGAGGCTTTAGTTAAAAAGAGAAAAAGTCATTCTTCATAATTTTGAAAACATACAAATTCCTAATTTCCTAAACTGCGCCCTACCCTGTCATCATAAAAAGAAATATAAAGGTCTAAAGTATGCCATGTCATCATACATGTCTCCATATTTATACTTCTACCTCAAAGACTTCTTCACTGGCTTTCTTTTAACCTTAGTCTAGACTAAATGTGTCCACATATGGAGCTACTCTGGAATATGCTATAAATTCACATGCCTCTTTTATCCCAAATATCTTTCAAGTGAAGACAAGCCCCAAGGCAAAGACATGGCTTTTTTCCCCCATGAATCACAGTGGAAAAGCCTGCTAACCCCACTGGCCAGACTCCTACGCTCTCCAGTCTCTCCATCTGCTCACTTACAGCCCACAGAGAAAGGCTTCCTTGCTTTTACCAAACAGCAGGAGTAAACATCCTGCTGTAGCTCCTTTAACAGAAAACTGCTTCCTTGGTGATTTACTGTAAAATCAGGCGAAGAAAACAATTGTAGGGATCTCTTTTTCAGAATTAGTCTAGGTGTCTGTTAAGAACACTGTTTCATCATGAGACATGCAATGTCCAAACTGTAAAGTTCACCTCAAAAAGGAATCTGTGTTACACTGGACCTCCAAAACCTGAAAGGGAAGCTATGGTCACATTCAAACATTTGGTGACTTACATTCATTCTATTTGTATCTGCTGCTTTGTCAAAGAAAAGGGGTGTCTCTTGTTTTCAGCACTTGCAATTCACATGTGACATGCCAGTGTAATGCGGTTGCAAGATGATTTGAGTCAACCCTTCTGGATGCAGAGCTTTTAGAGATGTCTGGGTACATAGAAGTATGAGAGAGTGTTTCTCCTGCCTTCCCAGGACATCATTCCTTGCATTCCTGTTCTTTTATGCATGGAAAGGGGTTATGTGTTGGCTCTCGGAGACGTGATATGAGGGGAAAACTGTGCTCTGTGTTGTATCCTTTTGCTTCCCAGAGTAAGAAACCATGTGGAGTGCAGCCCAAATCCCTCCCATAGCTACAGTAAGGGAGAAAGGATTCAGTATTTGACCTGAACAGCAGTCTACTGTATCCAGATTCATGTGCTGGCTTAGTTAGAGTCTTCCCCAGTGGAGTATGTTCAGCAGATAATGATGGAAAACTGCCTCCACCACCACTAGACTCCTGGGCTTCTCTATTTCCATAAGGTCGTGTCTCAGTCCTTATCAACAAGTATGTACAACCACTGGTGAACCAGGTGCGTGATGGGTAGTTTACAGATCTACATCTGCTCAATGGCAAAACCCTCTCATCATGGGCATAGAGATGGCTCCAAGGCTGGGTCTGGTCATGGACCACCAATTAAAGCTGAATCCAGGCAAAACTTTTATGTGAGTACAAGGATAAGCAACTGGATGAATATGCAGCCATGTTGTGTCATCAGTAACAACTCTGCTCCTCTGCACAGTGCAGTCCCCCATGATAAAGGTAATTTTTTCATCCGTAAGAGGATGAGGTATCTCAGAAGCTGGTCTGAGACCAAATGAATCCTTCCCAAATCTCAAAACTGTCAGATGTGCGTGGTACACTTCACTCCTCCTGCCTTCTCCTAGATCAATGAACAGTAAGGTGTACATTTGTCTTTTATACCTAATTCCAAGTTTTATTTCTAGGTATTCCACTAAACTGCTGCTACCTCTGGAGAGAGGTTGCAATTACATGTGTGCCAAGTGTTATTCATGTTAATTGGTATGCTGCTGGAAGACAACTGGGGACTATGCCAATGAGGAGAGTGTAAAAACCTTCCTAGTGAGAAAGCCACTGGGATTCATTCTGTTCTTCAGAGGGAATTATAGTGTATTACCTTTGTTGGTAGGATTTTCAAGAAGAGCACCTGTCCACGCACCCAGAACCAAACGCCCCACTCCATCCTGGCAGAATGCAAGTTTTCAGCTTGCATGGCTGCAGAGATAATCTTCCAAAACCTTCACTAAAATTATAAAATCTGGCTGAATCTTACAACTGCCTGAAACTCAACAGCAAGAACTTCGGTGATCCAATCAATTTGTCCTCAATATGTCCAACTGCTACTCAGTCACAGATTGCTTTTGGTAGATAGGTGTGTGTCAGAGAGAAGTCAAACTACAACTGTGCCAAATGTGAGTGCTATCAGAAAAGAAAGTCAAAGAGAATACACTCGAGGGGACGGGAAGGGAAGGGAAGGGAAGGGAAGGGAAGGGAAGGGAAGGGAAGGGAAGGCAAGGCAAGGCAAGGCAAGGCAAGGCAAGGCAAGGCAAGGCAAGGCAAGGCAAGGCAGAAGTAGTAATGTATCTGATGACAGCACACTGTACAAAATTTCTTGGAGCAGAGATAAGTAACAGGCTTAGCTTTTCTTCATCCCTTGCTGATCTTTCTGCCATCTTTTATACACGAGTGAGCAGTCCCATGTGATTTGTGGGCAAATACAGAGTCTGGAGTCATTCTCTGCCTTCTGAATTGCAGTTGCAGAATTCGCTGCAGTCCCTGATCCCACTGAGAATTCTTGCCATGGGGTCTGCACATTTCCCACATGTACTGCAGTTCCTCCAGCTCTGCAAAGGCAGGCTGATAAGGGCGTGAGGGAGACACCTCTGATGTCTGAAACACACTAACAGAACCGTTGCAGGGATCATTCTGAAACTCACACGTTGCTCTTTCTTGAGGGGACCAGGTTTCTGTCTCCTTCCCTTGTCCCCGAGGGATGCAAGAACTGTTCTCTCCACCATCTCTTGGGAGAACTTTGATTTCACCCTTCAACTTCTTCCTGAGGTACTTAGAGTGCTTTTACAGGACATGGGTTCCAACTCCCTTCCTCTGATCTGCTGTCCAAAAGGAATTCATCACCATTTCCTTGTTTTCCCTCATACCATGAAAGTGTACAGCTTCCCTTATTCTCCTGTCTCAGCATTGTTCCTGCAGAGAAACAGCTTTTTCTTCTGATCTCCTCCTGTTTTTTTCCCCACATGTCATAAAATTACAGCCTGGAACTCACTGAATAGAGTATCAGTGTTACGAATTTAATAAAACTCAAAAAGGGACTGTATAAACATACATAATTTATATGGACATCAAAACCACTCAAAGTTATCAAAGTGAACAGCAACACAAACAAATGAAGCTCATTTCCAAAACAAACCCACACAAGCCCACAAGACACAACAGCTCTGATGTTTCAGGGTTTAAACTGATCTCTAACTAACCAAGATTAGGATGAGATCTAAAGCAGAGGGTATGTAATCCTACATCTGCCTAATACAAAGTTTCTTGCACCTCCCTCTGTCCGTTAAATTTCAGTGACAGGGTACTGGACCAAACGGATTTGGTGTACCAATGCTACACTGCTTTGAAGAGATGCTTTGGGCTCATTATTGCTCACCCTTTTCTCTTTTTTTTTGGTGGAATTCTCAAACTCCACAGCTTCCCCTTGCCTTCCCACCCCAGCCCTCCCTATCCCCTCTAATCTCCACAGGGGTTTCTGTATTAGCCGGAGTGGCTGGGTAGGTCTCAGCCTCCATCTGGGGGGATTACATTTAATTTATCCTCTTATCTGAGCAACAACTTCCTCGCTGAATCCTCTCCCTAGCTTCGCCTTCGTCCCTCCCAGGGGGAAGAGCCCAAGTGTCTCAATGCCGGTGCCCCCTGGGGAGAGGAGCAGCTGAGCCGTGGTGCCGCAGGGCGGGGGGTGTGGGGAACACGGCACTGCAGGACAGCCCCTTGCGCAGGGGGAGGCCGGGGTCGGCAGGGGCTCCTCGCCAGAGAAGGGGTGACACACCACCTCACAGTGCGCGGGTCGGAACGGGCGTCCACCCCACGGGCAGGACCGGCCGAGGGGCACCGCTGGCACGGGAGTCACCCGGCGGGGAGGAGGGGAAGCCCGGACCCCTCCGGCAGGTCCCGTCCGGGGCTGGCGGCGCGACGGGCGGCAGCAGCGCCCCGCGGGGGAGGTGCCGAGCCGTGCCCAGCGCCGCCGCGGCCGCCCCACGGGCGGCGATAATCCCATCAAAGGGCCGGACCCAACCTCCTCCCCCCTTCCCTTCCCGTCTTTCCCTCTCCGTCCCTGCTCGGCTCGGGCACCGGCCCCGCGGCTCCGCTCCCCGCCGGCTCCAGCCCCTCTCCGCGCCCGGCGGCCGCCCGGAGGGGACGCGCGGCGGCGGCGCCCCTCGCCCGCGGCCACCGGCCCCCACCTCCCCCGCTCGGGCGGCGGCGGGGGGAACGCGGCGCACATGGAGGTGCCGGGCCGCTGCCACCGCCGCTGCCACCGCCTCGCCGCGCTGCTGCTCCTGGCTTCGTGCATCGGGTGCGCGGCACCGCCGCGGAGGAGCATCCCCCGCCGGCAAGGTAGGGCGGGCGGCGGTGCCCGGAGGGTGCGCGGGCCGACCCCAGGGTGGGGACATGCCCTTTCAGTGCCGCGCTCGTACCAGGCGAAGTTTCGCGTCCCTTGGAAGCTGGCGTTTGCTGCGGGGGGGTGAGAGTCCCGCTGGGAGCCCCGCCGGCCAGGCGGCGGCGGCGGGACGGTGCCCGCCGCCAGCCGCTCCTCGGGCGGCTGCTGGGGCTTGAGGAGCAGCCGCAGCTCTGCCGCGTTGGAATGAGCTCGTCCGTGAGCTCCAGACTGATCGAGCCCGCAGCGGGGGCTCCCGGGGTGCCCGGCGGGGCAGGCGCCACTCCCCGTTCTTCCCTGCAAGCCCCTGCTTTGTCCCCCGCCCGCGGTGGGAGAGGATGCCCAGGCAGGGAAGCAGTGAAGTTGCAGAAGCGGGATGCGATCCGTTTTCTTTGGTAATTTACGCCCGATGCCGATGGGTTCAGTCTAGTTACGGACCAAGACCCGACTGCTGCTGCAGAAGGAACTGGCAGAAATGTTAGCTTTTGTCCCTGGAGCCCATAACCTGCTCCTTGTAAAGAGTTAGGTACCAGGTGAATCTCTGTGCCCGTCAGAGGTTTTCTGACGGCTGTGCTGTGCCTTGGCTTATTTGCTTGTGCTAGCAAATAACATAAGACACGGAGTAGAAAAATGTGGAAGGGTGATGGCTAGGAAAGCAGTAATTTAATCAAATAATGTAGTAATTATGTACCAAGCGTGATGTGGGGTGCTTCGAGGCCCTGTTTCTGGCTGAACGTTGCATGGGATGTGCGGGAGAGTGCCTCTGGCTGTCATAGTTTGGCGTGTTGGTGAAGGTAGTACGTGGTCCTCATCGGCTGCAAGTTCAAGCGCTGGGCTCTCTACAGCCCCTGCGGTCTGTAGTGCATGAAGCGGCGAGGTAAAATGTGAACAGCAGGATGGGGCGCGGTGCATGGTGAAGTTTGACATTCCACATACGTGAAGCTGTGGTGCTAAGAGAAGATACAGATGCCCAGCACTGCCTCAAACACTGGGACTATGCTGGAGTCTTTGAGGCCGGCACCGGTGTTTATCACAGAGTTCACCAGGACCAGATCAACAGAAAACATAACAAGTTTAATAAATTCTGCTTCAGCTCATGAAGTATTTGCAGCTTCAGGCCCTTTTTGTATATTTTCCACGGTGTTAAAAGATTTGTACTGCTGGTTTTTAGAATCAGCATTGTGCACTCTCTTGCTCTTGTGAGAAAAAAAACCCCCAAAACCAACAACAAATGCCTGTACAGTTGGAAACTTAATACTTAAATACAGCCTGAGCTTAAAGCCCTTACTGGACAGATGGCTAATTTTACTGGTCTGACCTTGTCTCTTAGGGATCTAGTCCCATGATCCTTAGTTATCGTAATAGCTGCCATTAAGCACTTGAGGAAATTAGGCAGACTGTTTGTGAATGAGATGATTAGTAGCTTGTGTTAAAATACTAGATATGTAGATTTCAGGATGGAAACGAATCTAAGTTTTTAAAGATTCCTCTACCATCCCAGCAAACTTACTTCCCTCATCATGGCAGAATGGCAGACCTAGGGGAAATGTGTTTCTGTGCATTCAATTAAAGTAAACTGTAGGATTGTGGAGGAGATGAATTAACACACTAACATTTACCTTACTTTTGTTAGCCACATATTTTATGTGAATTTTTTGTAGCATGTTATTTCAGGTTCACCGACTGATTCAGTCGTTCCTTTTTCCCTTTTTTTTTCTTTTTCTCTGTAAAAGAAGTAGCCAGTTTTACATGTGAGCAACTTTTTCAAAATCTGTGCAAACATTTTAAAACCCACTTGTTGCAAGATTTGAAGGTGGAATACCCTAGACAGGCTGTGTGCAGCAGTGGGTCATTTAAATCTCATCTGTGTTCTGCCACAGGGTATAGGAATTAAGAGCTTCCAAGGATCCTGTGGCTGGGATCTTACTGTGAAATGTTGCTGTCAAAACACTGAGAACAGGTACAGTTCCAGAAAGCACACACCTCTGCCTTGTTCTGCAGCCTACCGCAGGCTGAGTGGTTAGGAGCAGAAAGGAACTCCCATTTACGCAAACAGACAAAAGTAGTGGGTGAAGAAGAGGTGAGATAGTAAAAAGTTCTTTAAGATTATTTTTTTATTTGTCACTTTGCCCTTTTAATAGCAATAGAAGTGAGACTTGTACGGGAGTTGTAACTGTGGTGAAAGCAAAAGGTTGTGTTGAGAAAGAACTGATAAAACTACTTTATCTTCAATAATGGGAGCTGGCTGGGAGGTCCTGTGGGTCAAAGGAAAAAGAGAAAAAAGCCAGTGAAATGCATCTCCATGTTTCCAGATTGTTTTGCTCAGGGCTTATGTTACAAGGATCAGTTTTGTAATCACAAGAAGGCAGCAGAATGGGAAATCTGTCTGTGAAGTTAAAAAAAAGTATATAGTAAAATGACCACAAATAAAACTTCTTAGACTTCAGGGGAAAAAACACAACCGTTGTACTCAAATCTGAAACATCCTGACGACTGCTAAACTCATTTGAACATTGATTTACAGTTACATGATACATTTGCTGGAGACAAGGAAATGGGATGACAGACACTTTAGGAAGAGTTTAAAACAAATCTGTAGACACTGCAGGGTGAATAGCATAGTTAGGAACAGATTAGGCTGGGATTCTCTACAGCTTGTACTCTCAGAAGCTGGCATTCGTGCTGCCTTTCACATTGTTTTCTTCCTTTTGCCTTCTGCAGAGACACAGGTTTCCACCGCTGCCGTTCCAAGTTTCAGTCAACTGGTTGAAGGCTAGAAAGCCTAAACCTAGCCCCCCATGTGTGAAACTGGTACTGATACAAACACAGGAATACTGAATTTTAATGGTTCTATGATTTTAGAGGATTACAGAGGAAAGAACCAACCACTTAGCTGATTTCCCATGGATGTTCATGGCATGAACCTGTTGCCCTATATTGCATTGTTACTTCTTTCCTAACAGAGCGTAAAGTTCCAGTGCCCTGTAGAGTGTTAGAACTGTTGAGTTGGTCTGCATGGAGAAAATAAAATATTCATATCTGATGCTTAGGAATCTTTTTTTTTCCTTCCTTTCTTTTTTTTCCATATTATGCTTGCCAACTAATACAAACAAAGAATTAGGCTTGTATTTTATCTATTTCCCAGATGGCCATAACAGTAGACATCACTGGCTTTGTGAGTAAATGCTGGAGGAATCAGACAGGTTAAAGTCTGAAGACTTTACAAGAGTGTAGCACTCAATATCAGGGCCAGATTTTCGAAAGAGCCCAGATCCTCAGTCAGCAATACAGCAAATTACATTTTTTCCAAAGAACTTGGCACTACAATGCTTGAACTCTTTAGAAAATCTGGCTGTAATAAGAGCTGCTGGATATGGAACACTTCTGAAAGTCTAGCTTTATTTAGGTATCAAAATAGGTCAAATGACCTTGAAAATCAGGTCTACAGGTATGGAAAATGTACTAGTCTTAGGGAAAGAAGGCGCTTATTTGAGTTCTAAAATACTACAGGTGTTTTTTAAGCAACACAGAATGAGTTGTAATTCACTGCAGTCCCACATACGAAGCGTGGAAGGGTCAGCTTGATCTTCTGCTGAATGTGAAGGGTCTGAGAAACAGAGTAAGTCTGAAAGCTGAATGATTCCTAAGACAAGGGCTGCAGAGCTGACACAGGTGATGCTTATCTGTGAGCTAAAACTAATAAGGAAGATGTGAATAATTTATTTGGGAGAAGATTAATATAATTATTGTTTCAGATGGAGACCAAAATGTGGGTAATCAGACCACATTGCTCTATGTCCTCAGTGTCAATAAAATCAACCAAGCAGTAGTTATATATGCATTTGTTGTTTATCACACTTGGGTGTAAGTAATGTTATAACCTTGTGTGGCATTTTTATTTTGATTGGACTTGCTGTCATACGTTTGGGGCCTGTCCTCTGGTAAACCCTGCTGGCCTCGATCAATCCCATCGCCACCTTGCACTGATACTAGCATTCCCCTGATACCCCCTGGGGCAGCAATGGGATCCCACTGAAATATTCCACTTGAGCATGTTACATAGTATGCCACTGTTCATCACTCATTTTGAGGTACGTTTTCTAATTTTAGTTAGTCTTACAGCAAAATGTGTCCTGTCCATTCCACCCTGAAATCACTATCGCCCCTGTAAAAGGAAATTTTTGGTAAATGTTTTTCTTGGGCACTATTTTGCCAGTGCTCCCTCTAAAACTGCTATAGCAACTTCCACCAGCATCCAGAAAGGTTAAATTATGGAATTAGCCTAATTGTAGCCTAATCATAAAATTAGCCAAGAAATTTAAGAAAAAAAAGCTGGAATTATACTGGATATTGAGGGCCCCAGTGATGCTTCATAGGAGAAAGCTTGTTTTGGAGTTAAGGCACTAGAGTGACCTTTAGGAAATCTTTCTGTCCTGAGGCTGTCATAGAGTTGCTTTGAGGGCTTGCCAGTCCTTCCCTGGCCAGATTTTCAGTTTTCAATATGGTGTTAGAGTGGTTTTGTGCTTTTATGATTTTCCAACCACATTAGGCAGTACTAGGACTTCTGTAGGGCACCTGGCACAGCTGTGCCCCGATTTTAGTCAAGATTGCTAAGCATTACCAAAGTAGTAACACGTAGGTGAATGCCTCCATATATTCCAGTGTGCCTTCTGGAAAAGGCATCCTCTTTGTCTGGCAGATGCACAGTGACACTGGGCTAGTCAGGGCACGGGCACTGTGTACTGTGTACAGCTCGTTAGGAGTGAGCATATCTGATGATCAGATCCACCTTCTTAAACTGAGTGGAAGGGATTTTGAGTGTTAGCCCCCCGAAAGGCATCCTCAGGAGCAGGAGGGTACCCTGTATCTTAAAATGGAAAGTTTCAGTGGATGAGTTCTCATCAGTGCCCCACAATCTCATCAATTAGCTGAAAGCATATTTGAGAATTTCCCGTTCCTCAGATCATGCTTATGCTGGGACTCAACCTTATGCCTGATTCTCATTATATCCCTGTAATGTGGTTTTAGGGGGGGGGAGGGAGGAGAAAGAAAAGAAAAAGGAGCTACTAACTGTTGCTTCATGATGGAGACTCAAAACAGGACTCTCTAGGGCCTTCTCATAGCTTTTCCACTCCAGTGGAGTGAAACATTAAAATAAATAGTTATAGAAAGTTTTTCTCATATTAAGAAGCTACTAAAATATGTCAAAGAGGCCTGCAAGCTGAGTACATTACCATGGGGAGGTCTTTGCAGCCCTCATTATTTCATGTATTAAAGAGTGTAGAATTTGGTGCCATATTTATCAGCGAATGTGCCACAGTGGTTTGTGTTCATGGAATAAAAGACTTTCTAAACCACAGGCACACCGGAGACTACGTTAGCTATGTGATTGTCAATAAAATTTCTTAATGGATTTCTGTGCAAACAAATGATCTATCTAAAAAAAAACCCCACAAATCAAAAAGGCACAAAACTTGTTCTTCATAATTAATTCCAACTGAGAGGAAATGCTTCTGGGTAAGAATAGGCAAGATTTTATTTCCTTTTATTTTCAGTGAAAATGGTTACACGTGAAAATAGAACTAGTTATACAACTTATTGGTTCATATAATGTGAACATCCAAAACACAACAGCAACAACAAAAAATCAGCATTGCTTCTTCAGACTTTTCAGAGTCGCCGACCTGAGAACAAACTCAGCCGAATTTGTCTGTGAAAGTGAGTGCTCCAGGAGGGCGTAAGCCACTGAAAATTGTAGGCTTAGAGGGAAAGCTCTGTCACAACCAGGTAACTAGCTCAGAACTTGGCAATGATACAATGTGTGATGATCCATAAAACTCTCAAGGTGAGAGATGCATCCTGTGAAATACATTGAAGTTCACACCAGTTCTTCTACCAAGCACACTGTAACTACACCCATGAGTAAGGACTACTCATAAGGAAATTTACTCAGGATTTTGTGTTCTAATGAAAGAGAAATCGGTACAATACTGACCCAGAAAGTGTTTTATTCAAAAAGGACAGCTATGGGCCCTTGGAAGAATCTTTTTCCTCAGCGAGTGACTTGCTGGCCGTGTAACTGGATGGCCAAAATACACCAGCTGTGTTTTCTTAAAAAAATAGTTCATTCAACCATTTGCCAAAATTTACCTCGGGTAATTTTTAGACCTTGAAGAGATAAACCATGTGCAGGTACCAATGTGTTCGACTCCTGACACTGCATATCACTGAGCAGTGATGAGGTGTTTTTCTGCTTAGGTACATTAACCTTACAGTGAATAAACACTTTCTGCATAACAGTGCAGATAGCAGTTGTGTTAAGAGCAGTTCTGAGAAACGGGCATCAAACAATCTTGAGTTTCCCTGTATCCTCAGAGGATAGTCAGATTGATGCAACTCACACAGAGAGACCTCCAAGGCTGAAAGAATCCTAAGCAAGATTATTCTACACACCTCTCTCCATCTTTAAAGTAATTTTAAAATGCTGGCACTTGTGAAAATGATGGCACAGTCAAGTATCAATATTTGTGTACATTTTGAACTCACAATTTGAATTGTTTTTCTAAAATGAGAGAAAATAAGCACCTTACTAAAGTTGAGCATGCTGCTTTCGAATACAGAAATCATTGCAGTTCTTCTCATGTGTGAGAGGCTTTATTGCATGTTTAAAGTTTTAAACCAAGACTGGCTTTGCATTGCTGAGCTCAGAAATTTAAACTAGAAGGTCATTTTAGAAAAAAAAAAAACAAACCATGAACAAAACGTGCCAAAGTGCAAATGATGGAAAGCAAGTGTCTAGACCCAAAACTTTTGTGTTTTAATTAGAGATAGTAGGAGCCAGAATTTGTTATGTGGAACAGAAATGTTGAGCTGTTTTGTATTCTGCTTTCTAGATAATCACAGGAGAAGGGCAGCATGTTTCTAAAAATAATCAGGCTTCTTATGAGGATGGCTGTTTACAGAGATGGTGGCATTGCACTGCAGGTGGTAGTCCAGCCATGCACAGAGACCAGCATCCTGCTGGCATTTTTAGTTCCTGTTCCATGACTTCCTGTTCCCATGTGATCCTGTTGTGTGGAGGTTGCCACTGTTATTACCTTAACTGAACAGTCATCATGGCAGCAATTGTATGGTGAAGTGTGCAGTCAAGACTTGCAGCTCTCTCGATATATGTGCTAAGGGAGTTCGTAGGCAGAGATGAAAGTGTTCAAGCCATTTACCTCTGTGGAGTCATCAGAGGATGGAGGAAAAAGCCTGCAGAATAAAAGGTTCAGGCACTTCTGAACAAAGGACTAGCCAGCACCTAAAATGGGCAGAAAAGAGAAAAGATCCATTTGAACCAGCTGACACCAAGAGAAGGACATGGGTTACATGGTGAGGCAGCAGCTGGGGCCAGAGGTTTGCACTCTGCAAGCAGCAAAAGCCAATGAAACAGTGGAGCAGGGAACGCTTTGGGAGGATTAAGGAGCATTAGATCCTACCTTTGTGGACACTATAACTGTGCCGAGGTCATTTGCTGTTTGTTCCCTTACGTAATTGGGACTTATGCAGAGATACATCTCCATGTCTCACTGTCTGTCACAGCAAAGAAGGTTTCGACCCTCCCAGTCATTCTCCCAGCTTTCACACCCCGTTGGTTGTTACTGGCTCTTTTGGTATGCAGCTTAGAGCATATGGTATACCCTTAGTGCAGGGATTCAGGTTTAAAGAACAGGTCTACTTCAGTCACTTACTAGAGACAAAAGATTTCCTCTGTGGATTTTACTGATACTGTTGGTGAACAGAGAGGCTTGCTGACTGCAGAAGATGGTGACATTATCCTGTTTCTTATTATGGAGGAACCAAGTCAGAGAAGTATTTCCTGCTCCTTGAGAAGATGACAGATTTCCTCCCTGACTGATTTCAGTCATAGCGTCATAGAATGGTTAGGGTTGGAAGGGACCTTAACAGAATCACAATTGCAATTATTTGAGCTGGTGTCTCCAGTCATGTTGGAGTCACTGTACAGTGGCAGCCTTGGTGGATTTACCCTTGCAGAGAAAAGGTCAGCAGGATCCTGGGCTGCCTTAGGAGTGTTGCCTGCCAGCAGGTTGAGGGATGTGTCCTTCCTGTCTACTGAGCACTGGTGAGACACAGCTGGAGTACTGGGTCTGGTGCTGGGCTGGCCAGTACAAAAGGAGACATGAACATACTAGACCAAGTCTAGCAAAGGGCCACAAAGATGGTTAAAGGAATGGAGAAGCACTGTTACAGGGAGAGGCTCAGAGGAGCAGTTCAGTCTGTAAAGTAAAAGATTTAGTGGGATCTTATTGTTATACATATAAGTATCTTACGTGGGAGTAATGAAGATGGAGCTGAGCTCTTCTCAGTGGAGCCCTGTGACAGGACTGGAGGACACGGGCACAAACTAAACACAGGAAATTACATTTAAACATAAGAAAGAACTTTTTTTTTGGTGAGACCTTTTATTGTGAGGGTGTGTGGAGTCTCCATCCTCGGAGATACTCAAAATCCATTAGCAACGTTTTGAGCAACCCTGTAGAGCTGAGTAGGACTAGTGTGGGCTAGGTCATCTCCAGAGGTGCCTTTAACTCACTCTCTGTGATTCTGCAGAGTGTCACAAGTATCTTTAGAAAAACGTAATTTCAGCTCTTGTGTTTAGCAACCTTTGAGCTGTCCTCTGTCCTGTCAGGGACTAAAAACACTAACTGGACAAACTGCTCTACTTTCTACAGGGAGCCTGCATTTGCTTTACTTGCAATCAATACAGAAATGTTCAGTGGGAGGTTGCTACCATTTGGGGTGGTGTAACTGCGTAAGGCCTGTGCTGAAACCTCAGAGATCACCAACCCACACATTTATTTGTGTGGTACTCTCTGGAGGGCAACCAGATGATTTATGTCTATCAACAACATGCTTCATAACAATTACTCAGGACTTGTAGGGACTGTGGGAGCCACAATTTTTGTTTCTTTGACAGTGGGATGGCCTACATGTCACCAGACTTGCTGCTATCAAATATCCAACACCTTTCTCAAAGGAGGAAGAGGGTCTTTGCTCAAGATATGGTGGGGCTGATTGACAGGGCTTTAAACTAGATGTGAAGGGAGAGTGGTATAATAATACCAGGCTTGTCTGTGACAAGCTGTGGGATGGCATGTCAGGGTTGGAAGGATGAGTTGCTAATGGAGGCCTTCAGTGTGTTGTCCTGGGGCATGCTGGGGACACTGCAGCACAGTCAGTGTCTTATGGAGATGAGTCAGGGGTCCTGAGATCGTTGGAATCAACAGGGACAAACCTGTGAAACGTCTCAGGAGATGTTCCTCTAGGAAGGTGACATGACCAACAGCCCAGCTGATGTGCCTCTACACAAACTCCCACAGCATGGGCTAACAGAAGGAGCTGGAAGCTATTGTGCTGCTGGAAAGCTATGGCCTAGTGGCCATTACTGAAACTTGGTGTGATGAATCCTATGACTGGATTGGCTACCAGTGTGGCTATCAATGGCTACAAGCTTTTCAGAATGGACAAAGGAGGAAGGAAGGGTGGAGGTGTTGCCCTCTGTGTTAAGGAATGGGTACAGTGTGAAGCGGTGTCCCTAATGAATTGCCAAGAGGAAGTTGAAAGCGTAAGGATAAGAATTAAAGACTGAGAAACTCGGGCAATCCTGCAGTTGGTGTCCACTACAGACTGCCTGTCCAAGGAGAGGCTACTGATGAAGCCTTCCAGCTACAGGAGGCATCATGCTTGAAGGCTCTTGTCCTGCTGGGGAATTTCAGCCACCCTGACATCTGCTGGAAAAGTAACATGATGAGCTGTAGCCAATCCAGGAGGTTCCTAGAGTGCCTCGACAACAGCTTCCTAAGTCAGGAAATAGACCTACCTGAAGGGATGCAGTACTGGACCTGATAGTCACCAATGCAAGTGAGCTCATCAGGGATGTCAAGACTGAAGGCAGCCTGGGCCGCAGTGATCACACACTGGTGGAGGTGAGAGTCCTAAGGGATATGTCAGGCAAGGAGCATAGTCAGGACCCTGAATTTTAGGAAAGCAAACTTCCAGCTCTTCAGTGAGTTAGTCAACAAGGCCCCTTTGGAAACTGTCCTCTGGTACAAGGGAGCAGAGCAGACCTGATAGGTCTTTAAGGACACTTTTCTCAGAGCACAAGAGCTCTTGATCCCCAGGTGTAAGAAATCAGGCATAGAAGGGAAGACACTAGCGTGGCTAAGTTGGGACCTGCTGTTCAAACAAGAAGGAATTGCAGAGGCAGTGCAAGCAGAGGTGATTTGACAGTCATAATGGCTTTACTAGCCATTCAGTCCTGCCTGACCAAGCCAGTGGCTTTCTAAAATGGAGCGACTACGCACAAGGGAAGAGCAATGGATACTATCTGTCTGCAAGGCCTTTGATATGGGCCCCACAACATCCTTCTCTCTAAGGTGAAGAAATACAGATTTGATGGGTATCTGGTGGAGAAGGAATTGTCTAGACGGTCGCATCCCGAGGAGGGTAGTGGTCAAAGGCCTGATAACCAGATGGAGAGGTGTGACAAGTCATATCCCTCAAGGGTCTGTACTGGGCTAGTGTCGTTTAATATCTTCATCAGTGGCATAAAGGGTGGGATCAAGTGCACCCTCAGCAAGTTAACAGATGACACCAAGCTGAGTGGTGAAGTCAATATGCCAGAGGGACAGAATCTCATCCAGAGGGACCTGGACCAGCTAGAGAGGTGGACCCATGCAAACCTCATGAAGTTCAATAAGGACAAGTGCAAGGTTCTGCACCTGGGTCAGGGCAATCCTTGTCATCAGTACAGGCTAGGAGATGATGTGATAGAGAGCAGCCCTGCAGAAAAGGACTTGGTGGCACTCATGGACAAAAAGCTGGACATTGGCCAACAAAGTGTACTCTCATCCCAGAAGGCCAATCTCATTCTGGGTTGCATCAAAAGAAGTGAGGCCTGCAGATGGAGCGAGGTGAGACCTCACCCAGAGTACTGCCTCCAGCTCTGGATACCTTAGCACAAGAAGGACATGGACCTCTTGGTCACAAGGATGACCTCTCCTCGCCTATGAAGACAGGCTGAGAAAGCTGGGCTTGTTCAGCCTGGAGAAGAAAAGGGGGAGCCGTTATAGCAGCATTCTAGTACCTGAAGGGGACCTACAGGAAAGCTGGGGAGGGACTGTTTTTAAGGGCATGTAGTGGTAGGACAAGGGGCAATGGTTTTAAACTACAGCAGGGTAGGCTTAGATGAGACATGAGGGAGTGTTTCACCACTGTGAAGGTGGTGAGACACTGAAACAGGCTGCCCAGAGTGGTGGAGGTACAGGCAGTTCCAGGTGGTGGAGGCCCCATCCCTAGGGATATTCAAGGTCAGGCTTGATGAAGCTCTGAGCAACCTGATCTAGTTAAAAGTGCCTCTGCTTAGTCCTAGGTGGAGGGGAGGGGGAGGGTTGGACTAGATGACCTTTAAAGGTCCTTCCCCACCTAATGCATTCTTTGATTCTGTGATTCCATGACACGCTGTCAAGCTGTGACTTGATTTCAGCTACATTCTAATGTCTCTGACACTTAAGTTAAACCTCCCAGACACTGTTTTAGGTTTTTTTAAATTATTTGAAAACTGATGAAACAGCTGATGAGAAGGCAGGCAGCAGCAGGGCGGGCAGAACTGGCACAGGTATTTGGGTTGGTCAGGCTGGCCTCTGGTCAGTCATTATTAAAAACACAAGCCTGGAAGAGTTAATCCAGAAATTACCCAGGCTGTTCTTCTTGACACCTGGGGCAGGCCAGGTCTAAATTAGACCTTTGGTCAGGGCTAATGGTGTCTTCGGCTATTAGTAGCCTTCAGTACCAGGAGTTCCCCAAAAGCAGTTTCAGTGCATAACCATCCGTAGCTCGAAGACTTTTTTTCTGTATCTGACTCTTCTAAAAATTACTCAAAAGACAGTTTTTGCTCTTCCTTCTCACATCTGGCAGTCACTGTGCAGAGCTCTTCTTTACTGGGAGTCACCTCTTCTTTACTGGGAGCAGATCCTTGCTCCAGGGAGGAGTGCAGGGAAAGGAATGGGGCTTCCTACATCTACCCTTCTCTTCCTTACCTGCAGGGCCAAGGCAAAGCAGGAGCAGCCACGGCAGAGAAGCCACTGACATTGTGCCTGTTCGTTTTTAATGAGATTCGCTGTGTTGCAATGTAGCCTAAGTTCTGAGCTTTGCCTCCTTCATTCCTCTTCCTTGGGCTATAAATACCCTGTTGGCTGTCACCTCAGATGTACCTGGGGCAGATAACAGATGCTATATACTGCATCAGAAAAACATCACGTGGGTTCAAGCCTGCTATTAATATAATGTGGAGATGGGTGGGGGGGAGGTTTCATTGTGTTCATTACAATATTTTTAAAGGACTGAGGTCAGGTTAGTGTCTCCAAAGGTTTGTGCACTGTGGTCTTGGTCAAAAAACATTATGCCTCTTCTCTGCACTGGCACTCACTTCAGCAGTGTGATGGTGACCCAGTAGCTTTCCTTTTGTTGCTACCTAGTTCTTTAGCAGTGGTAGGTGATTAATTCAGAGCAAGAGCTAACAAGACTTCTTTTTTTTATGTTTTCCATGTTGATGTTGCTGCTCAGGGTGCAGGACCAGGAGACACCAGCTGACAATTCCCAGTTTCAAGTCATCATCCTTGATGAACTACAGTTCACAGATTGACAGGATAGCAGGGATTGGAAGGGACCTCTGGATATCATCTAGTCCACCCCCCCAGCTAAAGGAGGATCACCTAGAGCAGGTAGCACAGGATCATGTCCAGGCAAGGTTTTGAATGTCTCCAGAGAAGGAGACTCCACAGCCTCTCTGGGCAGCCTGTCCCAGGGCTCTGTCACGCTCGTTGCAAGAAATTTTTCCTCATGTTCAAATATATCTTCCTGTATTCCAGTTTATGCCCATTGCCCTTGTCCTGTCACTGGAAACCATGAAAAGAGTCTAGCCCCTTCCACTAGACCTCCACCCTTTAGATATTTGCATTGATCAGCTTCCTTCTCAGTCTTATTTTCAGGCTAAACAGATCCAGCTCTTTCAGTCTTTCCTCATATGAGTGTTGCAGTTTTGTGTAGCTGTGCTGCTGAGATGGCTTTTGTAAGCCACAGTTACATCTTTCTGCAAGTTCCAGACTGTAAACATTGGCCAATTCAAGGCCAAAGTTGCTGCTTTTGACCAGGGCCAAGCCAGTCGGAGCTGTTCACAGCACCTCTGTGAATAGGAGAAAATAGGAATATAGGAGAAAAAATAGAATATAGGAGAAAAAAACCTGCTGGCAGACGCACTTTGCCACCAGAGAGGGGAGTGAGAAGATGTAACAAGCTGTGCAGACACCAAGGCCAGGCTCATTGGAGGGGGTGGGGGAAGAATGCAGAAGGAGTTTCCCCTGCAGCTCATAGTGAAGACCATGGTGGAACAGGTGTCCCCTCGAAGCCCATGGATGAGGACGGGGAGCAGAGACACCTATGCCCTGTGAAGGTTGATCCACGCCTCAGCAGGTTTGCCGGGGGACTTGTGACTTTGCGGGGGACCAGGCCAGGGGGTCTGGACCCGGATGTCAGCACCCTATGGAGGGGAGACCTGCTGAGAGGCCTGTGGTGAGGAGATGGCTCCCTGACAGAGAGGACTCACCCGTTCATGGACACGACTCTTGCGTGGGTGGGACCCCAGGGCGCCGCAGGGGAAGGATGTGTGTGTGTGTGGAATGCCTATTTCCCCCCCGGCCTTCCACTGAGACAGAAGGCAACTTGGGCAGAACAGACTGAAAATCCCCATTCCCCGTTCTCTGCCCCTCCCTGTGCTGCAATGGGAGAGAAGAAGGGAGCGAATTTATGATTAAAGCCAAGTGTATGAATAGGTGAGGGGTGAGGGGGAAGTAGAAGTGAGATCTAGAGAAGGAAAGCAGCTCGTGAGGAACCGCCGGAAACCCACTACCCATTCCCTGCCCCTCCCCACGCCATGATGGGGGCTGAAGAAGGGAGTAAAATCGTGATGGAGTTCAAGTTTACTAAGAAGGGCAGAGTGGGGGGGATGATGCTTTAAGACCTGGCCACTTCTCATTATCTTGACTCCAGGTCACTCACTGGGTCTATAGTTGTAGTAGTAATAAATCGCCTTTTTTCAGTGCTGAGTCTGTTTTGCCCATTACACTAACTGGAGAGTGATCCCTCTGTCCTAAGCTTCCCAATATATATTTTCTCCCCTTTTCGGCTGGAAGGGGGAGTGAGCGAGCGGCTCGGTGGGCATTTGGCCTCTAGCCAGGGCCAAACCACCACAATGAGAGATGTTCCTGTCCCTTCATCACTTCTGTAGCCCTCCACTGGATTATCTCCAGTAGTTCCCTGTCTTTCTTGATCTGGGGAGCCCACAACTGGACATAAAATGCCAGATGTGGTCTCAGGAGAGCAGAGTAGAGGGTGAGGAATACCTCCCATGATGTGCTGGCCACAGTCTTCTTGATGCCACCCAGGTACCATTGGCCTTCTTGGCCATGAGGACACACTCCTGGCTCATGGTTAACCTGCTGTCCACCAGGACTCCCAGGCCCTTCTCCACAGAGCTTCTTTCCAGCAGGTCAGCCCTTAACTTGTATTGGTGCTTGGGGTTATTCCCCCCTAGGTGCAGGACCCTACACTTGCCCTTGTTGAGTTCCATTTGGTTCTTCACACAGCTCTCCAGCCTGTCCAGGTGTCACTGAATGCCAGCACAGCCTTCTGGCGTGTCAGTCACTCCTCCTCAGCAAACTTGCTGAAGGTACACTGTGTCCCCTTCTCCAGGCCACTGATGAATGTGTTAAGACCAGACCAAGTTCTGAGCCCTGGGACACACACGCTGGTCACCAACTAGACTCTGTACCACTTATCACAACACTCTGGGCTCTGCCATTCAGCCAATTCTCAACCCACCTCCATGTCTGCTGATAGGACCCGCAGTTCCTAGCTTTGTTTTCAAGGATGCTGGGAGAGACAGTGTCAAAAGCCTTGCTGAAGTCAAGGTAGACAATATCCACTGCTCTCCTTCCTTCCACCCACCTAATCATGCCGTCATAGAAGGCCATCAGACTGGTCAAGCGTGATTTCCCCTTGGTGACCCCATGTTGATCATTCCCAATAACCCTCTCTTTCACATGCTTATTAGTAACCCACAGATTAAGCTGTTCCATCACCTTTCCATGGCTGGAAGTGAGGCTGGGTGGTCTGTAGTTTCCTGGGTCCTCCTTCCTTCCCTTTTTGAAGACAGAAGATACATCAGCTTTCCTCCAGTTCTCAGACACCTCTGTTTTCCCTCACCTCTGAAAGATGATTGAGAGCTACTCAGTAATAACATCTGCCAGCTCCCTGAGTCCTCATGGGTGCATCCCACTGAACCCTTGGATTTGTGGATGTTGAGTATGCCTGGACATTCTCTAACCTGATCCTTCTCAACCAAGGGAGGGTCTTCCTTTCTCCAGACTTTTTCTCTTACCTCCATGATCTGGGATTCCTGAGGGCCAGCCTTAGGAGTAAAGACTGAAGTGTAGAAAATATTCAGTAACTCTTTATCTTCCATCACCGGGGTCCCCTTTCATTCAGCAGAGGACTCACATTTTTCCTAGTTTTATTTTTCTGTTGGTGTACCTGAAAGAGACCTTCTTGTCCTTTCCATCCCTTGCCAGTTTGTAACTCCAAGTCGGCCTTAGCCTTCCTTCTTGCATCCCTACATTCTCTGACTCCTTCCCTATATTCCTCCCAAGTGGACAATACCTTTTTCCATGTTCAGTAAACTTCCTTTGCATCTGGGAGATTTTTGCTGTCTTATGTACTATTGCTGGGTAGTGGGAGCTCGAAAATGCTTCAGAGATTAAAAGATGGCTGTTTTCTTTTTTTTCCATTTAGAATTTCCTGACCTTTTTCGTTTCTTCCTGCTGTCTTCATTCCACCGTGGCATTTGCATAACCCCTTTCACGGTCTGTAAAAAGAGGGGAACAAGCAAAGATACTACTGCTGCTTATTGTTTTACAAATGAGAACTTCACCAGTATTTCAGTGAGAGAGCAAATGGGCCTTAATACCCTTTGTTTCACCTCTTTTTTCTGTAAAATAGCGGTGTTTGTACAGAAAGCATTTGATTTTGTTTTCATATAAATTGTTTCTCTGTTCTTTGTGGTCAGAGCTAGCCTCTGTGCAGCCGTAGTTATTCACTGGATTGAACTGACGACATTTGCAGGTGGGATGAGCAGATGTCCTCTGGGACAGCTGGGGCAGCTCTTCCAAGGGTGCACAGGTAGAAATCCTGCCGGCTCCCACCTAGCCGGTGGCAGAGGGGAGTGGGATCTGCTGTGGTGTCGCACTGTGCGTGGTGCTGACAGATTAGCAGAGATTTCATGCTGAACTTTGAGAAGAGAGGTGTTTCTCACCGGAATTGTAAGGGAACTACAAATACTGAAGGAGTTTTACCCTTAAAGACTATTTTTATTTTTTCTAGTCTAAACGTGACCTTTGGCACAAAGACATAAATGTTGAGGCTGGTTTTAATATCCATTTTCAGTGTGCTTAATACATGATGTTCTGTAAAATCTTGCAAAATGCCTCAGGCACATATTTATCTCTAAATAGTTTGTCAGTAAACTAGTGATATGCATTGCAACAGTTGTGATCAGCTGGCAAACTGCTTTGATGTGGTGCTGCAGCACGACTCTTTGAAAGCCATGACATCTCAGCGCATCTCTGTGGTGTAGACATTGCTTGTGTCAGGTCGCACAGTCGCTCTGTCATGACTGTGAAGGGAAAGTTCAGTCCAAAAATGGGCATCTTCCACCTTCCGATGAGGTGTGTGAAATCCGGACTCTGGCTCCGAGTCCCCCAATGTGCATGACTAAGCTGCAGGATCAGGAGTGGTGACAGCAGAGGGCTGTAGGGACTGCCACACTGCATGAGACACTGCTTTCTGCCTTGTCCTTTATCCTCCCCAGGAAATAACTCTGTGCATGGGGCAGGGCTAGCACAGCTTTTCCCACTCATCAGCTCCCAGTTGAACCAGGAGGCAGTGCTGTTCCAGCAGGGTCATGTGCCTACTTGCCAGGCAGTTTTGTAATGGAGAGGGCAGGATGCAGTGACGGGATGAGCAGATCCTGCGTGCTCCCCAAATCACCATTTCGTTGTTTAGCAGTCCGAGGCTGCTTATGAAGACAGGGCTAGGTGCATACACCTGAGTCCCAAACACACCATCTTTGTTGAGTTCGGGGAATTCCCTGTCTTCTGGAGAGAATGAACCAAGGAGGATGGAACGACAGAGCTCTCTGGCTCCTTGTTCTCATTTTTCCTGGCTTAAATTTGTATTTACTCCTCCAGTGACAATTTAGAGGCCAGTGTAACTGAGGTCAGTATTTGGCTCTCCGCTTCTCTTTCATCATCTGCAGAATGGAGATAGTAGAGTTTAGTAGGGCTGTGTGAATAATTCATGGCATGGCTCCTTATTAAACAGATGGTACTTCCCTGTTTGTAGATAGTCAGCAAATGGATTGCATTTTTTTTAATTTATTTTTTGTCCAAACTATTCACCAAATGCTTTCTGTAAATAATTTTATTGGCCCACAGTGCACGCAGAATATAAATTCAAAGCCTACCTTATGAGGGTTTGTCATTGCTGGTTAAAATTTGTTGTTTTGGCGACTATGTTGCCCACCAAACCTGTCTTACGGAACCTCCTCAGAAAGTAATACCAGGATGCCACAAAGATACCAAGAGTGGATATTTAGGGGGTATTCTTTTTGCTTTACTGCTGATGCAGCTCTAATACTAATCTGCCTCACTGGGTGTGGTGAAGATTGGAAAGGTGTTTTCTGAATAAGAAATGGAGCTTAAGGTGACAGCGATACCCCAGCCCTGGCTGCTCTTCCCTCTCTCCTTTCAGGAGCAGGTGTTATGTGGCAGTGTGTGGTCCTGCTGCTGCTGAGCACAGGGCTGGGGGTGAGCATGAGAGGTGGTGCTCTGCTGTGCTCAGAGCCCCTGAACCACGCAGGGATACATAAGACTAAGTCTGTGCTAATGTGGGTGAGGGCCAGGAGAGCAGGTAACATGGAATGGTTTGGCTCTCATCCATATAGCAGAACTCCTTTCCTTCCCAACAGATGTCTGTATGTCTGTGAGCCATGCTATCCTCCAGACCTTTCCAGGTAGTCTTTCCTGTGAGTCTGAACCTTTGCCACAGACTGTACAGACAGTATGGATGCTTCAACGTTCCTGTGTTTGGGTCCTGGGTAGTTTCCAGGATCTTAGAAACACTTTTAAGAGCCTACTGGCTTCTCAACTGCATTGCACAGAGCACTGTGTGGTTATTTGAAGATCCATTTAGTATGCGCTCGGGACCTTGAGCCCCTTCCCTGGGAGCTAGGGGAAAGGAGTGCTGGTGGTGTCCTTGGAAAGGGTCTGGGAGGGAATTGCAGCCCCCTGTTTTACCCTCTGGAAAACAAGACAGGCTGGGAGGGAACCTGGGAATCTGCCTGGTGTCTTGTGTTTATGGAGTAGGAGCTTGTTAGGGCAGACTGTAGTTCTTGTCTGTGCTCCCATTAATTCAGGTTACATCATTGCAGGGAATGGGGACAATTCATGCAAGCAGAGCCCTAAGTATGTTTTCCTTCTTTTATGTTTACAAGTGCAGCAACATCATGTTACGGCTACACAGACTTCTCAGGGATGTTATAATAGTGCATTAGCTGTCAGGATTTATTTCAAGGTGAAGAGATATGCAAGATCTTTGGGGCGTGTTGAAAATACAGGCCTCTAGAGTACAACGGGTAGTCCCTTTTTTCAGCAGGTGTATTGTGTTGGGTTTTTTTATCCCCTGCTGTGTTCTTTCAACAATAAAAGGGAAAAAAAAGCTCCTGTTGAGGAGCCCACCCCGTGCAGTCCCTCTAGAGCCTTTCCCAGGAGGCAGTCTGCTGAGGGCTTTTTTAACTAAGAATGGCTGAAGCTTCAGCTATCGGTGAATGAAGCTAGGAACTCTTAAACCTCACTTGTATATGTATCCCTTTATGGTTGAACCTAGTGCTGCCCAGGTTTTCTTCTAGTGTTGAAGAGAAGCATATAAACAGGGAAGGAAAACAGAATCGTTGGTGTTAAACAGGAGGTGTGCACCCTGACTGGCCACATGTGCTCGCTCAAATTAAGAAACATGAGCCAAAAAGTTTTCCTCACAGTGGGAAAATGCAGGGGCAGTTTGAAAAGGACCAGAATGTTAGTTCTGCTGTTGTTTCAGCTACTCAGGTATTGCTACTGATTGACACCGTGCAGAGTTTGTAAGCTCTTAGGTTTTGCATTTAGCTTCAAATCACATATATGTTGGTGGAAGTAACAAATGTGATCATGTGGGCTTGGTACACATCTAAAAATGACCTTTACAGGGGCTTGCTTTCAGTTGATATTTTGTCAGATATACTGGAGAAAAGCTGGGAGGGGGCAAGAGCTTCCTTAGACTTTACTCAATAGTTTCATAGGTAAGGACAGGAAGAACACCAAGTACAGTAAAACTGTTGCCTTGAAAAAAATGAAGTCTTTTTTTAAAATATCTGAATCATTTCTCTGTTACAGTTGTTTGTCAGGTGGGTTTTGTTTCAAGGGCACTGATGAAGGTGTTCTGGAGAAATGATATTAAAAATCTTGCTTGGGTTACAGAGCAGACACTCTTCTGCCTACCCGTTTCTCAGGCAGTAAATGCAGTTGGTAACATGTTACTAGAGATGTGGATCTCAGGGTTTCCTTCTTCTCCAGCTCTTTTTATTTGCAGTAGCTGGATTAGCCATTGTGCTGGAATGTCTTAACTTGTACTGTGGGGAGAGAAGGGGACAGGTACCGAGACTGGCACCGCCATATAAAAATGCCCTTCTCCTACTGCAGCTGTTGAGAGACGGGGTTTATCAAGTCAACACTGAAAGTGTGATGGCCCAAGATCCCATCACTGTAACCTGTGTCTGGAGAGGAGCAGGTGGGACCTGAGGGGATCCCTGCGGTCTTACTTAAATCATTGTCCTTCCCACCCATAGCTGTTGTGGAAGAACAAAGGGTGCAGAAGCTGGTGGTGGTCAGGAGACCTCTCAGTAGACTGTGAAGTCTCTTGACCTATGCCAAAGTATCAAAATGATGAAGAGGAGGCATGTTCTGGGTTTGGTTTGGTTTTCCTCACACCACTCTATTGCTGATGAATGTGAAGCCTGGAACGGAAGCATGTGTGAGGTGAAGGTGTCTATAAGGTGTCCTGAGCTGATCAACAGCGCCTTGCAACTAAGAGAGGTGATGTCCCTCTTTGCTCCCTCATTCCTGGTATCCCGCTGCTGTGTTGGAGGGCAGAGGTGGAGAGGAAAGAGGCACACCTAAGTCAGATCTGAGTAGTGAGTTATGTTGGACAGTTTGGAACAAGGGCAGCACACCTCCGTTCTTCTTCAAAGTCATACCTGCCAGGTGGCTAAAGGAGAGGTTTTATGTCCTGTGACTTCTTATACAGTGTCATTTTGCTTTCAGCAGATAGGCTGGGGCCTCCTCTCGACATACTGCTGGATTCACTGAACTGCACTGCGTTCAGCGTGCAATGGAGGATGCCAAAGCAGCATGCGAGCACCATCACGGGATACACAGTAAGTGACCCTCTGTGCTCCTGGTAGAGGATTCCAATACCCTGCACAGCTTCAGAGAGTGTGGAATGGTGGAGCAAGCAGGAGAGCCTGCTTTCATAACAAATTGTGTCATCAGCCAGAATGCGGTCAGGGCACAGTGGGCTTGAACAGATTAAGTTATAACTTTAAGAAACAATCGTTTCATGTTTCAGAGGCAGGCTATGATGGGAATTTGGGTTGGATGCCAAGGGCTTGTAGTGAATATAGATTGCTCTTCTGTTGTGATTTTCATGCAAGGATCTCAGCGCTCTCTGCAACTGATAAAACAGTAAGTAGAGCAGACAAGGTCCATATTACACCGTGCAAGTGATCCATGCTCATTTCAGGGCTGTTGAGATCCTTTGATGCATACTTCCAGCCTAAGGGTTTCTTTAGCAGGAACAGCTTTTCCAAACTGCGCCTCTGAACACTCCAAGAGTGGCAGCAGGCATGGGGCAAGGGAAGCTCCATGGTGTCTCTTCCCCTGAAAGATACTGTGCTACATAGCATCTCTGGTAGCCCAGACACAGCCATAAATACCAAAAGAGATCTCTTTTTTTAATTCTCTCCTACCTCTTTGGTGAATTTCC
Organism: Laterallus jamaicensis coturniculus; assembly: GCA_022605575.1. NCBI lineage: Eukaryota > Metazoa > Chordata > Aves > Gruiformes > Rallidae > Laterallus > Laterallus jamaicensis. The sequence continues at coordinate 8,550,905 of JAKCOX010000024.1, read as the reverse complement.
CTTAAAGAACGTAGGTGATTTTCCTGTTTTACCCAGCAGTTTTTTAGGGGAAGTTCTAACCCCTTCCAAGCCACTTGGCCCACTGTTGGGCAAAGTGGAGTGGTTAAGTTAGTCTGGGTACTTTTAGTGTGAAAACACAAAACCATTGAGCACTAATCTGCTGTCTATTCACCTTTAATAGGTATTGCTTAACAGGTATTCCATGGTAATGAAACTCAGACCCAAAATGGAAGCTAGCCTGTGGGGAATTAGCGTAAGAGATGTGAGATATCTACTAGAATTGCTTGGTTTCTCTTTTAACAAACAAACAAACAAAACCCCAAAGAAGAGTTTTGTTAGCCGTTTCTGTGGAAGGATTTGAAATTTCCAGAAAAGTAACCCAGAATTCAGTTTTATGTAAAAAGGTGGGAAGCAGAAAACTCCTGACTACCTTTATTGTTAATGTATACTGAAAGAGCACAACAATTCTCTGCAGTAGGTACCTCTGGTACACATGCCTCTTTATCCCAGGGTCTTGCAAATGACACAAATGCAGCCCAGCTGCAGAGTTGCTTTTATTGCTAAGAAGGTGCTGGTTGACTAGGACACCACGGATCACTTCTTGTGTCCAGAACCTGCCCCGGTCAAGCTGTGCCTAGTTGGATTCATTCTTCTGTGTGAAACAGAGGTGCAGTGAGAAGTGGCTTTTCCAAGTGTCGCAATGTTTTTCAAACACTTGCATTACTTTATAGACAGAAATTTTAAGTGGTTTTCACTGTTTAACCAGTGCATCTAGCATGCAAGCCCTGGTTTATTTTTAAGGCTTGATTTTATATGGCATGGTGGTAATACCTGGGACAAACAGCACTGGTAGTACTACATTCAAACCATCTTCATGTTGGCTTTTCACTGTCTGGCATCTCAGTGTCTCTCTGTGCAGGACATCTCCCTGGCTCATTAGTCTCTGGTATACAGCAGCAGGCATAGAGAGACATTAACGATACAGCAATTTTGGTAATGATCTAATCATGTAATATCAGTGTTTTCTTTATATGAAGTAAAGTGACTAACTTGTGCTGGCCAGTCCCACAAATCTTGAGCTGTCCAAGCTGAGCCTGGCCAAAGGATGTGAAGTAAGTTGACAGTGCAGGTCTGCGCTAAATGTCAGGCTGCGTTTTGCTTCGGTTCAGCACATACACTGCAAGATGGTGTCCTTTGGTCACACTGACAGCTTGTGCCAAATATGAAGGGAATGTTAGACTGCATAGCTTTTTATGCTTTGGAAATGGTAGAGGATCATAGGCTCATATGCTGTCCATAATGTGATAACAATGCACCTTTTAAGTCATTCTGAAGCACTGCATTACTGCTTTAACCAGCTTGACTGTATCTTCTTGCAAGGTCTTTTACTCAGAAGTTGAAGGCGACAAAGCAGTTAAGCAGCTCTCACACGATGTTCCCCTGAGTTTGGATATGCTTAGCATGGTGAGTTTTTTATTTTCATTAACAGTCAGAGCACTGGAATGGAGCTTGCAAGTGGGAACTTGCGCCTGTCTACTTGCTGCTGGTTTGTGAATTTTGCCAAGGTTGCCCACTCCAGATCTTCTCTTGGTATTGAGCAAAGGGAAATCACTGTTTCTCTGTGGTACAGTCAGTGTGATACACTTTTGTTCACTTCTTCCTTGTACCCACCTTGTACTAAAACAGTGCTTTTAATTATTTTAGTACGCACATTCTGTGCACTTCCACACACAGAAGGGGAATTGCACAACTGTGCACAATCAGAGTTATGGTATCAGTGTATGTGTGTTCCATTGTCTGACACAGGTAGGTGTGTGTGAGTTAAAGGACACACAGGTTTCAGTGTATTTTTGTGTCTGTGTGGGACTATTGTGGCATCCTGAAACACAGAGCTTAAATTTTACTAGTGCTGCTTTGGTTTCAGTTGTGCAGATCCATCCCCTAGAAGATTCCTTCAATCTAGGGTTTTTTTTTGTGCTTGAAAGCATTACTTTTCATCCATGCTTCTCATATTCCCCCTTTCATTTGGTTCAGTTTTTCCTTTTATTGCTCCTTTGCTTTCTTACTGTGCTTTCTTTCACTCCATCCCCCTTCCTGGCTGCAAGGGGACCTCATTGCAGCCTTCCAGTACCTGAAGGGAGCTTATAAGCGGGAGGGGATTCAGCTTTTCAGAAGGATAGACAATGGCAGGACAAGGGGGAATGGATTAAAACTAAAAGAAGGAAGGTTTAGATTAGAAATTAGGGGGAAGTTCTTTACAGAGAGAGTGGTGAGGTGCTGGAACAGGCTGCCCAGAGAAGTAGTGGATGCCCTGTTGCTGCAAGTGTTCAAGGCCAGGCTGGATGGGGCCCTGGGCAACCTCGTGTAGATCCAGGCCTGAGGTTGGTGGCCCTGCCTGTGGCAGGGGGGTTGGAGCTCTATGATCCTTGGGGTCCCTTCCAACCCTTGCCATTCTATGATTGTATGATCCTATGATTCCTCCTTCCCTTTCTCTGTCCAATTTCTCCATTCATAAATGACCACCACCAATCATCTTCCATTGCACAGCTGAGCAACTACTGCCAACATGAAATCAATTCCTCCATGCTTCTGGATGGTTTTAATGCTCTCTGCTTTAAAGGGCATTCTCAAAACAGGCTGGTGCTGCTTAAGCGTGGAGAAGCTAATTGTGTTCTGCAAGGAAGAAACAGAGATTTCCCAGCTTCTGCTTGGGCAGAGAGGGGAGTGTTTCAGGCTGGGTGCTGTGAGAGCACTTCCATACCTCACTCTGCAAAGGGTGGTCTGTCCAGGAGACAGCAACCTTACGGGCACAGGAATCAAAGGCTTGTGTTGTGTGCACACAGGAGGATTGGAGGCTTCCCAACCTTTATTTGGTGATCCTTCTTCAGCATTCAGCATTTTCCTCCTTTCTCTTCAGCTCATTTTCATTCCATTTCCTCACCCCTCTTCCTTTAACCTCCCCACCTGATGTTCGATGAAACGCCTTCGCTGATATTTCCTGATGCCTGCTGGGCAGTGCTCAGAAACCTTCCCTGTGAGAAGCATGTGTGAGGAGGATGCTCAGATTTCCTGTGGTTTTCTGTCACTCTGGTTGTCAGATCTGATTCCCACAGTTTCTGGGATCACGGTGAATGAAAGAATAGCACTGCCATGATACATGATTTCTTTATTTATGCATTATTTTCTTCCTTCTGATTTTTATCTCTGTATTCCTCTCTTGCTTGCTGCTTCCCTCTCCCCCCCAAAAAATTCTTGCTAGTAGTGCCAATAAAGATCAAACAGCACATTGTTTTCTTTATCTTAATCCTGACAGCAGGAGTTCTTACTCACTGGGAGAACAGTCTATCCCAGTACTCATGCAGATTAGTAAGAGCCACATAGGCTACTATGTGTTGCAGCAGTGGCCTTGTTTTAATTTGCTGACCTGTTATTTATGTGATTTTACCATCACTTTTTCATATGCTACTTAATTAACAAGTCTTATTTTGCTTATTCTTAGGGTCAACTTGAAGGACAAGCAGTTTTTGTAAGTATTGCTTCATGTTAAACTTGGTTGCCGCTGTGATTTAAAATGAAATTGAGCATTTCCACAGATTCATACACAAAAGTTGATATAAAATGTTGATTCTACTTAGCACTTACACAGGATCTCTTGTAGTCACAATGTGGCTAATAGTGGATAAAGCTCAAAATACAGAGGTGTACATGTTGGACACATGTAGGTACAGCAGCAACAGTGGGCAAACTTTCCTCTCAGTCATCAAAACAAGTTACAGAATTCTTGTTTTGCTCAAGCCAACTTGTGTAAAAGATGAGCTATATCCAGGCAGTGAGGGCTTACAGGGATCTGGGAGAGTCAGGCAATCAGACACACACTGACAGGGAAGAACAAAATCTGGCAGTGGGAGAGGAGACAGAGAGGGCAAAACCTCAGGGGGTCCAGCGAGTGCTGAGGAGGAGGGGCGCATGAAGAGGCCAGCCGTGCAACGCCCAGGAGGAAGGAGTGGGAGACTAGCAACTAGCATAAAACAGGTTTGAAAGAAATACCAGCCCTCCTAATGGCTTTGCAGCTGGTGAATTATTCAGATTAATGATTTCCAGTCCTGCACTCAGTCCAGTCTGCTTCCTATGAGCAGTAAACAGATCCGGTTTAATGTGAAAGGGGAAGCAAGCAGGGCGTGCTCAGGTTTGGGTAGGATAAGAGCAGCAATTTTGGTGTTTAGCTGAAGTCCCTAACATCACCGACCTCTCCCAAATTTTTTTTTCCCATCTCTGAGAGCTATTCTAGAAATGGAGAAATTCCAGAAAGTTGGTGCTGTACAGCTTTTGTGGTCTGAACTGAGGGAAGTTTGGTTGGACTGTAGGAGACTGATGTCCGGATGAGACCTCAGGATGTGTTTGAACCAGGATTGTCTGGTTCAATCCTGGATGAGCTGAGTCAGGATTATGGCATTTCAGAGTTGAGGCTCCATGCTGAGGCCCTTTTTCTGCTTGATAAAAATCACACTTCTGAGGGGTACTTCTGGAGAAGTATGGCCGACTGGGATTAATCAGCTCCCAGCTGTCATTAATCCTCAGGAAGTGGTGTTCTTGCTGAAATGCTTTCTGTTATATTCATACTGAATTTAACAGAAATCTGCAATAGTTTTGTGGTTAAGCCTGCATTGTTCATGTTTCCATCACTAAGCCTCCTCGCCTGGTGTTGGGTATGACCCCACTGCTTTCTCAGAGTCTTCTCTGGACCATGCAAGGCCATCATAGGAGGAGCTGAACTGGGTCCCCTGATTCTGTGTGTGGGTGTGTGTGTGTGCCTGTGCGTTAGCAAAGTGGATGATGCATTATACGTCTGTTATGTCATCTTATAATAGAGAACACATAAGTGAAAGCAGCCAAGGGAAGCACAGATGTAGCATGATTTAATAAGGTAGTTGTTCTAAGGGGCATCATATTCATGAAGAAAAAATAACAAGCTTTAAAGGTGGGAAGTTTCAGGTTAAGCATGGGGCCCTGGAGAGCAGTAGATCTCCCTATCAAGTCACCAAATGAACCAGTACAAAGTTGGGAGTGACCAGCTGAGACTAGCAGCACGAGGAAGGAGTTGTCAGGAGATCAACTGACATCAAACCCAGCTCAGTTTCTGCAGCTGTGCTGTAATCCAGGGCTTGATTTTTATTTTTATTTTTTTATTATAACAAAGCAAAACAGAAAACATGTTTTCTCTGGAAAGTAATTTGTTGTCCAGGTTTCTGTGAGGTGACTTAACTGTGCAGCCTTACCAATAGTTTCAGGGAGGGCAAGGTGTGTGACAGGGCAGGGAGGGATATAGCTTTCCTACATAAATCTGACCCCTCTACCACAGAAAAAATGTCACATTGCTTCACCCCATTCAAAAATGGGAGATTGTAATGAAAATACCAAATAGAATTTTTCAGGGTTTTAGCAAGTATTGCATAAGACCAGAAACTAAGGTTGATGCTTCATAAAGCCTCATCAGCAATGTAATGACCAGTTTGGGGTATCATCCTTCAAAATATCTTCTAAGTGGAATCAAAGACTACAGAAATAACGGAGAGGTAACTTTTCCACATACCACCTAAATTTTGTATCTGTGAGGCCACCATGTCCCTTCTGGAATGGAGAAAACTTGGGTTTAAGACCTTCCTTCTAAACACAAGTTAAAAAGAAGAGGTGGAATATGTAGTCCCACAGTCCTGCACAGCAGGGTACAATAAATGTACTTCCCTCCAGAACTTCTTTTTCATTTGAAAGAGTTCTGGTGTGAGGTGGGATTGCTGTGGATCAGGGTAGCTTGGTGATGGCCTGAATCTTTACCTATTGGCTAATGCCTTGATCCTCAAAGATCAGAAGATAATTGATCTCAGAGACACTCGCTGTATGTCCAGCTGCTGTGCTCATGGAGAGGACGATGCCAGGAGGAGGCAGATAGCCATGTCTGTAAAGCAAGAGAGCATCTTGCTGAGGCTTTGAGTGTATGCACGTTGAACTTAAATACCTAAATAGCCATTAGGACTTTGACCTTGATTTGTTTTGTAGACAATGAGATTAATTCTTTTTAGTTTACTGTAGACTTGAATCTGGAGGTAAGAATATGAGGCAAGTACATCAATATCTCATTCTCTGCAGAGGCCAAGATCCTGAATAGTGTGAGAACAGTAGGACACATAATGGAGGTCTTTTCCTCATGAGAGTGGATGAAATAAAGAGGGATGCTGGCAGGAAGAAATGCACACTGTTTAAATGCAGATGGGCAGTATGTATGGCATGGAGGATGGAATGACAGGAGCAAGCTCATCAGTACTGCTGTTGGGAAGAGGTGCAGATTTTTCAGAAAGTGGCTTTTCAGATCATGTTTTGGAAGATCCCATTCACTTCAACTACAAGGCTGAAAGACCCAGATAAATCTTTTGGTATGTGTTCTTGCTGCCTCTCTCAGGGCAGTTTTTTTTCCAGCATTGTTACCACCTATTTCAGATAAATTCAAATAATTCAAGCAGATCAAGGGCAATTGATGGAAAGACAGGGTAATGGTCAGGTGGTCCACATTAATAGAAGATCAGTAATGGAGCTCCAAAGCCATGACTAGAGAAATGACTGATCTCAGGGTGTTGCCAAATTCTGTTATTATTGTAGTAATAACAGAAGTTCCCCAAAGAATAGAGAGGGAGAGGTTGTCCAAAAGACCATAAGAAAATTTAGCAGTTAATAAAGTTTTGGGATTGTTTACTATTTTGCTGCAACTGGAAGTGCAGATTCAAGGTCTGTTCCAGCACGAAGAGAATGGACATCTCTGCATTTTCACGTGTACTGTGAGTAATGATTTTAATATCAGGGAATGAAAAGCAGAAGAAAAATCTCCGTAAAAGAGTTTTATGTAAGTGCTCTTTTTTTCACACAAAAACACTGTGGTGTAGAACCTGATATTTCTGTTCACTTGCATATGCTGTCCACATTTGTAAATCTGGGATTTGCACCTCTCTACACATAGGCTGCAGGGTAAAGAATATTGAATTTCTATATGCATGTACACATACACAGTTAAAGACTAGATCTAAATGCCTGAAGCTTTCCCATGCTGTGTGCACCAGCCAGTAATAAAATGTAGTTTTTTGGTGACATTTGCTAATTTCTGGGAGATTTGAACAGGCTGCTCTGAGCAGTATTCAGCAGCACAGGCTCTTCATGTGGAGATCTGCATCGCCTCCCTCACAGTAGTTGTCTGTGGGTTAATCTTCCTGTGTTTGTGGCAGAAGGACAAATAAGGGAAATACTTGCTTCAGGTCAAGGCTGATAACTAGGCTAGGAAAACTGAGAGAGGCAATGGAACTGGTCTCTGCTTCATGAGAAATTAAAGGACATCGTTTCACACTGTGACAACTTGCTTCATTCTCAGGAGCTTCTATGGTCTGTGGATTTGAAAGAAAAGCAGAACAAAAAAACCAAAAAATAAAAAAAAAGAAAAGAAAATGCACCAGACCGATACTCAATGCCAGCAGTTAGCTCAAGGGAGAGAATAGTATGTGACTTTGACTTCACCAGCCAAAAAAGCTGGACGGTGAATGCAAACGATCAGCATCCTTGTGAGTTATGCTGAGAAATGGGTCCAGGTCATCCTTGTGGGTTCCCCTGGGGTGAAGCTGCAGCTTGAGAGGAAACACATGGTGCTGTTTGTGTTCTGAGCTGGGCTGCAGACAATCCTCCTAGGACTTTACATGGAAAATGCCGTGTAAGGTCCCCGAATCCCAGATCACAGCACTGTCCCCAGTTACATGGAAAAGCTTTCACAATGTTCTTGTCTTCTCTTGACTCCGGTAGGAAGTTGTTATCGGTGATCTAAAGCCAGGCACGCCGCACCGTGTTAGTGTGGGAGCGTACGGCTGGGCAGGGAAAGGACGACCCAGCATGCCCAGAGACGTGACAACCTTGTCCCAAGGTAACATGCACATGGCCTTCTCTTGCAAAATGCCTGTAACACAGCAGGTCACTCACATGTGTGTCTCTGCCATGTGCCATATCGCAGTCTTTTAGCATTATTTTTCCACAAGTGTGGGGTTTTAGGGGGGTAACAGGTGAGCGGAGAAGCATATGAATCGAAACCCCAAGTCCATGGGTGCTGGGTTATCGTGTCTGTTAGCCTGTCTGCTTCTCTAATGCCATGCCTTTGCATTTCTTCTGGCTTAGATAAGTGCATGCCCCCTGCACCGCCCTATCAGCCCCAGATTGTGGTAGTTTCTGATTCAGAAGTTGCGTTGTCCTGGAAGCCTGGAGTGAGCGAAGGAAGTTCTCCCATCCAGTACTACATGGTGGAGTTTATCAGGCAAGTTTGCCAGCAGAGTCTGAATAGAAGGGTTTTGTACCTAAACTGCGTTATTCAACTGCATGTGGATTTTTTTCACGATTGATTTACTTACTGTCTATAGCAGTCTTAGTTTTCCTTTTAATGTGTGTTGAATTGCCATGTAAAATTTAAAGACAGGCCAAATAATATAATTTCTTACAAAATCACAAATAAGTCACTGAAGAAAACAGGGTCTGTTTTGATCTGTTCCCTCTAAAAAAGGCCTGGGTGAATGAAGTTTTAAGTTCCTCCTGTCATGAAGCACTGTCAAACCATGATGAGAAAAGGGTGTGTGGAGGAGCAGTTCCCTGGGCAGAAGTACCCTGGGCTGCTGTAGGAAATAATCCAGGGATTCCAAACTTGGGAAGTTTTACCTGACAAAAGTCTTTTGGGTTTTTTAGCTTGCAGGAGTCAGACTTGCTCTGTTATCCCAATGCAAACCAAGTTGGCCTTTCTGTTTAAATGTTTTTGGGAGGGTGGGGGATTGGTTTAGTTGGGTCTTTTTTCTTCTTTTATGCTGAACTCTTTACAATTTTCTGTAATAGAACTGAACTGTGAAAAGTTGCCCATCGAGTTGCTTTTATAAGATGCATATAAAGGGTCAGGAGGAGGTAGTTGTATCTGCATGCACAAACAAGTATTCATACCTGACTGTTCATATGCTTGTGTAAGCTAACACCTGCCTACAAAGCTGTTTCTCTTAATTTGCTGGCACCTATGTTTATCCTTGCAGTGAATACAATATTCACCCTTTGGAAGTTTAATCCCTTGGGTGAACTCTTGATGACAGGTTTTAGTTGAGGTTTCTGGATAAGAAGGGAGAATTGCTTCTTTAACTATTCTGAGCTGTAAAGGTCAAAGAAATACTCTTCAGAAAAACACATTCTTTTTTAAAAAGAAATGTTGCTGTTACGCAAAAAGAACTCTTGTTCTTCAGTGCTCAAAGTATGGCTACAGTCTAGAAGACATTGATATGATGAAAAGAATTTGCAGGCTGAAAGCCTGCTTATGAGTGTATGTTGCACTTTGTATCAGAATGCACCATATTTACTGGGAAGCCATCCAGTGCTCACAGCACTTGGAGGCAGGACATGAGGGCTGAAGACAGGTTATGGCCATCATGTAAACTCTGCTGTAGCACTACTGTGAAATTTCTCCATTTTCAAGCCCATTAACTGAGCCTTTCTCTCTTCTCCCCACCTCTTCTGTCTCTTTTGCTTGGTGGAAGGGGATGGGGTTTTGTTGGGCTCTGATTGAACGCACTTCTGCTGCCTCTGTGCTTTTGCTGGGAAGTGGAGCCTGCAGGTTTATGTACACCTCTTCACAGAGCCAGGGGCCTGCTAATGGAAGAAGTGGGCACCATCATCTCCATCTGATGCATTGAAAGTGCACCCTTGTATGTTTTTTGTTCAGCTGGGGAGTGGAAAGCTGCCTTCACTGTTTCAGTCGAAAGATGCGAGCAATTGACATCTCAGTGTTCCCTTGGTTTTAGACTTGGGGAAGGAATTTGCTAACAGCACAATGTTTTGATTATGATGTTTAGTTTGAGGTTTAGAGCTAAGATGGAAGTGCATTTGTTAATTTTGGGATTATGCTCTCTTAGACTTGGAGGCTTGATTATATATTTGGAGAAAGTTCAATGAGCCATGAGCCCTAATAGCAGTAAGAAGTAAAGATTTAACTTTTAGCTTCATTGTCTTTTGCATGTAGTTTTAATTACTGTGAAATGTGTTAACATGAATTAAAGCTTTAAAACCAAAACAATACAGTGCAAATAAATTTAAAGTTAAGTCTTCTTATGTCAAAGAAATACAGTATTATCCTATGCTTTTGCAAGAAAATTAATGACCATCTTATGTAAATCTGTAATTTCTCTTGGGTCTAGCACAAATGTCTAAAAACTATGACATTGTTTAAACAATTTCCGTTCCCTTAGAACTAACCTTATGACTTTAACCCTAAAAAACCATGCTAGGAGACTGAGATGAGGGAAAAACAGTCTTTTCATTTGCTCAACTGCAATATTAGGGATTAAAACCTCATGGAAAGTCAATACATTATCTGCACTTATCAGAATCTAATCAGAACCAGTGCTACCCTATAATCCATTTGTACTCAGGGTCTAAATTTATGCCTTCATTTAGGCACTTACATGGGTGTCCCCTGGGACCTTTTGGTTCCTTACATGCAGTGGTGGGCTGCTGACATTCTCAGCTGTAGGACAAGCTGGGCTAACTCGGACTCTGCTCTGTTCCTGACTGTAGGAGGTTGAGTAGGGAGACCAGATTACCAACTTGGCTACTTGCTGAAAATCAGAGAGGTGGGTGTAGGTCTCACTGCTTGCTGCACAGTTCATAGTGAGTGTGTAAAAGAAGGTGTAAAACCCACAATAGCTAATGGTGTCTGTGCAAGCTTGCCGTCTGTTGGTTGATGCTGAGAAATATTTTTTGACAAATGGAAGCCTCTAAAGTGATGCCCTGGACATAAACAGGCCAGTTTGGATGTTTTCCCTAAAGATGCTACAAAAAATTAACTATCAAAAGGGTCTGGCTGTTTAATTCAAATACTCCGAATACTCCGATTTTTAATCTGATGAATGCCTATGCAATCCTCTGAACTTGGAGACTAGGATCCAGACTTTTGTATTCAGCTAGGATCTACAGAACCACAACTGTGTCAGCAGCATACCCCTTAAAAGATTTAGGTCACTTTCTTTTCATCTCCTTGGTACGTAGATGGGGTCTGCAGCTTTCAACATTAATCTTGTCCTACCAGGGAACTTTTTGAGCATCTCAGTAGTGACACCAAACTTCTGCTATAATGAACTAGGCAGGTTCTGCTGATAAAACTAGGGAGATGTATCAGTATAGTCATGTTAGAGTGGAGCAGATTCATAATAGTGTTCTGGGTGGATTTCTTGATTGTCTTTAAGCCTTCCCACCCAAAAAAAAGTATATCCCTAAATTAATTCCTACATTGAACTGGGCAGTCATATTTGCTTTTGTTTGCAAAGAATCCAAACAAAAGATCTGACTGGGGAGACACCTCCTAATGCCCAGCAAAACAATACCTTTAATACTGTTTTCCTGATGAATGCATGAAACAGATTTATCTGCCTCAACATTTACCTCGCTGTTTCTGAGGGTTAAATCCTTGAAAACGTTAATTGACAAAGAAAGAAGAGTGGAAGGTGTAGAAATTGGGGAGGAAGTGCTTAACAGTGCTTAGACAGCATCAGACAAGTATTTAACAAAAGAACGAGGTTAGAAAATTGTCTCCTTTCCTCAGAGTTGACCTGGTTGATGTGTTTTGTAGGAAGTGTCACAATAAAGCTAAATAAGTATAATTACTAAAACCAATATCCTATAGTCATTACGTTCTACAATTACTATTTTCCATAGTGAATTAGAATGTATTCTACTTGTCACTATACTTTTAGGAGTATTAAAAAAAATAATTGTAGAGATGAATTTGAATTTGCCATTCAAGATGAGTACAAACAAAAGAACAATCAAAAACCTTATAAAAATTGGATTTCTAGAAGGTGCTTCCTTCTGTTAAATCATTCCCTGGTGATTTTAAGATGGAATTTAAGGGAAAATAACATTGCTGTTCTCAGCATCACAAAGATTTCCTTTCCTGAAATGAATCAACCTCTGAATTGCAATGTAAAACAATAATCCAAATATTTTGTGTATGTTTGGGGCAGAATTCTGCCCTTGGATATTTTGGGTATGCTTGGAGCAGAATTCTGCCCTTGGTTTACATCCCTCCAGTCCTACTGAATTTGCCCGTATGTTTGTCATCTTAAAAAGTCCCTGACTTTGTCAGTGGCTGGATTTTTACTGGATGACATTTCTGCATTGGAAATGCAGAGCTGTAACTTCAAGAGCAGAAAATGCCTGCAGAAGTTGTCTGATATCCCTGGGCACAACCAGATACAACCAGAACAGCCCTGCAAGGTCTCGGCCAGAGATGGAGACGCTTGTACCAGTCCAGTGAATGTAGCACTTCATAAACAGTGGGGAAAATGGCATCAAAATGAGCAGTTCTGGTATAAAAGTTGACGCAGACCAAAATTTGACACAAAAAGAACCATGGAGACAGTTTTCAATAGAATGCTGTTGATTGCTGACATCATTTTCAACAGAATGTTGAAAACACGGGTCCTGGATGCAGTCACCGGCTGCTGTTGCTGTGTTTCTTCCCCCATCTGTTTGCCATTTTTCCATCTTGTACCGATTTGTTCACACAGGGGATGTTCTGGTCAAGCAGCAAAGGTCAACTGATAAATCTCCCTCTTTCTCTCTCCTTCAGCTGCAGATGCTTACATGTTTGCAGTCATTTGCTTTATCATTCACTGCTGCAGAAGGAAGTTTTGTGAGAGACAGTCACTGAAGCTGAAGGCTAGCCTTTGGTTTGTGCTATCTCCTGTATCTTCACAGGGTGTAATACTTCCTTTGGGTCCCTCTCTCAGAGGCATGTTGTTTCCAGTCAGGCACAGACATCATCAGAGTCTGCTGCAAAGAGACTGTGAGACAACTCTTGAGCTAGCAGGCATTCCTTGGGCTGGAATTAGATCCAAAAAATATGTGTACAGGAAAATTGAAAACACTACTAAGCGAGCATGTGGAAGGAAGCAATGTTAACAGCTTTCATTTGGAAAACACTGTACATTTTCGTTTTGGCACAGGCATCAAAAGCTTGGGGAAAGGAAACAATGAGAAAGTAGCCAAAATAAATGCCCTCCTGTCTACCAGGAAATGGTGGTGGAGGGTTACTTAAGATAGTCTGTTTAGCTGTCATCACATCTTATGCATTTGTCTGATTTTCTTTTCATTTTTAGCAAGACAGTGAAATATTCTCACCCTGTGTGCCATTGCACACAGGAACCGGGCAGCTGGGAGCTGCTGCTCTGTCACTGCATTTGCCCAGCTGGCACAAAGCAATGAAACCTCAGTGATTAAAAAGTCTTGTATTGACTGGTAAGAGAAAATATGCATTAACTTTGGTATTTCTTTCCAGCTGCAAATAAACAAATACAAAATGCCTGCCTTATGCTATAATTTTCATTGGAAGACTGTTGGAGACATTTGCAGCTAGTCCTACATAAACACTGGTAGGCTCAGGGAGCACTTGGAGGTTATTTCCTGTAATAAATATCGCAAGGACATCTCAGAAAAGGACACTGGAATAGTTTTCTCTGAAAGTCATTTCTGACCTTATTTTACTTTCACGGGCTTCAATTTTAATATTTTGGGTGGCCTACACTTAACATTTACATTTTTATTCTGTTTGTATTTGTTTACCTTCTCATTCTGTTCTTTCTTTGATAAGAAGAGGCGACTTTTACAGAGAGCAGAAATGGTGTGAAAACATCAGAATACTCTATTTTGAAGTAGCCCTCTCCTTTCTGATGTCCCTCCACACATGAACTTAAACATTAGAGACCAAACTGACATATGAATTGTTGTACTAATTTCAGATGGATTATATTGGCACTTAGAGCAAGCATTTATTGACAGCTGGCTTCCAGCATGAATCATGAGCTAACCAGGCATTGTCCGAAGACAGACATGGGAATTTTGTTTCACAGTAGAATCACAGAGTCACAGAATGGTTTGGGTTGGCAGGGACCTCAAAGACCATCCATTCCCACCTCCTGCCATGGACAGGGACATCGTCTACCAGACCAGTTGCCCAAAGCCCCATCCAACCTGGCCTTGAACACTGCCAGGGAGGGGGAAGTCACAGCTTCTCTGGCCTCACCACCCTCACAGGGAAGAATTCCTTCCTAATATCTAATCTAAATCTACATGCACATGCCAGGTTCTCTGCATTATTTGGGGAGGGCTATTCTGAAGAGAAGACTTTAGACCCAGATTTTCCAGTATTGGTGAATGACCTGACTGACTGGGAGATCGTATACTGGATTCTCATCCTACTAATGCTTGTATGTGGAACTGCGGGGAATATACCTCCATGTTAAAACTATGAATCCAAAACCCATGAAAACAGATAAACAGAACTTGGTCTGACAGTCTCTCCTCTAAACAACCTCCTTGGCTTTCTAAGCAAAATCTGAATATTGGTTTTATATCACTGTGTAGTTTTGATATCACAGGCTTTGCAGCTTAGTAATGGTTGCACAGCCTGGCCCCTTAAGAGTGAAGGATTTCAGCAATGATTTGGCAGGCTTATATCTCATTTATTTTGTGTATTTCCCAGGAAAGTTTAAAGGCAATTAATGTATACAGACAACTTTAATTATTTATGATCTTGGCTTTGTTTGATCCTGAAGGCCAGACCTTGACAGCAATTGGACGGTTATAAAAGAGCAGATCCAGATGGAGTCCATGGTTCTCAAAGGACTTCTCCCAAACACCAAGTATCAGTTTGCTGTCCGAGCAGCAAACTCCTATGGATCCAGCCCTGCCAGTGCACCAAGCGACGTCATCCGAACATTCAGTGAGTAGAAACACTTTTTTCATGATTATATAGAAATAAATTACATCTGTAAATAAAGTGTGACTCAGGGCTGCTGACAGAAAGAGTTGCTTTCCAAGCACAGGCACCCACAGCCTGACACCTTTCCTTGGAGCTTGCAGCATCCTGTGAAAAGTCAGGCCACCAGCACAGATTTGTAAAGCTTCAGGCAGAAGTGCTCTTGTCGTTTTGCTGCCCTGGAGGTCATTGTCAGGAATTTTTGGATCACTACCTACTGATTTTTGTGCTGGCTTTGTGCAGAACTGATAAGTGAGTACCATGGGGGTAAACGGGAGAGAGAAGTCTGTTGTTCATCTTTTCTGTCTGTTGTTTGAAATTGTACATACTGCATATATAATTTAAACAACTGTGAAAGACTGAAGAAAATCTTTTATGTTGTCTGAGGAGTTAGGCTCTAAATTACTGGGGACAACTGTGAAAATAATGATGTAATGAAGTAGGAGGCCCTTTTTTAATCAGAAGTTGCAGAGCAAAAAGGTGAAAATGCATTCAGACATACTTAAATAATCACAACTTCTAATTGTTATATTCAGATTTGTGTAGCAGTGTAGGTTATGCACACTGCAATAAGGGGCAGGTTCTGCCCACATCTCCTGATAGCCCGCCTTAGGATATAATCTTCTGTTAGTGCTGGTGTCTCTGTGGGCTGACTTTGAAGTACTGTTGCTCCTCATCACCCCAGAATGACAGCAAAATGTGAGAACCCCAACCAAGCTGACATGGAGTGCTGGGTGTTGTACAAATCACATCTCTTGCACAGTGAAAAACCCAGTGACACGGAGAGTTGATGCAGATAGCAGAGCCTTGGCTGGCAGGGGGCTAACTGAGCTATGTCCTTAGTATGCCGACCTTTTCATTGTGCTTGAAAGGTATCAGTACTTTCACCTTTCAGTTTTGAAGGCATTTATAGTGGACAGAATACCACAGAAGAAAATGCCTGGATATAAGTTGAACAGATTAATGAACTGTTAAAAAAGAGCATAAAACTGTTTTCTTACCTGTACATTAAATTGCCATTAATTAACTAGTAGAAAATAGGCACCTAATATTCAGGTAGGGCTGTGCGCTCTGTTAGAAGAATCTTCTTGCTGCAGAAATGTGTAACACATCCTTTATGATCCACCAATTTAACCTGCTAAAAATGCATTTGTAAATTGCCTTCCTGTCCTGCAAATCTTTGTTTTCATCGACTTTTCTTTGGCAGTTTCCATTCTTTTTTTCCCCTTCTGTCATAAATTCAAACCCTTGAACAGTTTGCATGAACTTTGTTTTGGATGCTGAACTAGTGAGTTTAGCTCAAGAAGCAGATGATTCACAGAATGATTCACAGAATGATATGATAGGGGTTGGAAGGGACCTCTGGAGATCATCTAGTCCAACCCTTCTGCTAAAGCAGCATGTTTGTGAAAATCACAGAGGTGCAGAGTGCTCTGGGATTCCTTGGCCCCTGGATCCTCAAAGGTCCTGCTGCCTCAGGCACATTTGAATATCCTGTTTATCTTGGGCTGCATTCTTCAGTCAGAAGAGATAAAGTGTTTACCACTGTTAATAAGGGTGGAATAGACTTCATGCTGTGCTTACTACTGCAAGCACATCAGAAAAGACACTTTGCCTTTAGAAACCACCTGTTCTGCAGAAACATGTCATGATGTCTCTGGAACATGAACATTCAGTAGAGCTTGGGGTCAAATTCACACCCTGTGTGTGTAAATACTGATCTCTGAAGAGGTTCATAGGGAGCATGAACTTGACTCTGTGTCTGGATCAGATCTGAAAACAATGTATTATGCATGTTGCACAGTACTCTGAATAGGCTCAAAACTGTGCCAGACCACAGTGCTGCTGTGATGAAAGGCTGGCCTTCCAGCACCAAGGGGCTTGCAGTGTTTTGAGGGACACCCTCATGAGCAGGCAGACCTCCTGTGGCCTGGGCCTACATCTTGTCTGTGGAGCCTCCAGACCTGCACCAGGTCACTGTACTTAGGGCTACTTTAGCAAACTCTCTGTCCTTGGGCAAGTGCAAATGCTGTTCCTTTGACTCTTAAGTTTCCAGGGTGGATTTTGCAAACTGGCTTAAAAACTACAGATAGTCACTATCCATGAAAGCTGATGCTATCTTGTGGGTACCTGTCTTGATAATAATCAGCTGTTTGCAGAGCAAGGAGTTGTGTTCAAAGTCAGGGAGGATGCATGCCGATAGAAGTAAGTTCTGTGTCTTTCTGGAAGCAGGAGCGTAACTGAGTATAGCAGCTCTCACTTGGCTTTAGTGATATCTGTATAAAAGAAACTGGTTTGATGTAAACCAGACACACAAGTACATTGTGCTTTAGTAGAAAAGCCAAACTTATATTGTGAAAAAAAATGTTCTTAATTAAAGCTGTGCATAGCCTGAACATTTATTTTTCACAAAACCCCCAGTAAATCACCTTGAAAACTGATGTAAACCATTGAAAAGTTTAATTAAAAAAAACCCCCCAAACAACCAACAAAAAACCCCCACAAAAACCTGTGCTAAGCTCAAGGGCAACCAAGTAAAATTCACTTCTAGTTCACATTTTGTATCTGCAGGTACCTTCCCTGTAGCCAGAAAGCCAGTAATTGCTTTCTTTGGCCAAGCTCATTATTCACTTCAGTTGTCAGGTGTAGACATGCAGTAGATGTGAGGTCCTCTAGGTCCTCTGGTTTTCAGTTGTCACTGCAGGAGAGTATGTTCCTCCTATGCATCTCTTAGACACCCAACAGCCCTCTGGGGATGTCAGGTAGAGTAAGGCATCTCAGATGGCACCAGATACCAGACTCTCTCAAGTGTCAGCAGATAGCTGTTAGTCTCCTATGGTTGCTGGAAAGGTGTCAGACATGTCTGACACTGAAGGATCTTTGCTCTTCAGGGTGCCCATCACAGAAATTAATACCTTCATTATTATCACAGTTCCTCCTCCCATGAAAGCAGTGAAACATGCCACAGATATTTGATGCTATTTTCTGACTACCTGGTGTATTCCTCAGAGATACATGAAGTACCTCAGGAAGCTGGCAGAAATCCATACAATATCTGACTTTTACATTACACTTAGTCCACATAGTGCTGGCACTATGGTCCTTAGTGTGGTTGGATTATAAAAATGTGTACCTTAATGCTTGTATATCCTGGATTTTTATGTTTGTTTCAAAATAATTAGTGCTTTTCTAATGCTTAACTGAAAAGCAACTTCCCAGCTTTAACTCATGATCCCTGTTGCATTGCATAGATTTTCTTGCAGCTCTTCCAGGCGGGTTGAGAGAGAGATGAATCCTGCAGACACAGAGTCCATACTACTTGGAGATGTTTTCTGCTGGGAGTCATCTTGTTCTGATGTGTAATGATTTCAGTTTGTTTTCTAAGGTGGTTGTCTTTGCAGCACCCTTGATCATGAATTGTTTCAAGTCAACATAGGGCACCATTGTCTTTGTTTGCTAAAAGGCTCCTCTGAAGGGTTGCTGACTGTATCACCTAATGTGACAGACCTCCCAAGGCCTGTGCAAGTGGAACAGGTGGCCTTGATTATAAGCAGTTACCTCCTTACCTAGTAAAAAATGCATGTTCAGTTAATGTTACATTGCTCCATTTTCAGGACAGAAAGAAAGGGCAAGTTTCCCCAAGAGTTCTCATTTGTTTGTGATTTGTGATTTGGTGTCTTTTTTATTTCTCTTTTTTCTTGTTTTTTGTTTGGGTTTTTTTTTCCCTAGCAGTAAATGATGTAATAAATCAATTTCTGTTGCCTTTCTTAATTACAGATGCAGGTTGTGGGTATTTCACTTCCGTGGATGATTTCTGCTCTAGGAAATCTTTCAAAGTGTCATGGACAATTCACTTAAACCCAAGATATTTCATATACCAAGTTTAGTAACAACAAAATAAACTGTCGCAAAGATTCAAACAAAACAAAATGTCATCACCTGAATGTCTTAAATACCCTTCATCTCCTGGGGAAACAGATGGGGTTTGCACTATGCCTGGAAGGTCACCAACCTTGGGCTTTGCCAGACCAACAGAGGAAGTGTCTTCTGTTAAAAATACCCTCCTGCTTGCCTCCAGAGCAAACGTGACAGAAGTGGCTGCCTAATCCGGGTACATCCCTTCCTCTGGTCCTGGCCATCACTGCCAGGCTCATACTGAGCAAAGCACTGCTATAGGTGCTTAATTATTTTGCACAGTGCTTGAATGCTGAGGCTCAGGCAGAGGAAAAGAGCAGTCCCTTGTGCCCAAACTGTGATGTACATGGTGGTGGTAAGTCCTGGAGATAGCAAATGGAGAAGGTTTTCCACAGAATTGTTTCACATAGATCTCCAAAGGCTTTACAAAGGCAGCATTCATATTTATATGGACAAGCACAAAAAGCAAGACAAGCCAAGCGATATGCAGTGCCTCACTGTGAGTCACTGACATGAATAAAAGTCAGATTAAAATGCCCCTGGTGTATTTCAGATTTAGACCTGCAAGTGGTTCTGCGCGAAGGTGATCAGTCTGTTAACACTTCCATTCAGTGTGCCCACATTGCAGTGCCCAATGGCCTACCTCCTACACTCTCTTGTGTCTCCTGATCAGTATGCTGGTGGCAGCATAATGGCAAATAACAGTTTGTGTGGCTCTTGATTTGTTACAAGAAAGATTTATTTTGCATAATCCCTGATTATTTGGAAAGAAGCTGCCTAAAGTTCATGACCCCTACAGGTTTTCCAAGTAATTATAGAACAGGATTAGTGGACCTGGTACAGGCTCTTAAACAGGCTTCATCTCCTTGCACACTGAAACACTGATTTAATGAAATATAGCAAGCTTATAATCGCTGTGGTCATTGATTTGCTATTTTCAGCATACTATTTTGCTTAATTGGCCCTGATTTGCCACCCATTATGAGATGAGCTCTTCACCAAAGCAACATGATGCTTATAAAGAGGTGGGCTCACATGGGGATTTATCTACAGAAAGTTCTGTTAGCTTCTCTGCTTTCTGTTTGCTTTGTAGTTTTATTGCATCATGTCACATGTATCATGTCACATCCAGTGAACAAGCACCAGATGTAGGGTGGAGCAAGGCAACTCAGAAGCCAGTCAGCTTTTAGATAGTCTCATAATTTGGGTGTATTCTCACCAGTATAAATTCAGGCATAGTTGGAAGAGAGTGGCCTCATTGTTCCCAGGTTCATTTTGTGTTACCAAAACTACTCACAGATTGACAGAGTCGTAGGGATTGGAAGGAACCTCCTGAGATGATGTGGTCCAAACCCTTGCTAGGGCAGGATTACCTGAAGCACACTCACAGCTCAACAGGTAGGTCAATGTACCATGAGCTGGCTGTAACTCAGATAGAGCTGGGGGGGGGGAGTAAAAGTGGCGTTTTGGGGCTGTGCTGGAGACCTGTGGATCCTAGGACACTTTTTGAAGTCACACTTTTCTTGGTGATGCCAAACTTACATCCTGAAGGTCTTTGAAGAAGGCCCTCAAAGCAGTCTTTTCTACCTGCCACAATAAACTGTACTTTCTTTGGTCTCTTCAGGCTGTAAATGTTGTACCATTTCAATAAGGTGAAAGGAATCATTGTCTTGTTTAAAATAGTGGGTACGTTTTGTGTCCCAAGGTCTTCTGTTGGAAAAGCATCGAACACTTTGGTCTGCCAGATGAAAGAGGCACGCCTTCTGCTTGGGGAACTGCTTGTTGCCAGGTCTTACTGCCTGCTGGTGGCTATTGAAGCAGATAGTAATAACTCCACTCAAATCAGGAGAGCTACCCTTTGGTAAAACGGGCATGGTATTAAAATAATGTCTGTACATGTAAGCAAATGTGCATTCTGAACGTAAATTCAAGACCTAGCATTTTTCTACCTCTGAATATGAAGATGCTTCATTCTCTGTATTGCTTGTTTCCTGCCATCCTGACTGAACCTGAATCCCATTAAGAAAGTTTGTTTGAAAAGAGAAAAAGTGTGGCAGAATTCAGACTACAACAGTTATTTTGTAACTCATAAATTAGAAAATGGGGTTTGTGTATCACAGCTTGTTTAAATGTAGATTAGATTGTTTTCCCTGACACGTGACTGTAATTCTTCCTTTATTTTTCCCCAGTTTAGCTTTATGGCTTCTGTTACTCTTAGGTAAATCACAGTTTCATGTGCTAGAAGAACTGAATTAGTTCTGAAATAGTTTCAGACACACAGTAGCCACTAATTAATATTTCATACCTGACTGGAAAGCATCAGTATTCCAATGAGCTGAAAATTGCTGCATCTGCTGGTGGCTGAGTTAGTGCTGGGCTCTGCTTCATTCAGATTTCTCTTGAACTGCAAGCCACATTTGTAATGTTTATGTTTGAGGTTTTGCACACTGATTTTTTTTTTGTAGAAATACACATCTTAATAAATCTCCGTTGTCAAAGAAGACTGTGATGCAGTGATGAATGGAAGAGGCCAACCTTGCAGTTGGATTAGATGATTGAACACCTATTATTTTTATTTCTATTCTATTCTATTCTATTCTATTCTATTCTATTCTATTCTATTCTATTCTATTCTATTCTATTCTATTCTATTCTATTCTATTCTATTCTATTCTATTCTATTCTATTCTATTCTATTCTAATTCTCTTCTGTTCCGTCCTATCCTATCCTATCCTATCCTATCCTATCCTATCCTATCCTATCCTATCCTATTCTGTTCTTCCTAACTGGACTACAGTTATACTGTGATGGTGATTAACCGGAGTGACTATACAAGTGAATGCTAGACACAAGAGGCTTTGCCCATGTTTTGATAATACCTGTTGTTTTCCATAATGAATGCAGGGTTGGACCAAGTCGTAAATAGGCATCTATTTCTCCAGCACTAACTTTTGTTATGCATTCACTGTCACTAGCAGAGATAATCTGGGTATAGTTTGTCTAGTTGGCCTCATCTCATTACCAGTCATAAAGCTTTTGAGGACTCTGGTATTATTTAGAGATTATTCAGTATACATGTTAGAGTGGAAAGTTTTATACACATCCTCTCCCAGCCTAGCATGTTGTTTTGGTTGCAGATGTGTATGCCTCATTACCTCTACTCATTTGCCTCTGATTTTTCAGTATGCTGATTTAACAAGTCCATTGATAAGTAACACCCACAGACTGTATGGTGTGCAGCCAATTAGCCAGCCAGGGCATGTGTTCATGTCTGATGCTTGCTTTCATAACTGCTTGCCAGGACTTCTGGGTTGCAGTCATAGCAAAGGAAGAGAGTACAGTAAGATTTAGACAAGTGCTCTCCTGCCTGAATCAGGTCACTGAGATACTTTTCCTTTATTTGGCACCAAAGTGGGAGATGGGTGACTCCAGTGAGACTGGCTCAAAGAGCCCGACAGCTCTATGCCTGCACTGCTGCCTTTGAAAGTCTGCTGCACCTCATTAGCTTTTGCTGGCTCCGTTTTGTTAGTGGTGGTAGTGAAGCTCTCACTATCATCAAGTGACCAGCTGGTGTTTTCTAGGTTGTCAGGTCTCCTTTCCACAGACAGCCACTGCCCACCAAGACTTTGCATCTCTGCTGCACTGTAACCTGCTAACTCATGAAACAAGTATGAGCAGCTTGTGGCTGCCTAAATAAACAAGTATACATGGTCAGCCCATACAGAGACTCAGCTAAGCAGTGTTTAAGTGACTGCAGAATATTTTATGGAAAAGGCAAATTTATGAAGTCTGTTGTTTACTGGTTACCAAGCTCACTGTATCATTAGCCTTGCTGGAAGGACAAGAAACAGCAGTGCTGAAGTTGCCCCTATTATCTTTCCTTGTGATTCTGATAAATTTTAGTACCTGAAAAGCGTAAACCATTGTATAAGCAGAACTTGCTTTGTAAAGTGCAGAAAATCATAGATTATTTCTACAAGGACACTCTGACTGTTTAAACTGCCCGTTCCCAGCCCAGAATCCTTCACAGTGCAGGTCAGCACCCGGGTGAGGCAGAAGCAGGTTGTGCACATGAAAAACACATGATGCTTGTGCATGTTTCTTTTTTTCCAGGTCCTAAATTGCATTTTAAAAAATAGCCTAAAAATACACTCGGGATGCTAACTGTAGGAGCACTGATGCTAGTGGAGGCAGATAAAAGTCCTAAGCAGAATGTGCTAGAAAAGCCCTGCCTGGAAGCGTGTCTTTTTCTGTTCCAGTTATTTCATTGCCAGTAAAGCAGATATGGGTCTCTTTTTCTGTTCCAGTTATTTCATTGCCAGTAAAGCAGATATGGGTCTATGTATTTATAAAAGGTAAAAGTTTGATCTAAAACCAATGCAATTATTAGAATCATGTCCATGCTGAAAAAGTTCAGAACTGTTGTCCTGGAAAATTGATGGGTAGAACTAATTTTGCAGTGGGAGAACTGATGCTTGCCTGCTTTGTTCAGGAATCACAATACAGGATTCAAAGAAGATACTAAGTATAGTTTAGGTTGCATGTGTTGTATTTCCCCACTTTAAGGCTGACTGCTGGACTGTCTGTAAAGGATGAACAGTAACACCACTTCAGATTCAGTGTGGCAAAGCAGGGGTGATAAGATCTGTGTTGCTGTGTGTAAAAATTTAAAAAAAAAAACCCAAAAATGACTGAATATGCCCATTGTGTCATTTTAGGCTCTGAGGAGTTAGGAAGCGGAAGCTATGGGCATCGGTATATCACAGACACAGTGACTGGTGATGATGATGGATTTGATATTGATGACTCAGACTATGACATTTACATAGAAGAGGTAAATTCCAATATTCTGTTCTGGCATTTTTGTTTTCTTTATTATCTCAATACTTTAAAGTGTCTGTTCTTGTCAGGAAATTTAATATCTGATATTATATGCTCAGATATAATAACGTGACTTTCTTTGCCTTTGGTAAGTTTGAGTTTCTTACCTCATCTCTGTATCTGAGAAAGTATTCATTCCATTTCAATGCAGAATTTTACTTTTTACTGAATTTTTATTTCTTCATTTCCTCCCAGCTCAGACCTCTTCCTGCTATTAAAGGAGGGAACAGAAAATTTCTGGTTGAAACAAAGGTCACGCCGGAGTCTAGTTCTAGGCTCTTGTCACGGATCCTTACAACCACTTCTGAACCCACTACTTCCACTCCCACCAACACACGACCTCCAACCACAGCACGGCCAACTACGTCTCAGTCAGTGAAGAAGGGCAGCACGTCTTCTTCAGCGCGCCTTTTTGATCTCTCCTGTGATGAGGCCATCTGTTCTGCAGACAGCTTCTGCGTCAATGACTATGACCATGGCGGTTCACGCTGCCACTGCAACTTGGGAAAAGGAGGAGAGACATGTGCTGAAGGTAGGTCTTCTCTGCTCTCTAGTCTGCTGCTGCTGGCTTCTCTTTGTCTGAGGAGTCTGGACAAGGAGCACCTTTGTGATGGACCAACCAAAGTACCCGTCGGGAATAGCCATTAGAACTTCTCTAAGGGCAACAGCTTCCACGACCCAGTTCAGACATGAGTCCCTTTGCCTCTCTTTCCTCAACTAGATGTGAAGAAGTTACTCTTTAATAAAGCTTAACACAGATGTCCTGCGATGATGCAAAGGAGAGGTTAATCCTCCTTTCCCCACCTAGGAGTGAGAGGGTGATGGAGCCAGGTATGTTGGTTGGCACGCAAGTCTGACAGGGTCCAACCATGCCATCCACAGCTTCCATCAAGGACAGTCAGCCCCCCTTGGGCCATTGCCCGTTGCCTACAGATGAAGCCCTGAACCACTCAAATTTCCAGTGTGGTCCGCTGAATGATGCTGATCGTGCAGCAGGACTATGAGACAGACCCCACATTGTAAAACCAGCTCCAGAGCAGGCTTTCCCCATGGTCTGTAAGGGCAGAGTACTAGCCCCAGCACATGTGTTAGGCACCCTGAGGCAAGGGAGGAACAAAGCCTTTCCCCAATTCTGAAAGCATTACCTAAAACCTAGTCAATTTAAGGAGGTGTGGTTGTCCCAGTCAGGACCTACCATGCATCCTTTCTCTCTGCATAACAGCTAAACTAGGACAAGAGGTCAGTGAGCTGCAGGAAGCCATCCTGCTACTCCTTCCCATGCCAACTTCCTGTCCTCTCCCTCTGCACACCTCACCTCACCCTTTCTCTGGTTCTGATGTTGATATGATCACCTGGTGAGCCAGTCCAGCTGGCTTATCAGACTGTAAGCAGGTCAGTTTTTCTCCTCCCTGGAGTTGTTTTTCTTCTGGTTTGGTGACCAAGGGGTCAGATGAATGCCAGTGGCTGTGCAAAGAAAGTGTCCTATTGCCTGTACTGTCCCACTAGCTGATCCATGTGGTCCTGTGCATGCTGATCTGATCTGCTAAGGCCCTGCCACACAGCAGCACATCAGGGACACACATTTCTTTTGTGGGCTCACACTAGACATTCATGATGCAGTGTCGTGCATCAGGGATACAGACACTGAGGGTGTTCGATTTTCTCCTCCTGGTGCTGGAGTAAAGAGGGCTCATGCTGAAAGCAATCTGTTGTGACTCGGCTTCATGGAACAGCTGCAGATGTGATTTTTGGCCTTGATCAAGTATGAAGGGCTGAGGATTTATTTGAACTGACATAGCTGTGTACAATTTGTAGAGCGGGTTTGTTAACGTCAGGCCAAACCCACCATTTTTCACATGGGAGTGTGCTATTCCCTGGTGAGCAGTAGCATCATGTACCACTATTCCCTTGTATTGGATTTCTCCACAGCAGCCAATATTGTTAAATAGTATATTAATCTGAATGAAAACAGACTTTTCTTTACAATCAACAGCTGCATGGTGCTCTGGTCCAGTCAGTTCTGCTTGTGATCAGGGCATGAGTTAAGTGCTGTCTGCTGTGGTTTATCACTCTGTTTCTCTTCACCTCAGTGTAAAATGTATGCCTTGCAAACAAAGGAGAAGAGAGAACTATATGCAGATATAAATATGCAAGAAAAATTCCATCAGTGTACAAATAGCAAGGAATAGGCCTTCCTTCCCTCCTTCCCTCCTTCCCTCCTTCCTTCCTTCCCTCCTTCCCCCCTTCCCCCCTTCCCCCCTTCCCCCCTTCCCCCCTTCCCCCCTTCCCCCCTTCCTCCCTTCCCCCCTTCCCCCCTTCCCCCCTTCCCCCCTTCCCCCCTTCCCCCCTTCCCCCCTTCCCCCCTTCCCCCCTTCCCCCCTTCCCCCCTTCCTCCCTTCCTCCCTTCCTCCCTTCCTCCCTTCCTTCCTTCCTTCCTTCCTTCCTTCCTTCCTTCCTTCCTTCCTTCCTTCCTTCCTTCCTTCCTTCCTTCCTTCCTTCCTTCCTTCCTTCCTTCCTTCCTTCCTTCCTTCCTTCCTTCCTTCCTTCCTTCCTTCCTTCCTTCCTTCCTTCCTTCCTCCCTTCCTCCCTTCCTCCCTTCCCCCCTCCCTTCCCCCCTCCCTTCCCCTATCCTCCCCTCCCCTTCCCTCCCCTCCCCTCCCCTCCCCTCCCCTTCCCTTCCCTCCCCTCCCCTCCCCTCCCCTCCCCTCCCCTCCCCTCCCCTCCCCTCCCCTCCATCCCTCCTGAAATTGGATCTGGAAGCTCCTGGGCTCTTAGGGGACACCTGAGGGTTCTGCAGATGCTGGACTCTGCAGCTATGGAGTGGCAGTGACTAATGTAGTGCAGTCTGGCCACATTTCCCTCATGTGTTTTTATAATCCTGCAAAGCAGAAAACTACTTTGTTGTCTTTCTGTTAAATGAATTCTTAAAAGTAAATAAATACAAAGTAGATGGGTTCTATCTTCTGTAAGAAGGATAAATATCTGGAGAAATTTCCATGGAAACCGTCGATTAAACTGTTGAGCAGTATTTGGCCTTCAGTATCCTGTTTCTTTCCAAGTTCAGTAGGTCCTTGGGAATAAAGGAATTAGTTGTGAAAGGTGATGGGAGGACAAGGCAATAGGTTAACTGACTGTTGGCTGCTGCTGACTAATGTCTGCCTGTGGAGGAACTCTGTCTTGCATTTTCACCTGGTTTTATCTAGTGCTAAATGTGTATATTGATTTTTGTATAGGAGAAAACCACTAAGTATCATACTTCTGCGTTCGCTTTTCAGATGTTATTATCCAGTATCCTCAGTTCTCTGGCTACTCATACATCACATTTGAACCACTGAAAAACTCCTATCAGACGTTTCAAATTACTCTTGAATTCAGGGTAAGTTTAAGCAACTCCAAGCACACATTGGAACTTTAAATTTTATTTGCTTATTCTGATGCTCTGGACAGCAGAACAGTAACCTAGGTTAGTATAGCTTATAATGTAATTGCAGTGAGCCTATACATAACCTTCATCTCTGAAGATCTGGCTTGACTTTCAGTTAATGCAAATGAAGTTGGCAAATTGGGCTAAAATGTTTACATCCATTATGGGTGGTCAGTGCATATGAGAGTGCTGGGATCCAGTAACACTGCCATAGCAGGCTGGTGTCAGTATAGATTGGCAAGGTTATAGCCACCATCTGAATGAGATACAGGCTGAAGCACACCTGGATGTTTTCTGAGTTGCAGTTTGGAGGTGGTAGGTATTATCTTTATGAAGCAGTGATCTTCTTGAACTGAGCAAAACAATATATAGAGTTTCTTTCCTCCCAGCAGGATTTAAGTAGGCACCTCTTAAGTTGGTCACATTCAGTATTTATACATGCAAGATACTGGGCTTGCTAAACAGCGGGGCTGAAGTGGCGAGATACTTCCCTTGGTGACCTGTCTGAATGCTGTCTGTGTGTTATGGACAGAACTGGTAGTGCTGCCGGTAGGGAGGGTGGCAGAGCTTTTGGATGCACCCTGGCTCCCACGTAAGGCAGACTTGCCAGCCGAGGTATGAGACTGTCACTAGAGCAACAGGAAGCTGGTGGCTCACGTGGCGATGTAACACTCCTCTGGCAATTTGTCAGCTTAACTTGCGGGATGACTGTGAAAAGCCACCGTGTCAGCTGCTATGCACATATGGAGGAATCCTGCCTGCATAGGTTTTGCACTGTGAAAAGTGTCAGGATCACTGAACATGTGAAGCAGGGTGTGTGTATTCATGCCCAGTAAGTCTGATGTGTCTACACTTAGAAGACTTGCTAGCACATCCTTGCTAGACTTTGTGTTCAGAGGTTTCATATGCGACATGTCAGACAGTCTTTCATGCTTTCAGGCTTGTTTTTAGGTCTTAGTAGTATCGTACTGTAGATAGAAGAGACTCTTAAACCATTTAAGCATTAAGGCAATATTTTCTAGGATATTCAAATGCAGGAATCAAAATTGATCAACCAGTTTCTGGTTTTCTAAGTTAAAAACTCCATCTGAAAAATGCTGTCCCTTTTCTGGAGAAAAATCCCTCAGTGCTGCTTGCATTTATCTCTTACTTTGAGACATTGATTTTTCATGTTGGTGTTGTGATTGCAGGCTGAGTCAGAAGATGGTTTACTGCTATACTGTGGAGAAAATGAACACGGTCGTGGTGATTTTATGTCACTGGCAATCATCCGACGTAGCATCCAATTCAGGTAAAACCTCCATCCTAGATCTGAAGTAAAGAGAAGCGGCCATTGCTGCCTCCTGGGACTCCTGTATGTGATGAGTATCTGCCATGTCTTTTGCCTTCTCAGTCTTGCAGTGCACAAAATGGACAGTATTACTTCATTTAACAATTCTTCTACATTTTTTTCTCTCATCTCTCTTTAGTGAATAGATGTGTGTCCTGTTGAGCTCTTTTTGTTCAGGCCTTGGTGTAAAGGCAAAAGGGTCAGTTTTCTTCAAAGCACAAGTCCAGGGCTCATTGCTGCCTTACCAGAAATGGCACCGAGCCACTGCATTTGCTAAGCTTATGCTATATCAAGCTGTGCATAGTCACTTTTGTTGCTTCACAGCAACAGGACCTGCAGATAATATAGCAAAATAAAGGATTTATTGTCAGCAGTGGGTCTGGAAGTTCATCTTAGGTATGAGTTGTAGGGTTTTTAAATAAAGATGGAGAACCTTTCTTTCAGTCAACATGGGTGACGTACCTTTGTTGTGTTTCTGGTTACCTGTACAGAATGGTAGTCAGAGAAAACAGTATGTTTTGCACACATTCAGCACCACAGAGACTCTCCCGGAGGTCTCCTTGTTAATCAGCACTCAATTTCATACCGAACTGCAGAATTATTAATGTAGCACTGCCTTTCACCAAGGAGATAGAAAAATTCCCAAGAGAAATTACTGTGATAGCAGGAACTCTGATTGCAATACCCTCTTGAAACAGTTTCAGCTGTTGGCAAGCTTTGCAGTGTTCTTGGTACGGCCAGAGAATGAGAAATCTTCTCCATGGGAGAAAGACAGATAATGAGGGTTGCAGCTTAGAACAGGTCATATGTAGACCCTCTGCCTAATTTTCCTTTGGTCTGCTAATATGCAATGTGAAACAGAAGGTTCCCAGGAGTGAAGGCAATATTTGGAGTCTAAAAATGAAGTTACTTGGGTAGCATAAGATTGTCACCTTGCCCTCACTGTCTCATGCTCCCAGGTTCAACTGTGGCACTGGAGTTGCTGTCATAACAAGTGAAAATAAAATCAAGCTGGGGAACTGGCACAGTGTCACGTTGTTCAGAGATGGGATGAATGGTTGGCTCCGGATGGACAACAATGCTCCAGTGACAGGAAAATCTCAGGTAGGTAATCCTGCACCTGCAGCTTGGCCTTGGGTTCTCTTAAGATTATGTTGACATCTTTTGTTTCCAACAGAAGTCAGATCAGATTGAAAAAGTACATTTTTATCCGTCAGTGTTGGGGCATTTAGTGAACCAGGATAAGTGTACTGATTACTCATCACAGAATCACAGAATTGTTGGCGTTGGAAGGGGCCCCAAGATATCAACCCCCAAACAAAGATATTCTTCCACATAACGTAGTTTAAAAATCCTCATAGATAAACATCCCAGTGCTGAATCCCATCATAGTTTACCTGCTGTCCTCCATGCTTGCTCTGCCATCTTTCTGCAAAAGTGAGACACACTTTGTGAGTCTCAGATGCAGCCTGCTGTGAAAAGTTTGAGTTTTACAGCTGCCATCCCTGATTGCTTTCTTTTTCAAGCCTCAGAGAGCTCCTCTGCTTCATCAGACAGAAAAAGTTGGATGCATATGTGTATAATTATATAAATTTATATATAATATGCATCCAGCCACACAGGGTTTGTATACAGAAGTGTAATTACATCTATGCCGTGGATATAAAGTTAAGCACAATAATAGAGAATGACATTTTGCACTGACTTGACTTTGTTGTTAGCACCAACAATTTCTTATGAGGCCACCAGGATAAAATGTAACAGAGGAAAATGTCTTGACTTGCTCGTCTGCTCGCAGGCCAGAAAACAGAAGTGAAATTAAGGCTCAGGTTAAAAAAAAGATAATTGGAAATTGTTTCCAACATCTTTCCTCTTCCCTTTGATAGCCATCCTTAGCCCTGAAAGGCTAAGACATCTTGTTACTTCACATTTTCATGAGCAGGCACCGAAGGGAAAAAAATGTATGTGTTGAGGTCTCAGGAGCTAGAGATAACAGAGGAAAGGACTTCAGTGTCTGTCACATGTTGCTAAGTGCTTACCAATGCTATGAGGCCAGGCAAAGTGCAGATGTGAATCAGGAGTGCTGTTTCCAGTAGACACTAATGTCCTACACTTTGGTAGGACATAATCTGTCTATGCAGGGTTAGGAACATCCATAGTCAAAGATGAAGTCAAAGGAGAAAAGGTGCAACAAAGGGAAAATAGTAGGATTATTATTCACAGAGTTGATTACAAAGAGTGTTTGACTGTGGACACACATTTTTCTAGGTGCAGCTATTGCAGAAAACAATCTATTTACTATAGGTGTTGCTCTCCACCAAAACTTGCTGTTCCTGTAGTATTGTTGCTGCAGTGAGTCCTCCTTGGCCCTTCCTAGCAAGAATGACCTGGATTAGGTCATTAGATCAGCAGAGTGGTAGACTTTATTGCCGAGCTGGTTCATTTTTGCCTTGAACAGTCCTCAGTATGCCTACAAGAGAAGTGGAGCTTGGCGAACCGAGGGGGCAGGAGCATCAAAGGTGACAGGAGATGGCAAGTGGTTGGGGCAGGCTGGAGAGCTGTAAGCCCACTGTCCTGTTATAGGCCCACCATGAAATCCTGTGGACATATGAACTCTCTTTAGCTCCAGGCCCCACCTGAAATATTTTTCCCAGCTGAAACCGAGATCCGTTTGATGTGTTTCCACAGTGCCCTGTGCAGTGAACAACCACAGACTGAATAACTTCAGCTTATGTATATGAAGATATAATTTATTGTCATAAACACTATGGAGACAGGGCAGGGGTGAAAAATCCATAAAGCTTTTAGGCTAATGGTCAGTGCAGTCAGAAGGACACATTGCTAAAAACTGTCCATGAATAAATACGGGAATCTGACTGTTTTCTTCAAAAGGGCAGTGAGGTTTTGAACAACCTTTGAATAGGTGCCAAAAGAAATATATTTTGATTTATGGAAGGAGTTATGACTCCATTGCCCACAATAGCATGGAATATAATTCAGTGGTCAAAAAAAGTTCTGTTTAGTTTTGGGGGAGGGGGAGAGGTTAGTTCCTGTGTAGTATAGCTGTACTGGTGAACTTGTATGTGTACATTTCTATGGGCAGGCTTACACAGAGAGAAAAAAAAAGAGATGGGGAGTAAATTCAGCACTGGCAAATTGAGCAGAACCCTACTGAAGTTTAAATTTTATCCATTTTTGCCTTGTCTTTCTTTTTTCTGTTGGTTTTGGTAATTTCATTATTATTCCATTCTAAGCACTTGCTGGTTTCTGTCCAGAAGGCAATATCGCATTGGTCTGTGTCCCCCAGCACATAGAGTTTATAAAATCAACAATTTTGGCAAAAGCAAAGAAAGCAATTGCAGCAAACGACTGATCATAATCCCTCATCAGAACGTAGTGAATTTTAAGTTTGTCATTGTGCTGTTAACAGTCCATGTTATCATGATGGATGCGGGTGCAAAAAGTAACATGTAAAATGGCAGGCTGATTGGAGGAATGACTAATGGAAAGGAATTACCAGTGTGCAACCTCCATATCCCCTGACACAACCATTTGTGGAGAAAAAAAAATTGATTATACCCAGTGTGGCTTAATTAGTTATCCTGCTCTATGTCTGTCCTACATCATGTCATGCTCTGTTTTCCCTTCAGGGCCAATACAGTAAAATTACGTTCCGGACTCCCTTCTACGTGGGCGGTGCCCCCAGCGTGTACTGGCTGGTCAGAGCCACGGGCACCAACCGTGGGTTTCAGGGCTGTGTTCAGTCGCTCAGCGTCAATGGAAAGATCATTGATATGAGACCCTGGCCATTAGGGAAAGCAGTCAGTGGTGCTGATGTTGGTAAGTGTAATGGTACGGGGGCTTTAAGCAGTGGTGAAACAGGGATTGTTTTTTGCCTGTTGAAAAAACAAAGTTGAGTAATAGTCCAGGTTTGAGAATGGAAGGTCTGGTTTCTATGTTTGGCGTGGTGTTTCTCTGTGCCTTTGCACATTGCTTTTGCTGGGTCTGTGGTAGGAGGATTTATCACACTGTGTAGGTAAACATTACTGTCCAGTATACCCAAACCCCTCCTGGACACAACTGTCCTGCACAATAAATAGGAAAGCCATTCTCATGGGCCAACAGGAAACTCAGTGTTGCTGATATAAATACACCAGTATTTCTGCCAGCATCACTCAGGATGCTTCTTCAAGCTCCTGACTGACAATCATGTAATCAGAAATCAATAATATGTATGCTGTGTTTGTATTTAAAATGCTGTGGAGCCAACAAAATGCATTTTGCCTAAAGGTGTTGTTGCACTTATCCAAAGCAACGCAGGGAACTTTCAGATCCACAGCAGCGCTGTGACCATTACAGAGGGCTTTTCCCCATTAAACCACATTAGTGCTGAGGAAAATAGGCTTTCCTGTCACCACCCATTGTTTTCACTTCCAGAGTCACAGTATGCTTTAAAAATACCATGGAATCAATTCTTTCAACAGCTTTATGAAGTGGTATTACAACATTATCTCTCCTTCACAGATTAAAAGGTGAGGTAGGGAAGTTACTTAACTAGTCCTGTTTTACTCATCTCTATTATGTCATAATGGGCACTTGAAAACAGAGGCAGGGTAACAAAATCCTCACTTTAAAAACCTCCCAGTCTAAACAGTTAAAGAGCAAAGGTAAACCCAAGTCAGAAAGCAAGCGGTAAAGACAGGAAATAGATCCCATATCACTGAACTCTCTGTGCCATGCTTCAGCCACAAAGTCATCTTTCTTCTCTTCTATAGCTGTGCATTTGGCATCCCAAGGAGGAAGTGATTAATGAGAAACTTCCTAACAATTGCTCTGTATTCTCTAGATACCATGACCAAAATTCTCTGCAATATAGGGGGAGAACAGAGTGGCCCAAGAAACAGACACTGAAAAGAATGAGACTTTGGAAGCAAAGACTAATTTCACGATAGAGTGACAGTCTATGGAATTTAGATAGATAGATGAAAGCCCTGCTGAAGTTCTCTGAACCCTAATCTCTATTGCCTTTTGGGTTGCAGCTAGCTTGATTCCCACCCATGAATGCTCCACATAGCACAGCATTAACAATCAACATCAGCGAGAACAAATGCTGGGATCTGCCATGTGTGACTCAAAACTGAGTGATAGAGCCTTACTGTCCTTACGTGACTGCACACACGTATGAAACTGTACTAGGAGGGACTAGCAAACAGTATGCTCTATAAAATAAGCTTAAAATGAATAAAGTGCAAGTGAACTCTACTAGGGTTTAGGGATGGTTTATACTGGCCAGTCTTTTGTTTCTTTCCTAGTGGCATAGTGAAGGGTGCTGTGGAAAATGAGCTGCAGAACTGAGGGTGGCGAGGAGAGGGGTCCATCCTGCTCCTGCACCGCCTCTACTGGCTGCAGCAGAAATGAGCCATGGGGCTGACTGGGAGGCAGCTTGTGGTTCTGAGCAGGCACGGCCAGACCCTGTACTCTTGCTGCACCTTCCTTCCTGCTTCTTCTGCCACTGCAGCCAAGCAGATGCATCCACAGGACCTGTGGTGTGGTGTAGTCACCTGTGGTGGCCTAAAGGCTGCAAAAAGTCACCGAGACATTGTGAGAGCAGGCTGTCCTTAAATACCAACACTGCTCCAGTTCAAGCTGTCCCTTGAACCAGTGAGCCTGTGCTTTGTTCCATTATTATCTTCCTTGTCCTTTTCTGTTTCTCAAAGACTTTGTATGCCTTTGATCTGTATCTGCTGATACTGCCAACATTGACTAACAGTGCGGCAGATGCAGTAAAGATGAGCATTGCCACCATTTTCTGTTTGTGTCTCAAACATCAAGATCCTTGTTTACCCTTGTCTTGGCTCTGTTTCCTGGTCTGTAAAGCAGAGTGAGTGATACTCATTTCTGTCACTCTCTTGATAATTGAGTATGTGGATGATCTGAGAGACTACATGCCCATTCTGCTCCGACTCACTGTAGCCATCACAATGCAGACCAGACAGGGAAAAGACAGATCAGTGAGCACTGCAAGCACATCTGCTGCCACAGCTGGGTGTGGGGCAGCCATCTGAAGGTGTAATTGTCCCATTCCATGTAGAAGGAGAATTTGTTCCCTTCCAGGGGACCTGTATATTTTGCCCATGCTTTATTGGGTTAGCTCTGCGTTACGACTGCTGTATTGGCTACACTGAACAATGGGCCTGTTAGGATATATGTGGATGTTCTGTAGAAGTCTGATCTGACAGGGAGTTGTACTAGAGGACCCGAGAGTTATTACCGCCTCTGTCCTGAGTTGGTGACAGGAGGTTATTTTCCACTGTGGACAGCAGATTGATCAGGGTTTACATCAGATGTTTACATCTGCATACTTCTCTGTGCTTTGCTTGCTGGTATGGTATGGCATGGGAAATCAAACTGTAAAGCTGGTGCTGTACTAGTGCCAGTGCCTGGTCTGGAAACTGTCTTTATGGTTTACATTAGAGTGCTGTATTTAATCAAAACAAAGAGGGCATATCCTTTCTTGCAATAGTTTCGCAAGACTCTCACAGTCATCTCGGATAACAAAACTGTTCTCCAGTGTTTATTGTCAGCTCTGCCACAAACACCTGTGTCGTCTCAGAGGTGGTATTTCAGTGGGCCTCAAAATAAATGTGCAGTTCTTGGTTTGTCATAAACACTTTGCCTCTCCAAATGATATGCTTACATTTGTGCACCACAGAAATCTTGTTTGGACTGTCTTAATGTGTAAGGTCAGTCTGTTGCTATCAACGAGGGGAAAATTGTTTAATCAGAAACTAGAGTAAAGGAGAAAGTGAACAAGAACTCCATTAGATGAGCAAGAGGTAAAAAAGTAAATTATTTGTTTTGCAACAATTTCAGCTTAATTCCAGGAAGAAGAAATCATCTCCTTGTTATTCTAGTTGATGTGCCAGCATAGTAGACATGCTTCTTAAAATGCCCATATGCTGATGATATGGATCCCTTTTAGTGCAGACAAGAGCCCGGACAACCTCATTGTAGTTAATAAGATTAGCTGATGATGATTAACATCTTCTATGCTTAGCATGGCATGAATTTACAATGAACAAAGAAGCACTTAATGTAATTGAAATTAAACAAGTCACAGTGCTTGTAAACAATCTAGAGAGATTTCTACCTTATGAGAAAATAAAGATAGAAACGAGGAAAGGTACAGTAATCCAGGAAATGATTGAAAGCTACAGCTGTCATGGCTTGTTACTGACTTTGCTAATTTTAGTGTTTCTTGCTGTTCTGGTACTAAAAATAAAATAAAGAAGGCACTAAAAATCAAGTTACCTTGTCTAAATCATACACCATTTGGCCAGGTGGGAAAGAATCTAGGCAGGAGAGGACATTGTATTGGTTAGTAGAAGGGGTCAACAGCCAAATACACCTTCTTTGACAAACTTCTCTGATAGGTCAATGTTGTGGCTCTGTGTTTAGGTGAGTGCAGCAGTGGCATCTGTGACGAGGCATCCTGCATCAACAGTGGTACCTGTACTGCGAGCAAAGCAGATTCATACATTTGCCTTTGCCCCCTTGGATTTAGAGGCCACCATTGTGAAGAAGGTGAGAGGATGCTGGACTGCTTGTGTGTCTTTGTATGTGTTACCTAGTGTTCAGTGTGTTTTCCACGTAGTGACATCCAAGGAGGTCTCATGCTTTTACACTGACAGAAAATAGTATTTGTTTTCCTCTCTTTTTAAAATCACATAGTGAAACCCTCCCCCACCATTCACTTTGGGGCTAAATCCAGCTCCTACATAATCAGTGATTCTCAAACCACTTTGGTTATTTAATCTAACTATAATTAAGTACCTCAAACTTCCTTTTCAGAAGTTAAAATAATGTACGACTCCATAGGTGCACATTATCTCTAAAAAAATCCCCACTTGCTTCCTAAAATCTGTGTCAGTGGTATAATCTGAAATGTAAATGACCCAACATGAATTTCCTGCTGAAATCACAGAGATACAAAAAAATAATTGAATAGATACTATTTTCTGTGCTGCAGAACTTTTCATGCAACCATTCATTGTGTGCATGCTTACTACTTTGAAAAACACCATGCTGTATCATTAAAGAAGATGAGCACAAAATTTTATACTACAAATGCATCCCTGGAAAAGGAAGGGATTAAGGAAGGAAGCAGTGCTGGCTAGGATAATTTATTTTTTTTTTAATTTGGAAGACAAAATTTCTAGGTTGTTTCTCTTTACATTAGCTTTAAGTATCTAAGAAAGGGAACTGACACAGGTTGTTAGGAGTCAAACCCTTTGAGCCTCAGGTAACCTGCTTGTGTATTTTGGATTTCCAGCACTCACCTTGGCCATACCTCAGTTCAACGAGTCCTTAAGGTCATTTGCTAGCACACCCTGGCCATTGGAACCGCAGAATTACCTTTCCTTCATGGAGTTTGAGATGACATTTTGTCCAGATTTAGAGACTGGCGTCCTTTTGTACAGCTACGACACAGACAGCAAGGACTTCCTCTCCATTAACCTGGTGGCTGGTTACGTGGAGTTCAGGTTCGACTGTGGCTCAGGAACGGCTGTCATCAGGTAAACAGCGTTGATTGTCTTTGTGTTCCAACAGTGCCACAGTGATGACTAAGGAAAGGAGTGGAAATAGTAATAGAGGAATGGGAGCTCATTAGTGCCTAGTGCCCACTTCTTCTAAGGAAGCACAGAAACACTAGAACTGTATTCAAAGGGACAAGATTATCTCCTACATCAGTTTATGTTTCCAAGACTTACTATCTGTGTTACTGTGCCATGGCACCGTCTTACTGCAGATGTTACTTTTGTTTCTCTATGGTATTCTGTATGCTATTGTGATCTGGCTGAAAGAAAGAAGTCAGAGAGTTGTGGTCAGTGAGACAGAATTTAGCTGGAGGCCTGTATCTAGTGGAGTCCCTCAGGGGTCAATACTGGGACCAGTTCTATTCAACATACATTCAATGATCTGGACAAGGGAACTGAGTGTACCATCAGGAAATTTGCTGATGACACAAAACTGGGACAGGTGACTGACACACCAGAAGGCTTTTCTGCCATTCAGCAAGACTTAGACAGGCTGAAGAGTTGGACAGGGAGAAGTTTAATGAAATATAACAAAGGCAACTGTAGGGTCTTGAATCTGGGGAGGAGCAACCCCAGATACCAGTATAGACTGGGGACAGATCTAATGGAAAACACCATAGAGGTAAGAGATTTGGAGGGTCCTAGTGGAAAGCAGGATGACCATGAGCCAGCAATGTGCCCTCATGGCCAAGAAGGCCAGTGGCATCCTGAGGTGTATTAGAAGGGGTGTATTTATCTCCCTGGTGAGACCGCACCTGGAATATTTTGTCCAGTTCTGGGCCCCTCAGTTTAAGGAGCCCAGGGACCTACTTGAAAGAGTCCGGTGCAAGGCCACTAAGATTATTAAGGGAGTGGAACATCTTTGTTATGAGGACAGGCTGAGGGAGCTGGGTTGCTTTAGCTTGGATAAGAGGACACTGAGGGGTGACCTTATTAACATCTATAAGTATGTAAAGGGTGAGGAGCACGGAGCCAGGCTCTTCTCGGTGATGTCTAACGACAGGAAAAGGGGCAGTGGATGCAAGCTGAAACATAGGAGGTTCCATGTGAACATAAGGAAAAACTTTTTCACTGTGAGGGTGACAAACACTGGGACAGGCTGTCCAGAGAGGTTGTGAAGTCTCCTTCTTTGGAGACATTCAGAACCCTCCTGGATGTATTCCTGGATGTGTTCCTGTCTGACCTAGTCTAGGTGATCTTGCTCTAGCAGGAAGGTTGGACTAGATGATCTTTCAAGGTCTATTCCAATCCCTGACAGTCTGTGGTTGTGTGATTAGAGAAATTCCCTTCTTGCTTCCATGATGGTATGCCACAGCTAATTAGAGTATCTATACATATTTTATGCATGCAATTTCTAGTCACGAAATTGTACACTGTTGGCACTTTTGTGAGCCTCCTCCTGGTCTCCAGTTCTAGGTGGTAAGTATGGGGCTGGAGGTGTCACAAGAAGAAACTCCTCCACGTCCCCTCTTCCTTTGTAGTGCTGGGTTGTTTTTTGTTGGGGTTTTTTTGGGCGGGGAGGGGAGGGATGGGAGACTGATGCTAACACCCCTAAGCAGTCTAAAAGATAAAAATATGTGTTAAATGAGTCACGCAGGGTCCCAAACAAAGACAGACCCCAAGAATGATTCACTTCATTACCTAGGATAGTAGCAATGAAATGCTTCAAAAAGGGTTGCTTGCTCTCTCTGCACATAACTGAGTGCCCAGTCCCCAGAGAGCTGCTCCCTGGGTTATTCTGAAAAGGCAACCGACCCAACAGAAGTGCTCAGTACCTTGGATGTGGTCCAAGAGGCTGCCGGTTTGACCAGGCTAACCTAATATTTAGAAATGTAAAAACCTTATGCAAAATGTGTACGCTGCCTGCAAGTTCTGCATACCGTGTGTTTCCTGTGGATGGACATCAAGAATTTTGTCTATACTCCAATTAGGAGAAATGTACTGATTTTCCAGTGAATGAGGGCAAACAAACATATTCAGATGATGAAGTGAGAGATGATATTTTAAGGGGGCAAATGCAAAATAATGAACAGCCCTCAACAGCACGCAGCTGTGGCCATACAGTTAGTGCTGTCAGACAGAGATCCTGGAGTCACCATGGCTAGTTCTGTGACGGCAAAAGCTAACTGGTTAGAGACAATTTGGTACTTTGACCCTGTCTGGAGGCCAGATGCCCACCAAAGCTGCCCTATCACTTCCCTTTTCAGCTGGACAGGGGAGAAAATATATATTGAGACACTTAGGAGTCAAGATAAGGACAGGAAGAGATCATTCTGCAATCAGCGTCATGGACAAAGCAGGCTCAACACAGAATAAAGGAAAGAAAACTCTCTAATTTATGACACTGCCCTGCACCCCCAGTGACACCAGAGTTAGGTGATAAGATTTAAAACCAGATCTTAAAGCACCTCCCCCCACCCCTCACTTCTTACAGACTTCACTTTGGTCATGATTTCGCTCATTTCTTCCCCCCCATTGTGGCACAGGGAGGGGCAGGGACTGGGGAAATGGGGGTTTCGGTCAGTTCCTCATGAGATGTTTTCCTTCTTAGCTGGAGAGGGGGCGCATTCCTCACACCCTTCCCCTGCTGCACTGTGGGTCCCACCCACAACAGACAGTTCTCCAGGAACTTCTCCAATGTGAGTCGTTTCCCTTGGGGCTTCAGCTCTTCCCCAGCTGCCCCAGTGTGGATCATTGCTATGGGGTGCAGTCATAAATCATGGAATGTCTCTCAGGCCCAGACTGCACCTGCCTGGTCCTCCACAGCGTCACAAACCCCCACAGCAAACCTGCTCCAGCACAGGTCTTTCTTGCTCATCTCTGTGTCTCTGTCTCTCTCCACGGGCTGCAAGTGCTGACAGATGCTTGCTCCAATGCGGGTCACAGTGTCTTCTGCATGTCTCCCCCTGCTGCAATGTCTCCCCCTGCTCCATGTCTCTTCCTGCTCCTGCTGCAGGCCTCTCCACAGGCTGCAGGTGGGGTCTGGGCCTTTTCCATGGGCTGTTGGGGGACACCCACTCCACCATGGGTTTCTCCAGGGGCTGCTGGGGCATCTTTCTCTCCAGCACCTAGGGCGCCTCCTCCCCCTCTTCCCTGGCCTTGGTGTCTGCACAGTGTCTTATATCTTCTCACTCCTTTCTCTGGGGGCAAAAAGCAGCTGCAGGTGGGTTTTTTCTCCTAAATGTGATTCCCAGAGGTGCTGTGACCGTTGCTGATGGGCTCGGCCTTGGTCAGCAGTGTCTCCGGCCTTGAGCCAGCTGGTGTTTTCTCTGTGGGGCCTGCAGAGAGCTTCTGGCTGCTTCTTGCAGAAGCCACCCTGCAGCCCCCTAGCCACGCAAAACCACAACAGACAAATACAGAAAAATAAGTACAGTGCAGAGAATAAGGAGCAATGTCTCTGCAAAAAGCCAGAAAGCAATCTCTCTTGAGAACTTGCTGCCATTCTACTTTCAGAAGAAATTAGCAGAATTTAAAAAGTAGTGTTGATATTCAGGGGAGGAATAGAAACAGCTTCTATAAATACAGCAGGACCTTCCAACCTGAAAAAGAAAGACCATAGTGGAAATATGATTGAGATTTTTTAATTGTGAACAACATGGAGATAAATGAGGAATTATTTTTCTTTATTTTTTCAATATGGAAGAATTAGAAGGAGCCCAGTGAAACTGCAAACCAAAAAACAGCAAACAAAATAAGTTTTTTGGTTTTGCTCGGATTTTTGGTGGGTTTTTTTTTTCATACAGCACAAAAATAAGTTGTGGAAGCTAATTGTCATGGCATGTTACAGATGTCAGAACTATAAATAGGTTAAAAAAAAAATTAGAAATATTTGAAGAAAGCTCCATTGAGGGAGATCAAACACAATTGTACGGATGCAGCCTCTGACTCAGGAAATTGCTAAATGACAAGTTGCCAGAAGCTGGGAGGATATATCAAGAGAAGAATTACTCCATACTTGCCCTGTTCTTTTTCTCTTGTGGAAAAGCGGCAGAAATAGCTAATGTCGGAGACCTTTGCTCCAACCCAAAATGGCCCTTCTTAGAACAGCCTTCAATCTTTTTCTGATTACAGCTATCTAATTCCTATTACAGGCAACCATAAAAGTTGACTGCTTTTTTTCTTTTCTTCCCCAAGAATTTTGTAGCACTTCGAAACACCTTGGATTAAAGTTTAACTGAGACGTAGGCTTGTAAAATGTGGCAAGAGCCACAAGCACATGCCTGGGAGTGGAGACTGACCCTTTCTGTTGGAAAACAGAAGAGCCAGCAAGACACCAGTTAGCACCTGGGTCATGTGCATTAGGGAAGAGACATGTAGTGAGATAGCTGAGTGATGGGGGAGACTCTTGAGGCTGCAGGCTTTGTTGAAAATTGTCAGGGTACCCTGTTAGCTCCTTTTTCTAAGTAACATACACAACTCACACCCTGTTAACTGCTCTGTCATTGATTGAATATGATAGACTCCTCTTTTTCATGCCTGC
Source organism: Laterallus jamaicensis coturniculus (assembly GCA_022605575.1). Classification (NCBI taxonomy): domain Eukaryota; kingdom Metazoa; phylum Chordata; class Aves; order Gruiformes; family Rallidae; genus Laterallus; species Laterallus jamaicensis. Next base: position 8,509,417 of record JAKCOX010000024.1, on the reverse strand, counting down.
TTAGCCAATACCCACTTATAAGTCTGCCTTGATCTTCATCATACCACTTCACATGTACCCTTTCTCCTAAACAGGCACATAATTCTGGTCATCCTGAGTACGTCTTCCATAGGACCAGGCTATCAAGTATTATAACACAATGAGAACACAATTATCATGTCATTATAATTAAGGGTGAGGCAAGCTCATTTGTACAAAAGTTTATGTTGGTGAAGCTTAGTTTTTTCCTGAAGTGACCTGGAATGGAAGCAGCATGGTGTGCACAGGGGAGTCCAGAAGAAGCAGGGATGCTGAGTGGACAGATGGATGCAGAACCTGAGCTATTTACCAAGATGTCTCAGAGGAGAATTTGTTATCCCCTGGGATTTCCTTTGGCCAGGCATTTGCAGGATCAAGATTGCCATAGTTTCTAACTTTGGTTTACATGGGGAAAAAGTAATTTTTAACCCCACAGCACATGAAGAGCCATTGCCAAAGCTCACGCTGATTTCAAAGAGTCTGTAAATCCAAGAAACAGCTTGCAACTCTAAAGCAATGACTCTGTAAGGTTTAATCATCTCTAATTGTAATTAGATCTAGCAGAGCAGGAGGGTTAGCATGATTATGACCTCATCAGTAGAGGAGATAAAATTGCTATTTCTTGGGTAACCAAACGTATCTGGTTCCTTTATATGTATATATTGACTTCTGCAAGGTGATTAAATTATGTTGCCTATTGATTACCCAAGATAGTTAAACTCTAAATGCTATACATAAGAAGGACAAATGAATGACATTCACAATGACAATTCTTTCAGAGCTTTTCTGACCAAAGTGTCCAAGTAATACTCCCAGCATTGTCCAAATAGTTGAAAACAGGCTGAGAAAATTTGGAGGAACAAAATAGGTACAACAAAAAGATTAGAGCTCATGTTCAGGGGAAAAAAAAAAAAGAAAAATTCTTATTTTTACATTTTCAGAATTATATACCTTTTTAAAATCAGCATTTGAATCATTGCTTTTCAAATCACATTTTTTTCAGTTCTTTCACTTTCTTTATTTCATTTTTAAATGTAAGTAATCTAAACACACATTCTTTATTTCATTTTTAAATGTAAGTCGCCTAAACACACGTAACATTATTTCACTCAAAACAATTTTATAGGTTTTCATTAAAAACTAGAAAAACTTCAGGTGCCCTAGATAACACAGTTTCTGATTTTTTCCCTTGACCAGTGAATCAAACACAAGTTATCATTGCTCCTGAAAAAAGCCTGCAAGATAACTGTTACACACAAAATGCTTCAACTGGTGCAGTAAAATTACATTTGAAAGGAAGATACTAAAAAGTTCTGTAGAGCTTCCAAAGGGGGATATGGTTTTGCCCATTATGCAGGATGCTATTCGTATTCGTGCTGAACTAATTGTAAGAACATTGTAAGAGCAATTTTACAATGCTTCCTCTGAGACTGGTGAATACTTTGCACAACTGGGGATCATTGTTCTTAGCCAGGATCTCATCACATCATTGGGATTGTGTTTTAGGTACTTCCCCTTAATGTAAGCAGCCAGGCCATGTGTGTGTGTGTATGTATGTCACTGTAACAGGCTGATAGAGCTGGTGAGCCAAGACAAAGTAGTTCTGTTTTAAAATAGGATGAAGAATGTGAGACTAGACTAACCATTAAAGTGGGAAGCTTTATCTTCAGGCTTATGTCACTGTGAAATGAGGATGTACAGCTGAGGCAAAAATTTGTCTTAATCTATTATAAATGACTGAGGAAAAAAATTAGCTCAGAGGTAGCTGAAGTGCATGATTATACAAATGTTTATAATTAAAAGTAGAGTGCTTGTTATTTGCTGTAGGAACATGGTCTTATTTTCCTTTGCTAACTGGGCTCAGGAATTATGTTACTTCCTTACAATGAAAGAAGCGGTGATTTGGTTTTTGTTTTTAATTAGAAAGTCATCCCAGGAGGCTTGACTTTTTAACACCCTTGCAGTCTTGAAAGTATCAGAAAGGCAGAAGTGTAAAATAATTGAAAGTTTTCTTTTCTTTAACAGGAGTGAAGAACCTGTCAGTCTGGGTCAGTGGCATGAGTTGCGAGTGTCTCGCACGGCAAAGAACGGCATCCTACAGGTGGACAAACAAAAGCCAGTGGAAGGGATGGCAGAGGTGGGCATGGCTTTTCATGAAGGAGAAGGGTGATATTGAAAATTATGTGCACAAGTCCTGTTTTTACCACTCTCTGGATATTTTTCTGGAAATTCAGTCCAAAAGAGAATTGCTTATTTCATTTCTTGCAAAACACATTTTCAGGAAAGGGCAAGGATTGGAATACTCAGGCAGTTGATGACTTGTGTTTTATTCTTCTGCCACCACGAGGTCATAGTGATTTAACTTTGTAATTAGGGAACTTTTGCTTATACTGAGCAGGGTATTCACTCTAAGCACTCCAGTGCTTACACAGAAGTACTTTTTTATCCCAAGAACCTGTAGAACTGCTTGGAAAATGTCTTTTATTCTTTCCTGGTGGAAGGTGTTGCCAGAAAACCAGACTCCAGATCTTGTTAGTAGAAGAATCTGCAGTTTTTTCTGCAAACTGGGAAACTAAAAGTTTAGATTTTTTTTTCTTGAAAAATCTAATCAAATGGAAATGACAGTTGTCTCCTAGATGGAGTGGGAAACATTCAAATGGAGCATTTGAGACTTCTTTAGATAGATGGGTCAAGATGAAGGCTTCCATTTTCTTGTGTCTAAGTGCTGCAGTGCAGCCACAGAGGTAGGTTGGCTGGGAGCTGCCAACAGAGAAATCACAGGAGCTTCTGCAGAGCTGGCATGACATGGTTATCCTGTCCTTAGATGATAAAACATCTTTCAGCTCACTCCAGGACACTCAGGTAGTCCTGTCAGGTATCCTGAACAACTGCTTCTGGTAACTAATGCAAACTCAATGTTTCTTTCATTTAGCCCCATAAGTGAATTATCTTTTTAGATGTTAGAAGCATTAAATGAGTCTCTGTTGCATGGACTCTGCTCTGATTTTAACTCTATGAACCTCACTCTGGTTCTAGATTTACATCATAGCACCTTAAGTTATTGCGAATAGAGCTAGATGTGCGGTCAGAAAGCACAATGAACCAGCCTCCTTTCTTCCTTCAGTATTCCAAATTTTAAGTTTTTAATCTATTTCTGATTAAGGAAAAGCACAGTCAATACAGTGCCCTGCAGTGGGTGACTGGTGCAAAGACATGCAATTAACTGAAGAGGCATTAGAGTAAGCTGTAACTTCTAATGTAGGCTAACCAGAAGGTACCAACGCGGTTCCAGAGACTCTAATAAAATGCTACTCTTCTGCTTCTTGCAGGGGGCTTTCACACAGATTAAATGCAGCTCTGAAATATTTATTGGTGGAGTCCCTAGTTATGATGCTGTCAAGAAGAACTCTGGGATCATCAGACCCTTCAGCGGGAGCATCCAGAAGGTATGTGCACATAGAAACACACTGGATATGTTTCTTTCCATCCCATCCAGTGCACACTTAAAGTGGATGCCTGCCCTTATATCACTGGCAATATTCAAAATAATTCAAGATTTCACTTCAGGAGCCCACCACAAAGTGCTTTCAGTATTCCACAGTGAAAAGCAATTCTAATTTCAATAGCCACTAAGTACTGTTACTACCAGTCTCCCTGTTAATTTCCATGCTGTACTAATAAATGAGCAGAAGTTATATGGGATTGAGTTCAGAATGGTGCACAAAGGCAAGATTAGAGCCCTCAGAGTGCCCTGTGGCATCATAGATAAATAAATGCTCAAATACTTCAAAGTATGTATACTGAGGCAGCTAAATATCTCATGCAACCAATACAGTAATGAGCAAAAAAGAAGATGCAAATTCAAATGGATCCCAGTCCAACTAGCATATTCTTTCACCACACAGCAGTTGCAGGCCCCACAGCCTTCCCCTGTTATGATTTTATATGGGGTACATGAACAAAAATTTTTCTCATTGTTGGCAGACATTAGGGGTGATGTTCCAGTAGGGTCATCTGCTCCTGGGTATGGTTCTCTTCTTGAGAATAAATCTGTACATTCATAATAAGTCCTAATAAGAAATCATCAGGAAGCTCAAACTGAACTCACATTTGCTCTCCGTAGGAATAGTTATAACAATTTAGATACAGCTTAAAAGTTTGCCTTGAATCTTCAGAGTTTTAAATGAGTGAATTGTTGCATCAGATTTACTTAACAATTAAAAACCACTAACAGTGTGTCTCATAACTAAGGGCATGAGTGTCTCATGACCAAGGGCAGAATAGTAACTGCAATTCAGTGTAAATGGTTTCATCGCTTGGTCCAGCATTTTTCAGTGTCTTTGACCTCTGTCTAGCAGAAAACTTGAAGTTCAAGAAAATCTGGGGAGTGTGTAACAGTGATGGGAACAGAGCAGGAAAGGTGGGATTGGCTAAATACAGTGTGTTGTGAAATGCAAGGTAGGGAGCCTGGGAGTAATTAACACAGCTCACACTTACAAGGTGAGAAGTTACACCCAAGACCACAGAGGTACTTGCAAGGATTGGGAAAGGATGAGTGAGCCCTTACTTCTGTGCTGTAGAGGAAGTGGGTTTGCTGCCTTGTAGGCCTGGATGGGATGTCCAGGAAGAGTATTGCCTGCCTTTTGGGCACTGGGAGTGTTTAGACTGCTGTGTTTGCACATGGTAGGATTTTTGACAATAATACAGAAGTAAAGCTACAAACATTAGCAAGTACTGGAAAACATACTATTTATAGAAAGACCTCAGGTCTCAAATCTATTTAGTTTGCTCAGATAAGGTTATCTGAGCAATAAGATAAAAACTACTTTATTGTGGTCTGATAGTTCCTACATGAGGGTGAGATTTCTTTGAGTACCTGGCTCTGAATTGATGCAGAAAAATGAATGATAAAAAACAGTAGCTGGAAATGGAAGAGAAGTTTAATCCCAGAAATAAGATGCACATTTGTAAGAGTGGATGCTTGTTAACCTCTGAAACAACGTTGCCAGATGTTAGAAAGAAGTTGAAAAGTGAGTGGAGTCTTCACTGGTGCGTCTTTACAACAGGACTGGGCATTCTTCTGATGTTGTTTAGTGCTGTTTCAAACAGTATATATATATATGCTTGACACAAGCCCTTCTTCCCAGTAGCATCCCCTAAGGTGCATTGTCAGAGTCAAACAGGAGCCAGAGTAACTATTACCATTCTCACTTCTGACCTTAAAATCTTATTTGTTTGCGAAAACTGACTTCTTGTTTTGATGTAGCTGAGATCAGAAACCATAATGTACATGTAATCTCTGCCAAGGTATCAGCTGAGATTATACAAATGTCAGTTTGTATAGAGAACATATGTTGCTGACACATTGGAAAAATCCCCAAATTTAACAATTCTCTTCAGTTTATATACAAACAGTTCTCTGAAATCATTAATTATGTTTTTCATCCATCTTAACTCTAGCTTCTTTCAGGCAAGATGAGATACTAGAAAGCAATAGAAAATGTGAAAAATAAGCTGTTCTGCTTAGTATTTCTGTTGTCAACACTCATCTCCTGGGGGGTTTCCTGATCTCAGAAACGCTTTTCCTCAGCACTGCTCATCTAATTTTACTGTCCCAGCTCATGGCTCAGTTACAAAGCATTGTGTCAGTGTTCAGACACGAGACTGGCAAATGCCACACAGCTTCACCCCATACAGGGGGTGCCTGAGGCTGTGCCACAAAACACCAAAGTGGGTCAGAGTAACAGAATGACTTGGAGCTGTATGACTGGAAAACACATTACCAGAAATAGGGTTTTAGCCAAGTTTTGAGGGCTGTGTTTCTCTGAAGTCTTCTGGAGAAGTCTTCTGACTACCAGTACAATACTGGGAATTTGGAAGATTTTATCATGGAAGATTTTAATGTTTTCCTTTTTTCTTTTCTTTTACACAGATTATCCTGAATGACCGGACGATTGATGTGAAACGGGATTTCACTTTCGGGATCAACCTAGCGAATGCTGCGCACCCCTGCGTGAGCTCACCCTGTGCAAACGGAGGCACCTGTGTTCCCAAGAAGGACAGCTACGAGTGTGACTGTCCCCTGGGCTTCGATGGGCAGCATTGCCAAAAAGGTAACAATGACTGCATTTCCATCCAGAGATCCAGAGTCAATCACAAAAGCAAGAGAGATTTAGCACCTACAACTGCGGTTGTATATATCCCTTCAAATAGAAGCTCAGGAGGCCAGAGCTCCCTTTGCATCCGTGCGCATTCCATGCTCCCAGGGAAGAATTCAGTTTGTCATTTAGGAACATGGTGAGTGTTATTCTAGCACAGAGCTATGATCCATAGATAGCAGGCTGGCAGTGGCCAAGCCTGAACACTTCATACAGCTCCCCATTATGGAGAGTTATACAAAGGGGGAATTCCTGCCAATGTCCTCCAGACAGTGATTATGCTATGTCCTAAAACATGAGCATTGATAACCTTTGTAATTTTATCCCTCCTAGGAGTCACAACAAACACTGTTCTCATATACAGAAAGGTCTAGTCCTTTTTTAGACACTGACCACTCTGATGGCAATTTCACCATCTACACAAAACCTGCCTTGGTATGGCAATAGAGACCGGCCAAGGAGAAAACAGTGTGCCCAGATGCACGTTATTCTACCCGCCTCGGAGCTGCTGTACTACTCAGGGAAGATTTCAGATGGCGTTAAAGAACGAGTTTCAGGTTATGCCACTAGATGGAGATGTTTCCTTTCTGTCAGGTTTGGACTTCAGAAATTCCTGAGGAAAGGTTCTGTAATGTTAACTGCGAATTCAGTCCAGAAGAGCTGACTGACATTATTGTCTTCACCCATTCCTTCCTTCATTTCTCACAGGCACAAACTTCAAAGTTAAAAGTGGTGTTTTTGGTGAAATAGTGATGAATAGATTGGCCTTTTCTTCCAAAAAGACAGTATCTGAGAACAAAAACATTTTATTACAGTGCAGTGCAAGAAACTCCTTTGCTTACGTTGTTGTGGTCTAACTAATAGCTGGAGTAGCGTCATTTATCCCGGCTTCTTTGTGGGGATGAGGGAGAATTGCGATTCAGGACTGTGCCTCACTCCAAAATTATACATGCCACTTAAAAAACTCAAATGATGCTGTAATGTAGTACATGAGGTGTTGATTCATACCATAATGACTCATCAGCCAAGGATCCAATGGAGTTTCTTCTGGCATTGCTTCTGTCCAAGCTGCAGGGAGCGTTAAAGGTACTGTTATGCTTAATTGTAAGATGGAGTAGAACAGCGAACTGTTGCGTTTCCCCGGTTAGATCTGATCCCTGGGTTAAAGCATGGTGAGTCACTGGGATCTGAAAATGAGGACTAGCAGAGGGATTTGGTGCTCATCCTACCTGTTTGCATTTTTGTGTGTTTTGAGCAGGAAAATCCAAATTCTTGGGCCAAAACTATTAATAGAGTGCTACCTTCTTAGGAGATTCTAGTTGCTTATGCACATCAGTAGCAGGCATCATGCATTTCCAGAAAGGTGGGCATGAAACAGGACAGAGGGAGATTTAACTTATTTTTTATGCTACAGAAAAATAAACCAACAATGTTCTTGTTTTGTTTTGTGCTGACTCACTGCAGAGTGTGGAAGTTACTGCCTAAACAGTAAGTACTGCAAATGCCGTGAAAAATGCTCTGTCATTGTGCGTCTGTGTCTGCTCTAGCGAGCTAGATGCTGGATTTCCATTAAGCCTGTCAATAAGAAAATGCTTTTTAGGGTTTCACAGTACTTCCCCAAACCTTGTCCTGTTGCTATTTTAAACTGCATCCAGAGCACCTGCTAAATTCAGAGTGGTTGGGTGTAGAGCTGGTGCCTGTATCTGCAGAGCAGCAGGGCCCTGCGACTGTCTGAGTGCTTGGTCAAGTGCCACGTCAGGCTGCCCTGCAGTGCAGAGCTGGCTCCTGCTTGCCCTGCAAGCTTTGGTTCCTCTCTGCAGAGTCATGATGAGCAGAGAGGGAACAGCGTGTTTAGTCCTAGATCTCCTTAGAGACTATGTTCCCTTCCAGGCCCTGTATGCGTCAAGGGTACTCCTAAAATTTACTTGGTGCAGCAGATCCAGTGCAGCGAATTGCATGCAGAAGAGCAAGCAGAGATAAATGCCCGTCAATCTCCATAGAGGAAATCAGAGTGCAAGAGCAAGGGCCAGGGCTGCAGCATGGCACAGGCACCTTCCTCTGTTGAAGGAGAGAGCAGCTAGGCTCTAGTGCCACTGTGGGATGTCACCGGGAGGGAAGAAATGCTCCTTTCACGCTCTGCTCCCATCATCCCTGGTCACACTGACCAGTGCAGGAAGTGTCAAACCTGGCAAGGAATGTCTGGCTGAGTGTAACAAGTCTTTTGCAATCTTCCAACAACGCTGGCAGGCTGTGGACCGCCTGCAGTGGTTTCTTTAGACACATTAGGCAGCTTTCCTGATTTCAGTATGGATGAAAACAGGCATTCGTCACTATCTAAAATTCTTGGTCTTGGCACTTAGAGCTAAATTGCATATTGCTATTGTTGGCTGCCAGACTGCACCAGTTGTTGCATATCTGTGTTACAGGGAGCTCTTAAGGCCCAGCCAGCCTCTGCATTGCTTAAAGAAAGCAAGCATCCATGCCCTGAAAAGCTTGAAATTTATATAGATGGGATTAACTGTCGGTTGGAGGGATTAGTTCTTAGGAAGAAAACAGGATGAAAGCAGCTATTTTAAGGCATTTATAAAACTGGCTTATATTATTGAAGCAGTCAGTTAGGAGACATCAACAGCAAACTGTAGGATGGTGTTCACTTGAAAGAAAATCTGTTTGGGACAGTGCACATAACCTACCAAAGGCTGCAAATCAAGGATGTTCTGTGACTTATATCACACAGCTGAGTTATTTTGCCAAGGTGTTCTCCATGGACAGCAATACACCAGTCTGGTTGCAACGCATGCTGCCATCCCGGCAGCTGTACACCACAGCTGTGCCAGGGCTGTCCTTGGAGAATAGGGAGGTGCTGTGTGCAGGACAGGGGTGAGCTCTGAACAAAACACCCTCCGAGGCAGCACTGCGTCATGTCGGATTCATGTGCCAAAAGTCTTTGCAGCCTTTGTCATACAGTCTTCCGTGTAGTCTCAGTTGATTTTCTACTGAGTATAAAGTGATTAGGGGCACCCTGTATGTCCTCCCCAGAGACAGCACCCCCCAACCACCACCAGAAGTGAGCCCTGCATGGGCAGGAGCAGCTCTGTGCAAAGCCACATACACAAAAGCTGGAATTGAGGAGCTCACAGGTTGCCTGTGCTACACCCCTACCCTCGCTTTGCAGGGGTGAGAGGTCCCTGACCTAATCTGCACATGGTGCTCCATTTGAAGTGAGAAAGAAGTTTCTTAGACCAAGAACAAAGGGTGGCTAATGCTCTGGCAGGAGGGTGGCTTGAACCACTCAGAGAATCAAGGAATGTGGGAACAGGGATAAAAATAAAATTTGCTATGTTTTCTTAGTACTTCTTATTTTCCCACGCTAGCATTTATGGTGGAGCAATACATTAGGCCCATGACATGAAGGCAGTAAGCGGAGGGGCCGTCAGCAAACTGCCTCAACTACTGTGCCTACATAAGGGTACAATCTGGTAGTGTGGTTTTGCAAACCAGTGCAAAGAGTTCAGCTCAGGTCTGTGCCTTCAGCAGGTACCTGAGAGTAGAACTGTCCTGTCTGTCTCCCTTTTTTAAAAAAAATTGTTATTTCTATTTCCATGTCAGCAGGCTGGCACTCATCTTCATTTTCTTATTTACTTTTCAGCCATTACAGAAGCAATTGAAATACCACAGTTTATTGGTCGCAGTTATCTCACATATGATAATCCAGATATCCTGAAAAGGTAATGTATCTCCTCTGAACATAAATACTCTGTTTGCCAACCACTATAATGCTAGGAGCCTCATGTAGGAGGATGCTATACATTTAAAGCTTTAAGCTGTATTTGCCATGTTTCCGAATTTCAGGAAACTACTTTTTCTATGCACATGCTTATGGTTCTATTTGTTATAACATCTGAGCATGCTGCAACATGTAGAGGAATGGCATGGACAATGGAGAAGGATTGATAGATGCTTTCTGAGACTAAAAAACAGACATAAAGATCTGTTATCTGCAGAGAGACTAAGGGTTTCATCTCCTCCTTTAGCCTTAAATTTAAATCTTCAAACTTCTTTTCGGCTACTCTGTACCTTAGAAGATGCCCAAATTCTAGAAAATCGTGGGTTGTTTCAACAAATTCCTCTATCTGCTAGTACTTCAGCCACTGGTGTGAGGAGGCCTGGGAGATGTCCTCACCTGCAGCTCTGTACTTCTCACCTCCCAGGACTTTCTGAATTGCTCTTCTTATGTTTCTTCCACTGACTTCTGAGGGCACCAAATCTATTGGACATTCTTAAAAGTTGCTGGTTGGCCTGGATTTTGTACTAGGCTGGAGAAGACAAAGGATTTTCTCTTGTGTAGAATAACTGAGTAGCATTTGTTTTGGGGATTGTGGAGTGTCAAGTTCAGTTTCCCCCATTCTGGAATGCTGGAGATGAGGATGTGAACCAGAGACCCTAACTCACCAGCATGTAGGTGAGTTGCCAGACAGTAATCTGCAAGACCACAGGAAAAGAAATACTATACCATCTTCTATGTCTTTTTTGAAATAAGACAGTCCCAGATTGATATTTTACTATTATTTCCTTCTTCTACATTAAACAGGGTGTCAGGATCAAGAACGAATGTGTTCATGAGGTTTAAAACGACAATGAAGGAAGGCCTTTTGATGTGGAGGGGAGACAGTCCCATGAGGCCTAACAGTGATTTCATTTCTCTAGGCCTTCAGGAAGGAGCACTAATATTCAGGTAAATTTCTCTCCCTTATTTGTGTTGCATACAGGACACTCAGGGCTCGAAGGAGTTGCCATAGCACGTGCAGCGCGCTTCTCCTTTGGCACAGCACGAGACGGTTGCATCCTCAAGGTTTTGTTCAGTGACAGGTCCCAATACTGACTAGGAAAGGGTGTGAGTTGAAGAGGTAATGTGCTGCAAGATTTGTATCATATCTGCTCCCTCCCTCCCAGTTTTTAAAGCACCCTGTTTTTACTGTGATTTTCTAAAAGTCACCTTATGAGGGCAGAAGAGCTGTCAGTAAACCCCTCCCCACCCCATGCCTTTTGAAGCACTTGACATCTCAGTTAAGCGGAGCAGGTGTAGGGTTTGCTGAGGGAGCAAAGGTCAAGGGAAAACTCTGCTGACACACATGCTCACTCATCACCCAGAGTGCACATGGGGACCAGGGATCCCACCCTCTCAAAACCCAAAAATCCAACGCTGTGACACAAACCTAGCTGTCTCCAGGCTTTGTTCCTGCCACCATCCATGGAACCTCTTATTTATGAGACCAATAATAGTACTGTCAAAAAGGTGAAATTGGGGAGCATGGGGAAATGTTGGGCTGAGGTCAAGTTTTCTCCCTTGCAAATACTTCAGCAGACTCCATGTAACTTTTTGTGTCATGCTTTTTTGGGACTTCTGCTTTTTGAAAGCCCTGTCTTTTAGGTTGTGTAAGACAAATACCGAAATGGTGAACTACAAATGACCATCACAATTATGGATCACTGTCAATAAATGACATAGATTTTGTTAACCTTTTAAGCTAACTTAAAGCTATCTTTTATCTGATTTACGTGATTTGTTGTTTCCTTCCATGGAGACACAGACAAGTTGCACATTTCCATTTAAATTAATTCCTTTTAAGCTTTTTTTCATGTGATTTTTTTGTGGTTGACTTTGCAGAAACTCTTAGTTTCCTATTTGTTCTGTACACAAGGAACTGACTCTACAGAAATAGTGCATTTTTTAAATGTCTCTGGGAGAGCCTGTCTTTCCAAGGTACATGCTAGTAAGTGGCCCCTCTGTTCTGTTTAATGTGCTGTGCTCAAGTACCTAACACAGGCTGTGAACTTCATTCCAGGTTCAGCCTTTTTTGAAGAGATAGTAATTCTGGCTCTAATCTCTCTACTTTGCTAGAGGCTGAAGGACAGCAGTGGCTGGCTCAGGCTAATTCGTTCTACTTATTTAGGCAGCTGAGCATCCAGTACCTCACTGTGTTGTAGCATCTGCTTCCCCTTTGTGAAGGTTGGCCCAAATCTACAAATTAAGATGCCTGAAACATAAACATGATAGGGAAGTTATGTATGATGTGTAATTCTAGTAGCAGTAAATGCAAAGAAATAGTCAGAGCTGCAGCCGAAGCAGAGAACTTCATTATTGCCTCTGCATTTATTTATTATGCTTCATCCTTTCATCATCACAAGACTTCCCTGTTATTCAGATGATTTGTAGATGCATTACATATCTATAATTTATTTATTAACCATGTTTGCAACCTCCCACTCCTCTCTCCATTAGGCCAAAGGTGTGTATGTTACTGACCTTCATAACCTCTTGTTTTGGGGACAAACTGCCATGTGGAGGCCCCTTTCTTTCTCCCATGGGATGTTGGTAATACCCACTCTGACCTGTGAAGGAGGTACTTTTGTGTGTTGCTCCATGAGCCTGACCTTTCAAAATACGTGCATTGCTGCTGGGCTTCCACGGGACCTCAGCAGTCCTCCCAGGCTCCTAGCTATAGGGGAAGCTCAGGGCTAAGCAGGTGAAACACGGAGAAAGGAATCCTGAGCGATTTGGCAGGCAGTCAGTCTTTGCAAGGGAGGCAGTAAACATTTTAATTTATTATTTTTAATTGTAGCTACAATTTGGGCAGCGGCATTGCTTCCATCATGGTGAATGGCTCTTTCAGTGATGGCCGGTGGCACAGAGTCAAGGCTGTTCGGTAAGTGGCCATGCTTCATCTGAGAGGCAATTTGGAGCCACCCTGCCATTAAAGGTGCTGGCTGGCGTGTCTGGATGCTGGTTGGGTGTGAATCACTGCACTCCACACTCTCACTCGCTTAGGAGTTGAACTGTTAGCAACTTGGCTGTTTCAGGATGATGTACACAAAGATTATTGTATTAGAGGTGACAGTGCCAACTCAGCACAGCTCAAGGCAGGCTGCCAAAGTCACGCAGGGCTATTCTGGGGCTGTGACAGACATTCTATTAAACCCATACCATTTGGGTTAAGAGTATTTTTCTTTAATGTCTGCATTTTGAAATTCCCTAGTGAGCACTTTGTGGGCTGGCACAGGCACTGGAGCATGGACACTGTATGCCTACTTCTTCTATTTGGAGGAGGTGCAGACATCTTGCAGTGTATATATAACTCATATTTATAACTCATTACCTCATGGGATGCAAGCATGCCCAGCAGGGAAAGCACACATCTCTCTGTTCATGAGATGTTGGTTCCATGCAAATTTCAGGCGGGGATTTGCACAACTCAGAATCACAAAATCATAGAATCACTAGATTGGAAAAGACCTTCAAGATCGAGTTCAACCATACCTGTCCTCTACTAAACCATATCCCTGAGCACCTCATGTACCCGTCTTTTAAATACATCCAGGGTTCGTGACTCAACAACTTCCCTGGGCAGCCTGTTCCAATGCCCAATAACCCTTTCAGTGAAGAGCTTTTTCCTGATGTCTAATCTAAACCTGTCCTGGCGCAGCTCGAGCCCATTCCCCCTCGTCCTATCACCTGTTGCTTGGGCGAAGAGACCATCGCCCACCTCTCTACAACCTCCCTTCAGGTTGCTGTAGGTGGTGATAAGGTCTCCCCTCAGCCTCCTCTTCTCCAGGCTAAACACCCTCAGCTCCCTCAGCCGCTCCTCGTAAGGTTTGCTCTTCAGTCCCTTCACCAGCCTGGTTACCCTTCACTGGACACACTCCAGAGAACCTCGATGTCTTTCTTGTAGTGAGGTACACTACATCCACAACTCGTTACCAAACAGAACAGGACTCCCATCATATGGCTGCTCTGTCAGTGCATTTATCAACCATATCGGACATGGAAGTGGCCGAGAAGCTCTAGTAAGAAACAAGAGTTCTCATGTTTTACTTCAGCTTGCCTATTTCTTCCCTTCTGTTGAAGCTTCTGTTGTTTACTTTTTGTAGTGCATCTGATTTTTAACACCACAACCAGAACCTGTCGATCCTCCCCTCTCCCCTAGGTGTGCAGTTTACTTCTTCCCTGTTTTATTGTCCTCTGCAAATGTGTCCTACAACCTTTGCAGTTCTTTGACATCTTAGTCCCTGGAAAGAAGACACCCTGAAAGGTCTGGTTTGCCATAGCACACTGCTGTCTGCGGGGTCCCCCAACATTAGTCGCAAGCCTTCACCATGAACCCTCCTGAGCATCAAGTTGCCCTGGTCTCCTGGTGAGAGGGAGATGATGCTGCAGCTCCTCTTGCCTGGTTGTGGGCTGGATGCATGAGAGCGGTCTGGTTTTTGTTGCAGGGATGGGCAGTCTGGCAAAGTAACCTTGGATGATTATGGTGCCAGGACCGGTAAATCCCCCGGGAAGATGAGGCAGTTAAACATCAATGGCGATCTCTATGTAGGTGAGTGCTCACCAGTTACAGTTAGGACCCAGACACAGTCTTGTGTTTGCAAGGCCAGCTGTAAGGCAGGGCATCCCATCTCTGTCCATCTCAAGGTGAAGGCTTGGCACGGCGGCCTCTGGTCTTTCACAGCCTGCTTTTTGTGGGATGGCCTCTCTGGGTGGGATGGACAGGAGGCTGGTATGAGAAGGGACCAGCACCATGGGCTGCACTGCGGTACCCCCAGCAGGTACAGAGAGAAACTGAGCAGCGGCTGCAAACCCCACACCCTAGTGGAAATCTGGACACAAGCTTATTCAGCTTTTACTGAGGCTATGATTTCTGCAGTAAATAATTAGCAACCTAGTTTATTATTTCCTGCTTATCATCTCTGTACTGCCAAGTGCTCTAAAGCTGTATATAAAAAAAACTGTAAATTAAAACTCACTTCTGAGGTGCTGTAGGAAGGCTCGTGGCATTGGTGGGTGTGCAGTTTGCTGAGCAGGAGCAGACCCTCTAGTCAGTGAAGAGTTTCTCACTGGTGCCTTTCCCCCAGGTGGCATGAAGGAAATAGCCCTGCACACCAACCGGCAGTACCTGCGGGGCCTGGTGGGCTGCATCTCCCACCTCACGCTCTCGACCGACTACCACATCTCCCTGGTGGAGGACGCGGCCGACGGGAAGAACATCAACACGTGTGGGACCAAGTGACAAGAGAGGAATCCCGGTGCTGAGGACCCGCTGTGTGCTTGCGTGTGTGGCTGAGTGAGAGCCCTCTATGGCCAGCCCGTGGTTGCCATCTGGGAAGGTGACAGCGCCAAAGGGAAACACTCTCTCTCTCTCCTCCCCCAGAAAAACAACATATTTTACCCTCTCCTTACCTGAACAGACCAAACTGAGTGTTTTATGTAGGAACTGTCCCCTCTACCTGTTAAGTGTTTAGTGAGCACTAAAGGTTGTGTGTCGGTGCAAACAGCAAAGAAATGTGTGGTGTGATGAATAGCTCAATGGCTGTGTTGTGATCCTTTTAGGTTATCTTCTGTAGCAGTCTTCAAACACCTGCATCCATCCCGCCCTGCAGTGGTACAATGACTGTGCTGTTGAACAAACACACCATCAAGCAGCGTATCTGCATTCAGATGTATATCCTGGAATAAGCAGTTCTCCTTACCACTATCTGATTTAGCTAAATTATGTTTCTTCCTGTGTAAATAACAGCTGCAGTGACTGGTTTCAAATCATTGTTGTTTGTTGAGGAAAGTTCTTAAAGTTCTACTTTTTTTATTGCAAACAACAAAATCAATGAACCAATTTTGTAGAAGTAATTTTATACTTGTATATTTTTTATAGTAGCAAACTGTCTTACCTGGTATAACTTTTAACATTTAGGTGTACTATACAATTAGCTCTTTGCACATTTTCCTAAAAATAGGTTTAAATCTATTATACAGGAAACTTAATGTCTGTATTATACAGTTCTTCTGGGGATATTTGTGAGTCATGACCAGTTTTTAATCTGACTCCTTATGCTGTGTAAATTATGACACTTTAAAATTGTACGTTATGAAGCTTTCCTGGCTTAAACAGATTAAAAGATCAGGAAAAAAAAAGAAAAACAACAAGTGCTTGCTACTGTGGTATAATAAATCACTTTTTTTTGGTTGTTTTTTCTGAAAAATGAGAGAAGGGATGTGCAAGAGACCTTGGTGGGTCATAGTCCTCTTGAAATAAAATGTTTTTTAGGCGCTGGACCAACACTTATGCAACCTTGATTGCCAAACTGTAATTTAAGCAGGCGAACAGAGTGCTGTCGAGACACTAAGGAAATGGTCCAGAATTTCATAGTTTGGAGATTTGTCTTCTTTAACTCTTTGTTTGAGGCGGATCAGTGAGTCACCGGGGCGGGGAGTGGGGAGGAGAGAGCCTCACCGTGCAGAAGGGCACCCCACGTCTTTCCACATGCTGGCAGCAGGAGAAGCACAGACCTCAGCAGCACAGGCTCCTCCTAATGCCTGTGAGTTAAAGGCACCCGATGTGGCAAAAGCAACAGAGGTCAGGAAGTTTTTGCTGCACTCCTACTGTGCCTGGGGTGCTTCCCGCTCCCTGGGAGCTAAAACACATTCCTGAAACTCATCCCACCTACAGCTGAACGTGAGCAGCTGCAGACTGGAGTGGAAAAAAATAATAGATTGCATTAGATAATAATGTCACGCACACATAACAGCCCAGGAGACCCCATAGCCTCTTGTGCATGCTGAAAAGGACATCCTGATCACCGAGGTGAACAGTCTCCCTGTAGATAGTGCAGCAGTGGTCCAAACCAAATACAGGCACTTGTTAAACACATGGAAAAAGACGTGGCCATACCCAGCATGCAAGGTGCACCTGTGCTCTGCCCCTGGTCAAATCGCACTTTGGAAGAACTGTGTTTAGAAGACATCTGCAGCTTGCAGGAGAGCTGGAGACACTTGTGGCTCTCCTCCCCAGGGAAGTGGAGTTTTGTTTGGCTCAGGGAGCTACGCAGGGAGAGAGAAACCTGTGCAGGGCTGGGAAAAGGCAGGATAAAGTATATATGATCATGATGTGGCTTTAAAATGAACATGGATAGGGTTTGATGCTGTGGCACGTAAAGGGGAAATGTGCAGAGTTTTGAGAGGCTGTAACTAAAACCTCTGGAGGCTGAAGGACTTGCTGAGTGCTCAGAGCTGCAGCCCTGAGACAGTGGGCAGACACAGCCAGTGCTCAGGATGCATCTCAGCCCCTGCTGCTGGGGAGGAAAGACCCCCCATATATGAACCTGAGGAGTGTGCCACCAACACAGGTGGCAGTGACCTGTGTTGACCTGGCGCAGGGTATGGAGATCTGTCCGTCTGCACCCCTAGTTCTGGGGACCTACTGTGCTGCTGGTGATGGGACAGTGCCAGTCCCGAGCAGCATCAGCCTCCGCTCCGTGACATGTGCCTCGCCTTTCCCATCCTTCCATTTCTGTCGCAGGGTTTGAAGAGTGTCTCCAAGACAAACATCTGTCAGGAGAGGTCTCTATTTTAAGATAATTTACTGCAGGATAACAAGGCAAAACTTCTCCAGAACAAAAGCTACTCTTTGAAACACAGGGTAGGGGGGAGGCGGATAGGAAATACCTCCGTTGTTGTTGTGGAAAAAGAGAGCAACAAACAGCATCTCCCCAGATGCTTCTTTCCAACTGTGTGTATCACCGTGCGGGAATTCAGAGCTGGCAACATCATCCTGCTGTGGTGTCAACTGAGCATGAACGGTACAGCTGCATAGTGCTGGCCAGGCCCAGGGGGATGCTGCAGGGTTTCAGTCTTCTAAAAAAATAAAAAAAAGTCCTTTCTGCATCCTTTTAGTCTGAGAAACTTCCGAAGAGCAAAGCATCTTGCACCCACAACTCCAGCCTCTCTGGTGAAGCTTGGTTCTGGGAGGGAGGCAGGGGTTTCGAGCAAGGGGCTGAGCATGAAGTAAGTGCTAGATACTCTGCAACTTCTGACCAGATGTGGAGGCTTGGCCACCCCCTCCTCCTGACTCCCCTGATGCTGGCCAGGGAAGGAGAGGGTAAAGGCCAGTCGTGCATGGCAGAGTGCTTACTCATTTTCCCAGGAACTGGCCGAGATGTGCTGCTCACTGTCTCCAAAACTATTTATCATGTTATTTACTGCTCAGGCCCTATCAGATGCTTGGCATGACCTTGGCACTACTGCAGGACGAGCACTTGCCTGTTGACAGAGCCATGTCCTTCTTACTGCTAGTACCTGCTTAAACCAGCAATCCCAAAAGACATCCCCCTCCACTTTGCAGGACTAAACACCTGCCTTGGTGGCAGCCATGGATGGGCTGAGTCAGGCTTTGGGCTGGGCCATGGCTGCTGAGCAGACCTGCTGCCTGCTCCTTGCCCTGTTCAGGGCACAGTGTTATCTCACTGCTCTCCACCAATCCTCCATCTCCCTGGGGACCAGCCACTTGGGATTTGGGAGTCCAGTTTACTCAGCTCATCCTAAAGTGAAATAAGGAAGGGGAGAAATAATAATAATTTTAAAAAAACAAACAAACAAAAAGAGATACCAAGTGGAACTAAAGCCAGATGAGACTTAGTAAAGGTCAAATTCTTGCTGCACTGGTGCATTCTGGGTGTTCAGAGGTGAGGAACCAGAAACTTTTCCATCCCAGTCCTTCCAGCCTTGCCCCAGGCAGCAGAGAGACAAGAAGAGGAGGATGGGTTGCCCATTTCACACTGGCACATCAGCCTGCCTGTTAAAAGTTACCATTTTATCAGCCAGGCTTTGCTTCTTAGAAAACTATTTCAATTTCTTGGTAAAGCAAAATAAGGAGGACGGGAAATACATTGGTCCAGTTCTGCATCTGCTGCTCCCTCCATGGTGGCACCAGTCTTAAAGGGCAAATCTCCTCACTTTAAAGGACTGGACAAAATGCAGCTGTGGTTTAGACAGGGAGGGCAGCAGCCGCATCCCATCAGTCACGTCCATCTTTTTATCAGCATTTAATTCCTTGTGGGGCTGTATGTACACACAGTGGGGTTTCCCTTCTCCAAAGCAATGCCTTGGTCTGATGGCCGAGTCAAGCACATCCCTCCCTCCCACTCCTTTTTTCCATGGGTTTGAGTCACCTCTGGTCCCCTTGTTGGGTGATGATGTGTCCTAACTCCTGCGCTCAGGCGTCTGATGCCTGAGTAACAGCCTGGCACCAGCACCTGCAGCTGCCACAGCTCTGTGGGGGTCTCAGATTTCCTCCCCCACAGACAGGACCCCGCTCATCTGTGAGTGCCCCCTTCCCAAACCCCCTGAAAGGGAGACCGCCTGGCCATGCTGTGACTGACTGCCCTTGTTCCTCTCAAATATCTGCTCGCTGTCAGAGCATTTCTCTTTGTCTATTGTGCACAGCACAAAGACGACGTTGTTCCTCTTCCCCCTCCTATTTCTTTTTTTAAGTTTCCCTCAGTCTTCCTTTCTAGGAAAACAGTGGTTCCGGTTCTTTCAGCACCCGTCCCCACAGGTTGTGTTTTCCAGCACTGTATGTTACCATGACGTATGGGGACAGCACGGAAGAACTGGGGCTGCTGAGGACCTCGTGTTCAGGCTCACCACAGCAGCTTTCCAACTTCTTTGTTGTTTTGCAGACCCTTGAACAGGTTCTACTAACAATTGGGGCAGCATATCTGGTCACTTTTTAGTGGACACAGTGAAATGTTCCTCAATTTTTGAAGGCACGGAGGGGCAATATTTAATGTTTCCTTTATAATTTCCCTTGTTTCTTTTTTTTTTTTTTTTTAATTCCAGCTTTTAATGTTGGTGTCAGCAAAGTAGAATTTTAAAAAATGAAATCACCAACTTATCATTGTTTTTAGGCAGCTTTCATGTGAATTGATTGCTCTTACCGAAACACAGATTTGTTTTAAAGAACAAAAACCTCTCCCTGCCCTCATCCTGATGGTGAAAAATGGGGAAGTCCACACATTCCATTATTTCCCAAACTCAGTTGCTCTGATTTTGTAGCACAACTTACTTTCTTTGAATGGCCACGATGTTGTGAGGCTCAGCCTGGGTGGTTTTAATTCCTTTGTAGAAGTGCCTGTGTTGGACATGCCCATGTACCTCATAAATGCACCCAAAATTAAACGCTCCAGCTCACAACTGGCTCGGGATATTTCACCTGCAGTGGCTGGGCATTGTGAACATGATGTGGCGGGATACTGATGGCAACTGATTTCAGTGCCGGCTTTGTGACTAGACATGCCCCCCTGCCTCACCCCCAAGTTTCCTGAGGGGTAAAGCGGCACAGGTGTGGGGCCATAGACCCAGGCACCCCACTGGCACAGCCTGCCAGGCTCTCAGTGAGGACATCCACCATGGCTGAGTGTCCAGTGCCAGGGCAGAGAAGGTGGTGTCCGTGTAGGGGTCAGATGCACCTTGCCTCTCCCAGGGTCCGAGCTCTCATCACAGCCTGAACTAACTGGTCTGTGACGGTTGTGGATGTGATATATGCCCATCCCTGAGAAGAAACCCATTTCTTCCATTTTCCTCTGGTGCTGCCATGACACGAGCATCTCTGTGCCAAAGCACAGGGAACCCCAGCTGTCCCTGAGCTGCGTGAAACACCAAACCCAGCAGGAGTGGTCTGGCTCTGCCAAGACTCGAACAAGCTGTATCTGTACAACTTCAGTATCCTCAGAAGATATTAAAAAAACATAACCCTTTTACTTCCTTTAGACCTGGGACTGTGATGATGGAGCGAAGCCTATCTTGAACTCATTCCTACCATTCCTACACTGGCCAAAGCAGTTGCAGAGCTTGAGAGAACAGTTGTGGGGTTTCACTTTTGGCACAATCAAAGCCGTTCTTCATTTCCATGGCTCTATGTGTTTCAGTCTTCTCAGAGCAGCACTCTTCCATCCTGCTTAAAGCACTAGGTACCTTTGATCCTGCACCTCCTCAGCTCTCAGTGTGGCTCACATATCCTGCCTAGTTGCTGTCACACCAATAAGCGGCATCAATCTCCTACTCCAAGGAGCTGTCTCCCTGACTTTTGAGACTGCCTCCAAATAGATGGGAGAGGGCACAGTGCCACCATGCGATGATGGTTCCACGTGATGTGCTGTGGTGTGGCACACTGCTAAGCTTGTGTGGCACTCCCTATTTCAGATGCCATGGTTAGAAGAGACATAAAATTTTTGGCTGTTGCTGGACAAGAAGCCTATGCTGTAACATAAATGGTTTCAAACCAAGGGCCTGTTTTACAGCCACCACAGAAGCCAATCATCTCCATTCCTCTAAAACACACTGAGAAATCCTCCTACCACACCCAAACACCACCCCCTACTCCCCCAGCCAGTGCGCAGCATGAGCCCTTTCTTCCTGATGCCGTAGGTCCTTCATCTTGGAATGGGGATGTCCACCACACAGACCTGTCCACCACCGAGAGCCGCCAACTGTTCATCTCTGCAAGCAAGATTTCCTCAGCCCAAGCTTGCAGGGAAATCACATCGTAAGACTCCAGCCATGTTAGAGCCATAAGCTGAGGAGGACATGGGTAATTCAACTGTCCGTCTTCCTATCATCGTATCGCATGGCAGGAACAGGAGGGCATCAGTGAACCATGGCTGTATGCACTACGGCATGCTGTGCTTAGGAGAAGCTGCTCAGAGGGAATATCCGTGTCACTACCCGCTCTGCCGACCAGAAAGCCAAGGCTGTGCTTGCCAGATCCTGTGGATATTTACTCTGGCACGGAACCGAAATAACTCTGTTTGTACTGGAGCATGAGCAGAATTTAACTCTTACTTAAAAATAAACATGCAGGCAAGGAATATGAAAACATGTAAGAGTGTAAGAAAATATATTTATTAAATTCCATGGCAATACTATGGTAAAATTGTTAAATACATGCGTATTTTTAGACACCCAAGCAATACAACAGGCGTTACAACAGCCAAGCAAACTAGGTTTAAAACATACGCAAAGTCTATAATCTTAGTGTAAGGTTGGTTAGTCTTAAATGTTGTTCGCTGCACTGGAGTATTACTTCCCCATGATCCCACGCTTCCTTTTTCAGGCATGCATTGGTATAGCTGCTTAGCTAGCACGTTTTCATGTTGATATGCTTTCTGGAGTCAGTATTTTACTTGGTATGCTACAACTTCGTTAAAGTGCCTTGCGGTTATGTTGCACAAGTTGCCAAAGGAATACTTTTCCAATAGCACATTTGGAGACTGGAAAACTTCAGTATCATTCGGCAACAGAAATATGCTAAAAGATGCGATTAGGTTTAGTGTGTTAGGTAGACTTTCTTCAGCTTGATTTATTGACTTTATTCTCAGTTCCTATAGATGACTATTTCAAATTGGCAATCAATATTTTTACTAGTATCAAACAAAAGTCCATTAAAATCTTTGTAAAAACAGAACATAAAAACATGTCTAAACAAATTATTTATGCTTTAAAACATATGGTATAAAAAGAGCTAAAAAAACACAAACACATTGAACCTGTTCACAGTATATATTTTAAAAGTTACAGCATTATAGTACAATGTTAGTTTTTCAGGTGACCTGTATGGCTCCAGCAGCTCCGCTGTCTCGTGAGCCACAACAGGATCAAAGTTCAAATTACTTCTACCCTTGAGTAGGATTTCAGACACAAGTCAGTCACGTAATTGTTTTGTTTTTTTTTAATATCCCCTGTATTACAAACGTTTCTGACATGCTATGAAGCATAAAGTGTTGTTTGTTCTAAGTCCCTCTTGAATCACATTAAGGAAATGTCGACGAAGTGATGTTCAAAGATTCCTTTTCCACTGTATTACCACTAAAAAGTGTGAAGCCTCGCCAGTTTCTGTTTTACTTCGCCCTGCTTGAGCCATGTCTTTTAATTTTCCTCAGCCCAAAAAAATGAAAATGAGATAATTTTGACTTTTGCTTTGCCCCTGGCTAAGTTTTACTTGCTACATTCTGCACAATGTGAGACCAAATGAGTTGTGATGGTCTTCAACCTTCTTGTGGAAGTTGCACACACTCTTCCACTGGAGCCCGCTTTCATGTTACAACAGCCAAAGCATGGATTTGGGGCCATCCAAAACACCTACCCGGAGACTCTGTTGGGTATCACATTGAAAAATAAGGATTGCATCTGCTTTGCTGTACCACAAAGTCACCCAGGCATCGCTGGCATAAGGAGAGGGTGAGGCCGGGGCAGGGATTAATCCCATCCTTTCATGCAGCAGCACCTTGCTATTAGATGACCTCACCTGCAAGGGGCTGCTGAGACCCTGCCTCTGACATATAGAAGTTCTTCAGAGACTTTTTGTTGTAAAAGCAGAAGGAATTAGTAGACATTTTTTGTCCGGAAGAAGTATTGTCATGCACCCTGGGACAAGTTGTAAAGTTACAGAAAACCCTGCCAATATCATCTGAGGTTTGTTTGCATAACATGCAAAAAGGAAACAAACACTGGCTATCTTAGAAACACAGGGGAAAATCCAGAGTTATATAAATGGGGAAGGAGAGGAAAGAAAATTGTTATGGAAGAAATTGTTTTCCAGCATCTAAAAGGATCCTTAAAAAAAATGTAAGACAGGCCTAAGCATGAGGAAATGAAATTTTAAAACACTCCAACATTTCTGAGTCCAGGGCATCCAAGGTCTGAGACAGTGTTTCCAGGCCTGCTAAGGGAAAGGCAAAGAAAAAGCCAAAAACAAATCTTGTAAACCGCCAAGAGAATCTCTGGGCATCAACCACCTGTGGCACCGCCTAACACCCAGCAGCAGAAAGCCCATGTAAGGAGGAGGGCAGCTGTTTTATCTACACGAAACTGTATCTCAGAAGGCATATTTTCAAGTACAGGGCTCCGAAAAAAATGACTTTGGGAACTGCAAGACAACTTCTTCTGCAATATGCACCTAGGCACATAAAGTAGTAAGCACATTTGTGCAGAAGGGATTAAGATTTGTCCTAGTGTTACAGATATTGATGCAAATTGCACTGAAGTCTCATCAAAGTCTCTGGCAGAACAGAAGATGCTATTTACATTGGAAGCTCTTGATAGTTTCATGGTACATGGAGCCTTGTTAGCAATCCAACTCTTTAAATGTTACATTTTTCCTATGTATTTCAAACTCTTTTACTATACTTCTATCTACTTGTAAGTATACAAATATTCTATTTACAAAGCAGTATTTGTCTAAAAATAGAGCACATGATTTCTCATTGCCTTCTCAGAGTGATGTCTAAACACCTTCTCCCTCCCACGCATCCAACTGCCTTCATTTTTGCTACTATTCATGTTCAGCTGAGTGTCCCACAAGGTCTAAGCTTTCCCCAGATGAACATGTAGAAAACACCCACAAAAAGCAGCCTGAATGCACCTCTTCAGAGCAGCCTAAAACCTGAGGTCAGCAGGAGCTTGCTGCTGCTGCCTTCCCAGTGGAGAAACGCTCTGGTCCCCCAGGAAAATCAAAGACGAAGAAACAGGGGTGCATTTGCCAGTCGTGCTGCGATGGACAAGGCGGCTGTTGGTTCCCTTTAGAAACGGTTACCCTTGGAAGCAGCAACTGCAGGCAACAGGGACAGCTACCACAGCAGATGCCAGTCACTGGGTCCCAGGTCTGCCTATGCAGCCACTGCCAGCAGGGGAGGTGGCTCACTGCCTGCCTGCAGCATTAGCTTACTATGTTGTCAATACATTAACGAGTAGTTCTGTGAGGTATATCACATGCAGATCTGTCACCCCAAATTTTAACGCCCAAAGCCAAGAGATCCCAGATCCCTCTGCGTGTCAGAACGACAAAAACAATGAACGTGTCAAGCAGGAGAGTGCACAATGTCATGTCAAACATGACCGATGTTCCACGCATACAGTGAACAGTACAAAAACCCATTAAAACCCCCAAAATGTCACATATGACAGGCATGGCTCAAAAATAAAAAAGCAGCAGCACCGATGATTTGCTTCAGAAAGAAATTGCTTGGCATTACACCCTACATCTCCGAGCACTGATCCAGCTGAAGGACCGAAGTACTGAGTTAGGAGTAACAGCATTTTGCACACAGTCCCTTCTGGTCATATCCCTTCTGGAAGTTTTGTTAAAAAGCTGAACTTTCTATTCTTCTAGGAAAAAAGCAGTAAGCCAAAAAACTACAACAAAATAGATGTTCAATAAAGGAGCAGAAAATGATGGTTAGGAAAAGCAGTACTCTTTAAGATTCCTAAGAATTTTTTCAGAAACAGTTTGACTGAAGAGGCTCACCAGAAGCCAGAAGGCACTAAAACAAGGAGTCTTATCCCCTCTGAAGCACAATGCTTTAGTCTCACAATTGTTATCAACACTGTTAAAAGCTAAACAGCACAGTGCTTTGAAAGTGAGTTTGGTATGGAGACATTCCTGAAGACGCTTCACTGGTTTAATCAGGGACATGGGCTCAGAAAGCAAGTCCGTTCCCTGACAGTCCTTGTCACTCATTCTTACTGCTCTGGGCACCTCAGGGTGTCTTCACATGATCAGTAAAGTAGCACACAACCTCTCACTACCCATCTGGTATTTAGATTCAATGCTGAAGATTTAAGATAGGCACCTGAAAGGAGTCCTCACTAGCAGGACTTAATGGGCTCAAAGGAAACCATGGAGGTGAAGCAGGGGAGCTCTCTAGTGCTGTAATGAAAACTGCCTATTTTTTCACTACCATTAAGCATCAGCAAATGATACCACCACGCATGCCTCTGTCTGTCCCCATGTGCCACACTCCTCTGCTGCTAATACAAGATGATGTGTATGGCAAGCCATTGCTAACAGGTCTCTTCTGCCCTACATCCTGGAGGTCAGACCACCAGTCAAATGAAACTACAGTCAAAGTGGGGTTTTATTTTGGTTTTTTGTTTTGGGTTGGTTTTTTTTTAAGTGATGGATAACTAGATGACAGTGCTTTGATAAAACTGAGGCTGGTCCTTTATTTGTGGACCTTTCCCCCTACTTATCAATGTGAATCAATTTAAAATGCTGTTGCCTTTATTGTATAGGAAGAACAGCACAAAGTAAAACCTGAGTATGTGATGCTTGTGTTTAAGTGATTCACCATGGCAGCGCTGCAAAGGATATTAGGCTGCTCTCTGTAAGCTCTGTGTATTCTCTGCAGCTGCCCTGGCTTCCAGTCTGCCCAAATAAAAATTACTAGTAGTCTCAATCTTCAGTTTGGTTTTGTTACTTGCAATACACAGCCATGTGAACACACAGTTACTCTCCATGATCAGCTGTTCAGCTACAGAGGGTTTTTTTTCCTTTTGGATCACCACATAATACTAATTTTTTATCTGCATTGAGAAACTGCTACATAAAAAATCCAACCCCCTACTCATACACTCCATCCGTGACATCTTCTGCTTTCAGTTAAAAGCACAATCTAAGTCATCTTAAGAGGTAAACACATCAAGGCAAATCTGCACTAGTGAAAAGAAATTTGCTCTAAGATTTTGCGAGAAAGAGTTGACAGAATTAGGATTTAGCCACCTCCCAGCTATCAAGCACAAAGGGGAGAACTGCTTCTCTTCATGTATTAGTGTTCTGAGTAATAGATCAGGCATGAAAACTTTCTCTTGTAGTGATGTCTGCTGACAGATGGACACCAGCTCTTTCCACTGCCTGTCTGTCTTTTTCACCCATAGCTCTGCTAATTCCAAGACTCAGCCTCAAAGGCAGATTCCCATCTGCACTTTCTGCTCTAGACACAACTTGTGCTGGCAGGTCTAGTGACAGATCTGTTTTTACCGTCCTCACAGTCCACTCTTTCAAGAGACACACTGAGGCAGTTGGTACTGATTTGCATGCTATTTAGTGTTTCGCCTTTTTGTCAGCTTTGAAATCCCTCTGCATTTTACTTCTATGGAGATGGCAGAGACATACCAACATCTGAAACTGCACCATTCATTGCTGCAGTTAGGCTTAACCTAATGTCTGGCTTGATGGCCAGATCACGTGATTTGGAGACCAAATGTCTGACAAGTTAGCCATCCTCCTGCTCTACTCTCACACCTTTACAACTAGCAGCTTAGCCTATTTTGCCATTTTATCAGTTTTGGATCTTGTTTAGAAAAACACCCCCCCATCTTATTTGTTAAAAAAAAACAAACAAAGCCAACGAAAACCAACAAACTCCACAGAGCAGCTAAGGAAACTGAAATATAAAAAAAAATTGGCTACGACTTTGTGGACACATTTTTTGATCATGGTCTTTTGACATACTGTATTTCACAGTACGGAAGTGTAAGTTAGAAAGCACTTTTTCCTTTAAGCTAGTGAAATTCATGTGTGCCACAGTCTGAAGTTTACACAGTGAAATGTTACAATTACAGCTGCCTAGAGATGTGTACGTGAAAACATTTTCAAAGGTGATTGTATTGAACACTCCTTCAAGCACACATACATACATCGTTGAAGCTTCCTTAGCATCATGTCTGGTAGAGGTAGAATTAGTGGCACTCACACCTCCTTGGATTTCTCCCTGCCAG
This sequence comes from Laterallus jamaicensis coturniculus, assembly GCA_022605575.1. Taxonomy (NCBI): domain Eukaryota; kingdom Metazoa; phylum Chordata; class Aves; order Gruiformes; family Rallidae; genus Laterallus; species Laterallus jamaicensis. Next base: position 8,481,862 of record JAKCOX010000024.1, on the reverse strand, counting down.
TAGCAAAATCCCACCTTGTACTCCCAGGTAGGATTGGCAGACAAAGTCCTGTTGAGTAGACACTGGAGAACAGCCAAACAGCAGATGGCAAGGCTAATACCATAAACACCATCTGAAGAGCAATTTATTCTCAAGAAGCTAGTACTACTACCTCTAACTTCACGTGGCAACCTGCTTAGGCAACTAACATGAGTATATAGAGATTTCCCCATGGCTTACATATATGTGTATAGTGCAAAGACTGCTGGGCACGAGGGCAAATGGAGTACTGTACCACTTTGAAACACGGGATGTGGAGCCGAAGCTATGAAATACAGAATGCATTAGTGCAATACATTAGAAAAGATTTAACTCCTTAACCAAAGGATAGCAAAAATATAGAGCATTCTAAGTTTAAAAAAAAAAAGTTTTAAACTTTATGCAGTTCTTGCTGAGGTTTAAATCAGTGTTACACTTTTTTTTCCCCAAGTTTGTACCCCTGAGTCAAACATTGGATAAACATTGTACAGTAGGTACAGAAACTAGTGTCTAGTTAAAAAGCAACATGTTTGAATGGCCATTAGTTCAGAAATGTTAAACAGTGACAATACCCTTCTGCACTGGAGAAGAAGAAAATAGCACTCTCATTGGTTCTTCGTTTATAGCTAGACAAAAGAATTGAAGAGTTATCCAACACACTGCTTCCATGTGTTAGGCTGAGGTTTGCGATAAACGAAACCTTCAGTAAGGAAACCTTACTATTGAGGCTGCATCATTGGAATATGGACAGTTGAGAACAATGACAACAAAGCAAAGCAATCTTTCCAAGTTATAAGTTGCATAAGACCATATTAATCTTGGAGCACTATGTGAAGGTAGGCAGAGTTCTTTGACTATGATTATCAGGAGCTCTAAACTCAATACCCTTTATATCCAATATATTTTACTAGAGTAATAACTAAATGCAATAGCTTAGGCCTCTTGACCTCTATTAAAATGGAGCATTAATGCTCTTGCTAACTTAAACTTCTGCTCACTAGAACCTCTGCTGACTGTCTCCAAGAATAAATCGTGCCTTTTGCACTTTTCTTCTTCCTTCTTTACAACACCAGGAATAAGAGCTTATTTAGAAGGCAGGTTCACGTGTGATGAGTATCCACTGTTAATCATTTGGTTTGTTCTGGAAAAAGTGTGTGAAGGACCACCCTATGTTATTTGGTTTGGGAGAGTCTTCGTCATCTTTTGGGGGGAGCAGAAACTGTCGGGAATTAATGGAGCATGGGCTCCCAAAAGATGCATTTTCATTGTTGCTTTCTACTGATCCAGGAGAGTCTGGAGTGTCCACGTTCCAGGTGTTTGTGTTTGCTTGAGGTCTGTAACCTGCAGTTTTATCCAATTCTTCCTCTGCAGGTGAGCGACTCTCTATTTTCAGAGCACTGATAGGCAGCTGCATTTGTGGCTTATAGCCTGCTGTAGTCACCAAGTCTATTTCTGGCTCCTCTTCTGATTTAATTTGGGGCTGATACATTGACTGGATGTCAATGTAAACCACCTGAGATGATCCTACAGGTTCATCCATAGAGGGATTTGAGATTTCCTCGTCAATAATAGGGGGGCAGTAGGACACAACCACATGGTTCTCTGTCTCTGAGTCAGAGCCATCTTCAGGCACAGTGGTGTGGGCTGCTGGGGACATCATCTCTGTGTCTTCAATCTTGGGAGCTGCAGATCGTGTTTCCACCACTTCAACACTATTGGGGGTGCACGGGTTCATTTCCAGTGTTTTCAGTGTCTTATTCCCCTGCAGTGAGGAAAAGGAGAAGGAGGAGAGACTTAGGAGACCTGGAACGCCTGAATGCAACAACCTGCTAAAATTAAATCAGTTAAATTTGCTTGTGGTTTGCATTCTTCCCACTACTATTAGTAAAATACTGAAGTTTTGATTCTTATATTCTGGCTTACCATGTATTACTCTTAATGTCAAGAGTATTTTAGCCATCTTAAAAAGACCCTGGATCTTGTAGTAAGTGTTTAAGAACTCTTTTCTCAAATCCTAGCTTTGTACAACCCATTCCAAAGTGTTGTTTAAATGTTACACCCAGTTGTAGCCCCTATGTCTCCCAGGAGGTTGGGGATACACTGTGTATGCTTCTCCACACTTTCTGCTTCTCCTAATGCTATGCAAAGATGTGTATGCTACTCCCACATTCTCTCAGCCTATGTACTGACACGTCTCATTGGTGTGGGAGGAGATAAATGTAGCAGTCTTTTCCTCCTTAAAACACTGCAAGTTACATTATCAACAAGAAAGCTCTAGACAGCACCTGACAAAAGTTACTCAGTAACTTCTATTCTCTCCTCCACAGAGTTTTTTCTGCAGTTGGAGCAGAAGACTGAGATGTTGCAGAAGAGTTCTGTACTCACAATAGGTCTCAGAAGTTTAAAAAAAAACAGTTTTAAGATGAGGGTTACCTCACAGATGTTCTTCTGAAATTGCAGCGCCTTACTGTTCTCAGGATTTGGGATCTCTGGATAAAATGTTTCTTTAATCCTTAAAAGAAGAAAGAACAAACTTTTCAAAATTACCAAGATCTGAAACAGATTGCAAATCCACAAAAGGACTTGGGACATTTCCCTTTAATTTAGAATACTGAAGACATCTGGCAGAAAGATTTAGTGTGCTACACTTTCACTGAGTAGTTAATGAAAAAAACAGGGAAACTTTTTTCTCTTTAACTGCAGAACTTGATATGCCATGTTTATGAAAAGTTGAAGATGAGACATCTACCTGAGTATTTGTGGATGGCTCACAAATCACAGCATGTTGCCAGATTTTTTCCACTTGGGAACTATTTAAAAGTGGCACTCACTGTAGACAGGTTCCTGCAAAATCTTTTTGCATTCCTCATTCTGACCCCTCTCCAACGCAATTTCCCCCTCACCTACAATGTGTTTTTGCCACCCATCTTTAAACAAAGCCCACTAACTCCTTTGGGCACTTGGAAAAAACCCAAGAGAGTAACAAGAGTCATGGAAAACTCTAGCAGTGAAGCAAACACATCTAGTAAAAGATCAGAACTGCAGGCAGGCATTTACCATTCCCTTTTTCGGTAACAGAAGATGCTAGCCACCACACCAAGCAGCACAACCACTGCCACGGGGATGAGAATTGCAATGATTAATCCTACAGCTGGGAGATGAAGAAAAGAAAGACAGTAAGTATACATACAAAGTTACCGGCAAGTTTTACGTGGTTTCTAACATTCCCACGGATTAGAGACTGCTTCATTAAACTCATCTAACAGTGGTCTGCAAACAGTGACCCATACCATACACCTCTCCTTTGCTGGAAGGGCAAAAGTCCATCCATAAACAGAGCCGAGTCAGTGATAACTACAGGAATCAGCAGATATTTCTCTCCGATTGCTTAATTGTGAAAAGCTTCATGTGCAATGCAAGACTGATTGCCACTGTAACTCTGTTCTCAATAAGCACTGGAATTGCACTTTCCTGTCTCTTGAGCTGGCCAAATCTCTGGGAACGGCTCTTATAGGTCGATAACTCATTGCACAAACCACACTGCCTTTTATATGGGTTACAATGGTTCTGTGCTCCCCAGGGTTTAGCTCCGATACACTCCCACTGTCTTCCTCCATTGACATAAAGTGACTCAAGTTTGATTTTTCATGTATTTTAGTTGTGCCCTAATGTTTAGTCCTTCATATAAAACACTTTTTTTTGTTTTTCCCCTCACTTCCCAGAGTCAATCTCTTCTAACTGTCTTTCTGCATTTGTTTCTGTCAGGGGATTGATAAAACTGAATCCAGAGCAGAAATGCATCTGTTTATAATTCTGGAACTGGTAAATATTTCCACAATGCCTTTCTTCCCACCATGTATGAGCAGATATTCATCATGGGAAACCTGGCAAAAACAACTAAATGCTTCAGAAGACCAAATTCAGACTCTACCATATTTAGTAGTAGTTTAGAAGTTATTTTTCTTGCATACATTACCATGAACTACAAGGTAGCTGTAATAGGAGAGGATCTTTTCCTCACCCTGAACTGTACCTATTTTTGTATTTAAAAATGACCATCAAAATAGTAACTGACTCAATAAATTAAAAATTAGGACTCTAGGCCCAAATTACATAAATGGGTGGGGAAAAGCAGCTCAGTTTTATACAGCCCCTGTGCTAAAGACTATTAATAAACAGGGTTATTAAACTTACAGTCCTCCTTCGTCACCACATAGAGGCTGTTTGGAGGGCTTAAGCCACCAGCAGTGAAGGCTTGTAGGTCCAGTTGGTAACTTGTTTTACCTTGAAGATCAAGTATTTTCAAAGACTTCTTTGTTAAGTCAGTGATATTCTTAACTTTAAGTTCTGGATTCCCTGTTTGTATGGAAACAGTAAAAAAAGCACAACTTTGTAAAAAAGGACTCACAAAGAGCCTCAGCTTCAACATGACTTGCCCAAAGTCAGCATGTGAAACCTGAAGAACAGTCTGTGTAAGGGAAAATGGACATAAAGAATCCTAGCAATGGTGCTTGCTTATATAGCACCAAAAGGCACAGCAGTGTGTCGTGGCTGCAGATTGGCTTCAGTTTCTTACACTTCTGCTTGTCTGTCCTCTTACCTTAATGTGACTCAGGCTTCAGTTCTGTATACGGATGCCCTTACAAGATGGGTACTGGGGTACTGGTACCAAACTAAATATAGATGTGTAACCTATCCTCAGTAGATGAGACACAGATATCTGTACAGAGGGCAGTGTGTCACACCACCACTTAGTCATTGCTTATGAGCTCAACGAGACAGGGTATTCTCCAACTTTTGCTTTATATTAAAAAAAACAACTGTGTTAACAACACACGGAGCTGATTATTTCAAAGGCATAACAGGAACCAATTATGCCAGTGAGTAATGCAACTTAATTATGAATAAAGTATGTTTTTCTAAAGTTAAAGCATTTTTTTCTAAATTTCCTAAAGTATTAAAAGAAACCCCAAACAACTGAGCAAGGAAGATGTAGATTTCATTTACCTGATTCCAAAAGCCTAGGCTTTAAAGCATTTTTTTCACCTTTTGCAAAGGAAAGACGATATCCCTCTATAAACCCCTGACAATCTTCAATAGGAATCTCTTCCCATTTTACCAATATAGAATCAGAAGAAGTTTCTTCTACAGTAAAATTAGGTGCACGTTTTGGAGCTGTAGGGAGAATCATGAAGGAAAAAAAACTGTTAAGAAACCACCTTAGCATTAAATGCTGAATCCCCATGTTTCATTTCAGGAATAACATGTTCAACTTTTTCCCGAATACTTTCTCCTCACTGTCCTCACGTTAAAAGACTTAGTAGGTGATACTACAAAAATCTGTTGGTATCAATGTTATTAATTATCTACTGACAGAAGCTGAAAGAAAATCTCTCCTTGGGCAGCCTTCTTACAGACCCATACACATAAAAACATTCCTCCTGCAACAAACAGCAAAACACAACATTCAGAGCATTCAAATTACTTAGCTTTTAAAGGCTTTAGTTCTGTGACTTCATAGCTTGTCTTCAAATTAAACAAACTGAACATTCACAGAAATCTATCTCAGCCTAAAAGTATAACTCTTAGCAGGCATCACAAGACTTTATTCCAATACCTGTACCCTACCGAAAGCATTACTGCAGAGACTGTGTAAGGTCATGTGCATCAGGACTTCATCTGACATTTGGCCTTGATCTAGCAAGGCTGAAATCATGTTTAAGAATGCATCTATTTTTGTCCTGATGGTTGTCTGTGCAAAGGCAAATCTTGTGAAAAGTCAATATATTTCTCACTTCCTAGTAAGTTTGTTCTGCACGACTGATGCATTTTCAGTCTCCCAAACTCTATCTTTTTACTCTGAAAGCTTCCCATCTGTTGAGAACACATATGGAAGAAACTTCTGGGAAACGTTCTGAATTTGTACAGGGATACTGATGGCTGAAATTTGAGTTTCCTGTAAAACTGCCTTAACCTCACCTTCAACCTTAGCAATGGAATAAACAGTGGCATTTCTGGGGGCTCAGATTATGTCAGCAGCAAAGTTTTCAAAGCAAACTCTTTTAGCAGAAAGGACATTAAACTGCAAATTTAAATGGGTGCTGAAGCTACAGTACAATACAGCTGTGATGTTAAAAGGGTAAGGCCATATTCAGATACCTGGGAACAGAAAGAATTCAGACACTAATACATATCCAGACAAGCACAGCACAGCCTGGGCTCAAAAGGGAATTACCGAGACAGGGCTGGTGTGGGATGGAACACAAGTGCAAGTCTCAAGGTGGCTTATGCTCTAGGATCTAGTTCTGGTCTACAAAGTACACTTAAACAGAAAAGTTGTGCATGTTTTTATATTTGCTGAGCTGTATTAAATACACTCATAAGTTTACGTTTACTTGAGAAATCAAAAGTTGCCTCCTCTCCTACAGGAGAGACCACAGCCCCATGGTTTGAATTGTGCCTGTGCCTTCATCTCGGAGAGAACAGAGAGTCCCCAAATGGGGATTCTGGTTTCAACCTTCTTCTGCCAACACTGATCTAAAACCTGACATAGCATAAATTCACTTTGCAAAGATCCTGAACGATAAAGTGCACTTACGCAGCTCTTTCATATATCCAGTGATGTTTTTCAATAACTGATATCCACTGGATTTGCAGCCATATAGTGAAAAGTTGTACCTCACACCAGGTCTAAACAGAGCTGTAAAAGAAAAATCACTGTAAGAATATTTCACTTATGAAGAGTGATGCTTTTATCTTTCATATGATGCAGACATATACGAACCTGTATTAAAAATATTACAGAGTCTTAGCCTACAGTATTAGGCTACTCATAATTCCTATAAAAGCTGTGCCATCAGATGTGGTTTAGAAGCAGAAGGCAAATCGAGCTATGGGAGAAATTTTGGTTCTAAACAAATAGGCTCTGAAACAAGCTACTCAAATTGCATAAATTGCTGTTTCCATGGGGAAACACAAATTGAAGTTACCAGAAACAATCCCCTGCCTTTCCTCCCACAGCAGTAATGTAGATCCTGCCTCCTCCTCAGAAACACAAATGCATTCTGAAATACCCAGGCTTACTACAGCAATGGTACAAAAGGCATTCAGAGAACTCTCAAAAGCGACAGTGAAGCACTTTAGTGATAAACTCTAGGCCTGTACTGACTGTACCCAACTCAGTCATCAGATTTCCACCTCACATGTCTTTGGTGGAGGCAAAGGACAGATATTTGATCCTACAACATGTAAATAATTTACCACTTCCTGGGATTTTCTCAAGTCGGGGGTGCACACTACTTCAAAGATTTTTTCTAAACAAGACACCACTGTGAAACTATACAGAAGTCAAATGGGTTTTGCAAGAGTTCAGATCCAGCATGAGAAGTTCTCCTGGCACAACTAAGTGCAGAGGTGAATTTGCCAGCTTGAGCCCAGCCCTAAAAGCCTGGTAACTCCCACAACATACTGCAAGAAGCATCCCCGGGAAGAGCTCAGGACTACAGCAGTGTATAGTTGTACAGACATCGCACTGTCTACCTAGAAAAAGCAAGCTCTATTCAGCATAAATGAAAACAACACGGATACAGTGTTGTAACTACAGCGGCAGGAAAACCTATTGCTCCCCACCCCCAAGTCCTACCCCCCCAACTTTCCTATGTACACAGCTCCAAGCTGTTTTCTCCAATGGAGACTTAATACACTAAACTCTTCTAAGAAGCAAATATATATATATCTATCTATCTATCTATCTATCTATCTATCTATCTATCTATATATATATATATATATCTCCTATTAGACATAAGTGAAAAATCCTACATCTTTCTTGGGTCCCCTAATTCCTCTTCTGTTCCTACTGGTCCCACCACAGCTGAGTTTCATTTCCCTGATCTGCCCACCAGCATCTAGAGACCTGGAATGTGCCCTGTTCCAGGAAATTTCAGTTGCTGACAGCCAGCCAACACATGGAGGTCACACTTAAAAAAATGTGCCTCGTGTAAAAACAATGGATTAGTCTTCCCCCATCCTGAGCAGCACTGTTTATGTTCAGAATCCAAATAAAACCCCAAACCCTAGATTAACTGTTATGCATTAGGCTGAGTTAGGAAGTTGTTGGGCCTAGCCAGAAGAGGTGATTTCAAAGTAGTTAATAAACACGGGATGGCAACAGTTAAGTCAAGACTGGTATTTGGATTTGGCAAGGCTGTGTAAGAAATTAAAATAAACACGGTACCAAGAAGGGGTTCATTTATATACACAAGCACACAGCAATGCAACAATCTTCAACCAATAGCACCGGTGCTGCTCTCACTCCACTCACCGCTCAGGCACTCAACAAAAAAGACTCACAAAAATGGTTTCTGACTTACCAGACTTTATCACTGCTTCTGTCGTATTTAAAGGAAATTTCTGCCAGTCCACACTACAGGGTTCAGACCCAGATGAATGACACCACTTTACTATGTAGCCACAGGTCATGTTGGGGTAAGAATTCCAAGAAATATAAATTCCATTCCCCATTGCCACGGCCCGATCTGTTTTGACATTGTCTGCAACAAAGACGACACAAAAATCCATCAGAGAGCAGACACTTATCTGTAGTCCAAGCTGGAAAAAAAGCCTTCCAGCCACAGCACAAAGGTTTTGTAAACTGCAGTCATTTCTAAGAATGAGAGGCGTGCTCCTGATACAGTGAAACTCGAAGCGGTGCACTCAGCTGTGCTCTCTGAAGTGCTGGAAATCAGACATAGCCTGCAGCAAATCCCTCAGCCACTCTTAAGTATGATGACGAGAAGTGCAGCAGCTCAGCACTGGCTTAAAAAGCACTTTTTCAAGGTAAAGATTTACAGCAGATGTCAGGTTCAAATCTGACTTGACACCAATTTGGCAGGGGCCTCCAGCTATAAATTCCTGCTGTCATTTCATCAAACAGTTTGCTTTGTGCTTCTTTCACGGTGTCTTGCTGTCACTCGCCTGACTAGAGACAACCATTTTTCACCAAGAATCGACAGCACAAGTCAAGCTGCTTCATGGAGGCTCCAGTCTACCAAGGGTAAATGAAAACCAAAACCAAACAAAACAAAAGCTTTGCCTTCAGTCTGTTTTTCTTGTTTCTGATTATCAAAGGTTTAGCTGCCCTCGAAGTGATCAGATCTGGGAATGACTTCTGATTCCTGCTGCTTCCCTCCACAGCTGTCCATCAGATGGGACCCCGCCGAGCTAAGGGATATTTTTCAAAGGCCACCACAACAGCGGTGGCCCCAGAAGAGATCTGCAAAAACAATCCCAGGGTTTCAGTTTTTCCTTTTTCAGTATTCTCATTTATGCTCCCTATTGAGTCTATTATTTCATGTTATTAAAGCCATAAACTATGGAAGGCTGAAGGGCAAGGACAGTTTTTAAGAACCAGTGCTGTGAAAACTTTTCTTTCGCAGACATGCTGTGAATGTCGGTCCATTTCTAAATAATCTTAACATGCAACTAAGTGTACAACCCTTTCCTAGCTTACTCATGTCAAGAAAGACACACAGTATTAAAATAATCAGAAATTTTTAAATACTTTTCACTAAAAAACCACTACACATCCAGTGGAACTAGACTTCTATGATACTGGAAGACTAATTAGACTAATTTTCCCTATTTACAGGAAAGACTTTTTACTGACAGTGAGCACATACTCCCTAAAAAATGCTTAAATACACCACACTCATATTTATTTCCTGAGCAAGATGACTAGAAATTCACCCAGGGCATTACTGCTCATTTTGGCATATTTATAGCCGCAACCTAGACTAGCAGAAATAACTAGCTCAACAAAATACTGTGGTAGGGGAGCCTGTGCAAGCCAGACTATATATATGCCCCCACTCTTTACAAAGCACCTTTCAGAGACAGTGACAAACTAATTAAAGCAGAGTACCCTTTGTTTGCATTTTCAGTTTTCACAAAACCTCAGCAGATCTCAAGCTTCAGAGACGCTCCTCTCTTACGGACATTAAAAGCACTTACAGACTGTATACAGGAAGCAGCCAGAAAAGATGTTTGGGCAAAAATGTCATCCAGTTCAGTGAATGACTCATCTTTCATAACTCCAGCCAGTGACTCAGATAATTCCTATACCAACTTGGGAGCAAGTCTCCAACAAATACAAGTTGGGTAACACCAAAGGGAACCTCAGATATCCAAGAGAAAGTTATAAATGAATGCAAACCTCCAGCTGCTGTCAGCTGTCCCACACCACAAACCTACTACAGAGACCTCCCCAACTCCAAAATCTTGTTCTTTCATGGATGAAGGAGAGCTACAAAAGCATCTTTGTTCATTCATCTCTCTCATACAATTATTTTTCACTCCAAGGAGCAAACTAAGAAAATACTTTTAGGCATCATTGCTTTGGAGAAGCATGATAAACAGTAACAACTCTGGTTTTCCTTTGCATAGAAACAAACTCGGGGGTTTTCTTTTCACTGTGTGCCTTCCCAGTTTCTTCCCTGGAGAAATGGCTCTGTCTTAGCAGAACCTGAGATGCAAGGTGGGCAACTCTGTGAAGGTTTGGGCTTGTCCTGGCATGCAGGGAAACATAGACTCTCAATAGCCACATGCTGTATTATCTTCTCCCCCATGCTCAGTGTTAGGAGGCGAAAATCATTATCTGGCTCAGTTATTTGCCTTTACAAAAGCCCGCAGCAAGGGTGGCAGTGCTTTAATTGGGAAGCTTAAGTCCTACCTCCTTTTCAAACACCAGCTCCTAGCACAAGGATGTCAAGACTTTACCAACCAGCCCAATTAATATTCTCCTACAAAGCTCTGTGAGCATCCCCTTGAAAAGCCACACAACACCTCAAAACTTTATTCCAATTCTCTTTAGCATGTAGTATGTTTCAGCATCTCAACAGGAACACCCAAAAATAAACTGAGCTCTGTAAACATCAGAGATCAACACTAATGCTTTGAAGCCTAATCCTTGTTGTTCCTGGGAGGTCTCCAGAAAAGTGCAAATAGCTGCAGGGACTGCACACAATCACCCTCATATGCAGAGAGCAGAATTAATTGGCAAGATGCTGCCCTAAAAGCAAAGCAGCTTTTTTTCTTCCTCCACCCAGCAGATTGGTTTCTGGTTTATTTCCCCACCCAAAACACAAACAATGCCTGTATCTGTCTTACCTTCCAATAAACAAACTCCCCCAGGTATTCCCCAAGCTTTGAAGGTGCTTTGGCTCTTTGCTGGGAGCACTCACCATTTGGAAGTTCCACGCTTGTTATCCTCGAAGGAGGAGATGAGCCTGCATGGTTTTTGGCTACAACACTAATTACACAGTCATTTTTTCCAAGTTTTATCTCAGTACTGTTTGAAGGTTCAACAACTTCTTTGTACTCCAGTGGTGTCTCTAGCAGGTAGCAGGACACTTCGTGAGACACAATTTTTCCATTGGCTTCAGAAAGGGACAAAGGCTGTGAACAGATATAGAGTGCATTAAACCCAAAACAGAATAAACAAGAGAAGACAAAGGATGATAAGAGTTTAATGTCCTGATCTGGTTTGACAACTGTATAGAACTACGAGGCAGAAAAGATAGTTACTGTACTGTGACTACAGGAGTCAACACATAAGGCTGTAAGTTTTTAACTTTTAGCTGGGACATATTAAGACTTTAATTCTTCACATGAAATACTTATCAATACAATGCTTAAATTACAAAACTTCAATAACATTGTCATTTGGGGGAAAATATTTGTCTCAACAGATGGTTCAATAAGAAAAGCAGTTTGATTCTTTGACTATAAGCTTCACTTATAAATGTGAATTTTTTTCACATTTATAAATGTGAAATTTTTTTCATAGGGTTACATTGTGTAACATTTTAAAACTTTAAGTGTCTTATCTACCTTCCAAAAGATTTTTAGACTTTTTCCAGAAGGACTTCTTTCTCTCCAGATGTCTGGACCTCTTGCAGGAGCTAATGAGGAAAGAAGAAAAAAAAAATCCTCAACAAAAACCGTTGAGTTTTGGGTTGTTTTTTTAAAATTACACAGCAGACAATTTACCTTCTATTAAATTGTTAGTTTTTTGGATGGCTAATTTAAATTATATGGCTTCAGAAAAGTTCAACATTTTATCATCAAACAGTTTAATGAGCTTACGGGCTTCCAGTGTTGTGTGTTCTTCTATCCTGCTCCAGTCACTCCATCTCCAGAAGTGGTCAGCAGCTGAACAGCGCACCCTGAACTGGTATTTGGTATATGGTTGCAATGTGTTCAGCTGAGTTGTGTAAGTTGAGAATTTTCCTCCAGGCATGGAGACATTGTGCTGTGAAAAATAAAAGAGAAATTTACATGTTACATGTGTATTTTTTTTCTCCTAGATTATACTGGAAGTTGACACAAAGAAAGGTGCTATTTTTCCCCAAGAATACCAAAAGTGTGAAAAAAGTTGTAGCCAAGCCCTATGAAGAAATTAGTTAAAAATAATGAAGAAATTAATGAAAAAAAAGAAGAGTATTTCCTATGCAGTCATCCTAAACAAAAGAAATTTTTTCAGAGGTCTGCCAAACTAAATTCATATGTAGCACAGAAATTGTAGCATGAGAATAGCTAGCACCTTTGAGTCATAAAGCATGATAAGGAGAGATAACACTGACAAGCCTTCAAAAGGATGAGGTCTGCACACATTAGCATGCTGCTGCTTCCCATCTAACCAGTCCATTCCCCCTCCTTCCCATATGCAGCCAAACTTCTGCTCATGTGAGGCAGGCCAGGATTTTGTCTCTGCTACTCAGAACCTGCACTTCCACTGTGCACATTCACATCAAACTAGGCGGATGGATGCCTTTCTCTGAAGACACATGCAAGAGAAGCACACGAAAGATAGCCTGCCCCAGCAAGGTGTTTATCACAGAATCTCCTGAGTTGGAAGGGACCCATAAGGATCATCGAGTCCAACTCCTGGCTTCAGACAGGGACAGCCAAATCAGACCATGGGACTGAAAGCATCGTCCAGACACTTCCTGAACTCAGCCCAGCTCAGTGCTGTGACCACTTCCCTGGGGAGCCTGTGCCAGTGCACAACCACCCTCTCGGTAAAGAACCTCTTCCTAATATCCAACCTAAACCTCCCCTGTCCCAGCTTCCTGCCATTCCCTCAGGTTCTATCACTGGTCACCAAAGTGAGGAGAGTGGTACCTGCCCCTTCACTCCCCCTCAACAGGAAGCCATAGACTGTGATGAGGTCTCCCCTAAGTCTCCTCTTCTGCAGGCTGAACAAACCAAGGGACTTCAGGCTCTCCTTATAAGACTTCCTTTCTTCCCCTCCAGACCCTTCACCATCCTCAGTACCCTCCTCTGGGCGCTCTCCAATAGTTTCATGTCCCTCTTGTACCGTGGCACCCAGAACTGCACACACAGCACTCGAGGTGAGGCCACCCCAGCACAGTGCAGACCAGGACAGAGTCCCCTCCCTGGCCTGGCTGGCCATGCCATGCTTTGATGCACCCCAGGATATGTTTGGCCCTTCTGGCTGCCTGGGCACACTGCTGGCTCATGGGTAACTTGCTGTTGACCAAGATTCCCAAACCCCTCTCAGCATGGCTGGCCTCCAACATCTGATCCCCCAGCCTGGATGTGCAGCCAGGGTTGGCCCTTCCCAGGTGCAGAATCTGGCACTAGCCCTTGTTAAACTTTGGGCTGTTGGTGATTGCCCAGCTCTCTAACCTGTCTAAGTCTCTCCGCAAGGCTTCTTCACCCTCACCACAGTCAACAGCTCCTCCCAATTTGGTGTCGTCTGCAAATTTACTTCAGACACCCTCTAGACCTCAGTCCAGGTAGTTTATGAAAATGTTAAAAAGAACTGGGCCTGAACTGGAGCCCTGGACACCCCCACTAGTGACTGGCCACTAGCCAGATGTAACCCCATCTACTATCACCCTCTGGGTTATTGTGCAGTCTTATTCCTAGGCAGTCCTTCTTCCTTCAAAAGATAGTATCCAAGTCTTACCCAGATGATCTCTTCACAGCTCTTGTGACAGGACATAATCTACTATTCTTAAAATGGTGTGAGTCTAGGGAGTATTTCAGTTTCACGATTGGAGAAACCCTGGGCCTGGGAATATTTTTTACTGAATCTAATTATAACACATGTGCATCACAGCTGCCAAAAACTGGACTCCAATGACTTTAAGAAGCAACTAATGGTGTATTTCCAAAGCCAAGTAACAACTTGAAAAATATAAAAAAGCCAACAATCTCTCATACGAATAGAAAAGCTTCTGAAAACATCTTCAAAATGCCATATAAAACCCCATAACAATTTCACAGCTACTTTTGTTTATTACAGAGAACTCTTAAGAGTGTTTCTTGTTTTTTTTATTAAGCAACCAGAGACAACATAATAAGGCTGTAAATCCTTCTACCAAGCTATTTGTTCTGTTTCAAAATATCTGTAGCTGCGGGCTCTGATATAGGTGCAGTGACTCAAAGTGCCACAACTGCCCCAGATGACTGTCCTGGTAGCAGAGTTCACAGGTAGGTGTGTGCCCCCAGGCAGTGTAACTCTGGCTAGACAGAACTATGCAAACTTATTTTTTTAGCAGTTTAAGCTAACTGAGCTGGGGCTAGGTAGCATTCATGTGCTTGCTTCCCTGGCCGACTGCTCCGCAGCTCCAGAAGCGGGAAGTGTTGGGAGCAGAGAAATTCTGACACCTGTGGGTGAGGGGATCTCAGACTGCACACGAAAGTCCAACATAGCTCATCCGTTAGAGCTGTTACGTACGTCTAAAAACCAGTCCCTTCTATTGTTAATGCCAAAGATATCTATGAGTTTCTTTGCAGCACCTAATCTCTGGACACTACTTACCACACGGCATTATAGAGAAAATATAAAAGCCTAAGGCTTCGACACTCATTAAAGGCTTTTAATGTATTTAAAAAATACTCTTTCAGAGCATGCATTAACTACCACACATTATTTTGGAGGCAATGTATGTAATAATTATCTTTGGTCTTTGCTGCATCACTGCTGCAGCTCGCGTGACTTTATCCAAGGCTGTATCCAACAGCTGTGCCCAACAGGAAGCAAAATGCAGTGAGTAATAGAATACTGCTAAAAAACCAAATGTGAATTGTAAGAAGCAGCCTCTGAGGTTGATCTGCTCAAATTACAAATTCAGGCTCTGTGCACTGAGACCTAATAATTCAGCATGCATCTGCCCAAGCTGCTAGGTGTAGTCCATCTGAATGCACAAACAGAATCTGGGGGTAAATATCAGTCAACTGAATATGTAGTTCTGCTGCTAGGCTTTCCCGGAGGCAGAGATCACCCCACAATAAGTTAGGCAACACAGAAGAAGAGGATGTATTCCCCCCCTTAGATGCTGGTGTCCTCGTTAGTATCCTAAGCTCCTCTGACAGTCAGCAGAGTAAGTATGCAGCTCCAGGCAGCATGCAGAGCACCAAAGCCAGGCAGCCGCTGGAAGGCTGAATGCTGGAAAATCTGAACCCCACCCAGAAATTCCACCTTCTTTCCAGCTGCAGAGGTCTGCACTGCAGATTACCTTCTGATATGCTCAGTGGGAGAATCCTACCCTATCTGACTACAGACTGTGAGAGGGAATCCAAAGCAACCACCGTGGATGTCTTCAGGGCTGCAACACATCCTGAAACAAGTGCGTGTCAATACAGTTTGCACCAGGAAGGACAAAGGACAAGGACTGTTACCTAAAGGGTCAGCGTAAAGCATCCTCTCCAAGTACCAAACAGCATGGTGGGTAATCTGACTTTTCTCTAAATTGTTTAAAATCAACCAAAAAGAAAGCAAGCAGGCAACAACGGAGAAGCACAGAACCTATTCTGATTTTAGTAGAACTTCTAGTCATTGCTAAAAGAATCATTTCATAAAACGAACAGAATGAATTTTAGAGATAAAAGAATATGAAATGTGATTAGTTCAGTGAAAAAAAAAAAAAAAAGAAAATCCACTAAAGGCAACACTTACCAGTTTTCGCTCAGAGTGACCACTGCTAATTTCAATTTGACACAGAAGTCTGATCTCAGCAAAGCTGCCGTTTATAAACCATCGCAGATAGACGCTTGTAGAGCTGTTCCCAGAGACAGTTAACTTTTCTGGAGTTTTTGGATCAACTTAAAAAAAAAAAAAAAAAAAAAAGAAACAACCCTCAGTTCTAAGAAAAAAACATTTGTTTTACTTCAGTAAAATATGATTTTAAAAGATCAAAGAGAACGATAAATAAGTGATCCCCATCAGCAGCTAGGACAGCTGGTGCTGGGAAGGCACCCGCAAGCTATCAAACATGATGCTATCCTCCGCTATCAAAAATGGAAACAGATTTACTTCAGGCTGAGCATACTGGCATGTGTGGTAAGGAGTTGGAAATATAGAAAAACACTTCCTCTTCTACTGACTCCATAAAAAAAGTGAAACATGAGTTATTTCAGAGGACCACAGTCACTAAACTTGGTTCACCTTCTGAAAACTGTTCAAGTTAGACCTCAAAATCTGCAGACTAAGAGAAGATACGACTCCTAAATGATCTCTCACTTCCCAAAACTCCCTTCACGGATTGTTTTCAACAAGATTAGCACTACTATTCATAGTAATCAGAGAAAAAAAAATCTCTACTGTTGAAATCAGTCCAGTTACCCTTAAGGAAATGTGTACTCCATTTTGACAATAAAGTGGACAGTGAAGGAAAGAAAGGAAACAAATAGGAAATAGTTGTATCGATTGGATGCAAAATATCCTTAATTTATAATGATCAGATGTAATTAACAGATTCTGCTTTTCTAGGACCTGCCAATTTATTCTGATATTTCCAATCTCAGACTAGTTGAAGTGAGGCATGGACAAAAAAACCTGCACTATCGTTTTTGGTTTGGTTTTTTTTTCAGAAAGAATGGGAGAATCCTCAGAAAAGAAGAAAGAATCCTGAATCTTCAGCTGTAGTTGCGGAGGCAGATGGAAAAAGATGGAGAAGACAGCATTAGAAAGGCAGTGATCTTTCCCCTCTCCTTGTTTAAACTTAAAGGTCTAACTAAGGATGTTCTTTCTTTCTACAAACCACGACTGCAGATGATCATGGCTATTACTGACAGCAGGTAATACTTCTGCTATTACCTTCTACCTTATAGTGCTGCTTTTGTAATGCTCCATAGCCTCCTGCTGTAAAACTGCATAGTATTTTACCCTGTAAGAAACTGAAATACGTGGTCACTTACAGTTCATGAAGTTATACCCAAATTTTAATTATTTGTGTGTAATAGAATATGAAGTAATACATAAACAGCAGCTGGCTAATTGTTAGATTAACTGCAAGGATTGTTTATCCATCTAGCAGTGTATCCTCTCCTGGTGGCACTGCTGTTGAGATCTGGCTTCTCCTTGAACAGACAGTCACTCCCTCAGGACAGGTCCTAAGCTACTTTCAGCAAAATAATGACAAGTATACCATGTCAGAGTTCTTCAAACCCAAACCAAACAAACGGCTAGCATGCAGTAAACATTATTTTTGCCTTGTAATTCTTAAGCCTTACCTCTTTGAGTTAAATCAACTAAAAGGGAGGACTCTGCTTGCCCAATGGGATTGGAAACACCTAATATGAAATCGTAGGTTTTTTGGTCAGCCAGTACTGGAAACTCACAGGCACGATCTCTGTTCATTTCATTGACTTCACATGAAACATTTTTACCAGATATTCTACAAAGCAAAATGGTGGGGGAACAACTTAATTTTTTTGAGAAAGATTAATTTCTATCAACAGTCAAAAATCTAGACTAAAAACACAGTAAAGAACTATGGGTTCACTGACACATGGCTTACAGAACAATTCGATTGCAGAGGCATATCTAACACTACAATGCAGGTTAAAGTGGCATCAGTCATGACTTGCCCTGTTCTCACTTGAAATTTTCCTCTTCCACTAGCATAACATTTCCATTCTCTCACTTCTCAAAATCCTGGAAAACAGGTAGGTCCTGTAAAACCACCTCACAAGTCACAACTAAGATTCTGATTTAAAGTATCTTTGCTCAGATCAGCATACATTTGCATTTAAAGAATGTTCGTAATTGCTTTCTGAACTAGGGAGAAGTGACACACTAATCTGTGTCTATCAACCCTGCCAACCTAAACCAAAGTTTGTTACCTGGGATACATCCACTAATCCCAGCTGGTTTTAAATGAAAACCAGGACAGTTGTGCTGGTAACAGCCAAGACCAGATTTAGATCTTCAGGGGTAAAATCTAAAGTGTGTATCTGTATGTATGTACACATACAGAAGTTGCTCTAATTGCGATTTGTGCAAACCTCTCATTCCAAAGCACACATTTAATTTCTTCCTTTGGGCATTTTCACCATGTTCCAGTTGAGCTCTGAGCTATCTCCACACCAAAGTCTCTGTTTCAGTGTGGGCTGGGAACACGGACAAGAATATTTACCCTGAAATGCATCACATCAATCTCACAGCTTTAGGCTGAGCAAAACAAGTCTGAACTACATCCTTGTTCATGAGCTGAACACGGGCAGAGAGTGACTGCAGTTCCTTTCTTTTTAATACCTTGTTGGTTTTGTCCAACTCTGTATCCTACCCAATGACTCTTTTAGCAGTAGCACCCTGGATGACATCTGTGACTGTACCTCAGTCTTCATTGCTTCTGACTCACTTCAAAGCCACTAGAAGACTCAGTTTTCCACAGTTTGTGTGGCTCTGGCTCTCTCCTGTCTTCCCTGATTGCTCCTTTGGCATTGCAGGGGAGCATCAACGCCACAGGAACTTCAACTCCTCGCTAGCTTGTAATCGCAACCACCAAGCACATTTGCAACTGCTATTCCAAAACAATGACTCTTCACTTTTAAGGCTTTATATGGCCTATCACATAAGACAAACTAGTGGGGGTACCAGCCCTGATCTCTTTCTTTGGGTGATACCAGTGCTATGTATCCCTTTCAGTGCTTCCCAGGTAACATGCACTTTGCCTGCTTTACACTGTCTAGCTCTTAATGCTGGGAGGACGATGGATATAGGCTTATTGCTATTTCTCTAGTACCATTTGGGACACGACCCATGGCCTATCTTATAATTGCTCCTCAGTTTCTGTCATTCTGCATATCAGAAGCTCAGTAAATATCAGACAGATTATCTGACAGGTTTCATATTAACAAAAAAAGATAAATTACTAGTGATTGACTCCCACCATCTCCCTGTATTTTATTATTGGTCTTATCTATGTGTTGGCAGCAACCTGACACACTAAGTGCTTTATTTTCTCATGAGTTTATAATGGCATAAGACTTTGGAAAAAGTAATCCTTAATTACCACCACAATTCTGCAAAGTTAGACAAAGGTTCTCCAAGTCTAGTTCAGTTTCAACTTCCACAAACTCTTGAAAAGTATTTTAGGCTCTCAATAATGGAGACTCTAATTTAAATAAGCATGGTACATTAAGTCACAGGGAGCAATGGATATATTCCAGTTCTACCTTTTTATTTCTTTTAATGCTGAACTGTTTTACCTTTCAAATAAACTGTACTTTGTTCTTCGTTTTCCATATAGTCCACTGGGTCTGCCTGGTTTCCAGGTGCATTTTATTTTCAGGAAGTTAGATGTTTCACAGCTGAGGTTTTGGGGAGTATCAGGGGCATCTGCAGCATGAAAGGAAACACAGTTAGCTGATGTTCTGCCATCCTAATGTGATAGCTGGGACACAAGCTTCCTGAAAGCATCACCATTCGTTTTGGCTGGAATCGTGTGCCTTACAAATACATGGCAATAGTTACTCTTCAAACATATAAATAATATGCTTTTAAAAAATGCCAATAAAACAGATGAATAATTATTTTCAGGCCCATCTGACTAAAACTTGACTCTAGGCTTCTAAGTGGGTGGGTAATCTGGTAAATCACATGCAAATATGTTCACAAGCTCCAGGCTCTGACCTGGAAGTGTTTCACTGAAACCCTGCCAAGACTTTTCCAAAATTCTGAGCATCAGTTTAGCTGCTGAGCAATGCAGGAATGCTGTTGGCTGTGCATCGCATTTTCTTACACGCCAGCCCCTCTGCTGCTTTGAATTATCCAAGCAAGTCTTGTCAAGGAGATGTTCCCTTTAGAATGAATTCCACACTGAATTAGAAAGCTAAAGCAGGCCCCAAATGGCTTGTCCTCTTCAACCTTACTTTGGAAGCACTCATCTTTTTCTTTTAAGCCTTGTTCTTTGCTTCCATAATAGAGCAGTGCTGAGTACCTTCCTGGAGATGGGCAGCGCTGCCAACACTGAATCACCATGCTAATATGAGACTAAGGAGAACACTTAAGTCAAGTCTCACATGCTTTTCTCCAAAAGGTGAGACAATAATATCCATGCAGTTGGCCTACAGAAGGGGCACTAACGCAAGAGGTAAGAGTGGCAGGATTAGGTCTAGTTATAAGCAGCAGGCCAAAATGAGCACTTATTTTGCCCAGGCTTAGCCAAGGTGGTATGTATACCCATTTACTTCCTCTACCTTTTCTTTCCCAAATGTCTCTCATCAGCAAAAGCATCAAGAGAAGTCTTCCCCCTTCCCACTGAGTAGGCACTACAAGAAGAAACAGTGGCAGGAAACAGACTTCACCACATCCCAGCTCTTCAAAAACCACTGTATGGGAAAAACCTGTGGGATATCACTAGTGTTCATTCATGAACTGCTGACCTGGAAGATTCTCCCACAAAAGCACATACTGAACAAATAATATAAAAATGGCATCTCACTGAGAAGTCATAAAAGGTTGGATTCTGTTTTGCATTTGGTATCACACACTTCATACAGTGTCAATGACAGGAGGCACAGCCTGAAGTAAGAATGTAAATTCAAAATGGGTCTGGTCTCCCCTTTCCTTTCCCTCAACCCTAATGACCCTAAGCTAGAAATGCCTGCATTTTAATGGGGAACAGGATCCTAATCATCAGTGACACAGAAAATGCGATTGACTGCACATTCAGCAAGTTTGCAGGTGACATCACGCTGCGTGGTGAAGTTGACATGCCAGAGGGACAGGATGTCATCCAGAGGGACCTGGATGAATGGTCCTGCACTTGGGTAGGGACAATCCTTGCTATCAATACAGGCTGGAAAATGAGGTAGAGAGCAGCAGTACGGTAAAAGACTTGGGGATATTGATGGATGAAAAGCTGGACATGAGTCCCCAGTGCGCATCTGCATCCCAGAAGGCCAATCATATCCTGGGTGATTCTCACCCCCTACTCTGTTCTGCTGAGCCCCCACCTGGAGTACTGCCTCCAGCTCTGGAGTCCTCAGCACAAGGAGGACATGGACCACTTGGAACAGGTCCAGAGGAGGGCCATGAGAATGATGAGAGGGTTGGAGAGAGTTGATCAGTCTGAAGAAAAAAAGAAGGCTCATGGGAAACCTTACAGAGGTCTTCCAGTACCTGAAAGGGACCTAGAGAAAAGCTGGAAAGAGTATTTCTAAGGGCATATAGTGGCAGGACAAGGGAAAATGGTTTTAAACTAGAGCTGTGTAGATTTAGATTAGACATTAGGGAGAAGTTCTCACTATGAGGGTGGTGAAACAATGGATCAGGTTTCCCACAGAGGTGGTGGAGGCTCCATCCCAGGAGATATTAAATGTCAGGCTTGATGAAGCTCTGAGCAACCTGATCTAGTTAAAGGTGTCCCTGCTTACTGCAGGAGGGTTGGACTAGATGACCTTTAAAGGTCCCTTCCAACCTAACTACTCTATGATTCTAATGGGCAGCTACTGGAAGACTGTAACTCTCAAAAACCCTGTTGGGGAAACACACAAATCTCTGAAATTACCAATTAAGGGAAAGAAGAACCAGGTACTTTCAGTAACTTGTTTTAAGAGGTAGCTCTATCTGGAAGAGATTTCTGAGTCTGGCATGGTTACACAGAGAGTATACACAGTGATTCAGTATCTTGAAAGAAACTGCTAAAAGAATGTTTATGGGATTTTCCACAAAAGATGAACCATCAGCAGGGTTTCTTTGCTGTAAGTAGCTCCCAGGGAGCTACTGCCCTAGATAAGCATCTGTTGTTGTTGTTGCAAGTCTCAATGTTTTACTGGTTTAATTCAACTGACTGGCAAATGCAAGTTCTTGCTCTTACTCTCACCTTGTCACGGACCAAACTAGAGCAGATGTAAACCTAAAGTGATAGAGACTAAGGATGAATCCTCATACAGCAATAAACTACTATGTATTCCAGAAATGTCTTAGAAAAAGAGGTCAAGGAGAGAAGCACTGGGCCAGATCCTAAGAGAAGATGCCTTACATAGGTACCTCCTCATAATCCCAGCCTCGCTATCTTCTCCATGGGCTGGAGTTTCCACAGTGAAATCAAACAAGTACAATCCCAGTTCATCATCAGAAACCAAAGGCCAGGGGGGAAAAAAGCCACAACAGTATTTGTTTCCTAGCAGAACCCCAGGTCTCAACATTATTTTGATTTTCCTAAGTTTACTAAATCACAGAATCACAGAGTTGTAGGGGTTGGAAGGGACCTGGAGAGATCATCGGGTACAACCCCCCTGCCAAAGCAGCTCCCTAGCTCAAACTACACAGATAGGCATCCAGACGGGTCTTGAATATCTCCAGAGAAGGAGACTCCACCACCTCCCTGGGCATGAAGATACATAAAGATACATAAACATGAAGATACATACATCCTACAAACAACACAGTTCCATCCATATCATCTTCAGACAGTATGCACACCACATTTGTCCCACTGGCATCTGAAGCACTGGCATTTAGCACTCTGATTGCACTGCTCCGATTGCTCAGATGTATCATTGGGTATCTTGTTGGTCCGTAAGTCATCTGTTGTATCTGCTGTCCTTCTTTATGGACACAACAAATTGTCACATCTGAACCTACTGCTACCACAGTGTCCTGAGGAAACACCCCACTCCCACTGGACTCGGCATCTTTTCCTAGAAGAGAAAAAGAGCAGAAAACAAAAACAAATAAAAAACTCTCACATAAACAATATGGTATAAACATGATCGGCCCTCCAGTGCATACAAATCCATGTTTACCAGGTTTCATTAACCAATGATTGCATTATTTCTCTCATGAAAACACAACCAAAAGCCACAACCTTGCACTGCCTAATGTTTTTCCTCTGATCTTGGCTTGTTTTAGGAACAAACATACCAGGGACCTCTTGTAATGGGCTCCAGTCACTCCAGTCCTTGAGGCTAAACTCCGTTACGTTAATATAACAGCGAATCTTCACATAATGTGATGTACATTCCAAAGGCATATCTGATGTCCAGTTCCAAGAAAGAATGATGTCTTCGTGAGTCAGTTTTGAGTAGTAAGTTACCTACAAAGTTTAAAAAAAAACCCGAAACAACCAAGAGTTTTTGAAGACTTGTTAACAATGACCTGTTATCTCCCAAGTATCAACAGAATGGTGGAGTAAATCACAAAATCCTGATAGATGGTTGACATGTCCCACCTAACTTTCAGTTGTGATATGAACTTAATTGGACAAAAGCCTAAGATGGTAAACAGCCCACCAGCCAGGTAAACTCCCAGCCAGAAATACCAGAGGACAAACGTTTATGGGAGAGCAGGAAGCTCACAACACATTAAAAAAAATACATATTGCATCCCAGTATCCTGGACCTCTCCCAGGCTGGGAAAAGTTTCAACTTTTTCAAAACGAAACTCTTCTAATATTAGTCCCAGGTTGCACACTTTATCTTTTTTTTTTTTTTTTTAACATTCCTAAAAATTACAGAACAGAACTATAAATTGTGAAAGAAGAAAAAAAAAACCCCGGCAAACTGAATTCAAAGACCACCAAGGCTTCAGATACTATCTGAGAAGTAAGGCAGAGATACTGGTGTAATCCACCAAATTCATAGGCAAGTTCTAATTAAAATCCCCATGATGGATTTTAAAAAATAAAAAAGTGTGACTTTGAATAAATACTGACTGTACAGCAGTCAGTGTCCTCATAACATTGAAACTTTAGCTAGAAACTTAACAAGAAATTACTTATCGGAAGCATGATGACACTCAGATTCTGTAAAGCTCTACAACTGTTGTGAGACTCAGCTTTCTTCAAACGACCTTCCTGAATATCACCAAGGGCAGTAATTGCGTATATATCTTTCATAAAGGGAGTAAAGGACTTACTTGTGTGACTTGTTCCTTTACTTCTTTACGGAGTACCTGAATCTGCCAATAGGCATCCAGTCCGTATGGGAAGTGTGATCCATTATCAATCCACTTCAGATTTAACGTGGAAGTTGAGAAGTCAGGTGTTAAACTAAGATTATGTGGAGCGAGAGGAACAAATGCTTGAAGGAGAAAGAGGGGGAAAAAGCCATATTCAAGTCATTAGTCAGCAACACCAGCCCTACAGGCGTAAAGCAGCTACCTCTCTCTGCTCTCAACTGGCTACTAGCCATACAAATATGTAACTCAACCTCTGTAATTACAACAAGATGGGCCCTGTCATTACTTGAGCATGAAAGTTCCCAGGAAAGCACAGGTGCCAATGAGTCACTAGGTAGCATTTTCTTCTAACACCTCAGCATGCAGATGTGTGAGTAACTGATCATGAATGTACGTCTTCAAAATTCATAGTAAGGAAGATGTATATTTCACAACCTTCGTTCAATGCTGCAGAGATAATGCAATGCAGCATGGTTGACAGTCTTGGAAGTGTACGTGAGAACACATGTTGGAGGATGATGGGAGAATTGCCCTGAAGAAACAGTGTGTTTTGGAGACCAGCAGGGAAGAGGGGGCTGGCAACAAACGCTGGAGTATGGAGAAAGGAGAGCTGAAACAGGGTGGAAAAAGCTCACATGAAGCTCTGAAGAGGATGATGGGGAATGTAATTTTAAGCTGCAAGAAGTATTAAAGGTACAGCATGGTGATGGGGACAGGACAGGGAGATTAACCAGAAGCATGTCTTCTATGAATGGGTGGTGGTGAAGCAAGAGGCTGAGAAGCAGGCAAGCCTTATGGCAGTACACCAGGCCTGGTGCAGTATAAATCTGAAGGTGTGGTTTATCCAACTTCAATCCTGGCCAAGACTCTGAGAGCCTACAAAGTGTTTGGCATAGTCAATGCACTACTTGCAATAACACGTGACAAACCTGATAGAGTCATCCTGCCTGGAATCAGCGAGAGCCAGGAGAACACGGTGTGTTGCCCAATATTTCTGAACGGCATTTTTGTTAAGTTCATTTTGTTAAATTCTTGAACAACTCAGCTGAAGAGAAAACTGAGCCATAATTTTGATAGAGTAAGACAGAATAAGCAGTCAAACCAAACTTCAAGACTAAATTATGGGGAACTGTGGCAGGTGGTGTCAATGTCATTTACAGCTTCCTCCTTTGGGAGGAAGGAGGTGGGAAAAAGTCTAATTTATCTATGAATCCAATATAATGCAGCCTACTCCCATTTCCTGAGTTTCATATACATTTGAACAGAATAGGTAAATTGGGCATACATTAAGAAAATATGATCCTGTCAGGAGTGACATACTGTTCTTAAAATGTTGTGAAATTGCACTTGGCTCTGTAGCAGGGAGAACTGTAGGAAGGTTATTTCTCCCTTTCCCGATTCTAGCCTGAGCAAATCTACTTTATGCTCCTTGCAGGTACTTCAGTATGTAGATTAGGAACTTGTTTACAAATCCTTCCTAATTTGTAATTAGGGGAAAAAAAAAAAAAGGAGCCGAATGACTATGGGGATTAAAGTGTTGTACTTCATTTTTCTCCTCACATTCTGCCATTGATTTCTCTGCTATGATCTACGGATAAGAGGGGTTTTCTTTCTCCTGAAGGGGGACAGAAAATAACCAGCTATGTAAGGTACATTCATATGGACTCACCACATCAACATTTTACATACAGAAACCCTGCCAAAGAAAACTGCAAGCATATACACTTCTGCAGCACTGTTAATCATGGCATAAAGGCTTATGTACACACGTAAAACCTGATACTTACAGATGTCTGTCTTGTGAATTTCAAATTCTTTGGTAGTGAGAGGAGTTCCAGAAATGCTGTTTGTGGTTATTGTCACCGTGGTGGAGCTCTCTGGGACTGGAATCTCAACCCTCCTCTCCTTAGTTTTAAAACACACTGGATGGGGGAGGTCACTGAAGAGACAGAGAGGATTAAACACGTATTTCAGCTGATAGGAAGCTAGGGGAAGTTAAGTCCTATTCCTAGGACACTAATAAAACACAAATTCTCTGTAATACAACAGAGAACTCTACACTAAGTCTCTGAAGGAGTAAGACTTACATGGGCTTCTGCTAGTATCAGATTAACAGCCATTCCCTGTGCACTAGTTGTATAGCACAGATACACAGCTGTTAAGAGAAAGCTTCTAAGTGAAAAAATGGCTTTTTAACCAACAGACATAATTCTGATACCTACAGTCATCATGAATCAATGCTTCAAAATAAAATCCTCCAAAATGAAATCCAACCCAGCACTTCCCCTGCCCTTTATGTTTCCTTACTCTCATTCCCTCCATATCTTCTGAACGTAATGGCATACAGATGCAAAGAACAGGTCCACCCTCCTGCGTGCCCATTTCACAACACTTTCTCTCCCTTCTGCTGCTCAGCTCACAGGGAAAGAGCAGAGGGCAGGGGAGAGAACTGCTAAAATCCCAGGTAGAAATACAGTCTGCTCATAACGTTTGTGCCGTGCTCAGCACAATGTGATCTGCACTTTGTCTGAAGGTCATAGATACATACAGGAAACAATAATGGATGGGTGAAGTCCCTTTGCTCACCATCATTGACAGACGAAGGCAAAAAGTTTGGAAAAATCCAGATCTTCCTCTTGGGGGAATGATGGGAGGAAGGAACGCAAAGAGAACAATGCCAGACTTCCTGCTGAGAGACTGTTACTCACTTATGAACTGGAACAGGACCCTGGAGCTCCTATCAGCTGGAGTCAAGAGCCTGGGCTGAACTTTTAAGATTCACGCAAACCCTGGGATAGTGAAGGCCAGCTGAGCCTTGAGTGCTCAGAAAGGCTTTTCCTCTTCTGTACTGAGATAATATTAGAGGATGTTTGGGCAACTGAAAAACAGAATCTCTTTCCCTCAGGGAGGTCTGTACTAAACTCAGTCCTCAGCCGCTCTGCTTCGGGGACCCAATGCTGTTCTGTTTTGCTAAGGAGAAACAGCAGCAGCTACATGGCTGTTCTGGTTTAGAGGGCAGTACCTCATGAACTCTACACTCATGAACTCTGGCCGCAATGTCACATATATGTTTGGGGTAGGGTTTTTTTTTGTATGGAAATGACAGCTGGCAATGCAGGAGGAATAATTAAACACAGAAAATCAAACGTGTAGGTGGAAGAAGTGCAGCCAAACCCTGGGACCCCTAGGAAAAGTCTGGGCTGTCTGCAGAATTTACAGGAAAAAAAGGCAGAACAAATATGTGGACTGGGGGCAGGATCAAGATGCAAAAAGGATTTGAACTCATCTCCAGCACATGATAAGCATTTGGCAGACCCACAGCACGGGGAATTGCACATGTAGTTCTCATTAGTGAAAAACACACTGAAGATTTAGAGGGTTTTAAATGTTTTTCAAAATTTTCAACTTACATTCACTTTGGAAAAGTTATTGTAATTGTGGAATAACTTTTATGTTTCCTCTAACACAATGCTCTCCAGACAGCTTAGAATTTATAAAGGTTATAAGACAGCCACCAAGAGATTTCTTGTGTTTTTCCACATGTGAATCTCAACACTTATGTCATATATTCTACCGCTTTGGCCCAAAATATCAGGATTCTCTTCTTCCAACTATCATTTCCTTTTGGATTGAACCTACTATGAAGCTGTCCCTCATGAAAACTCTGAGCAAGGGCTAGGCAGACACACAGAGAAGTCTGAGTAAATGAGAGCATCTTCCAGTTGTTTGAAGACAGCAAGCAGATTTTGGCAGGAGAATTGTTAGCATAAAACAAGACTTCGCCAGAAATCTTGCCATTGCCTGAGTTAACAGTGCCTTGAGGGAGCACCACCCAAGGAAAACCAATGCGGAGATGCTGGGAAACAATAGCATCACTAATTCCATGGGTAGTGACTGAGGAATGGCAATCACTGTTTGGTAGTTTCCAACCAGGTATACAAGGGACTCACTTGGTAGTGTAGCAAAAGTCAGTTTGTCCATGTCTTCCTTTAGAAGAGACATTCCAAGTACAGGTCATTTCACGTAAGTTGTGTGTTACACATTTCAAATGCTGGGCGCGCACCACAGAACCTGAAATCAGGTAGGAAATACTGTCAAAAACTGCAGGTCTAAAGGGATCACCTGTACAACAAATACTATCACTCACATCTATTATTTTTGCATTCTTATTGCATGCATGTCTGGCCACTGATCTGTGTGCCTGATTACAGACAGCCACAGACTATCACATTTTTAGAAGTACCTAAAAGATGGGTTTATAGATATGTGCAAGGACACAGGCATGCTGTTTCTTTCTACAGTACTCATTCCTAGCCTAGCCTAATAAGCAGGCTTTGGGCCAATGGCAAAACCACAAGCTTTGATGATAAGCTTAATGAGTTTTTTGCTCTCCTCCACTGTCCTACATGGAGGGCACTTAATGACAGAAGGGCAATTAATGATAATGTGTGAAACTGTCACACATAGCTGACATATGCAGCAAGAAGGCTTCAATGTGGACATTTACACCAACTGCATATGCAGACTATCACTGCTGCCTTATAGAAAATTTAACACCCAATTTTGCACTGGTTTATGAGATGCCACTGGTTGTGGGAAGCAGAGAGCAGGCTTGGCAGAACCTCCACTCCAAGGATGGTGTGGGACCACAGAAGTGATGGTTTTTGAACATACATACAGTAGGAATACAGTGGGATCAGTACAGAAGTTACAAACTAATTAGTGAATAACATGGCAATAAACTCACCTATCTCTTGGCTATAAATTAAGCTTCTTAAACATAAAATAGCTAGCCCTAAAAGGCAGCGGAGGCTTGAATTCTTCCACATTCTTCTACTGTTTGCTTTCAGAACAGCAGCTTCAAGCAGGAATAAATGTCATCTTCCAACCAGCTGGTCAGTTCTAAAATTAAAAAGAAAACCAACTTTGAAATTCCAGAGCTGGTACTCCACAAACACCATTTCTTGTACCATCTACTTTCCTTCTTCAGTGCTGCTCCCAGGCACAGAAACTTGCTTCTCTTTGTTTACCTGGCAAGCAAACCTTGAGTGGCGAGTCCCAACCACTCCTTGATGCATGTCTTTTCAACGATGCATTTCAAACAGAACCTCAAGAATCACAGGCTACACAATCACCCAACAATCTACAGGCCTCTTTCAGGACTACCTGAGGCAGAAAGAGAACAGACATGACAGGATATTCCTCTAGAACAGTCCTCTTCAACTTAGATGATGTGTCACACTCTCAGAGGGTCTAGTGCACCATGAAGGGAAATGTCCCCCACTTTGAACATGGGTTTAAGAGGACAGAAGAACCTATCTGTTTTCCACTCTTCACTGCTCACTTTTAATATTGCTTTTATTCAAAGTCATGGGATGCCCATGACCCTGCAGAACCAGATCTGATCACCCTGGATCACTAGTTCAATCCAGCATTAAGTAATAAATAAAAGCAGGGGGGTAGGGGGAGGTGGAAATTACAGCCATTTCTATACCAAAATATACCTGTTGCTATAAATACTGACCTTGAGATAGAAGCTATCTAGACTATTATATTTGACTTGCTCTTTGGAGATTACTGTCCCACATGTTTTTCAAAGAGAAGTTCAAATGTTAATCAAGGTCCGGAGAACACATTTAGTTCCACACACACATCTACCACCATTATTTTTTGTTCTCTAAAAGAAAGCTCCAGGAAAGATTACCCTAAAGCCCATCCAACCCCTGACGCATTTTTTCCCTGACACCAAATCTCCAAAGGCTTGAACATACTCCAAGAGTACCTCTCAGGTAAGTAAGGAGCCTTCTCTCAGTGACCAACAGCAGGAGCTGGGGCATTTTCACATGAGAACATAGCTGAACCAGCCTCTCCAGTTTTCTAAAATTCACATTTTGTCCAGACTACATCTTCTAAAAGTCTCAAGCAGAAAGGCTCCTAACCTTGTCTTCCAAAGCTAGATGTGCATATTTTCAGAATAACACACTCTGCCTAAAACCCTCTGTAATTTTAAAAGAAGCTTCACTGAAGTCTGCTGCACCACCAGGAATATGCTCCTTCATCCTGACAGTACAACCTTATGTGGCTTTTAACTTTTTTTTTAAGGAATTCTCCCTCAAGGGACAGCTGAGAGTGCCCAAAATGCTCTTCCGTCCCTCACCACTATGCCCTGTTCAAGGAGGAACATATCATCACTATGTCAAATAATCCAGAGCTGTTCACAAGGGGACACTTCTCTTCCTTCTCTTAATCTACAAAAAACAGACTAAGAGAAAAAAACAGGCAGTACAAGAGCTCAGAGAGATGCTACAGTAAAAGCATCACATCTAGAGGGAAGAAACACCCTTAAAACTTCAGAATTATTTTATTTTCATAATGTTCTCAAGCCACCTTAAGTCCTCAATAAAAACATGCTACTTCAAGCTACACTACCCCCAAACACATTCAGTTCTCCTTTTTATGTATTCCTGAAGTGTAATATCCATGTTATGCAACTTGTGGCATAATGTGGATATTACACTTTAGGAATATATACAAAGGACAAAGAAAGACTAAAGTTCATCAAATCCATGTTCAGGTAAGGATGAATCAAGAACCCATTAGCACACAAAATATTTTAACCTCTGTGCCGGAAGACACCCAATGTATTTTGGTTTCTGTCAGGGTCTTCATGTTGTACTTGTTCATTTTACTAATCAAAATATGGAATGTCATCTCCTGGTTTAAGTTCGCTCACAAACTTCTCAATTCATCAAACACATGAAGATCACTCAGACAGATCTGGGAGTTAAATGAGTAAAATGACAGATTTCTATTTGTGTTGTCTCTAAATTGTATGTCTGTCTTTGAGCACTTTTTCAAAGGCTACCTCTGGTTTGCAGAAAAGCACAGCATCGAAATTTCAATTTTTACATTAAAATCAGTTGATATTCCCCCAACAGCTAGCAGAGGCCAAGGAAAGAATAAAAAAAGAAAAAAAAAAAAGAAAAAAAAAAGAAAAAAAAAAAGAAAAAAAAAAGAAAAAAAAAAAAGAAAAAAAAAAAAAAGGACATCACGGATGCCACTTGAAAGAGAGAAAACTGTACTGTGAAGTTAATTAAATCCCAAGCCTCTCATTTTCTAAACACATTAACTGTACAGGATTGTGCAAAACCTGTTTGGTCATGCCAGATGTATGAGGCAGATTCAGCAACTACACGTGTGTGTGCGTGTGGTTCAAGAAATTCTGTTTTTCTACAACTCTTTCAATACATAGCTTACTGAGTAATCCCTCTACAGCAGAAGTTTTAAGAGTAACATCATAGCAGTGAATTACAAGAAATCCAAGTCATACCCAATTCTCCTAACTCAAGCACAGTTTTGATTTCTGTTTCCGAGTCAGGCATCAAAAGGAACCTATGTACTTTCATGCAGAGCATGTCTCGTAAACCATGGTCTTTCCTAAGAAGCGGAGACTCTCTGCCTCTTGTCTTCCATACACATATTAGTTTGCTGAAAAGTTGGCAACTTGAAGACTCCCAAGGCAAATTTAAAAGCATTAATCAGGAGAAAAGATCACCATTTATAGGCTTGTTTTAATTATAAAGTTATAAAATAACTAAAGTAATTTAAAAATAGGAAGTTCACTTTCTTTGGGTGAAAGCTGCCTTCCATCAGTTCAAGGCCAATCCAAACAAGTCATGGAAGTTTTTCCTTGCCCTGGAGAGATATGAAAAGCATGTCATCCTCTAGGCACATGTACTCTTAGGATGGATAGGACAATATAAGAGTCAGAGATACTTACGACAAGAGAGCTCAGCATTATCTGAGAAAGGCAAAACCTTGACCAGGTCTGCTACAGGAGCAGTAGCTACTAAGTGTAACTGTCTTCACACTGTAAATCTTTATTTTTAAAAGTTAGGTGAAGTTAGTCAGCCCACTCTCTCCACAAGAGCAACTGCAACTAAACAGACATTCATCTTAAAAAACAACATAAGCAATAGCAATCTCATTTCCTAGGGCGACCTGTTGGTGTCACTTTGCTGGCATAATCATGTGTGCTCCCTATGTGCTCCCAAACATGCCAAACGTCCAGCAGTAGCTCCCAAACCCCTTGCTCCATTTTAAGCACATTACTTTGTCTGATCTCCGACAAAGAACAGTTTATCCTCTGCCTTGCAGCAACCTCTTACATAGAAGATGACTGACACTAGGTCTCTGCTAGCTCCTCCCTTAAAAACTCCATTCTTTTTTTCCCACCATTTTCCAGTCTCTGTTTCTAGATTTCTGATCATTCCTGGAACAAGTCCTTTTCTGTGGACCACATCTGCCATACCCTCAGCTTTGAAATTTTTCTGCCCCCTGGGGTCTGAGCATTACAAAGCACAATGAAGGAACTCTTCTACAGCAAACCTATGCGTAGTATGTGTTTACACAGCCCATGTCATATTTGCTTTTCTCTCAGCGTTCAGACCTTGTTGACTCAATTTCAGTGTGTGATCCTGCCCCAGATACTACTGTATAAAACTGCCACGTAGATGTTTATCTAGTACTTCAAACTCCAATCCCATCCGCAAATGGACTGCAAACCTTCTGACTTTGTGTGAGTATATTTGCACAGCAAATTCATCTTAAGGGCCTTGCCTGCAAAGGTTTTGCTTTTGCACTTTTGAAATTTTAAAAGAATTAAAAGTCCCCCATGAATCTATGCGAAGGAACAACAGTGTGTGTGCATCCAAAAAAATACTTAAATGCAAGTTCATGCCACACCATCCCATCAGAAAAGGCATGGAAGGCTTCAGGATGGAATTGCTCTTATTTAAGACCAGCTGCTAAAAACAGGATTCCACAGTAACTGCTGGAAGCTACACAGAGATGTCCTGACTTCTGCCTGGAACTTCATGCTGTGTAGAGGAACTGACCCTTGTGCCTGCAGTCAAAAAAGTTTTTAATTTTATTTTTATGCAGATAAGCTAAGAAAGCAACAATTAGGTTTGGAATCTTCATCACTAAAGCCAAGAGATGGCAGGACTTATTCAAACAGCTCAACACAAACTTTGGACTTCTACATGAGTTTTAAAACTGTTTGGATGCATATGGTGCATCTACTGCTGATCAGACAGATACAAGAAGGAGCATACTCCAAGTCAGTAACATGTGCCTGGGAAAATATCTGTGGAGAGCTTTCCTTCAAAACTGTGTCACAGTAAAAAGGTTGAAGGTTCTGCGAGGACAGCACCAACTGTTTGACATCAACATGCTAACACATACAAGCCTCTTTAGGCCTAAACTCTCCAAGGGAAAATCAGAAGATACCAGTTATCTCCCCTACTGTGTTTCATATTATGGATTTCTTGGCTTAACTGGTTCTGCCGTTCTTTTTTCAAAGCATGGCTGGCCAAATGCTCGATTTTCCTTAAAGGGAAAAGAAGTGTTTTCTTAGCCAGTTGTAACAGCTCAGTTCTAAGCATGTAATATCTCCAAAGCTCAGTTGTACTTCTGAGTTTTCTGGTCCCTGAATGTATTTAATTGTCAAGTGCTTGGAAACCACTTTGAAAACAAACAAAACAGATTAGAAAAAACAATAATCAAAAAATCTTTCTGGCCTGTTTTCTGCCTGCAGTCTGATCGGCCAGTCAAAACCCTTCAGATCTTGTTTTTAAAGAATTTGTTAGTTGAGGATCAGTGGCCACACTTTTTATGGCTTTTGGGTGTTCCACAAGCAGATACCTAAAAAGAAATACTTAAAAAGTTATCTTACATGAAGGGTTTAAGTAAGTGTAGAATACTAATGACAACAGTAAGAAACTTATTATATTTAACATTTAAGAAATCTGTTTGGCAATAAATTTTCTCAAGTTAAAATGTATCTGTTTTTCTCCATGGTTAAAGGTATAGTACATTAAAAGCTCTCAAGTAAAATTATTATATAGTATGCCACTGAAAATTGTAGAGACTGATGGGAAGCTGTATTTTTGGCAATACTGAACAGCCATCATCCTCAATACAGCTAGGCAGAAATGCAGGTGCTAAATATGTGCAAAACCAAAAATTACTCTGCTAAAATTAATACTGCTAAAACAAAAATTACTCTGCTTAGCAGGTGGAGAACACTCATTTTACTTGTCTCTGCCCTAAGATACTAATTTAACCTTTAAAGTGAGAGAAAACACGCCTATATCCAGACAAAAATACATATATCAAATTACACATCCTACTACTGCCAACAGAAAGCTTACAAAAAATTCCCCTATCTGAAAGACCATGCCAGAAGTACGCATTTCTGGGAAACCAAGTAAATTGCCAATACAGCTGACAGTAAAGACAATGAACACAAAAACAGACGATGAACTGATTTTCTTTAGAACAGCTTTGCTGATCCCACAGTCTTCATTCTTTGACTTTAAAGCTAGTGGAGTAATAAAAATAAAAAAAAAAGGAAGTAGAATTAATAAGATTTATTTGAGGGGGTTTGGCTAGTTTTCCGATGAGTACATTCTTCCACCTCCTTAAAAAAAAAAATTCCCAATATTAAGAGAAAAATTTCTTTAGTAATCTAAATGCAGGCTTTCCCTCTCTGTTTTATAACATGGCAGCATTCCACATTATAAAAGATTCGCAGGACATGAATCACTAAAACTCGTTTATAAATGAAGGCTGAATCCCTTTTGGGAATCTGGCTTTCCCCAGTTCTGAGGAATTAATTTAAGATTTTGCTATTTCTCTTTCCGAAAGCTGATAAAATAATTCAAGTTGCCTATCTGCAACAAACGTACTATCCAAATCTGCAGCAGAGGAAAAGGAAACAAAGACAGGGTGTTAAGATATTAAATAGTAAATGTGCAGGAGTGCACAAAGCCAAATTTTCAGTCCTTTGAGACAAACTTTTTTTTTCCCTGTCAAGCACAAGGAGATAAATTCCCTCCTCACTTATTTCTCTAGCTGCCAAACAGCAGCCTAACCTCTGAGTTGCTGGGAAGCCACTGCAGGTACCTGCAGCCATTCCAGGCTGTTTCTGCTCTGTAAGGTGAGGTGAGACGTCAGGATGCAACACGTAAGCTCAACACAAAGATCAACACTGGCACAAATTCATTTTCAAAGCTCCAGCTCACAAGCACCACCTACAAAGGCAAGTATTTTGGCAAGACATTTTACCAACAAGAGTAAAAGCGCACCCCAGCTGCAGGAAATATTTCCCTAGCTCAGAGGGTAAGGCCAACGTGCAGCTGCTTTCCAATATTTCCAGATCCTCCTTTCTTCTAATCCCAGGATTGTTAAACACAAATAACCAAGCTGCACACTAGGAGAGTGGGTGGATACTTCCAGGTAGGATTAGTGTGAGAAGCAGCCTCACCTGGCAAAGAGATGAGCAAAAACTCTGTCCACTGGGTTTCCTGACCTGGGGAGCGTGATGCATGAAGACTGTATACAGGACAGGGTTCTGAAAGGTTTGCTTAAGAAATCCACGAACAAGTACCACAAGGGTAGATTTAGATCAGGCATAGGGAAGACATTCTCATGGCTGCCCCCTCCCTGGCAATGACCAGGGCCAGGATGGATGGAGCTCTGGGCAACCTGGGCTGGTGCAGGGTGTCCCTGACCATGACAGGAGGTGGGGACTAAACGGGCTTTGAGGTCCCTTCCAATTCAGACACTTTTGTGATTCTCTGATTCAAGGGTGATTTCATGAAAGGATTTAGTACCCGTTGGACAGTACAACACACAGACACACAGAAACTGAGACCCTTAGAACTTGCCTTTAGAAAGGAAAATACACAGAAGAAACAGATGTCAAATAGTTTCATCATAGCAATGGATACAGTTTAGAGAAGGATCTGAAAAGTACAAAGGCAGGCTCCTTCAAGTTACCCCTGTCAACTAAAAAAAACCCAATAGCAAAGAACATGACAGGTAGCTTATAGAGAGAATTGGGCAAAATATCCCTGCTGGGAAAGCTGGGCTGGAGAGAAAAAAGCAGCATAGTGATACTGAAGAAGCTTGGCAGCCAGGCAGAGCAAAGCAACGAGACACTGTAGGAATCGATGATTTCCCACAATAAGAACTGAACTTATTAGATGACAGCTTTTGTTTTTCAAGCTAAATATACATTTTGCACACTTTGCCTTTCATTCTCCCTGAATTATGCCCGTTTTCAATTAAACTGTATGCACACGCCGTGCAAGAACGGCCTCCAAGCCAGATGCTGCATTTGATGTTCCTAGCGTGAGATCTTCAGAAGAAAGACACTTTCCGAATAAAACTGGAAGCCCATCTGCTGAGTTCGTAAGTCTGTATCAGCCACCAAGAACATGGCTAAATACAGGCACATCCATAGTTACTAGGAGCACTGCACTGCTTTCCAGATGGTAACAACAGAAAACAAACTATCCTAATACTATCAAAAATAGACTAAATACATCTTGGTATATCTGCAAGCCTGTTTACAATTTATTGTTGTTACATATTAGGCAAACGTTATTATAGATTACCCTGTAAGCCCTATTAGATGTCAGAGAAGGCACGCTAGAGAGGCCTGTCTTGCAGTCCAGCAAAGGCTGGCTTCACTTTGCAGCTATTTGTTCAGTAGGGTCCCTCCATCCAGCTGTTTCACCAAGCTTGTAAGGATGTAGTATGCTGAAACCTCACCTCCTCATTCAGACTGAGCTGAACCTGGGCAGTGTGTTCAAAGTTTACTGCAGGGGTAAAAGGACAGACAAAGCATTATCAGATAAGCTTGACTTCCTTAGGAAGTCAGCTCAAATTAACAAGCACAGATTCTTCTCCCATAGAGGTACAGATGGAAAACACCTAATCATCCCTGAACAAAGAACAAAGCTAAGGGGTGAAGGTTAAGGGACACTCCTGGCCAAAAGAGAAATTTTGATCTTCTAAGCTATTGTGTTGTGCAGGAGAAGGAAACAGCTCCGAGTCATTTACACACTCCTATTTTAACCCATTCAAAAATTTTCTTGATCCTTACTACAACCAGTAAGTTAGTACTGTAGTAAGGTGAAGGATTAAACTTACACTTTTGTGTAAATCTGATACAGCTACACACATTTCCTGATATGCCCGAATTTGGTGACTTCATGGCCAACACACTTCCTTGAATTCTTGCGCTTTGCGGTGCGACATGGAACAAGTTCACTGAACAAAGGCACACAAGTCCAATTACTTTGCATATTTAAAAAAACACCTCTTACCATGAATGCTGTAGCTAAACAGTGCGCCTTTACAATACTGACTACAGACAGGAAGCATAGAAACAACTGTACCCACATTTTTTTGCATCACAGAAACTGAAAACCAAATGAAAATACACAAAGCAGGTTTCCCACTTTTCTGGTACTTGCTGCATTTTACTGGTATATAACTGAAATAAAACACAAAGGCTATTTAATTTTTTTGGGGTACTTCTAGTTGTGCAGTTCTCATAATGATGTTATCTCCAGAGGAAAACATCGTTTGCCTACGTTGACAATTGCGCTTTA
Organism: Laterallus jamaicensis coturniculus; assembly: GCA_022605575.1. Taxonomy (NCBI): domain Eukaryota; kingdom Metazoa; phylum Chordata; class Aves; order Gruiformes; family Rallidae; genus Laterallus; species Laterallus jamaicensis. The sequence goes on along the minus strand of JAKCOX010000024.1, from coordinate 8,444,158 downwards.
CTCAATGTGAGGTTCAGGGGACAGGCTTTACAAACAGGGCTACAGAAAAAACATGTGGTTCCTTAGAAGAGGCCCATTACCCACATAATTCTGTCCCTGACGGTTCTCTTCAGCTTGTACATCCTTATGAACTAATAAACATTAAAAAGTTGACCTTATTAACAAAATAGTTTATTTTCCTTAATCCGGCAACGTTCAAAAACTTATTTTGAACTATATGACCTTTAATCTCCTTTCCATCACAGGAAAAGCCTATTTAGTTTTATAAGAGAACACTGATAATTACTGAAGCAATTCCAAGAGGTTTTTTTTAAACAACCGGCAATGACCTGAGGGTTGGAATCCTTCATTGTTTACAATGAAACCTGTGGTATTTGAATTATTTTTAAGGTACAATGAACCAAATCCAAAGAAAGTCTGTCCTCGTGTACAAACAGCATATAAATAGATCAAATGCTGAAATGCAGCTTTCACATTAAATACTATATTGAGAATAAGGAGCGACAGTTATGCAATATCCTTCCAGAGTGAACGTAAGGAATAAAAGACGCTTACGAGAAATAAATTGATTTTTTTCGTAATCAAGTGAATGGGCAATTCCTGAAACTATAGATCTGTATTGTCTGGTAAACTCCCATTGTATTAATCTTTCTTGAGACTTTAAAAGCTCTCATGCCCCCCCATTTCCACTCATGGTAAGTACCAGATGCGTCACATGAAGACATAGTCCAGCATGTTATCTATGACACGTAGGTTACCCTTCCACTGTGGTAAGCATATGATTTCCCCTCAGGCCCACTCCCAAGTGGGCACTCTAGTGTCACTATTCCCCTTCCAGCCTCTCCAGTAGCATTCCCACCTCTCCAAAGAGGGAAGGTCTACAATACAGTATGACATTATCAGAGCAAACCTGTCCACGCATAATTACATGGCAATTGGCATTTATATCTGTCACATACTGGTTTAGGTGTACCTTATTCCCGTCCAACTCCTCATTTATGCACATACATGTATATCCTCCTTTTAAGGTGGCAAGGTGTAGGATAAGTACTCAGAAACAGAGGTACTGACTTCTACAGTCGATAGATAACTCTTTCCTCACTAACTTTCATAGACCCAAATGAGACCACTGCCAGGCTAAGGAGAATAAACAGTAGCTCCCGCACTTATGCATGCGTGTACACGGACACAGCTACTGGAAAGGGAAACTTGTTCTCTCTCCTACACACATGCCTGCTCACCGTACCAGCACCCTCTCATTCTCTGGATGCTCACAGGTTTATCAGAGCTACACAGGTAACAGACATGCAGGCGCACCTAATCCAGCTGCCTGAAGCTAACACTACTGCTCCTCTGCTCCTCTCAAAGGTCTCCAGGTCCCCCTGTAAGAGACTTACGGTGCACTTACGGATCAGTTCTCACAGCAGCACAAATAGCAACCCACTGCCTCAACACAGATTCATTCATGATAACCTTTCTACCCTTCCAACCAGCTTAGACACCTCCAAAATACAGACTCAGCTGTTTTAGTGTACTCCTCTCCATGCTATCCCCATTGCTACAAATATATGGCACATTGTTCGCCTTAACCGAAAGAAATCACTTAATGGCAGTGCCAAAGGCACAAGATGTAGTTGTTTTATAATTAAATTAACACCTGGTTTTCAATTAAAACAATTCAGCCGAAATACTCAGTTTAGGCAGAACATTGCTTCAAAACAAAACATATTAAAAAGTTCAAATTTAGCTTTCAATTTCTGCTAAGATTTCAATCCAATTCAAACACAGACCAAGATTTCTCAGTCCACATGACTGAAAAGCATGCTAAAAAATTCCAAAGTTCATTCAGAATAGTCCAAATGCGACATTCACATCTTGTTTGTTGGGCTTATCTTCATTTTTCTTTATGTAAATAACCTAGCAGCGCTTCAGCTGTTTCACAAACGGTTTCAGAATGCAAAATACTGCTGTACTTTGTAGGAGGGTAAGACACTTGAACAAACTCCACACTAAATGATTAAAATAAATATTAAGCATTATTAAAATAATGCTCAGGAAAAGGAAGAAAGCAACAGAGAGCTGAACATGTTAAAGTAATGTGCAAGATGGCTTAGACCCGTATGCATCTTCTTTTTCTTGCTGTAAAACAAAGCAACGCTTTTCTGTTATTCCTTTTAGAACTAAGCAAAAGCAGCAAATTGAGTCCCTGCCTATAACCCACCAGCAGCGCTATGACAGCAGTGCCTGGAAGGCTAATGGTGCCACACCTCATTTAAAACTGAAAGCAGTTCATAGAAATTGAGATGGCTACTAGCAGGACATAGAGTGAGTCAGTGTCTTCCCCCGACCTGATTCACGCTTGGAGTAAGAACACAAAACAGGGATTTTCAAAGCCACAACTGCACTTCATCTCACATCTCTGCACTGCTTTCACATGGCCTCAGCATATCATCTATAAACTGCACCTGCCTCTTCTTCAATCCTCTCTTGAAAGCAAGATTCTTCTGATTACTTTTTCCCCCTTTCTCTTCTCAGGGATGACTATGAAAAAGGTCTGTGGAGAGGGAAAAACAACTTTGGATGTTACACACATAAGTCATTCCAACTTTGCTATCTCTGTTTAACAGGGTTCTTCCTTCCTGCTATTATTAGTAAATCTCACAGTTTATGTCTCTTGGTACTGAGCTGGCAGATGATGTACAAAAGAAGAAGGATTTCTTATTAGCTTCTGTCACAAATAAATCCTGTACACCTACACGCTGGCATGGAAAAATCTCTTCCTGTGGAAGGCTGTTCATCACATTTTTCATGCATTGTTGCTGATATGTTTAACTTTTTTGTTTCACAACTCAGCAATGAAGCAGCTATTGTTTCCAAAGTGCTGAGCAAGTCTGACTGTGGGAACGAGAGACGTGCAATAATTCTCAATGGTTTCTCTGGTGGCTGCCCAGTGAGGTGCCCAGGCACAGGGGGGAGAAGGTGGGGACAAAGGGAAACCTAACTGCAGAGAAGAAACAGTTAATTGGACAAATACCCTTTTGGATTAGATATATGAACAACAAGTTCTGTTTTATTTTATTTTTAGTTTCTATTCCTGTATTTTATTCCTTAGAAAAATTTCTGCCCTTTATGCATCTCACCAAGTCCATCCAGATACACAGCATATAACTCACAAGGTCAGGCACATTCTTATAAGCTTACCTAAATCTAAACCTAGAGACCTGCAAAACCTCTAATGTCAATTTCATGGTATGAAACACCAGATCTTGCTTTTTTTGTCCTTTTGTGAAATCCTCTTCCAGAAAACCCTTGTGCCAGTGTCACCACAAAGCAAATCATTAGAACTTACATCACATTTAAAAATAAAAGCACCTCAAATACATTTGGAACGTACTCTGCTTTTCCCATCTTAGAGAGCAATACACAGGATCTGTACAAGGCTCATCTTTCAGAAACATATGTAGATGATAATTCATATGCCTTAGGGACATAAATATTTGACTGAAGGGTGAGACTAGATGATCATTGCGGCCCTTCCGACCCAAATTTTTCCATGATTCTGTGACTTTAGAATAATATATACAGGAAGTCTTTATGAACTATGATACAAGAGATTAAAAAGATCAGAGGTGCATATATGTATTAGGAATGCAAGTGACAGGGATCTCTCCTGAATAATAACAAATTTTTAAAAACTCAAAACCCAACACCAATCAACTATCACTAAAGATGGCAAAAATTAATGTAAATTACTTCAAAGGAAGATATCAACTGGAGGTAATTATTACCACTACTTCTCAAATTCTTATTAAAGTGATCAGTTAATCAAATATCTGGGGTTAGATTGCAGCCTCTTAATTCTCAAGTCTTATGAAACAAGCTGCCTAATGTTATTAGAGATCACCTGTGCCCTCTAACCAGAATGTATTTCAAAGCAGTGGAGTACTGCTTGTGACTAACTGTTGATTCATGCAAGATAACAAGACTTGTCACCACATATCTGTATATATATATATATATATATATATGTATATACACATTGGTCCTGAATTTGGAAAAACATAAGTATATCACTAATTCTGTCCTATGAATAAAAGTATGCATAAACTTACATTTGCAGTGTTGGCAGGAGCCCAGCTGCAGGAGCCTGTGACAGGCTCGTTCCTTAGTCTTCGGTATGCGAGAGCCGGATGCTGAACCGGGCAGTCACATTAGGTACCTGAAGTAAGAAGATTCATATATAATCCATCGGGAAGAACACTACACTAGAGGAACATTCAGAAAAGACATGGAATTTTAAAAGTGTTTAAGTGTGGAGAAAGGAAAACTAACACTATTTTGCTGGAAGCTCGTTAGTGACCTAATTCTACAGGCAGTTATTGTAATGCTTGGTCCTGTTTCTGTCTGCAGTAATCACTGCCCGAACTCTAGCTCAGAGTTACCTAGTGATTAGCAAGCATGAGTACAGCAGACTAGCAGATAGGATAATGGACAAGACTCTAATGTTTTCAAGGATACGTTCTCTGCATATTAACAGCAGCTGCACCACTCATTAGTTGAAACATGGGGAAGCAACTGGAAAACATTCAATTTTCAAACTATCAGTTACCACAGCTCAAGCAAATAAATACATAAACAAAAGTAGCTGAAAATAAAAATCCTCACAACCTAGGCCATATGGATGAAGCTACCTTACAAAAAGCACTCAATCCAACAGCACAAAGCTAGCCATTCATTACCAGTGGAAATGGTTTAATCCAGTACAAAGTCGATTTATGCGCAGGATCAAATGATTACTTAGAGCAGTTTAGGTCTGAGAGACTGACTGTTGTTGCAAAGCCTAAAACAATGCAACTATTTAGCTCAACGAGGTTACTTGATCAGAGTTCTCAATTACGTACAGAGAAAGGATTTAAACAAAACCAACAATACATGAGATACAAGACTCAATGCCACATGGTAGATCTCCACTGAAAAACGCACCTTGTGAAAAGTAAAGCAAATTAAGCATTAGAAAAGCTCTTCAAAGTCAGGTTGAAATGAATGAAACAAAAAATAAGATTGGATGCATTCCAATAAGCCATTCTAAATATGGGCTCAATGCAAATCTTCCCAGATTAAAGTCTTCAGTTCACAATCCACCAAGATCCAACAAGACTGGCATATACCTTGCACAGGTCTCACATTAACAAGCATTTTAATAGTGAAGGAATACAATATACAGGGGAGAAACTACAGATTCTGAGGTGTAATTAAAAATAAAGGTTACATGACAACTTGCTGGATTGACATCTAGGTTTATCCTGTCATTTGAAACATGAGGCAACATTTGGCCAAAAATACCTTCTCTCAAAAATTTCCTAGCATATTGAAAAATAAACAGTCCAATCACATTCAATTTGGAGCAGAAAGCTGTTCTATATTGGGAATCGTGACAATGCTGTTCTAGCAGATGAATGATGAGTTACGTGCTTGGAGACCTGTACACTAAAGACTTCTCATAGCCATGACCTTTGGAAGAGTATGGAGCAGGGGGAAGGAGGGGAAAAGGAAGAGGAACAGGTAGACTCTAGGGAATAGATATTATTATCCTCAGAACCAGAAGAAGCCCTAGCAGGAGTAAAATACCTTACACACACACACAGTAGCCTGTTGCTCACAAGTCAAGATGACACTGAAGTTTACAATATAAACAAATCACATTTTTGGTTTGTTTTTCTCTCTTCCCTCCTCTCTCTCTGGCTAGGATTAAACATTAAAAGCTTATCTCCTTAGTTTTAGCTCCAGAGTAGCTGTAAAACCTTAGAGGTCAGACATCTCTTTTGCTGCAAGTGCTGAACTTGATCCAAAACATGAAATATTGTGAAAATTAGTTGCAATTGGAATACTTGTTACTTACATTCACCTTTGGGCTTCACAGCCTGCAGAAGCCCCACCTATAATGCTAGCCACTATAATTTTCTTCCTAAGTTCATTTGATTTAAGCAGTATTTTTCCCCTGCAGTAATATTAAGACCAATTATTCGAGGAAGATATTTTGAAGCTCTGTCCTCACTGATTTTATTTTTAAGAGAGGCCATTAGATCACCCAATTCAAGAAGGGCAAAGTCGTGGTCAGCCATACAAACAGAGTTACATCACATGATGAGAAGTACTGCTGTCTTGGCAAAAGAACTTCTGGGTGATCACACTGAAGTCCTCTTTGGAAGGGCTACCAGACTACAACAGACATCCCCAAATGGCAACTGCCTGCCCAAGTCAGACCCACGATGAGCAGAGCCATGCTTCATCTCCCACTTGTCCAAATCTCTTTTCTCTGGGCCCTCCAAGGCATGCAGGATGTGCTGTGCAACTCTCAAATATACAAGTACTTCTGAAAGCAGCTTGCTATGTTACAGAAGGTGCTCAAGCAACTCTGGTGCACTGCAATGTGGAGGTATCTCCACCCCTACTAAATGCTGCAGGCAGATTTACCTTCACATTGTCTGGGACCAGCATCTCCAAGTCTGGAAGAGACTACATCAAGTGGCCCAGAGCACCATCTGGCTCCAAACCAGCGTTCTCTGTGCTTCTGCATTCAAAGTGCTTGAAATAAGATAAAGTAGTTTTTAAAGCTTTAGGCTGAAATGTGTGGCCATGCCCAAGGGCACAATGCAAAGGAGCATCAAAGGGCCTAAGGCCAGCTGGGATAGAGATGGCTTGCTCTGCTCACCAAGCTAGCTAACCTTGCCACAGGCCATGTCCACACCATCCAGAATAAATGTTTAACAATGCTATCTAGTTAACTGAGCCTTTTGGAGGGAAGTAACTGATTTATTCAGGGAGCAAAACTCATTTAGATGAACAGTTGACGCCCAGAAGTAAAACATGGACTATTTCTGAGCCATACTGACAGTGTAAATCACCTTCAACTGCTACCTTTACTTTTATTACACCTTTAAGCAGCTTGTGCAATAAGGACAAAATTATACATGTGTAAGGAGAACTCCAGAATACTTTTCTGACAGCATTTATCAACTTTAAAAAATATAATCATACAAATACATTGCTTTATGGTTGAAGTGCAATAAGGCCAACTGCAAGGTCCTGAACGTGGGTCAGCCCACTCTCAAGCACAGCTACAGACAGGGAAGAAAATGGATTGAATGCAACCTGAGAAGAAAGACTTGGTTGGTGGATGCAAAGCTCAACACGAGCCAGAAATGTGTGCTCGCAGGACAGAAAACAAGCTGTGTCCTGGGCTGTATCAGAAACAGTGTGACCAGAAGGTCAAGGGAGGGTATTCTACCCCTCTACTCTGATCTCATGACATCCCACCTAGCTGGAGTACTGCGTCCAGCTCTGAGATCCCCAACATGGAGCTGTTGCAGCAGGTCCAGAGAGGGCTGTGAAGATCATCAGAGAGCTGGAGCATCTCTCCCATGAAGACAGGCTAATGGGGTTGGGCTTGTTCAGCCTGGAGAAGGGAAGGCTCCAAGAAGGCATTCTGGCAGCCTTCTAGTACCTAAAGGGGCCTACGGGAAAGCTGGAGAGGGAGTCTTTATCAGGGATCATAGTGATATGACAAGTGGAGATGACTTTAAACTAAATGGAGGTAGATTTAGATTGGATATTTGGAAGATATTTTTCACAATGAGGGTGGTAAGGCCCAGGCACAGGCTGCCCAGAGAAGCTGTGGCTGTCCCTTCCATGGCAGTGGTCCAAGGCCAGGTTAGATGGGGCTTTGGGCAACCTGGTCTAGTGAAGGGTGTCTCTGTCCATGACAGGGGAGTTAGAACTAGATAATCTTTAAGGTCCCTTTCAACCCATTCTATTTAAATTTCAAGATAATGTGTTGCAAACCACCAGACTACCTTGGTATGAAGCCATCATGGTTCATTCCAATTTGATTCTGACTATTTTAGGCTTCAGTTTTAAAAAGCTATTCCTGATGAAGAGAAGGCTGTGGGGGGACCTCATTGCAGCCTTCCAGTACCTGAAGGGAGCATACAAACAGGAGGGGAATCAACTTTTTTAAAGGGTAGACAATGGCAGGACAAGGGGGAATGGATTAAAGCTAAAGGAAGGAAGGTTTAAATTGGATATTAGAGGGAAGATTTTTACAGAGAGAGTGGTGAGGTGCTGGAACAGGCTGCCCAGAGAGGTGGTGGATGCTCCATCCCTGGAGGTGTTAAAGAGCTAGGTTGGATGGGGTCCTGGGCAACCTTGTGTAGATCCAGGCCAGGAGGCTGGTGGCCCTGCCTGTGGCAGGGGGGTTGGAACTCTATGATCCTTAGGGTCCCTTCCAGCCCATGCCATTCTATGATTCTATGATGCAGCTATTGGTATACAACAAGTGTAAACATATACATCTATTTTAGAAATTAGATATATATTAAAAAGAAATGCTTCTGACTGATGATCAAAATGCAGTAAGCTATTCTGGCAGAGAACACTGGTATAATGTTGCTCATCAATATAGAAGCAGTCCCCAAAATAAAAAATCAAAACCTCACAGTAATTCTCTGACTGATGTTACTGTATTAGTGAAACTATCTCGCTTGCAAGGAACATGATGCAGCATAAAAGCAACTCAAAAAAACCCACTACTTTATCTACTTAATCCTTCAGGAAATTTCAGGAGGCCAAGGCTGGCTTGAAAGGCTGCACTTTTTGGTTTTGCAGGAAGCTGTCTCTAAATTGCTGGGTGTGCAAGTGAGAAAGGAGACTCTACTCCCTAATGGGACACAGCCCAGGAGAGAGAAGCCATCCTTCTTCCTAGTGCTCCACTAACACCAAGTTGGCACCACAGCTGCCTGCCCTCTGCTGTGGGCAGTGGGTCCGATTTTTGGCAGGCTGGGAAGTGAGGCAGAAGGAGCAGGGAATTGCTACAGTGCTGTCCTTGTTTCCATGACACGTGCTTTTATAACTTGTGCTCCCTGAGGTAAAAGGCATAATTTGGACTCGGCAGCTGACAACTCAGCAGTTCTCTGCCTGTGGGATAAGGGAAAGCTGCTTCTGTTGTAGCAACAGTCTGACCTCACTCCAGTGCCAGCTTCAGGCAGTGCACGGAAAAGAGGGGAGACGCATGCCCTTCAAAACCTTACACCCTGATCAACATTCATACCGATGGGTTAGGAGTTATTTTTAGTTCCAGTACTTTCTTCTGCTTGCAGCAAAACCTGCTACTAGGAGTGATCCCAAGAGATGGCAGCAGGGAAAGGCTAACAGCAGCAGAGTGGCAAAAGCGCCTGTTCAGAGTTCCTGGGGCTTGCAGGAAGTGCAAGGACCGTCACACACTCTGCCAATTTAGGGACTGCAAATTTTCCAGGGGAGGGAGGACAGCAATGATCAGCAAAAAAGTGATGATGCGTGTGAAAAATAGTGCCTGAATATTCTTCTCAGCGACAGAACTTCCAGGCATCATTCTCTCTCATCATCATCTGCAGGCAAAGAACATGTGAACCTCTGTTGTTTGCTGGTGATCCGTATCCTAGCTGCCCTTCAAAGGCAGGTAAAGAAACAGCTCTGCCATCGAGGAATTTTTATGGCCCCCGTCACTGCCATGCTAATGACTCTGGAAGAGATCCATAAGATTCTGGAAGGTGATCCTTAGAGACATTTAAGCACCTATAAAAACTAAACTTTTGATGCTTAAGCCTAAAAGAAACATGTTTGAAAATTCCATTTAGCTGCAGCTAAATTGGGGTGGGGGGTAGGGGTGAGGGAGAAGAGAGAGACAATGGCAATGATAAATTTTGTAGGCATCAACACACACAGATGCGTAGTCTCATCTTTGACAGGGCCACAACACTTGCCTAATGCTTACACACTCAAGATTCACAAAACAATTACACCCTCCCTGTGTCTGCTGATAAATGCATGTAGAACCATAGAATTGGATTCTCCAGAAAAAAAAAAACAGAAGCCATTGCTTCTATTTAAATACAGAGTCAGAAAAAGAAAACATCAGCAGTGTTTCCTTTCCTAAGTCAGCCCAAACATCACCCACTGAGGTACGGGCAACATCTCTGACCACCCCAGGGACTGCTCAAAGTAACAGACAAGTCAGGATGGAGACTTGTCCAGACTTTCTGTAGATGGCATTTCGTTCTGCAGCTGAAGTAACCACTGACTTGGAGCAGGACTCTTGTGTCCTTGCAAGACAGCGTTCACGGGAAGTGAGGGACCACAGGCTCCAGGTCCCACTCCCAGGGATTATTTTTATCCTTTATATTAAACTGTTTATGGAATGAAATTCATCAGCCAGCTCTAGGGAACAGAGCACAATCACCTCTCAGGCCTTATGTATATGTAATTTTTTTTCTTACTTTTATACAGAAATGCTATGCCTAACAGTCGAAAGGAGTTGTAACTAAAGCTCAGGGTACAGAGACACACCAAAACATGAAGTTCCAACTAATTCTAGCTAGTTATTAACAGGAGGAAAATTCACTTCCATACCAGTTTTCCATGTGTACTTACATGCAATCTAACTCAGAGCAACAGCATCCTCTTTCCGACAGAGCCTTTACTTCCACCTGTCTTTAATCCTTCCTCATCCGACCATTTCTTCTACTGCTAATTAACATCCCTTCACTTGAATCATCCCTAGATTTCAAAAGCAGTCTGAATCTAAGAGCCCACTATCTCTGCAACTGTGTCCTAGAGCAATATGTACTACTGAAAATGCAAAAAAACCAACTCAAATAAGTTTCCTGATTTTTTTTTGTCGTCCTTTCCATTATCCAAAATCTGCTTTTCAATACCTCAGTTAAGTTCATTACAAGATAATACAAACTAACATTTAAAACTGTATCAGATAATTTTTGTTTTCATCCAACAAATGTACGAACACAAAAGGAACTGCTGAATTTAGCATCCTCTGCATCCCTCTGAGCACCAGCATACAGAAAAAGAGCAAAAGAACCTCATTTACCTGATCACATCATCTACTGGTTCATTTGCATCAGCCTTTGATGGACTGCACCCTGCAATTTTTAAGACTGACAGACACTTTGTTCATGAGGTACCGTTTCATCTTTTAGGTGGAATTCTTACTAACATAAAGAGTTTAAATACATCTTCTCCTAAGGCACAAAACGGTCTGCCAGTCACCCACTGGATCAAACAATCCAGTATTAATGCTCTAAGAGAGCTGTTTCTAATAGAGATGCTGTTCTTTACCAACGGACACTAGTAAGTTCAGATTTGTTTTGAGCATTTACTAAGGCCCAGAGCTGCCCAGTGTTGAAACAGGCGTGACCTTATAGCCATAGCATTTGAAAATTAAAACCCCACAAATTCCCCCCTTAAAGTAGCAGCAGCAGCTTTGCCACCTGTGAAACTAAGTTTCTTTAGGAGAGCATCTCCAACCATATGGCTGGTCCTATGGACTCCTGACTTGCCCTCACTTAAAGGTTAAGTCTCTCCCTTTCCTCAACACACCTGTAAGGGGATTTTGCACAATCAGATTCATAGATAATGCTCGCCACTGGATCCTCAAAGGGAATGAAGGGATACATCTGGAGAGTGCACAATGGAAACTGTTATCACTTAATAATGCTGATAAACGTCTGAATAGGTGAAACACTGATAAGCTGAAAGGACACAAAGACTTACCTACTTAGAAAGCAAAATCAAATAAAATCAGGTGATCTACTGACACCTATACTCCAACAAGCCACCTCCAAGTTAGTGATTTTTAAGCTCTTCTGTTTGTGGACTTCTGCTACATTTCCCAGGCTAGATACACAACTCTGCACCTACTGACACCAGACTGTCTTTTCTTAATAACCCAGCTAAGAACCTGCAGCTCATGCTAGGCAATACCAACCAACTCATTCTGTGGATCCTCTCCCTGCATTTGCTTCTCTCCTCCACATCCTAATCCTTCCACTCATCAAACCTAATTTTTGTTTCAATCCTCATTCGTATAGGGCCAAATCCAGGCAACTCCTACACCTATGCTTTATCACCAAAATCACACCACGTAAAACGGTTGAGAAGATAAGGGCAAGCACAAATCAAGGCACTCATGCATTCTTCCCTACAGGATATGCAAAGCTTTATATATAAAGCACATGTGCACTGGTGGATCTACATTAAACAACATACTGTTCAGCTGGCATTACCACATGCTGACTTGAGAGGGACCGCGGCATGACACAGACTTTAATCTTCTCCACAGCTACTAAACCTCCTAGTCTGATTAACACTCAGGATTCACGCTGTGGAGTCGAACTAAGGGTTTAGGAAGAATTTAAAGAATTCTTTTACAGTAAGGGAAAAAAAAAAGGCACAACAGACTTCCAGGTGAGATGTCAAATGCAAGTCACATTGCCTTACTTAGGTATTAAGCTGGGTTTCAAATACACCAGAAAGCTACCCCAGTGCTCATGCTTCCCTGAAGGGAGTCTGACAGGACATGGACAGAATAGAATATTATTTGACTGGTTTTGCAGTGGAGATTTTAAGTGTGAAGGTCTCTAGAAAACATCAGTAGTGACAATTCCTACCCAACAGCTCACAGCCTAAGCCTCCCCAGCACAATGATCATACTATCTACCCAAAGCTTTACTCCCATTTATAGCAAAGTTCCCAGGCATCCACCAATGATTATAATTAAAAACCAAACAACCCACATATATCACCAGCTCCCACCAAAGCGACACACACCACACCAGCACAATACGCCCAGCTCAGATTTACTGACACACGTTGAATTTTAACAAGGGAATGACGTTCTTTCCAGAACTACCTCAGAGGCTTAGAGAGATCTTTTTTAAACACAACCCCTGAACGCATTAGAAATTCATCACTCGAAATAGACACGGCAAGCTGCCACCGCCAGTGTCCCTGTGCAGGCAGCGCAGGGTTAGGTGCCCAGCATGTCTGGATGCTCCCCAACCGCAGAAGGGGCTCTGGATTCTCCTCCCAAGCTTCCCTATTTTGAAAGGGAGAAACTTATACATATATACATAAATAATGATAAAAACTAAAAGCACAAAAAGAGGCATAAATATTATTTACCCGCTGTTCAGTCCTTGAACCAACCAACCTGCCGGCCAGCAGAATGAGCTGTTGACAAAACACAGCCTCTATTTAAACCGCAGGCTCCCGGCAGCGGCAGAGCGGAGCCGCCAGTCTCTCCCCCGTACCCCCGAGGGAGGCTGCCGCGGTCTGCGCCCGCACCGGCTGCGACCCCGCTGCACCCCGGAGCCGTCGCCACCTGTCCCCCACCCACGGCCGAACCCCGAGCCTCGGCGCCCGCGGGCAGCGGAGAAGCCGGGAAGCAGACGGGAGAAGGGGGGGCTTCGAAACGCCTCGCGGCCCCGCCGGGTCGTGGCTGGACTATCAACACACCCCCCACCCACCCCCGCCCGCCCCCGCTGCGCCCCTCCTCGCCGGCACCTCCCCAGGGCGGGCAGAGGGAGGGATGGCTGGAGGGCGCATCTATCATCGCGCCCCTCGGGCCGCCCCCTCCCAGGTGCGAGCGCAGCCCCACGGCGGGGCCGCCGCCGGGAAAAGCCGTCCGCCCCGGGGACCGACACTCACCCACCGTCGCCTCGCCGTGCCCTGCGGCAGCCTCATGCCGCGGGAAGGGGGTTCGCGGGGCTGCCCGCAGCACGGTCCGGCGGCCCAGCTCCGGCGAGCAGCAGTGCGCAGCGCCGACAGGAAGGAGGGATGGAGCCGGAGCGGGAGGGAGGGAGGGAGGGAGGGAGCGATGGAGGAGAGGGGCTGGCGGGCTGCCTGCGGGAGGAGCCTGCGCCGCGCACCGCCCGGCGCCGCCGCCGCCCCCGGCCCCGGCCCTGCCCCCGGGGCACCGCCGCCCGGCCCGGCGCAGCACGGCCACGCCGCTGCGGCCGCGGTGGAGCCGGCGGCGCGCCGCCTGTGGTCCTGTTGCTGTCGGGCCGAAGCTATCCTGGATTTCAGGCTGACGTCCGCCTTTAGTTCTCTTGCTGGGGTACGGTCGGGATGAAGTTGTTAGGGATACTGAAGAGCCAGTGGTTTCGATGGGTCCCCAGTGGGCTGTTAAGAGTGTGCTGCGGTGGTGGGTGAAATCACAGATCCCATCTGATCGTTGCAGGTTCTCTCCATGATGGGATCCAATATCCTTCCTAGAAATGTGTCTTGAATACCTCCAATGCTGTCAGCCTTTCAGGGTTTGAAGTGATGGGCCTGGCCCTCCAAACCCCAGAGATCTGGGTTCTTTGTGTTGGCCTCTTGGGTTTGAGGTCTGGGACTTGACCTCCAACATTTCTTTGAAGCCACAACAGCTACATGCCAGCATCTCTTTGGAAGTAAGCTCGAAATCCTCACAAGCCCATAGTCTCAAGAGTCAGGCAATTAAAAATATATATATACCATGAGGCCCATAAAATCAGAAGAGTTGGCAAGCCTGTGGTCATCTCTTGTTCCCCAGTAATCCACAGCAGAGCAAAGAGCAAATGTAACTGCTTGGTTTTCCTTGCATTTTTTCTCCCAACTTTTTTCTAGTTTTCCAAGTTGTGGTAGATTGCTTTTTTCAGAACCAAGGTGACAAACAACTGCAAATATGTGTATGGAGGTCCTGGGCTAGACTTGTGTCCCATCTTAGCTAAGTAGGTGATCTCAGGTGACCAAAACCAGAGTCTCTTGCTATCCTTCACCTTCCCTGCTCAGGTTAAGTGAATACAAGCTATTTTGTAGAAAAGACTGTTTCCTCCCCTTTCCAATGTTTCTCTGTGTGCAAACATAATTGATGCTTCAGCAGGAGATGTATAAACCTTGTGGTTAGGTCATGCATCTGAGCGTGAGTTCAGATCTCTTCTGGCTCAAGAGCATGCTTGACTTCAGGCCTTGTATCCCGAGACAGTTGTCTATCTGTTGACCTGTGTCACCTTCTCAAGAGGAAGGATTGAGTCTCTTTATACAAATACCATTCTGGGGAAAGAAGTAGAGGGGTTTAAACAGCATTTGGAGAAAAGGCCTCGCCTGTCAGTCCCAAGCAGAAGATGATGTTCTCTCCTAATGCACACTGAAAACATTGGTGACTCCAAGAACAGAACAGAGAAGGTTCTCTTGGGGGTCTTCTATCTAGTAAATTTAAATAGTTATCTTTCCAACATATTAGTCAACTCTACACAGTCCCAAATCTCTCCCCACTGGGAAGGTCTGTTGGATTCCTAATTCTGTGGGCTAGACTTCACTCCAGGCATCAAGAGGTTTGGGATGTCAGCTGCCAAAGACCATTTTTTGCATTTATTCCCTGTCCCCATTCTAGCCCAGAAGCCTTCCACACTCTCTTTCTTTGCAACAGCAGCGAAATCACAATGAGATGGGGAATATCTGTAGCACCAGAAGGCTTGGGGGAAGGTGGCCATTTCACTGTCTGTGGTCTCTGCAAGGGAGGATTGCCTCTGTTTCCAGACCTCATCAACCGGAGCCTTGTTCGCTCCCTAGGATCTGCATCCAAGGCTCAGAAGGATACAACTTGGTCCTGTGCCTCAAATGACAGTCCATAAATGCAGATTTCCATCTATGAAAGCAACACAGGCACTTTCAGAGACATTGAAAATGTTAAATGAAATTGTACCACCTTTCTTTTCTGCAGTCTATGTTACATCACCTGTAGTGAAGGCTCACAGGCTTCTTGCCTGTCAGGAAGCCCTGTGTACCACATACATGGTACCATGAGTAACTGTGAAAGATCTGGCTCATTTTCTGTATGATGAAATCAAGCAATAGTTCTTTTTACTATTTTCTCTTTTTGATTAGCTAGACAACTTCCCTGGAATTCATAGAGATTCCATACAAGAACCAGGGAAAAAAGTGCAGGTGGGTTTTCTTTAAGTGGAAGAATGCCATTGTGGCATTACAAGAAGCTGCCAGGAGAAATCAGAAGTAGAGGTCATTCCTGAAGTTATTTTAGGTTTTTGTATTGTATTAATGACTCAGTTTTTAATGGCTCAGTTGGAAGTTAAGAAACTTTCTAGCTCTGATGCAATTTAAGACAAATATGTATATTCAGTGTAATAGAGCTACAGATGATTGGTATCAGGCCTATACAGTGAAATATACTAATTTTAATACAAATATCCACTAGAAAAATGACTGGTCTACTACTTCTTATCTGTGGAAAATATCCAATCTATGCATCCTGTCTCATCATGAGACCTTCCCTCTGAAATACCATAGCTGCTAAATTTTATAAAAAAACTTATCTGTATGAGATACATATATGCAGGACATGCCTTAGCTCTCTCTAGTGTCCAGAGAACTGAAGGGCAGATGCCATAACACACATTGGGTGTTTATATACTCCGTGTAGGATTTTGTCATTGATTTTAATGGCAGCAGGGCTGTGCCTTTCAACACCAACATTTTGGACAGTGAGAGAGGAAGGCTTAAGTCTCTCCAGATAGTTTATCTGAGTTTATCTCAGTGCTTCGTATTACTTAGTGAACAGTATATCTGCAGTCTAGGTCAGGAAAAAAATCTTCTGGGGGCATGTAAATTCCAAATGAAAGTGAGAAGCCCAGTTCGGACGTTTTCATTAATGAGAGTTTCCTGGAGCCATTTAGTCTTGTATTTAAGGGTGTGTTGGTTATTTATGGCAGAGGAAAGGAACGGATGTGTTGATGTTCTGGAACTTTTCCTTTGTGCATTGTTTTCCATTTCACAGTTGTATTTGGCACCCACTTTCCACCAGTCAATAAAGAATATTAGAGAACTTCCTTTGCTGAGAAGTTGTGTGCACATTTTAGAAACCGTACAGTTTAACCAGGAGTGTAAGAGGCAGTACTTCTACCAGCATTTACAAAACCCAGATATTATAAAAGTATAATATTGCCAGCAAAGGTCTGCCAATGATTCTTTTTATGGACTATCCCTGTTTAAAAAAAAAAAAAAATTAATTGGTTATGTAATACAACCAACAAAGCAAATTTGGGTCTGACCGAATATGTTCAGGGAAGCCAGTAACAAAACTCACTCTGGCTGTGATAAGAGCAAGAGTGGCCTCTGTCCATGCCAAAAATAACCTCAAGTACTGTGGATAGTACATATGTTTTGGTGCACCCACAAGGCAACAGCTTTCCTATGAGGTCTCAGTGGAAGCATCCCTGTGTTGTCAAGCTGGCCCAGAGCTGTTCTTGGAAATTATTGCAATGACTCCTGAGAAATAAACTCTTTGTAATTAATATTTTTCAAATACAGAGGATTTTCTTCATCATTATGGACTTACGCCTGTAAACCTAGTGACATGTTGGCACTATATTTCTAGAAGGGCTTCAGAATATTCCCTGGTCTCCCCTGTCTGCAGGAAAACCATACGGTCCATTGTGGGTTTTGGGTTTTCAGGGAGAAGCAATGATGGACTTTGATCTGCTGATCTGAACTAACTTAGATAGTGCCATGAATTTAAAAAGAAATGGAAAGAATAACACTACTTGCCAAAACCAATTAAGCTGAAGGCACTTGCATTCCTTTCGCTGAGAAAGAATTCTGCCTCAGATGCCTGACAAATACATGGTGTGGAAATACTGGAGTGACTACCAGTAATAAGACTCTTATGCTCAGCAGTGAAGGTGAAGCTTCTCCTACACGGTCCAGAGATGCTGGCAGGTGGATTTCATTGCCACACTGCCAAGTGTCAAGTGGTCTGACCAGGGTCATTTGTGTGTAGGGCAGAGGACAAGGGGTAGCAACTGTTGAGTCCTCACTAAGTACATTGGGTCTGTCTTGACTGGAAAAAACAAACCTTTTTTTTGAAGAGGGTTTTTACATCTTCCTGACTCAAGCAATTGTTATGCTTGACCTTGGCTAGCCTTATCCTCCAGGAGCCTTTATAAAAGTTTCTGCCCATTTCCTTATTCCATCATTTTGTCGTCTTTATGGCTATCGTCTATCTTCCTTTTGGGAATATGTTTTCTGAGACTGTGTTATCAGAACATGGGTTTGGGGGTGGCAATGTTGCCTGTGCTTTAGCTTTATCAGAGCAAGAGGGCTGAACCTTTGATCCTGTCTTGTGATCTCAAAATAACACATTTCTAACCATTTCTTGATTTGACTCCTGTCATTCATGTCCATCATGTCCATTAAGGCTCACTCTTTCCACCATTTTGCATCCTAACATTTCTATTCCTACTTCATTCATTTGACTCTTAATACTTCAGTTGCCTAAGAAGAGACCTACGGCTGAAATTCCTCTGCTAAAACAACTTGCATGCTGTTAGCTGATTAGCAGTTGGAGGTCTGTTTCCCAGCCTAAACACTTGTGCCATCCTGCAGTACTGGCAGTATAAAGTTCAGCACATGCTTAATCATCATGTTGGATGTGTCTCATTGCTAAGTCCTTTACAGCAGCATAAGAAGTCAGTCTTCAGGTCAGTGAAATAAGATACAGCATAGTTCTTGGAAAGAAATGAAGCTAAATATATATTTCTGAAGAAACACAACAAATGGCAATGATCTTACTAACTATGGGAGGGTTGGTGGAACCAGCCCTAGAACTAAATCTGATTTATGGATATGAAAT
Source organism: Laterallus jamaicensis coturniculus (assembly GCA_022605575.1). Lineage (NCBI taxonomy): Eukaryota > Metazoa > Chordata > Aves > Gruiformes > Rallidae > Laterallus > Laterallus jamaicensis. Next base: position 8,425,659 of record JAKCOX010000024.1, on the reverse strand, counting down.
TGAAGAGGTTTACTTTGCACAGTAGTGGAAGGGTCTAATTAGATCATGAAAAAGAGGATTTATGAGAGTCAGAAGCTAATTTAGATTTGTAGTAGCCAGAGAAACATGGAAACCTGCAAATACAAGATCCTGAGAACATCTCGGACATTCATACAGTCTTAAAATTACAAGGCTTGCCATTGGCTCCCCAACACCAGTGTATTGCATTCCAACATACTGCCTTGCTCTGTGCAACTTTCAACTGTGCTCCTTATTTAGCAGTTCTTGTCACTGTGATGTTGGCACTATCCCCAGTGCGGTGCCATTCCTGTCAGCCATACCTTTCTGCTCACCAGTTTATCAGCTAGAGATTGCCATGCTTTCTCTATTTCTATGAGATCCTACACTCTGTACTCTGTACTGCAGAGTTAACAAGTTGCTAGTTCAGATTTCCTGTGCTTCAGTCCGTGGTCTGAACATGTCTGATGAATTTGTAGCACCCTTAGCTGTTATGAACTTTGCATGCACTCCAGAGCTGATCTCTACATCAACAGAAGCCATTCAACCAGAATTCATGTAGCCCAGCTTAGCTGTCAGCATCAGTGAATCCCGAATAAGTGGTGAGGATTCTTAAATTTCTCCTTTCACAAGTTTTCCAGGCAGCAACACCCTCCTTCCCCACTGAACCGTATTCGGGGAAGTTAAATATTCCTTCTCCTATACTACCCTTGGACTGAGCTATAAGCCCAGTCACTGCTGGAAACCAAATTTTGGTGCATCAGCGTAAAAGTAGTGAGACAAAGACAATTCAGCCAGAAGGCAGGTGGAGATACGTAACAAATGCTTTTCAGAAGCATATGAAGTTCTGTATTTACCTGTTTCTTGGCATTCCTCCTGCCAGCCTTTCCATGTTGTTTCTTAGGTGTACAGTACCACTTAGCAGTGTCCATCAGAGCTTGAGATATTGTGGTATTAAATAATGGGATACCCTAAGTTGTAGTCTTGAAGGACACAATGGCAAAACCCATTTACTAGAAGCAGATTTATCCTCTCTGGACCTGATTTTGGAAATATTATTGTTTGTTGTGTCTCACTTGTCCTGGTTAATGACAATTCTTGCAGGCTAATAAAAGGTCTGTATATGAACACAAACCAGAAGTTTTTACCCTAGTGAAGAAGATAATCCCAGCATATTTGAAAGTCAGTTTAAAATACAATTCTGTAAAAGCAGGGATTGTTTGCATTAGGTTAAACATAATGGCACGTTCTGTATCTATTCCAGGAGTTTCCATCAAAGTGGACCTATATTTTGTCCCCTGTTGCATTTTTAGTTTTAAACAAGAACATCTCTAACAGCGATGTAGAATCCTAACCTAGCACCCAGTTAATTGCATACCTGTGTACATCCTCACACCCTCCCTTCCTGGCCTAACGAGCACCTTTGCTTTCACTAGTTTGCAATTCGACAGAGATCACAATCTAACTCTGCACACCCCTAGCAAAGCCAAAGGAGCTGCCCACCCAGAGAATGATTTGTTGAAGTGTCAGGGCTGCAAGATTAAGCTTCTTCGGGCAGAAAACTACTTGCTGTAAAACACTTCTTGGAACATGTGTGGACAGCTCTGGAGGCACCAGAAATAGACATACATGCTGAAAATGGTATGGCTGAGCATGCTCTGTCTTGTTCCCCTTCTTTGCCAAACTGGATGTCTAGGCAGCTTCCATCCCCACTTGGGTCACCTGAGATGCAGAGAGCAGCCGTCCTGGTGTCATAGAACCTGGCTTGTCAGCGCTGAGCTGGAACTGATCCCCATTCACACTTGGCAGTGGTGCTCCCAGCTCTGCAGCACAGCTCACAGGGAGTCAGGAAACAGGTAACACTGAGTGCATGAGGCACAGCCCGAGTTAACACATGCGCTGGCCTACATCAGGGTTTGGCAGGTACTTTTTCTGCCGGCAGTATGAACTTGAGCATCTATTATGTCATCTATTACGTTACTATTATGTGATCCTGTCTTGCATTGCACTAACTTAAATCTTTCCATGCATACACACGGTAAGACAGATCAAGGAAGCAGTTCCTTCAGTTCCTTTTTTCTTTTTTTTTTTTCTTTTAATTAACCTCCCCTCAAGGTACATTTTAAACGGGATAGTTCCCCCGCTGTGAATTACACTGAACTCAAAATCAAGCCGCTGGAAGGCTGGCAGGAGGTGGGAACAAACAGGAATAAACAGCCAAGGGCAGAGCCTGGAGGACTATAGGGCTGGAGTGAAAAGCCAAGGGCAAAAGTTGAAGGAGCACTCCTGCTGCGTGTGAAACCACAGTCCTGGGCTCTAGGCTGTCCTCAGTCTGGGAGAGGTGATGAGTTCAGCTGTTAGCTATGTGCCTTAGCCACTAGACTGGAGTATTTCAAGCGTGGCAGGGGACCAAAGGACACTGGCAGTAGCCAGGATGGACAAACACTAGGAACCTGAGGAAAAAAGGGAGTTTGCCTTTTGTCTGTTGTCTGAAGCAATACTGTGACAGTTGAGGGAGCAGCACTGTGTCCCTAACTGCAAAGATCATCTGGGCTTCATTCTTTGTGAGTACGGGATGCAATATTCATCCGCCACAAACCTCTATAAACAAGTCTTTTGGGTACCAGCTGGAACATGGAGACTACATTGCCCGGGAGGATTACCTCGCTTTCTTGAGAACATGCATCCAGGAAGCCTTTATTAGGGTCCTAATTCCAATTTTAGAGGTACTTCAGTGAAGCCCCAGCAAAGGTGTTTTGTTTTGTCATGCTGGCTGCTGCAGGCTCCAGGAGCTGAATGCCTCTTGAGCCTCTACCTCTTCCCTGGTTTATGCATGGCACTGCTGTGGAATGCAGCCTGGAGCTGAACATGCATAAGTGATGGGCATTGCAGCACTCAGCATTTTTATTTCCTCATACTTTGGTTAGACTGCTAGTCCTCCTTCATTTAAAGGAGAATTGAGAACTCAAAAAAAAATCAAAGCCCAGACATACTCTCTGTTGAAACTGAAATATGTAATTACAAACCCATTCAGTGCCTAGCTGAGCACTGGGCACTTGTTCTAAACAAAAGGAAACTCCTGTTGTCTCATCGCTTTTCTCAGTTTTGCTTTTCCTACACAGCTGTTTTGTCCATCTTTTGATAGGCACCAACAGGCAGCAATTCCACCATGCCTTGTTCCAGATCCTTTGGTCTTACATACAGTCTTTGTTCTTGTGCCTGTAATTAGCAAGACTGATGAACTTGACCTTTGGGATGACTTCACTGTGTGAAGTCATGTTTAGATGCCTTCAAAGCCCCCTGGCTTTGAAGATGATGGCACTGACATCAGTCTTCTGTGCTACATCTTGTGCTACCTGCTCACAATCCTCAGGCCTCCCCCACTGGCATCTGTGGCCTGAAACCCCTGAAAACTTGTTTGGGTGGTGGAGGAAGTTGGGTGCAATGGGGAAGGGTGTTCTTGAGGATGTTTCCCATGTTTGCAGGGTGCTCTGACCATCTCACTAGGCTAGAGGGCACTGTCCACTCTGCTTTTAATTCATGGACATCCCTCAAAAAGTAAAAGTGAAGCTACAGAGGCAGCAGAGGCTGGAGCAGAAGGGGAGGTGATTATGCCTGGGTATGGAGGAGGGAGTGCAAACTTTTGGTCCCTGCTCCAAGACATGCATTTTTTGAGTATTTTGAGTAATCAGGTGCAGAGGCCGTGTGTTTTTCACACAGAAGAGTTAGTCTTTCTGAGGAAGTTGGGAAGAAACTTGTATTTACCCATGGCAGTCATACTATGATTCACCCTGTCCCTTATTACAGGCAGAAGCCTTGACCCATCTTGTGCAATCCTATCACTTTCCCAGACCTCAGAGGGACACAACATTTTGTGTCAAGCTATTCCAGAATGGCCCAATTCCTCCCACAGAAAAACCCACACAAGAGAACCCAAACAGAAATACCTGCTGAATTTTCCACTCCTACAATTTAACATAAGCTGTGCCAGTAACAGGTTTTTCTTTAAGGTTGAAGTGGTAAAAACTTCCCCCAAACCTTCCACATATGGAGGAGATGGGAGCTACAGTCAGTAGCCACTGGTATATGCCAGCCAAAGCCCAGCAGCAATGAGAAAAGGTGACTCTCAGGATGTAAGGGCTGACTGTGTTTTGAGCGGGAAGTGCAGAGCAGCACCATCCTGCGGTAATACCAAAACAGGCATCTCCCTGCTTCCATGCCCATAACTCCAGAGTGAGACTCCAAAATTAGCAGACAAGTTTATATCCTCCACAGATGACAGTGGTTGCATAAATCATTGTTTGTTTGGGGTTTTTTTTCCCCCAATAGTGGTTGCCAGAGAGACTACAGGCTGGCTGTGCGTTACTGCGCATGGATGGGATGTCTGTCCTAGTAGTGCAGCTGGCTCGGGCTCCAGAAAGAGGGAGTGTACCCAAAGCTTCAGGGAGAGTTTGTGCCAGTTCACCTGTGGGATGGGTTCCCACAGTTGGTAAGAGGAAGAACAAGGCCGGCTTCCAATGGGAGTTACTCATCACAGTCTCAGACTGACGTAGAAACAAGCGTTTCAGCTTAAGAAGAGAAAATTTGAGTGACCGTGTTACCTCAGTCTCCAAAATAAATGTCTTGCTGCAGCTCTGCAAGTGCTCTTAGAGCCTCTCTTTACGTGTTTTGGTTGAGGTTTTTTGGTTGGTTTTTTTTTTCATTTATGCTCTCCCTTTCCCTATTACTCTTTTGTTTTATTACTGTGAAGCTGGTTAAAGGGCTACTCCTGCACTTTCTCACAGAGGGCTTCCCTCTGTGGCCCCGAGTGCCACAGAAATTTCTGGAGAGCTAGCCCTCATTTCATACTGCAGCAGTCAGTGACCAAATGTGATGCTACTCCTACCTTTTGGGATAAACCACAAGCTGCAGAAAGAACCCACTAAATAGCCTCCTAGAGAAGCCTTAAATTTTCTTCTGTAACTGCAGCACCGTGCAGAGAAATAACTTTCACAGGAAATCCCTGTACTGGAAACAAATGGGAAGCATGGGACTCCAAAGATTAGAAAGGAAAGGTTATCTTTGTGTTTAGCTAGTCATTTGCAGCTTCCAGCAGTTTGGAAAGATAAAGCTATGTAACTGAAATTTTATTAAGGGACAAAACTCAGCTCTACATTTGTTAGAATGAACGTTTAATGTTAAACCTGGCTAGGCACAATGACTGTGAACCTTTGACTTCGACTCATGCAGGAGCAGATCAGTTCTATGCAGACTTTTGCTGTCAGTTTTACTGAGGAATGAACTCTCTACTGTATGACTTATGCCTGTGCAAAGCTTTTCCAGAAGAAGATGCATGGAGCAGAGAGGATGACTTTAGTGACTTTATCATTAGAAAGATTGATACTTACCACTATGACTCATTCCTCCCCCATGATTTTATTCCCAAAAGCCAATTAACAATGTTTAAAAGATGTGTTAATGCTTGCTCCTCCAAACAAATGTAATTAACACACAATTTGTGATTTTGCAATTTTACTTTTGAAATTAACTCAGCACTGAATAATCTTTACAAGTTTCAGGATCAACATTCTTTGCTTTTTCTTGAGGAATGATTTTATGCATGAAATCTTTTTTTTAGGCAAAAGAGAAACAACATTGGGTAGTTCCCAAATAATCTCAATACATTAGGATTAATTGCTGACCAATCTGTACAATCTAAATTACACAGGTTTTTTAATTACAGAAATTAGCTTTCCCTTAGTTCCACACTGGTACATTTTATGTATTCTTTTGCTTTATTAATACAAGTACTCAGTTTGGTTTTACAAAACTCAGAAGTAACAATTAACTCTATCGAGGGGATACGTTCCACAAGATATTACCTTTCCAGTTTATGCTTTTTATGACCTTTAATATCTCCTATTTGAGCCTAATTGGATCAGAAGAATGAATCTATAGCATCTAAAATAATCCACAATTGCTTAGATAAAGAGGTAACATCCCATGTGCAGAGGAAGACCTCCATTACACTATTTTTCAATTACTCATTCAACTAGCAAAACCTTAGGTGTTAGTGGCTTCTGAAAGGCAAGAGAGGATGTGGTGATCCAGACATGGAGAAACAAAAGTGGATAGAGCTGCCTGAAGCATCAGCAATATCTGCCTCCCCAGATATTTTCCTTGGGAGTGTGATAGTATTGACATGGTTTTGATGACAAGAGCTTAGAATCTCTACAAAGCACATCTTTTGGCACTGATCTCACAGGCCTGCAAAAGACACATAAAAGACTCTGGTTGTCACAGGACTGTCTTGAGGTGTTTCAGCATCCTTAATACATTTATCCAGTTTCCCTCTTCTTCGGAAGACTGGAACTGAAATCAAAAATTGTCCAAGGAAAATGTGAATCTACTGTTACTTTCTAAAAAACTCCAAAAAAACCAGCAGAAAGTGGTTTCAACTTAGAAATACTTTGTCTACCCTAAAGGTTTGTTAGGAGTCTTCTGATGTATGTTTGTGAGGGTCTCTATAGCCAACAGACGAAGAAACTAACACAAAGATGAAGTAGTGTTGAAATGCTAGCTATCACCACAGAAGCACTTGCCACAAGCACCTGAGAAAGTTTGAAGAGAGCTCTTGGGAGTGCTGGCTGAAAGAAACAGGGAATTACAATCAGTGGAAGAGACTCCAGCTCTTGGACTTCAGTCTACCCAGGAGTAGCTAGGTTCTTTGCAGGTAAACTAGAATACCTCACAAGAGGTCTATCACTCTCACCTTCTCTGGGTGGGTATCATGTACTACAGCCTGCATTTTCTGAGTTGCCCAAATTAAATGTGGGGCAGGAGAGGCAATATCACTTGGAAGGCTCATACAAAACTACCCAAAAGGATAGTATACAAAGTGTAACTACTGAGTACTGAACAGTTGCTCAATATCCTCAGTTATGTTTCACTGTTACCCTGGTTTCTGCTACAGCCTAAAGAGCAGGGAGCCAGCCTCAAAACTTAAAGAGTGTCCAGTCTTCAACAAGTAGGACTTGTACAAATATATAGATTTGAAGAGGTTTGGGTTGTTTTGGTTTTTTTTATATTCTTCACTGAAGCAGTTTAGAAGTGTCAATGTATGTGTCAATAATTTTCACAGCCAATTACTGTACAGGGAACTGATGGAAAGCGGGGGGCTCCAGTAGTTAAGGTGGAAAGGTGGACAGTTACTCTGAGGACAATGGACATGGCTTTAGAAACCCAGTGGTTCCCAAACTTTGGCATAAAAATATTGCTCTGCTTTTGTCACTGAGCATAGCCCAACAGTCAATAAAGACAAGATCAATTTTAGAGGTGATGTGTGCCCACCATTCATGTTTGTTTCTGAAAGCAAGAGTTCTGAGTGGAGATCCTCCCTCTGAAATAATGTGCAAATGCTTGCACAAGGAAACGACATGAGAAGAAGCACGGAGAAAAAGAAGGGTAAATACACCCAAACATACCATCAACAAATTCTGAATACAACCACTTTGCTATTAGAATACAGGAAATGTATTTTTAAATAATAATTTAAAAAAATTAATGTCCATATTCTGTTACAGGAACTGAGTAGATCTTGACGTACCTCTGCAAACATCAGTGAAGAACAAGAACTATAATTTCTAAAAGTGAGCTGAGGTGCTTTGGTCAATTAAAACTTTCTCAGCAATAAACTTCATGTCTTCTGCTTGTGAATTTTTTAGAGCACTTTGCACTGGCTTCACAGAATCACAGAATGACTAGGTTAGGAAAGACCTTTAAGATCATCAAGTCCAACTGTTCCTGTCCTAAACTAAACCATATCTCTGAGTACCTGATGTACCCTTTTTTTAAACACATCCAGGGATGGTGACTCAACCTTCTCCCTGGGCAGCCTGTTCCACATCCCAACAACTCTTTCAGTGAAGAATTTGTCTTCTCTTGAGAGACATAACTTGGATATGATAGACCTGAGCTCTCAGCAGTCAATGATGCACATATGCTTTTCTTTGGAGTCAAGAAAGGAATTACACTGGTGGTTTTCATAGATGAAGGCTTAGAATAAGATAGGAAGTTTTGAATCATTTTAGATTTAATGACAGAGATAGATGCCAGCTTGAATGTCTGAAAAGCCACATGTGGAAATATGCAAAAAGATTAACTGTGGCCTTATAAAGATACTCATATTGTACATTAAGATTATCTGCAAGAATGTTACGGTCAAAAGTATAAACAATGATTTTTAATCTATTTCTTTCCTGTAAAGAATAGAAGTGTAGAGTGTATTTTGCAGAAGCCTATCAACCCACATAGAAATCAGTATGATGACATGACCCTGAACTTCTGAAGGGGTGAAAAGCCTTTCCTGAAGTCCAAAACCTTTAGTTGTTCAGAGTTCATTTGTTTGAGAGATGATGCCTGGAGCAACAAATCTAACACAGACGGAACCTCCCAGGGAAGCCTGAGTATATTCAAAAGCTTCCGAATGATTCCAGTAAAAGTCCCTGTACAGAAAGTTCCCGCTCACTTCTTGTTTACTTGGTTAGCTTTGCTAGAAGAGTCACATAGGATTTCCCTAACAAATCACATGTTCTTGTATTGCAGCATCCTTGAGCCAAATGCATAGAAAACCTTGGGTAACCTTTTCTTCCTCAATATACATGGGGAGGAATAATCTGTTCTCAACATTTTTGGCCTCTGGATTACATTGATAATAGCCAAATAATGACTTATTTCAGCATATTTCCTCCTGTACTCTAAACAGCATCTGTATCATTTTCTGTCAGCCTTATCCTTAACACACAATACTTTATAAGCCGGGGGTCATACATGTAGTAACATTACATGAGTGTAGGTTTACGATTTTGAATATTAGTTTGCAGGAAATTACTCTGTTCCAGATGCTGTGAGCTGTTTTCCCATGCCTATTGTGATAAACAGACCTGAGGCTAGAGGAGGCTTTGAATGAGTTTTTGGAAACCCTGGCTTCCAATATCTGCTGCTTTGTTAGGCGCTTCAAAGTCAGACATTGCCTCGCCCTTGAGCGTTTGGCTTTCATAACTGATTTTTCTGAGCTCAGAGTACAAGGAACTGCCTTAGGTCAGTGTTCTCATTGCAAAAGATTCCTAAAGATAGCCAATACAAAACATGACCAACACAGATTTTTCCCGACTCCTGCTAAAATGGGGGAGATGATGAGAATGTAATTTCAATGTTTTAAGTTTGGTACTTGTCAGGAGCAGGGGAGATCTGAATTCTAACCCCTGCTCCAAGGACTGCCTGTGAATCTAGTTGCTGTTTCACACAAATAGACTTTTAAGCGGTACCAGAACCCAGGTTTCCATTAGTCCATGAAAGTGCCCCAATTACTGCACTTCAGGCACTAATTCAGGATCCTGCTGTCTTTTTTGCTGCTTGATGAGACTTGAAGTCTTTCTCCAGTGTGACTTGGCTTTTACAGAAGGGGTGAAAAAGTCATCTATTGCCCTATCACACATGCTGCTGAAGCAATTAGCTGTCTCATGTACACAGTTTCCTTGAGGCAAATGTGCAGGACACTTTAGGTAACTTTTTTTTTTTTCAGTTTAAGCAAGAGAGATGCACTTACACTTTGAAGTGCCTGTGGCATTGAAAATATAATACATACTTTGAATAAGTCTAGTAAAAAACGCCAAAACTTAAGTTACAGTTTACACTGTCTTACTGAGAGACTGAAAAAAAAATTATACAGACTTCGCCCTTATGAAGTAGCATCTGTGAAAGGCTTTCATTCCCCTTGTGAGAAGTGGGGATAGTGTGCTTGCAGCTCAGGTAGATCCCGGAATCTCAGAACAGCAGGGGTTGGAAGGGACCTCTGGAGATCATCTAGTCCAACCCCCTGCTAAAGCAGGGTCACCTGGATCAGGTTGCACAGGACAGCATCCAGGTGGGTTATGAATATCTCCAGAGATGGAGACACCACAACCTCTCCAGGCAGCCTGTCCCAGTGCTCTGTCACCCTCAGTGTGCAGAAGTTTTTTCTCATATTCGGTCTCTCTTCTTCCAGTTTGTGTCCATTGTCCTTTGTCCTGTCACTGGGCACCACTGAGGAGAGTCTGGCCCCACCCTCTTGATACCTGCCATTCAGATATTTATAAGCATAGATGGGATCCCCTCTCAGTCTTCTCCAGGTTAAACAGACCCAGCTCCCTCAGCCCTTCCTTGTACGAGACGCGGTCAGTTCCTCTCATCATCCTTGCAGCCCTCCACTGGACCCTCTGCAGTACTTTGCAGGCCAGGCCCATAGCTCAGACACCCATTTCTAAGGTGGTCTGTGTGCAAGGCTTTCGGTAGCAGATAACCTTCCCATGTTTGTTGTCATTACAGCACTGAAGAGTTAATGTCTTCAGTATTTTTTTCATTTTTGCCAAGCATAAACTTTGCAGAAACAGAGCATTCTGTTTAAAGGATGTGTTTAGTTCCCCTAAACCAACAGAAATTAAAGGTTTTGGAAACCATCTCGAGCTCACTGTATAGACTGTGCACAAACTTTGTGGTTACTTTTGCCTCCCCAGTGACTCACCCAAGTTGTTTTTGTATTCTTAAAATATAGATCCAGCTTCAAATTCAGTTCAGCTTGTATGGTCACATTTGATGCACTCTGTCCTTAAATCTGGAAGGTATTTGTAAAATAATCTCTCTTCTCCCTGTGCCACTGGCTTTTCCCAGAAGGCACCAGGGCATCTTTTATTTCTGTTTTAAACTATAGTTAAAAGCAATTCTGTTATATAATCACTTATGGGAGGGAACTACCCTACTCTAGATTTCCAGCCCCAAATGTAAGACTTCCTTCACAGTTCCATGAAATACAGAGTGAAGAGTTTGGCAATCACCTGTGGTTAGCTGCTTCGGGGTGGACAAGAACATTTTACACTCAGCTGCCTTAGATACATTGGGGAGCATCCTCAAACATGAGCATCAGGAATGTGACCTCATATTAGGAAAGCTACAATATAACTGCATCTGTGATTGTTTGAATTGCTTGAAATACAATTACTTGACACAGAGGTGTAATTTAGTTCCAGGGATAATGTTTTAAATGCAAGAACCAGAAGCATGATTTTTCACTACTGTGCATTTCAGGGCAGCAGTAGGTACATTTTCAGATACTTAGTCAAAAAGATCTTCCTGTCTACTCCCACTTTTATTTTCCAGAAACCACATTATTGTTCAGCTGATATGTCTATTCTGTGCAAGGAATGTTGCAAATTGAAGTTTGTAAACTGTAATAAGCAGTAATAAGAAGTTTTGTGGTACATACTGTCTATTTCAATACACTGAAAAATTCTGGAGAAACACTATTTTCAGTCTAACAAAGTCACTTTGCATAGCTAGCTATCTTATCCCACCACCACACAAAGTCCTTTCCATCATCTCTCTGGCTTTAATAATTAATTTCTAAAATTCTCAATGTTTGAACTATGTTCTTTTTCACACTTGCAGTTTATATTCTTGTCTACATGTGCTGTAGCTGTCATAAAATACTCCCACATTATGTGCATTTTCCTCTTGCTCCACTTCGTCTACCAAATCCTGCAAGTGTTGCACAGTCCTCGAGGTCTTTTTTTGACCTTATTACCCTCAGCATGAGATGAGCTCAGAAGTTCCATTCTCACTGTTGCATGTCTGTCTCCAGTTACACTCCTACAAACTGCTCAGTGATCCCTTGTTCCTTATACTTAGAATTCCCCTAAATTATCTTCTTTGGTTCAGCCTGTCATGATGTCTCCTGAAGCCTATTTTTAATTGCCACCTATTCCAGCCTATCTTTCAGATACCCCCAAGATGCTGTGTTGTATCTGTGACTTGTCTACTGTATTTTCTTATCACTTTTGTGCTATCACTCTGATCAGATCTTTTGCTTCTAATCTTTGTCTTGCACCTCGAGACAAAATGTGCAGTTTGATTACTAGGAACCGCCTCTGTAGATAAATAGATACTGTTTAACATTTCATTAAACTTTCTGTGCTTTTCAACTGTATATTTAACTGTGACAAACACAGTTAATCTCATGTCATTGTTAATTGTTACGTGATAACCATTAGACCCCCCTCACTGTCTTCCACATGTTCCTTTTCTACTTTAGTATTGCAACCATCCACCACTCACTATTTTGGTCCTACACTTTTCAAGATTCTTGAAGGCTATTTTCACAATTAGCACAAACAGTGCAGAATTAATCTTTTATGCTGCTAGGCATATCTTTTCAGTGAACACATTTATGTATTTATTCCTAATGCACTGGAAGTTTGCTAGCTTAAGATACAGCCATTTCGCTTTGAGTACGTACATCCTTGTACTCCTTTGAAAATTACAGCCCAAACACAGCACTGTATCACAGAATCACAGAATCACAAGGTTGGAAAAGACCTTTGAGATTATCAAGTCCAACTATTCCCGTCCTATATCTACCCTTTTTTTTAAACACATCCAGGGATGGTGACTCAACCCCCTCCCTGGGCAGCCTGTTCCAGGCTCTGACAACTCTTTCAGTGATTTTTTTTTTCCTAACATCTAATCTGAACCTGTCCTGGTGGCACAGCTTTGTGCCATTTCCCCTGTCACTTGGCTGAAGAGACCACTGCAGACCCTCTACAACCTCCCTTCAGGTAGTTGTAGGCGGTGGTGATAAGGTCTCCCCTCAGCCTCCTCTTCTCCAGGATCAACATCCCCAGCTCCCTCAGCCACTCTTTATAGGATTTTGCCCCTTCACCAGCCTGGTTGCCCTTCTCTGGACTCACTTGAGGACCTCAATGTCCTTCTTATGGTGAGGAGCCCAGAACTGGACACAGCACTCAAGGCACAGCCTCACCAATGCCGAGTACACGGGCACAATCACCTCCTCAGACCTACTGGCCACACTGTTTCTGATACAAATGCAGCCCTCAGAGAATTTGAGACATCTTGCAGAAGATATACTTCTATGTTCTTTTCTGTCAGCACTTATTATGTCAGAATAAGAAAGAGAGATACTGTCTTTTGCAGCAGATGCTATTCCATGATTCCTTTTTCTTAATAAAATCAATTGAAATTGTTCAGGCAAGAGACAGCATGCTCTCATCAATGTCGCGTCTAGAAGTCTGTGGGAATTCCTGTAAAGCAAAAAACCTCTATGTGTCCTTTTAAATACAAAGAGCATGAATACCCTCTCTGTGGATATCTGTCTATATGTCCATGACCAAATACACATATCTACAGGGTGGTATTGCCACTGCATGTCTAATTTAACTATTAAAAGGAAACTGTGACTGAGTTTCTCCTCAGAATGTTTTCATCTCAAATTCCATTGTTTGTAATACTAGGGAACAAGCCTACCTTCCTCTTGTTGAGAATCCAGGATCACAGCTACAATGAAGAAGTTAAACACTTCAAGAAAAAGCAGGCCACCTATAAAAGGTTGATTCAGAAAATTATATAAGCAAGTTTTAATTTCGGTGGATGTTCAGTATCTTTGCTCAACACAGATGGATTTGAGAGTGGAATTAAAACATAGCTCTATTCTTCAAGATGGTTTGTTGAGTTATTATCTCTAAACTGATAATGGTTCTGTGCAATACGGAAGACTTTGACAAATCCCCCAACAAAGCACTCAGTAGTCTGAGCTAAGTTATACTCAACAGTTGCACATGGCGAGCATCCGTATATGCTTGCCTCCCAGGCTTGAATTGGAGAGGATACTCAAGTGTTTCCTTGACTCTGTCCCTGAACTGCCCAACTGCAGAGTTTTGCAATATTTCTACAGGTAAAAGCAAATAGAGATGAGGTAAACAGGCTGGAATTGGCAGCAGAAGGAAGAGCAGCTGTCTGAAAAAGCCATTACCTCCCATAGAACCATAGAGTCACAGACTATCTTAGATTAGAAGGGTCACTAGATCACCTAGTCCCAGCCCCACTGCCATCGGCAGGGACACCCTTCACTACCCCAGGCTTCCCAAAGCCACATCCGACCTGCCCTTGGGAACAGCCACAGCTGCTGGCAACCTGTGCCAGTGCCTCACCACCATCATTTTAATTAATTTCTTCCTAATAACTAACCTAAATCTACCATCTTTTTATTTAAAGCCATTTCCCCTCATCCTGTAACCAGATGCCCTTGTAAACAGTCCCTTTCCTGCTTTTCTGTATGTTCCCTCAGATACTGGAATGATAGAATCATAGAATCTTTAAGTTTGGAAAAGACCTCTAAAATCATCAAGTACAACTGTTTATCCAATACTACCATGTCAATTAAACCATGTCCTGGAGTGCTAGGATGTTTTTTTGAAGGCTCCTAGAAGGTCTCCTTGGAACATTCTGTTCTACAGGGTAAACAAACCCAACTGTCTCAGCCTGTTTTCATGGGAAAGATGCTTCCACCCACTGGTCATCTTTGTGGTCCTCCTCTGGACTTGCTCCAACAACTCAATATCTTTCTTGTACTGAGGACCCCAGAGCTGGATGCAGTACTCCAGATGGGGTGTCACAGAGCAGAGGGGCAGGATCACCTCCCTTAACCTGGTGGTGACACTGGTTTCAGTGCAGCACTAGATACACTTGGGTTTCTGGGCTGCAAGCTCACACTGCTTGTTGAGCTTCTCTTTCACCAACATGCCCAAGTCCTTCTCAGAGCTGCTCTAGTTGTCGTTGGGATTGTGCCAACCCACACGCAGGACCTTGCACTTGCCCTTGTTGAATTTCAAGTGGCTTGCACAGGCCCATCTCTCAAACCTGTCAGGGTCCCTCTGGATAGCATCCCTTCCCTACAGTGTGTCAACCACACCACACAGCTTGGTGTTGTCAGCAATCTTGCTGAGGGTGCACTCTATCCCACTGCCCATGTCTCCAGCAAAGATTTTAAACAGTGACAGTGTCAGGACCAACCCCTGCAGAACACCACCTATCAGTAATCTCAGTTTGGACATTGAGCCATTGACCTCAATTCTTTCAGGGTGAGTATGCAACCAATTCCTTATCCACCAAGTGGTCCATCCATCAAATCCAATTTAGACAAGGATATTGTGTGGAACAGTGTCAAATGCTTTGCACAAGTCCAGGGAAATAACATCAATTGCTCTTCCCTCATCTATCAGGGCTGTAACCCCATTATAGAAGGCCACCAAAGCTGTCAGGCATTATTTGCCCTTAGTAAAGCCATGTTGGCTATCACCTGTCACCTCCTCACTTTCCATGTCCCTGAGCATAGCTTCCAGCAGGACCTGCTCTATGATCATGCCTGGCACAAAGGTAAGACTGGATAGCCTGTAGTTTCCCGGGTCTTCCTTTGTTCTATTTTCAGAACTGGGGTTGTTTCCCCATTTCTTTTCAGTGGGAACTTCACTAGACTGCTATGACTTCTCAGGTTAACATGCCAACATCCTGAAGTACCCAGGGAATGTGCTTGGCTAGCATTCAGCACAACAGAAGCTCTCAGATAGAATCCAGTGAAACTGAGGAAAATTCTGAAACAGGTAAGCACTTGGGACACTTCCTATATAATTTTAATAGGTACATTTCTAATGGATTGTTATTGTTATTATGCAATAATGCAACCATGGGATATACCTGATTGCAGATCTGGCCTCCCTAGTGTAGTAATCATTTCCATAGAGCAATGGGTGAGTAGAGGAAAAGAGACCTTGTAAAGCGCAAGACACTAGCATGGCAGTTTGGTCTGGGCTCAGTTTTACATGTTTCCACAGCTGTAAATCTTTGAGAACATCACTGATACTGAATACTGTGACAGTCGTCATTGAGAATGTGTAACTCCTTCATCATGACAGAAATTATGGGACTTGGTTGAACACACATCTTTTGCCTGTGACAGACCTAAGTATTGGAAGTGCAGAAGCCAACACACAGAGTTAGGAGTACTGGAACTGCTTAGAGCTGCTCAAAAGGAAACCTTAAGACGATGTGGCTGTCAGGAGAGGTCCCTGGGGACTGGAAAAAAGGTCATTTATAAGAACGGGAGCAAGGAAGACCCAGGGGATTACATGCTGGTGACCCTCACCTCTGTACCTGGGAAGATCATGGAACAGATCCTCCTGGATGACATGTTGGAGCACATGAGGGATGACATCGATGATGGAATCGAGTGCACCCTCAGCAAGTTTGCGGATGACACCAAGCTGAGTGGTGTGGTTGACACCCTAGAAGGAAAGGAAGCCATCCAGAGGGATCTTGACAGGCTGGAAAGATGGGCCCGGGTGAACCTAATGAGGTTCAACACTGCAAGTGTAAGTGTTGTGGTTTATACCTCAACGGAAAGCTGAGGCCACAAAGGTCAGACAAAAAAAAAGCCCCCTACCACTTTAAGAGGTGGAGGATGGGCGAACGAAGGAGCTGCAGAGCCAGAGGAAAAAAAACCACAGGCTTGCAAGGTTAGGATAAGGATAGTTTACTAAACAACAGGGAAAAGTATGAAAACAACTAACTACAGTGCTATTATATACAGTGCAAACCTCTCCCCACACTATATCATTTGAGCCATGCCCGAACCGATTCAGATTCCCGAACGCAGCACTCCCCGAGCCCAGCACCCCCGAGCACCCCCCTCACCACCTCCTGCCACGCCGATCCCAAAAAAAAGAGAGCAACCGGAACTCCCACACGCCTGCTCAGACCAGCACTTCCCGTGCCCGGAGCAGGTTCTGATAGGTCTGGAGTCTCCCCCGGAACTGGCACTGCGGCTGCCCAGACTGGGACTTCCCGTGCCTGGGTCCGAAGTCGCCCCTGCAAAGGGGGGGGGGAGCAGCCTGCCCGATCGTGATGCAATTGGTATGGAATACTCTCAGGGCTAACATAGCCTGCTGCTGGGCTGAACCCAGGACAGTAAGGTGATGCACTTGGGCTGGAAGAATCCCAGACATAGATACAGACTGGGAGAAGAGCTTCTTGAGAGTAGCCCTGCTGAGAAGGACCTGGGGATAATGGTGGATGAGAAACTTAACATGAGCCAGCAGTGTGCTCTTGCAGCTTGGAAGGCCAATGGGATCCTGGGCTCCATCAGAAGAAGGGTGGCAGCAGGGACAGGGAGGTGATTGTCCCTCTCTACTCTGCCCTCATGAGTCCTCATCTGGAGTGTCCAGATCTGGGGCCCCCAATACAAGAAAGATGTGGAACTGTTGGAGAGGGTTCAGAGGAGGCCACGAAGATGATTAGAGGGCTGGAGCACCTGCTCTACAAAGAGAGGCTGAGGGAGCTGGGCTTGTTCAGCCTGGAGAAGAGAAGGCTGCGGGGGGACCTCATTGCAGCCTTCCAGTACCTGAAGGGAGCATAAAAACAGGAGGGGATTCAACTTTTTAAAAGGGTAGACAATGGCAGGACAAGGGGGAAGGGATTAAAGCTAAAGGAAGGAAGGTTTAAATTGGATATTAGAGGGAAGATTTTTACAGAGAGAGTGGTGAGGTGCTGGAACAGGCTGCCCAGAGAAGTAGTGGATGCCCCGTTCCTGGAAGTGTTCAAGGCCAGGTTGGATGGGGCCCTGGGCAACCTTGTGTAGATCCAGGCCAGGAGGTTGGTGGCCCTGCCTGTGGCAGGGAGGTTGGAGCTCTATGATCCTTGGCATCCCTTCTAACCCAGACTAGTCTAAGATTCTATGATTCTATGATTTGTATTTACCAGGTTGGTCATAGCCTCCCTGTTCCCCACACTGGTATCATTTATCGGGAAATGTTTCCTTTCACATGATGATGTGTATGTGTGTGTGTGTGTGTGTATGAATGCTTCCTGTATCTGTTTATCATCATCTCAGGTGGATCCATTTGTTTCTAGGTCAGTTTCTCTCATGAAAATATGGTTTCCATTAATAACCTAATAGCCTGTTAATTAAAGCACTCATATTGTGACCTGGAATCCCCTCTGGATCAAATTTGAGAGCAGATTTTTCCTATGTCAAATGGGGCAATTTTCTTCCATTTTTTTTTCTGTAGAAGTAATGTCTCTCCATGCAAATTATTCAGTTAGTCTTTGGGCAAGAAAAAGAGAACTGCTTCTGTCTCTTGGTACTTACAACACAATTCTGGAGCACTGGGATTCCTGTACCTGATCCAACCAGGCATTTCAACACTATGATAAGTAGAAAAAACTTTAATAGTCTAAAATATCTACTAGTGTAAAATAATCCACTTTGGAGGGCAGTAACGAGTGTGCTCAGCTGGGGGGGTAGCAGGAATGGATTTAAATTCTTACTTCCTTAAATAAATTGGAGTCAGGATGTAAAGCCATCTCTTTCATTTACAGGGACCTCATCTTGCTGCCTGACTTTCGAGTGAACCCAATGCAGAGGCCTAATGCCTCATGGTAGAAAGCTCAGAAACATTAAATTCAGGAAGTCAAACATGAAGATGTTAAGCAGCTAGTCAGATACATGGCAACTTACTCTGCTGTAGGAGTTCTCAATAGTAACATGGTACTGAAATATAGGCTCTAATATGTATCCACTTAACTGTCCTCATAACATTAATTGCTGTGACTTTAGGGGCTGCATTGAGACCTTCTGCCTTCTCCCCTGTGTTACATTCTGGATTATCACGATTGGATGGTCTTTCCTGTTTAGAATGAAAATTTTGCTGGTGGGGATTGTCTGTTTACTGGATCCTGATCAAAGCCTCAAGGTGTTGCTGAGCTGACAGGCTGACTCATGTCCTTACCTCTGCCATCAGAGTGGTTCCAGAGAATGTTTTACAGTACGGTGATAGGCACTTTATATATATAAATGATGATAGGGCATGAACAACCCCCGTTGCCTTGCATGGCAGTTCTGGACCGGCTGTCTTGAGGTCCTGGATACAGGAAGAAGATGTAATGGCAGTTTGTGTAACTGCTGAAATTGCTTCCTCTTGTACAATGCATATGTAGCATTAAGGCTGTAAACAGTCTTACCCAAGCACTTGTTGTTCCAAAAGTTTAAAGGTAAGGATTTTTGAGTGGAACTATTCTTGTAACATGCCCCAAAACCTTACCTGTTTTTTTCCAGGCTGAATCAAAATAAGACATTACTTTCCTCTATAGTTCTGGCCCCATTTTGTGTAGAAATTCTATCAAAACTAATGATGAAGAATTACAGTATTCCTAACTTGATTACAGCTTTTGTCTAAAAGGTACTATTAAGAAATTTTTGACCCTTCTTTACCTGCAAAACCTATTTTGCTAAATCGGTGCTGATGTACTTTTGAAAGTCATCCCTTCAAAATAGGATTATCTGATTAAAACAAACTCAGAAAACAGTTTTATTGACTGTATAGGTCACAAAATAAGCACAAAATCTTAATTTTCCTTGGCATTTTTCACAAGCTCTGCAAGAAAAAAAAATACAAAGCGTATTTGTGTAAACCATCATCAATTCAGGTATACTATTGTTGAATACAACTAAGCACATAACAAGGTAAATAGATATGTTATACACAAGGTGCATACCTTGCTTTGCAACTGCTGTTTAGCATCATGCTTACTGTGTGCATGCTCATAATACTTGTATTCATTTCAACATCCTTTGCACACATTTAGTAACCTCATTAAGAGCTGCTAGTCACCAAAAATATAGTCAAGATTAGTTATGCCTTAGAAATATCCTGGATTAAGTGAATCTACCTTACTAAGCACATTAGATTCTGACTACCACAAATGTATGTAGACAATGCAGTTCTGAGCCTTCTTTACTTTGTTGCCCATAAAGAAACCTTGTAGGGGAGACCACTTCTTAAAGGCATAAAAGATAATGCAAGCCCAAAATATCATGTGAGAAGCTTTAATTTCTTCAGAATTATGTGCAATTATGTGAACTGAACAGGAAGGAGTTACAGCTAATATTTGTATGCAGTTTAGCTCAAAGAAAATATTTTTTGAAAGGTAAAGGGAGATGAATAGGTTGGAATTATGGCCAGTACACAGGATAAGCATCCACTCTGAAAGTCCAAGCTTTCTCGAGAAAAATATTTCTCTGAAATAACTAAGGGGTAAGAGAAATGGGAACAAAAGGGAGCTCTGCCAGTCATGACAAGATTGTTTTGTAGAAGAAACAAACAGGATTATCTATAATGAGATTATCAGCTAATTCTGTGAGACAACACCCACATAAATCAACAGACAAAGGGGAGGGAGCTGGACACTGCAGTAATTGTTAATAGCAGCAATGTATCAGTAATAAGAATAAGGTTTTCCCCTCTGTCACAATGGGGAATGCTGTTCTTATTGTAGTACTATGATTAATTATGGTGTTTGATAGCATATGAAAAATATTGGAGCTTTAAGGTCTAAGTTTATAAGGGAAATTTCTTTAAAGAGTAGTCAGAATTATGTTTTTACCAATTTTTATTTTGTCAGTGTGTTCAAGAAAGGCAGCAGGACAGAGTTCCTGTGTTGTCTGTTTTCTACAAATCACTGTTCACTTCCTGCTTATTCCTCTTATATTAAAGATACACATGCAGTTAGCCACCAAACCAAGATAGTTTCTATCTGTTACCACAGAAACAGCTCTATAATTAGGAGAGTATAAACCATCATGGTAGAATCTCTTCATTAGTGAGAATCTAACTGTATCAGAATCAAACGTGATAACCTCCAGAGGAAGAAATTATCCCACCATCATTCCTTCTACCAGAGCCTTATCTGGTCTCCGGATTTCCTTTTCCTGTGTTGTCGCTGGTGGACTCAGAGTTCATCACATTTCCTGTGCTATTTAAAGATCCTCTTGGGCTGGCGCACTATTTTAAGCCTGCCTCTGTATTCTTTAAAATACCAACAGGAAGCATTTACCCTACACACATCATAGTAACTTTACAGTTCTCGGTTCATACAGAGAGGCCAGATTTGGCACACTTTATATAGAAATACATGGATCATTTTATATATAAATATATGTAAATGTATTAGGTTTGTAAACAGAAGACTCGGGACCATGTAACATTTTCATTTTCTACCCACGCTTCAAGCACAGTTTCTATATTAGGGTTCCCTAATATGGTTCCACAACTGCTTGGGCAAGTCTTTGAATGCACCTTTGGATGTGGCATGTGCATCATGCCGAAAAGATCCTGGCACATCAAAGGATGCAGGTATGCTCAAGGAGTGTGAAAACTAACTTCTGATGAGAGGAACTGTCTGGGAAAGCAGCATTCTGTTTTGCCAGGACGCATTGGGTTCAGTACTTGCAGAGTTATATCACACTTAAGTATTGGAGGACGTCCACTGTGTTTCTTCCTCTTCTGCTCAGTAAAAAGATTGTTGCATCCTCGAACCAAGGGGTCCTAGGTAATTTTCACATGACCTCTTTCTTCAGTTGAGAATATACAAATAGAACTTCAACTTAACTGAAAGTTTTATGAAAACTTTTTTTTCATATTAAATAGGCAGAATTATGGTTTATTATTTATTTGATGAATCTGTAAGGGAAAGGCCATGGTAAGGATCTAAAGTCACATGCAAAAGCCAGTGGGACTCCTTAGAACTCTGGATCACAGGCTGCCTCTTTTGAGAAAGAAGAGCAACCTACATGCATAGGATTTCTTTCAAGCATGACGTAGTGGTAGGATATAGGCCAGATGTTTACCAAACATGCCTGGTTATGAACATCCACATCCCACATATGAAAGAAAATCTACTTAACTTTTATTCATCCTTGTTATTAAATTTGTTTTCTCCTTTGCTTTTTTAACCTTCTGGGTCTGTGACATTTCAAATAAAAAGTAAACAAAAGATCAGCTGAACCCAAACCAGGTTTCTGGCAGCTGGGTCCCAGCATTGGAAAGAAGCCAAAGCAAGCTAATTCAAGGGTATGCAAACAAGTATCAGTAGCAATTTTTCTCAGCTATTCCTCTTGCCTAGGAGGTATGTGGCTCAGCTTGGCCCACAGACCCCATGTCCTGCAAGTGTTAGTGCTACTGTGTGTATTAATTCCTCAACAATATGCAAGGACAGTGACATCCAAAGATAAGCTGGGAGTGATCTCTTCCACATTAACATCCTCTTACATATTCAAGGGCAGCTTTCTTCTCTTGAGCTTTGAAAACCACAAATCTATAGATGCTTTCCAGGCCCACATATATACAGAATCTCAGAATGGCTGAGGTTGGAAGGGACCTCTGGAAGTCCCTGCTCAGTTCCCCAGGACCATGTCCAGATAGCTGTTAAGGTCTCCAAGACTGTAGACTCTACCACCTCTCTGGGGAATCTCTTCCTATGCTCAGTCACCTGCAGAGTAAAACAGGAAAGTGTTTCCTGATGGAACCTCTTGTGCTTCACTTGGTGCCCATTGCCTATCATCCTGTCACTGTGCACCTCTGGAAAGAGCCTGGCAACATCTTCTTTACAGCCTTCCTTCAGACACAGTGATGAGATCCTCCCTGGAGCCTTCTCTTCTCTAGGCTGAACAGCCCCAGCTCTCCCAGCCCTTCCTCAATGGAGAGATGCTCTAATCCTTTAACAACCTTAGTGGTCCTTCACTGGACTCTCTCTGGTAGCTCCATGCAGGTTCTACCAGGTATCGCACAAGGCAATAGCAAAGATCACTGTATGAGGTCAGTGAAATCATTTCACAAACATGTGGAAAGAGGCAGAGTTTCTAGAATTCCTTCTTAATTCATCTCAGCAGCGGAAGGGAAGATGAAAGTGCCTTCCACACCCCGATGGAGTGATCTATTCTCCAGCACTGTAGAACCCCTTTAAAAAACTAACCAGCCAACAAGCCTCTCCCAAACCCCTCCAAACAACACCCCCAAAAAAAGCCAAACCCCAAATCAACTAAAACAACAAACCACCTCACAAAATTACCTCTGACAATATTCTTGCTTTGAAAAGACTGATTTGCAGAAAGTTCACCCACTTCTTCATTGTGAATGTTCCTTACAGAACCTCAAAGAATTACAGAGTAAGCATGGTGTGTGTTTCCAAGGAGGATACCTTACCCTTTTGATTGAAACTTGTTCTAGGATTCATGATTTATCCAAAAGGAAAACATGTTCCAAGGTCCAATATATAAAGTCCTGCCAACTTACCAGTTTTCACAAGTTAGTCTAATAAAAGAGACAGGCTCTGTTCTGTGCAATTTTAGCCAGGTGTGGTGGTTTGACCCTTTCTGGAGGCCAGACACCCACCAAAGCCGCTCTATCACTCCCCTTTTCAGTTGGACAGGTGAGAATATATATGAGAGGCTTAGGAGTCGAGAAAAGGACAGGGAGAGATTATTCCACAATTAGTGTCACAGGAAAAACTCAACATCAAATAAAGGAAAGAAAACTCTCTAATTTTTGACACTGCCCTGCACCCCCAGGGACAACAGAGTTGGGTAACGGGAAGTACAACCAGATCTTAAAGCAGCTTCCCCCACCTCTCCCTTCTTAGCAGACTTCACTTTAGCCATGATTTTGCTCCCTTCTTCCCCCAGGTATCACAGGAGGGGATGGGGACTGGGAGTTTTGGTCAGTTCCTCATGAGTTGTTTTCCTTCTTTTCGGGGTGTGTGTGGGGGGAAGGCGCATTCATTCCTCACACCCTTCCCCTGCTGCACTATGGGGTCCCACCCATGGCAGACAGTCCTCCTCAAACTTCTCCAACATGAGTCTTGGGGCTTCAGCTCTTCCCCAGCTGCCCCAGTGTGGGTCACTGCTATGGGGGTGCAGTCATAAATCATAGAATGTCCCCCCCTTCTCCACCAGAACACACCCACGCAAAACTACAACACCAGAGCATCTTTTTTCCTTTTTGTACTTTAACATCAAAACTACAGGCATGAAAGTAGGGATCTGCTGATTTGAGCTGTGCATAACCACTGCTATGATTTAAAATTTCCTCTCATGCCTGCGAGGTTTGCTCTGGGTAACTGGATGCCCTGGGCTTTTTTTTTTCTTAGTAAGACAGAGTAGTTGCAGGTCACACCTCTCTTTAAAGGGAGAAAATCTTTTTGCTTTGAAAAGCTGATTCCCTCTTCTTCCTTACTGTTTAGTATTAATCCGTTCCTGCCTCCTAGCAACCATTTGCCATTACGACTCCAGCCAAGACAGCCAGTAAACATCCGCTGTGTAAGTACCTAATGCAAGTGGAGTTAATGAACTGTTTGTAAGTACTGTTCTCTCTAGCTAGTACAGCCTGCAGATCTACACCACGTACCCCTCTATCAGCAGTCTCAGGAAAGAGATCTTGAGATTATCAGCAAACACAGCAACATGGGCCTGACTGATAAATCTGTGCGTAACTAGGGAAAAATATGCTCTTCCCTTGACAAACCAAATGCAGATCTGAACCTGGAATTGCTGCGGACCCTGTGGATGTCATAGAGGGACTTCAAAGGAGCTGATAGAAACAAGACCTAATTCATCCCTTTAAACAGTCCACCTACATTTGGTGGTTAGTTATTCTAGGATCCTTCCACAGTCATTGGAGAGAGAGGGAGGCACCTATGGAGACCAATTTAAATCCAAATCTGGCTCAGTCTTTGGGCATGCCCCTTTCTCTCTCTGCACTAACTCCACAGGGAGTTAAGGCAGATAGAATTCTGACCTGGGTATCTCAGCATCTGAAGCTAAGTAGGGTGAATCTGGGTATACCTCAGGAAATCCCTGCATTTCACCTATGTCACTATGTATGAGTAAGCAAAGATGTATAAGCAGCATAGTGTCCTGTGACATTTTCTCCATATGGCTTGAACCTGAAATGTCCTAAGCATCTCAGGGATGCACCTTGTATCATGCAGAACGTAGTCTGTGTAGATGCTACTGAAATGTTAACGTTTACATTGCACATTTTATTTAACTCCTAGAGGATGACATAGAGCGTTCTAGCCAGGTGTATAGGCAGAGACAAGTACCTACTCATTTTACTGATGAAGTAAATTCATTCAGCTTGTAACAACTGTGTGACAAACCAGTCCTTCATGCTTTCTGCCCTAACACAAATTTTAGCAGAAATATTGGTTTAAGAGATTCCTGACCATTGCCCCATGGCATGGCATGGAACTCTTTATTGTGCTAGCAGTACTGTCTGTGTGATGATGCTGCACTCTAGATCAATAAACAAACTTGATTCAAAAAAGAAGCCTCCCAAAATGGAAGATCTCTTAGGTAGAAGCGAGAAGGTTCTAGTCCCTGTAATAAATGCTGGAGTGGTTGTATGTAAAAATCTGTTATAATTCTCAGCTAGATTCAGATTATTGGTTTTTGGCAAGCGAACACTCAGGCCACACAGAAAAGCATTAAGAGTAATGTATAATATGGTAATCTGTAGGTGGAATACTCTGGAGAGCTCAGACAGGAAAGGTGGGATTCCTCTCACTTCATGTTACACCTCTGCAGCGTGGATCTCTGCAGCTGAAGATGTTGCCCTATGGTGCTCTACAGATACTGGAGAAAACCAGCCTTTTAAATATGTGATTAATTTCAGCTGGTAAGATGAACTGTGCTTTGTGCTATGTGCCTGTTTCTCACTGATGGCTGCAAGGAAGTGTGGACTGACTAGCTCAGCTGTGGACTGTAGCTGTAGCTGTAGCTATGGATTCCTTCCTGCTTTTCCTTGCAAAGACATGGTCACATTGTTGCTTTTTGTGTGCATATCCACAAGCACATGTCTGTGTATATATATATATATGTAGATAGATAGATATATTACATAGATATAGATATAGATGATATAGATATAGATGATATAGATATAGATATAGATATAGATATAGATATAGATATAGATATAGATATAGATATAGATATAGATATAGATATAGATATAGATATAGATATAGATATAGATATAGATATAGATAGATATAAAAAAATGCAAACACACACACTTTAATTCCAAGGCAATATACATGTCTGTATGTGTTAGTCCTGATGTGTTGAGCCCATTCCTCTCTGATCTTCCTGCTAAGGAAGATTTCTCTTTGCAAAGTCATCATGATACGTGCTACAAATCATGTAGGATCTCCAAATCTGAGGAGAAAACCAACAAAACCGGCTTCCTTCTCTTGCCCAACAAACCAGGCTTCCTTCCCTTGCCCAACAAACCAGGCTTCCTTCCCTTGCCCAAACCCTCCATCATACTGCCAGGTAGCAAATAGCAGAAGATTCAACTGCAGGTGTCAGCTCTCTCTTTGCACTTAATAGTAGGGACTTTGCACTTAATAGTAGGGACTGGCTAAGCACAAAATCAAAGCAGCACCAACTATTTGAATTAGCAGAAAAAGCAGCCTGTCCTTGGATACCCATGTCCATAGACAGTTTAAGCACACCTTGTAAGCCTCATTAAATGATGTAAGAATGTACAAACTCCAAACATTTAATGTTCTTCCTTTAACTAAGAGGAAATTTCATTAGCTAATAACCATATACTGAGTCAGAGGTTGTTTGCTGTAGACACTGTGTTTGCTGTGTATTCTTCTTGCACAAACATTTGTATCTCTCCACTACACGCACTACAGTGAACTAAGTATCCTTTCCCATGCCTTGAAGGTGCTAGGACTCAGACACCCTTGATACTTAGAGACATCTCTTCAATCTGCATTATTCCGCCTGAACTTGACTGTTGCTCCTCTCTCAGCTTGCAGATGTTAAATTTGTTGAACCTGCAAGAGACAATGGCATAAAAAAAACCCCAGTAAAGTATCAGAAACAGCATCTAAGCATATTCACAGGTTGTCCAACATACAGAGATTTCTGGGCCCACCTAACTGCATTCTACATGGGTTCAGAAATACAGAGGATTAAATGAAATTCTGGCCTCCTCCCTACTATTTTTCTGTGTGTTTGGACTAAATCCAGACACTGCAGCACACAACATATTGCCTGTCGGAGTGTTTTCCTGCCAGAGCAATTTGCAAACTCAAATTATGCATCACAACATTCTTGCAAGGTGGAAAGGAAATTAAAAAGCTGGCAACAAACCATCACTTGTTGAAGCAATCTCATGTAGGCCAAAGCCTACCTTTGGACCTAGGGAATTTAAGTAACAGGCTGTGGAAACACTGAGGTAGAGGATGGGCTCTCCATACCCCCACCAGTGTGAATAGGAATGGAGGCTACTTAATGCTTGCACAGTCTTGGGTATCCCTCAAGTTTGATCATTTTATTCCTCAGTGAAGTCAACTACTGTTGAGAATCGAGCCTCTAAAAGCCAGACTCTTACAGTATTTGAAGCAACAGAACAGTGGCTATGAAAAGCTCAAAAGCACCCACATCTCCAGCTCCCATCTGAAACCCCAGAGATACCAAACTGACTTTTTAGACACTTAAACACTTTTTAAAACATGACTTTGAGTAAGGCACATCAAATACACATTTCAGAGATGTCATCCTCCATCCATTGAACAAACACCCTGCCTCCAGAACTCGTTTCTACTCCTTTGTATTGTCTCCTATTGTCTCCCTGAAATGCCTGCAGACACTGTGGCACCGTTTGGGCAATCTCCAGTGGTTGTCTTCTCTGCCAGTTCAGTGTTTGTAATTTCTATTTCTTCCTGTTTTTGAAGTGGCTTATCTGGCACAGTGTTATTACAATGTTGTTATTTGCTGGACCAATGAATGTATGATTAAAGCATAGAATATAAACAGGCATTGGAAAAAGATGTAATTTAAATCCTTGCTGATTAATTTCATCCCTCTGTAGACTATCACTGAATGTAGAATGAGAGGTGGGCCTCAGTCAGCTTTAACATCTGGACCCAGAGCCACAGGAGAAATTCACAATAGTTCCTGTCTTTATAACAGAATAAACCACTCACTTCTTTAACCCTAAAATTGCCAGAAATTGGTAAGTTCAGATTCCAGGGAGAACTGTGAAGTAAAACTCCATCTCTGTATCAAGGAAGACTCTGGAGCTCTGCTGTTTTGCTTACAAACTTTACCTCTTGGGAAGGCCTTACCTCCTGGGAAGACTTTACCTCCTGGTGATGATGCTTCTCCAAGTTACAGAGCACACCAGAGTTTCAGTCAGGAATTGCCCACCAGTGAAGACACAGTGTAAAAGGCTTGTCCTCCTACTACCACTACCTCACTTGGACCCAGACCTCTTTTACGAAGAATCTGGAGCAAAAGGAAAAACTTTGAGCTCACTGAATACAGTCCTTTGGGAATTATGAAGTTCAGTCATCGGGAATTATTCTCAGCTGCCCTTCCTGGGAGGAGCAGGAGGGAAGAACCTATAGGCATTCTGTAATTGATTTGTGATGGGTCAGGTTCACAAAGCATAAAATAAAGAGCCTTCTATTAGGCTGAAGTAACCCAGTCACACGTGCAGGGAAAGGCAAACAAAGAGCTTTCCTTAGCTCAAACACTGTGGTATTCTCAGCCTGTGAACATTGACTGACTTGATATTATGTACATATAACCAAGCCCTGGCCTTCCCCACATTTCCCCTTCAGTAGCCACATCCTGGTGAGCCCACAATGCCGAAACTCAGCATGACCACCCAGGCTGGCAGTGTGAGAATGGCAGATGCAGGAGGGAGAACGGCAGCTGTGGGCAGCATGGAGAAACATGCACTACAAATGGCATACAGTGCTGAACACTAGATGCAGACGTGGACAGAGCTGGAATGCTCCAGGTCGAGGGAATTCAGTCCCCACCAGCTTGGCTGGGAGCCACATTCCTACATTCCTGGGGAACAAGGCAGTGTTGTAGAGGCAAAGGCAGAATGCTTTGTTGTGGCTGATGTATGTCAGGGCAGCTTGAACAGAAAGCCAACATTTTACAGTTCCTCCTCTGGCCATATCCTGGGACCTGAACTTAAAACAACTTAACAGACGATTACTAGATTAAGTTATCCTGTAGTCTCTTTTGATAAAACCCAGTGAATTTTAAACAGTTTCTCTTACACTGAACTGAATTGGCCTGGATTAAACTACAGCCTTCCCTCTTGAAATGTTTCTGATTTGATTTAGAAATGCCAAGACATTGAAATATTAAGAATAATTTTCTGTTGAGACTGCTGTAGAGATTTTACCTTGCAAGCTAAATGCAGAGAATTGCAACTGCTTCACACAGAATATGACAAAAGACTCACATTTCCATCAGCAGTTTATATGCCATTAAAGCCTGCTACTTTAATGTGCTGAAACAGCAGATGAGATAAGTAGGAACAGACACAGTGTTCTGGTATTTACAATATTTTAACCAACATTGTCTCAGGTAACTTACCCATCTCTTTTCCAAGCGATGAGCGATATGGGAAATTGACATTTGGGAACAGTGTTTTCATGCAGTGATGTGATGGCTCAGACAGACAGGCAAGTGAAAAAATTTGAGTCTGGATGTACTGCTTAACTATCTTTTTTGAAAAAGACCTTTCCCCCTTCCTTTATAAGCCATGCAGGTGCTAGGGAATTAGAGAGCTTGCCACCATCACTGAACCCTCCCCAGTATCCTACCATATAAGTTCTTCCCTGGTTGGGTATCTGTAGGGGGAAGAGTAGATATGTTAGAGTGTCAAGGTGAAACTTTCTGATTACCACACAGAGATCCTGAACTCAGAATACTTTATAATTTACACTTTAATTGCACTTTTACTTTTGTGTAGTGTCCATAGTAGTTACAGTCCAGAGGACAAGAAGGTTATGTTTATACTAGTAAACTATATGGTGCCAGGAAGTTTGTGTGCACACTGACTATCACCTGCTACAGCACTTGAATGGTGGGGTACAGCTTTAGCCAAAGCCAAGTAGGGCTCTCTGAAACAATTCCCAGGCACTTT
The DNA here is from genome assembly GCA_022605575.1 of Laterallus jamaicensis coturniculus. Lineage (NCBI taxonomy): Eukaryota > Metazoa > Chordata > Aves > Gruiformes > Rallidae > Laterallus > Laterallus jamaicensis. The sequence continues at coordinate 8,395,996 of JAKCOX010000024.1, read as the reverse complement.
TCCAGGAATCAGTCCCAACTGGTAGTCTGAATACAGCAAACACGTTTTGGAGGGCAAAAGAGCTTAACATCATGGACACAGATATTCTGCACCAGTGCCAAAGAATGCTTTTTGTTTCCCAGTATAGGAATTCCCTAGTATACATTTAGCCTGGGAAGCCTGGCCTTTCCATGCTGAAGGCAACTGATAGAAATGGAATATTAGGAGGTTTGGCTTTCAGCTGCTTTTTACCTTCCCCAATTCCTTCTGTTCCTCTCTGTCCCTGCAAAATCTGTCTATATGCTCATGCAGTGGTCTCAAATATGCTAAAATCTGTGTATTATTTGGGTCCTGATGAGAAAAAGGAGGTAAACTTAGTTCTGAGAAGGGGAAAGAAAGAGAGAGAGAGAGAGAAAGAAAACTGTTGATGATGGCAATTCTGAAAGCATGAGGGACAAACAGCAAGGATCAGAACGGATGTTTCTGGGCGTGCAAGCAGTACGACTGCAGTTTCTTTTTAGAAACACATCCATCAGAGGCCCATTTACTATGTGCTGAGCCAGTCAATTGGAAATCTCTGTAATAATTCATTTTTGTTTTTCTCATGAGGGGGACAATACAGGGCAACTCCAAACTTACTTTTTTCAACCAGATTCCCTTCAGTTTTTCAGTCTGAGACGGCTGGATCAAAACTTTTTAAGAAAGTTTGTTTTCTGAAATGAGATCTGAACCAAAGGCCATTCGGAATCCTTTTCTTCATGGAAACTGTTCTATTTCTGTTAAATTTGATAACAGCTTGTTTTTACAAAATAAGACATTGATGCCAAATTGGAGCTGGCAATATCATTTAAAGAAGTGTCACTCTGGATATAAACAGGAAATGTTTAGAGTGCTGATCCCGTGATTAATGAATGTTTCCACATCTACACAGTCGCCAATTTTCCCTTTCCTTGGAGGTTACTCCATTACATAAGCTACAGAGGGGCCAGAACTTTGGTCCCACATATTGAAGTATACGAAAAATAGTGTTTCCGTGCAAATGCTGGAATGGCTTTCTCCCTTTGAAATCAATCACAGGCATTCTCACTTAGTCCAGTGGGAGTGGGAAGCAAGCCAACATCTGAAGAGTTTTTTGCTCACACCTCTTTTTTGGGGCCAGAGCAGTTTTCTTCTGTAAGTATTCTCAGCCTTCCCTATGTTCATTCATAGACACTACTCCTTAACAGTCTGACTATACTTTGGTAAGAAACACTTCTCTTTCCTCTCTCTTAGATACCCTAATACTTCTGGCTGGGGGCAAAAAAGTGAATTTGACTGAGTAGCTCTGAACCCTATTGAATGGCTCTAGCCAGACACCCACAGTAGTCTTTTTAGGCTGCCCATAATCTAAATACACATTAAAAGGGAGCCTAACAACAGAGCCCTCTAATTGCCTGATCTAATTGTCTGACCAAAGAGTACCAATTTAGGATAACAATAGTACAGGGCAGAACTTGTTAGCTAGTACATGCTGTCCCCAGACCAGCAAACCAGTGAAAAGAGAAAAATAAAGGAGTGTGTATTTATGTCATCTTCTCTATTCTTTTTGCAAGGACATAGAAACCTCAGGCACCCAAGGGAGACCAAGACCTTCAGGACAGCTGCTTAACTTGGCACTTTAAGTTGCAAGCCAAGCGTATCACTATTTGTTTGGTGGAATTTCTGAGAAACAGAAACTGCACTGTCCAGAGCCTCTCTAGGTAAACTGAAAATAAAAATCAGGTGGAAAAAGAAAAACACGCTAGTTCTTTTCTAGTGAACTCATAGACAAGTTTAGACTTACCCTTGAGAGCCAGCCAGGAGTTCCTGAGCGTCTATAAGGTGTCAAGAAATCTGCTTTTGCTGGAAGCAGCAGGAGTGATGAGGACTCAACAGGAGAGATGAGGACTCAACAGGAGACAGGACTGCAACTCACCATTGGGTTTCCTTGTCTCTGTTCTTTTTCGAGAGTTTTTCTTTGGTTTTATCAAGCACAAGACTGCTTTTGCTATATGCTGGCCTTCTGGGCTCACCAGAAGCCATTTGTTGTGTGAGGAGAAATCTCTGTATAAACATTCAACTACAACATAAAGACCATCTGAGGTAACAACTTGGCAAAAAGACTCTCTTATGAAAGAGGAGTTGCCCCAATCTAAAATATCTCTACTAAATACCTTTCAGGAGCGTAGGGTGTTTAAAGTTAATAACTCACTGTGTAATAGTTAACTTGCAAAAACATGATTGTTCATATCTGAAACAGATTACCTAAGGGGGGGAACAAACAAAAAAAAAAGGAGATGTGGCATACTTAACACTCTTTACTAATGCTTAGTAGATGGGGAAAATCTGTATGTAATACATACCTCTATTCTGTAGAATGACAGACATCATGCAAATATTGTGTTTATGTTTCATATATGTAAATAGCAACTAAGTACTCTTACTAAGGACATGAACTCAAGTTTGCTTAAGTTCATGAAACTACTATTGACCTAAATGAATTTGGATAACTACTAAACTCAAATATTTAAATTTAAGTCTCCAGTTTTTCCCATGAAATAAAGACTTAATTAAGGCTTCAGGCTAAAGTAAAACTTAAGTGAGGTACAAGCTCTCTGAAAGTCTGGCTCATTTCTTGAGGCTCATTGTCTCAAATCACTACTTCTCTTCCAGTTCTAACCAAAAGACTACCTCACCTATTTGAAAAACAGTCCAAGGCTCATGTTGTTCTTCACTGTGACACTGACTTTCATTCACAACCAAGTAAATAAGCTGAACTCAGTGTTTATCCTTTTCTATTTTTCCCTATTCTGCTTACATATGTGGGAATGTATGTATTTTCATTTCTTTCCTTATTTTGTGATCTCTTTGTGCTTCCTGAAGCCACAGCTTTCAGAGTCAAACCTGACTATTCCTGTTATAGTCAGGCACTGTTTAGGCACCAGGCAAGCTTTTGGTCTCCTTGTTCAAAGACATTAGCCATGTTGTCTTGTTTCTGTATCATAATGCCTATTTTAAGTACAGACAGTAGTTTTCTCAGCCACTTGTCTGCAGTCAGCTATAATCTCCCTTCTCATGTGAGCACCTTGTGCCATCCTGCCAGCTTAGTTTTTGGTATCACAGATGTAGGAATTATTAAAGCTGTAGAAGTTTGACTATAAGAATAGAGCTGCTTGTTGTGGTTTAACCCTCAGCGGAAAGCTGAGGCCACAAAGGTCAGACCAAAAAGCCCCCTTACCTCTTTAAGAGGTGGAGGATGGGCGAACGAAGGAGCTGCAGAGCCAGAGGAAAAAAAAAAACAGGCTTGCAAGGTTAGGATAAGGATAGTTTACTAAACAACAGGGAAAAGTATGAAAACAACTAACTACAGTGCTATTATTATATACAGTGCAAACCTCTCACCACACTATGTCATTTGAGCCGTGCCCGAACCGATTCAGATTCCCAAACGCAGCACTCCCCGAGCCCAGCACCCCCGAGCACCCCCCTCACCACCTCCTGCCACGCCGATCCCGAAAGAGAGAGAGAGATAACCCGGAACTCCCACACGCCTGCTCAGACCGGCACTTCCCGAGCCCAGCAGTTTCTGATAGGTCCGGAGTCTCCCCCGGAACTGGCACTGCGGCTGCCCAGACCGGGACTTCCCATGCCTGGGTCCGAAGTCGCCCCTGCAAAGGGGGGGGGGGGGGCAGCCTGTCGGATCATGATGCAATTGGTATGGAATACTCTCAGGGCTAACACAGCCTGCTGCTGGGCTGAACCCAGGACATTATCCACCCCTTATTCCATACCATTTACATCATGAGCAGGACCAGCAACCTTCTTTGGGTCCAGGGAGTCTCTCGCATCCACACACATGCATGTACACATGCACACGCATGTATGTGCGTATAGATTCAGTCTGTGGACGTTTCCTCCGAGTCTGTTGGTCTCATTCAGTCCACGATCCTCAGGCTCTCTGGTCCCTCTGTTACAACAGTCTCTCAGGGTATGAAGAGCCGTACGTGCCACTGGATCGTTGAATGCTGTATCTCGGGCTCTCGAACACTGCACCTGGCATGATCCATGCTCATAGTCCGTGGGTCAGAGGTGTTTATTACACAAGAGAAAAGAAAGAGTTCTTGGGAGGCTGGTCTTCGCTCCATCATCACGGCACCGATGACGCTAGCTGTAATGTCATTAGTATAACATACAGTATCTATAACAACAATAAAACAGTGGTGAATTATTTAGCATGATATTGGCTATTCTCACCCAAAATCAAGTCCCCTTGAGGTACACATCGTGTTTCTCCATCCTTCTGCATTACCCACCAGGTACAACCAGGTCCTTGAGCAAAAACAATTCCAGATATGGGTTTACCTTTGCCTGTAGCAGGAATGACCCAAACTGTCTTTCCCAAAATACTTTTCATGTGCACTACTGGGACTCTGTCACCTTCTACAGTATGTGAGAATTCTGACTGGGCTGGACCAGCCCGATTGGTAGATCCCCTAGAGTTAACCAACCATGTAGCTTCAGCTAAATGTGTATCCCAATTTTTAAATGTTCCACCACCCATTGCTTTCAGTGTAGTCTTTAAAAGCCCATTATATCGTTCAATTTTCCCAGAAGCGGGTGCATGATAAGGAATGTGGTACACCCACTCAATGCCATGCTCTTTGGCCCAAGTGTCTATGAGAGTATTTCGGAAATGAGTCCCATTATCTGACTCAATTCTCTCTGGGGTGCCGTGTCGCCATAGGACTTGCCTTTCCAGGCCCAGAATTGTATTCCGGGCAGTGGCATAGGGTACAGGATATGTCTCCAACCAGCCAGTGGTTGCCTCAACCATTGTAAGTACGTACCGTTTACCATGGCGAGTTTGTGGGAGAGTGATGTAATCAACCTGCCAGGCCTCCCCATATTTATATTTCATCCACCGTCCTCTATACCAGAGGGGCTTTAGCCGCTTAGCCTGCTTGATTGCGGCACATGTCTCACATTCATGGATAACCTGTGCAATAGCATCCATGGTTAAGTCCACCCCTCGATCTCGAGCCCATCTATATGTTGCATCTCTTCCTTCCTTTGCCTGTATCGCCCCATACAATGATGTCATCAATATATTGCAAGTGCTCTGGGGCTCCACCCTTTTCTAATGTACTCTGGATTAGTCCATGACAGATGGTGGGACTATGTTTCCACCCCTGGGGCAGACGATTCCATGTGTATTGGACACCTCTCCAGGTGAAAGCAAACTGTGGCCTGCACTCTGGTGCCAGTGGGATTGAGAAGAAAGCATTTGCAATGTCAATTGTGGCATACCACCTGGCTGCCTTTGATTCCAGTTCATACTGGAGCTCTAGCATGTCCGGCACAGCAGCACTCATGTTTGGAGTGACTTCATTTAGGCCACGATAATCTACTGTCAGCCTCCACTCTCCATCAGACTTCAGCACTGGCCATATGGGACTATTAAAGGGTGAGTGGGTTCGGCTGATCACTCCCTGACTCTCCAGTTGACGAATCAGTTTATGGATGGGGATCAGAGAATCCCGATTTGTACGATACTGCCGCCTGTGCACTGTCGTCGTAGCGATTGGCACTCGCTGTTCGTCGACCTTCAACAACCCCACAACAGCTGGATCTTCTGAAAGTCCAGGCAAGGCACACAATTGTTCAGTTTCTTCTGTCTCCACAGCAGCTATTCCAAAAGCCCACCGGTATCCTTTAGGGTCTTTAAAATACCCTCTACGGAGATAGTCCATACCTAAAATGCACGGAGCTTCTGGGCCAGTCACAATGGGGTGTTTCTCCCAGTCCTTTCCAGTTAGGCTCACCTCAGCCTCTAGCACAGTCAACTGTTGGGAGCCCCCTGTGACTCCAGAAATGTAAACAGATTCTGTCCCTTCATAATTTGATGGTATTAGAGTACACTGGGCACCGGTATCCACTAGAGCCTCATACTCTTGTGGGTCTGATGTTCCAGGCCATCGGATCCACACAGTCCAATAAGTCCGATTATCCCTCTCCTCCACCTGGCTGGAGGCAGGGCACCTCTATTGCTCCTGGATAGAAACTGGTGCAACATTCCTCTTGGCAGAACCTCGTGCATTTGCTCTACCTTGCAACTCCTTTACTCGTGCTTGAAGGGCTGAAGTGGGCTTCTTATCCCACTTTTTCATGTCCTCTCCATGATCACGCAGGTAAAACCACAATTTGGCTCGTGGTGTGGCTCGTGGTGTGGCTCGTGGTGTGGCTCGTGGTGTGTCCCTGCTGTGTTCTCTCTCTTGGGACGGTGGATGACTTTTCCGGATAGCTGCAACATCGCTCTGTACAGGTTGGGAGTCGGCCATGTGTTCGTCCAGTTTAAGTTTAACCAGTTGCTCTACTGCTGCAATGACAGAGCGTGCAACGTTGTCTTGATAAGTCCGGAGTCGGCGGGTCACTTCATACACGGTTGGTGGAAACATCTCCTCGTATTCCATCACTGCCAGTGAATTCATGTGCCCTGGTGGTGCACTTCGTATCACCTTACGCCACATGTCTGGGGTGCATCGGACATCATCAGGATCATCAGGGAGCCTTCTGTTGTCCGACTCACAATAAATCAACTCTCGTACAGCTAATTCTCTCAGGTACTGGATAACTGTCTCTATGCTGTCGCTCTTGGGTTTCAGACAGGTAATATATTCTTTCATGGGGTATCTTTCCCGCACACTTGACAGCAATCGCCTCCAAAGGCTGAGGATTTGTGACCCCTCACCTAGTGCCTTATCAATACCTCCTTCTCTAGCCAGGGATCCCAACTGCCTGGCCTCCCTGCCGTCTAATTCCAGACTATTGGCCCCGCTATCCCAGCATCTGAGCAACCAAGTGATGATGTGCTCACCTGGGCGGCGGCCAAAATCTTTTCGCACCTCACGCAATTCACTCAGGGTCAGGGATCGGGTAACAATCTCTGGTTCTCCTACATCCTGATCTGCTCGAGATGGCTTTGCCCCATTCTTACTTTTCTGAGATGGCCCTGCCCCATTCTGACTTGTCTGAGATGGCCCTGCTCCATTCTGACTTTTCCATGATGTCCCTGACTTTTCATCCTCATCCTCATCCGGCCATTCTTGAGATAATGGTTTTTCACCATCATCCTCATCCTGACATTCTTGAGATGGCCCCGGTTGTTCACCATCATCATCTGGCACTGCGCGAGCTAACTTCCTGGTGTGTTTCCTCTTTTGAATGGGAGCCACAGACTTTGGTGTGGGTTGGCCAAAGTCTATTGTAGAGGTTGCAATATCTGCAGTATGTACTAGTCTGTTTCCTTTTCCTCCCTGACAGTGCCGACAGCACTGACAGTGCTGACACCTCTCTTGAATGGGAACAACAGGCATTGGTGTGGGCTGATTCTCTGAATTATGGGCAAGGTCTATTGTAGACGTTGCAGCATCTGCAGTATGTACTAGTCTATTTCCCCTTTCTCCCTGACAACACTGACACCCCTTTTGAATGGGAGCAACAGACATTGCTGTGGGTTGACCAAGGTCTATTGTAGAGGTTGCAGCATCTGCAGTATTCACCGATCCATTTCCTCTTTCCCCCTGACAGCACTGACGCTCTGAATTAGGGGCAAGGTCTATCGTAGACGTTGCAGCATCTACAGTATTCACCAATCCATTTCCTCTTTCCCCCTGACAGTACTGATGGTCTGGATTATGGGCAGTGTCTACTGTAGGGGTTGCAGTAGCTGCAGCATTTGCCAATCCATTTCCTTGTTCCCCTTGGCAGTGCTGACAGTATTGACAGTGCTGCTTGCTATCAAGCAGTGTTTGGTAGATGGTAGCCAAGCCCCAGCACAGTGCAGTAGGGCGTATTTCTCTGGGGAGCCCACTACAGTTCTTTTTCAAATATGCAGTCACCTTATTAGGATCCTGTAGCTGTTCAGGAGTGAAGTTCCAAACCACTGGGGGTAAGAAAGTGCCTAGGTACCTGCTCATATTTCGCCATTTGCCCTGCCACTCAAGCTTATCCAGCCTCAGGGAAAACTCTTGGGTGGTATTCATAAACCTGTGCCTAATATATATACATATATATATCGAAAGCAGAACCATTTGCACCAAAACCAACAGTAGGAAAATGCTAGTTAGAATTTCCCAGGGGTATTGGAAATTGTTAAAGACTCTTATAAGACCTGTTTTATCCCTCCTTGTACCGAACAGCAAAAGCTGATACAAGTACTCTTTTAAGTTCATGAACTTAAACGTTATCCAATCATAGACTGTTATCACGACATACACTAAACACACATACGGGATGGCAACGAATCCTGGCAGGATTAAATGCAGCATGCCACGAGTTGGCAACCATGGCAGCATCCTTAAGAGTAAATGCCACAACATTGTACATAGAAATTACTTCAATAACTGTACTTATCACAACTCTATCTTAACTGCAATCGATTTAAGGTCAAATCTATCGTTATCCCAACCTTTTTGCCCCCCTTGGGGGTCCCCCTTCGAGCCCCACGTTGGGCGCCAAAAGTTGTTGTGGTTTAACCCTCAGCGGAAAGCTGAGGCCACAAAGGTCAGACCAAAAAGCCCCCTTACCTCTTTAAGAGGTGGAGGATGGGCGAACGAAGGAGCTGCAGAGCCAGAGGGAAAAAAAAAACAGGCTTGCAAGGTTAGGATAAGGATAGTTTACTAAACAACAGGGAAAAGTATGAAAACAACTAACTACAGTGCTATTATTATATACAGTGCAAACCTCTCACCACACTATGTCATTTGAGCCGTGCCCGAACCGATTCAGATTCCCAAACGCAGCACTCCCCGAGCCCAGCACCCCCGAGCACCCCCCTCACCACCTCCTGCCACGCCGATCCCGAAAGAGAGAGAGAGATAACCCGGAACTCCCACACGCCTGCTCAGACCGGCACTTCCCGAGCCCAGCAGTTTCTGATAGGTCCGGAGTCTCCCCCGGAACTGGCACTGCGGCTGCCCAGACCGGGACTTCCCATGCCTGGGTCCGAAGTCGCCCCTGCAAAGGGGGGGGGGGGCAGCCTGTCGGATCATGATGCAATTGGTATGGAATACTCTCAGGGCTAACACAGCCTGCTGCTGGGCTGAACCCAGGACACTGCTTTACTGTATACACAGGCACACACAGAGTTACAATTTTGGGGGGGCAGGGGGGAAGATAAGGTTGTGAAAAATTTACAACCAAGACTCAACTTGTATTTAGGTACCAGTTACTCCCTTAATAATGCCAAATATAGGCAAAGGGGTAAATATTAAAATTGGACATATCTATCTGCGTCCTTCCAAAGTCTAATTATAGCTCAATAAAACTTGAAGCAAGGCTGTAGAGGAATGGCATAGGCTGTAATGAAACCACACTACAAACTGTCTGCCGTCCTGGAATGTATTTGGATTTCATTCTAGAAGATCTTAATTCTTTCATTCATTCCTTAAAATAATGCTAAACTAGATTTTGGGTTGTTCAGGGCTCTGGTTTGACTATTCAACTTGCCTTTCTTGCAGGAGGTTTTGGAAATCTTTTACCATTAATAGATCCAACTTGTAACTTGAGCAGAGACAAAGTTGTCTCTAAAGTTAAATTCTCTGTGAGAAAAGAATGAAGATTTCATTCCCTCATGATCCACACTTCATGAGGACCTATGCAGATTACTCTTCACTGCATGAAGCTCTCATTCATGTGCAACTCTCTGCATCAGATCTGTTAGCAGAGAACATACATGTTAGCAAGCAGGTCCTCATGATGACTGCCTTTGGTAAGCCCATGTGATGATGACCTGTGCTAAAATACTGATCTGATGTCTATATCCATTAGTAACATGGGAGACCTGGCATATCGAGTTTGCATAACACAACATACCAAGAAAAGCTAGCTGCTCTTCCACCATGCTGATATATCAAATATATGTATGACCATTTTGGGAAAAAGATTTGCCATTTTCGTATCGCCTAGCAGGGCACTCAGCCCAAGAGTTAGGATGCATTGGTTTTAGCTCTATATGAGAGAATAAGAATAAAGAACTATTTTGTGCTGAAGTATTTTAATGAATTACCAGGCATTAAATCATTCCACAAAAAAGTCCACGGAGTACTTTGTGCAGAAAAGAGATTGAAATCATATCCTTTATGAGGTCTTTGGCATGTAGCATAGATATTTTGAGCTTTCCTGTAATATGAACAGAGTTATTTGAAGAAGCAAAAGTGTTAACAGTGCTTTGGATAGACTTTTCAGGGTACAGTTAAGGTTGGCTGCTCCCAAAAGGAAGGGGAGCCAGGAGGTGAGCACAGTAAAGGGGTGGCAGGGCAGGGGCCTCATCAGCCAGAGCCCAGACCCCACACCACCCAAGCAAGGTGAGTAGAACAGACTCAGAGATGGTAACCAAGTTCAACAAATGGTCCAGCTTATCAGGCAAGTTCACAGTGATATGGCAGGTCTGAGATCAAGCCAGGAAGTAAAACCACAAGTCAGGACCAGGATCATAATTGATGAGGGCAACCCAAGGTTGACACAGTTCATGGAGCAGATCTGAGAACAGGCAAGTCAGTCAATCTGCAGCTCACTACCAATGGGATTTGAGGTGGGGCTGTGGCTTGGCTGGTGTGAGTATTCCTGCAACATACCTCCTGCAGGGAGTAAATTCCTGCTTAAAAGAGGCACCTGACTCTAAGGCCAGGGTGTGGGTGGGGATCCCTGGTGAGACTGGCCCCAGCAATTAAGGCTTATGGGGACACTCAGGGGACTGACAAGATCCAGCCTCAATACCCACACTCCTGAAGATTAACTGAGTTAAGTCAGTCTGCTAGTCATGAATCTGTGTGTATGGGGAGACAGTTCCTCCTATACCACAGACACACAGAATTGTAGAGGTTGAAAGGGACCTCAAGAGATCATCGAGTCCAACCCCCCTGCCAAAGCAGGTTCCTTAGGACAGATTGCACAGGTCATAATATCCTTCATATGCTAGTATGAAAATTTATACATTATATATATTTTATTTATAATGTGTGAAATATTTAAAATGTGTGCATTATAATTACTTATAATATTATAATGCAATTTTAATATAATAAAAGTGTTATTTAATTTTTCCTTACCTATTTTGTACTGCAGCTTTGCTCACTGCTGCTGTCTGTGCTTTCTCCTCAGCCTCCATTCACTCTCCTACTGACATTACTGAAAGGGAATTAGTATTCAGCAGCAAAAGAAACCTTCTTTTTCCCTCCATGTCCTTACAACACAGTTCTCAGACCCCATCATTGTTTTCAGTGCACAGAGCTTATCTGATGTATTACTGTTCGTGGTCAATCAGCCTCATGTCACACAAGAAGATTCTTCAATCAGCAAATATTTGGCTGGAGCCAGCCAACCACTGTTTGAGAAACAGAGGTGTCACAACTGGTCACAGAGAATGCATCCTCTGGTTTCACTGCACACTCTGAAGACGGAGGTTAGGAAGGTATTCAGTCCTGACTCTGATAGTGAAACAGAATCTCCATGGCAGAAGTACCACAAGGAACACTAGCAGGCACAGAGGAGGAAGTGAGAGCTCAGTGGGGAAAAATCTAATGAAAGACTTTATTTTTCCCTGAAGTTCAAAGATTTTGAAAGCCAGGTTTTGTGCATGTGCAGCTATGTAACCCTTGGTCCTGTGCTCTTTCTATCATGGCTGAGTTTGAGTCACCAAATGATTAAACAACCTGGCACTTCACAGTAGCATTTACAGACAGCACTCTCAGGCTCTTGTTCAGGTTTAAACTGAGCATACAGAATAGAGTCCTACTTTGGAATTGTTACAAAGTTCCTGTATTTACTGACATCCCGGTACACTCCAAGATGCTTCCAATTATGCTAAGTACCATCTCTCCTTAGGTCATGTGTTTCTATGATACACAGGTGTCTGGTACTGGGCAAGCAGACTCAGTGCCATGCCAGTATGCACGCAGGATGAAAAGTTAAAGCACTGGAAGAACTTGGAGATTTGTAAGATTGTTTTTCACGGGATAAACTGTGGACTCAAGGAGATCCTGCATTCACTTGCATGCAGTTGCAGCTGCTAAAGTGCTCAAAGGGGCACAGTGGAAAGGGTACTGGCCTAAATCTCTATAAAACAATGGAGAATTCCATTTACACCATACACAGCTGCAGAAAGATAAACCAAATAGTCTGAGTGCACCACTGGTGACTATCGTCAAGCATTTTCCTTGCTGAATAGGACCATCATTTTCACTGGATGGTTTCAACTCTGGAAGCTTGTGTCTTTTTGTATGACACAGAGATCATTAGTTCAGCAGCATTCTATTGTTAATACATGCCCAAAGAAAATGATATCCCTGATTCCTTGTTAGGAAATGATCCAGAGAGCTTGTTTGTTCTGGCAGAGCTTTGCATGCAAATTAAAACTTAGCTACACATCTCCTCACCTTCCTGTCTCAGCAGATTCTGTATTTGGGAAGAACAATAGCCTGTCAGCTGCTACCGTCTGATGCTTTTTTCTAATCTGGAGAAATTAGACTTGAACCCACCAGCAGACTGCTGCTCCCACAGCTGTGCCTTTTGTTTCTGTACTCAGCCTGGTGATTACATTTAGAGTATGCCTTTTCTTATTAAAAAACGTTAATCACATTTTGTTTGTACTTAGTATCCCAAAGTTAGGAATCTTAGCATCTCAAAGTTAGCTCTCCCATGCATACACCTCAGTTTCTCACCAGTGTAAAATTAACAAGGAAATATGTCAGCAGTGCATAGACAGACACAGATTGACAGGTAACATGGGTACTTCACGCAGAGGTTAAAAAACACCCAGCAAAAAAGAGATCTTGTTTCTGTGAAACAAGGGTAGGGGTAAAAGTGTTTTTCTTGTGTATGCTGTTGAGAAAACCACTACTGTTCCATACTCAGAGACTGGAAGACTACAAAGCCAGTAATAATGGACTTTAAATTACAGCTGCAACAATGGTGTTTAAATTTGAGGAAAACATTCTTCTTCTAAGAAAAACAGTAGAGCTCTAGCATGGCTTGGTTACAGAATCCAAAGGTGGATATTCCACCTTTGGAGGCTGTTAAGAATAGGCTATGCCAGTGTCTGTTAGGAATGACAAATGTTCTGTCTTGAGGAAGGAGATGAACTTACCCTGGGGAAAGACAGGGACCAAACAACATCTAAGGATCTTTTTGCAGGATCATTTCCTGATTCTTTGTATTTTAGCAGGTTATAAAAAAACAATTTATGTAAGTTGGGTAAAGATATTAGAAACTCCAAAGGGTCTTTTAGGATACATTGAGAGGAGGAGAGTTCTCATTTACCTAACTGGCAATCTAATACATCAGTGGGCCAGGCAAGTGTTTGCGTCAGGAAGCTGTACTTGGAACAAATGAAAGTGTGGTAAATAAGCATCACTCATTAGAGACCCAGTGGCATATCTGCACACTACCACTTGGTGTGGCGTTAACTTTCCTAGTATTGCTTCTGAAAGTCTGTCCTCAACTGTCTAGGTCCTCCCTATAGTCAGTGAGTAGAAACAGGTGGTTCTTAGAGGTGATAGAGCCCATCATTCTTAGACATGTCAGCCTGTGATACCTCTTTCTGCATGGACTGGAGAAGGAATCAATACAAACATCAAAGACTAAAGCTGAAATAATGTAAGACAATTTTCACCCTTGAAGTGTTTTCTCAAAAATAGGGTGTAGTTCAACTGCAAGGATGAGTGTTTGTCCTTCTTCCTTAACAATATGACACAAAATAAATTCTCACTGGTCTTGGAGAGCTCCATATGTAGCCAGTCTTCTGCAAAATATCAGATTAAATAATTACCATGGTCCCATCCAGACTTGAATTCTATTAATTGAAAAAAAAATAATTCCAGAGGTCAATTAGATCTCACAGTTTCTACAAATGGTGTACAGATATATTAAAGATCAGATTTTCAAATATAAGGGCCTAAATGGCCAGTAAAATGTTTTGTACAAGCCTGGAATTTGTGTGTGGTAATAGGCACTAGCATATACAGAAGATTAAATGTGTGTTTGAATGTATGATTGAATGTATGAATGTTTCATGGGGTTGATTTAGATAACACGCTTTTTGAAGCACTCATTCATACTGCTGCCTTCTATAGATAATAGAGCTGAGTAGGGATGCAAGATATTTTCATTTACAAGAAGAAATTTAAAGTGACTAAAAATTCCCAAAAGCTAAATCTAAGGAGTATAGAACATTCATTAAAAAAAAATAAAAATCTTGAAATAAGCCTATAAGGAGACACCTCTGACTCTTCACTCAACGAATGATCCAGAAGGAATATAGGGAAGAGCTGCCCTAATGATTCTGATTTATAGATACTTGAAAATTAGTCTAAACTTGCCTGTGTATTTATTACTTCAGTTTCTTCCATTTTACATGTTTATTTTCCTGTAGGTACTGATATTGAGTAATGTAAACAAACGCTTTTAAAATATCCTTTTGTCATTTGTTATAGAAACCATGATCACAGCACTGGAAGTAGAATAGGAAGAACTAAAATGGTATGAATCCCATACAGAAAGCTGCTGAGAAATGCTCTGCGATGGTGAACTGCAGCAGCTTTGGCTCCTTCTTTCTCTATTAATGATTTGCATAAGCACAGCCAAAGCGTGTAAGCCAGTAAACTGCCAGTGAATCCTCTCTCACTGTCACTCACAGTCCTGTCTCACAAACACACCAGCTAATACCTGTCAGATTAAGTGATCTGGGACTGACCAGGTGATCACCCTCAGGAAGTATCTAGCAGGTGTCCAGCTGAAGTTAGTATCACTAGCTTGACTGGCCAAAATGTGTTTGTTTGAAAGTGTATTTCGAAAGATCTCAGGCACAGCACACCATTTTGTAGGATATGAATTATAAAGACTTAAACCACTGTTTTGTCCTCTCAGAGTCAGGCATGCTGTAGCAATCATTAAAACCCATCCAGAGTTAAACGTTACCACAGAAGTGGATGCCTTAGTAAAAACCCTATGGGAACATTGATCATATGTTCCAAACAACAACACACACCCCCTCCCCACAGTAAGAAACACTTTTGGCTCTAGGATAGCATCATCTACAGATTTCCTGACCCTGAAGAAGCAGGAATTGGGAGTACAATGCAGTGAAGACTGTGGGCATGTGGTCAGAGCAGAGGAGGCTTCCCAACATTCTCCAGCCAGCTACCCTCAAGTGACATTTCCAGAGCCAGGCCACACCGCCACCTTTCATTCACCCCCTGAGCAGCGGTGTGCTCAGAGCACAGTTTCCCTGCTGCACTCCTGAGGCCAGCGCAGGGCAGGACGGGCAGAACGCAGTCTCTACGGGTGAACCAGCCCTGTCCACAACCTGGCCACCCAGGCGCACTGGCAATAAATAGAACCAGTGAGGCACACATGCCAGGGGCTGCCGGGAGGTCAAGAGAGGTTCACATAGTACATTGCAGAAACGGGACAGATTTCATGTGAATCATGCCTTTATTTCCCTTCATGGTGAGGCACATGCCTTACTAGAATGTGGACTGCTTCCCTTCCAGCAACCAATGCTTCTTAAGACTTGCTGAGGAGAGCAAGTTTCCGCTGCTTTGGAAGAAGTTGGTAAGAAAGAGGACAAGGTGGCATATTAACTTAGCCTTTAATTTGGCTTCATTTTGCATGAGAGATCTCTTTTACTCAAACATTCACAGGTGAAAATAAAGTGCCTTTCTGGTACTTTTTTTTTTTAATAAATCGTGGTCTCTCTTGAGAGAGCTATACTGCAGACAGAAACCAGCTAGCAAAGGGCAGAGACAGCAATCAGGAATGATTACACCATACAAAAATGTCAGTGGCATAACATGACTAAACTGTGATTCCACAAATTATAGACGAATGCAGAGGCAGAAAAAATCAAAAGCAGAAAACAAACTGTACCCTTTATTTTCAAATCCCCCAAATTTTACCAAATTCCTCGGACCAATTCCAGATGTTTACAGAAAGTAGCTGCTGCTTTTTTGTACTTCATCCCCTGAGAAATGGGTTTTGGGTAGAAAAGCTGACTGGAGAACTTGAGATTAAACATATACTCATCTTAAAAGTTCAGATAGGTAATATTTACTGAGACTCAGAGAGCAGATTTCTACACCAAATGTGCTGATGGAAACAGGTTGGAAACTGTGTGTAATGAAGAACAGAATGTTTCAAAGGACACAGGGAACACTGAAGTTCAAAGAGCTGGAACAACATGATCTCTAAAATTCTGCTCCAACCAAAAAGCACTATGTGTGCAAAGGCCTGGAGTGGGAAAAGGAAGGCATGGAAGCTTGCTCTCAGTGTTTTATTAACTGCCTCTTCTTACCAATCAACTGTCAGCATCTGCTTGAGCTAAGTGACATCTGAATGCCAAAGGCAGGATCAGAAATACAGGGTATGCTGCTCCCACATGCATTTACCAAAGCCTAAGGGGAGCTGGAGGGTCACTGCCTCTGCTCTGAAGCAAGCTTATGTAAGACGAGGCAGAAGTTTGTCCCTTGAATTCATGAAAATAGCTACCTAGAGACAAACACTCTAATACGTGTACATGCTGATCACAGCTCTTTACTGAGAAAAAGTCCTTGAGACTTCATCACTTAGTTTTGGTCCATCTAGGAAGAACTAGACTGTCTCATTTTTATTTTAAAAATAATGAAAACCAGCAAACATTGCCAATGAAACTAGCAAATCCATTTCAGCTTCTCACTTTGCTTTAACTCTCCTGATAAAGTTACTTTAATGTTAGTTCTGTGAGCAAAACCAGGGCATGCCTGGTCACCTCATGGCCTGCTGCATGGTGCTGTGGTTGGACCCTGCAGAGCACTCCCATAGTCAGCTGGGCAAGACAAGCAAATGTTCTCTCAGGCTTTCTCCTGTTTCAGGTTAGGGTTGTGTCTGGTTTCATCCGTCTGCCTGGGCTTTGGCAGAAGTTTTTTCAGTTCAGATAAATGGCAATCTTTGCCTTTAACCCTGTCATTGCCCATCCAAAACACTTTACTACTGCTTGAGAGAGACGAGATTAAATATTTTTTTAGCATTTTCCAGGACTCTGAACTAGCACAGTGCAAAGCATTCACAGAAGAGGAATGGATGATTCCTCAGGATACCATTAACAGGTAAGAAAAGTGTTGCAATCTTTTGTGTACAGACAGGGAAGGGTTGGGTGTCTCAAGTAGTAGCAGGAACATCACCACTACAGTCTATACATTAGGTACTACGAGAGGCTTAGAAATCATTCTTCTAAGAATCTAAGGACAGTCAGGTACTGCTGGTACAACTCCCTTCTTCCGATACACCTTCTCATGTGAGCACAGACACAGAGATACCTTGTCTCCTTCAGCATCTCCACATCTTACTGTAACAAGCCTAAGTACAAAGTCATATCCTTGCCGGAAAACTCTCCAAGCTCCAGGGCTTGAGGTTCTCAGGCAAAGGAAAAATCTCAGGCAATTCTGGTGCAGGTTTCTTTCCATTTTGTTTTGTGATGGAAACAATTTCTAAATCGTGCTTCTGGAATTCCCCAGGAAATGGAGCAAGGTACGACAGCAAGGTACACAGAATGTGCAGTGAAGTACTTTGCAAACCCTCACAGTCTGCATAAAAAGCACACACACAACGTGTCTCTCAACGACATATAAGGGACATAACATGAAATGTATTGCGCCTGCATAGCTGAATGTGACAGGGCCGTAGCTTCATTAGCAAGCTATTAAAATTGTAAGGTCAATAATGCATGTCTCTTCATACTGTCATGCTGTTCTTATACTCCAGTGTTTTGTCAACTGAGCATTTTTTCCCTTGAATAATCTTATTAAAAATAAAATGTATGAAATCTAGGTGTAGCCTTGTCTGCAGCTTAAGAAAACCTTTGAGGAACTCATAGGATCATATCTCATTAAGAACTTCATGAAGTATCAAGATTGAAACACCTTGGCCAACCCAACAAACCCTGCAAACAGGAGTGATGCCATCAGCCAGGAAACATGCAGTGACCCATCACATCAGGTTGCTATGGTAACTGATGGAATTTTTATTTTCTTTTAAGCACTTGACTCCCATACTTATTTTCAAAAGCACTGGTGCAACTGCATGACACTGTGCATCTCTCCAGTGATACACAAACTTGTCTCAGTCAGCAAATCAGGCTGTTTTACCTCAGAGGTAACTGGGCCCTTTCATAAGCAGCAGGGTGTGTGGTAGATAAATGGCCTAATTCTCACTTGTACCAAAGTGCTTATGCTGATATAGCCCCTAATGTAAGTGTGATGATAAAGCTACTTACAATGGTACATCATTGTCCTCTTCTAATACAGAAACAAGCCTTCATGATAGAGCTGCATTCACACTACAACCAGTCTAAACTTGGAAGTTTTACTGGCAGAGACATGCTGGTTGAGATTGTGGGGAAAAAACATCACACACCTCTCTTGACGACTGTGCTGGCAGACACCCCAGGGGTGTCCCTAGATAGGCAAAACAAGTTTCTGCAGGATAACTGGAGCTGTCTGTTATGCGCTAGCCACATGAGAAGCTGGGCAGTCTGAATTAACTTAGCTCCTTTTCACTGGGGTGGGCCCTAGGCCTAAAGCTGTAGCCGTACCATTCTGGAAGTCAGTAAAGCTATTGAATTCCAGGAACTGGTGAAGGCAGTAACAGCAAAACAGCTCTTTTGCCAGTATGCGTGTCTTTTCCCCAAGGAAGGAAGTGCACCACTGTAGCTACTATAAATAAGGCCAGAAAAGCCTGAGTTACGCTTCTTCAATTATAACAGGAAAGTTAAAATATTCCAGAAGTTGGGATACTCTGAGACCACTTTAACTGCATTAAGAGATGCAGTATGAGATGCTGTAGGACCATGTATCAAAACAGATGTTAAGCAGATGATGTAAATACATTAAGCCATGGGGATTCATTAACTGTCAGTAACACTGCTGTTGCAGAGAGTAAAATTGCAAGATCAGTTAATGTCAGGGAAATTTTACGCAAACAAGAAAGGGGATTCCAGAGAATGGCAAATTTGGACATCCCATTTGTGACTCAGAAGTTGGGGAGGCTGCTATTTCTCCTTACTGCCTCATAAAGTACGCCGTCATGTACATTTTTCCTCCCATTGTTTTACAGGGCTAAAATTAGTGCAGAGAGTGCCTGTGGAAAACATGTATGGAAATAAAGAAACTTGACTGAATATGGCTTTCTTTGGCAGCTTCTGTGTTGCTCCCTTAATTAAACAAAATCAGAAGCCATTAACTTTACTTCAGATCTTGATCAACCTATTAGACATTCTGTACTTCTGCTACATCTCCTGAAACATTGCTGATGACACCAAGCTGTGTGGTGAAGTTAATGTGCCAGAGAGACGGGATGCCATCCAGAGGGACCTGGACAGGCTGGAGAAGTAGGCCACTTCATGAGCTTCAACAAAGCCAAGTGCAAAGTCCCACACCTGGGTTGGGACAATCCCCATTATCCATACAGGTTAGGAGGTGATATGCTTGAAAGCAGCCCTGAGGAAAAGGACTTGGGAGACTCATGGATGAGAAGCTGGAAATGAGCCATCAATATGCATCTGCAGCCCAGAAGGCCAACTGCATGCTGGGCTGCATCAAAAGTGTGGCCAGCAGATTGAGAGAGGTGATTCTGCCCCTCTACTCTGCTCTGGTGATACCCCACCTGGAGTACTGTGTCCAGCTTTGGAGCCCTCAACATTAGAAGGACATGGACCTGTTGGAGTGTGTCCAGAGGAGTGCCACAAAAATGAACAAAGGGATGGAGCACCACTTCTGTGAAGATAGTTGGCTTGTTCAGCTTGGAGAAAGCTCCAGGGGGACCCTATGGCAGCCTTCCAATACCTGAAAGGTGCCTATAGGAAAGCTGAGGAAGAAGTGTTCCAAAGGGCATATAGCAATAGCACAAGGGGTAATAGGTAAAACTGGAAAAATGGAGATTTAGGTTGGATATTAGGAAAAAAATCTTCAGTTTGAGGGTGGTAGGTCATAGAATCATGGAATCATAGAATAGTCTGGGTTGGAAGGGACCCCAAGGATCATAGAGTTCCAACCCCCCTGCCACAGGCACAGCCACCAACCTCCAGGCTTGGATATACACAAGGTTGCCCAGGGCCCCATCTAAACTGGCCTTTAACACCTCCAGGGATGGAGGGATGATCCACCACCTCTCTGAGCAGCATGTTCCAACACCTCACCACTCTTTCTGTAAAAAACTTCCCCCTAATATCTAATCTAAACCTTCCTTCTTTTAGCTTAAATCAATTCCCCCTTGTCCTGCCATTGTCTATCCTTTTAAAAAGTTGAGTCCCCTCCTGTTTGTATGCTCCCTTCAGGTACTGGAAGGCTGCAATGAGGTCCCCCCGCAGCCTTCTCTTCTCCAGGCTGAACAAGCCCAGCTCTTTCAGCCTCTCTTTGTAGGGCAGGTGCTCCAGCCCTCTAATCACCTTCGTGGCCTCCTCTGAACCCTCTCCAACAGTTCCACATCTTTCTTGTATTGGGGGCCCCAGATCTGGACACAGTGCTCTCCAGATGGGGCCTCACGAGGGCAGAGTAGAGAGGGACAATCACCTCCCTGTCCCTGCTGGCCACCCCTCTTCCGATGGAGCCCAGGATCCCATTGGCCTTGCGAGCTGCAAGAGCACACTGCTGGCTCATGTTAAGTTTCTCATCCACCAGAATCCCCAGGTCCTTCTCTGCAGGGCTACTCTCAAGAAGCTCTTCTCACAGCATGTATCTATGTCTGGGATTCTTCCAGCCCAAGTGCATCACCTTACACTTGCAGTGTTGAACCTCATTAGGTTCACTCTGGCCCACCTTTCCAGCCTGTCAAGATCCCTCTGGAAAGGGTCACTAGAACAGGTTGCCCAGAAAGTTAGTGGAGGCTCTATCCCTGGAGTTATTCAAGGTCAGGCTTGATGGGGCTCTGAGCAACCTGATCTAGTGAAGATGTCCCTGCTTACTGCAGGAGGGTTGAACTAGAAGGCCTTTAAAGGTCCCTTCCAACTTAACACATAGAATTCTATAATTCTATGATTCTATTATAAGAGGGATAATTTTTTCAGACAAAAGTTAGGCTAATAAGATGTCCAGTGTGGAATAACCATGAACTTTATGGTGGTGTTTTATTTAGTATTTCACTGGTGCATTTTTATGACAAGAAGTTGAGCATTGCAAGCTCTCAGCATGGGGTTATGTCTTCTGTCCAGATCTCTTGTCCTCCTGCTGCCTGACTTCTGCAGCGTTTCCCAAACACATCACTTTCCTTCTTCCCAAGTCACTTTTTTTCTCCACTGCTGCAACAGCCTCACATGGCTCCTTCCTCCTCAGCAGCACTTACCACTACTGCCATAATATTTCTAGAAGGCTGTTAGAGCCATGAGTGCACCAATAAGCCTTAATTAGCCTGATCAAGGCTTTATCCACTTCCTAACAAATATGTTCTTCCCTTAAACTCCACCTTTTCAATTCCTTTAAAAATGCTTTCACCTTCAGATCCCTTCTTTTTTCCCATCCATCCCAATATCCTCAAATCCAATGTTTCCTTCTTCACAATCCCAGAGCAGTAAAAAGTGGAAAAGTCATGTTTTCCTAGAAATGCCTGAAGGTTAGTTTGCCTGGCCATCCTTGGGATAGAGTTCAGACTATTTTGTGGACCTCAGAAGCACCGCTTGGCAGACATTCGCTCTTGCCTTCTCCCACAGTAACAACTGTTCTACGACTTACTGCTCTCTTTCCCTTTCTTAAGAGACCTCATAAAAC
Organism: Laterallus jamaicensis coturniculus; assembly: GCA_022605575.1. Classification (NCBI taxonomy): domain Eukaryota; kingdom Metazoa; phylum Chordata; class Aves; order Gruiformes; family Rallidae; genus Laterallus; species Laterallus jamaicensis. Next base: position 8,374,211 of record JAKCOX010000024.1, on the reverse strand, counting down.
CTGCAGACAAGAGCAGCTTAAATTTTCCTACTTGTTTTTTCTCATGTACATCAGGATGATAATAGCAGGGCCTGCTTCCTTTCAGCTGCCTCTGGCTTTAAACAGAGCAGCGATCCATGGCAGTGTTTGTCACTGAAGACACATGTGCAGCTAGAAACAGATGAGAAACAGGTACAATGGGACAGAAATCACAGTGCATTTACTCAGGCCCTAGTAGTCTTGCCTTCCTATAGAAGTGCCTGGGCTGTTTACAGCATGCTGTATCCTCCCTTTCAGCAAAGCACAGCAGAGAGTAATTTTCTGATTAAAAAAAACCCAGCAAAAACCAAACTAACACACAAGCAAAACCCGAGAAGTATCTTTGCAGCAAAGATTTTCATTTTTTAAATTTGCTGGGTTTAAGCTTTCCAAACTGATTATTACCCAAAAAGCTAGAGGAAGAGATGCTGTCATCAAAATGCCCTCTGGCACCAGAAAAGAGGGGAAAGTCCTTATATTGTTGGTTTCTTTCACCTCAGTCAGTTTCTTCTTGCTCTCCACAGTGAGAAACAATGGAATTTATTTGATACTGTCTGATCAAGACCGGTATAAAAACTACAGCTGACGTGTCTAAGTAATATATTGCAAACCATTCTTGGACAACCTAGGTGTGGCAGTCCAAGAGTGGCTTATAGGAGTATATTAGTTCCTGGGAACTCCTTTACAGTTCAAAAGAAAGCATCCAGATAAGGCTTTTAATGATATGATTTAGTTTTAGTTAGTCCTGCAAGGGCAGGGAGTTGGGCTTGGTGAGGATCCCTTCCAACTTGAGATATTCTATGATGCTATGAGTATAGGAGCCTAGGAGTTAAACACTGGATTACAGAAACCACAGAGGCTAAAAGGCTTTGTGCAGCCTCTTACCAGTGTGGGTACATGTGCATTGGGAAAAAAGGAGGAGGAAATTAACGACTGCATAATCAATGAAAATGTGCCATTAAAGCTTTCAGGGCAAATACAGATCTGTATTAGAGCTCGGCGTGCAGAAGCCAGTGTAGGCCGAGTATGGTTTGCGCAGTGTGTCACTCCCCACAGCCCACAGCTCCCAAAGGCACGCTTCACTGGGGAAGAGCTGTTTGACAAAGGACACAGGGATTGACCCTGTCTCAGCACAGGGTTTTGTGGAACTCTCAGCAGGAGACAGAGGCAGACCACGCAAGACAGAAGTCCACAAGAAGAGCACAGAACCCTGTGGGTTAATTGGCTGAGTATGTGGGGCAGGTGGTTTATGAAGTCCCAGTATACTGAAGTCTGCACTTAACTGCTTAACAAACACGATGTTTTTGCAAGCTTGTTTGCCAGTAAGTGTGACAACCAGGATGTCATGTCTCAGAAGGGAGGCTGAATATATATTCTTTTCTTTATATCTAGCTGATGGGTCTCCTGCAAATTACGAGAAATGCAGCACTTTCCTTTAAAAGCAAAAATGGAAATGGGCTTCTTGTCAGCAGAGAGACACTAGAACTCCCATTAATCTCACTTTCTTGCCACTAAAAAGCAGAGTTCAAACATCCTGCAACCTCTACTCATAGCTAATAACGTGGATCTCAGAGAGCTAAGAATAAAAAAAACCCCAGAATTCTTACCGGAAAAATCAATGTGGCCCTTCCTCTTAATTGTAGCTTCTGAGCAGTGCATATATTGAATGTAAAGATTTGCATCCTATTTTGACAGCACTCAATAAAGTAAAAAGCCCACGATAGGCATCTGCAGTATCTGCTGCTGGCAAGGAAGAGGAGATTACTGCATGTTCCTAAAGAAGAGCGTCTCCACTGCTATTTCACGCGCCTGTCCAGTTGTTGAACATTAGTCATTCACACTGAGCATTTGTGAAAGTGATACAGTGGCAGATGAAAATCATCCAGTCCCACTGTTAAAACTGTTCCTGGTTACTTTTTGCATGTACTTTCTCTAACAAAATCATATTGGTTAACCTGAAAAATGTACATCTGCTCTAAGTATGTAGGAAGGCAAACTATATCAGTGATTATTTATAGTTCATATAGTAAGTTCAGCTTTACAACTGTAACAGAGCACTCTAATTCCACACATAATTGTTTAAAAAATAGTCAGATCAAAGGTTGACAATAGTGATACATGCAAACACTACTAAATCTAAATGCTGCCAACTACTTCCATAAGAAATAATTGATCAAAAGTTCATAAGAAACAAGCGTCAAAGTCATGGAAAGGTCATCTGGCCAAAGCGAAACCATGGCAAACTGTACAATTTTAACATTTTGTTAATTATTCTTCAAGCCTTATTACCAGTTCAGAAAAAAGCAGGGTTTTTTATAGCGTAATTCAATACTGATTTGCAGTATGTGCCATGACCCACAGGGTGAACACTGGTTTGTAATTCTGGCTTCAATTTTGCTAGGCTTTCACATAGAAAGGGGTCTGACTGCCACCAGTGGGACAGTGTCCTTGAATTAGGAATGGCTGAGAGAAGGTCTGTATTCCCAGAGCATCAAATCCTCTGCTCTGTGGCTGTGGTAGCTTTTTGTTCCTGCCAGATGGGAATAAAATGCTGAAGAGGATCATCATGCTCATGCCTATATGTGTTTACACACATTTTCCATACTCTCTCCTAGGTATCAAATCTAAGCCTTGAATTAAAGGCAGCTACAAGGAACCAAAATAAATAAGCCGAAATAAAATTTATGCCATTTATATGGAAGCATTAACACCTCTGGTCCAGACCCCACTCAGGATCTTCATGCTGCACAATCCACCTTTTTTTTCCATATGATGTCCCACAATCCCCCCTGCTGCCAGGTCCATTAGCTGAGCACGCTGTTTCCCATCAGACAGCCATAGGTCACAGCAACATTTGCATCTTCTGCTCTACACTTGACCCGGATTTCAGAAGTGCTAATGGGAAAGTGCTAAATCCTTTCAACCTCCAGGCTGCCATCTATCTAGAGAGGGCAGCTTATCTAGATGAACGCCCTGGAAACCCCACCCTGGCACAAGCTGCCAAGGCAGGTCCCAGGCCCTCAGTGGGAACTGTGCAGCTGGACCGAGCCAACTGGCGCAGGTTTCAGAAAGGTACTTTGGGACATTTAGAAGCTCAGAGAACATATTCCAAAAACACTGGGGGAGAGTGGGGGGGTGGGGGTGGGTGGTGGAATTGTTTTACTTTATTTTTAGGCTGCTGCGGTACCTTGTGCATCCTCTTGCCAGTATACACTGAACAGCCCTACCTGACTGCTCTATTGCAGATTATGTAAGGATTATGCGCATTCTTAACCTGTTACTATTGCCTCACCCACCCTCTAAAAAAGTTTAAAGTTTCTTCCTTTTAGCTAGGTTTGCCTAAAAATCAAAGTCATGCTGGTGCAAGTTTGATTTCAAATACCTACCTTATTATCAGACATCTTTTTCATGCAGACAGCTGTGAACTTAGATGTAAATGTCAATGTAAACCTTATTCCAGTGCATAGTTTACTTGTTTCATCTGCTTTTCATTTTATTTATCTATACAAATTTTTATTTTCCTCTATATTTTTAAGAAAAAGGCATTTCCTTGGTTCTTTCCCTTCACATGAAGTTACACATACACTTGCACGTTTATTTTTCTTTTGTAATAGCAATTCTTTTCCCATCAAATTCAATTACTTTCACTTTAAAAATGAGGAAAAAAATGAAAAAAGCTGTAAAATATTTGGAAATAAATGGTTCGTTTATTATGTAAAAGCATTAGGGTGTCTCCAAGGTACTACAAATAAAATAATTTATAGTAAATGAGATTATTATTGCTGGGAAAAGGACCACTTAATGCCATTTTTCTGTGGGGGAAAAAAACCCAACCAAATCAGAGTAACCCAATAGGGGTGCTCAGAAACATACAGCAAATACTTAAAAGCATCAAGGATCCAAAACAACAAGTGAAAAATACATGCTGAGACACCAATTTGGAAGAGGATATGTCAGTTCATCCTTATCTTGGGGATGTAGTCTTAGTGTCCTGAAAATGACAAGAAGAAGTGTTGTTCCAGTTTTAGACCAACCAGTCCAAAGGAGTCCTACCCAGTATAAATATGGAGCAACACAGTGTTGAGCCAAGCTTGGATACAGAAACCTGAAATAGAAAGTGTTCAGCACTGGGAGGATGTGAATTGCTCTCTGGATATCCCATAAACAGACCTGTGTGGCTACCCTGAGCAAAGCAATCACGTCTGGGTAAATTTGGCTCAACATACTGCTGTAGCAATCAGCTAGTAATGGCTCAGCTTCCAAAGATAGCGCTGCTATGGAATTAGTAACTCAGTTGTACAGCCACATAGCTGAACTGTTAAAAATCCAAAATCAGCGCTGGAAATCACAAGTAGGTGCACAATGCTCGCTAGATGCACACAAGGAATGCATTACAGGCTGGTTTGTATTTCTTACCTTTTTTACTTTCCAAGTATGGCAGTCTCCTTCTCTTCTCCTGCAGATGCCCTCAATGCCCTGCCAAATGTCTCAGCTTCAATTCTCAAGACAAGCGGATTATGACATTTGGAATTTTCAAGATTAACAGCACAATAGTTTCTGTTCCCTGGACAATGAGGACCAGTCCTTACACATTAAAAAAGACACTTCGTCTGAACCCAGTCTCATCTCGTACTTGTGCCCTCATGTGCTCTTGTCTGCCGCTTCTGGGATGGTCCATTAGGCACTGTGAGGGCTTAGGATATTGCAAGGGCCTACAGATCTCTCAAGCTTCAAACATTTGACGTTCATGCTTCCTTGCCATTGGCCTTCTGTCCCAGCTATCAAAACACTCTAAGGAATCTTGTCTGGTTTTGGCTTTCCACATACTTCGTAGTGCAGAACAAAACTGATCAAAGCACAAGTGCATGGAGGTGGAGAATTTTGAATGGGTTCTACCAGATCCCTGCTGTAGCTCAGTTTATAAGGTATGAGTATCTATTCTAATGTTAGGATTAGCATGTAACGTAACCCTTTGCACGACAGTTGCAGTTTGTAGAAAGTTTTTCTCTTTGCATGCTATACAGATGTGAACTAATTAATTCTTATGAGAACATCATATTAAAGACAACAAAGCTCAGAGACAGAGGGATTAAAACTAAAATGCAATATAAACATTGGCTGACTGAATAAATGGACTTACTGACCTCATGTGCTTGAAAGCTTCTTAAGTGTCTAACAGCTAAGTATTATTTACACTTAAAGCTTGGTTTCTGAAGACATTTTAACAGCTCATTTGTTTCTAATTTTGAAGTAGGTAGGAATTAGATGAAAAAGCTGAAAAATCTGGCAGTGAGACATTCATCCAAGACCAAACTTTCAGGACTCTGTGTGTACTGATAGGTCTCAATTGCTCTGGCCAGTTTCATCTGGGATCTTCACCCTTTGCCCGAGGCCCAGGAGCTCCATGTAAACTCAGACCCGAGTCTTTCACTCCCTATCTGAGCTGTCTCTGGTTCCATCTCTTGCTGCTTCTGACTTGACTCCCTGGAGAGAGCCTGGACTTCATTCATCACCAAGTTGTGTGTGGAGCTGTTGATGTAACAAGTTATCAGCAGCCTCATTCTGCCCAGCATGTTCTGCTGTGATACACCTGTGTTCTCATGAGGGCACAGGCTGTGTTGTGGTTGCTTTTGGTTTATCCTGCTCTGTAGGGTGGCCTGCTTGTGGGTCCATATCACACAAGACAGAGTTAGATCCTACAGACCCTTCCCCTACTAGAACAAATGTAAAGATCAAAACAAAACTAGTGGCCTTTTTTTTATAAATGCTTGCACATTTCTATTCAATGCATTGGGCTAAACTGCAATCTCAGCAGCTGCATTGTAACTAAGACATTTTTTAGGTTCTCCTGCATATACTAATACCTATATGGAGTCAGAGTTTGTCCAGAACAACATATAATCTTAAGTAAATCATTAAATGAACAGGAAATATGTCACTGATAAAATAAAAAGTAACATCTTTGTTTTGAAGACCAGTATTGTGGCTTCCCCATTAGCTTTTTTTTTTCAGGTAAAATCAGATAAAAGCTTTGGGAACGTGCAGTCCATTAATATATAATGAGGAAATACTCTGTTGATTACACAGTTGAGAAGAAAATCAAAACAAGATGCAAAGCATGATCAGAAGAAGTCAATAAGTGAATTAACAGAACCTGCTGCAAATGAACAAACTCGGGATCCGCTGGAATGTGAAGAAAGTAGTAGTGACCAATGTGGTATGTCAGCACTTTCTATCCTATCCACCAGAGCATGGAGAGTAATTCTGATAAAATTCAACTGATGAAGAAAAACACATGATGGGAACAAGTGGACATAGCAGCTCCCCAACATGCAAATTGTACTGCGATTCCTAATGATATAAAAGGTAAAAAATTCATAAAGAAAAACACATAGAGAAAAGCAACTGCAAACACATTAGAAGTACATTTTCAGCTAAGGGCATGTGGGAATTCAGCTGTAGAACTTTTATTAAGTTTAATTGGTGGTATTGTGTAGAGTCCCTGTGCATCAAGTTGCTAATGTACTCTTTGAAGAGCAGATTTACACTTTTGAGGGTGCATTGAGGAAGAGGGTGGAAGCAGTAAATTCACAGTATTATGGGCTCTTGTATCTTTACTGTCAGACAACTTTGACCTGCATGCTAGCAAATTCTATTTGCAGCAGAGAAAAATAATCTGCATGTTGTTAACCATTCTGAACAAGGAAATGAGTCAAGAAATAAATACTTCTAATAGTGCCCCTTTCATTTTTTACTCAGGGGATTGGTGTTGCCTTTTCTCATCATACTCATGTATTTTATTAACATTCTCTCTATGAATATTCCCCATGTGAAATAAAAACTCAGATGAACACTTCAAATTAGGCCCCATTTTGTCTAGCTAAGTTCAATATGCTGACTGGTCTGCTGTGACAACCTAGGGGACTAGTGATTTACTGGCACCAGAGGATGCCAATGGAAAAAAGGAACCCTCCCAAGTTAACATTCCATTTCATTCTCCATAACAAATTGATGAAGTGTTGGAAAGCACTCTGACAGGATTACGGATTCACAGAGAGAGGCATCTGAAGTGATTTATAGGGTGAATATATTTAGCACCATCAAGATTTCTTGATTTTCTCAGGTTACATATGTGTCTTTATCCTGGCTGTCTTCTATCCTTTGCAGGAAAGAAGTAGCCACTGAGAAGATGAATGAGAAAGTGTTAATATTTGTTATACAGATGCCCAATACGCAGTGTTTTTAGCAAATGTTTCTTCTCCTTCTAAATGCTATAATGTTTCTTGTGTTTTCTTTCTAATCTGAATATTTCCTTTCAAAGAGCTGAGAAATTACTTTTATTATATCAATTATGAAGCAAAATATGTTAATTCAGTGACAGAAGATCACATTGTTATAGGAACTTTATATCTGCTGAGAAAACTTTTCCATCTCCAGAAAAAAACATATTCAGATTTCTGAAAACAAGAAACTGACAGAAACAACATTATTTTAACCACATGTAGCAGTGCTATCCAGTGGGAACAGTCTGGAAGAGATGTAGTTAAATTCAGTGTGTTAGATTGAGTTGCTTGAAAATGGTGCTTGGCACAGCTTGATTGAATCAGGATTATGATGAGAGATAATTTGAAGACCAATGCCTTTTTGAACAGAAATTTATGCAAAGTCCTTAATAGCCACTATATATGTGATTAAAGAAAAGAATTACTTGCATCTCTTGGCCACAGCCTTTCAAGACTGCATTAATGAGGTTGCATGGGACAGGCCTCATTCCCCAGGACCATGTTATATAAGCCTAATGATGACTAAAATGAAGCAGTATAGGTGACAACTTATACAGAGAAGTGCCTATAAAATATTACTCATGCTTTCTCCTGTCAGAGAAAGCAAATATCCTGCTCAGGACAGCTGAAAGGTACAGTTCAAGTCAGTATTTTACAAGTGTGTAAGACCATGGGTCTGATAGACTTCAGGATGCTTCTGTGAAGGCTTCTGTAGTTTGAGTCTGGCTAAGATTTAAGATTTTTGAGATGAAAAGACATAAACTAGGAAAATAATCTCTTAAAGTACAGAAGGTCATACTGAGATACAATGGATACTTAGGAGGTTTATAAGACTTCTAATTATCTTACTGGTTGATTCAGGCAGTTCTGTACGTTTCTTCAGGTTCACAAAAATCCCACTCTCTGTACTGGGAGTGTGCTTCCTGCCTTTCTCATCAGCTTCACACTCTCCTTGGATCTGTTCATTCTGCTAAGTGACACAAGGGCAAGGACTGTTTCCATGCCCTTGGCCAGACGTCCACACTGTACAGAGTTGGCTGTGGAACTCCTTTGTCTTTCATGTGATGATTATGTGGCTGTAAAACTTTTATTTTCATGATTTTTATTTTGATTTAAGATGTTTAAGAATAGAAAAGTGGTAGGACTTTGGTATATGAATGCCTGTGAGGCCGTATTTCAGAGGGTGCTAGGTGGCACAGGCCAAAACCATACCAGAGTGTGCTAGCAACCAAGCAGCAGCTCAGTGTTTGACCTCTCCTCCTGAGCCTGTCTCATTTAGAAACAGAAACACAACCTTAGTGCCTCTCTTCTGCCTGCTCCACCCCATACTGTGGCAAGCACATTTCCCCACCTTTTTGTCCTCCTTGTATGCACATTCAGATGTTCCTCAAGAGGGGAGCATCAAAACTAGACATCCTCTCTGTTACCTGACCTGCTTCTCCCTGGAGAACGCACAGGCAAGACATAGGAAACCACAACCCTTGCAGAAAGGATCAAGGAATATAACACTGAATCTGTCAGTGGCTGTTAGGCACTGTCCAGATGCAACCACAGGCTCAGGAAGTCATTAAGCTGCCAAAGACCAGCAAGTAGGGCAGTATACCAGGCAGCAGGTCATGCTGTTCTAGCTCTTGTTAGGCATCTGTTACCGGTCTCTGTCAGAGACAGGATACTGGGCAAGAGGTCTTGTTTTGCTTAACAGGCTTGTGACCATGACAGTTCTCATTAAGCAGTCAAAGTTATGATTTGACCTTCGAGGGAGGAAGAGGAAGGAGAAAATAGATTCTTCATCTTGCCTACCACGTAGTTTTTGGGTAGCAGAATGGCAAAGAGATGCTTTGTCTTGGTAACCTTTGCTCTCAGTTTCACCTAACACATACCAAATTTAGTTGTAGTCTTATTTTCACATTCTGGGGATTCTCATGTGTTTTTAAACTCTGGCTTCTTAGGAAGAAAATGGATTTTAAATACATGAAAGATTAAATTCTCTGTTACGATTTTATTATTTCTAGATGTTTTGCATACAAAAGATGAGTCAGTTCTAGAAAGTCATAACTTTTTACAGGTAATCTCTGACCAAATGCAAAATACATCAAAGAAATTAGCTATGATAATTTTTCACTTGCATGCATTCATGCAGTGATTCCATGATATTGACTTGGCAGTGGAGCACAGCAGAAAAATGCACATAAAATAATCTTTCAGCATTTAATATTGCATTGATTTATTTTTGTGCAGAGACAACCCACCTTTTTTTCACCTGAGAGATTTTTAAAATTCCCACTAGAAGAAAAATACGCAAGATCAAACCAAAGTGACATACTCTGTCTGCCAGTTCTTAAGAATTTTGCCAATAAGAGCTTAGAAAAATCTACATCAGAGCAAGCTGAAGTTTATTTATGCTTCACCAGATTGTAGTACTTCTGTACTATTAGGCTGCAGGAATCACAGCCAAAATCTGTGGCTGACATTGCCCATGAAGCTCACATTTAATATGGGAATTTAACCCAGTGTGCAAAAAGTACATGACTCTGCAAAAAGTCAGATGCTGGTCTCACTGTAAACTGAGAGAACAAAGGAAGGACTCAATGTTTAAACAAAACAGCTATCTACCATAGGACATGTGCAGACCTTGCAGGTGGCTTTTTATTTGATACTGACAGACACGCTAAGACACATCGTGGTGAGTATTTCCTCTAAAAACAGGGGTCAACATGTGACACAGTTGGGTGGGGATGGGCTGCAGTTCTGGAGTGTGTCTCTGGTAGGGTTTTTTATTTCAAAGGCAATGCTATAAGGTACAGACAAATTCTCCCTTCATGTCCTGTCTGCAGAACTGTAGAATGACCACTGTCCCACTCAGGGCCACATGTGCAGATGCCATTGATTAAGGGAGCACAGATGAGGCCAACAAGTCACATCTGCTCTGTGGAGCAGGGGAGAGGCCATAGCTCGGAGGTCAGTTCTGTGAGAATCTATTGTATAATAAAACCCATGTGTATTTCTGCAGTGGGGGATAGACAGCTAACTGTCCTTGATGGACTGGATAGCCATGATCCTTCAGAATACACCAAAAATGGAAGGAACCGGGGCTAGTTATTTAAAAACATTCTGATGACTCACTCTCTTTGTCTTCTGTATTTTTCAGAAAGTGGCCATGCACTGAAGGCATCTAATGTGCTCCAATTCTTGTGCATTCTAAGGGTCTGGCAGCAAATGTCACTGTCCCTTTGATTTACTGTCTCTCCTCTTTCCCTTCTCTGAATCTCTGTCATAGGAGTTGCTTTAGGTTTTAATATTACCAGCTGCCAATAAAAGGTAAAAGGAATTGCACTTAACCTTTTCCTCAAACTTCTAATCTAAAATTCTTAACAGGGATAATGATTAGGAAAGTATGAAAAGCAAAGATTATGACCACAAATAATGTAGGCAGGTACTTGGCAAATATCATGCCTGTCTCTCTCAAACACCTCCAGCTCTCCTGCTCTTGCCCCCAGATTATTTTAACCAGAGGTATCCAAGTGTGCCAGCTATTTCCTTCCCTAAAAAGGTATGCAGGCAAGAGCCAACTGATAGCACAGTGCATGCCACTTGTCAGCCTATAACTAGAACAGCATTTCCAAATACTTTGTTATTAATAACTTCAGGTTACCTGGCTGTTATAAGAAATGCAGAAGTCATACTACATTCAAAGCTTAGTTTTCAACAACTAGGATATATATACTTCAAGTTAAAAGTATCAACTTTTCTAAGAACCAGAAATCAAATAATTCATCATTGTCTTTTCTCTATGAAATCAAGATCTTAAATGATACTGATGATAAACAAGACAGCTGGCAATATCAAGCTGTTGTTTCAGTTATACTATTACATACTTTCATTTTGCCAAATGTTAAACATTCAGGAAGTATTGCTACACTGTTCTGGTTTCTTCCTAGTTTTGGCAAAACACCACCTCTATTCCTGAAAGTAACATGTGGAGAAAAGGATTGTATTATATCTAATAATTAATTTTAAAACTTCAAGATTTTGACCAAATCTTGAGTAGGATAATGGGACAATCCAAGAATATAAGGGTTTGTATTGCTTGCATGAATACCATCTGCCTATATTGGCCAAATAATGAACTAAGGAAATGCCCTTTATAGGAAAGTTAAGGAACAGCTAAGCTAGGTCTGAAGACAATAGAGTGCCATGCAAACATGGTTATTTGGGTCCCAGTCCAGTGTCTCCAAGTGGTACTGTATTGTATTTGCACCCTGTCATAATCGCTGCCTACATTTTTGCACAAGCTAAGTAAAGCAAGCAAGCATCATCCCATTGTACACCTTCAAACATTTCTGCTACTCAGAGCTGGCAGAAAAAAGAGCCTTATTAAGCAAAAAATCAGACCATTAATTTAAAAAAAAAGTCATAAACATGCATCATGGGGTCAGAAAGGAAATAGAGAGACAGTGCCAAACAAACAATAAACCTCTTTATCATGAGTACTAAAATTGCTGCCTCGATTCCCTTCAAATAAGGGATGTTTAAAAAGGTTGAGAGGAAAAAAAAATGTTTTTCCTAAGCAAAATGTTCAGTGCAGATCTCTAAAATAAAGCAGTCCTAAGGATTAGGAGAGGTCCCTCATAAACAGCTTCTAAAGTACAGAGCTATCTGTTACCTCTGTGTATAGCACCACAAAAGTTACTGAAACTACTGCCAGATGAGGTCATCTAGGTCATCTCCCTGCCTATCTACACTACCTGTGTCACTTAGTGATGCTTGTCTTATTCATTTCTAGTTTCATTGATGGGGATTCAATAGTATCCTAAGCATTTTATTTGAAAGACAGGCTAACTAAATGTACCTAACCCTTTAGTACGTATCTCCACTGTTGCAATTTATGTCCACTACTTGCCATTTTCTCTACAACAGTTTATTCCTTTCCTCTTTTCTGCAAATATGGAGTTGTACGGTGCCTCCAAGGAGTCTTTTCTCCGCCAGACTGAACAACCACTTTTCTTTCCATCTTTCCTGACAGAGTTGCATTTCAGACAGTTTGACCTGTACCTTTATTGCAGTACTGATCACTCAAGGACATTATTTCCTGAAAGGATGCAACTCAAATGTGCCAAGGTTAGGCAGGTTGCCCAGTGGAGGCAACTAGTTATTAGGCTAGAACCATTCTCATGTGCGGCTGATTCTTCACCTCCAGACTGTCAGTTTGTTTATTTTAATCATCTGTTGCATCTCATCATAAGCTTGTTAATGATCTTCTCAACACGTCTGAGCAGCACATAGTAGAGTCAGACTATACATCTCCAACTGGGACTTCCCATGGTCCTCTGCTCAGAGTTCCAGATGAAGCACCATTTGAGGGTTGACAAGTTCCAAATATGTCCAGACCTCCAATGGACCTGGATTTATATCCTGTTTGAGTAAAAGTGCTCAGCAGCAGTCAGGTGGAAAATCTGATCAAAGGATCTGGTTGCTTTTTTTTTTTCTTACAATTTCTCCCTGGCATCTTCCCCGCTCTCCAAGAGAACAGTTCAACCTCACTGTTGTGGTTTGTCAAGTTCAATAACTTTTCCTGGAATCCTTGTCCTTTTCCATATTAGCACAATGACTTTTCTCATTTTGGATAGAGAGCAGAGTTGATCACTGCTATCTGTGTTAGGTAGTTCTAGCCGTGCATGCAGTGTTATCAACAGGGATGAAAAGAGGAAAGAGAAACACAGAGAATTATAAGGATGAAGCACAGGTAGTGCTGTGTGAAAATGAAAGCAAAGGATTTGCAGAGGATTTCTGATTTAGCCCTTTGGCTGTTCTAACAGAAAATATAGTAGAGACTATATGCACAGAGTGTAGCCAGGGCCAACATATGTAGCAGCTTTATGTTATTTCAAACACTGCCTTCTGATTCATGTGTTTTAGACTGCCTGTGCACTTGGAAAACGGGAAGGCTTCTCTTGGCTTTGAGATCATTGGGAGAATAGGTGGATGGAAGATATTTTCACCTCTGTTGCATGGGTGAGATCTTACCTGTGTAATTCTGTGTCCTAGTACATGACTACAATGCAAAGCCAAGTAAAACTGCTCTGAGACAGACAGCTGCTCTTCCTTACCACTCAGCTGAACGTAACATTTTCTAGAGGGAAGCCATCCCAAAGGAAAGAAAATGTGTTATTATACATTGAAACAGTATTTTTCTGTATATACAGTATTATACATTAAATACATTACACATATATATACTCTCTGTATGTATGTTACTTAACCCCTCAGACTTGGTTCTCTGCTACTCCAGATGTTGAAAAACTTGGATAAATCTATTTATCCTAAAGGCAAATTAAGATCTTCCCATATAGTGGCTACACCTTAATAAACACAAGCATATATTGTAAGGTTTCTGTACAGCAAGAAATACCCATTGTTTTATGGGCAGTTTCAAATTTCTCCTAAAAGAGCAATAAACCATATAGCTGAGCTTTCCCGAGGAAGGAAAGGGTATTGAAAAGCTCTAGCTCTTGGTCACTCAGGAAAAGATCATCCTAGCTTTATGGTGTGACAGCTCTGACAATCTTGACTGACATGAGTTCTACATGCTTGGGAAAACACCTCGAGTTTCATGATTTTGTAGGGAGGAATATATTCACAGAACTGAATCAGTTTTGAAGACCTGGTTCATTCTGTGAAAATCTGGAAGATTCCTGAAGCTGTTAAAGGGCAAGACAGACTTTTACTGGGAATAAAAACCTTTTACTAAGCATGCTCTGACTCTCCTGGTTATGGCTAGAAGGGCTAAATTTAATGTTCAAGTTGGGACAAGGTAGTGCTGCTGAAGGACGTTGCATTTGGGAAACAAAGCAGAAGCCAAAACCAGATCAGGAATCAAGTAGAATTCAGAAATAGGACAGAAAACTGTTAGAATCCAATGCACATCCTTCCTTCTAAAATGGAAATATTTTGGTGTTAAGTTTGATTTTCACCATCTCTGAGTCTTCTGTAGTCTATAGATAAAGAACTTGAAGTGTCTGAGCATCAACCCCTTTGTATATACCTACTGAATGGAAAAAAGCTAGAATTATGACTTATGAAAATCATCAGGACAAGGCAGAGAGACCTGTATTAACAGCTAATGGAGAGCTTTGATGAGCCTTGGAGGAACCATGAAACATTGCCTTTGTGAAGGAGTTATCAGAAACTTTCAAGGGCTCCTATGCATCTTCTGGCATGCAGAGGTGCCTGCAGGGATAAACGTATGCAGGTGCCAACATACAATGGGCACCTGCGTAGCTTGCAATGTGCCCTTATTGTACCTCTCCCCTGAATTTGTATGCAGGCTAGCATCACTAGTATTAGCTGCTCTGTGTTTTCCCTACTTTCCTGCACTAGGTTGGAAAGTGGGATCCACAGAAGACAAAACAGTCTCTGTTCAGAGTGTTTCCTGAGTGAGGCATCATGAGCTCCAAATTTTCGGGGGGAAAAAAAAGTAAACGTTCTTCAAACAAAGTCATCTCCCCCAGAAACCAAGGAGCTTTTATTCCTCATTGTGATCAACTTCCTGAGGTGAATCAGTTGTCAGTTAATGTTAGTGTCAATGAACTAAGAAAAAGAAGGGGTGGTGGTGGTGTGTGTACCTGTACTTATCAGCTGTAGTTTAATATGCTGCAACAATACTTGGAGAGCCTCTGCTTATCTACAGCCAAGAAGTGCTCTAAGAGATAAGTATCATTATTTGATGTTTCTGCCAAGCTCTTTCACTTTTCAAAGGCAATATGTAGATGCTGGCATTAGTTGTGCTCTACCACAGGGTCAGAGCTATCATCCTGGAACATCATGCTCAGAAGTACTTAAGATTTGTCTAATTATACTTCAGATGTTTGAAAGATGGAAGTGGTAGTTGTCCCTAAACTCTACTTTATGAAACCATCATTTGGCAAATGAAAAGTCCCCCCTTCTTGCATCAAACATTTAGAGAGAGATTAAGACACTGTTATTTCACTATGTCAACAGTACTGTTAATCATGACAGTGAAAAATTATTTCTTAAAAGTCTCCTAAGACTCCTAAAAGTGTTTAAAAGTCTCTCAGAAATAGAATATTCTGTGCAATTTCCTCTCCAGCTTGTGCTGGTTAGCACGCCTGGAAAATAGAGAGTATCAGTGTTTAGTCCAGCAACTAAAAAGTCATGACCTGAGCTCTTAGGAGTTTTTGAAGGTAAGCTGCATGGGAAGCTACTGGTGTGCAATGAGTTCTGAACAATCAGATGGCAGTCCTGACCTTGAATATATTGTTTCTTTCCTGGCAGACTATCACAAGGTCTCCATCCCGAGAAACATTTTGCGGAAAGGCAGAAAGCATTTCTAAGACACCAATCCAAAAGAAAAGTCTCAGTTCAGCTCTAGAACAAAATGAAATATAGAACTCAAGGTCTGAGCAATGTCTTTGGATATGGCTTCATAATACAGCTGCAGTGGTTGATATACGTGAGCTGGTACAGCACTCTTTGCAGTTGTGTGCAGGAAAAATCGGTTTTCAGAAATGATGTCACACAGTTATCTCTTTGATGTGCTCCACAGAATTGTGGAGTTGCTGAAAACCCACAGAAACCCCACATGTGTATTGAGTAGCAGTTCAATATATAAAATGTCCCATGGACACTAATGGGACATAATGGCTTCTATGGTACTGTAGCTTCCTCACTGAAGCTGTTCATTCGCTCTACTTATATGGCAGGGCCTCTCTATTTCAGATGGGTATCAATGGATATGGATTGTAAATTTGGAGTGTCTTCAGATCTCTAAATGAGGCCCAGACATTTCAAGAAATGCTAAATCCTATGTTAAAAACCTGAACTCCATCTTCTCTAACCAGCTGGGGAAGAAAGTTACATTCCTGTACTGAATCACTCCCTTCAAAACCTGTCATGATTAGCCCAAAACCAGCTGAGGGATTTCAGCAGATCCCACAGCCATAACCTTCCCTTCATTTCTCTCTCTGGTCTTCTTGGGAAAATCTAGTTAAACTCCCCCACACTTACCAGATTAGAGTTTTTTTGTTTGTTGGTTTGTTTTGAGGGTTGGGATTTTTTGTTTGGTTTTTTTTCTTCTTTTCAAGCTACCGCACAATGCTTATCCTCAAATGCTTAATCAATTCTGAAATAGGACAGTAGTATAATTTTACACTGAAAGCCTAAATTGAAATATTATCCCCTTGTGAAGGCCCAGTCTAAAGAACAAACCATGGGTTGATTGTGCCGAAAAGGTTGTGTCCCATCTGCTCTCATTTACAACTTTGAGGCTGATGACACTACCTTAATCCCCAAGTAGGGCAGCCACAGCCTTCAACAAAAGACTAAGAAAAGGATAATTTTCTTCTTCAACATTAAATTAATTTTACACAATTAAAGAGAATTCTTGTCCTTGTGGGCAAGAAATTCTTTGCTTCTGGATGGCAAGGCCAAATGATGAGGTGTTTTGCTGCCTCCAAAACTCCACTCACTATTACTCGGAACCTAGCTTTAGTATCAGAACTAAGCTGTTACATCTAGATCACGTACCCTTGTTCACATATCATGTCCCATTCAATACTATTCAAAATATAACATAGAATCAAAGAATGCTTTGGGTTGGAACAGACCTCAGAGATCACCTAGTTCTAACCCCCCTGTCATGGGCAGGGACACCCTCCACTAGACCAGGCTGGCCAGAGGAGAATTTTAAGTAGCACCATCACACCGCACACAGGCTGTTTCTGAAGATCTGAATTACGACTGGTGTGCAGTTACAGCCTCATGAAAGCTATGTTTGTTCTATTGCTGTGTTATGATTAGCCAATAACTCAGAGCTAGAGCCAGGGATCCCACCAAATGCAAGCAAAAAAAGGCTCTTGGAGAGCCCCCTGTTCTACCCCAGGTGTTTGCTGTATGTGTATGGTTCAAGCAGACTGATACGAGGTCCTGGAGAAGATACACCACTCCACATACAGCCCTTGCTCAGGGATTTCTACCATCTTTCTCCAGGTCATCCCTTTCTAACGACCTCTACAGATCTGTCACCAGAATGATGGAGCTCTGTTTTTAGCTCTATTTAGATACATTCAGAACTTTGACCATCCTATCTCACCCCATCCCTTGTATTTTTTTCCATCAGCTCCCTTCTTTTCTTTGTGATAGTAAACTGTTTCTGATCGCTTCGAAGGCTGGTCCCTCCTTATTTGTCAACACTTTTCAGAATCTAAAGGCTGACTAGTTTGAAATACCAGTCTCCATACCTCTTGCTTAACTTTCAGATGAATATTCTGACCTTACATGCAAGTCTATTCCTTTAACCTACTTGCAAATTCCTTTTTAAAGGTCATCTCTTGGTGCTGTGGCTGTGATTACGGTTCACCAGTATGAGGGAGCTTTTCAAGGGATAAATAATCACCCGATTATAGCTAACAGCTATTGTGTTAGCTTACTGCTGAAAATTATATTTAATTGTCAGCAATGCATAACTAGCACAGCTATAGAAAACAACACTGAATTCTGTTCTGCCTCATATATCATCGATAAAGCTGTCATCAAAAGCTTTCCTTTTTGACTTTTGTCCCTGGAGTTCATGACTGACCTAATAGGAACTTAAGCTTGGCTTTTAGAAATACTGGTATGTTTGAAGTCATGAGGGGCAGATGGAATGAAAAGGAAATCCCACAGAGCTCTTTGCAGAAAGATTTTTCTAATGACAGCTGGATTTTAACCAAGCCATTGTCCCGGTTTCTGAATGTTGACAGCAGCAACGCTTAGCAAGTGCCTATATCTGCTCAGATGACGACTTAAGGAACAAATGCTGTTGGACTCAGATTCAGCATCAAAAAGAAATATGTTAGATAGTTATTAGTCCTTTTTGAGACTAACGTCTGTGCTTCACTTCAAGAAAAAGACATAGTAGAAAGAATAAAGCTGCATTAGAAGGAAAAAGATGCAGAGAAAAGGGGATGTGCTTGGGATGGAAACGCAAGAGTATATTCCATAAAGAAGATCTTGTTGTATAAAGATGAGTGAGTTTTTGCTTAGAATCTCCTTTTCCAAACATTTATTGATAGACACTTGGCTACTCCCATGCAGGCACCTTTCCTGTTGCCTTCAGAAGCAAAGAATGAAGCTTGGATTTGGGGTCAGGCAATTCATAATTTTTTTTCTTCTTTTGGAATCACAAGGATTATTAATCTCTTCAAACTTGAATGGATCCTTCTTTGGAGCTAATTTGTCTCCCTCTTCCCTATCACTTAAGTGTCTTCCTACTTTTAGTCCTTGTAATGCATTTTTTAGGCCTCCTCTCCTGTCCTTGCTTTCTTATGGAAATGCAAAGTACATCACTCACTTGCTACCAGCTGCAATTTCAATTAAGCCACAATTTGGCTTTTTGTTGAAACATTTTCTCTTATTTCTTTTCTTTCAATTCAGGCTTCTCCCAAAGACTGTCTTAGAAAGAAGTGGAAGATAGGATTTAGATTAGGGAGTATTAGGATCTCTACTGCTACCCCTGAGTTCCACTGACTGTCCTGTTTTGAGCCTTATGTGATACTCTTTAAGGGAATGCTGGTTCTTTGAAATCAGTCCAAACTGAGAGATAATAATCTATCAGAGTGGCTGTGAAAACCCATTTTTTCAGGATATTTGTATAAACTAAGTAATTTATATGGTCTAGGTATTCACAAAACATCTTTCAAAAACCTAAGAAACTCAAGAACTTCATTTATTTCAGTTGTGTTTGCCCTGATTGTCTCTACAGATACTGGTAATGATTTTGCTGTTCCATAGAATGTTTATAGCCATTTCAAGGTGTTACCAAATTTCTTTCTTGCAATTTCACTCATGAGTAAGGAAGGCCACCTCCTTTGCCTAACAATTTGAGAAAATAGGAACTGTGACACAGCCTGAACAAATCTACCCAGCTTCAGTTAACAGTAAACTGAATGGTGCTCATTATATCAAGAGTAAATTGGCAGGACTACAGCAATTTCCATTAACAAGTTTACCCTTGCAATACAGTTAATCTGATGAAATGTGCATTTTTAAGCTATGTTGCCAAAACAAATTACACTCTGGTATAAAAGTCACCATTGTTTTTTTCTGGTACTGCAAAAGACTGAAGCACTTCAGAGCTTAATGATCACAGTCCTTTTCAGATAAACCTGTTCTATTACAAGAGAGGAAGAATTTGAATTGTTGGTCTGAGAAAAGGCACAGAAAAAGGCAACATTTGAGGACTTCACTCCAGATCAATCAACAACTTTTTTAGCAACCCATAGTAAGTCATCTGATCTCTTTTCCAGACAGTTGGAGTGCAAAAATAAACTCTTTAAAGTTTGACATTTACAACATTTCTAAATCCTGGTTCTTTATATGTAGCAAAGTTTTTTAGGAATAAGTAGAAAAATAATGTGCAAATTCCAAAGAATCAGAAGCTGTAGGCTGTTTATCAGGGCAAAACAAACATTTCTCATGCCAAGAACATGCCTGAGTCTTCATGTTCATAACACAGACAGCTGTTGAGGGAATGTCAAAAAAAAGCAGAACTTGCTGAGACATTCATCAGCTGGAAGTTCAGTGTCAGGTCTTCTCATAAAACGTTTACTCAGCGCTTCTCCGATCAATGTTACTTTCCAAGAACCTTGAGATACCATGGACCTAGGCACTCTATAGAGATTTTGTAAGTAAGAACTACGTTATAAAGTACTTGTTACCAACGAAGATTAAAACTGTGAGTGAGAGCAATTTGCTCAGGGTCATGTAAGAAAGACAACCCATATATCCTAATTAGAGTTGAAGCAAATCCCAAAATGGTCAGTCCTTATATATAAGACTGATTTCTCCCTCTAACCATAAGAAAACACAGGCAGCAGGGAGGAAATAAAGATATCTGCAAAAGGATAACTGAAATTAGACTTTGCTTATTCAAATATCAGAAAGGTGTTGCATATCCTAGTCAGCACTCAAAAAGTGTTAATATGTTAAAGGAACACAGATAGAATTATTTGATGAATGAAGACCACAGTTTTACTGCAGATGCATTTGTGCTGCATAATCAGGTGTAATATTTTCAAGTTTTTACAAGGAAGAATATCAAGACCCAGGTGTCCTGTTTCTGGTGAGGCCAGAGTTGCCTTCCCCAGGCAGCCAGCACAGGTGAGCCAAGCCGACCTAGGCTCTTTCCACACTACCTGACATCACAACCACCATACTAGGAAAACTAAAACTTTCAATAATGTTTACTACCAAAGAAAGGCTTTATCTGTATAGTCAAAAATAAAATGTGAAAGAAGTGCTTTTAGAATGAAGATACAAAAGGAACTGTTGTTTCTGAGGGAAAAATAATAGAAAAGGAAAAAACCTGCCATGACAGTGATATATTTATTTTTATAACAGGGGAAGGAAGTTATGTGTCTCTACATAATACTAGGCCTAATACTGTAAAATTAGAAACAGTGTCTGCCTGATACTGTAAAATTATAGATAAACTTCAAATCAATTTCTTACAGGAAGCATTTTTAAAAATGAATGCTAGCAGTATAAATTAAAAATTACTTGCCTTCTACTATAAGGTATTTCCTACATGCTTTTTCCTGAAAAAAAATCCAAACCCAGACAAAGAAAACCAAACTCATGTGACTAGTATGTTTGCACTTTTCTCATTCAAGTCTTAAACTAGTCCTGAGTTCCCAAGCTGAGTGCTCACATGCTGCCCTTCTGGAGTGCCCTCTTAAGTACCACCACAAAAATAGGGAATTGACTCATTTTAGTAGGGTCTGAGGTGCAAAAAGACTTTTATTTTGTCTTGAAAACCCTCAGGCCTACACTTTTAGCAAATTTTACGAGGTTCATAGCAACATACTGTATGACAAGCAGGGAAAGAGACTAATAGAAGGATTTTTTGACTAATTAAACAAAAGTATATAGTGAGCCTGTTTGGTAAAGTTTACAGTCTTGAAATCTGCTTGTTTAAAGATAACCTGTGGTTGCACCAACCAACATTTCAAAAGACAAGCTGCATTTCTTAGAGTGGCATTGACTCATGCTGAAAAAAAATCTCCATTCTTCGCTTGGCCTCAGAAGAGAGAACAATGGTGTGACCTCACAGCTGCTCATGGCAAGAAATTCTGCATCTTAGTGCACAGCACACTTAGAAAAATAGTAATCTCAGTAATTATAATGGTGCCATCAGAACAGGGCTGTGAGAAGACTTCATCTCATGGTAACCTCAGACCTGACACACAAGTCCCAACCACTACATGTACTTCTCCTCCGCATGTTCCTAAAGGAGAGCTCCAAGCACTACAATGAAGAAAAACAGTCTTTACAAAAATCAATATTTTCAAATCCATTTTCTAAGCATAAAAATTGGACCAAAAAAGACAAACCTGGTTTTATACCACATGCAACTTTGCCTGAGCACTTCATCCCTTTTCCACCCTAAGAATCCCCTGAGCTGGCAAGACCTGAGTATCCAGGAAGAGGCTGCTACCACTTCTTCTTGTGGTGAAGATAGATGACAGCAGATGTGACTTTCATGTCTGCACATTAGCCTTCTATCTCTGGCTTTCCTGCACGCCTGTGAATGAAACTAAAGAAAAAATGCCTATTGCTGGAGGATTGTTTGCTGCCCTAAATATGAAGCTGCAATTTCATTTGTACAAAAGCATTTTGTTCTGAAGCTGAAGTTCTAAATTTGAGTCAATGCTGAGTGAGGCAGCAAGTGAAGGTGCAAGCTTTGAGAGTTACTGAGGAAATCTTATTGCAGAGGACAAGGAATCCATTCCTGCCTGTTCTTGATGTGACTGTGCTGAGTAGTATTTTTCTTTGAAAGCCTGCAGTGTCCCTGTTGAACTGAGATAAAGATTGGAGACAATTGTCAGAAGTCTCCAGAAGCTTGGTCAAAAGCACAGGAATACTGCTGAGACAGGACAAGTTGTGAGAGTCAGCTAAATACACAAATGTCATACAAGATCCACAACTTTTGGCAGCACTGCTTTTCTCTCTTAATGCTTTCAATTTAGAAACAGACAGGATATTTAGAAATATCCTGTAGCATCTTTACATATGTTTTTATCTCTCCTACTCACACATATACACACAGATAAAGACAAAGCTTGACATTTTTGCAGTAGAGTTTTACTGCAGATGAAAAATTCAGTCATTTCTGGAAGGCCTTACAATTCCTAGCTTCTCAGAAGATTTGCAGGTGACCCGTTACATGTCCTTCAACCCTACTCTGGCAAACAAACTGACGCAATGCTTCCCGCTTTAGCCTGGAATCATTAAATGCTTGCAGTGCTGGTTTGTGGAGACAGGGCTGTTGTTACTAAAGTTCAAATTAATGTCTGATTTGACAAGCACAAACAAGATGCTCTCTGCTTAAGTTCAGATTCTCAACTCTTGAAGAAAGTTGATCAGCTCTAATGTCACTTCCTTCACTATTACCAAGCTCCCTAAGTTTCATAGCACAGTATGTCCACTACAGAACCCTGCTTCCCTTGTCACTGCATCTGTGCTCTAAAAAGAAGAAAATACAGTGTTGTATTCAATTTAGCGTTTCTAATCTCACACAGTGCCGTCAGTTTATTGTTGATAAACTTTTGACTGTGGGCACCTTTTGTTTGTGCTTGAGTTTATAATTATGGGCAAAACCTGTTTTCCCTGTGCTTTAATGTTCAAAATGTCTTCAGTGAAATCCAAACGCAGTTGCCTTGTTCCACTGTGCTTCTTACAAACCCTTCTGGTCCAAATTGCTGGTAACACCTGATACCTCTGGTAAGTACTGAAAAGGGAAGAGACGTGGAGAATGGGGAATGGGAATCAAATAAAAGCTGTAAAAGCTAAAAGTCTGTTTTAAATAGAGAAACTGAATCTCTGTAGCAAATTATATGAATAAAATTCTTCATTGTTCGCATGCTAAAGCAGGAACTCCGGGCAACTAATAAACCAGACTGGAAATTCTCCTGGATGAGAGGGAACAGGACAGCTTCCATTGTTAATTTATATGACTGAAATGTAAAACCACCCTTCAACTGGCAGAGCAAATGGAAAAGGCCTGTGCAGAAGAGATCAACTTCTCTGGAATTACTGAAACCTCACGCACCAAGGAGTATACATACCCATCAGTTCACTAATACAAAACACAAAAGGTGTCAATGAAGGTACATAATAAGTGCTTATCCTGGAAAATTATAATGAAACACTTTGTAAACATTCAACTTAGTAAGAAACTGTTCTAGTGGTTAGTAGATGTGTGCTGTCCTAGAAGATGCATGCTGGATGCCTTCTATAGATGCAGAGAAAACACTGCTAGAATTTCCAGAGCTCACACAAAACTGCTCTAACCATGAGCTAAGATTAAACAAGATTGAAGATTTTTCAAACAATAGAGAAGATGAATCACTGAATTAGAAGTTCAGACTAGCAGCCGTTATCAAGCCTGCTTATGTTCCGTTATCACAAGCATTTGTTGGTGAGTTATATACCTACAGATATACAGAGAGCCATGTATCACAAGTATTATTTAACCAAACCTGTATATATTATTATTTTTATTAGAAGAAAAAGAAGATTAAAGAATAGGAATAAAAATTAAAAGGTTTCCTATCTTGTAGCAAGCCCCTCCCCCCACCCTGCAGCCTAGCTCACATAATCAAGAAAGATGAAGTATTTTGCTAGAAGTTTGGTTTACCATAAGAAACAAATTAAGAATGAGGATAAACATTAACAGGGGACTAATTAATATAAATTAGAAGTTACCAAATACCTGAAAGTAAAGCAGATTATAGAATAATTTATAGCTATCAGGGTAAGATAGAAATGGAAAATATTTCACAATGGTATTTGGAACAGAAGAAAGCCTCTCATTGTAATAGTTTTACTTCTGGATGGCTTTCATCTTTCTAGAAGACTGGTTGAGGACAAATTCTGCTACTGACTTGTTTCTAATAAAGCTTGGAAAAACAGGGACATTTCAGAAATTAGAAGTGAGAAAATGTTGAGCCAAAAACACTGATAAAGCATATACTTACCAGGGATAAGAACTAGACACTTCCCAGATTTTTAAAGGCCACAATCAGTAAGAATCATAGTTGTTTGATGGTTTCTCAAGGGAAAATCACCAGTCACCAGCTTCCCAGGACTGTGTGCTATCCCATATTTACAGAAAGAAGTTTCGTTTGAAAATAAATATAACATCACCTTTTTTGGATGAAACAAAATTAGGGGTGTCACAAGTAAAAATGGAGACAAGCAGAGAACATACACAAGTAAGCTGGGTGAGTAGGATTGCTTCAAACTAGAAATTTAAGTTGGTTTAGATGAACAAAAGGAGGGAAAGTTTCCTAGAAAGAGCAAGTCTGAAATGATCATGGGACCAAATGGAAAAGGAACTCCACAGGAATGTTAGAGTGATATATTGACAGAACAGTAAAGCTGATCTGACAAGGAGGAAGAATTCAGACATCAGGGAGTAGTAGTATTGCCTCTATGTGTAAACTGCTGAGATCAATGTAAAAACAAAACAGTTCTGCAGTCTACATTTTCAAAAGTTTACAAGGAACTGACAGGCTATAGACCTTAAATGTCTTTGGTGGTGTAAATACCTCATACTTAAGGAATTATTACACTATCATGGGGCCATTCAAAGCAGCCCAAAATATGGATCCACTCACCTCTCACTCCCCAAAGATTTGAATGTAGCCTGCAAGCGATTTACAGATGGCCTGAGTACCCATGGTAGTAATAACCTTTCGGTTTATTCACACTATGCTAAACTGAAGGGGATTCAAATGACATGGGAAAAACAACACAGGCAAGATGCTTTGCTATCCTTAGGTTGTACCTGGTGATGGTGACAGATGAAGACGCGTTTTAGTCAAAAATACAGATCATACATCAGTGAAACCTAGATCACCACAAAGTTAAGAAATGTAATTAAGCCATTAGGTAGTACAGATTTTGAAGTTTGAATATAATTCTGCAGAATAGAAACTTTCAGGATATAATGACACTCCTAATAATTTTTAGTCCAGATACCCCATATGTTGTTTTTACTGTTTGCTGGTCATCTCACAACGTCTTTTCTCCTGTCTCTTTCCTCCTTGCCCAGTATTCACACAACTACACTTGGTTTGCACTGTTATATGGTGACACATCCACCACTGGGTAAGTCATCGGGCAAATTTCGCAGTAGCTTTCAAGGCATTTTATTACTTCACATTACCACAAAGAAAACGTGCAGCTATGGGCAACCACAACAGAGTTATTGTGATCCTCTGATCCCTTCCTGTGAGTCAAAATGAGCCAAGCCCAGTGCAACCACAAACTCTTCAAAGTACATCTAAGCATCCACTAGAGGATCAAAGGATTAACAATATCAACTACACATGAAAGAAATAACTTGTCTCTCACCGGTCCTTTTCTCTTGCCACACAGGACTTTTGGGACAGCTACAAGATAACATTCACTGAGGCCAAAACAGAAAAACTGATACCATCAAGTTGTCACTCATGTTTTCACATGTAAGGCTTACGTATCCTTCAGAAAACTTTATGGGTGGACAGAATTGGTAAGAAAGCAGATGAGTTTGCATTATGGTCAGAAACAGTAAATGACAGGTTTTCTGAGGAGTATTTCCTTTTATGTGATCTGACCAAATTAATAAGTTCTTATTTTTTCTTCTGGGATAATATCTCACAAGCATAAGTGAAGAAAATAAATATAATTTTTATACAAAAGCTATCACTTGCAATGGTGTAAAAAGGCATTTACATGGTGTAAAAAGGCATTTACATTAAATTGAGGGCACTTAATTTCTTCTCTGTGTCTGCTAGGAATAAAGCCACATTATACATGTAAAGTTATCAGCTGTTAATTGGAAGGTTATTAAGTATCTGGGATAGAAGACAGAAGTTGATAGGACAGCAGTGGGACAGTAATGATCCACAGTTGTCCTAAGTGATCAGAGAATCACATGTAGTAGCAAAGAAAAGAGGAGAAAGATGTTGAGTGGAACTGAAAGAAGAGCATCTGCCACATGATTGTGTCACCAGGAAGTAAGACTTACTGTTTCAATTATGTCAATGAGTTTAACAGGCAAGTTTTGAGTCATAAAACATGGTAGCAAACTTCTAGTAATCATAAATTCCCTGGCATAATCTTGATACTACCATATACCATAGAATATGAAAAACAGTTCCTGATGGAGATAGAGAATGAGCCAAGGCCTGCTACCCAACCAGGAAAAATAAGCTCCCTGTGTGATCCATTCTGTAGAAAAAACCCTATATATACTAATAATTTATCCAGTTCTTTTGACTGATATTTAATTCACTGTATTACTCATAGATTTTTCCAACCTTAAACCATTTGCTGGCAAATTTGATGGTATTCTTATTGTTCTCAGATATCCACCACACTTCTCAAGTCTCCATTTCTGAGACAGCACCACCCATTCTCTCATCAGTAACCCAGGAATTATCACTGACTGCATCCTCCCATGCCCTTACCTGCATGTTAGATTTAAATTTTAAGAAATCTCCCCATGTAACATTTCTATAGCTTAGCCTCTTCATATTGATAGCTAAAACCTTGTCAGCCACTAGGAAATTCTCCGCTTGCCTGGCCCAGCTTGACCTGCTCATATCTATCTAGTATACTACTACTAGTATTTTGTCTTCGTCTTTCACTTTGACTGGGTATTTTTCTTTCTGTATCACATCACTGAATTTCCTTATTTGTGACATCAAATACCTTGCATTTCAAGGCCTTTCATGGACTAACCCAAACATAGACAACCTTGCTGACCCTTAAAGCAGAAGGCAAGGAACTGAAGACATTTGCCCTATCCCTCAGAGAGCTTAGTGGAGAAAGAGGATAGTTCTACAAAGATGACAATGGCTCCTGAAGAGACCCACAATTCTGTCTGTGGTTTGGGGTTAAGCTGGGTCTTAGCATTATCTCACAGTAGCAGCTTCAGAAACTCTACTGACTTTCTTTCACAGAGAGGAGCTGAGAATACTCAGCAGTCTATTCCAGCCCAGCACTGGTGACATGGCGTAGAACTAGAAGGAAAATTTTGCTTGAACAACTTGAGAAATGCGTGTAGTATGTTTGCTTCCCCAGCACACCTTCACACACAGTAGCATAAGGCTGCTTAAATTTCAGCCATAGCTAGACTGTCACATAATACTGCTACCACTACATACAAGAAATACTGTGGATTTGTATTTCCCTTTCTGCATATAGTTATCAGCTGTCTTATATATGAAATTTCCACAGGTGTTTGGAGTTTACATTCATTTTGTGCAGTATTTGTGCAGGACCTGTTATAGAGGAGATGGAAGTTCCAGAAGAGAGCTTCCTCAATAATTTAAACACTTACCTTTCCAACTTTTTCATCAGAGTGCCTTACCATGCAAACTGCATGGTAATATTTCCTCATGCAGCTTTCTGCACATGTCTTATGATTACACCGTATAAAGTATGTGGACACTGGCTCAGTAAAACCGTCTCAGTAAAAATTCCTAAGTACGGGATATTTGCTGTTCTAAAGCAGCATCACCTCTATTTACACTTCTATATCCACTCAGTTTATTTCAGATGCTGTTTCTCTCCTATGGAATGCTACTGTTACTTTCCTTCTGGTCTAAACCTGCCAGAAAAGTTTTGTAGTGGTTGGAAATATCACAAAAAGCTGGAACAGCTCTGGCAATTTTAAGAGTAGGAACCTTAACAGAGTACTACCAAAGTGGATCTAAACCAGGTCCTTCTTTAACCTCATGATGGAACAAGAAGATCATCCTGGAACAAGTTACAAATACATAGTATCAGCTGATGCTTATAGGAGCTGCGTGCTTTGATTGTTGGGATTTGTGCAGAATTATCTTATTAAGTGATTGCATTTCTAGCTCAGGGCAGAGCCTGGCAGCAGAGAGCAAACACCATTATGTCTGCACACAAAGGAGTAGGACACATCACGCTGAAGCTATGTTGTAGCAATAGAGTGTTGTGAAGGTCTTCAGTCTACCACATAAAGGTTTTCATGGCTTCTCACTCTCTTCAATTTCCCTCTGTTATCTTCAGCTTTTGTGCTTATCCCGAGTTTCAGGGCAGACAGAAGGTATTTGGTATTTTGCTTGCAGGCAGTCGGCTCTCCATCTGGTGCTTACAGAGTGCTGGTAACTTCTGCAAGCCACTTCAGGAGTAGAAATCTAAAAAAAAAATTAAAAAATTAAAAGAGGGAAATGGATTTTTCCTATTCTCCATTACTGCCTGGATGCTAATAGCTTTGCACTGCCAGTGTCTGAGAAGCTCCTGGAAGGAAGTGAGTTCCCTTATTGTTTTAATGTAATTTGAGTGCACTCAGTGCCTTGCAAAGGCACTTGACACCTCACAGGAGCAGTTGCTAAATGCTCAGTACATTAACCATCTGACTGTTACTCTCAACCTTTTTGATAATTGGGGTTATTTAAAATGCCACTACTGCCGCTCAAATATTGATAACTCCTCTCCTGACCTCTTCTAAAGAATATAAATAACTCATTAATCATCACTTACTTATCTTCTGCAAATAACAATACATGAGACAGTAAGTTATCTTGAACTTTTCATGTAAACAATATTCTCTATCTGAGAAATGAGCAGTCTGCTACAACCTAATTTGGCAACAAAAAATTATTCCATTCAATGCTTACTAAGTAGCTTCAAAAATCGTCCAGTTAGATCTTCTGAGTTTTTCCAATCAAAACCACAATTTTTCACTACTAGACTCAACTTTCTTTCTTATGGTACATGGAAGAAGTATTGAGGGCACACTAATAATGTATTTTCAGAAATTTTTCCTCTTCTGTGGAGGAAAAAGCTGACATTGAGGATTTCTTTAATGTTTGGTAAGTATTTGGAGACAGTGGTTTATTGCTATACAAAACATCTATAAACACACCCCTGCGGTATTCAAGAGGGCAGTAAGAATGAAATAAACTCTAATTTTCCCAAATTAGAAGCAGCCAGACTCTATTTACCCTCAGCTACGCTTCTGCTTGGAAGGCAACATACAAAATCTGAGAAAAAGCATTTATGCTGTTTTGTCCAGAACGTACCTTGGAAGCTTTTCTGTGTGGACTTTTACTTAGATGAGTATGAAAAATCATGAATCAGAAAAGCCACAAAACCAATGAAGTTCTCTCACATTAATCAATGCATCGATGTGTCAATAAACAGATGAGGCTTTGGAAATTTACAGGAATTTGCAGACCTTAGTCTGGAAAACTTTAATGCGTTAACCTATTGCGCCACCTAGTCTTGCCTGGGAGACATTTCCCCCTGAAATCTTGTTGCGGACTAGGGTATCGATTAAGAAGTGTGTTTAAATATTGAGTTCAGACTGAATTGCTTCTCTGGGTGAAGCATTCTAGTATGCAGGTTATATTTTTCTAACATGTGTTTCTTGCCTTGGAAAGCTTTATCGCTAAATCAGAAAGTCTACCCTTGTAGAAAAAGACTTGATCTGCAAGCCACCACATGTATGTCAGCAGAAAACAACCCCATCATACTACTAAGTGATACAAGTCCAATAGAACTTTTCTCCAGCATAAGCTGTGTCTCCAGAACAGGCTTGCTGGCACAACACTGGGGCTGGAATCTGCTGCAGGAATGCCCATAATCCCCTGAAGCACAGACAATACTTGTGAGTGTGCTCATAAACACCTCTAATGACATATTCTCTGGGCTGCACCTTCCAAAGTCTGCCTCCTTCCTAGTTAATGGCACTATCAGCCACAAAGATCCCAACTCCTGGCACTCCATACAGTGTCTAATTGCTGGGTGCTCTCGGTCTGCTACTCCCGGATACACTCTTAATGGCTCCTCTTCCACAAGCCAGACTTCCTCAGCCTCCCTTAGACGTGCTGCTCACTGCAGCTGGCTTTGACACAGAGATTCTTCTATTCTATAGGACAGGTAGGAAAAGCTGCATTAACTGTTAGCTGTCAATCCGCTGAGCCTAACCATCCAAAGAATCCAAGCCGCAATTGTCTTTCAGTTGTATACCAAGCCTTTTAAACAGTACGTCATGCAATTGCATTATATCATCTTATATAGTGAATTTATGATGGATTTCTGATTTACTAATCACCTTATTCATGCACTAGATAAAAATAGAAGTTTCAACCAGTGGTTACACTATTCATGGTATATAACAGATATTTGAGAATATAGGCTTAGTGAAGAATAGTATGCAACACCAATGTACCTAAAATTTCAAGACCTTCTGCACTCCAATTTGCTATTTCTCTAATTTTATGCATCCTAAGCCAGAGTCTAAATTTTTGGGGGAAGAGGAAAGAGATAACTTATAACTTATCAGTGTTGGGTGTTTGGGTTTCTGCCTCTGGCACTTCCACATAACACTCAGCATTTTTCATTTTTCCATGAAATGCATTAGTTTTGTCATCCTTTTAAAGAAAGGCTTCTGTTTGCTACTGAGGTACTTTCACTTACATGGCATCCAAGAAAGCTTACCTCATCTTCTAGAGCTTGACTTTGCTTCACAGGAACAAGACTGCTGAACATGCAATCCAACGCCATGACATGGGACAAAACAGAAAACAGACTTTCCTCCCCCCGACTACCCCATCCCCCATCCCCTTTTCTATCACCAAAAGGCTCACAAAGCCTGGTTTTCAATTCATTTTATTGACTACAGTGAACTGACATGTAAGCACGTATAGAGAGGCAGCATTGCCATTTGGAGATGCTGCTGTTACTTGTTTATTCAGATTAAAAACTCAGGTGGGCTGGAATTTTCTATGCCAATTCTCTGCTGTAGACTGCTGTGTGGTTTCTTTTAGTTTTCTTTTTCAACTTCAGTTCAAATGACTTACCAGTTTCTGAGAATGATATTTAGAGGAAATCTGGAGACTATTTAGAGCTGTTGTACTACCCCCAGTGTCTGGTACAGTGGAAATCCCCACACTCATTTTAAATAACTAGCAGAGAGGCCTGCAAGCATCTGGCTGCAACAGACAAAATTTAGCCTTTTAATTCAGATTTCTCTATTCAGTCTACAGTAGATATGCCCTGAAAATGTGTGTAAACTGAATAATTCTCCTATGGGTTAGAACAGCAGAGTCTTAATTTAGGAAAGTGGAACACTTATGGAAAAAACATTTTTTTTTGTAGCAAGTCAGCACGTAGCCTGTGAGACACAGTCCTTTGCCTTGGTCTCACTAGTGTCGCTGTCTGGCAGAGAAGCATGCCTGTACTCCATCAAGTCCTGTCAGTGGCTTGTTGTGTCCCAGAACGCAGGAGTGGCCTTAGGCTAGTCCCATGCCACCAGGACTTCTGCAGACAAGTAACCTACCTGTTATCTCTTGCTAGCTGCTGTCCCCAACTGCAATGCTGGATTTTGCATCTGAAAGCATTACTGTCCATACATTGTTACAGCCTCAGAGCTCCTTGGTTTTTGTTCTGCAAATGCTGGGGAAAAAAAGGGGACCTTATCCCACCCTGTTACTTCTTTCTTGCTCCTATGTCTTGTCTGATTCTCCTCTGGTACCCCAGTGTTATCTGTGCTGTACAATAATGAGTATCAACTAGAGCTCCTTTACTGTTACTGGCTTCAGGGGAAATACCCATGATTTCTCCATTAGATACTGAGTGGAAGATTTCACATCTGTTCTTACATAAGAGTGAAGGTCCATATCACAGCACGAATCCAGAGAATCCTTCTTGTCCTCCTTCTGCATATGCCCAACTCCACTATACAATCACTTAAAATGAGCTGGTGTATCTGGACATAAGAAACAGTTCTATATATATGACCTGAATAAATGCAGTCTAATGTAACCATAAAGGTAATCAAGTAGCCCTGTTACCACTGCAATTGATATGCCAATCAGGCAGACAGAAATCCTCCACCCCTTTTTCATTATAGTAAATGTGCTCACAATTAAAAAAAAAAAGAAAAAGGATGTATCTAGAATATTTGAGCACACAAACTCAGTATATGGAAGCAGAACAACTACTTTGTTTACTCTCCTGACACTCAATAGTTTAGTAATTCAACACTCCAAGTATGGACTCCCGCGTAAATAAAAATGCTGGCTCTCCATGTCTCTTCACCTAATTACCACAAGATGGTAGCAGAGAGTTTCCTCTAAAAAAAATTAATCTGAAACTATTACTGTGTCTCAAATTGGGGACCCAGAGAGTGGATGTTTTCGAGCTTAATCTCATTTGGGAAGAGCCAGTAAACCATGCAGTCATCTAAAGAGGCTCTTAGGCAGACGCTAATTCCCCGCCTGGAATCCCATCTTGCTATCCATTAACTTGAAAGTCTGAATATATCTGGCAGCTTTTCATACAAATTCCACAAGCACCTTGACTTCATATGTACAGAATTGTTCCAGTGTGAGGAGCATACAGCCTGCACAAATGCTTCTGGGGTCAAAGCTAGGTGAGGGAATTCCCAGGAAATTAATTTCTCAGTGTATGCAATATAGTGTACAGACTTGTCCCTCACAGGAAAAGTTGAGGACACCCTCTTTTAAAACATGAAGGTGCATAGTCTTTTTATAATACCCTACTGACCAGCGTACTTAGTGCGAAAGTAAAGAGAAGGATTCAATTCTCTGCAGCTGAGAGAAGATCAAATGCATTCTTGAAACAACTCCAAAGAGTGACTAAAGACATAGATTTAAGGATGGTGTAAATGAAGACAGGTACTGCCCTCTAGTTAAGGCTATGTCATTGTTCAGAAAGACACTGGAGCTCATGGGAGTTGGAGAGGCAGTCAGTCTACTTGTGCCTCATGTAATCCGATGGGGAAGAACAGTTCTAGGGCATGAGCAGATTGGTATTTATCTACTCAGAGGAGAAACTAAGACTTTTAAAGGTACTTGGAAGATGCTGGACTCTAGAGGCAAAGAACCTGAGGGGTAAATACGTGCCTAAATGGTGTAAGTACTCATTAGCTAGTTAGTGATGAATTTATTATTGTGTTCAGCTGAACCCACATGCATTCAGAGCAGTGGAATAGGCTGCCCAGGGAGGTGGTGGAGTCTCCTTCTCTGGAGATATTCAAGTCTCGTCTGGACGCCTATCTATGTAATATGAGATAGGGAGCCTGCTTTGGCAGGGGGGTTGGACCCGATGATCTCTTGAGGTCCCTTCCAACCCCTAAGATTCTGTGATTCTGTGATTCTGTGATTTTTAATACAACTAGAACATTTTGGTTACTCTGGCATCTCTAGTTTCCAACTAAGTCAGCTTGGGAAAAGATGGGATATTGTTACTAAAAGGGTTACATAAATTTTGATTATATGACATCATGGATAAATACCATAAACAAGAAGAGTATGGAGAATAATTCTATTCTAGCTTATGAGCTGGCTTTGAATATTTCTCAATAACTAAGCTGCGGCCTTTACACTAGACAATTGGGAGAAACTAATACGGAAGATCTACAGAATAAGTGAATTCAGTGTTTAGAATAAGCATGTCAGTGTCCACTGGGGAAACAGACATTTTGAATAAAGCCAGAACTGAAATAATGAAGTGCTATATAAGCATGTGTGTGTTTATGTGTATATGAAAGTGACTTGAAGTTACATATTTCCTTACATTTCACTGCTTTTTCTTGTTAATTGCTTAACATAGAGATTTTTGTGCAACTATTAGTAAATGGGAAATAACTGAACTGAGTAATTTCTTTAGTAATCCCATAATTTATTTAGCTACTGTGCTTTTGATTTTTTTAGAACAAACCTACACGTGTTACGTGTTACTTATTAGCTGAGATCATACCAGATTATACATATGTAATACCTGTACCATCTCTTGTTGAGAAGCACAATGTGGCAGTTTGACCCTGGCTGGAAGCCAGATGCCCCCAAAGGCACTCTATCATTCCACTTTTAAGCTGGGCAGGGGAGAAAGTATATATTGAGAGGCTCAGGAGTCGAGATAAGGACAGGGAGAGATCATTCTGCAATCAGTGTCATGGGCAGAACAGACTCAACACAGAGTAAGAAAAGAAAACCATCTAATATATTGCACTACAAAGCACATCCAGTGACACCAGAGTCGGGTAATAAGAAGTACAACCAAATCTTAAAGCACCACTTCCCCACTCCTCCCTTCATGGACTCAATTTAATTCATGATTTCCCTCCCC
Organism: Laterallus jamaicensis coturniculus; assembly: GCA_022605575.1. Taxonomy (NCBI): domain Eukaryota; kingdom Metazoa; phylum Chordata; class Aves; order Gruiformes; family Rallidae; genus Laterallus; species Laterallus jamaicensis. The sequence goes on along the minus strand of JAKCOX010000024.1, from coordinate 8,339,733 downwards.
TCTTCCCCCAGGTGTCACAGGAGGAGATGGGAAATGGGGTTTCTGTCAGTTCATCAGAAGTTATTTTCCTTCTTAACTGGAGTGGCATTCCCCACACTCTTCCCCTGCTCTTGCATGGGGTGCCACCCCTGGGAGACAGTTCTTCACAAACTCCTCCAACGTGAATCCCTTTCCATGAGGCTTCAGCTCTTCACCAGCTGCCCCAGCGTGGGTCACTTCTATGGGGTGCAGTCATAAACCACAGAATGTTTCTCAGTCTCTTAGGCCCAGACTGCTCCAGCCTGGTCCTCCACGGAGTCACAAGCTCTGCCAGAAAACCATGGGCGTCTCTCTCCATGGGCTGCAGGTCCTGGTAGCAAAAAGCATCAGCTTGTGGGTTTTTTTCTCTTAAATATGTTATCAAAGAGGTGCTGTGACCATCACTGATGGGCTTGGTCTTGAGTCTTGCAGAAGCCACCCTGCAGCCCCCTCCTCTGCCAGAACCCAGCCACACAAAACCACAACACACAGTTATTACTTGGTCAAAGAAGCATGCCTGGAGGAAAGACTGTTGCTGGAACCACACAAGTTTGTGTACAATGCATTGTAATTCAACACAAGCTTAGGCCTTGTCCTTTACAATGACTTAGGACAGGAACAGTGGAAATGTCTATGCAAAGCTCAAAGCTTCTGTGTGTAGGACACTCAGGTTGCACCTGCAAAACAACTGCAGACAATTACACCATTCCTCCTTCTTACATTTAATGAGACAGTTCAGGTTGGCAGTGAGGAACACAAGCTTCCAAGCTAAGAGGTCTATTGAGAAGCAAAGAATATTAGCTCAGTCCAACACTAATATGGCTATACAGTTTCAGTGACTTTCTTCTGAAGTTGCAGGATGGCCAAACTTACTCGCAGAGGAGATGCATGAATAATGCTGAAAACCTCTTGTCTTTCTAGCTAGAGGATCAGTGTTTTTTAAACCACTGAAAGAACTGAGCTTGTTTAGCCTAGAGAAGGCTGAAGGAGTCCTAATCTTCAGTATTGCAAAGGCTGCTGCAAAACAGAAAATAATACCTTGGTCTCCATGAGTTTGTAGGCAGACGGTGGGGTATAAAGAGCTAGTAAGAATTTTTGGATTATATACGTGAGAACTTTTTACCACTAAGTACAGTTAGGTTCTGGCAAGAGATTGATGTGGAAGGCAGTATCTATCAGTGAAAGTTTTAAAGAAAAAAATCTGAGAATCAGGATGTGGATATGATTCATTTTGCTTTGAGGCTAAAGATGGCACCTGACACACTATGTTATTACAACATAAGAACTTCAGCCTTTTTCATACAAATTACTGACTTTAGTAAGAGAGTCAGGATCTCCAGTAAACAGCCCAGGAACTCATATGAATGATTATTAACTAACTGAAATCAGAAACTCTTGAAATACAGACTACTGTTTCTGCATCTCCTTTCAATAGCACACCAAAGGAAAGACTTTCACTGCATTGGTTAATCAGGAACTTTCAACTACCCCAATTCTCTTGTTTCAAGTCTTTGATTCAGTACCTGACAAAGGAAATTCTCTTTTTTACATAGTTTGCAGAATTTCTTTGCTTTGTTTTCCTTTGAAATGGTCCTGTTAACATAGATAACATTGTTCCAATTGCTTACTTTCTTCCTGAAAGACAGAGAAATGAGAAATTAATTTTTTAATTACTCCAAAGGGGCACATTTACTGCACCATGCAAGTCAGTATGGGTAAAAATCATTAGTACACCAACACCAGTGATATGTTTTGTAAAAGTTGGAAGTAAATTGCAAAGGAAATAAAAAAAAAAATGACATGACTAAATGATGATAGCTGATGGAGACAGCCAACAGACAGCAGCTTGCACACATCTCTGGGCTCTGCCTGTAGATTTTCTAGATAACATGAACATTTCTGGGTCACTAGAGAACTCCTGGGAGATGTTTCAGGAATATCAGGGTATCTACCACTGCTTGGAATAGCTAGCTTCAGAAGGCATTGACTTTTACCAAGGTCTAGCAACACCTAATGATTTCTGTCAGCTATTCATGATGAAAGGGCACTCTTGTCTACAACTGACTCTGATTAGGGAGAATGCTAGAGAGAAGCCTTGTTTAGTGCAACTCAACAGAACTCCATGCTTCTGTGCCTGCAAATCCATCACACTCAACTGTGCTGAAGCAGGGACTAGCTGCATCTGTGTGCATTGGGTTGAGAAATGGAGACTTCTGTCACAGTGAAGGCAGTAAGCTTGTAACTCCTGGCACCAGAAGGATGCTTCCTTCTCTGCCTGCAGAACTGTAACTACAAAATAGGCTCTGTGCTCTGGAAGCAGATGACAGCCTGGAACCTGTTTAACAAACAGCCACCGGAGCCTAAGCATGCAGACTGAGTCATAGCAGGAGGGTCCCTGCTGTGGAGGACCAAGGCTCTTAACTACTGACCTGGTCTACACTCCAGGGAGGTCTTCTGCTTGCTGGGAGCTGGGATCCAGGACATCATGGAAAGACTGCTTAGGCTCCCCAGCACTGACACTAATATCCTATGCCAAGTTTCATGTGAGCACCAATGATCCTTGAGGGGAAGCAGTGAGTGTATCAAGCTTGACCACCTGGCTCTGGAGGTCAGACCCAAGGGCAAAGACTGACGTGGTACCTCCTCAGTCCTGCCAGTGAAAGGGAAAGTACTCTTAGCGAGTGGAGAATTATGTGGGTCAATAAGTTCGCACAGCTGATGTCAACAGTAACAATCAGCTTTTATGCCCAAGGAATGTTTGCTGAACATTGAACACTGCTAGGAGATAAGAGCAACCTAGGTGGGGTAAATTAATCTCTTCCAACTGGTTGACCATCCTGACAAGAGCTTTAAACTAGGAATGAAGAAAAGAGAGATAAAGACTGACAACAGAGGGAAAGTGGACTGGATTTGCAATCAAAGGATACCCCCCCAAGCTTATGCAAACAAATAAGGAAGCTGAAAAAAGAACATTATGGGGAAAGGTTTCATACTTTGTGAGGGGAATTATTGCACTTGGGTTCCCACCTGAAGTGATGCTATACTAATGATCAAACAGGAGGCATTAGAAAGCTCCGTGTGCTGATATGATTTTGCCTTTAATAAGCAGCAAGAAGACTGTAATACTGTATCCACCTTTGGGCACTCCAGTTCAAGAGAGATGTTGAGAAACAGGAGAAGATACGATAGATGGTACCAAGATTGTCAGCAGCCTAGAAAACATGAACTAGAAGCCTAGTTAGTTTCTTAAAAAGGAGGTTCCTTAACCACCTAAAGGCAACCTACAACTACCTGAAAGACAGTTATAAAGCAAACAGGCAACTCTACTTGGTGGTGGCAGATAGCAATAGTCACAACTTGTGTTTTGGGATTCTCAGATTGGCTATGAGGAAAACTTTGCCCCTAGAAAGGAAGCAGAGCACCACAACAGGTCACATAGGTTGGTACTGAGATTGCCTTTCTTGGAGGCTTTCAAGACTTATGAGTCAGGTGAAGTCTTCCTTTAAACAGGAGGTCTGTTATGGCCCCTGCTGGTGTCAAGGATGGGCAATATAGACCACTAGAAGAACCACAACCAAAAGTATCAGCAAAAGTGGTTTTATTGAAATATGATGTCATAAAACTGTGACTTAACAAGTTTGATGGCAAGGTTCACTTTATGACTTACAGCACAAATGATATAACAATGATTCAAAGTTACCAATACAGAATCAAAGTTGCCAACACAAAAATCTTAGGACACTACAGTACCAGGTTATGTATTGATATTGGTCAATTGCCAAAGATGTGCACTTGGTGGGAGGTCTCTCTGCCTTGAGGATCAACCTTCAGAGGTGTCCCAGCTCAAGGAGAGAACACCACAGCGCCATCTGCTTAGTGGGGTGAGCCCCAAGAAAGCCCCTCCAGGCTGTCATATTTATGGAATGAAGTGGTTGTCTTGTAGTCAGGTTACATGAGATGGGAAAATTATTCATGAGACTCCTTGTGCCCACATCACAGGATCAGTGTTCCAAGCTTATATGCATGGATGTACACTGTGTCACTCAGTTTCTTCATGGGTTTTCAGGCAACTGATTGGAACTAGTGAAGTTCTTGGCTTGGTTACAACTTAGGCCTTCACCTCCTTTGGAGCTTGTACCCAACTGCTGCTAGATTGGTTAAGGGGTTGAACACACCTCTCACACTTGGTCAGTTTGCTTGTGTACGTTTAGTGAAGTGCAGAGATTCTGCAAGAAGAATATACATAATTCGAAATAAAGTAGTTAGTTATGGGCTAACACACTGAAGGGCTAGCTAGGGTTTAATATAAAACAGAAGTGGTAAACGTCCTTTCTAATCACACCATCTAAAAACATTAGAGGAAAGACCTATTAAAAGCAGAGAGTTTTTAATAAGCCTAAAGGAAAAACTGTAAAAAAATAATAAAAAAAAGCCAAAACTTTGCCATCCAACTTTAGACATCTGTGATTTGCATTTTCAGTAAAAGTAAGCAGTTACATGACCTTTCAAGTACATAGTCCTCTGAGTTCTGACGCAACAGTTAAGTGTCTAGTTTTAGTGCCTCTGGACTGGCACAAGGGCAATGAAAAATAAGTTAAAAGTTCAGTTTACATGACTCACACAACATGCACGGGAAATAGATGTAATTCTCAAGAATAAGATTCTGAGGAATAAAACTATCCTTTGACTACAAATCCTTTGCTTGACTAGAAAGCAAAAACATCATGAGGAAACAGAAAACTGACTGAAGAAGCAGGGTGCTACTCAACAGAGGGAAACACAAGACACCAACGCAACACAGAGAAGCAGAGAACAACTGCAGTAACTAGACAGCAAAAGGATCAAGGTAATGAAGTGGGTCACATGCAACACTACGGTGTTAGAAAAAAAGAAGCAAACTATGTATCAGGAAGTATAAAAACCTTCCCAGACCACATCCTTCTGAGGAAAAATCAACCAAGCTTTAGCAATTTGAGACAATCCAAAGGAGAACAAAGAAAATAGTGCCTTAATACATACACTATGTAATAAGCAAACATAGCTTAGGAAACAGAAAGTAAGACAGAAGACTGGAGAAGCTGTCACCATAAACACACAGGAAAATATAAATAACAAGTTTAAATAAAACTTTCTCATATTCTGATGGAAGCAGTGACCCAGGGAGCTTGCAGCACGCTGTACCTCACTGAATGTCTTACCTGGGCCTGTCAGATGGGCACCCATAGCCAAAGGGCAGGTCAAAAGATGCAGTGAAGTCCTGATCTCACCTCCTGCCTTTATAGTCCTACAATTTTAGGACTACAGAGTTTGACTTTGTGAGCCATAACTGTCCTTAACGAGGGATTTTGTCAGACAGCTGCAAGCAAAACGGTGGTTCAGCACCAGACCAGTTACAGCCTCGCCCCTGAGCCCTGCTGCAAGCACGATGCCGCCTGCTCACCCCATCTGACTTGTTGGCCATAAAACCCTTCCCCAGAACCACACCAAGGAGACACAGGAACCCAGGGGTATCTTGGATACGTTACTCCTGTCTCAGGTTTCTGACCAGCTCGGGACTGGGAGGATGGGTGAGGTGTCCGTTTGAGCACAGTGCCCATCCTCTGCCCTCCAGGATCCTCTCGAGCTGACTCTGCCTGTCCGCCTCTCCCTGCTTGGCCATCCCGGAGTGGACTCCTGTTCCCGGCTGACCCAGGACCTGCAAACGCTCCTCACCCTGGGGGTGAGGCCTCGCCGGCTTGACCGCTCCTCCGCCGGCGACGGCTCCCGCTCCATCTCGGAGGCGGGAGGGCCTGCGCCCAGCCTCTGGGAGGGCAGCCAAGGAACCGGCCACGCTTTCCGGAGCGGAGGGAGCGGGGGTGGGGGGAGACACATTCCCGAGACGCTGCTCACCCGGCCTCCGCGAGTTGGGAGGAGATGCCGCCCTGCCCGGGAGAGGGACGGCCGTGCGGTAACTCTTCCCGGCAGTGATCGGGGCGGGGAGGGGGGGTGCTCGGCGGGTCCCACTAGGCGCCAGGCAGGGACCTGTCGCTTCCCTGTTCCAGAGGGAGCTGCTCCGCGGCTGCAGGTGAGTTACGGCGGTCTCTCCCTGTCTCTGCAGCCCCTTGTTTCCTCAGTAATCCCTCCTTCCCCCCTCCTCCCGCGGTCGGACCCTGGCCACCCGCGCTTGAGAGGGGCTCAGCCCGCCCCGCTGAGGAAAACCCACCTTCTCCACGCCGGCGCTTTTTGGGAAACGTTCTATGAAGTTTTAACTTTGCCTTCTGGTGCCTGTTAAGCCCACTTCGACCTTTGCCAGCCCGCCCCTCCTTTAAAGCACCGTTTTTCCAGGCGTCTCTCGGCGCGGCGGGTGCGGGAAGACCGGGAGCCGGCCCCTGGGCGCTGCTGTCCGAGTACTGCCCTTCCATCCTCCGGAAACACACTGCCCCGGCAGCACCATGGCTTACCATGAATTTGAGGCGCGTTATAACAGCCCCCCTCCCGCTTCTCTGCTGCCGAGATGTCGCTGTTTAACTGCAGCATAAAAGCTGCTGGCAAAAATTGCTGAGGTGAGGCTCGCTGCCGGGTGAGGATGCTGCTCCAGCCGGATGAAGGTGTTGACCTGCTCAGAAAGCCAAGCACCGACTTTTAAATCCAGCGTCATACAGAGAAAACGTGGGTCCTGCTTTCTTTTAAGCAGATGAAATCTGTTCCTTAATCTCAAAACGGTGTGAGTAAGTGACAGAATATCGTAAGTTCCAGTGTGGTTCCAGCATTCTTTAGAGTTTGACTTTTTTGGCATAAATATTGCATGCCTGGGTCAGTCCCTCTTCCAGCAGAGTAAACCAATAAATCCTAACAGTATTACAACTAGATTGTGCCTGAAAACATGGTAGCAATTATTCTTCGTGTTGCTATGCATCATGCCACCACATTATGTGATTCCATACCTGCAGTTCTTAGTATTTGCTTTCTGATGGGGCAGGAGTAGTCTTAACGCAGTTTGTTCACTACTTTACATTTTTAGACCCCATTCAGTTGGTTTTTTGTTTGAATTCTAGCCTAAACTGGATCGTGAAATGCATAGTGTTTTCCTGTTTTGGCATAGCTCTTTAGAAAGTCAACACCATTCATCAAAGCCTTGCTGTTCATCAAGAAACAGGATATAAAGCTATCCCTAAGTGATCAAATTATTATCAGCCTCTCAGACCTTAATTATAGAAATTAATTTGTTCCATGTGCAGCTTTTAAAAATTCTTGGTCACCCACTAGGTGAAAAAACCCATTTATTAGGAACTTTCAGTGCTTTAACACAAAAAGTAGATATGTGTATAAGTGTTATTGAAACCATCTTTAAAGTTGCATGGGAGAAGAAAGTTTGAGGACAAGGACTAAAGGAAAGGTTCATCAGCTTTAGAATTTGGCCTTAACTGTTAATTTATTTTTTTTTCAGAATTCAGAATTGTTGGAAATTAAATTTTCTATAAACATTGTGATGTTTATTTTGAAGAGGATGCGATTTAGTTGTAGGATGCTTTGGCAAATGCCACTTTACCAGCACACTAAGTTTCCTATTTGCTGCTTCAAATAAAGCTGTCTCAGTTGGATGCCAAATCTGCCCTGTTCATTTTGCAAGAGTTTTTGTATCGGGAATTGCAGGACTCAGGAGAGCGGAGACACAATTCAGTGCAGAGTGTTTGACTTAGGGCATTCTGGATAGTTTTGGCACTTACCTAGTTATCTGTTTAAGTGGGAAAAGAAAAGCTTCCAGAGGACAAGTTAGTCTCCTTATGGTCTGGCTTACTTTCTTGGGGTGCCTATTTCTGTGCAAGGAATGTATCAGGTTTTGGCACTAACCCCATTACTTATATTAGTGACCTTGTATTGTATGGTAGAAATTTGAATTGTAATTCTTGTCCTCATCTGTCTATGAAGTAGAGGGAACAAAGACATAATATGAAAGATATGGTATGTATCCAATATAGTATTATAATTAATGCATTTACCTTGCTGACATTCCTCTTCCACATCTGGTGTGGGAAAATTTGTGTGATCAATAGTGTTTATGATTTTGGTGTCCCAGTGTAATCCTTTTTCTTTAAATAGATAATGTTTTCTGGATCCTAGCTGCTGAAAACATTTATTTTCCTAGCTTCTGTACATGCTTTGTTCTATTTGAGAGTGAGGGTTGCAACTGGCAGCTGTTTAAAATGAGCAAAGGACACTGAGAAAGAAAAGCTGTATGAAGTTTGATTTAGAAGATTGGAAGAAGATTTAGGAAGATTGATACAAACCAGCTTGACTCTATGGTCAACTAATGCTAAATGTTCATAGCAGGGACTTCTTTTTCTTAGGCACATGGTATTCCAGCAGTGTGTGCTGTACTCCACCTGCCAACCAATGGCCCCTGCATACTATGAGTCTCATCTTAAAAGAGGTTCCAGATAATTTTGATGCCTTAATACCTTTGAAGAGAAGTTTGATGAAATGTTTACCTTAGGCATGTTTACCAGATGAATAATGGGAGTATCTTTTTCCTCTCATTGGTATCATCACAAAAGCATTGTCCTGGACTAAGCCAGCCTTTTGCTGTGAAGGGGAAATAGTTTACCTGGAGACATTTATTTAAACTATTTGCAGTCTACCTTCTGAAGAAGATTTCATCTCTTCCCAAGGTAATTTGCTCCTACGCTGTCTCCACTTCTTGAGTAATTACTCGTTAATTGTCATGTCTCTGAACAATTCTTGTTGCTGCAATTGCCATCAGGTCTCCAAAACGGTTCTGTTCTATTCACGTATCTATCAGTACTGATTAATTTCAAGTTAGGCTGAGGAGTCCTCAGTCCAAAACAGCTGTTTTGTCACACCCCAGGTAACATTTTTTCCAAAGGGAAGTATTACAAGTAGGCTATACAATCATGAATTACAAAAATCTATCGCTGATTCAGGCTACTGACTGACAAGACTAAGCACGTCTGCTTTACTTCCCCCCCAGATGTTGAAATTTTAAAAGGTGGAAGAATATAAGGTAAAATGAAAACAATTTTGTTCAGCTAACTCCTATGGCTGTTACAGATAGATCATTGAGGTCATCTTCAACCTATGGTTTAGTATTATCCCCCATTTTTTAGATCATTTCACAGTGTCTCCCAATAACCAGATTCATCACAGAAATCAGGACTGTAGCTGCCATTGTTAATGATGGCAAAGAATAAGAGCTTAGGGGAGTGATTGCTTCTTTCTATTTGGCTCTTATGAGACCATATCTAAATTATTGTGCCCAGTTTTGGACTCACAGTATGAAGCAGACTGATGGAATGGACTGAATCACACCAGGAGGCTTTGGCCGCTGGAGCAAATGTAGGGGTCACAGGAGTAGCTGAGTTTGCTTAGCCTTGAGAAGAGAAAGGGAAGGGCAGGTCTAACTGCAGTCCTTGCCTAAGCAATTTGAAGTTAGTGAGAATACAGAGCTAAGCTTTTTGCAGAGGTGTACAGCAAGGAAAATATAAGAAGAATTAATATAAAGAGAATAAAAAAAAATATTATCCTTAAATGAATATAAGGGAAGTTGTGGAATCTCCATCCTTTGGACATCTTCAAAACTCAGTTGGAGAAACTGCTCTGTGATTCTGTGGTAGAGAAATGCTATTGCAAAATTATCTTATTGACAGAAGTAACTAGAAAGGAAGAAGTATTCAAATTGTGTGTCTACCATCTATATTCAAAGCCATTAGCACAATAGCTTCTTTTTCTTACCTGTAATTCATGGAAGCAAAGTGCACAGGCATTCCAGGTTGGAGCTTGGTGACAAAACATGACTACTCTTAGAGAAAAAAACCCAAAAAACAAAAGTTAAGCAGTGATTCATTTTCAGATGAAAAACTGTGGTATACTAGTATGGTATTCATGTCTTTTCAGACTGGCCAATTTTAACCAAGATATTCACCAGCACAATGGTTGTGATTGTCACTTTTCTTGTGGCATTTGATAGTTGCTTACTATTTTTTCAGAGGTAGTCCTTTGCCTCTTTCAGGGTGATGGATTACTTAAATACCTTAAAATCTTCCTGGCTTCCTGTCTCCATTCCCTTTGTTGTTCAATTATTTCCACATTTGGCAAGGATGTAGTTTATCTATTATGATCATGTTGTTGAGGTTTTTTAAAATTAAATTTATAATGTATTTTGTCTGTTTTGATTCTATTTAATCTTTGTAATCAAGGCATAGATTTTTAAATGATGGTTTTATATAAGCACTTTATTATTGATAATACAGAATGAGTGCTTGACATTACTTGGCAGTAATTACAGTATGTTATTAATTTGTTAGTCATAGACAGAAGTTTCTGCATAAAGATGATTAATGTAAAAATATTACTTGTATTTCTTTTTTCATTTATTTAAATTTATTTCATATTCTCTTTTGTTGGAGAAGTCCAGAACATTTCCCATTAACACTGTCTTAATACAGCCGTGGTATATATTATCGCAATTTATTATACAGTATTAAACTGAATAGTGAAAAGCACTGTAGCTGTCCAAAGTATATTTATACTCTGATAGTCATTTATTATATTACACTGTCCTTTAGTAGCTTACAGCATTCATAGCATGCCACAGGGATCTAAACTGTGATAGTAGTGAAATGACAGTGTAAATGACTGAAGAGAGTTAAATTAGACATTTATTTCAATATGGTAGTTGAGAATGCTTTTTTAGAGCAGAAGAGAGTTTGGATTTGTTTTCCTGATAGTCTAACTTGCCATGACTTGTACAATACTATTCCACTGTATTTAATATTTGGTTTAAGTGATACATGACAAATAGGGCAAATAGCTTTCTTTCCGACCCTAAAGATGTTTGCAAAATCAGAAGTCCTGTGAGGCCAAATTTTATCATGCTGATATAGTTAAGGCAGGAGCTACACTTCTGAAAGCAATTGGCCACCTGTTTAATAAATTGGTCTTGCAGCAGAGTCTGAATTCCCTTGACTTCAAATACAGGTTTATTATATATTTTTCTTTTTTCTTGAAAAATGGCATTAAAAAATTTGCTTTATGACTCAATATCCATTTAATAAAATTCAAAAGAATAGCAATCTAGTGAAGAGTTACCAGGTGTTTTAATATAATTTGCCTTGGAAAGACTTATTTTTTTTGTCACTTATTTGTCACTCACTGCACTATAACAAAGAGCTACCCTACTGTGTTTATTCTAGATGAAACATATCAAATTATTTCTCCTTTTAGATGATCAGATGATAAAAAAGTAGAGACCCATAGACCTATAGAATGGTTTGGGCTGGAAGGGACCTCAAACCCAACCCCCCTGCCCTGGGCAAGGACGCCCTCTACTAGAGCAGGTGGCCCAGGTAGGTGCTGGGAACAGTCTGCAAGATGTATGTGAATTAGGCCAAGGTTCTCAAAAATATTTAGATTCCTTATTCACGTTGGGTTTAGTGTGTCCAGATACTTTTGAGGCTATTGAAATAGTGGCAAGAAAGACTGCAGAAGCCTATATATTAGGCAAGGTAACACCTTTTAAATATGGGGACTTCCATTTGTGCTCACAAGCAAAAAGTTGGGGCACACTGCAGCAAATGTGTTGTTGTTGAGTGTGGAGCCCTGGGTTGCAGTGCTCCATGCAGGGTCTTTCTACATTTTCTGATGTTTAAAAACGTGAAAAACAGGTTGAAATATTTTCTTTTGATCCTCTGGAGAAATTCAGAGCTTCTCTAAAGCAGTCAGCCTAAAGGAAGATCATTAAACTTAGGTGTTTGTAGCTCTGAGGTATTTAATTGGAAGGTGTCTTCTCGGAAGAAATTCTGGAGCGAATTCCTGGCCCATCTGAAATGAGGAAATATACTGTCCTTGGCTTTAGCAGAGACAGAAGGTCATTCTGGTTATCTGTCCAGCCGTTTCAAACTCTGTTAGGGAAGCAGTGGTAGAAGACTCTCTTTATCAACATTCTACACAGCTCCAGAAATGTAAAAAGTGGAAATGAAAAGTATCAATAGTCCTGTTCCTGTTGTTTGGACTCCTGTACCCGCTGTGCCTACACGCTTTTAACCATGCTGCTGCTCCCATCTACATGGGGGAGTTTGATGGTGACTCATGTCTTACGAGATCTGATATATACAAACAGACCTCGAGGACTGGGCTGGGCAAGTCAGAGAGAGTTTTATCCTGTCACAATCTGAGTGTAAAAGCTGTAAAAGGAATGCTAGACAGACCTATGTGGTGCTTGAGATGACAGTCCTAGGAATGGCATTTGCTAAGATTGGTGTGCATAGTTCAATTCCAGTCTAACTAAATCCTCCATATAGTGTTGTGGCTGCTGGGAAACAGCAGGGCTGTGCTTGCCAATGTCTACTGGATTCATCAGTCAGGATCTACATGGAGTAGAAACCACAGTTTCTACTGTGGTACCTGTTTTCCACATTTACTGCTTTTTTTCCTTGTTAAGATAGGTATCTTGTTACTTGTGCAAGAGGAAAGCCAAAATGTATCAGGACAAACTGCAGTATTTTTAATATTCCTTAGAAATAAGTGAAGATAAAACTTTAAAGATATTTTGTGTTTCATTTGTTTAGATTAAATTGAACTTTTGAGCATGGTGTGTTTTTCCTTATACTGTAATCATGTCCTAAAAACAAGAGGGTTTTTTCATTCCTTATCTTTCTTTGTCCATTCTTCCTGCATTTCTCTTAAACTGCCTGGAGTCTATGTGGTTGGGTTTTTATTTATTAATTCTTAAATATAGTAACATTATCTGGAATACTGTCTGGCATGCATTTCTTGTAAGAGAAACAAATAAATTGCAATGTCTTCTTTTCTGCTAAGTCTTGTGCAGGAAAAGGCGGATGAATGATGAATCACTTCATGGTTCTGGCATTACTGCTCCCCCTGAGGACTTGCTACTCTACACACTTGCAGCAAGGTAAATGTCTGAACATTTTCTTTTTGTTTGGAAGCAGTCTACGAGAACTGAAGCTTTGGAGTTGCTCATTTGTAAGTCTCTTGTAATTAAGCAATACATTACACACTTAATCAAATTACTCTCTTAGGTAAGGTGATGCAGCAACTCGTATAGTTACCTTTTGTAACCCCATCATGCAAAATTGCCTTTTGAATCAATAACTTGCAATGATGTGAAGCCAGAGTGTCTGTCTCATGTTTTTGATCTATACTCTCTCATCTTCAAATAATGTATTTCCTCTTCAACAACTTTTATTCTTTTCTACCTTTCTCTTCTTCGATCGTCTCACCTATGAAAATTTTAGGACTTCTGTTGGCTCTTTTCTGACTGTGCCATAAGATTTCAGGATCAGACTTTTACTTCTTGGATATCCAATACAAAGAAAAGTGCAAGTACACATATTCAGAAGGAACAAGTTTGACTAGAGGGTAATTCTTCAGAAAGATGTGTATTTTAAGGTAAAAGTCCTGCTTGCACACTTGCTGCCAGGATCATTGGGCATGACTCGAAAGAAAACAGGAATTTTTAATTGACTTCCCTGTCTGCTAAGAAGGCAGAACTTTCCAGACTGTTAAGTCTGCATTATAGAATCTGTATAGCCTAAATAAAGTGGATGAAAGAAGGAGAGAGGGTGGGTTTTTTTCTATAAATTTGCTATCATATTCAAGGGGGTAATAAAAAGTTTCAGACTTTTTTTCTTTCTCTGCAACCTTGAAATTCTTGTGTTCATGCTCCATTCACCCCACGTACTAGTTCCTCAGTTTTGAGACTCCATTACCAATGCCCTTAGAATGGCAGAACTTTGTAATGCAGGCAAGTCCAAACAGTTACTGCATTACAGTAACTTGGTGACTTGTTTTTACATGCAAAAAAAAATAAATTACTGTCTGTTGTTAGTCATAGAACAGTTTGGGTTGGAAGGAACCTCAAAGACCATCTAGTCCCAACCTGCCTGCTGTGGACAGGGACACCCTCTGTTAGACCAGGTTGCCCAAATCCCCATCCAGCCTGGCCATTCAAGGAGGGATCAGGGAGGGGGCAGCCACAGCTTCTCTGCGCAGCCTGTTCCAAGGCCTCACCACCCTCACAGTGAAGAACTTCTTAATGTCTAAATTAAATCTACCCTCTTTATTTTAAATCATTACCCCTTGTCCTATCACTACACACCCTGATAAAGAGTCCCTCTCCAGCTTTCCTATCAGCCCCTTTAGGTACTGGAAGGCTGCAATACAGGCTCCCCAGAGCCTTCTTTTCTGCAGGCTGAACAAGCCCAACTCAGCCTGTCTTCACAGGAGATGTGTTTCAGCCTTCTGATCATTTTGTGGCCCTCCTCAGGACTCACCCCAACAACTCCATGTCCTTCTTATGTTTGGGAGCTGTGGGATGGATGCTGTGGGGTGTCACAGAGCAGAGAGACAGAACCACCTCCCTTGAGCAGCTGATCACAGTTCTTTTGATGCAGCCCATGATATGGTTGGCTTTCTTGCCTGCAAGTATGCTGTCATCCACAAACACCCCTGAGCCTTGCCCTGTTGGTGAGAACAAGGTCCAGCATGGCTGTCCTCATTAGCTGCTCTGCCACTTGGGGAAGGAAGTTATCATCAGTGCATTCTAGGAATCTCCTGGATTGCTTATGCCCTGCTGTGCTGTCCCTTCAACAGATAGTGATAGGACGAGGGGCAGGATAGGTTTAAACTAGAGCAGGATAGGTTTAGATTAGACATTAAGAAGTTCTTCACTATGAGGATTGTGAAACACTGTAACAGATTGCCCAGAGAGGTGGTGGAGGTCCCATCCGTGGAGGCATTCAGGGTCAGGCTTGACAAAGTTCTGAGTGACCTGAGGTGAGAGACACCTGAGGTGTCTCTGCTTACTGCAGGGTGGTTGGACTAGATGATGTTTAAATTCCCTTCCAACCTTCACATTCTATGATTCTGTATTGGGTGACTGAAATCCCCCATGAAGTTCAGGGCTGGGCACAACTTTTGTGGGCAGGTCTGATGCCTGTCTTTCCCCTGGGAGAAAAGTCTAGGCACGTCCTGCAGCCTGAGGTCTGCACGGCAGCTTCTCCCTTCAGCATCTCTGTGTGGAGGCATTGACCACTGCTGGAGTAGATGGTGCAGAACCCCCAGCTGCAGCTGCAGCCTTTGCTCCCAGATGTGTGCCCACCATCTGCCTTGAACGTCAGGTAGGATTGGTGCCCTTGACCTGTCACAGCACAGTGCCATACACTAGGTTATGTGTACCCCAGGTCCCTCCTTCAAAGAGGTGCCCTGTTGTGCCAATTGCCACTCCACAGCTTCTTTGTCAGCTTTGTTCTCTTACACTCCCTAGGTAGTTGGGAGATGGCCACTGTGTCTCTCTGCCTGTGTCCAGGCCTTCTCAGCATGTCCCATGAGAGCTTCCAGCTCCTGGTGGGTCTTTCTACTCCCCTGGCATTTCCCAGCCTCAGGAAAACCCCTGTGTGCCAAAATCTGCTGCTTTGCTGCAGGCTGGGCTGGCTTCTGAGCATCTCCATCAGTGCCTGACTCATAAAGCTATTCATATAGTCTTGAGTTAGCTTTCAAGTTAAAACATGTCTTAAGATGCCATGATATTTAACTTTGCTAGGAGGGAAGATTATATCTGTGAAGGCTACACATATTTCTATGGGAGTAAATTACACTACAAAAGTCTTTAAGTGTCACTTTGTTAGTGGTCTTTGAGATCTTGGTTATATCTTTACCTGTATAGATTCTTCAGTTTGTTAGTACTGTATGTGAACCTTGATTGGTGAACTAGACTGTCATACATCAGGCTCTGGAAAAAACAGAATTTTGTGAGGTGTCATGTGTCATCTACCTAGAAGGAGAGAGTGGAGGGATGCTTGTACAGATGAAATAAAAACAAAACAATGAGAGCTCTGATTTTTTTGCGAAATGAATTAAATGTGACAGATGGAAATATTCTCTATGGTGAGAAAAGGGACGAGATTTTAATTTGGAGAGAAGAGGCAGATACAGATAAGAGTGCCAAGCTCCTTGTCATTGCAATAGATACACTAATGTCACTTGCAAATAGAATTGGCTAGAGGAGAAGCAGAAAAGAAATTCAGATGATAGGCAGGGGTTTCTTTTAATGGTGCACCCTGAAAAAGGAAGGGATTTCTGCCAACCCAGTGGCTTTTCTCTTGGGTGTATTTGTTTCCTTTTCCTGGGAGTCTTACTTTGTGCCTGTCAGTTTCATTGAGAGACTAGCTGAGTCCTTTCCTTTAGGTTTGTTTCTTCTGGGCCCATCTGTCTCTCCCAATTGCTTCAGCACTGCAGAAGGAAAATGCTAGAATTGCCAGAGCCAGAGCTTTAGATCAGACACCTATTTGCATATGTGAAATGAGGACTCCTCAGAGGCTTGGTACAGAGGGTTGGTACACAATGTTTCAGGTAAAAGGATGATGAATGTGCAAGTAAGGCTGAGCAGGAAGTGAGCAGTTGAGATAACATACTGGAGAGGAACAACACTGCTATCAATTCCATAGCATAAATGGGATTTTAACGGCCTTTATCTTGGAAAGTCTGTAGAATGTAGAGAGACAAAGTGTTTCTTCCCAGAATTATGTAAGATACTCTGCTTCCACTGTGAGTTTTATTGCTCACTTTGTTGCTTTGGTTGCTCCGCATCTTTGCCTGGTCAGTCCTTGACAGTGTGACTAACAGTATTTTTGTTTTCCAGTAAAATGTAAAATTGCTGTTCCCTCATAATTTATGCAAGTGAAATTTATCCCCAGGCTTTCTGCTTTGTTTATTCAGTTCCAGACATCTCCTAGTTGTCATTGGTGCTGGGTTTCCTTAGGGTAGTATAAAACTGATGGCCATTATTTTTCAAAAGCAACTGTCAAGCAGCAGGAATGTTTTTTAAGGACTGTGTCATAACCATATGCTAAATGGAAATTTTACTTCTGCATCTGAAACATTTTTGCCATTACCTTACAGAATACACTAATGTTGTCAAATTCTGCTTTCATTGAATTTTCACATATTCATCTTTTCCTGGTAATTATATTAAAGTTGCAGTGAGAATTCATAGAAGATACATATGCATACTTGTATGTCTATGTGTCTTTGTGGTGACTTGGCCCTGGCTAGAGGCCAAATGCCCACCCAAGCCACTCTTATCACTCCACTTTCCAGCTGAACAGAGGAGAAAATATATATTGAGAGGCTTAGGAGTTGAGATAAGGACAGTTAGTGCAAATCAGGCAAATGGGGCAGAACAGACTCAACATTGCACGAAGGAAAGAAAACTCTCCAATTTATGACACTGCCCTGCACCCCCAGTGACACCAGAGTTGCATAATGAGAAGTGCCACCAGATCTTAAAGCATCTCCCCCCACCCATCCCTTCTTAGCAGACTTCACTTTAGTCTTTTTACTCCATTCTTCCCCCCCGCCAATGCGACACAGGAAGGGGCAGGGACTGGGGGAATGGGGTTTCATTCAGTTCCTCACTCCTTCTCCACATCTTAAAATACCTCTACTTCCCCCCACCCTCTCCCTCCTTAGCAGACTTTACTTCAGTCATGATTTTGCTCCCTTCTTGCCCCAGTTTGTGGTGCAGGGAATGGGGGAATAGGAGTTTCAGTTCCGCTCCAGTTGTTTACCTTCTTAGCCCGGGGGAGTGTTCCTCACACCCTTCCCTTGCTGCACTGTGGGGTCCCACCCACAGGAGACACTCCTCCACAAACTTCTCCAATGTGAGTCCTTTCTGTTGGGGCTTCAGTTCTTCACCAACTGCCTCAGTGTGGCTCCCTTCCATGGGGAGCTAACCTTCAGGCCCAGACTGCTTCGACGTGGTCCCCCAGAGAGTCACAAGTTCCCCAGCAAACCTTCTGCGGCATGGGTGGATTTCTCCACAGGCTGTAGATGGTATCTCTGCTCCCTCTCATCATCCATGGGCTGCAGTGGGTCAGCCTGCTTCACCATGTTCCTTTCCACAGGCTGCAGTGGAATCTCTCTCTCCGGCACCTGGAGCGCCTCATCCCCCCTTGCTCTTTCTTCCCTGGCCCTGGTGTCTGCATGGTTTTCTCACATCTTCTCACTCCCTTCTCTGGTGGCAAAATGCACCTGCTAGCGTTTTTTTCCTCCTAAATGCGATTCACAGAGACGCTGTGACCATCATCAATTGGCTCATCCTTAATCAACAGCGACTCTGGCCTTGAATCGGCCAATGTTTACTCTCTGGGGCCTGCAGAGAGCCTCTAGCTGCTTCTTGCAGAAGCAGCACCTGCAGCCCCCTCTTCTCTACCAGGACCCAGCTACACAAAACTGCAAACGTCTTCCTCAGAAACTTTTAGGCTACCACAATCCTGTTTCTGAGGGCAAGTGAACCTCAATTTCTTCCTTCAAACATATCTGAAGAGGCTTATGCCAGTAGTTTCCTCTAGTTTGCAAGCATATGGATTTCATTTTGCTTCGGCTTCCAGAGCCTTTCAAAATGGAGTGGATTAAAAATATACCAACAGTTTGTACACGATTTGCTAAAAGAGAAACAGTCTTTTCAACAGTTTTTTGTAAGTTATTACTAATAGTACAATATATGCTTTCCTCCATTTAGTCTTTATTTATAGGCTGGACTTGTATGAACAAGTAATCTGTGTCAGTGTCTGTATTCTTGGAACCAATAAGTATGCTTATAAAGGATTATTTACGTCCTTTGTTTGATCAGTGATTGTTAAAACTGCTGCTTCTCTTAAGCCTTTCATTTACTGCATTTGTCACTGTACATAGGGAAAATGCTGCACAGAATTTAGGGCAGAACTTGCAAAATGGATTGGATATCTGATTGCTGCAAGAAGCATCTACTGAAATGTAGATTCCTGAATGTTTGTGTTTCTGCCAGTAATATTCTGTAAAAGTCGTGGATACTCATGGGATTGGTGGGTGAAGCACCTCTGGGAGAGATGACTGGAGGTGGCAGTTACGTCAGAGGTCTCTCTGGCATGTCACTAAGGACTGTGGCTGTAGTGGGACAGGAAAGCCCAGAATGAGTTCTGTATTATTAAGTCATAAAGTTATTTCTGTGATTTATTTGTTCTGGTAGTATAAGCATTCTGACCCTGTTTTTTTTTGTGATGAGCAGAAGCAGCTTAGAAAGCAGCTATGACAAAAGAAAAAGCCTATTTACTTGATCATTCAGTTCACTGCCTTCATCAATAACCAGATCATGTTTAGGGCTGGAGTTTTTATGTTTGTTAGGGGGGTTTTGTTTATTTTTCAGGAAGGAGAAAAGATACAGATCAGTGAGTACCATATTCTATCTTTTCTAAGGGTTAAGATTTTCTGGGAGGGGTGACACAGCAAGCACCTCAGAAGAGGTGTTGCCCCAGCAGCGGATTCAGTACCTGCTGTGCAATAAGCCAGTCTTACACACAGAGCCAAGATATTTATTTAGTCCATGCCTGCACAGAGGTGGGTGCTAGGTGACAATTCCACAAAACTAGCACACTGCGCAAAAGAACTACAATGTATTCACGCTGTTTTGTCATTAGAAAACATGCCTACAATTCTGCTGTAGGTTACTATATTTACTATATTTATATATATTTACTGTATCTATATATATTTATTTACTATGTTACCCGCTCGTGGTACCAAGTACTGTATCATCTGCTAGCAGTTAATCATATTTAAATTAGCACACACGCTCCTGGAGGGTGTGGAGGAGTGATTCGTATAGTCCTTTAGTTGAGTCTGATCTCCCCTTGCCCCCTTCAACTCCTGCCCAGTTACCACAGGTTTCTGTTGATTCTAGTCTCCCTTGACAATCATCCAGCTTTCTGTTCCTTTCTGGTGCAGTATGTTCCCCTTGTATCAGTCTTTTAGTTGTTCTTCTTCAAGGATAATTAGCAAGGCATGCACTATTTGTACAAAATAATTGGGTTTACACAATAAAGCTAACTATAATTGGTCCTCCTTAGAAGGCAAATGTGGTATATTTAATCCTAACTCAAAACAGTGTCACTATAATCTAGCATTAACCAAAGCATATGGTTTTACTTGGTCTGCAGGGGGACCATGCATAAGGTGTTGGGTAGTTTTCAGCAGGCTAGTCTTCCTAAGTGGCCTTTCCTGACACTGAAAGGGACTTCAGTATGACTTTCAAACTTTGTTTTATTCTGGTAATTAACTCCAGACCCACAAAAGGAGGGAGGTGCCATTGTAACTAGGTGTCTGATGCTGGCAGAAAAATCCACAGCCCTGACTAAAGTACCTAAGCCCTGTGTGGAGCAACCAAGAATATGCCTAATAATAGGCTATCATATGAGCTAACTAGTAGACGAAAACTCTTAACCTATCCTGCTCAAATAATTGGTTTGCATTAACTAATTTAACCAGTTTAAATTGAGCCTAGATTTCTGCCCTAATGATGAGAAGGCTATCTGGGAGCTGGGATTTCTTGGGATTCAGTCCCTTGTAATTATGTTGTTCTTCTTCATAAGACTGGATTGGTTGGATTGATATTCCAATAAAGTGTCTAGCAAGTTGAGGGCATAAAGAATTTAAATAGCATAGCCAGTCATGGTGGGGGGCTATTGAGTAGATTCAGGCACCTCATTCTAGTCTGCTGATGCCTTCAGATGTAAGATTATCTTTGCTTTAGATATCAACAGCATGGGTCTTGATCATGTGATTTTCTCTGTCAGAGCTACCTGGTGTGGAACCTATCTGACCTCTAAGATAGAAAAGTTACAAGGCAGATCTGAAACAACAACCTAAACATTAATATTTTTTGTGTCCTTTTTGTGCTCCTAGAATCCCTTGTGTTTCCAGTAACATACCTTAACATTTCCAAGGATTTGGCTCTTCAGCAGCTCCTGATAGAATGGGATGTTGGCAAGTCAGCACATGATGCTGAGCTGGCAATGTCATTTGAAATACAAGTCTGTCGAACAGATGAAAACACTACTGTGTGGACAGTAAGTATATTTTTTTAAGATGGTACATAAGTTATTTACAATATAAAGGAAGCTAAAAGAAAACCAGATGTTCAGATGTATATGCAGATTGCTGTGTATAGATTTATGATTTAAAAGTTAGTATTTATAAAATTGTACTAGATATACCTCCATATTTTACTTGGTGCCAGATTTGATCAATTGCTGTGCCCAGTTTTTGTGTGGAAAAAAACTCTGACGCAGATGAAGAAGTTATTTCCACCTGTGCAGAAAGTAGCCTTGCATGGCCTTATTGAAGGAAGAGTTGGAGATCTGATTTTGAAGGCCTCTGTGTCAAGGCCTCCCTATCAAGATGCAGGTCCCCTGAGCAACTTCCCAGAAACATCCCTTCCATTACTCCTAAAGGCAATCTTCTTTTTTTTTTTTTTTTTTGTGTGTGTAGCATGATGACTACCCTTCACTGGGGACTGAGAATGAGTCACATTGCTGCAACTCCTCTCACCTTATGAACCAAAGGATAGTCTCAATGTGAGCGAAGCATTTTAAGCCCTGTGCTTGGTCTGTTAGCAGTTACTTTGTACCACTCTCTTCTGGTTAAGGAGGAAGTAATGATGTCTCTTTTGCAAAGTCTCTATCCTGCTAGTTTTTCTTAACACCTAAACCAGCCAAATTTTCTGAAGAGTTGGAGAACACCCAAATCATAGGCTTAGGCGTGCTTCTGGTGTTTTACCCAGTTGGTGACTTCAGTGTGAGAACGTTTGTCTCCACAGAAAATTTCCTCTCCTCTAGATCTCAAAAAATCTTTTGGGAACTAAATGCATGTTTTAGGGATATTATAACCTACTATGAGTCATCTACTGATTGAACTATGAAGGAATATGAAGTGCACATGTCAAAACATAGTAAAACTGGAAAACGGCTCTAGCTCATTTAAAGTTGCTCCATGTGAGAAAGCACAGAAAGCAGAGAAGGGCTTGTTTTTCTGAAACTGGAATTCAATAAAATAAGATTAACATTAAGAATTATATTTTACCCTGATCTGCCAAGTTGATATTTTGTCTGTGGGATTTGAAGAACCACATCTTCACTGTAGAAAGCTCTACGCAGTTGAAATTTTTATTACTTTGATACACTGGGTGGAATTTTTAACACCCTGTGATTAGATCTAACCCTGAAGTCCAAAACTGGGGCCACACAGTTGCAGTTTTTTTGGAGTATCCTTCCAACAATCTCTTGCTAACTTGCTAGAAATGTTTCCCAAATCCAAGGATGTTATACATAATAGATGCAGCAAGCTAAAGAAACAGGGTATTTTGGATATCACTGCCACACAGGAATGTATTTGTTTCTGTGGTTTTCTGAAGAAAATGTACTGATAAAGAACCTGTGAATCTGCACAAAGCACAGTCATAACTTCCAAAGTAGTTGCTACATTCCTCAGTGTAGTAACTGAGAAATTAAATTGTAAACTGATTGCAGAGTTTTTCTCAGAGTGGTGGTACTATGAAAGTGCAGGTGTTGCTGATGGAAAGCATTAATGGAGAGCAATCCTGTAGTTGTCAGTGTGAGCTAGAGCTTTCATACAGCTCATACAAGCAGCTCAGATCTATATGTTGAGAAGCTGGTACCATTGCTTTAAGAAGTACTGAAATCTATGTTCTGTTCTAAAATGTGCTCATAATAGGTGATTAATAAAGCCACTTTTTCCTGCTTCTTATGGGCTCTCAGGCCAGGAGAGCTTTACACTTGGGCTACATTTTCATCTGTCTGTCTATGCGACTACTTAGCGCCCTGGCTCGTTTGAGTTGTTAGTTGAGGCTGTCTTCAGACCATTTCAGAATTTTTGCTATTTGTCTGTATTTATGTAATTCAATATAAAAATGTTTGCCAAATGACAGAGCATTTAGCTCTTGTTATTTTTTTGGACTAAGTTTTGTATTTTGTACCACCTTCTGCTACCTTCATGGAGGTCTAACAGTTTTGGACATATGTTTTCACGTTTCTTGCATGTGCATATTACATTGATGAAACATTTTTGGGAAATCAGCAGTTATCTTTCATACTCTCTCTGTCGCCGATGATGGTACTGTACTCAGAAGCTTTGCCTCAGAACTGCAGTGACATGCCATCTACATAAATCCTTTCTGGCCAGTGCAGATTCCTGCTGTAATTCAGAGCCAGAGATATATAACGGAGAGCATTAGGCAAGATGCATTTGCAGGCAGCAGCATCTGTGCCTGTTATTACTGGTGTTATAGTAGGCACAAATAATCCACTGAAAGTCTCTGAGAGTGAATCCATTTCATGAGAAGCACTCATGACTCATGACTATGCTGTCAGAATCGAGTAGTCTTGCTGGCACATCAGTCACTCTACTGCTAGTGCAGATTTGTAGGCAGTACTTAACATGCTGGTATGTAGAGTGAGATCACATGGAGCAAGGGGGATTTCAGAGCTGGTTTCTGCAGAAGTGTTTTCCTCCTCTGAGCTTTCTCCCTCTCTCATGGCTTTTGGTTGTATTTCCAAAGCGTCTACACCCTGCTGTGTTTTCAGTACTTTGCCTTACTGACCTTTGTTTTTAGGAATTTCAAAACGTCACTCTTGATAGATCTGGGAAATCTCTTCATTGGATATGGTATTCAGATTTACCTTTGGAATGTCTGTCACACTTGGTGAGAATCAGGAGCAAAGCAGAATCATCAAAAATCTGGAGTCAGTGGAGTCCGTGGGAGACTGTCCTGGGTAAGCAAAACAAGACTTTGCAATGCCGATTTTATTTTGCTTTCCCAGGGCAAAGTTAGACTGTGATTCACCACCACTGGCTCTAACATGAAGAGATTTTGAACACATACACCTCTAACCACTTACGCACCAGAGAGCTATTTTACTTTTTTTCCCCAGCAGTAATAGCAATAATAGGAATGGCTTCCGCCATTCTTTTAATTGATGAACTGTCTTCCTAAGCTAGTAGACCAAATGTTTTAGAGCTTTTCTTGCCCACACATTAAAGCAATGCAGTACATTGAGTGGCATGGGATGTTGGATGGCCTCTAGCTTAGCCTGTGACCAGGTCAGATGCAGCCCTGGCACAGACTAAGAGAGAAGAGGCACATAGCTATGGCTACATCGTCTGATGAATGTGTTGTTTTTGTCTGGGATGTACAGCTTTGATTAGCATTAAAGCAGAAGAGAGGGGAGTAAGCCAGCTCCTTATGTCACTTGGAATGAATTTCTGTGAATTACATGAGTGTAAACAGGCAGGGAACCAGTAATAGTATTAATGATATTACAGATCCTCCTGCCCATCCCCCTTTTTTTCAGATTACAATGTCTTCCTAGAACAGCTTAGTTTCCAGAAAATTCAATTAATCAGAAAATATAACTCCTTTAGAAAAAATGGCTTTAGAAAATCTAACTTTAGAAATATAACTCCTTTTAGAAAAGATGAAAAGAAACACTATTCTTGTTTGGAGCAGCAAGAGCTTTTAGTTATGGGATGTGTCATGGGTAGTAGAAGAGTCATAGGTCTGTATACTTGAATTGTGGAACACAAATTGCCTGTCTCCCCCACCTTATATAACGGGAAATAGGCTGCAAGATTCCCTTTCTTTCTCACTAACCACAATCTTGGAGGTGTTGTTTTTAAAATTGAAATTGGAGAGGGATCAAAAATGCTACTTTTTTCACAAACTGATCCTGCATTACAGACCTGATTTAGAGCTCTCTGAAAGATAGCGACCCTAGACTTTGCCAGGTTCTTGGATCAGATTCTCAAGAGTAGATTTGTGGTGGTTACCTCCAACTTGTGCAAAAGCCTGGTAGTCACTTAAATCCCACTAGTTTTTGCATCCAGCAAGGAGTCCAGCATTGAAAGCCATAGGAGTCTCATTCCATGTAGGTTGTCCCCTTACTGATCTAATGTGTTCAATGCTGACTCCTCTTAGCTAAGCTCTACATGAGCTTCAGAACATGCTGTTTTTCTAGCACCCTGCTTATAATCTTCAGAGCAGGCTATTTGGCTGTAAGCATCAGCCTATTCATGGGTGCAGGAGGTAGTGTTCATCTGTAAATGCAGTTCTTGTACATAGCCTCTTTGTTTCCTTAAAGTGAAAAGCCATAAGATGGATTTAGTCTCTTAGGTCATTAGTTGGACTACTTTATATGTTTTTGGGTTTAAGATGTAGGTATGATTACATTTGAAGTCAATCTCTGTGTGGGGAAGAAGAGTTAATAAAAGTCCACAAAAAAGTACTATAACATTAGCAGATTCTTGTGTAAATGCTCAGTTCTGGTGGAAGGCTGCTCCCATGTGCAGATATTGAAACTGTTTATTGTGTATTCATTTGCAGCTCTGGACACTTCAAATGACAGTGGACCACAAATCTTTCCAAATGAAAAAATTATAAAGGAAGGGTCTGATATCACTCTTTGTTGCATTGGAAGGAAAGGTGAAATCATTGAAGATTTTTTCCTTACACCAGACGTTGATGTTCTCAAACACACAAGCAGTCAAGGTCAAGTCAGCCTTCTCACTGTGAAAAATGTGTCACATCAAGTGCCTCACATCACTGCCTGCTGTAAAGAGTCTTGCAGTGAAGACCAGTGCTATGTTCATACAATTTTGTCCGTGGGTAGTAAGTGAATGCTTTATTTTCCTGTTCTATTTTCCTGTTGTTATTAAGTCGAGAATGGCTGTGGGAAATGGGAAGCCAGAAGAAAAAAAAGCTTGCTCTAAATTGTCACATTGTCTTGTCACGTCCAGCTGAACTCTGTTTAACATCTAACTTCAGAGCTATACACTTTCAGAGGGAAAGTGTTAAAGAGTAGCATTGAACGTGTTCAGATTAATCACAGAGTCACAAGGTTGGAACAGACCTTTAAGATCATCAGGCCCAACCATTCCCGTCCTAAACTAAACCAGATCCCTAAGTACCTGATCTACCCTTTTTTAAAACACATCCAGGGATGGTGACTCAACCCCATCCCTGGGCAGCCTGTTCCAGGCCCTGACAGCTCTTTTCAGTGAAAAATCTTTTCCTAACATCTAATCTGACCCTGCCCTGGGGCAGCTTTGTGCCATTTCCTCTTGTCCTATCTCCTGTCACTTGGCTGAAGAGACCATTGCACACCTCTCCACAACCTCCCTTCAGGTAGTTGTAGGCAGTGATAAAGTCTCCCCTCAGCCTCCTCTTCTCCAGGCTAAACATCCCCAGCTCCCTCAGCTGCTCCTCATAGGATTTTCCCTCCAACCCCTTCCCCAGCCTGGCTGCCCTTCTCTGGACTCACTCCAGGACCTCAGTGTCCTCATGGTGAGGAGCCCAGAACTGGACACAGTACTCAAGGTGCTGCCTCACCAATGCCCAGTACAGCCCATGTGCAGGACTCTACACTTCGCATTCTTAAACCTCAAATCTCATTAATTGATACTAGGACAGGTGAATGGTTTCTAAAAATACCTATCCATTTAGGAGTTCACCTTCACCGTCTGTGTACATGTGATAAGAACTCATCACAGTCCCCCTTTTGAAGGTCTGTAGCAATTTATAGAGATAGAAAGCAATACAGATTAAATTAATCAAATTAATGAATGTATGATTATAACGAAGTAATAACAAACAAGTTTCTGAATTGCAGTTATGGTTTTATCCTGATTTTATCTGCAGAGTGGTCAGTGAGTAAGGAATAACATCTGTAGTAAAACAGACTGGATGAATCCATTATTTCTAGTTTGTTGGTATAGTAAAAAGGTGGATGACTTTTGGCTTAACTGCTAGGCTGTTTGTGTTATTTTTTTCTTGCTGTTCCCTCTGACAAGGACCACCAGATACACCTACTGATTTTTCCTGCCACACTCAAGACATGAAAATAGTAACATGTACTTGGAACCAAGGAGGAGACACCTATCTTTATGGACGTCGATCACCAAAATACACCTTATCTGAAGAGTAAGTCTCATCATTGCGGCTCAGGCCTGTGCTGCATAGAACAGTCATGTTCTTTCCTTCAGAGTATGTCAAAAGGGTTTGCTTTGGTTGGGGGATTTTTTGTTTGTTTGTTTTTAATCTTATTGCCATTAGCTGTCTTCCTCTTTCCAGCTCACTCAGTTTATTTAACAAAGCCTGAGCAGTGCTGAGATGCTCTGAATTAGACTACTTTAGTGAAGTTGCAGGTCTGTCAGACCAGGGTCTACTTGATTAAGCTT
The DNA here is from genome assembly GCA_022605575.1 of Laterallus jamaicensis coturniculus. Lineage (NCBI taxonomy): Eukaryota > Metazoa > Chordata > Aves > Gruiformes > Rallidae > Laterallus > Laterallus jamaicensis. Next base: position 8,312,634 of record JAKCOX010000024.1, on the reverse strand, counting down.
GTTCTAACTATCCTTTTCAGTTAATTTGTTTGGGTATCTTTCAGTAGGTATGAAGACACCCTGCAATCAAGATATAGATAATTTAAAAGTACAGCATAATTAATGGGTAACACACACCAGATAACTAGGATTTTCTGAGATGTTAGGCTGAGTATTAGTGTGTTCACAGTCCATTGATACTAATACTGACGAGGGGAGGGGAGAGGAGAGGGGGGGGGAGGGGAGGGGAGAACAGGACAGGACAGGACAGGAGGAGCATTACTGCAGTCATCACTGCAACAAACTTTCACCAGAAGGTCTCAGCAGAAGGCAGGTCATTGCATGTACCTCTGCATGGTCACTTCCATTAAGGTATTATGATGGTAATTTAAAAATGGAAGGTTAGAGATGCACTTGAAATTACTGTTTCATTTAAAAGCATAATGGTATTACCTCAGTGATTTAATTCTTGCCAAGTCCCCAGGTTAGAATTTCTATGAGGAAATCACTAAAAGCAATTTAGCTGTATCATGAAAGGATAGACTAAACTCGGCTGTATTTTAAAAGATTAAAGTAAAGAGACTTTGGAGAAAATATATTCATTCAGCTTCAGGCTAGGGGAAAGAACTGGGTGGCTTCTTACAGCCCCTTTCAACCTTATTTTTTATGATTCTGTATTCTACCTACTTGGACATAAAAAATTTCAACATCTATGTGAATTTATGGGAAAATGTCTTTCTCTCTTTTCCCTCCTCCCTCTCCCCCTTTGATAGGTTTTCCCAAAAAACAGTTTTTTGCACAGTAAGTTGTGCTGAGCAGTGCTCGTGTTCTTGGGATATAGGCCAGCAGAGGATCTTTAATATCACAGTGACTGTGGAAAACCCACTGGGAAAGGAAACTGCCATGGATGCTTTTGATGTAACTCACAGAAGTAAGGTCTTCTCTATATGTTTGTTGAGGGTTTTTTGTGGGGGGATTTTTGGTTTGTTTTTCTTGCTGCAGGCCTTGTTCTCCTTCTGATCAGTGCCCTTCAGTGCCCCAGTTTAAAGTATGGACATCCTTGATTTTTATTGTCACAGTTTTTATTAGTTATATATGTGCTATAGTTAGTAATATATCAGTTATATATGTGCTATAGTTAGTAATCTGCCATGTGAAGACAGCTTTGCAAAGTTGTGTTAATGGTAGAAAATGACCTCATGCTAAAGTTCAGATTCACCCCTTAATGCTTCAAAATCTGTTGCTTTGCTGAAGGTGGTTCACTGTATGAGAACCAACACAATACTAGGATATAAAATGGGAAGTTCAAGCTAAAATATGTGTAGGGTACTTGGGAATTCTGTCCTTTCTGCAAAACATTATTGCTGATGTAACTGTCGTTCCAAAATAAAATGGAGATGCACATTTTGGGAAGTGGATAATGATACAGGTATAAGCAGCTATTGCCAGGAAAGAGGTGATAGTGCTACCTGCCTTGGTGCTCTTATATGGGATGTTAACATCTGCTGTGCTACTGTGAGGCAGGAAGAGTAGTTCTTCAGAGGTGAAATAAAATAGGTTGTACTGTGAGCAGTAATGATGGTTGTGGATCCTTATTCTCTATTAGTTGTATCCTTTATCACAGCATGCCCCAGGTCCCATAAGCTGCTACCTACTCCTGCTTCAAAACACCAGGTGTTTTCTGTGTCACCAGCAGTATTTCTGGTTCTTCTTGTGTCCACTGGCTTCACCACATCCACCCCAAGGTCCTGTGGCCACCTTACCTCTTTGAAGTAGCAGGAGGAAGCACGATTTGCTTAGTTCTGAAGCTGTCAGGCTGATGGTTTAACTGCTGTATTCCTCACAGGTGCTGATTACAGTTTTGCTAGGTGTGCTTTTTTGTGTGACTTGTAGGAACACATGTGAAGTCCCCATCTTTGTTACATTTGTCTTGGAGAGGCATGAGAGTTCTAAAAGTTGATTATTTGATTGGGGTGGAAGAAATTGAGCAGGAATAAAGTGGAGGAGTACACTCACTGGTTGTAGTGACACAGTACAGTATTATAAATGATGTTTACAAGGAAAATCTGGCTAAAACAGGTTATATTCAATGTACTAGCTACATTGCATTTTACTACAATTTTATTTTTTGAACTCTAGTGATTGTTGCAAGTTAAATTACGTATAATATTTATGATGAGTTAGCATTTTAAAGAGGGATTGCTGTAAAGTCCTTTATGGTTTCTCTGATCCTGGACATATTTACAGTAGAGTTTTCCTTAGTTAAAGGATGCCAACAAGTAAAGGAGAGATAAAGTCTATTGATTCCAGTTCTGCATGTGTTAGCTGGGATGTTCTGTGTCAAACACAAGCTCCTTTGAATCTGGAAGTCCTTGAATTATAATTCATGGTCCATGAAGTTCTAGGACAAAGGCCAGAGCTGTAACCATACCACTCACATTGCCATGTCTTACTCCTTTCAGTTGGACTGGTAACACAGGAGAGCTTGAGATCTGCTGCTCTGGCTGAATAGTGCTTACATAGCAGTAAAGGATCTCAGAAGTCTTTTGGAAATGTAGGATTGGCACTGTTTACCAGAGAGCAACTACTGACAGGAGTCAGTGTACAGGCTGTGAATAAAGTTTGATGAAGTGGCTGGATTCTGGGTACAAATGTGGCAAATCAGGAGCCGCTGACAGGCCCTGGACTAGAGATTTTTACTGGATTTGTAATAAAAGTTTCTGAGTGTTTCTTTTGTTCATGGTCAGCACAAGGGTTTCCTTAGATTCTGAAGTTAATTTTTACCAGTTTGTATCTGCTTGTCCTAGTCTGGCAGAAAAATCTGTATTTCTTATTTGGTTGTACTACCCAGCTAAAATACCTTAAAGTACTTTTTCATATATTTTATGTTTTACAAGAACTAACTCAGATTTTCCTTTGGCAGTTTATCCTGCTGCACCTTTCCAGCTGCAGGAAGAATGCACAGATACAGAAATCACATTATACTGGAAACATCAAAACAAAGGAATTGAACTCTTTTGTCAGACTGAAGTGCTCCAACCCGATGGGAAAATAGAACTGGTATGAAATCTGAATTTCATTCACAAGAACATAGCAAGTATCTTTTTGACATGAGATTAAAAAATAATTCCCCAGCACTATGAATGCACTGTAAATCCTGTGAGTGTATCAACATGTGTGTTTTCTGGATTTGGTTGCTCCCAAGCCCCGTGCTGATGATATGGTCCATGTGGGCAGCTCACTCCTCTGCTGGATGGGTTCTGAGATCCACTGAAGTAAATGAAAATACTTCTGAGCTTTATAATTGCTGTTAGCTGCTGTTAATGTTAGTTTGTTATGGTTTTATGACTTGTTTTACACAGGAGGGGTGGAGAGGTATGTTGAAGGGTTTGTTTGTATTAGTCCTGGAGCTTTCTGTGTATTACTGACTGTACTGAATGGTAGTGTGTCTGGTCTCTAGTGAGGGAACCCCAGAATATTTTTTACCCCATATTCCTCCATATCACAGATTCACAGAATTGTAGGGGTTGGAAGAGACCTCAAGAGATCATCAGGTCCAACCCCCCCTGCCAAAGCAGGCTCCTTAGGACAGGTCACACGGGTAGGTGGCCAGGCAGGTCTTGAATATCTGCAGAGATGGAGACACCACAACCTCCCGGGCACCCTGTCCCAGTGCTCTGTCACCCTCACTATGACAAAGTTCTGGTGCAGAACCTCCTATGCTCCAAAATCCATCATGATTATTTGAGCAGACTCCTTGTCTTCTCCCACATCTTTCAGAAATGGTGTGGCTGACTGGATCTTTGCATGCATTCCTTTTCTTTTTAAGGGGCTTGCCTCTTCTGCATTAAAAAGGCATTATGAAGATCAGGATCAGTCTGTGCTCTGTCTTAAGTACTGCTCAAGAGCTGTTAGATCAAATGGCTGCAGCAGTTGGCCATTACAGGAGATAGTTTAGAAGAGAGGCTTAAAAGCATGCTTACTTTATCTGACTCTTACTCACCCTTCTCTTAAGAGGGAGTGGGCAAACAGATTGGGGGGAAAATGGAAAGAAAATGTAGCTGTAGATGCTGCGCATAGACTTGGAACAGCGTCCTACTTACATGAACTCAGTAGGAGACCCAGACTCTGTGGAAGTAAAATCTCAGTAAATTCCCCCCTTGATGTAAAGAGAAGACATTTGTCAGCTTGTAACTCCTACTCAGACAGTTACACAGAGATGGCTTGCAGACCTCTTTTTGGATCTCCCAGTCTTTTCATCTTGTGCATATAGAGTTTTTTCATTTTTTCCCCCCAACTATTGTTCCATGATCATCTTTCCCAAGTCTACTGGCTAGATCGAGAGGAGGAACTATGTTTTTCCAGGGAAAATCCTCTTGCCAGTGAAGCTGACCTGAGCTCTGGCTGTTCTCTGTCTCTGTCGTGCAGCGCAATAGTTCAAACACGCATCTCCACTACAGCAGCATCGCCCTGGGTGGACTGCAGCCATTCACTGAGTACACACTTCGAGTACGCTGTGGGGCAGCTAAGCATTTCTGGATATGGAGTGAGTGGAGCGAAACCCTAACCATCAGAACAAAGGAAGCAAGTATGTCCAGCCTATTGAGAAGATTGAAGGGTATTCTTCGCTTGCCAGCTCTGTTTGCTATTTGTTGTTACTCTTCTGCTGTGTACCTAAAGCAGAGGTCTGTTGTATGCATAAAAGTGGAAGTGCTCTAAGGGAACTTTAAGAAGGTGCCTTCTTAAACAACAGCTCTTATCTTACATGCAGTATCAGCCATTTCATCCACTGCAGGCAGTGGGAAGCCCAGGTGGCTAGAAGGATGGACAAACTGAGTTTCAGTGTTCTGTGAGGGCTGGAGGAATGGTGCAGAGGTGGGAACAAGCACCTGGGAACTGCATATAAAGGAAGATTTTCAGGGGAAATGAACCAGACATCCATTCAGAAAAACGAATGAAAGGAGAAAGGTTAAAGGATAATGTTTTGGCAAGACCTGGGAGTGATGGAGGAAAAGACATTTGGGAGTGGTATTGCTTCAGATCAGAGGAAGCAATTCATAGAACCATAAAATACCAGGTTGGAAGGGACCTCATGGATCATCCAACCTTTCCTGGCAGAAGAAATGAAACAGTTTATTCTTGCTGCATCTAGACCATCTTTGTTCTCCTGTGTTTATTGCAGGTCCATCAGGAAAACTGGACATCTGGAGAGAAATTACACCAGTTTTTGGGGGGCGGAATGTGACCTTGTTCTGGAAGGTAAGATATCAGTACAGAAACAAAACCCTTCATAAATGGGTTGGAAAATTCTCCTATGAACTTTAACAAGTTTTTGTGCACTTCATAGCAATTCAGTATGAAAATGTCTTTTAAGAATCTAAAGCAAATATTAGATACTATCCAAGACATATTTCGGAGTGTATGCAGCTGTACGATGGAGTGTGGCCCTGGCATTTCAGACATACACTTCTGTTTTTCTAAGTATTACAACAAGACAAATACCATTACTGAGGTTTCTTCATTTCCACTTCAACAAGTATATGTATGTGTGTGTGGAAGCAAGTGTTTATTTTCTTACAGAAATAGTGTGTCTTATTAGTTTATTCAAAGTTGTAAATGCTCCTCTCATTTTCTTTTTTTTGTCAAAGTTTACTAAGTGCTTGATGTCTACCCCATACATTTTTCCCCAGCAAGGATCAAGTTTTCGAACAAATGGAAGAATTATTTCATATGAAGTAACCTGGGAAAAAGTGGATGATGGCTCTGAGCCAGAAAGTATTTCTGTCTCATCAGTCTACAATAGCACCAGGATTTCCATTGATAACCATCCCTGCAGAATCAGTGTCATGGCAAAGAACTATGTTGGTTATTCACTTCCTTCAGTATTGATCATCCCTAGAGATACAGGTAACAGCAGGAGTATTTTCAGTTAGATTTGCATTTTGAGAGTTTTGTTTCTACCTATTTTAAGTGAAACAATAATTTATTGTCTTAGGGGTACAAATTAACCTGGCCTGTTAACTCAAATCACTACTATGTGGAAATAATACTGTATTTTTGCCTACAGAGTAGTAACTGTATATTAAGTGTAAGTGCTTTGATCCATCCCTTACAACAGATCTCAGACCTGTGGCAGGTGCCGTGAAGGTGCAGCCAGTGCTTTGCAAAGAACTCTTGTGACTTTCTGTTTGTGACTTCAGGTTTCTGCAGTTCAGTTCTTTTTATGAATATTTAAAAAAAAAAATAATTGGATTGTTTTGAGCTGTCAGCTTTCAGCATACAACTAGATCAGCTTTCAGCATGTGAAAGATCTCATATGCCTGATATTTAAGGAACACCACTATTTTTGTATTGTTTTAACAGCCTAGCATAGAAATTATATTGATCTTCATTTGTGAATCTGAGGTGTCATGGAGAAAAATCACAGAGATTGTTTTGTTCATTTCTAGGCATCAAAGAGCTTAAAGAAGAACAGGTTAATGGTACAGATGATGGCATTTTTATTTCCTGGGAGCCCAGACATACATATGACAGTTATATTATTGACTGGTGCAACTTCCCAATGTTGCAGCCTTGTGATTTGCAGTGGAAGAGGTTTGGACCCAACACTTCCAGTGCTCTGATCAACTCAGGTGAAAGTCAAACAGTTTTTCTTTCTGGTGTCTGTGCAGCAATTTTTCAGTCTGTGGGCATTAATTGAATTCATGAGACAAATCCTGTGGAATACTGAAGTCTGTGTAGTTCAGGTGTAATTCTTCAAAGGCATGTAGCATTGTGTTTTGCCTAGCAAATGAGTTGGACATTTAAGTGTGCCAGCACCATTAAGCCTTGGAAGTCAGCATAGTACTTCAGAAAAAAAACTTTTCTGAGTGGCTAGTAGTCACATCTTGAAGGAGGATGCTGATATTAATGAAGGAATCAAGAATCTTCTAGAGATGGAGCTTTGCCTTAGGTGTAACATGGGTGAGAAGTTTAGACTCAGGAAATTTAACACCCACTGCATATTGAGCGGTGTAGTACTATCAATGTGCTACAACTACTGTGCCTTTGGAACAGTTGTGTGTTTTTCTATCCCCCTGGTGGCCGTTAGACCTAAATCCTTTCAGGCTGTGTGAAAGTGCTCTGATACACATCCACAGCTGCAAGAACACAGTCTTCCTGGAGTCTCTCTGGCTGAGAGTTCACTTTGGAATGGAACGTGTTTGAACAAAATTTGAACAATTCAATATGCAATAAAGCCACCACGCTTCAATTCATACAAACACATGTTACTCCAGAGCAACAAAAATATATTAACAGCTCCCTCAGCTCTCTCTTTCAGACTGAATTTTCAGTTCAGTTCACATGTATGATAAGAACTGGTTTACCTTGTATCTCCTCCAGTTTCTTTAACACAAACACAACAGTACACAAAGATTTCTAATCTGTAGAAAGTACTTAAGTAAAAGCAAAGTCAAAAGACAAACCATAATTTTATTTTTGTAATCAACTATTTTTTAGCTGCTTTTGTTCCGGGGGTGAGATACAACTTCCGTATCTATGGATCTGTTGCTGATGCCGCTTTCTTACTGGAGAAGAAGACTGGTTATCTCAGGGAGCTACGTAAGTTGGCAATACATTTAGAGTTTGTGTATCTGCTACATTCATATGTCACAACAGAAGAATTCCAGAGCTTTCCTCTTGCAATGATCTAAAAACATTCTTGCAGTGTTACTTCCGCTTTGTCAGTGAAGCGTTTAAATCCTGTATAACAAAGTGCAAGACCCTACATTGAGATTGACTCGTGCAGCAACCAGGTAGAGTCCTACTTGCTAATTAGAGTAGCAGAACAGAGTTGTGATTAGCAGTCACTGCTTTCTGTATAATGTGGACTATGTGAAGGCTCTGTGGATTTGACAGCTTTTTTTGAGCTCTTTGGTTTTGTTCAGCTTTTAAAAGTGCAAGCAAGATATAAACAGAAATGCCATATGGGAATTTAGGCATTTTTCAAGTGAGAAGATAAACATTCTTTAAAAATAATGGCAAGTTTAACTTGAATTTCCTTTCTTCCAGCTCCTCTGCCTGACCCTACTGTGGAAAAAGTTGAACTGTCTTTCAATGCAGTAACACTGTCTTGGGATTCTTACAGTGCAAATGAATCACAGCCTGGTTTTGTAAGAGGATACCATGTTTATGTGTCACCTATAGAAGAAGACTGCAATTTGAAAGGGTCAAAAAAACATGTTCTTCCAGGTAAACGAGCTCTGGGATATAGAAATTTGTCTTGTTATACTGGTGAAAAACTTTGTGTCTGTTGCTGCTACTGAAGCCTCTCAGAAAGTTCTCATTAGGCAGGCAGGTTGGCTCATTAGGCAACATACAGATTTCAAGGCTTGGTGCTTTTGATTCCTCTCTAATGCTTGAGGTGCTAATGGGTACGACCTGGCTTTATGCAGATTTAGCCCCGTTCCTGTTGCCTGTAGTTCCTCTTAATTCCGGTGTGAGCTCCAGAAACGTTTCTCGCAGTACTGTAGGGAAGGAGTCAGGTTTCTGCCTCTTGTGATCCCAGAGATCCGGGTGAATTTCAAAAACATCTGTTTGTGGTCTACTTAGATGAGAGTCTTAAGAAACAAGTTAGTTTTACTAGGATTTGGGGTATTTCAGAAACAGATGGGATACAATTTATTTCCTTCAGAATTAGAGCCCTGTGTAAATTCCCCATTCAGATTCTTTTATAGTGAACGTATTTGTAGCTGTGCTCTGCAGTGGAGTTCCTGCAGCAGAGCTGAGCTGTGGGGTGGCACAAAGCCACATTCAACGTTTTATATCTCATCTTCTTGCTCCATACTCACAGCTGCTCCGGATGACTTTGCCCAATTATAATTTTCAGATTTTAACAAAAATGTTCAAGCACATTTTCAAAAAGAATTTTCCCCCTTGCCTCTTCTTCCAGGTGTGTCATGTCCCGTGTCAGAGCCTTCTGCTGATTAGACTAGTACCAGGCTGAGAGGGATACCTTGAATTGAAAGAGGGTTTTATAGGAGTAAACTATAGGAGTAAAGAGGGTTTTATAGGAGTAAACAAGAAGTAAACTAACCATACAAATATTGCAATTCTTCAAGTAATCCCTGTTAGACTTTAAAATGTTTAAATCAAAGATTGCCTGCTTCCCAGTTTGTCTGAGCTAGTAGACGAGGGCTGTGACTTGGAACAGGAGGAATAAGTTCACCCTCTGGTCTTGAGTTGCAAATAGAGACACAGAAGAGGGTTTTTTTTAAGGCAGAGATTCCTTGCTTTTAATTATCTCCAAACAAGTACAACTTGATGCAAGCCTCAGGGCTGCAGGATTCTGTTGAAAAAGGAAATGGAAAACCCCAAATTATTCTGTTAAAAAGACTCTAGTAAAAGGAAAGTAAAATAAACAGTTGCAGCTTTTGAAATCAGGTTAATATGTAGTCTGCCAGAGGATGGGCAAGGCTGTGGTCAATCCAGTTAGAAAGGATGTGACTTCAGCCCAGTGGCCATGAGTCAGGATACATTATCCTTCTCAGAAGAAAGTGTGCAAATCACAGGGAAAGTAGGTTGCATTTGTTGTGTTATATTACCAGTCTCAGTTAAGCTAATCTGTAATACTTTGAGGCAATCTTCGAGCAACATTTCAGTGCTTAGGAGCTTATACAGAAAGCTGGTGAGAGACTTTCTACTGGGGCCTGTAGCAACAGGACAAGGGGTAATGGGTTTAAACTAAAAGAGGGCAGATTTAGATTTGCTATGAGGAAGAAATTCTTCCCTGTGAGTGTGGTGAGGCCCTGGCACAGGCTGCCCAGAGAAGCCGTGACTGCCCCCTCCCTGGCCGTGTTCAAGGCCAGCCTGGATGGGGCCTTGGGCAGCCTGGTCTGGTGGAGGGATGTCCCTGCCCATGGCAAGGGTGAGACTAGATGGGTTCCCTTCCAACCCAAACCAGTCTGTGACTCTGTGATTCTATCTTAATCTGTTTCATTTTAGATGATTCAGTACTGTGTAAATACACAATTGAAAACCCAGAAGAAAGGAGATACACCGTGAAACATCTATTGCCAAACAAAAAATACAAACTTGCAGTTAAAGCATATTCGGGTGGAGGAGAGACTCCCATTATTAACTTTATATACATAGATACACCGTTAAACTGTAAGTATTGACTGTGGAAATTTTGTCTTCTAGCAGAGGGATGATTTAAAAGGCTAGAATAATCCTCTTTTTTCACGGGGGAGCATTTAAGTTGCTGTAAAATTCTTGGAAATATATCATGTACAATTTGTGGGGGGTGGAGGTGAAGGAGGAGGGGTATGAAAGGGTCAAGCACTGGCTCATGCCAGGAGACTTCACGTTTTAGGGTAACTAGCATAACATTGTCTGAAGCTTCATGGCATGCTCACAGAGGTAGTTATGCCCTCATTTACCCCTTTTCAAGCTCCTGTTAGCCAGCCTTCTCTTGCGCAGGCACAGCCATTAGTACAGCCACACAGGGGATCAAAACTGGGGCTTAATTAACCCAGAAAACACAAAAGGAGAATTCCTTTGTCCTGCCGTGGTGTGTGTTAGAGACACTTAGCCTCCCTGGCACAGGGCAGGTCACTGGCCAGAACAGAGTGAGTGCCAGCACTGACTTGGTGCTCCCCCTCGGCCTGCTTATTGGGGCCTCAGGTGTTTGTGAAGGACCTAGTGCAAGGCTGTGTTTCCCAGCTAGAAGGAAATACTGGGATTCTTGTGTCAGCACAAATCCTCGGAGAGCATGAACACTAGTGTGGTGTCTGTCTTGCAGTAGCCCATCCATACTGGAGGTACAAATGTCCTGTCACAGTCTCTCAGTGTCATCTTTTGGGACCTGAGACAAAAAAACCTAAACCAAGTCATTAAATGAGGTTATCATTGTCTTAACTTTTGGAAATTTACCCTTATATTTCAGACATCAAAATGGGGGCAAACTAAAAGCAATCTAGTAATGGTTCAGTGTTGGTAAAGGAAATCAAGGCCCAAAGACCTACAGCTGTGTTCCATGACTGCCACCCTGGCAACCACTGACTGCAGTGCTACTGCTGAGTTAGTGGCAGGCATCCCACCTGGGCCTGATGCTAGCTGTGTCCCAGAAACTCTCTGTATATGGATGTTAGCAGGTGGGAAGTTGAAAACAAACCTTTAAAGTATTTTTCTTCCACAGCAAACATGCTGTACCTCGTAGCGCTGCTGGTGATTGTTCCGGCAGTAGCCGCAGCTCTGTGCCGCTGGAGGCTGAAGTGGTGAGTTTACACTGCGTTTTTCTCTCGTGGACAGAGAATGTAACCAGCATAATTTATAAACCACAGCTGCAGCTTGTTGTTTCCAGCCTGTTGTAAGGCCTTATTCATTTTTTCCTCTGTATGGATGTTGTAAGAATTTGGCTTGTGGCATTTTGGAGACATTTGTCATCTGCTACTCTTTCTGTACACATCTATGTGTGGCTTCTGCTGGTAGAATATGCTTTGGAGACAGGAGAAAAACGTAGTTTGTTTTGCTCTCTTATTTCCAGGGTGAAGGAGCACTGCTGTCCTGTAATACCTAGTCCTAACGAGAGCAAAGTGCTCTCATTTAAAGAGTTCAAGGTAAGATCACTGAAAATCTAGTATTTTGAGTTTTTCATTTCTTTGGTCAATAAAGTTTCAGAACAATATTTTTCTTTTGTTGACCACATTTAAAAATGAGTGATAGCCATTATACAGAAATTAATATAATTTAAAATCATAATTAAGAGGGAAAATTATCCTTCCAATACTCAGCAACTCCAGAGGGGTTAGTTTGTATTCCACAGTCTGTTACTGCAAAAAGTGAAAGCATAATTGGAGAATAGATGAATTCTTTTGGTACAGGAGGTGATTCTTCCAGTATTACTGTTCAAAGCCCAGCACTGTCTGAACACAACAGGCCAGACGATACCGTGTTTGGCTGTGGCTGGTGAACTACATCTGCCCACTCCTCCTGCCCCACACAGAATCCCACTATGGCAGGGGTTGGAAGGGACCTCTGGAGACCATTTAAAGCAGGATACCCTGAAGCAGGTTGCACAGGATTGTTTTGAACATCTTTAGAGAAGGAGACACCACACCCTCTCTGGGCAGTTTGTCCTTATGCACTGTCACCCTCACAATGCAGAAGTTTTTCCTCATATTGTATTGTAATTTCCTGTGCCCCACTCTGGGCCCATTACCCCTTGTACTGTCACTGGGCACGACTGAGAAGAGTCTGGCTCCATCCTCTTGACACCCACCCATTAGATATTTATATGCATTAGTTGGATCCCCTCTAAGTCTTCTCTTCTTGAGGCTGAGCAGACCCAGCTCCATCATGACAGAGTTGCTCTAGTCCCCTCGTCATCTCTGTAGCCCTCCCCTGGACTCTCTCCAGTAGTTCCCAATCTCCCAATCTCCCAATCTGAACTGGGGAGCCCAGAGCTGGACACAGCACTCCAGGTATGACCTAACAAGGGCAGAGGGATGCCTATGGGGTGCTGCTGCTGGTTTTGGTGCTGGTGTTCGCACCAGAGGGAGAAGCCTGTACAACCTAACTGCTGTGCTGCTCCTTCCTTTCAGTTGCTCATCGTTCAAACAGCACACATCAAAAACCTAGCAAAGTCTTTTAGGTTTCTTCTTCAACTGTAGTCATAATTAACTTAAGAAAGACATCTCTAAACACTCTGATCAATTCCACATAAAATACCATGTCCACTGGACATTCTGTACGTATGTTTTCTTTTAAATTGCTCAATTTGAAAAAATTCAAAACAAGGAGCTTTAGAAGTGCTTGAAGTGATTTCTCCCTTTGCTTTAGTCTGGGCTTCTTTCATTGAGTTATTTTTTTGTTTGTTTTATGATTCTCTTGGAGGTTGGTTCTGAGAAAGTGTTGAAAATAAATGACTGCATTCCTGATGTGCTGGCAGTGGACAGTAAGGCTGAAGCCCAGAAATTACATCCATGGAGCCAGCCAACAGAAGATAAGATCAGTGATCGCAATTCTTCCTGGATTTGCCCTGATGAAAAAGAAGAGAGCCAGTTTACAGCCTCAGCTGCACCTCAGACTCATACTTGGTTTGAAAATTTTGCTTATTCTTCTCATCTTGCAGCTGAATCTGATCCTTATCAAAAACTGGAGACACTAGAAGCTAGCAAGCCAGAACTGTCAGCAGCACGGTACCAGCCACACTACTACTTTGATATTTTTAATGAAGATGCTGCCTCAACACCCAAAGAAACCACTGGCAGAAAGACCAGCCTGAGATATATTTCACAGACAGATGTGCATTGCCTAGGGAGGAGGCTTTGATGTACTCTCCTCCATCGAATCCACCCAGTGTTTGGTTACACAGTATAAACATGCATCTCTAAAACCACACCAACACTCCTTTTGAGGAAGGCTTTCACAAGTCCAGCTGCCCTGCTTCCTTTAGTGCCGCAAAGCTCATTTCGGGACTAGTTTAAATACACTGGCTTGCACGCAGGAACGCTGCTCGCTATGGCTTCACCACGAGCTACAGGCACTACGTGAGGTCTAGAGGCTGTTCAGTGGTCTGTTTGCTGTAAGGGCTGGATCATAGCAGTCTCTCAGAGCCCGACATGAATAGCTGCTTATTGTTGCAGAGACTGAAAGTTTATTCGGAGTGTTGAGGAGCAAGTTAAAGAGGCGTGTCAGTGGTTGTGCTTGAGTTGTTGTGTGTGTCACTCACAGTATTCTGTGTGTGCTTTGATGTGCAGTCTGAGGCTGCCCCAGCCCGTGGGCAGTGTGGAGCTGTGCACGGAGCATCACCCAGCTCCGGAGCCTGCCTCTGCCCCCAACATCCTGGGCATGGTGCCTGTTTTCTCTCTGAAAAAGATCAGAAGGAACTTTGACTTCCTGAGGAGCGCTTGCCTGTGCTCCAAGGATCGCCCTTGTGTGTACTGCACCTGCCTTCTAATTACACTGTGAAAGAGCACAGATCACAGGCTTGCTTCTGGGGATAGGGCTTCTCACACTTCTGCTTTCTCTGCCTAGAAGAATGGCCCTTTGAAATCCTAAACAAAAGCCTCTCGAATAAACAAACAAACAAGGGGGAAGGAGCTATATTTCCAGCAGAGGTGTTACCATGGCCCTGTCCCTCCACAGGTGCCAGCAAACTTTAAATCCTTTTGGCATGGACCTCTCTGCACTGAGGTAGCAAACCCCAAACCAACAGGTAAGCAGGCACAGTAGTCACAGGTGTGGGCAAACATTAGTGATCAGCCTTAAAAAAAAAAAAAAAGGATTTTTATTTTAACTCTCAATAGGCAGGATTTGAACTCTCAAAATACACATTTAGTCTTTTTAATTTGAAATGTTAACAAATGTTACATTTTTAATAGAATAGTTGGAATTATACTTAAAGCCTCATCAGATTAACCTCAGTGCAAAAGGAACCTTTTGGTTTTGCCCAATTACGATGCTGTTGGGAATCTTTCACAAGTAAAAAGATGCTACTAAAGACACAGAACATGCCATTCTCCAAAGGGAAAAAAAATGACCGGTGTTTTACAATTTGATCTTCAGCTGGCTTGTTAAAATGCAGTTACTGGTCTTCCCTGTGTTTAACTAAACACACTTCCTAAAAAGTGAGCAGCCGCAGGCAGAAACGAGTTCTGATACTGAACCACATCTATGTGCTGTGCTGTTGCTTACAGGTAGCGGTGTACTGTCCGCAAGCTGTGCTGCAGCAGGGAAACCCACAGGGACTGATACAGACTTTGGCTGAGACAAGCATTGCCCGAAGCAGGGAGAAGTCTTCAGGCAGGGAAAGGTAAGGGACAGACAGACAGATGTCTAACTAGGGTTAGAGGTGTCCTGTCAGGGCCATGTCCACGTCTGGGTTGCACACAGGTTTACCTGAAGTAGAAAGGGAAAATAAAGCAGCATGGTCCTTCAGCCAGCGTTTAGCTGTACTGACAGAGGAGGTGGTACAGGAGGCTGAAGCTGTTTGAATGGATGATGGGGACAGCCCAGAGAAACATTTCTTCCCCCTGTGCTGCACTCCCGAGTTAAGGTATTCTGAGTTAGCTGCCACAGCATCTCCACAGCTTAGAACATCTCCTTTTTCAAAGTGTTACATCACAGCATGTGCAAGTGTGTAGTTTAAAAGCTTTGCTGCGGGACAAGAGACTCGATTTGTCACTACCAAAATGAAGCTTCCTGGCTGTGCATTTCAGAAAAAGGCCTGCCTGCTTACGAAGGTCTGAAAGGTGTCCTGGATCAAGTGTTACACACCTGGAGTGTTCTGATACTAAAGTCAGTAAAAAAACCTCAGGCTATTCCACAAAGGATTTAAGTTTCAACACGCTGCAGCTCCTGGCACCAAAGGACAGCTCTAACAAGGCACGGATTCCTACTTCTGAAAAGGCTGCTGCGCCTGTGGGGTGAGTTCCCACTGCAGCTTCCCTGACCCTTCTCAGGAGGTACTGCGTAGCTCTGGCTGCCAGGTGGAGCG
This sequence comes from Laterallus jamaicensis coturniculus, assembly GCA_022605575.1. NCBI lineage: Eukaryota > Metazoa > Chordata > Aves > Gruiformes > Rallidae > Laterallus > Laterallus jamaicensis. The sequence goes on along the minus strand of JAKCOX010000024.1, from coordinate 8,297,174 downwards.
ATGACACCATGGCTGCTCCTTGGCTTCTCACTACCTTCAACCCTTCTGCTCTCTGGGGCCTGAAAGCACCTGTGCAACAGCACATGGAGGGAGCACTCAGCAAGGACTGATGCCTTCACTGATGCCTTCGTGCAGCCAGAGGGCATGGTCTAGGCACTAGGACTGAAGTTTAGAAAAGTATCTTTGCATGGACGGGGAGGCCAGTGTAACTTTTATATTTTTCCCCAAGACATCCATCTTGCAATAGTGGCTGAATGAGTTAAAAACTATAAACTTCAGTCTCTTATTGTTTGCAACTCAGCTTTCACATCTGCTGTTGAAATGCTAACACATAAACCATCACGTAACAGAAAGTTATTCTCAGTATCCATATGCTACATTTTTAAAATAAAAATGGTGTGCAAACTACTAAAGATTCTTCTCTTTTATAAGACATCTGACAAAGCATTCATGTAAAGCTTATTTTTGGACAAAGTTTATTTGGAAAGCTTCAGTTGGTTCTAGCTAATTAGCAACATTATTTATAAGTTCTAACCCACTTCTAGCGCCGAGAGGTACATAGGAGACCAGAGCAACTACGACAAGTTTAAGTACGTTTTATTAACAATGCATCCCTTTGATAAGGTTACGTTTCAGGAGGCTCTTAATGCCCATCGACATGAACTGTACACACTATACAAAAAAAAGCCAGAAAAAACCCCACACACACAAAGAAAAAAAAAAAAATCAAAGTGGGCAATACTATTTTGGGACAAGCCTCTGTTTAAATTATACACAGCTCAATGCAATATTCTTACGGAAAATATATAAATACTTTTTCTTTTTTATGTTACAGGTATACAATATAAATCAGATTTCAATGTCTGTTCAGTGACCTACAAACACTAGAATCTCCAAATATGTAGCAGCGTATTACTAAATAAAAAAAAAAAACAACCACACGGGACAGGGAGACTAAGTCTTGAGATTTTCCTTGATCCCCTCCCTCCTCAATGATTAATTTCAGTAATCTCTTGTAACGCCGTTTTAGGGATGCTGACAGCCCAGTATTGGAATAATTTTCTCAATTAAATCTACAAAACGTCTGCCTTTGCCCCACTTAGACATTGTATCTTGTGCTAAAACACCCTATTCAGCGGCCAAATGGCGTGTTACACTTTTTGGCATAAATCACATTTCTCAAATGAAATAGTGTATTTTACAAAGCAACTCAAGCAAAATGTGCAATTTCTGCATGCTGTGGCATTGCTATGTTACAAAAATAGTACAAAAAAAATCCCCATTCTTTACTGAACATAGAAATCTGTTTGAAACAAAGAGATGTAGGGAACCAGAATTAGGAATTAAGTGACAATCAAGGATATGGGGGTGGGGGTGGTGGTGTCTCTGGCAAATTACAAACGATGTTTCTAGCATGTTTCCGAAGGTCTTCTACAGTTCTCAGGGTTTACTCTCACCTAGTTTACCTTTAATAAGCATGATTGCAGAAGCGCAACTTAGTTACGGGACCTGCTTCCAGCTGGCTCCAAGTGAGGGGAGTTCTGCACAGCCCCTTGGTATGTGAGTGCATAGCTCAGCAACACTCCCAAGCCTGGCAAGAGTTCTCCCACTGTGATGCTCAGCCTGAGCTCATGTTCACCTACACATGGAGCAACATGAGTGCTCCACAGGCCAGAAAGCCAAATGCTGAGTTCAGGTCGCAAACTAAGCGGCAGTAGCAACTCCACAGTCTCTCCCTAGGCTTACAGCCCCTTCCTCAAAGGGCTGTCTTTCCCTTCAGGCACCTTCCAACAGCGCTACAGGGTCTTTCAGCCTCTCGCTGCAAATTACAACTCTCCTTCAAGACCACTACAAACATTCCAAGACCACTACACGTTTCGAAACAAACAACAAAAAGACAAGCAGGGGTCTCGCTGCCCTTGTACCACGTTTGTAAGGGCAGCTTACCTCAGCATGACAAGCCACTGTGCCCTATGCTACCCGATACTTTAACAGTTCATTGTGTCTTGGGAAAAAGCAACAACCAACCCCCCACGAGAGTGCTTTTAGAGCACCTGTGTCAGCTCAACCCAAAAGGAGACCCACACTACCCAGCCTTGCCCTCCTCCCCACCCAGTGGGAGAACCAGGCCCTCAGGGCAGTAACCCTGGTCCCTTCCCTTGGCTTTCTGCCCCCCTTCCACCAAGGGTTTATCCCGTTGTGTCAGCACATGTCAGGCAGGAGCTTGCTTTGCCACAGCAACCAAGCCTGTGTTCCTATGCAGCCCAAGGGAACTCAGAAGGCCTCGCCCTGTAATCCACAGCATCATCAACTGTCCTGACTGGGAGAGCGCAAAGTGGGTCATCGATCTGCCAGCTCCCCTTTCCGGGGGGAGTGGAGGGAGTCTTGATTAATATAAGCACAATTTTTATTTACTACTGCTTTCATCTGAAGTTTTATCATGAAGCAAATAAAACCCCCAAGTAGGTACTTTGAAAGGGGCATTTTAAAAAAGAAATCTAGAGAATTAGAAATTCACAGTCTAATACCAGGCCAATGTCAAATTCCTTCAGTAACAGTATCTCTTCATTTGCCAATTAAAATTAAAAACTAATGTGAGCTTAATGTAAATAACGTAAATTAATTCTAGAAATGTTGCATGTTATGTACAGTACAGACTTTACATCCTTGATGCACACTTGTTGAAATCTACTGACACTCATACACTTTCAGAAAGAAAACAAACAAACACCTTGTATAACTGAATATGCAGTCATAGTTTGTACGTCAAGTTTCTGTCACGGATCCCCACAAAAGCGAGTATTTCAGCACACATAAGCATTTCAGGGTAAGAGATTCTTTCAAAAGTACATTGACATTGCTTTTGCTTACCTTTTATAATTAGAGGCGCTTTCTACATTAAGTGCTATGGGTTAAACTGGTAACAAGTGAACAAAGGTTTGTTTATTTGTTTTTCTTTTTTTTAATTTTTTTTTGTTTTTTTGTTTTTTTTTTTTAATACAGGTGATAAAACTTGTTTAATTTGCTTTAACTGCAGAAAAATAATGTGGAGTTGTTTGATGTAACCCCACCTAGTTATTAAAACAAATCTCTCATATTCTAGCCTGAGGTAGTGTTTGGAACTACTGTATAAGATATGCTATCCCCATTTTTTTTTTGGGAAAACTACATTATTTCCTTTGGAGTTTATACCACTATTTGGTCTACTGTGATTGACATTTTGGTTTTACAGAAGCATTTATTTCTGATGACCAGAGAAGTCCAATAGTTACCAGCGTGGTATGTTTTCAGAGCATTTCAAACATGCCTTGACACACAGACGTTATTATTTGTGTCACTGATCACAGAAGCATTAAATCAGTTTCTTTTTGCTCCTCCTTTCAGTGGGAATTCATGAAAAGATAAATCTTAGGAACTAATAAATTTGACCATGAGCAGCAACGTAGAGTCTGCTTTACCAGAAAGTGATGGTATGCAGTGCACATAAGAACTCACTTAAGTGACAGCTGCAAAGCCATGCTTATGTGGCAAGGTGAAATTTCCAAGAACAACAAATAAATTCTACATTTCACTAGGAATCATGTTTTACTGTTCATATGACTACTTATTTAAATCCCCAGTAGCAGAACTAGTAAGAACAGAGTTATGAGCATCAGGATAAATTTCACTTATCTTAAGTATTAATCTGACAATTATAAAAAAACGGTAGAAGTGAATGGATAAAAATACGTTCTACTTAGTACAGTCCAGCTGAATTATTCAACTATATCAAAATCAAAGGGTAATCCCCTCTCTATTACAGGCATTCTAACAAAGGTGACCATGCTACTGTATATACACATTTGCATATATTTATATTACCTTTGTGCAAAGGCTTCTGAATCTTTAGATCCATGGTAAAAGTGATGGGCATTCTTACCTTTTTTGTTGGTTTTTTTTTTTTTTTTTTTTTTAAGCTTGCACTCATTCATTTAGGAACCTTGCTAGTAATGTGATAGAGGCAACTACTTCAGTCATTAACAGTCAATAATTAATAATATTTAACTTTTGCAACAAGCCTAAAATACCAATGAAATTCTGAAAATACTGCTGCTCCCAAATGTGGTACTTAAGGCGTTTCACTACAATTATTAGCACTATCAGATGCTTGATCAGTTATCAATTGAAAATTCAAAGAAGCCTTGTTTTTTATAAAAGGCTGTTTCCATGGAACTTTATGTATTTCCATTCCTATTATGTATTCTCCCAAAAGCAGCAATGATTAAATGTCTTCAAGTTTAGTTTATACAATATTCATTTATCTGATACAAATCATGCTTTTTAAAGGATTTTAGGTAAGAGTAAGACCAACATTTGTCCTATATGGGCATGAGTGTAGAAACTGCAAACGCATGCATATAATGCAGGGAAAACGATTTGATTATGGCATTTTAAGTTCAAATGATTTGTTATTTTTCAAATAAAACTGTAGTGAAAATCCTTAACTGGTTCAGATAAGATACATGTATGTAAATGCAATGAAGTTGGAGAGACTGCTAATAAAATGACTTACAGCTATAGCAACATTAAAATAACTTAAAAGGAAACCTCAGAGTCACAGATGTCTTTGTCTGAAGCTACAAACCCCAAGTAGTGTTATATACAGTACAAAAAACAACATAGAAGAGCTAACATTAATCCCCTGGTGTCCATGACTACAGCATGGATCCCCATTGCTGGCAATGGAATGCACCCTCCTTTCTCCGATTCCTGGTATCCAGGTTAAAAAGCAAGGCATTGTTCTGCTTCCCTGGAAGAGAATCGGAATTCAATCCAAAAAAAGTTGTCTGCATGTTGTCCTACTGATTTTAATTTATGGTAGAAAAATGAAATGAAAACTTGTGGAGGTGTTCAGTGCTCGGCTCTTGCATATACTGGTAATAACTATTATTAAAACTACGGTAATGTTTAATAACTCCCCAAAGGGCTCAAAAGACTGGGGTGATAATTGGTTGAGGAAGAAAAAGTTTTCAGTTCAGTCTTCAGGTACCAGTAGCTTCTGGAACAGTCTAGAAGATGATGCTCCAAAGCTTTTTTTATCCAGTCAGTCAGAGGTTGTCTGTAGGACTTCAGAAAGTCTATATGCAATGCACTTCAATAGACAGAGGTCAGGATTCAGCTGATGCATCAATTACCGGCTGCTTTATTGGTGTTGCTAAAATAGCCTCTGCTTCTTCATGCATCTAAAAGAGAAGGACAGACAAAGTATTAATGTTGTTAGGGATTCTACTGGAGAGTCATTGTAAAATGGGTCCCTTTAAGATGTATCTGAAGACGTTCAAAACACGAAACCTGCACCCAGCTGGCAGGCTTCGGTGCCTTCAGCGTCTCTGAGCCCTCCACTCACCTGTAAGAACTGCACATCCTGAAACAGCTCCTGAATAAACCTTCGAGATGGAAGTCGAAACGTACAGTGTGCTAACAAGTAGGACACCTCAGAGTACAGGCAAATGTCATCGAATGCTTGGGGATACTTCTCCTTAATTCTGAAAAACAGGAAAAGTAAACCATTTGTAAGCCTTGAGCAGATTTCCATCCTGTTTTAAAAAAATGGTCAATTAGATTTTGGTCATCATTAACGATGCAGAACCCTTTTAGTAGTAGACATTGTAACTTCTAGCTCTGATGAAGCAACAAAATGAGGACAGCATGTACCACACTGGAAGAAATCTGTATTGAGATGAGAGTATGTATTTGAAAGTTTTACAGAATTGTAGAGAACACTTAGTCTTAAAACAACAGATGTAGAAAGAAAACAGTATATCAAAGAACTGGCATCCACATGTACAGCAGGAATAAAAGAACTACAGAAAAGCTAACTTAATTACATTTTAGAAACTGAAATAAGCATTTCTGATTATTTTTTTTTTAGCAGTTCCATGTCAGTTTCCAATGTCACAAGCCCAGAAAACAACAAGTTTTATTACAACATTTGCTCCCTGGATTTACATTTCTGTATTTTAATGCATTTTTTTTCTATAAATTAATTCTAATAGTTGTACTCCTGTTCAAAGCAGATCTGTGATTCTCAAGATGTTAATTTCAGTTTGTTACCCTGCTTACCTGATTATATTATTCGGTACAAATAACAAAGGATTATAGTTTCTTTTAAAAAAAAATATCACTACAGCTGAATTACTGATTTTAAATACCAGAAAGAATAAGGAATTAAGGACAGAGCAAAAATATTAAAAAGAAAACTCTTTCCTCAGCTTTTATGTTACATTTAATCATTCACTCATATCTGCTTGACAACTCCTTTGAGAAGCCAGAAATAGGGTTAATCACTATCCTGGAGATATCAGGGAACACATAAAATGATGAACTTACGTCAGGAGTCCAGTTTCATGGCCCTTTGTTCCTACTGAACTGCTCAGATTGATTACTAAACGTAAGACTTCTTTCCGCAGAAGTATTCTGCACACTGGTGTATCGTCTGGGATTGATTTTACTCCTGGAAAAACAAAATGAAGAGCATGAACAGAAGAGCCTTTGATAGTGCTAATCTTATGCCATGTAAGTCTGTTCTAGCATTCCATACACACGGACTCAAGTATTTATGCATGTATTCAGAACTAGCAACATTTTCCACTGAAATTAAAACTTACGGGGTACCAAATTCAGGAATTTTAACACAGAAATATTTTTAAAGGTGAACTAACATTTCATAAATAGAAAACCCTGTGAGATTCAATTACAGTGCTCTCTGTACCCGTAAATCATGTTGCAAACATGAGTGAGCAATTACCTGGGCTGCTGCGTGAGATGCTGGAGAAGTTAGCAACCACTTACCTCTTAAGAAATTACGATGATTTAAAATGTAAAACAAAAGCCTAAAGAAACATCTCTCTCTTTACAGTGTTAATTTTTTAAAAGCTAACATCAGCATGGAAAAACTGTAATAAATTTGTTTGTAATGTCAGATACAGAGTTGTTTAATAACCTGCAGAAATGCTGTACAGGAAAGGGAGAAAGTTTAAAAACAGTGTTTGTAAGCGTGTTCTCCCATTTGTCGTTGTAAGAATTGCACAGAAGAGGTTAAAAACACTCGTGTCCACTTATCTCTTGTGCAGACATTGTGGATGGAGATCTGCAAGGCTGGCAGCTGGAGCAAGTCGTAAGTCAGCAAGACAGCCCTGTTTCGGCTACAGAATGTGGAGTAAACCGATAACCTGTTTCTAAACAGAATCATGAAGGACACAGTGCCCAGAGTGAGACCTTTTGCTTCATTTTCTGTGAAATGAATATTAGAGTTAACACCCCAAAATATGATAATGAGCAAAAAGGAGTACATGCTAAACATACAGGACTGCAGTACTTGACTCTCCACTCAAATCATGTTAAATGTCACCCCAGGGAGGGGACAGCAAGGACTGGGGTATAAAGTGTGGTGAAAAAGTTTCCCCCTGGGAGGGGAGAGAAGAAATTGAAGACACCAAAGAAGCAGTCAACGGGCTGTGCTCCTTCTCCTGCACCCAAGACAGGGACATCTTCTTGGTAAGTGTTACCATTTCCCCTTTTCAGTGAAGAACACCTGGCACAGCATTTTACTAGCATTATAAATATCATCATCTATTAGCACTCCTGTGATAACTACATTAATCAACAGCAATTCTGAACTCTTTCTGTTTCAACTCTGTGAACTGTCTCAGTGAAAGGTCTGCGGGGGCTCTGACAGGCAAACATTGACTCTGATACGTGGTTACACGTGTAAACCACTGACTAAGTCAGGGACTCAAACTGGATCTAGCCACAGCCAGGGTCCTCTCTGAGGAGTTCAGAGAGCAAGGGGATCCCTCCTGAACCTGGTGACTTAGCAGGAGGGCCTCCCTCAGACACACATCAGATTCTCACCCTTAACCATGGACAACACAACTACCTTTCTGGATAAAAAAGAAATAATCCAAAGTGTGGGGTTTTTTGGGTTGTTTTATTCTTGCTCTTTTATGGGTTGTTTGGTAGTTTTAAACAACAAGCATGACTTTGTTGTAGCATGTAAAAATGAAATTTTATTTTTCCACAATACCTAAAAAAAATACCTCAAGATTTATAGTCTCTAATAATCATAAGGGTTTCATACTTACCTAGTAAAAGCTCTGTACTCTTGGTGCTGCTAGCTGAACCATGGGATACAGCGTCACTACAGCCTGAAATTCCAGAAAATTTGGAGGAATGCACATCTAAATGATTATGTATGGTCTGCCCACACCAGTCAGTATATGGAATGTCTGAAAAATCTGACATGACACACATAAACAAGACGTTGTATCTTTGTTATTTGCACTTTTCCTCACTTTAAATGCTCTACTCATTTCTGACCAACAGCATGCGAGAGACCAATGCACTGTACATATAAGCCAGCTGGAAAGTGGATGTTGGATTTCAGACAAATCATACTCAAAACACCTAAGAATAACTTTTTTTTAATCTTATTTGAGTGAAAATAATAAATCGTATTTGAGTGAAAATGATAAACTCTTAGAAACTGACAGCCTAAAAACTGTAATCACATGTAGAGTTCTTACAGATATATCTGTACTCAATTTTACATAGCATCATAAGGAAGTTCTTGCATATGACTGATTTTTTCACTCATACAATTATCACAGGTGTTGCAGAAAGGGCTCTGATTTCATCAGCAGAAGACTTGAGAGGCAAGGTTCTTCTAGGAGATTTCACTCCAGAAGGAGAGCCTTTGACATTTTGTACATAAAGAGATGAATACAAAATTAAAGTTTTAAATTCTTGTGCAGAATTTAACAGAAACAAGAGACATATAGGTCTGAAAGGGCTTTTGGAGATCACCTTTTTCAACCCCTTGCCCAGAGAAGGGCTCCCCTCAAAAATGAGGTCAGGTTACACTGCCAGGGTTTCCCCTTATGCTCAATAGTAATGTCTGTTTCTACAGTATGTTCTTGTGTCCTCTCACCTTTCGCCTGTGTGTCTCTACCAAAAGCCTGGCTCTGGTGCACTTGTAACATCTTTATGCTATTTGAAGACTGCAACTGGGATTTTATTTGCCATCCCTTCCCAGCACTGAACTCAAGTTCATACTCAACTCTCTGGGCCAATCCTCACACTCTGTACATACTCCTCCATGCCAACAGTACTCTAAGTGATACTAACTCTGTATGTAACACTGTTGCATAATAGAGAGAATTCCTAATAAGCGTCCATTACTGGATCATATTTTATTACAGACATTGAAAACAGGCGTGTAACTGCAAGCTCTGCAGAGAAAAGTTAGAAAAAAAATAATTCTGATGCTGACTTGAATCTCAAAATATGCAGAAAGATTACTAAATCCCAGGGATTACAGCTCAACTTCAACAGACTCCTCATAGCCTGTTGACTACAGTAAGTTTCATAGTTTGGGTTGGAAGGGACCTCACTGATCACCTAGTCCCAACACTCACCTATTCCTCCCAACCCCTGCCATGGAGAGGGACACCCTTCACTAGCCCAGACTGCCTAAAACCCCATCCAGCCTGGCCTTGAACACTGCCAGGGAAGGGGCAGCCACAGCTTCTCTGGGCAGCCTGTGCCAGGACCTCACCCCCCTAACAGGGAAGAATTTCTTCCTAATGTCAAATCCTAATCTAAATCTGCCCTCTTTTTGTTTAAAGCCCTGTCTTATCACTACACTCCCTGATGAAGAGTCCCTCTCCAGCTTCAGGTACTGGAAGGCTGCTCTAAGGTACCCCCAGACACATCTTGTCGCCAGGCTGTACCATAAAAGAAAACAAGGGAAACATGCTCAGACTTGAAGTCACACAATATATTAATTTGACAGCAAGTGTCAGTTTTTACAACATGGTAAGTACTAAATAAGGTTTAAAATTCTGTATTTTGATTAGGTCTTTGAAATCCTAAAGAGGAAAAATCATGCAGGCACCTAGTCATAGCAATACCACTAGAAATCACAAAGATAGTAACGTCCACAGAAATACCACTGGCTGCACAGCGAGAACTAATTCAAGGTCAACAGTCAGTAAGAAAAAAAAGCCTTAGAGAAAAACAACATTCAGTATTTGGATTCAGTTTTAACACAGATATCCACAAGGAACACTAACCTGTACGACTGTACGAAGAGTTCACTTTGCTGTTAGGTTGATAACCCAGTATTTGAATGCAGACACAGTAAAGGCAGTTCTCATCTGTGTGCTCCTGTAGCCCTGTATCCTCTGTATTTTCTAAAAACTGAGACGCATCTAAGCGGCTGGTATTCATTATTTCTGTGAGGCTGATCTGCTGTCGCAGCATCTGGAAAGGGCTTTTAACTACATCACTTGTACCTGATGGAAGACCTGAAGATAAACAATTAGACAATAAAATTAAACAATAAAAAACCCAAAACCAATCAACCAGCATTACTTCAACTAAATTTCCCTTTTCAAGCCGGTGAGGATGTGTGTGTGAAGACAAGATTCTTTTTTGAGTGGCCGAGCACCCAGGATTGTTATCACTGGGAAACTGACATCACATTTTAGTCTCAGCTTATCACATATGAAAAAAACACTGCAAAGCAACACCTGTACTGTTAAACACATACTCTGAGGAGATACGTGGTAAATCCTGAAATTATATCAACATTAGTGATATACACTAATGTGTACACAAGTAACACTAATGTGTTATCAATTTTCATAGTATCAGCTAAGACTAGTACAATATACTGCATGTTTAAATGACACATGCACCAATAAACACAGAAACACAATTTACAAACCCCTGTGACTTTGTACCTGTAACAGGGATAGACTAGAGTCAACAATGCAGGAACAAGCTGAAGACATTTTAGTGACATACTCTTACTTGGGTGGAAAATACCAGCAAATGCTTCTTTTTGGTTACCCTACTGAAAAGGCACATATTCACATCAGATTTCTGAGTACCCTGGTGTAAAAAGGAAGTGTACTCCAGGACAAGCCAGGCACTTCAGAACACTTGTAATTCTCTTGCACCATGTCCCATCAACCTCTGCTGAACAGCTGTCAGAAACGTCACAGGGGTGTATTTCAGAAAGTACATTTTGTCTTTCTAACAGCTTTATTGCTTTCTATGAAATCACATATAGTCAAAGTGAAGTTAAATTTAACAGCCTAATATGCATGTGGAATACCTATTTTGTCTTAGCATAAATGTTATTATTTACTTCAATGCAGTATCATTACCAGTCTTTGATAACTATATGAGCTAATGCTAACCAAAGATATGTAGGCTTTCTGCTGTTTAGTACAGTGGGACCAAGATCGTGCTGCTCTGAAGCAAGACCACATTCACTCTAACTAATAAAACATGGATTTAGTGGCCTGCTACCCTGATTTCAGAGCACAGTTCTGAAAATTTAAGAGCTAAAATAACATTTTCTGTAAAGAAAAATAAAAAAGTGAACCAACATGTCAACCCACATAATGTACAAATAAACAATGGGCAGGTACAGGAGAGGATCAAAACCAGTACCTCCAGCATCAGGTGCAAAGACCCTAGCTCCACGGTCATCAAATGGAGGTGTGGTTTTCTTCTGGAAATATGGAGTTTCTTTTACCTGAAATAGTCATGTGTAAATTAAAATTAGCACAGGTGATACTTATATACAAAGGAAAAAGATTTTATGTCCGTTTTTCACTTAATGAAAAAGATCCATTTGTGAATGAACATTTCTTAAGCAAGGTAGATGAATCAGAATGGCATGGGTTGGAAGGGACCCCAAGGATCATAGAGCTCCAATCCCCCTGCCACAGGCAGGGCCACCAACCTCAGGCCTGGAAAAAACCTTATGGCAGTATATTTTTGCTACCATTGTTTAACACTCTTCTAAACTGTGTCATTATGTGGCTTATACGAAACAGGCAAGCACCTTCTGTAAACAGGGTTAGAAAAGAAACTCAGGGGATGTATTTTGGTGAACAAGAAAGTGCCACAATCCATTTTTCCTAGATCTGGTAATTTCAGATTACTACTAATCAATCATTCATTTCTCTACATCTAATCTATTCTGATGAAGATTCAAATGAACCCACATTAAGCTATCACATACATACCTGAAATATTTCATTGATATCCACTGGGAGAGCGAGGCCAATGTAATCATCAGAACTACCATATGTAGCATTAGAAACCATGGAGCGAACAGAAGAGGAACGTTGAAGTGTATTTTGGTTAATAGGACTTAGTAAGTCTTCTTTATCTAATGAAGCGTAACTTAAAGCTTTCATGAACCTGTAACATTGAAATAATAAATCTTGGTAAATCTCCAGTTCTGGCACTAGAAAGGAAGGACTGCTGACACAAGACTATCCTCATTTTTCTACTGTAGAACTCAGAGCTTGTCACTCCGTCCAGTTAGTTACAGGCTTCGTTGTTTCTTCTGCCTCAGGGTCTATTGCATGGTTTGGCAGTTCCTTGGGTAATTTTTTTTTCTTTCAAGGTCCTGGGGAAAGGACTTGAAAGACAGAAGAATGGAACTTATGCTTGAGGGGATGCCAACCCCTACCAGGCTTCAAAGATTTATGGCCCAGACATGGTAAGTAAAGATTTAGGCTTTTCAACTACTAACTGCCTCATTTTTTAATTGTACTTCTACACGGAACGTACCTTCCCTGGACATTCACAAACTCTCTGCTGAGCAGGCAGATCCTTGCAAACACAAAGCTGGAGCCTGTGAAGGCACTAATGATGCAAGCAAGGAGTATTTTTTCCTGTGCTCTAATGGAACCACCCATTAGGTTAGGCAAGAATGGAGGCAGAATCTGCTCAACTTGAACACACAAAGAACAAACTTGAATGCAGTGAGCAGAGCTGACTCACAAGCAGCCCAGGAAACGAGGAACAAGAAATAGGTTAGGAAAATGAGACTGGAGATAGGAAGCTTGAGAACAAGTTCTCAGTGCTGATCAGAGTCCTAATGATGGAAATTCCCATCTGACCATCTGTCATTTTACTTCTCATTGAAGATAAAAAATATATATATTTTCTGCTAATCAGCCAATGTAGATGGTTTACATGCAGTTGATTAAGACTTCCAAAAAAAAAAAAAGACACAAACCTCAGGAACAATAAATTTTTATTATACTACTGCAAATTGTTATGTGTTTGTAGGTCAAGTATGATAAACATTTGATTTCTTGACTTTCTGCTTTAGAAACAGTTTTCTAGCATTGCTTGTTTTAGATGGGCAATTACAGTATCTTCTTATCCCTAGGAAGTATTCAGATTTATCCTGAGATAAAATTGTAATAGTTTGACATTGACATTATTATGCAATGGGAATGTGCAGAACAAATTATAGGATATCCATATTCTTGCTACTAATTGTGACCAATGCTAATGACTGTAGCAGGGGACTTCTAATTAAAAAAGTCAAGCCATACTTCAAAAAGATGAGAGAAAACAGTCCCAAGGGATGATTGGATTGGATATTAGGAAAAACGTCTTCACTGAAAGGGTTGTCAACACTGTAAAAGGCTTCCCAGGAAAGTGGTTGAGTGACCACCCCGGGAGGTATTTAGAAGATGTGTATATGTGGTGCTTAGCCTAACACAGCCAATCCCACCTCTTAAACCAGGACACTAATGGTTGGTCTCGATTTTCAAGGTCTTTTCCACCCTAAATGATTCTAGGATTTGAAAGCCCAGCAACCTACCAATTACACCTGTTAATTTCATAATATGGCATTCTACCATTACTCCGAATATAAAATCAAATACAGAAGTATTAACCCTAAACATTTACCCTTGCTTTAACTGGGAAAGTTAGCAGTTACATCATCAGTAGTAATAAGCACCATTAAGTTTTCATGAAAGCATGTCTCCAGGTGATACACTAAGACCCACAATCTGTATTAGAGACATGCATATTGACACATTTTGGTTGGTGTTTAGAAACACAGGTGGAAAATTGAGCCTCATGAAATAATTTACCCAAACAAATAAGGTTTGCAACCTTTTAAAGAAAAAGAACAACCAGAAATCCCACAAAATTCAATCTACAGCTGTTAGTTGCAATGAACTCATGAATTTTTCAATGAAGCGTGAATCTAAGATTTTTTTCCGATGCCTAACATAAAAATAGCATACTAAATGTGCAGTACACAGAGTATTTGTTTCCAACTTACTACTTAAAGAGCAGCTAAGGGCATTATTTAGCTGGAAGTAGTAACACACTATGGAATTAAAAGGACCCTAATTATTGAGATGCTACAGTAACCAGTAAGGAAAACACATATGCTAGCTGCATCATAGTCTTTCTAACCAACTGTATTGGTAACCAACACAATCTGGCAATTTCTTGTAATATGTACATCTGCATTTTTTTTAACCTTCTCAGAAATATGTGCATTCCAGTCATTTTGGTTCAATGTTAGAAGGGTCATCTCAAATCCTTGACCCTAAGCAATGATATGAGAGACCACAGAACAGCTAAGCACCAGGAATATTGCTAGAATTACATTGCATGCAGAGTCTTGTTGCAAACTGAAGTCTGATGCAGCAAGGATGCTTTGCATAACAAGGGCATGACTGCAAGGATTGGTACAAAATTACCAGAGCCACAACAGCATCTGTACTGCCACTGAAACAACATTGATTTGTCCCCACATCAGCACAGGAAGCCAGTAGAAGAGCAAGGAACAGCACTTGTGATTTCCAGGATAGTGCTGCTTAAGTACTGGATCACCTTTATCAGCACACTCAGTGTAGTTCTAACTTAATTGAAAAAAGGGAACAAAATTTATCTTTTTGGCCTCTTTGCAGAGTCATGTGAAAATAACAACAAATGAATGTTACTTTTAAGCACGATAGAATGCATAGCAATGAACAGGCACTATATACACTCAGATGACTATGTGGAGTACAGACTAAGGACTGGGCATTCACTAGTCTGTGCAGTAAGCAGATGTCTAACGCACTGGTAGCTTCTCCCCTTTATCTAATCCAAGAGAAGATGTTTAGGTAAGAACTGATACAGAAAGTGCCTTTTCCCTTTCATCAGTAATGTGAAAATCCAATGCACTAGCTAAAAGAGGATTCTAAAAGAGAAATTTGGTAGAACTTTTAAGAGAAAGTTGTTAAGCACTGACTCTAGCTGCTGGGAACAGTGTCAGTGTCATGAGCTAGATACGTTATGTAACTATCTAATTAGTCTTCTGAACATCTAATATTACTCAAAGTAGAGGTGACACTGCCATCTAAAAATAAGCACTGAGTAAAATCATTGCTCTGTTGTAGATAGGAAGCCAAACTGATATTCCTATCAGTGGTACCAGTATATCATCACTGGCCTCAATGCTGCAGTGAACACAAATACAGTATGTTGGCAGGAGTCCCCGTCCTGAAACCTCACATTGTGACATCAATAAAATTCTCTTCTGATATATGGCTCTGACTACAGGGGCAATTTTGTGTGACTAATTTCAGTAATGTTGGGAGTCCAACTAAATTTAAATATTAAAAAAGCTAAACAGGAAGCAAATGTCATAGAAGGAAAGAATCATTTGTCACTAGCAGGATCAAATGGGCTGAGCAAAGCTATGAAAGCTGGGCTTCTATAACAGCACTTAAAAGTTGACAATTCCCATTCTATTATATTAATCTCCTCATATCAATACTCCTTTCAGTGAAGTCATGAAACACTGTGCCACAACTGTCATCGTTAGGTACAGTTTGAATAAAATACTGAAAGATACTCTTCTTATTTAACTGCTCTTACAACTTTGTAGTAAGAAATGATCACATAATAATCTCTTACCGGCTTGGGGTCAGCCGAGAATCCAGGCTGCCAGACTTCATGGTAATAGTGTCAGTAAACAGCACGTCCTTTGCTGGAGATGCCAGGGCTTCCGAGTGGGACAGTGAAGGATGCATCCTCTGCTGCTGTAAGCGTTTTAGTGTGGCATAGCCAAAGGCATCTCGAGAACTTGTGTAGCTGAAGTTGTAGTCAGCAAAGCTCTTTATCGTAGCAAGAGAGGGAGCTTTAAGGGACTGGGCTCTTCGGGGAAGTGTATGAGAAGACCCTGGCAGCACCAGGGATACAGAGTTGGATTTCGAGAGGGGCAGGTGGTTAGACTGAGGCGTTGAACAGTGACTTGGTTTGACTGTTTTTGTGCTTACTACAGTACTCAAACTTCCGCAGTCAGTATCTACGTTTGTGGCGTCCACACCTACAGTCTCCCTTGAAGGGCTTGAGCTCATGGAACTTATACCACTTGTTGTGGTATCTGTATTAAAACTTAAGCTACGACTCTTGAAATGTGTTTGTGTAGTACCATCCCCTATAAGCCTTTCTCTGCTTGTATTTTCACGGTGAATTTCATTTCCAAGACTTTTTGGCAGCTTCAGATCATTTTCTCCAATGCTTGGAGTACTATCAGTATATTCAATGTGCTTACTCCCAACAAAAGAAGTTTCTAATCGTAAAGTCTGGATTTTAGGAACTTTGATGAACTCTTCACCAGGAGGAAAGTCTACACTACTGGAAGGTTCTGTTACTGTACGATTTCGTCTCAGGCCTGACTTACTGTCAGATGATGTCAGCTTTCCTCCTTTTGGGTCACTGCTGCTTCTGTGTTTTTTATTAGGTAGAGTAAGAGAGTTTAGAATGCGATTTTTCACAAGCCTACTAGAAGAAAAAAAAGGAAAGGGACTACGGTCTTTGTCCTTTGAAGGTCCAGGCCTGTCATAAAATATTTGTTCTGCATCTTCAGTAATATCTAAGAAGAATGTACTGGTGGAAGTACTACCAAAACGGTCATCCTCCATTATGAACATACCTGAAATTATATGAGACACTGTCACTGCCAAAAGACATTTCTTTGTCGCATATAGACTATGTCGCCAAAAAGCAAACAATTCTATAGAAGCCAGTATGGGAGCCTATGCTATTTACTACAAATGTAACTCAACATTTTTTGCAGAACTTTTAAGTATACATTAAGTATCTTGAGGAATAGCTGAGCTGAAGGTCCCACTGCTCCAAGTGAAATGTATGCTACCTTATTTCAGCGCAAATATCCAGCTACTAGTATTACAACTGATGTGCCCCTTTAATACCTAAATATATTTCTGGATTTAAATTCCAAATATCTGTACATCAAAATTAAAATGTATTAGATACCCAAAATATACAAGAATTTAAATGCAGCAATACTCTGTGTATGTATCTGTGTGTGTATATATACACACACAGAATACAGGTATTTATGTTCTTGTCCTTTGAGGACAATCAAGCAAATGTGTCTTTATACATAAGCTTTGACATTTCTGCAGAGTACTATTATAGCAAGCTGCCATGACTTGACATAAAAACTAGTGACTTAACCTGATGTTAAAAATTCTTTTACATCAAATGTAAAAATCTAAGATAGTGTTCTCTTCCCTCTCGCTTGTCTACATCTCTCTGAATGCACACATAACTGTCCCTTTGCTCGAGAAACTCTTCATTCTCACAATAGCACCTTCACACTATTTGTCTGAACCTCCTCTTGCCAAAAGGTTGATAAGAACACCAAAACATTGTTCTGTAGTGGGTTTGGTTGGTTGTTGTTACTTACTTGAAGGAGCAGATTCACTTTCACTGTTATGCCTGGAACTGGTGGACTCAGAGTTCAAACTAAGAGTGCTGGGTATAGAAGAAAGTTCATTGCAAAGCTGTTCCATGTCATCAGGGACCACTGGCCAAGGCTGCCTACGACTGTGTCTCACTGCATCCCAGTTGTGATGTTTCAAAATATCACATCCTTGTTTAGTTTTGGCAATTAGACCAAGCACGTAGACACAGGTTCTGTATTTAATGCATACATAGAAAAAAGAGCAACAATAATAACTTCTAATTCAACTAAACTTCATTATTGTTTGAAAGAAAACAGTTTCAAACCAATTCAGCAGAAACTTCACAAATCTGCCAAGTAGCTTTTTCTTATTTTTTATTTGCAAATCAATGGAAGCTTAAGAAAAGCACTAAAATATCTGAAAACAATAAGCTATTCAAAACCAAAACCTAATTGTTACAATAGCCTCATCATCATAAAGTTGAAAAGTACCTTTTTGCAAATAAACCAAGAAGAACAAACATTACTGCAGTAGCCATGTTAGTCAAAAGGCCATCTATTTATGCTTTAAAGACTCAAAATGGTACTAAATAAAAATGATGGAACAATAAATTAATTTGAACAGAGTTAAGCAGCAAATATTTTAGTTTTTTAAAGAGAAAAGTAGTATGTCTCTTTTTTCATAGGTTTCATTTGCTTATTGCCTGTTGCTGCTGACTTACTATCCAATTGTGTGATTGTACAGGACTGAGACTGATACTCAGTCATAAACGTTCTTTAATAACTGGTTTCTAAGTAGGGGCAAAACTATATTCCAGTAAAGTAAAATATATGTATAAATAAGATACACATACCCTCTAACAGAAAGAACCTCACAGTGCTGGGCAAGTGCCATTATATCAGGAATTACGTTCTCCTCTTGAAGCAAGTTAAGACCCCAATTTGATGATCCAATATTGCCCTGGAATAGAAGTTTGTCAAATAAGTTTTGATTTTGATGGGCTCTGCAGCACTACTGGAGTAAAGCTTTTAACATTTCTCTTTGTTGGTAGCAGTGTTTCAAGGAGCATCTTCTCACAGCAGCTAGAGATTTGAGCACCCTTTTTTGTATTTTCTGGTCATGGAAATTGGAAAAAGGTCTTGGCGCTACGTAGAATAACTAAAAATGCTCACAGTTAACTACTGTTTGTTCTGATTTTACCAATTCTAGTACAGCCAGCAAAATGACCTCGGTTTATTCTTTTTATGTTCCTCTTATAGGCATTTTATTACATACCTACAACTTCTTCCAGTAATAGTCACCTTGGACAAATGTTCCAAAATAAACTTCGGTGAGGACAAGAAAGCAGCAGACAGCTGAGATGGGAAAGCAAACTTAAAGACGTAGCTTGGGTAGGCACAGAAACTAGGTTTTCACTGACCCCAAGTACCAGTGGTGTCATGAGCTTATGTATTCACACGCATCAACAGTGGCAGACAATTTGCTTCTGGAAAATGAATTTTGGACCACGGGAGTAAACACATTGAAATCAGACCACAGCAACTTCTAACAACTTGTTCCGTACTAATGTAGTTGCTACATGTGCCAATCTGTTCCTTTTATTTGTTAAAAAAAGAAAAAAGACAAAGTGACTATTAAAAAAAATCAGAGTGAAAAAGGTGCAGTGAACCATTTTCAACTGCAAGTACAGTTAGGTGACAGAACACCAACTTGGAAGAAACCCAAACCCACACACATTTTATGACAAAATCCATAATTTTACAGTATTTTTTCTTAGTTATGTCAGAATCAACACTCAGAACAGCTATAAAAAGTTTGTAAATCTACTACTAACCAAGGCCCAAAGGGCTGCTTTCAGCTGCTTAATTCCTTCCCATTTATCCAGCATTGGGGAACGAACAGTGTAACTGAGATCGGTAACAATACTCTGAAGGAGAAAAACAAGAAAAAGACTCTCTCAGTTGAAAATGAAACAGAGGCCTCAGTCAAACAGGTTCTCTTGCATTTTAAAAAAAAAAAAAAAAAAATTAAAAAATCAAGCACTAATTTAAAGTATGCACCCTAAAATGACAGTGGTAGTCCTGGAATAATGTGCATAAATTAACCGCAGTGGTAATGCAAGTATCAAATTTTAATGTAACCACTGATTGCATTAAGTTAATTCAGATTTTATAAATAATGAGACTAACACAATGCAATACCTAAGTTTTCACTTGAGCCTTTCAACTACATTAAATTCATTACATCATCTTGCAAAACAGCATTAAAAGTGATTTAAGCAATGAACTGATTTAGAGGTTGTTTTTTTAGCTTTTTAGATCTTAAAATAGGATTTTATTCCCTCATCTTGTTTTTGTATGCATAAAAGGATAGGCAGTTTTACTTGTCAACACACAATTCACACACAGACTGAAAATCATTTCTATTGGTGAGCTGCTTTCCCTTGTAACATTTTGCTAGCCATTTTAAGAAAAATGTTTCTGACTCTGGTATTATCTGCTTCTCTGATATTTCAGAGTCAGAAAGGAATTTTATGATAACAGATGGCAAAGACTGTCTTCACAACATTTTGGGCCCACATATGTTCAGACTTTTATGACTCAACTTACTTGGCAATGACTGTTTAGATGTCATCTCTTTGTAAGGGTTACATTACTTACTAAAATCTTTCAAGGTATAAACAGTTAGTATCCTCACCTGTGACTCCAACAGATGACAGCCTGTTTTATGGTGCACAAGTTGGCCATAAAGGTGAACTGGCAGATAGACATGTGGTCGCTGCAATCTGGTGGAAAGAGAAATCATGTTTTCCCAGGAATTCAGACATTTTCTTTTAACATATACTGTACTTCAGTGTAATGCAATGAGTTATTTTGTTTCTTTTTCAAAGAGGATTCTAAGACAAAAGAGAGGAGCAGTTTTAACTCCAATAGAGCTTTGCCTTTCATGTCTTCCCCCTGCTTACACAAACCACAGCTCTACATAATCTTCCTTTGAAGAGTGATCTTGCTTCCAGAGACTGTACAATTTCTTACTTCCCTTGAGCTCCATGAGAAGTTCCCTGTTCAGCCAAGCTGGTCTGCTGCCCTGCTTGAATGCCTGACAGTACAATGGGATTGCCTGCTCCAGTGCTTTTAAAAGCTAGTTCTTAACAACTGACCAGCACTCATTGACTCCTAAGTCCTCAAAATCAGATTCCAAGGGCACTCTGATAAAAAGCTCCCTGAGTTTGCTCTCCTGAAGTTCACAATTGCAACTCTTCTGTCCTTTTTTCCTCATTACACTGAAAATGTTAAGCTCAGCCATTTTATATATCACTGTAGTCAAGTCAGCCACCCACCATCGCAACTTCCAAGAGACCTTCACTAATCACAAACAGCAAGTCTAGGAAGTCATCCCTCCTAGCTGTCTCACTGAGTACAAGTGACAAGGAGCCATCTCCTACAAAAATGAAGCATTTACAAGAAGTGCTCATCACAGCAGTAGGGTATTCCCAGCTGATGTCTGTGAGGTTAAAAACTCCCAAAAGGAAAAGGGCTACCAATCTAGAAATTTCTTGTAATTGCCTATAGAATAACTCATCAGCACTAATATGCTAGCTGAGTGATGACAGGATCACAAGGTTGGAACAGACCTTTAAGATCATCAAGTTCAACTGTTCCCATCCTATGCTAAACCAGATCCCTAAGTACATGATCTGCCCTTTTTTTAAACACATCCAGGGATGGTGACTCAACCCCATCCCTGGGCAGCCTGTTCCAGGCTGTGACAACTCTTTCTGTAAAAATTTTTTTCCTAACATCTAAAGCCTGCCCTGGCACAGCTTTGTGCCATTTCCCCTTGTTCTATCTCCTGTCACTTGGCTGAAGAGACCATTGCACACCTCTCCACAACCTCCCTTCAGGTAGTTGTAGGCAGTGATAAAGTCTCCCCTCAGCCCTCTCTTCTCCAGGCTAAACATCTCCAGCTCCCTCAGCTGCTCCTCAGAGGATTTTCCCTCCAACCCCCTCCCCAGCCTGGTTGCCCTTCTCTGGACTCACTCAAGGACCTCAATGTCCTTCTTATGGTGAGGAGCCCAGAACTGGACACGGCACTCGAGGTGTGGCCTCACCAATGCCCAGCACAGGGGCACAATCACCTCCCTCAACCTACTGGCCACAATGTTTCTGATACAAGCCAGGATGTCCTTGGCCTTCTTGGCCACACTGCTGGCTCATATTCAGTCGGCAGTCAATCAACACCCTTAAGTCTTTCCCTATGTGACAGCGATCAGTAGCAGATATCCACTACATCACCTTCTTTGTTTCCTATTTCCTTAATCCTCATCCAGAGGCTCTCAACCACGTCACCACTAACTGCTGCCCTTAAACTGCAGAATCAAACCTCTCCATTACACATAAAAGTGACTCCTCCCCCTCACTCACCCTGTCTATCCTTCCTCAAAAGCCTGCAGCCCTCCATCCCACCAACACAAATGATATCACAGCTCTGAGAACTGACCAATGCCTCCAGCTTGTCCTGTTTTTCATACTGCATGTGTTGATACATGAGCATCTCAGACATGCTCCTAAGCCCTCCATGTTCCCAGGAGCCGAGTAAGTGCTCTCACTAGCACTGCCATAATCAACCCTTGGCTTACCTACCACAATACTGGTGGTATCCTCTTCCCCTGTCGATTTCAGCTTAAAGCTTTATCAAGCAGCTCTGCCAGTTTATGCTCAAAGATGCGTTTTTCCCAAATTTACCTTTGGTTGCTCCGACGAACATAGTTATCACCATCAACAGGTTTACGGTATGTTGTAAGTGCTTCGTTAAGTTGTTCTTCGATCAATTCAACATACTTTAAATTGTATTCCTAAAAAGTAGACAAAGGTTGACACAATACATTTAGTGGTTTATAGATTTATATATTTGAGTACTTTATACAAAAGGAATAATTTAAGTGGTCCTTAATGAAGGCTGAATTTCTTTATGTGAGGCTCAACAAAATTACTGCACCTCACAGATGCAGTGAGTTTGCAGAGTTGACAATAGATTCCATAAATATTTCAGTGAACTTTTTATAAAGGAAAAAAGGAAATACTTCACATCTGATTTTAACCTGAGTAAACTCAACAGACCACCACGTATTACAGCATTCCCAGAAAAGTGACAGCTTTTAAGTTAGTAAAAAAAATGCCAACAGGAATAAGACCAAGAATTTATAGTCAACTATGAAAACAAAATGTTAGAAGAGTTTTTTTCTAGTCGTGACAATGATGCAGTTTTCTTAACGGCCTATTATGCCTATTTACTTCCTAAGAGGAAACGCAAATCCTATCTTCATGAGCTCTATATTTAATTAGCAACAACCAGAAATAGCAGGTATCTTGAATATATTCCTTTACACACTTCTCTAGGTAAGGCCTTATACAACAATCCATTTTAGAAAGTCACTTCACTCCTGAAATATTTGCTGAAACATGAAAATTATACAAAATGCCTTCATAAATCAAAAGCATGCATGCACAGAGGATCTATGGAACTTTAACTCTGTCAACCTTTTCCAGAAAAATCCTAAGTCACTGAGGTAACAAATATATTTGCATTAGCAATACACATATACCCATATGCAGTATTTTTAAAAATCTCTAACCTTTAAAACCTGCATATTCACATCATCCCTCCTCCTAATATCAAGTACATTTTATATTCCTAGTATTACCTTTTGCCACTTTTCCATTTGTTTTGTTACATAACCTCTTTCGTTTAGATAAGAAAACCCCTTTGGGATGGACAGAAACCTGTAAAGTAACATCAGACAGTTAGTAATCCACTTAAATCACATAATTTGACAATCAAACACTTGTTTCCACAGTGTAAAGTCATACAGCATATTCAATATTTACCTTAGTAGCAGAAGCAAACCCTTGTCTCCAAGATGAGAAAGAGCTGGTTTCATTTGGATAAGGGCATGAAGATTGGCCTAAAGTAATTAAAAAGCATAAGGAGTATCTGAGTACTATACAACTCTGAAAACTACAATTATAACAATCTGCCAACAATGAAGTAGCAAGTTTGTCACTAAACAAGTACCAAACACCACTAACATAATTAATTGTAGGTACTTTCTGTCATGAAATATGTACTACTTCCCAAAAAGTACAATGATCAATGTAACCGAATTAGTGATACTTAAAAGTAGGCATAATGCTGAAGTCTACATTTGCTTCTCATTAATACTGTAGTATTTTCTGAAAGGGGGGGGAGGGTAAGAGGTTCTCTAAGCTACTATGAATTCCACAAATGACAAGAAAGGAAACCACTGGTAGCTTCCTGCATACTTTTACTGTGTTACTGAGGGAGGTGGTGGGCAACAGCTTCCAGAGAAGCACACCGAATAGATGTGGAAAAGGGGAAGGATGCTCACCTTGTCTTCACATGCCTCATCTAGAATATCAAGAGCCTCAGAAGAAATAGTTTTATTTTTATCATGTAACTGGGTCACCAGTAACTCAATCCCCCAGTTGCTGAAGAACTCTACATTTGCTCTCAGTAATACCCGTAAGTGTTTTGTTGCGTACAATCTGCAGCTCTGTAAAAATAAGGAAAATAGCTGATGTAGCCAATGTTTTATTATTTTTAACAATACATTTCAATTACAACATTTTACAGCAAGTTGCTGTGATGCACACCTCATGTGTTAAAGCTGCAATCTATTAAAAAACTATTTCTATCTCATGAAACAGGAAATTTGAGCCTGAGTCATAAATAATCTGGTCACTGCAAGCCCCCTTGGAAATCCCTTATTAATAAGTCATTCAGTATAACAGCATCACACAAACTCATCAAGATTAGCAGAAAAAATACCTTGTAATTAGCAAAGAAACTGCATATACTTTCATGGATGCAACAGTTTGGAAAAAAACTTCAGCAAGCAAATATTAGAACCTCCGGGGAAATTATTTTAGTATATTTTAATTGGTTCTCAAAAGTATCTGATCTTAAAAATTTCTCAGAAAACCTTTTAAATAGAAGAATGTTAGACAGTTTTCCAACACTTAGTTTACCATTGTGACTTTCTCTGAGTGACAACGGAATGAATTTATGTACCCTGACTGTTCCTGTACTGCTTTTCAAAACATGGCTGAATAAACAGCATAAACTCAGTAACACAATTTCCATTAGAAAAAATTCACAGAAGATAAATCAAGCAGGCTTAATCTACAAGAATTTACAGCATTCTAGAGTAATCATAGAACATCCTTGACAACATCTGCTTAGTACAAAAGCTGTTATCTACATTTAGACAAGCAGAGCTGGAAAAGACAAAATCAGGTGCCCAAACAGTTTTTCAGGTCTTCAGTCCCTACAACTCTAAGGCTATGATAGCTATAATGAAGTAAACCTTCTGGGTTAAAAAGTAAGTGATCTGTGTTGGGATGCACATGAGTATCTGTACTTCAAGAGATGAGTGAATTGGTCCAGTTTGGACAGCACTACCTAGGGTTAGTATTTTCTAGATTCTTCTTTTGCCTCCAGAAACACTTGGCAAGCAGGACTGGATGCAATCCTGTGCAGCCTGCTCTATGTGATCCTGCTTTAGCAAGAGGGTGGGACTAGGTATTTCCAGAAGTCGCTTCTGACCCCAGCCATTCTAGGATTCTGTAACTTCAAGTACCACCTCACTTTAAGTACCACCTTCTAAAAGGACAGGAACAGCCAATTCCAAAATGTCAGAAATAAAGAAGGCAGGGCAGAAAGGAGGCCAGTTTGGCTGAGCAGGGACCTTCTTCTAGAGTTTAGGTGGAAAAAGAAAGCGTACAGCCAACAGACGCAAGGTCAGGCAATATGGGAGGATTACAGGGACACTGCTTGCCTTTGTAGGGAGAAAATCTGTGCAGCCAAAGCTCAGTTAAGAGTTGAGGCTGGCCAACACTGTGGCAGACAATAAAAAGGGTTTTTCAGAAACATTAACAAGAGGAGGACCAGAAAGAAAATTGTCCCGTTCCTTTACTTAATGACAACTGTCACCTTACTAATGGGGACACTGACAAAGCAGAGATGCTGAATGCCTTCTTTGCCTCTGTCTTCAACATAGTCAGAGGGCTCTGGGACTCCAGATGCCTCAAGCTGGAGGACCATGACTGTGGTAATAAGCAGCTCCTTGTGAACTACGAACTTGTGGGCAATCTGATGCTCCATCAGCATCCATATAAATCCATGGGCCCTGATGGTATTCAACCCAGGGTACTCAGGGAGTTGGCTGCTGTCCTCTGCAAAACCTCTCTATTTTTCAGTGGTCATGGGAATCCGGCCAGGTCCCAGTTGGTTGGAAGCTGGCAAACATGGCACCAATTTTCAAGAAGGGTAAAAAGGAAGGCCCTGGTAGTTACGAGTCTGGCAGTCTCACCTCAGTGCCTGGTAAAATTAGGGAGAAAGTCATGCTGGGAGATACTGAAAAACACCTAAAAGACAACACAGTCATTGGTCACAGCCAACACGGGTTCAGGAGAGGAAGGTCCTGTCTATCCAATCTGATTGCCTTTTTTGACATGGTCACCCAGCTGGCTGACCAAGGTAAACAAGCTGGTATGTCTGGATTTCAGTAAGGCTTGGTGTGTTGAGTCTCACAATATCATGCTGGACAAAATGTACATCATACAACTAGACAAAGCCATAACAGGTTGAGTGGGCAACTGGCTGACAGGTCAGGGCCCAGAGGGTGCTGGTAAATGGGGTTACATCTGGCTGACAGCCAGTCACCAGTGGGGTTCCCCAGGGCTCCAGTTTAGGCCCAGTTCATTTTAATGTAAATGACCTGGACTCAGGACTGGAGGGTGTCTGAAGTAAGTATGGGAAGAACTGTTGACTCAAGGGTGGAGAAGCTGTGCAGAGAGACCTAGTCAAGTTAAGAGAGCTGGGCAATCACCAACAGCCCAAAGTTTAACAAGGTCAAGTGCCAGATTCTGCACCTGGGAAGGGGCAACCCTGGCTGCTGATCCAGCATGGGGGAATCAGACACTGGAGGCCAGCAATGCTGAGAGGGACTAGGAGTCTTGGTCAACAGTTGACAGCAAGTTAAATGTGAGCCAGCAGTGTGTCTAGGCAGGCAAACCATATCCTGGGGTGCATCCTGATCTACACTGCACTGTTGTGGCTTCTCCTTGAGTACTGTGTGTGCAGTTTTGGGCAGTTGCTGCTGACCAAGGCCAAGTCCATCAGCGATGGTCACAGCATCTCTGGGAATCGTGTATAGGAGAAAAAAACGCAGGCAGATTCATTTTGCCCCCAGAGAAGGGAGTGAGAAGGTGTAAGGAACTGTGCAGACACCAAGGCTGGGAAGGGGGGGAGGAGGCGCTCCAGGTGCTGGAGAGAAAGATGCCCCTGCAGCCCCTGGAGAAGCCCATGGTGGAGTAGGTGTCCCCCTGCAGCCCATGGAAAAGGCCCAGACCCCACCTGCAGCCCATGGAGAGTCTCCACGCTGGAGCAGGGGGAGACATACAGAAGACACTGTGACACACGTTGGAGCAAGACTCCGACAGCACTTGCAGCCCGTGGAGAGAAAGAGAGACACAGAGATGAGCAAGACAGCAATTTGCACCAGAACAGGTTTGCTAGGGGGAGGCATGTGACCCCGTAGAGGACTGGGGCTGAGAGACATTCTATGATTTATGACTGCCCACCATAGCAGTGACCCATGCTGGGGCAGCTGGGGAAGAGCTGAAGCCCTGTGGGAAAGGACTCAAGTTGGAGAAGTTCGTGAAGGACTGTCTCCCGTGGGTGGGACCCCACGGTGCAGCAGGGCGAGGGTGTGGAATGAATCCTACAAACTAAGTATGTACGTTTGAGCTCCAAAGTTTGTATTCTTAAGTTTCTGAGCTTGTAGAGTGTCACTTTCTACTACAGCATCTGTCAAGGTCTAGTGTTAATATCAGCAATGAGATCATGATCTCTAATGCTTTTCACAAAAAGACCAGAACTTACAAGGGTAAACCTAGGGGGAGGTCTTACCAGCTTTCTTAATTTCTAAGGTGTGTAGTGTGATATCTATCCTATTCACATCTGAAGTACAGGAACTATTTACTACCTATTGTTTATTAAGCTGAATTACAAATAGGTGGAAACTGTATCTTTAGTTACTGTCACTAATAGGAGCAGTAGATGCCGTGTGCTTTCTGGCTCCATATACACTTGGATTATTATGTTCAAAATGTGTATTTATACTGCACTTCAAGACAGTCTACTTACAGCTAATGATACTTCTCCTGCCCCCTCCCCAAGACTAAAAAAAGTTGAAAATCATGTCTTTTTATAAAGACATTTGGATGGAGATTATTCCATTCCTACTCATGTAAAATTTCTGGTTTAAGTACTGGATGCTTGAAAACCCTTAACTCTTCATACCTTAGGTATCAGAATCAATAAATCTCAAAATTTAAACCACAAACTCTTAATTCATTACAAAATGCCTCAAATTATTAAGGGAGCTGCGTAGTTTGTTGAGTAGATTGCAACTGCATGGGTGAACCTTTTTATAATTGTTAATTTGGAAGAAACAGAAGTTCTGGAGTCCTCTTCTCCCACTTATAGGCCCTTTATATAGGTAAAAATAGCTGGAAGGTGGTGGAAGGGGCACAGTACTCACTGACAATGAAACCACAGCTAATTGAAGTTCCACACCAAATTGTTCTTAACAGAGAGTCATCTAACAAGAGCTTTTTTAGTTCAATAAAGATACAGGCATGTGTCCTCACAGCATAGAAATTTGTTTGCTTGCTCAAACTAGGCACAAAATTTTGGAGAAAAGTCAAAGTCATCACTTCACTGAAAAATTACTTTAAAATTATTTGGCAGGGAGCCTCACATTTCTTTCAAAGAGACACTCCTTCAACCCCAACCATCTTCATTAGTTTCACGCCCCACTTCACCCATAAGAATCATATATTTCCTAGTCTCAGAAGAATCCTCCACTTCTTTCCTCCTCCTCTTCCAAAATACAAGCCATTTAAAGCTAGTGTCTTATCTTATTCTCTCTCATATCTACTCTCTCGAATATATTCTGCCCTGTCAAGTGACAGAGGAATAGCTTTCCCTGAAGTAATGAAAACTTTTTCCTCAGATTTCAACTTACTGTCATTTCCCTGACATCAATGTTTGCTTGTCTACTATGTTACAGTGATTGATTTCTCTTTTCTTACAAGTTTAGGAACGTCCTCTCCCAAAACTATGCAAGTCTGTGTTTTATTTGTACACATACTCATTGATTCAGAAGTACAAATCTCAATGCCTATTTTCTTAATCATCATCTCGTTCCTGGAACTACATAGCACCTACTCAGTTCCACCACAGTAATGTCAATCATTATCAAAACAGTCCTTACCACTGGAAGGCTAACCTGTTTATTACTGCTAGAAACAGACATTTCTGTTTGTGATAACAATACCTTCATGACTGATTTAGGATGTCCACCGACCCTGATTATAAAATTACACTTGGTGTATGCATTTAAAGACTTTTTACCTCCTTCATACAGGAGAGAAACCTCTATTTGAATAACTTGACTTATTCAGCACAAATGCAATATATGCTTGAAGTCCACAGCAAATTCAGAAGCTACATGAGTTTCATTTCTCTGAATATAACCCCCCCAAATAGGTAAAAAATAAAATCATACACCTTAAACAACAAAATACATATCTAGTGGCAAATAACAATGTAACAGAAATTGAATCAAGCTTACATCGGTAGCTGCAGTCAGGATTTTAGAAAGGATGACTCTTGCTAATCCATCTCTGCTGTAATCCAAACTAGAAACAGTCAATTTTAACAAGTGATCCTGGTTCTTCAAAGAACAAAGATTAAGAAGACTGGGGGCAGGTCCGGGGCAGGGAGGGGAGAGGAAGAGAAGGGAATAAAATATAAATTAGTATTTGAACCCTCTCAAACCCACTTATTTATTCAATCAATAATTTAAACTTAATTACTTTGAATTAGATTTTAATTTCTATAAATGCAGAATATAGAATTAAGTTCTCAAATGAAATGGAGTAACTTTGAACTGTTACAGCTGATAGTCAAATGGAGACCAAATAATCCACTGAAGGACAAAAAACCCAAGCCAGTATTTTTTAATTGCTCTGTACAAATTCTATCAGCAAACTTTCAATAGTGATTTTGAGTACAAAGAAGTAGTATTTATGAAGCTCTGAGCAATTCCTCATTGCAAAACATTCTGTCTATAAAGCTTGCTGCACAGTTAGTCATATTAATGGTCCAGATGTTATTGTAACCCACATTTTTTCAAAGTCAGTAAAAAGCCTGCATTATAATAATGAAAGCAACTTGATTAAAAAAAAAAAAAGTCCAAACCACCTGAATTTTCACTTAAATTTTGCCATATTTAAAATAAACGTATATGAGCCGCTAGCTACTTTACTCCCAAAGGAATTTAAGTTTATTTGTACCTGAAGAAATTTTGAATTTTACTCAAATATATTGAAGTTCATGTACAACATGCACAACATCTCACAGACTGTGTGATGACTGACAGTTATTGGTTGTTTGTCTGTTTAAGGTTTTCCTGGGGTTGTGTTTTTTCTTTTTCTGTTTTTTTCAGTACAGTATCATCCTTCCTGATACTGATTTATTTTGGATAGGTGTGGCCAGGAAAAGCAACATATATTGTGATAAAATAACCCATAACTGTTCAGTAATGACAGATTCCCTCTTAAAAAGAGGGATCTTTTACTTGAAAGTAAATCAAACTAACTTCAACATTTTCAGCTTTAGAGACAGTTGTCCTCAAGCACAGTTTACAACTCTTACCACGACTGCACCTGTAAACAATCCGAATAGAATAAAAACACTCACCACTGGAACACATTACATTTTTCAAGCATTTTCACTCCATGAGGGTGACAAGAGAGAGTACCAAAAAAAAGAAAGTAGTGCTGGCTGAGGGTATTCAGTAACCCATTGTTTTGCAGACTACGTTCAGGTTTCATTCCTGATGAAGAGTTGAGCCAATGTACAATATCTTTAACCAATTCCTCCAGGTAACCTTGTCCATCCTAACAACACAAAGTAACATTTACTAACAGAACTGTCTCTCTCCTTTACTGAATTACATCAATTCTTAAAATGTACAAACACGCTACAGATACTAAATAGAAATGCTAGCTGGCAAACACAATTCAGACTAAAGGAAAAGGTTTAAGGCAAATAAAAGGAGTTTACTTTGGAGACATTTTAGGACTGACTCCTTTCTGGAATAAGGACTTGTTTAATGGCACTTTCCTCTGGCTTGAGGCATAAAAAAGTCTTTAGCACACAAGAAGGTAGAGCAAGGAAGGATATACATAGCAGAAACTCAAAAACTCCAAACCCTAAGTTGCATTTAATAAAATTAAACACAGTAATCTTTCTCAGTGTCTCATCTGGACCCTAAGACATTATATTTCTTAATTATAGCAATCATTTTAGTTTAATGCCTAAAGTGTACAAAAGTCTTTACTAAAATTGTTTTCTCTGACATAGAGCAGCACTACTCACTTTACCTCCAGTCTTCTAGTAAAAAAATTCTTACCTCTTCTGATTCAAGAAGAAACTCAGTAAACTGACAACCCACGACAGTGAGCTGCTTAGCCTTGACATAGTCCAGCTCCAGGTTGGCATACAGTTTACTGCTAGGCTTGTAGAAGTACAGTAATCTCCTTACAAACCTATGGAAAGTAAAAAAGAACTAGCTCTTTCAGTATATCAAGAAACAGTCTCATGGTACCTTTTATGCCAGCATCGTTTGGTATGTTAACACTAAGTTAGTGTATTGGCAAGAAATTTTCAAAAGTTAAGAAAGTAGCAGGTAGCAGTAATGAGTTGATACCATCCAGAATTATAAAAGAGTTAAAAAAGAATCTGCAACATGAGTTTTCATTAGCTGTAATAGTTAATGCTACTGTGGAAAGCATGTTTTTCTGTTCTGTCAATGAAAGGCCGTATTTATTTAGCAACAGTATTTTCATCCACCTCACTTAAGTATATTTAAAGCATGACACAATCGTCACAAATGCAGAATCACTCAGAACTTTTGAAATCATGGTGAGCGATACAGACGGAGTTCTGCATTGCAGGAAAAAAAAATCCTCAAAGAGACAGAATGTTTGGTCTCAAGTGACACATGACAAGCATTAAGAAGACTTAAATAAAGAATTCCACCTTGAGATTAAAAACTGAGAGCAAAACCACTATCCTCAACTCCACCACAGATGCAGTTATACAGGAAATCTGAGGATTTCCTTAAACATAGCAATAAATATATTAATACATATGTGTATACTTAAGTTCTAATATATGTATGAATATACACATTACTCTAATGGTACCTTTATGAAATGAGGGAAACCGTATCAAAGAGATCTGGAATTTAACATCCATAAGATTACCACAAAAACACTTAACAGGGAAAAACATTTTTTTAAAAAAAATCAACTTATGGAAGTGCTAATGTACTTTTTACTTCAAAACCAAAAGTGGTTGAAAATTTTTATGATCAGTGGTGAAAGCAGTGTGATTCGGGGCTTAATTAATTATAATTAAATAAAAGCAACAGTATCCTAAAGCCATGAATGCACCTAACCAACAAACCTGCAGAAAGAATCACCAAACAGTAGAAGCTTTACACTAACTCAACTCTGCATTTTGCCAGTTTATTTGAAATTAAATTAGTTAGGCACTGAACAATGCTTGAGTGCAGCACAAAACTGAAGCAAACACAGACATTGTCCCAGATAGGTAGCCATATAACCATACAACTGTAGACCCAGTCAGTCAAAATCCATCAAATTCTCACTAAAAACACTAATCTATGACATACTACTGAGGTTATTAATAATGAAATAGAATGTTTGCAATGCTGGTATGATTATTGTAAAGTGGATAAAAATATGATGTATCTGTGCACAGGAAAGAAACCATTAAAGCTTAAGGACCTGTTTATTTAAAGCAAATATCACAACCAAATTATCTAAATTTTAATTTTTACTGCTTACCTACAAAATTTTAGAATTGTTACATATTCAGGTTTGCTGCAGTATTAAAAGCATTTTTCAACATTTCTTCAGAAGTCTAGTCAAGTTTTACATACCTGTGCAACTGTTCATCTTTATAGTTCCTTAGATTTACATTTGGCCACTAGAAAAACAGCAAATATATTAAATGAAACTTGTACATCAGACCTTGATTAGTCACTAAAATATACTCAATTTTTATTATAGTTGCATTAACCTAATAATTTGAAAAGTGTTTTTTCTTGCATTTAAAGTTACCTATAAATAAACCTTTATTTTATTGAACAGCCCACAGTTACTACTCCAAGAGTATCAACTTTTTTCTACTAGAAGACAGGGAATGTAGGTCACATGCTATTTGTACATGCCCAAAATTGTAATGAAAACAGCAAACTATAAAAAAACTGATGAAAAATAAAATATTTTGCTCAGCTTCTCTGAAAATACCAGAATATGATATGCATAATAGGTAAATGATTTTTGTTGTTTTCACAATTAGATAGATGAAAGAAACTCAAAAACATTATACTGTTACAATTCACTTAAGTACTGCTTATTTAAACAACTTCATAAGATGTTTTAAAAGAAGGATCACATGAAATCATAATACTCTTTTGGACCTATTCTTCCTATTACATTTTCCTGGTTTTACAGCCATCTGTCGTCTGTGTGGTTTCAGATTTATTTTTTAGCTACTATGAAGGTGCTTTTTGGAAGGGATGGAAAATAGTGCATCAAATGTTCTTCCTTCCAAAATAAGAGATAAAATTCTACAATTCCAATTGGTACACCAACATTACGATACAGAGCACACTAATGATCAGCGAAACTGACTGCACTAGTAACAGTGCCAGATAAAATACGTCCTTGACATGAGAGCTTCAAAGATGCAGTCCCTCTGTCTTGGCTACTGCCATTCTTGTCACTCTCTTAGCAGCTTATACAGCAAGCTGAGAAGTAGAAAAAGGCAGTAAGGGACCAAATGAAATGCTAGTAGTGAGGTCATTAGAAAGCTGATGCTGCACAGCCGTAAGGCAGAGACAAGGGTGAGATGAGTAGCCACATGTGATTGTGAAATCCAAACAGTGCAATCTGGATCTTCCTCATTCAAGGACTAAAGATGGATCACTCTGATAACATTGTCTTAGTTTATGCTGGAGTTGTGCACTTTAACAGGAACTGAAGTGGTTAGAATTCAACAAGGAAAAAACACAAGCTTCTCACTAGAAGAAAGAAGTCTCTGATTTGAAACACTAGCAACTGTTTAACAGAACACTAGAAAAGATACAACTGGGGAGGTATGAGATAGAAGAGAAACTGGCAGTTTGACCTAAATTTATCAGTGCCTGAAAAAATGTGCAGAGATAGTGGGGTTTTTTGTTTGTTTGGATTTTTTTTTTTACTATTATCTTGATACTGACTGTCACCGTTAATAATTTTTCTGCACTTGCACCATCTTTGTAACAACACAGTAAAGAAGACAGTAAGACAATGTTACTTGGGGATAATAACAGAAGGATCTCTGATGTACAGACTGACTGGCGTGATTCTGGCTTGAAGACTATACTGAGTACTCAGTTTTCTTACATACAGGAAGTTTTCTGCTTAAAAAAGAGCCTTTAAAAGGTGCACATATTTAAGATAATGCCCACCCTGTCCAAGATACTTAGTTAATAAGAACAAATCTGTAGAGAACTTGATGCTACGGGAGCATTTATATTAGTTCAAAACATATGACAAAACTTCATACCACTGAAGTTTTCATATGTAGCTCAGTCTAAGCGGCTGAAGTTTGATCTATATTTCACCTCCAGCCTTAGTCTTCAGTTCATGTTATATAAAAAAAAAATCTTATGAAACTTAACATGTCAGTATCCCTGTGTAGTCTAAATCATCATCAGCTTTAAAGTCATTACAGCTAATTCTGTCAAGTCTATTTCTATACAAAGAAGGTTATATAAAATTTAAATCGTACTTATTACTGCAGTGTATTTCTGCATTTAGTTTAAGGGTTGTATACAAAAAGAGCACTGAACTTGTAAGCCAAAGCTCACATGTGAATGGAAACTTTTTAAAACATATTAAAAAATCATGCCCTTTTTAAGCTCACCTTCAGTATGGTCCCTATTAGATTCCAATTCCAGTCGAGGTTCTCTTTATGATTGAGAACTTGGCTGTCTCGAAGGTTCATTACAAGTGCTTCTTCTGTATCCTAGAGTACAGGCATGAAAAGCTACAGTAAGTTTCCTTGCATTATATTTTTTTCAGTCTTGCCACACAATGTACTTGCTGTTCATGTAACAACCATTAAAGGACTACGCTCCACAGTAATACACATTTGAAAGTAAATTGGATATAGCTATGCATTAACTATAGTTAATGGGTAGACAACTGCATTAAGAACCTAATGAGAGATCAGTTGTCCTAAGCATTACAAATCATTGTAATCTCACCCCCCAATTTCTCTAAGTGTCCACAAGTTAACTACAAGACAAATTAAGTAAAAAAGATACTACAAAGAAATTACATAAATGACCCTGAATTAGATAAGAAGGTGAGGCCTGCAGGGAAGTACCCAAGTTTCCAAAGTACAAATTCAGTTTTGGAAAAAAACCCAACGAAACCAAACCCAAAACCAACAAGAAAATAATACCTTTAAAATAAAGATGTCTTTCTGCACACGGTACTGATCCCTTTTTTGGTGCGTTGAGATTGCTTTCTGAATAATATGATCTAAATGGAGGCTGTAAGGTTTAGGTCCTCTTTTCTTCATCTCGTGAAAACGTTTTAAGCAGTTGAGTGCAGCACTTGCTCGTCTAATAGAAAAAAAAATACTATAATCAGTATTTGGCAACTGTTACTCAAGTAAGATCACCAGTGCTGTACCTTCAGTAATTAAACACGGCTCAAGAAAAAAAACAAACCAATAATTCCAAAGGAAATAAAAGGAAAATAATTGTCTTGATACAAGTCTTCATACATCCATAGCCTTGTACTGAAATTATGCTGAAAATGATCTTTCTGAATTTCCAGTACTGAAGAATGAGCCTTATTGATACATTTTCTTCTACTCTGCACTTTAGTGGTCTCTATCACAGTTCAAAGATATTATAAAGTTTAAAGTTGATAAAATATTGTAACACATCACAGTAGGTCAACGTTCGGCAGTAGAGAGCTGAGGGTGCTAGCTTCAACTTTAATAACAAAATATTTCTTGTAAGTTCTTTTTTTTTTTCTCCCCAGCAGGTGGCAGGAGTATCAGTTGTATACTTCCTGCTCTTAATATTTAAACACTGCAGCAACAGTGTGTAAGTTTTCCATGAAAAGTAATAGAAGTGACAGCTGACAAGTGGTTGCAGAAAAAAAATAAATCCGCTAAGCAAATAAAATAAGTAAGCTAAAAACAAGGAGGTAAGTCTCCATTTCTTCCCCATAAACAAAATTTCTCATAGGATAGGGGAGTGTATTTATCCTATATTATATTCAAAGTGACCAAATTCAAAGGTGTTATGTAGTTTACATTAATTTAGTAAGTTCGTTTTTCAGACTATGAAACAACACAGAATGCTGACCAAAAGCAAGATCCCCAAATAAAAAAAATACTTCTGCAAAATTACTGTCTTCCAACCAAAGCAAGAATTCTTACTACAGATGTGAAAAATGCAAGAAAAGTACAAGTAGCCCATAAACATATCCCTTATGCGCTTCATCCTTCCTCTCACCTAAACTTTGCAATTGGAAAAAACTCAACACATTCAACTTGTATTTTTTCATAGAAGACCATTCAAGTTGAATGCTGTGTTACAGAAACATTTTAAAGACATATGAATCTACCAAATTATATGGCTTCTTTCATCAGAAGGTTTAAATTGTGTGAAGTACCCAGGAGGTAGTATTTTATGACAAAGACATTCAGAGGTTAAGTTGTAAGATGAGTAGATTTACACGGAAATTATAAAAATAAAATAGCCACAGATTATTAGAATCTCAAAAAAGCAATAAAATGCTTCCATAAACATGTTCTTTCTATCAGATGCCTAAACACATCTCATTTGATCAATGACTGCAAACAGTTCCCTAATACTGCTTAACCACATGCCACTGCAGGAAGCTGCACTAAAATTAAAATTTCTGTTCATTCTTGTGTTTAAATGGAACTGAAACAAATAGAAATATTCTGAAGAAAAAAAAGTTTTAAAACAGCAAAAAGACAGGTCTATGCCAATATTACATTTTTTACTCTTGCTCATACTATTAATGCTTCACTGATTTGGTCT
The DNA here is from genome assembly GCA_022605575.1 of Laterallus jamaicensis coturniculus. Taxonomy (NCBI): domain Eukaryota; kingdom Metazoa; phylum Chordata; class Aves; order Gruiformes; family Rallidae; genus Laterallus; species Laterallus jamaicensis. The sequence continues at coordinate 8,260,265 of JAKCOX010000024.1, read as the reverse complement.
ATTACTTTATTATTTAATTAGCTAAACAGCAACAGGAGAAAAAAACTGATACAAGCTTTTTTAGTTTTGAAAACATAGTTAGATTGAAATGCAAAAAAGAAAGAGTGAAGTGATGAGGAGGTCAAATACACAGAACACCTCAGATGTTCCTTGGTGAAACAGCGCTTTAGAGTTCACTCTAAGAAAAAAAAATGCAGGCAAAACCCTTGCAATCTCTGCAAACGTGTTCTGAAATCTATCATCAAAACTTCCTTACCATGTTTCTAAATTGTTACTGTAAAAACTTTTGGAATGATGCATTGGAAACTATTTCCCTAGTAAGTGTGCGAAGCATTTCTATCCATACTTGTTCGTTTGTATTCAAATAAAAAAACATCAGTGGTTACAGCCACCAGAAAACTCCTAATGCACATTTTCACACAACTATCACAGGAAAAGGAGATTCAAATATTTTTGCTTTGAAGTGTAACTTAGAATTCTTACAGTCTTTTCTCTTTCATGATGTCAAAAGATGCTGCCATATTCATTAGCGTAGGTAAGCAATGCAGATGATGGCTGTGAGAATGAGGAAGAATTGTGTTTGCCTAAAAACAAAAGACCAGTTAGAATAACTTATCACCACCTTTTCAGACATCTCCTTAGGATCAACATTTGATCAATCCAACGCTTTTCATAAGACTTTCACAAATGCATGGCAACAAAAGTATCTTTTATATGTCAGAGCAATAATTACAGTTTGAACATCTGATGGAACTAATGAACTGAAATACCATTGAAAGTAACTATAAACCAATTTCTATTTCAGAGCCTTCTAGTCTGTATTGTTCTCACTGGTAGTTTTTTAAAGGTAACATGCAAAAACTTGTAAAGTATCAGATATCCTTAAGTCATGCATAACAAATACTAAAAAATCTCAAGTCAGAAATACAATTTGAGCTGTTAATTTCTATTTAAAACTGTCTGCACACACACAAATAACTATTAATAGCATAACTTTCTACATTACAAAGCATTTGTTCTTATTTTAGGACACAATGATTCTGCAAATATTTTTGGAAACTAAAGAAAAATTGAGATAAATATATTACTTCATTCTCTTAAAAGTATAAATATTTGTTCAGTATTCTTATAAACAGTCTATGACTAATGAATCACCTCTTCAGAAAACAAAAAATACTTATGTTTTGCACAATACTCAAGTGTTACTAACAGTTACTCCCATTCAAAAGTATTCCAGAAACCAGAAAAATAGCATACATTACATTAGATTTCTCTTTTTAAACTACATGGCTGGCTGAATACTCATGAAATTCCCCCAATTATTTAAAGAAAAATCACTAAAGGGACTAGAGAACAGCTATGGAGCTGAGCTGTTGTAACTCACTGCAGTAAGTAAACTTGTCTTTGTCTAAGCATTAATCACTGAAATAAGTTGTCTGAAGATGCAGACCATGTTAAGTCATATTCATACAACAGCGTTGTATTTCATAATCTTTCCATCTCTAAATAAGGGATTTTTAAAAACGTTGGAAAACAAGGCACAAGATGACTGATCAAGAAATGCTCTGCTGCATATGCTAGTCTTGTCATGAAAAAAGGGTATGAAAATAAAACCCACTGCTTTTTCAAGAAAGGTAAATCGTATCACTTCACATATTACTAATGGCTCCTCAGGAGACCAAAAAGTAGCTCTGAAGTGTATATATAAATAGTACTACCTCCTCTATACCAAAATAGTTTAAGAAGCTACTGCAAAATATGTTAGGTAGATGGAGACAGAACAAAGCTAGGACCCTTCAGCTACCCACAGCAGTGCTGACAAAGTACTCCACCAAGTTGCAGTTGCCTGAATCAACAATATCAAGTGCCCCAAACACATCAAGCTGAACATGAAAAAAAGCTTCATACACCCAGCCTGCAAGGCAGAAAGCTAAACACACTGCCAGAGGGCCACCACCGTTCCGAGAAAAGCAAAAATCCATAACAGTCCTTTCCCCAAGCACAGTAACTGATGGGTGAGGGTGCAGGACTCCAGAATAAAAATGCAACTGGCTACTGAAGCAAGGAAATACACAGGTGGGAGTGGGAGAGCTGAGGATTATCCCTGGAGGAAAAAATGCAGCACTTTAAAAAGTTTCCTGTCTTCCTATTGATTCATACTGTTTTAATATATGAAGTGCCAAAAGATGTAATGGAGGTTAGCCTATCATTTTGATGATTACTAGATGTTCCAAGTTCGTAACAATAATTCAAAGCTGTTAATAAGAAACATCTATTTACCACTGGCTACTAGCACTACTTAATCTCAGCAAAAAGTTTTACTTACCATATGCAAAAGTTCTCCTAAAAGGATAGTTGCTCTAACAGATACATGGTCATCACTACTTGTGATCACTTCAACCAGACCCTTTGAGAAGTTAAAAAATGATTATGACATTATTCTAATGTTTACAGGAAAAAACTAGCAAGCATCCATTCAAGTCTGAAGTCATTAATTACCTCTAGAAGTCCATTGGTAATAAAAGCTGACAGCACTAAAGCCAAATAATTATCCATAAGATCAGGCCTATGGAGAAAAAAGTATGAAAACAGATTAGGAAGTTCATTTCTTATTGTGCCTACAAGAAAACAAACACTTTGTCAACATCATCACAAAATAAAAAGAAGGGTTTAGACTAAGTTCACTAAATGCTCACCTTGACCTGGCTCGATGGGGTAATATAGTTTTAGCTTCAGCAGCTACAAAGCCATCAGAAAGTCTCCAGCAGTCCTGAAACCTCCCTGGATCTAGAAGAGGAAAACATGGACAGCTATAATAGTAATTATGACATCAGATTTAATGTTATTTATACAGTTGTCAGTATGTAAATAATAGTTCTTGCCAACAAATGTTATCTCAGGTTTCAAATTAAGGAAAATTTTGTCAGAATAGATCTCTAACAAATCAACTAATCTATACTCCTGAACAAAGGCTAATTTAAAAGCTTGGATCTGAATGTCACAAAGTCACAAGTTTGTGAGAAAGAATGATTTGTTTACTTATAAACATGGAACAAGGATTAAGCTTTATCACTGACAGCATGACAAAACATTTATAACCAGAGTTTGGAGAAGAGAATTGCTGGAACATTAAAGGCTCAAATTGCTTCTTTTAGGCTGACACTTTTAAACTGTGAGGTCAAATAGAGGACTGGGTTTACAGAGTAGTGATTCTATACCTACAATTGCTCTACTAAGTATAAATACATGTATTAGATAGTAGGAAGAAAATCTTTGCTCTGAGGGAGGCTGTCCCCCTGCAGCAATGGAGGATGATGGTGGAGCAGATATCCACCTGCAGCCCATGGAGGACCCAACACTGGAGCAGCTGGATGCGCAAATGAGGTTATAACCCCATGGGAAGCCTGTGCAAGAGCAGGCTTCTGTCAGGATATGTGGCCCTGTGGAGAGAGTAGTCCACCCTGGAGCAGCTGGTGAAGTACTGCCCATGGGAAGGACTCACACTGGAGAAGTTCATGGGGAACTGTCTCCTGTGGATGAGACCCCACATTGGAGCTGGGGAGCAGTGCGACCCCACACTCAAGCAGACATCCATCCCCCCAAGGAGGATGGGGCAGCAGGGACTGACTGCAATCCCCATTCCCTGTTCACCTGTGCCACTTGAGGGGAGTCAGGGAGAAAGCAGAAGTTAGAACCAGGAAGAAGGGAAGGGTGGGGAAAGGTTTTAATTTTGGTTGCTTGTTTCTTAATGTATTTTGTATTATTTCTCTTTATCCCATTTTGATTTGATTGGTTATGAATTAAAAGGTCTCCCTGCCCACAGCAGGGGAGGTTAGGACTAGCTTTAAGATTACTTCCAACCTAATGCATTCTATGACTCTACTTGGTGAATGATCCCTCTTTGTTCTTACCTCATGCCACAAGCCTTTCATTATTTCTTCTCTCTGTCTAGTCAAGGAGGGGAGGGATAGAGCAGCTCTGGTGGGCACCTAGCCTTCAGCCAGGATCAGCCCACCAGTGTAAATGCTCCATTGTGCTGCACCATCCATCTTTTGTAAAACTTAACAGTCGATAAAGTATTTTAAACAGGACTTAGCTCACCCAAGGAATTCAATAATAAACCAGCTAATATTGATATAATTTACAATACAGAGGACGCAGTGAAGGGTTCGAATTTGTAGAAGAGCTTCACAGACAGAACTCTCATGTAAACTGCTTCTAAATACTTACCTACACTAAGTAGTGCCTCAATAAATTCTTCTGCGATGACAGGGAGAGGAAGGCGAAATATGTCATAGAGAACCTCGAGCAGGCCTCGCTGCAAAACAAAAATCATGACAGGAGTTTTATGTATTTTCATAAATTGTCCTTTTGTGCCCTGTAATAGTGAAGGTGAGATACCTATACAGTGATAGAACTAGTGTATTCATTTCAGTGCTTCTTTTTCTGATAACAGGCTGTTGTGGTTTTGTGTGGCGGGGTTCTGGTGGAGGAAGGGGAGCTGCGGCTAGAACCCTCCCCTAGGCCTAGCAGAGTAAACATCAGCCAGGCTCAAGGCTGGACCCGCCACTGACCAAGGCTGAGCTCATCAACAACGGTCACAGCACCTCTAGGGAATCACATTTAAGAGGAAAAGACAGCAAGCAGCCACTTTTTGCCAACAGAGGAGTCTGCAGAGTTTCTCAAGGTCAGTGAAGAAGATTGGGGGGAGGCAGTCCTAATGTCAGAGAGAAAGATTCCCCTGCAGCCCACAGAGAAGACCATGGTTGTCTCCCTGCAGCCCGTGAAAGATGATGGGGAGCAAAGATCCAATCTACAGCCTGTGGAGAGACACTATGCTGGAGCAGGTGGAGACATGTGGAAGATGCTGTGACACCGTGGGAAACCTGCACTGGAGCAAGCTCCTGGCAGGACCTGCAGCCTGTGGAGAGGCTGACTCACACTGGAGCAGGTTTGCTGGGGAGCAAATGACTCTGGGGAGGATGAGGCTGGAGCAGTCTGAGAGACATTCTGTGATTTATGACTGCACCCCATACAAGTGACCCACATTGGGGCAGCTAGTGAAGAGATGAAGCCCCAACAGAAAGGACTCACATTGGAGGAGTTCATAGAGGATTGTCTCCCATGGGTGGGACCCCACGCTACAGCAAGGGAGGAATGCCACTCCCCCCTCCCCCTGATAAGAAGGAAAACAATCTGAACAACTTGTGAGGAGCTGACCTACACACCATTGCCCATCCAACCCCCATCCCCCCACTCTGCCATACCACCCTGGGGGGAGGAACAGAGAAAACAAGAATAAAGTTGAGTCCATGAAGAAGGGAGGGGTGCAGGGAGGTGTTCTAAGATCTGGTTGTACTTCTCATTATCCAACTCTGATTTCTGTGAGTGTAGGGTAATGTAATAAATTTTTTTTTCTTTTTAGTCTGTGATGAGCCTGTTTGGCCCATGACAGTAACTGTGGAATGATCTCTCCCTGTCCTTATCTCGACTCCTAAGCCTCTCAATATATATTTTCTCCCCTGTCCAGCTGAAAAGGGGAGTGATAGAGCAGCTTTGGTGAGCATCTGGCCTCCAGCCAGGGTCAAACCACCACACATGCTTATTTTAAAGAACTGAAACAAAAGCAAAGCAGACAGCCATGCAGATGACCAGAGGGCTGGAGCACCTTCCCTATAGAGACAAGCTGAGAGAGTTTGGTTTGTTCAGCCTTGAGAAAAGAGAAGGGTCTCGGTAGACCTTCAAGGAGCCTCCCAGTACCTAAAGGGGCCTACAGGAAAGCTGGAGAGGGACTAGAGTGATAGGACCCTAAAGTGGACCTTTAGTCCCTTAAAATCAGGTAGGGTAATTTTAGATTAATCTAATTCTTCCCTGTGAGGGCAGTGAGGCCCTGACACAGGCTGCCCAGAGAAGCTGTGGCTGCCCCCTCCCTGGCAGTATTGAAGGCCATGCTAGATGGACTTTCAGCAAGGCTTTCAATACTGTCTCCCATGACATCCTGATAGAAAAGCTGAGAGAGTATGGGATAGATGAGTGGACAGTGAGGTGGGTCGAGAACTGGCTGTCACACCGAGCTCAGAGGGTCGTGATCGGTGGAGCAGAAACTGACTGGAGGCCTGTGACTAGCGGTGTTCCCCAGGGCTCAGAGTTGGGTCCAGTCCTGTTCAGTATCTTCAGACGACCTTGATGAGGGAATAGCATCCACCCTCAGCAAGTACCTGATGATACAAAGCTGGGAGGGGTGGCTGACACGCAGGAACACTGCGCTGCCGTCCAGCCAGACCTGGACAGGCTGGAGAGCTGGGCAGGGAGAAACCAGATGAAATTCAACAAAAGCAAGTGTAAAGTCTTGCACCTGGGGAGGAATAACCAACTGTATCAATACAGGCTGGGGGATGACCTGCTGGAGAAAAGCTCTGTGGAGAAGGACCTGGGGGTCCTGGTTGACGACAGGTTGGCTATGAGTCAGCAGTGTGCCCTGGTGGCTAAGAGAGCCAATGGGATCCTGGGGTGCATCAGGAGGAGTGTGGCCAGCAGGTTGAAGGAGGTGATCCTCCCCCTCTGCTCTGCCCTGGTCAGGCTCCACCTGGAGTATTGTGTCCAGTTCTGGGCTCCCTGGTATAAAAAGGACAGGGATCTCCTGGAGAGAGTCCAGAGAAGGGCTACAAAGATAATTAAGGGCCTGGAACATCTAACCTATGAGGAAAGGCTGAGAGAGCTGGGGCTGTTCAGCCTGGAGAAAAGAAGACTGAGGGGGGACCTAATCAATGTTTATAAATATCTTAAGTATGGGGTGCAGGGAGAATTGGCCTGACCCTTTTCTACGGTCTGTGGAGATGATCTTTATGGTCCCTCCAACCCAAACAACGCTGTATACATTTCAAACTGGAGAAGTGAAGAAGGGCCTATTTTACTTTAGAACTCTGCCTTATTTTCATTAAGAATTCTACAGAAGCTCAGGCTACATGGACCACAGTTTTTTAAGTCACTTGCTGTCACTACCATCTTTTTTTTAAATAGATAATTGGGAAGAAGCATTATTATTTCTCTCTGTCTCAACTCCGATTGTTATGCTTTAAACTCATGACTGCAGCTACTGTGAACTTGTTTTGACTTGTGACCAGATAAATTTATATACATCTTCTCCATTCTCTCCTTTTCTCCCAATAGACACACAAGGTGTGCTTCTATTATACAATTCCTGTGAGAACTTGAACTTGGGGGTGAAAAACTCGGTGATACTGATCTCATAACTGGAGTCCATGCTTAAGCCACTGGATTGTTAAATTAATAAGAATACGTTAATATTTTATAATCATTCTAAAATTCAGTATTATTCCTACATTAGTCCTAAGTATTTACCACCTACCCGTATTTCCATATTTGGTATACACAGTACCCCAATAAGAGACTGAATCCCAGAATTTCCAGGTTTGCACAGGCTGATAATACCTAGAAGACATTAAATACATAATAATATTTCCTTAACCAACAAAAAAGTATTGGACACATTGTTAAACTTGGTTTATAGTCTGAGTACAAGCACAGATGAGAAACTGCAAAACAAACATTTTCACCTTTATAGTGTCACCTCCTTTCCAAACAATAGTACATATCAAGACTTTGTAATCACAAAATTTTGTTACTCCATTAAAAGCAATAGCTACTTTTACCCTTTCTACTGTGAACAATATTTTCAAATTATGCAAAAAAGTGACATTTACATGAGAAAGTGGCAGAAAGAAATGATAAAACTATCAGTAAAGAATGAAACAAAATTTCAAAGATCTGTGAAGTCTTAGCAAAACTGTGAGAAGTTCCTACACCAAAACTGTACCTTAGACTAACAAAGTAGTTGGTTCCTTTTAAATGCAGGTGAATTCTGCACAGCTAGTTTAGATGTACCTGGAATAACATTCTGTGCACTGTTTTGCCCCATCTTTTCCCAAAAAGCCAGCACCCATCTCCCAAGGTTTCGACACGACAGATTTAGCTTCACATAAATTGTAAGAGCCTCTCTTATAATTTGGTCCTTTTAAACTCAGAGTAAAAATACAGTATAGTATTTTAACATTAAGCCTTCAAATTACTTCTAAATGTTAAAGAATACCACCTAAAGCTTACACAGATTTTTCACCCTCAGTTTACATACAGTCTTTTCATTAAAAATGCACCTGCAAAGACTGTAACCTTATTCATTTCCTTGACCTCTTAATTATAAAGAGTAAGTTAAAACTTACAGAAACGTGCTATCCAGAAAAGAAACCCTGTTTCTTTAAATGAATAAAGAATCCAGGTCTATACATTTTTGTTTTGCACACTGTACATAAATCTAAGGTTTGTTTCTTCAAGAGTTACAAAAAAATAAAAAAAAAAATTACTCTCCTACTTATTTTCACTAATACCTATTTCATTTTAATGCCATGTGCTTTACATGAACTTGAATTCAAGTCCTCAATCTCAAAACTTCCATGTCACTGAAACTTGAGGTATATATATACGGTCACAGACACACTAAGGGGATTCAAGTGTAACACAGTGCACTTCAGAGGCCTTTCCAAGAGCAGACAGTGGCCACATCCCAACTGCCATGCAGAAATAGATTTGGGTGCATGCAGTCATTGCTGCATGACCCAGTTTTATTTCCAAGTGTATGATCACAAATGAGGATAAAGGACATAGTTATCAGCTCTGAAGAACAACCCAGTCTGGAAAATGAGAGTTGAACAGGAGAACACAGCAGTCAGAACTGAGAGGCAAAAACACCCCACCAAAATAAAACTACACCCCAAGCCTGGTTTAAGCTACACATCCTTTGGGAAGGCAGTGAAAAGGACACTATGATATTAGGCTCCAGCATTAAAAGTAACATAAAAAGATGAATGTGTAACATAGCAAGTACCATGGCAAGTAACATATTCCACGACAATTGCTTATTCAGATGCTTGAGCTTTCAGCCATATGTCTGAGTAAGGGAAGATGCAGGCACACTCCTGTAAGAAACTGCTTCCTAGAATTTGCAAAGATTCAAAGCTGTCAAAGACTTCTCAAGCTTCCTTCCCAAATAAATGAGAATGCATGAGAGAAACTTTTGAAGGATACTTGGATATTAAATCCTGCTTAGTGATAACTCTCAGAACATTAAAACAATAAGCTTAAGATGAACAAGGGTTTTTTTTATACAGTATGAATCTCTCCTGAATACAGCCTGTAAAAATCTTACTCAGTTTTGGAATATAGTAACATCAACTGATTTAGTTTATTTGCAAGTTTAGTTTGTATTGACTAAAGTTTATTGTATTTAGTTTATATTGACTAAAGAATGAGCACTTCCTAAGGCAGCCTCTTTATGTCAGGTATTGTAATATTTTAGAATTTAGAAAAATGTAAAACCTTGCTTTTTTCTATTCTTCTACATGAAAAATCACAGACTATGTCCATCTGCAATGTCTCTTCAGCTACTGCACCTGGTGAATGCATGTCCTAATGAAACTATTCTATTGGCACCTCTTCACACAGACAAGATTACTTTCTTACATTGGCAGAATCATCTCAAAGGTGAATTCCTACAATATGGTGATATTTTCAGGATCCTCTCACCATCAGATGCCAAGTACAAGCTACAACTTATAAGGTACTCTATATCAGGTGGTGGAACACCGTGACTTGTAAATGGAGTTAAAGTATGTACACATCCTCCAAATTACGTAAGACAGAACACATCTTAGTAGCATTGAAGGAAGGCACTAACAAAAATAAGACACATCAAATTAGACATATTTTGGTTTTAACAAGTCTCTCTTTTCCCCTTCCAAACATCCAACTTTAAACAAACCTCAAAGAAACAAACAAAAAAGTAATCTTACCTGCCCATGATCGAAATGCTGCTACTATCCCCATTTTACTAGCTAGGAACCGTGCTTCTCTGTCCTCCCTGTCATTACAACAGCAAATGTCATAATACAGTTAATTACTATAAAACAATGTTACTAACATGGCAAGAAAAAGTAGTTAACTGAGATTTTCAGATGGGGGACAAAACCCAAAGAAATTTTATACATGCAGAAATATTTATGTGTGTATATGTACATACTGCATAAAGATTAGAATTTTAAGTATTGTTACTTTTCTTTTTACAGGGGAGTTTTCATGGTAGGAAGATAAAAATCAAAGTAAACACTTGCATATAGTCAAATTAATCATTCTGTGCCTTCACTGGCAGCAAATCTATAGCTGGGACCAGAAGATTTGGACCTTACTCAACAACCCAGACCTGAGCATATAATGCCATTGGATAATTAAAACCACCTGAATAATCCAAGTTGGAAACAATCCTAAGAGGTCTCCAGTCCAAACTCCTGCACAAAGCAGTTGTCAGCTCTGAGACCAGACCAGGTTTTATACTCAAGGCTTTAACCAGTTTGGCGTCAGAGTTTCAAGGATGAAGGCTATAGGGCTTTTCCAGATGGCCTGTTCCAACACTTGGCTGACCTCACAGAAAAATTCCCCCACCCTTGTATCAAACTGAAACCTGTCTTGAATCAAGTTCTGTTGCTTCTTGCCCTCCCAACCTTCCACCACCACTAAGGGCCATGGCTACATCTTGTTGATCATGTCTTCACAGGTATTAGAGAGGCTGCTATTCAGGGGAAGGTATCCCCCAACCTCTTCTTATCCAGGCTACACAAGCCCTTTTAAGTCTTAAATGCTTAACAGTATTTTCGGAAGTTGCATTCTAATCTTCTACTTCAAGTAGCTTAGTATTATTCATTTGCCATTGCTTTTATTTTCACTTTGGAAAGAAAAACAGCTTAATTCCAAATCCATGAATACAACTGATAGCACAAGTAGCAGCCCTAGCACTTACTTGAGTTGTCCTTCTGCTGTGTCTGGATTATGCCTGTAGTGAAAATCTGTGTAAGGAGCTAAAATTCGCTGAACAAGAGAAAGACAAGCATTACTTTCACACGAAAATAAAGCTTTAATGCACTTTGCCTTTTCCTTGGTCTCACTCCAATCTATCATGTTATTTCTGCTTTCTAGATCATTATGCTTAGTCTAAAATGTTGTACTTTAAACTTTTTGCACTAACACACAGGGTGAAATCTGAGACTAAGTATTTTCATTCGTAATACATTTCATTTCTGTCACTAAACAAATAAAACAGAACCCACCTCTAATTCTACATCTGCTCGCACATACTGTCGGGTCTTTGGATGATTAATGAGGTGCAAAACTGTAGTTATCAGAGCTTCATTTATTCGACTTAGCTGACAATCAATCACATTTTTCAAGATGGTACTTAAACCACCCCGAAGGGCCACCACCTCTGGATTCTGAAGTGCTAGATGAAGAAAAAACCAAGTCACTTTGGCTTTTAAAAGAACTGACATTAGCAATCAATTGAGATTTTGGATCATAAAGAAAAATACTACTCAATCACCACTGTGCAGCAATTCCCAACTTATTTCCAACCAATTTTCCACACCAAAGCTTCTGGATTTCCCCACTAAAAAGTTTTGTGCTTCACTTGGCTGACATAAGATAAAAATATTTATACTAGAATATAAAGGTGTAACTGATTATTCCTTTAAATCCAAAGTTTGTCTTGAAAAACACTGCTGGATTTATTTCTCATTGATTGGTCTAAAAAAAAAAAATCCCACAAAAAAGCCCCTTTGAAAGTCAGTACCCATATGTTGGTAACAGGGAGTTTGCATAAACTGCAGACAGTCTTCACATGGACACAAATACTGACTTCCAGAAGCAGCTAACCACAGTACCCACAAAAAAAAAAAGTAAAAAGTAAAAGAAAAAAAAAAAAAGAGAGACTGTGTTTTGCAGTTCACTGACCGCTTACACATTTGTCAGCATCTCACATAAGGAATTCTACTTACTTCAAATCCATTAGGTTCAGAAATGTCAACTGTAACAGTGAAATGGTTTTAAGATAAACCAAAAATTTGCAAGTCTTAAATGAAAGAACAGCAGCACCTGAAATCTTCTGATACTTAAAGAGATTTTAAGTTAAAGTGATTTTGGTTTATAAAAAACTAATGACTAAAATCTATGAAGCTGACATTAACAACATTTAACATCCAATTCATTATTTAACAAATAGCCTTAATTATCTGATACAATCTATTTAACAGAACCCACAGAATAGAATCTCTTAAGACAACTGATGACAACTATGTCAAAATTTTTCTTAATTAGCTTTCAGTTATCTTACCTAGTTCACAGATAATGGCTATACATGCTCGAACCATTCTGTCTCTTTCTTGAAGACCATCATTTCCAACTGCTATCAAAGAATTAGTAATAGAACTGGGGAACAATGAAGCATTCACAGTGATCATCTGCCAAAAATGAAAGAAAAAGCCCTCTGGTTTCTTCATAATATTTCTCTAAATACACTCACAGATTCATCAGCATTCTGTTTCCTAGATACAACCAGACGGTTGTACTTGGCAAATCTTCAAAATTACTGCTTTTGTTCTTGAAATTCTTTGTCAATTTACCACTCTTCCTGCTTCAGTTTATTTTTTTAATCTTATTTCATCATAATATGAGGTTAAAGAGATGACTGTTGCAGAGAGAACCATGGCTAGCTTTTTCATCTTTTTCTCCCCCCAAGAACTGATTTATCAACAAAGAGTGCTATCCAATAACAAGTTAGATTACAAACTCTTCTAGAAGATTCATGGTATTGCAGCAGATTCTTCAATACCTACTGAACGGTTTAATTAGCCAAGGCTATAAACTTGTTTTATAGCAACATTAGATTGCTCCAGACTACAAAGGACAGTCAACAAAGAAGCTGATATAGTACTTGAAAGGCAACTGTCAGTAGCACCTCTACATCTTGCATACTACTTGTTCTTCCTAGAACTGCAGTGTAATTCAACTTCATGAGTTAAGTAGCTATGGGAGCAAAAACACAGACATGCCTTACTCAAATTTTCATCTTTGCTTTTCAGTTTAACAAGACCCACATGCATTCTTCAGTTAAAGAACTTTAAGTTAAAGAAAAATAAAGATATCAATATTTTTGAGCTGGAGAGCTGGGCTGGGAGAAATCTAAATGAAATTCAACAAGTCCAAGTGTAAAGTCTTGCACCTGGGGAGGAATAACCACATGTATCAGTACAGGCTGGGGGATGACCTGTTGGAAAAGAGCTCTGTGGAGAAGGACCTGGGGGTCCTGGTTGACGACAGGTTGGCTATGAGCCAGCAGTGTGCCCTGGTGGCCAAGAGAGCCAATGGGATCCTGGGGTGCATCAGGAGGAGTGTGGCCAGCAGGTTGAAGGAAGTGATCCTACCCCTCTACTCTGCCCTGGTCAGGCCCCACCTGGAGTATTGTGTCCAGTTCTGGGCTCCCTGGTGTAAAAAAGACAGGGACCTTCTGGAGAGAGTCCAGAGAAGGGCTACGAAGTTGATTAGGGGCCTGGAACATCTCCCCTATGAGGAAAGGCTGAGTGAGCTGGGTCTGTTCAGCCTGGAAAAAAGAAGACTTAGGGGGGACCTAATTAGTGTTTATAAATATCTTAGACAGGGGGAATTGGCCAGCCCCTTTTCAGTGGTCAGTGGAGACAGGACAAGGGGCAATGGCTGCAAGTTGGAGCACAGGAAGTTCCGCACCAACATGCGGAAGAACTTTTTCTCAGTGAGGGTCCCAGAGCCCTGGACAGGCTGCCCAGGGAGGTGGAGTCTCCTTCCCTGGAGAGATTCAAGTCTCCTCTGGATGCCTATCTATGTAATATGAGATAGGGAGCTGCTTTGGCAGGGGGGTTGGACCCGATGATCTCTTGAGGTCCCTTCCAACCCCTAAGATTCTGTGATTTTGAGACAGAAAAAAAATATTCATTTGCTCTACTGCAGAGGTCCTGCACCAAGGAAATCCTCAGCTGCTAATTTAGGACAATGAGAATTCACATCAGGTTAAGGAGCAGGACGCTGAAGGCAAAAAAAGCTTCAAAACAACAAACCAATACTAGAACTCCTCTCCCTCCACCAAGCTTTGACTACAAAGTCTCAGTTGAATATTTTTTCATAGTTTGTGAAAACAAAATATACATATCCACTTTAATATGGAATATCACTAATCAGACCTACTGCTAAGGAGGAAGTAGCTTTTTTGTCTGACTGCTTAAAAAGGGAACAACATAATATGCTATAGACAGCTCAGTCATGTAATATTTTTTCTGCTAGCAAATACAAGTGAGATGTAAAAAACTCATGCCTCATTATCCATTAAAACACCTAAAATCTTACTGTTAGTTTTCTAAGGTTTTGTTTAATATCCCTTGTATTTCCAACAAAAGCAACCTTATCTTCATTATTTTTCCAAAATTGTTTTGTCCTGTATTAATTTTTCAGCTTCCTTAGATGCTTACACATATTTATTCAGAGGGGATTAATCATTTTACCTTATTTGCAGCGGATGTCAAAATGAGAAGAGTTCAACCATTATGAGAAATACCTTAAACACTTTAACAAGTTTATTTTTAAGACGTGTTTTTGAGAAACTTCTTGCCATACATAAAATGTTGTCACCCACAAAACAGGAAGCTTTAAGATAGGACTCTAAAGAAAAAAAACAAACTTCCCCACCCACTCAGTCTTTCACTTTTACAATGGCATGAAATAACAAGAATTAGCAACAGAACTGGTGTGTACCAGTCAACTCTACAAAATTACAACCTCTTTTTTTCTACTGACAGACACGTACTTAGTGTAAGAACACAAGTAGTTTCTTATGGTTGTTCTGCTTCATGGTTTTTCTTTGGGTTTAAGATGTGAGAAAAAGATATTAAGATTCAATTCCAAGTACGTTTTTAGAACAGATAAAAGCTACATTTGCTCATTCTGCTCTAGGTATTGAAATGCAGTTCTAAAGACCAAGGACAGGAGATGCAAGGTTACTTATAAGCAACTATGATGAAATAATAAACAAAACCTATGAATTTGTCTTTAAAAATTCCTTTTAAAAAGAAGAAGAAAGATAGATTTCAGTTCATATTGTACCTAGTCCTGACTTGTCCTTTGAAAATAAAGCATATTGCTTACTAATTTATTTTTAAAAAAACCCAGGTCTTACTGGCTACTCCTTTTAGAAGCAACTTCATGCATTTCTTTTCATGGCTCAAGACACTGCTAAATTGCAAAGCTCTAAATAGGAAATGGAGAGGTGACTAGTCAAGAGGCAGTGAGAACACAAAGCCTTAAAAAAACCCCAGACCCAAGATTTAAACACTTTAAGTTCTTTTTCTTTTCCTCTTCATATGCTATTTTAACCTGCACATTTTTCAACAAGTTTATAATTAAATGCTTTTTATAAATATACATAAATAGGATTAACATTTTCTGGTTTTGCCCTACTTTAATACAGGGAAGAAAGCAAGAAAATGTTTTGAAGTTTTGTATCTATGCTATTCTCATATGAGCATTTTTGCTATCAGAAGTGAGGATAAGAACTGTGTCCAGAATTTGGAGCTGAAAATAATAGTTCTGTGATGTCAGTGGAAACCAGTTCAGCTCTTTCATGTCTCAGAGTAAGTTATGCATCAACTCCTGCATAAAGGTCTTGCAGACCCTTTTAGGAAACCTCTGCATCTGAGACACTGAAGGAGATGAACAGAGATGGGGAAAAGGCAAGAGCAGGGTAAAAACGTGTGTAAAAATACAGAACAAATTCCACACACAGACATCCATGCACAGCATCCTTGTACAGTGATGTAGGGGAAAAACACTGGTGACCAACTGTGTCTTTTTTTAATGCTTATCTTTAAGGACCATTTTTTCAAATCAAACTAATGGATTTATTTCTTCTGTATTCCCTTGTTCCTTTCAAGCAAGGCCGAAGTCTGCTCAAATAGGAAATACTCAAAAAAGTCCAAGAATGAGAAATTTCTGACCAGAATATTACTAATTAATTTTAAAAATCTATTTCCATTTCATCTTCTGATCTAAGTTATTATGTCGAAATTCTGAAACTCTTTTTTAAAAGCAGACTAGCAAAGAACTTAAACTGCTATTTCCTCAAGAATCCATTGTTTCTGGTTTTTATATGTCTGGTATCTACGCTCTATAATTTTCTTCTTGTTACAACTGTTTATCAAACGTATTATCTCTTCTGTAAGACAGAAACCAAGTGAGCTTATTATAAGAAATACACAGCTTCATATTTTTAACCTATATATATAAAAATAAAATACACATAAATGTATGTAATACACAAACCAGACTAGAGACACACAATACTACTGTGGAAACATTCTTCTAGTAACTACTTCAAATGTCACTTTTGGTGCTTTTCCTTAAGATGCTGTCGTGTCTTAGCCCCAGCCATCAGCTGAGCACCATGCAGCTGCTTGCTTCTTGCCCAGTGCCTTGACATCGTTCTCATCCTATATCCCACACACAGCACTACACTAGCTACTACAAAGAAAATGAACTCTAACTCTAGCCCACCCAGAACCAATCCTCAGTGGAAGAATACAAGCATGATAAAGAATAGCAAAATTCAATAAAAAGACACAATACTATGTTGCTTGAAAAGAAAAAAAGCCTTCAGTAGCTTCTCTAGGATGAGCTTGAAAACTCAGCTACCATATCTTCAAATGTTTGGGGTACACAGTACAGTAACCACTGGAGACCAGCTATGTCTTACTATTTGAGAAACAAACTATGGATAGCATCAACCTCTATGGATAAAGCAATAAAGCCAGAAGCATTCCTTAAACTGACTGTTCCAACAATAACGATTTGCCTCATTTCTCAAATAGCAGAAAGTCTCCCATCCTGAATTCACAGATTAAACATACTACAAAGTTTCATTAGCTGAAACTTAACAATATGGTTTTTATACCCTTGAATTCATCATTTGATAAGCATTTTTCCAGATCTTACCCAGTATGATCCTTAACAAAGGAAAATTAAGGTTTTTTTCAGCCCTTTCAAGATTATCAGTGGTAGAAGATTAAAATCAAAGTGACTCTCAACACTACCCTTCCTTTTCTCTTTCAAATTACCAGCTATAATTTCTTTATTTATAGTAAGGACAGGTATCAGACATTGTGTGAAAAAACTGCTTATGGAAAGAGCTGTCAGTCAGCACAACTGATAATTCCGTATATATTTAGATGTTACCTTTCTGACTAATCGAAGTGCTTGTGTTCTTTCTACTTCATTACTCTGTTGTATGTCAATGCACCTAAAAAGTAAAGAAACAACACATTGTTTATGGCAACACTTTCTCCTTAACTGTTAACATTTTGAGTAAATATTTATGCAATTGAATAAAACAGAAGAAACAGAAAATAACAACAGATTGTTTAAAAATTCTTGGTTGATGAGGAGTAGGTCAGGGATGAATGAAGCCATCTGGACATCCATAAATCCACAGGTCCTGAGAGGATGCACCTGGGGGTCCTGAGGGAACTGGAAGAAGTCATTGCTAGGCCATTATCCATCATCTTTGCTAAAACCTGGGAAATGAGAGAGGTGCCCAAGGACTGGAGGATAGCAAATGTTACTCTGGTCTTCAAAAAGGGCAAGAAGGAGGACCTGGGTAACTACAGACCAGTCAGCCTTACATCCATCCCTGGAAAAGGTGGTGGAAAGACTTATGCTTGGTGCTGTCTGTGGCACATCAAGGATAAGAGGGTTGTTAGGAGCAGTCAGCATGGTTTTACCAAGGGGAAGTCATGTTTGATTGATCTAATAGCCTTTTAAGAGGATATAACCAGGTGGATAGACAATGGTAAGGCAGTAGATGTTGTCTACCTTGACCACAGTAAAGCATTTGACACTGTCTCCTACAGCATCCTCATGGCTAAACTGAGGAAGTGTGGTCTGCAACATCAAGTAGTGAGGTGGATTGAGAGCTGGTTGAAGGGAAGAAGACAGTGAGTTTTGATCAATAAGACAAAGTCTAGTGGGGGGGGCTGTATTTAGTGGAGTCCCTCAGGGGTCGGTCCTAGGACCTGTACTATTGATGACCTGGATGAGGGAATGGAGTGAACAGCCAAGCAAGTTTGCTGACAACACAAAACTGGGAGGGGTGGCTGACACCAGAAGGCTCTGCTGCTGTACAGCAAGACTTAGACAGGCTGGAGAGTTGGGCTGAGAGAAGTTAATTGAGATTTAACAAGGGCAAGTGTAGAGTCTTGCATCTACGGAAAAACAACCCCAGGTACCAGTACAGGTAGGGGACTGGCCTGCTGGAGAGCAGTGTAGATGAGGGATCTGGGTCCTGGTGGACAGCAGAATGACCACAAGCCAGCAATGTGCCCTCAGGGCTAAGCAGGCCAATGGCATCCTGGGGTGTGGGATGTATGTGGGATGTGGTTAGTATGTCAAGAGAGGTCCTTCTCCCACCTGGTGAGACCACATCTGGAATAATGTCCAGTTCTGGGCCCCTCAGTTCAAGAACGACATAGAACTCCTTGAAAGAGCCCAGCCCAGGGCCACCAAGATGATGGAGTGGAACAATTTCTATATGAGGAAAGGCTGAGGGAGCTGGGTCTCCATAGCCTGGAGGAGACTGAGGGGTGAGCTTATTAATGTTTATAAATTTGTAAAGGGTGAGAGTCAGAAGGATGGAGCCAGGCTCTTCTCAGTGATGGCCAGCAATAAGACAAGGGGCATCAGGTGCAAGCTGGAGCATAGGAAGGTCCATGTGAATATAAGGAGGAACTTCTTCACTATGAGGGTGAGGAAGCACTGGAGCAGATTGCTCAGAGAGGTTGTGGAGTCTCCTTCTCTGTAGGCATTCAAACCCTGCCTGGATGCATTCCTGGTGATTTAGTCTGGGTGATCCTGCTCTGGCAGGGGGGTTGGACGAGATGCTCTCCAGTGGTCTCTTCCAACTCCTGATGTTCTGTGATCTATATCAGTATATTAAATCCAGTAAGATCTTAACAAGAGAGGCATTAGAAACACTAATGTTTACATCCACTCATCATGCTGATCTTACAATCTCGTTCTTTGTTCACCCTTTGTTATTCTTCTGTGTGTCATAGGCTATACTTAAAATTGCAAATTCTTGGGCATTTTACTCCTGATTGTAGCAGAGCCTCTGAAGCATTACGATACCAAGAATCACAACAGCTTCCATAAAACATCTTAAGACATGGAAATTACTGATATTTCAACCTTATAATTAATGATTAACGGCATTTATGATTAAAAACATGCTTTTAAAAAGTTGGTCATAATATGATATATTAGGACAGCATTTTATTTGGATTATCAGATGCTGTGATGTATCATCCTACTTTTACAGGACATTTATACTGAAGAAAAAGGGCTTTTATAAAACTATGTATGAAGAACAAAAGAGGATATGAAAACACCTTTGCTTAGCTGTCTCAACCATGAAAAAATGATTTACATTTGTGTAATTTACAAGAAGGAAGAATAGAAAAATTACCTGGCTATCAAGTAATCCACTTTCAACTTTAGCACCTTCTGAAGAACACTGGAGTCTCGAATGAGATAGCGGAGGGCTCGCAATCCTGCTGCTCGCACCTCTTTTGCTTCGTTTAGTAAAGCTAACCTCAGACTACAATGAAGAAAACAAGCAAGACCATCATTTAGCATCAGGCAGACTTCATCTTACATGCATCATCTACCCATTTAACATAAAGTCTGAATTTTAAAAATAAGTGTTCTGCATAAATTTTCTGTCTTTGAGATATTAACCTGCAGAGCATCGAAGGCAAAACTTCCTTCACCCTGCCAAAAGATGTAGACAATATGTTAATCTGACAAAGCCACAAACAAACACTTTTCCCCCCAAAGAACAGCTTGCCCATACATGAAATGATACATGACCAAGATCTGTACACAATTTGTTACTGAGAAAACAGCCAAGCACAGTATTAGTCTAAGAAAATGAACAGGTAGAGAGAATTTCCTCGTCTGCTAGATTGACAACCCTGCGTGAGTCCTCAAAACAATGTCTTGACTCCTAATAGAGACAGATTTGCACATTAAATAATTACATGCACCACTCAAAGATGTTATGGCACCACGTTATGTTTTGATGACGTATGTCAGATTTAGAACTTCAGCAGCTTGCACAGATTTTTACTGATTTCATTTTAACATATAACCAAAACATACTACCTTCAGACAAGTTTTAAAAGCATTTTGTTTGCACCAAGGTGAGCTTTCCTAAACATAACCATCAGCAGAAGTTAATTTCCTAAACTGTCTAGGTAAAAAAGATGAGACACAGAAGGTAAAAAGAGATGAGACACCAAGGGTCTCCAGAGATGTATTCTGAAGTATTAAGTGACATGCTTATTTTGAAGGCACTCAAAAAGTCCCCCAAACCAGTCAGACCCAAAAACCAAACCCCAACCTAACAATGACATATTTTAGTAGGATTCTTTCAGTGGACATCTAAGAATGTAAGTAGTTGAGCGAATGAACTTCTACCTATGCAGATAGCTTATTTTTTCTTGTCTTATTCTAGGATTGTCATGCATGATAATAAGCTACTCCAAGGTCAAAGTGTCTTATGAATCTTTCTGGAGATTAATTGGTTTGTGTGGAATTCACCTACAGGAGCCTACTTCCAAGTGATACCTAGACAAAGCAGAGAGGCTGTAGTATTATATACAAATAAACATGATCTGATTGTTATTTTCAGCACAATGTAGGGAATTATCTCAGAAAGACCATCTTTGCTGTAATAACCCAATATGTTTCTTCACATAAAGTGCCACTTTACTTACTTTAAACTGAACTAGAAAAAAGATTCTTGATACTGTGAGGTTAAAAAAAAATCCTCTACAAAACTTGTACTAGCAAAGAGATTAATTTCAAAAGTAATTCAAAAAAGCGAACAAGTAACTCCTCAATTACACTGAACAGACAGATAATAGGTATTCTTCAGATCATGAATCACGTTTTGTTGCTAGTACTGCAGCTTTGCAGAAATGGAAGTCTGAGGAATGTTCATTTAAGACTCTATTCTACTCAATGGTATTCTTCTATGTGGACTTTTACCTCACAGTTTACACATGGTTTGTATATACTAAAGGAAACTCTGCTCAAGTGTCATAAGTCAGAAGTTACCCATTACTCATGCAAACAATGTTTTTTTTTATCCGTGACATTTCTTATTAGGGTGGACAAATACTGATCCCCCTCCCCAACCCCACCAAGGACATGGCTTTTATATTTGAGATAAAACCTTTTCTTGAATGGCAGACCAAAAAGACTCCTTAGACTAACAGCTTCTCAGAAGTAATCAATACTTTGAAAGTTTGTTCTACAACTCGCAACAGGAGCATACTCTTAATTTAAGAATTGGCCATAGTGAAGCCACTACAAAGGACAACACTATCAGCATTCAAAAGCAGAAGGTACCAAGAAAGGATGCATCGCCATCTTTAAACAGCAAGAATGCAATCAGTATATGAAGCTCACTAGAATGATATAGACCTCATAAATGCCATAAAAATCCATAGAGGTCTAATGAAAGCTATGACATAAATAAGTGTACAAGGCTGAACAAACATACCTCCATTAAAACTAAAAGCTAAGCAAAAAACCTGACTGGCCAATGACTGAACTGCAAAAAACTGAGAGAAGCCTAACCTTATAAAACAATGAAGATCTGCTACAGCAGGTAGAAAAATACCTGTATGTAGGAAAACGTATGTCTATGTGTCTATGTTTATGTGTTCTGACTTCTCAGTTGTACCACAAGTAGAAAACTTGAGAAATTAAATCAGACCTGCTGGATAATCCAAAAGGAATGAAGCATGTAAGACACCAACAGAATTAAGACAGTATGAATAAAATGCTTGTTTCTATGTCATTGCTTTAGAGATCTGTATGAGGATACCTATCCTAAAGTCTTTTTCAACATACAAAATATGAGTTAGACTAAGAAGTGAAAACAGTGGAAGAACTGGAGGAAATCTATTTGTAAGCACTGTCAGTGGCCCACCAAGTTTCACATCTCAGTGTTTGGGAATACTATTAACGTGAACAATCTGAACGTTCTATTATATATGTTAATGGTCAAGATGGAGAAAAGGTGATAAACAGGTCTATACAAAAAGGATTCTGACGGGCATTCATAGGACTATTTATGATCTCAAAATAAAATCACCTTAGACTAAAACTAGCCAGCAATATGTAGCACTCAGAGTTACACAACCTATATCATATAGACTTCACACAAGTTATTACAATAATAAACAGGCATAAGGTGTTGCTGAAGATTGAATTATGGGATTTAAAGATATTATAAAGTCATGTAAAGTACTTTAATCAATCAAAATATCAAAAGAGAAATTCAAAGAGCAGAGGTGAACACAAGATTCACAGCTTTTTGGCTGATTTTTATCCAAGTTCACAATCTTCTTTTATAGGTAGCATTTAATATCAGGAAGCAGTGGGAGTAGAAATTCAGAGTGCAACATAGTTTATATTAGTAAGAATGGGATGGGGTTATGAAAAAACTCCAAGGGAACTTACAAACTGTACATACGCCTAGTAAAAAGATAGCAAAGAAAGATTGTTAGATGTAACAAATGCACATTAGGTTAGAAACTGTGTTATAAACCTATACTACACAATTTTAAAATAGATATCAGATTAAGAAAACTATTTTTAATATCAGCATACCATGTGCATCTATAGCTGAAAGCCCCCAAAACATTTCTGGGTAAGAGAGCAATAAAATAAGCGTCACTGCCAAAGTGAGTAGCTTCCTAAGACAGCAAGAAGGCTGATAAAAATTAAGACAGATAAAGCCTACAAAACTAACAAAGGATGGAATAAGAGAGGTACCTATTAAAGAATTACTTTCACACCTTTTTCTAAAGCATTTCATCCACTTACTACAGAAAGATGACCATGATTTGACAAATCTCTGATCCAGCCCAGCAATTACGTGTATTTTGAATTTTGCTTATGGTCAAAGCCTCTTGGTACGTTTTTGTAAGACCTCAGAAGCTTGAGGCATAACAACATTTCATTTTCTACATGGCTCAAGGCTTCTACTCATTTGTGAAACATATGGAGATCTGGGAACCTGAAATGCCCATCTACACTGGGAATGACAGTGAAATATGTCACTTATTTCTATCTACTGGCAGGAAGAAACTAGAATCAGGCACCTGGACTGACAAAATCCTAAGAAAAGGAGTTTTAAAAACTGTATTTTAAAATTTAAAATAATTGCTATTATTGCAGACTGCAACTTTCATTTGGGTAAAATTTCTACCAAGGTTACTGACCCCAAAACTAGAACTTTATAGGAAATCTACAATTATTCTTTAAATAACAGGTTCTCTTTACAGTCTAAAGCTTTAAGGTTAACCATTCATACTTCACAAATGCAGAAAACTCAAAGTATTTATTGCATCCAAATATCTTTTTATGTTTAAGTCTATTCTGTTGAACAGGAAGGTTGCCTATGGAAACGTGAGATAACACTGGGAACATCAGCAGAGCAAATTACAGAACTTGCATGTTATTTGCAAAGAAATATGTAATTAGCCTATTTGAAGGTTATTTCCAAAATTTAAAAGTTTTTTGTAGGTTACTCAGAATGGCTGTATGCCATATAGCAAAATAATATACAAAAAATAATGCAGAATGGCTCTAACTCTGTAGAGCAGAAGTCTTAAATTCACCTGAAAAGTCTGTTTCATGACAATCCAACCTATAAAAATATTTCTGAAAAATACAACAGTAAGGCTGATTAACATTTTTAAGATGTAAATATTTTAGTAGTACCCTCAATTTTGAGAGCTAAGACTACAGCAGAACAACCTACCTAAAAAAATTGCTTCTCACGTACATACAATGAGGAACCTTTGGACCAACCAAAGTAGTGACACTAAGCAAGATTATTTTCTAGCCACATGTCATCTTTTTTTAAGAAGCCATTTTTCATATTTTCCTAAGTAGGGGGCCAATTTTTTTTCCTGTGTCTGCTGAGAACAGACTTTTTCCTCTCTTGCTTATCAATACCCGTAATTGTGATTGGATCAGCAGACCTTCCTGCAAACTTGTTCCTACAAAAACATTAGGAACATCTTTTAATATTTGTATTTAAAAATAATTGGTAAAGAGCACTGAATTTTGAAGTTATACTCTTAAATGATGTTTAGTCTCATCATAAAGCACTATAATGGATGATATAAATAAGACCAGAAGATAACCTACAAAGCTTACCACAAAATATGCATTCACAGAAATATGCCAATTTTTTTTTCAGTTCTAGCAAGGAAAATTAGTTCAATTTAAGAAAATAGCTTAAAATATTTCCACAAGAAATTACCCAAGTCTTCCCAACATTTTACTTGAAGAGCTTGCTTTCATAAGTCAGATAACTAGATTGAAAGACCAAAGAAATATTAAATACTAGATTTTAATTTTTTCTGCCACCAATGCTGAGCTTCAGGACAAATGTACCAATGTCTGGGTTAGAAAAGAAGGTCTGAAAAAAGCATGGAGTTGCTTCTGACTGTCAGAAATGGCAACAATATAGGAAAATTCCACTTGAAAGTACCTACACAGAGTACTTCAGTAGCAGGGAAAGCAAAGTATTTTCTGCAAGCGCAGAGATATTTACAGGTATTTTTATGTTTATGAGGAATACAATGAATATTAGAGGGCTTTTCCCCTCTTTGCCTGAAAGAGAATGCAGTTCTGAGTTCACTCATTAAAATATTTCTAAGGTATATGTTTCATTGTGAAATTTCAAACATACTAGAAAAAATACTAGCTTGAAAGTACAAATAAAGTTTGTTTAATGGCACCCAGAACAATAAGAGTACCTTATTATTGCTCTAGTTCTCCTTACTACTTACCATATTATGATGCTGTCATATGTAAAGCCTAGCTTTTCTTCAGCGTGGCCAGTATTACATAGAAGCTGAAAGTAAATGAAAAAATCTGTTATTTTTACCTCTTTAAAAATGAGTATGTAAAACTCTGTATTTTTGGCAATGCTTCCAAAGAAACTTGAGAAATTTCATTCATGGCAAAGGGAAGGTTATCAACTTCAGACTTCCTGTGAATTTCTGCTGTCAGTATTCTGTTCCTATACAAGGCAGACATACAAACATCTGTGGCCTCTGATACCTTGCACAATTGTGTAAGCTGCCTACCAATCAGGTTCTCAACAATGGATTGCTCCTTTTGCTGCTTTTAAGTTCTTTTTGGAAGAATCACTAGTTGAGCAATTTGTCATCTCTGCTTGTATTACCAAGACTGAAGTCAAAGCACATCTGTGTTCCAAACAGGGCTTGGGTGAGTTTTGGAGCAAAGACTGGTGCTGTTGGTTCACTGCCATGTTCTGCCACAGCACTACAGGCACAGAAAAAAAGTCAGAAGGTGTTGCCAATGGCAAGTGTCCATAACTGTCCTTTGGCCTGGCCTCACATTGATTCCATGGAACCTCTATCTCTTTTCCGGAGATCAGAATTTATGCACATGAAAGACACCTATAAACTGTCACAAATTCTGAATGTTTCATCCATATGTATGCATTTTGAACACAAGACTGAAGATTCACAAGTACAGTTTTTACATCCAAAACCAATCTCAGAAGGAGCAATCTAGTGTGTGATGATGTTTTAGCCTCTTAAGCAAAACAGTGCTTTCTCTAAGAGCTGATGACAAAGAAATTCCTATTAACCTTTTTGTATCCCTAGCTAAAATTACAAAATAATTATAGCATCCAAATTCCAAAGCACTTTTCCAAGCACTTCCAAAAATTCAAGTGACTAATACCGATTGCCATAGCTTTGCACTTTGTCCTCTTTTTGAAACAGGCATGTTCAGTTCTGAGCTGGTGCAGTATTAAGTTTCTCTTCAGTGAGGAATACAGTGTTTGTGCTAACTAGTGAAGACCCCTGCTCTGAAAGTACTAAAATATATAAACCCCTGCCCAGCATTCTTTGTATGTGTTTACTGCTAACACTAAGAAATGTATAATAAACTAAACAGTTAACATAGGGGTACTGTAAGTTGAAACACTCAATATGTTCCATGCTCCCTTTCTACTGTTCACCTCCACCTGAAAAATCAACATGTTGTACAGAAATTCTGCTTTTAAGTAAATGTATTTAATTAGCGTAATGATTTATATTCAAAACTTAGGTTTATGTTCAACAAGTGAAAGTTCATCCAAAGATCACATTATATTTTAAGAAATTATTTTTCATATTCTGAGAAAAATGCAGTGATAATGCTGAAATAAAATTTTAATGAGACATTATGAAACTGGCCTGAATCAGCTCCACATTTGTGCTCAAATTATCCAAGTGACTTGAAATTTTACATTTTTCTTAACGGTAGCTGTAACCACATATGATCATAAAAACATAAGGAAAGTTGTTATATAACCTCGTTCCCCCACCTTTCAGATCTAAATGATAACAAAACTAGACAATTGGTGTATTAACTGGTTATGACAGTATGTCACTTCCTAGCATCAATCTATTTTTATGCCATGCTGTCGGACTGCCTAAGGCCACCACTGCTGCTTTAGCATTTCTATTGACATCTTATGAACTGTAAAAATTGGCTGGTAGAGTGTAAGCAAAACAGTGTGAGAAGACAGTGAGTAAAACCAGTTCATTGTTCAGTTTCAGACAAGTACATCAATAGTTGTTTAGGCTTATCACTTATATATCTAAATGTCTCCACATCATTCTGTTCCAGAAACAAATGAGAAATCCTAATTTAACATGCCAAATTACTCTCAACAGTCTTTCTTTCCACTTTAAAAAAAATCCACAGAATTATAGTTCTAAGGTAGGAAAAAACAGTTCTGAGAAAGCTGGTATTGTGTGCACTCATGCACTTTTGAAGCAAGTCTCCAATCATTGCACTTACCATCAGTTTGCATCTTCAAGTTCCAAGATGAAAACTAAAGTAGATGATGTGTTCCAGCAACCCACCTAGCTTGCTGTAATTGCTAAAGAGCATTCAGTTCACTAGACCAGCTCAGGGCTACTTGTAAGTAGCCATTCCTACCAAAGGCCTGTAGTGTGGTTATTAGCTCCCCAATACCAGCTGTTTTCCTCTCTATACAAGCTCTCATCGCGCACAATCCCACTCATGTAGAAAGAGATTTGACCACACCTTGAAATTAAAACTTATCGTCATGTAATCCTACAATTCTTACAACTTATGTTAAGTTTAACCGATGCATGGACACAAATTTTTGCATACAATGATAATTATTTAAATGTCTGATGGCATCTGTATATGCATGTGAAATAATTCTCTCAGAGAATGACCAGATAAAATTGGTTAAAATAGCAAGTACAAGATCAGTCACTGAAGCTTATTCTCATTCTAACACATCACCATTACATATTTATTAGCTTTACTTGCAATTTACATATGGCAGTGTGCTGACAGGATTTCCAGCTAGAGAAGAATTTAAAAGTTAGTCAGCAAAAACCGAATTCAGAAATGTCTCAGTGATTTGAAAGGGGTGCCCAAATTCAAAGGAGCAGCATATTGTATTCTTCAGGGTACCACACATTAAAAGACACAAGAAAACTGTGTGTGAAAAGGAGCCCAGCAGAGAAATACCAGATGCCCTGAAAACATTCAGAATATTAAATGCAAAAACAAATTTCAAAAGGAAAGCAAGACCTGTAAGTTACAGGTATACACTAAATGAATTAATGTGAGGTCATTTCAGAAGTAAAAGAAAAAAGCAACTTTACTTTTGGAAGTACTAATAAAACTGCATTATGTTGGATGTTAAGAGACCTTTTTTCTCCACCTCACTGCCTGCTCTCAAAACTGGATGAACAACAAAAACTGAGTGCCACATTGTATGAGTAGACCAAATGGTAAATTGAAGGAGAAAAATGTACGCAGCAGCTAGAAAATACACCCATGAAGGCTGAGCCATTAGATTTATTTAGTCTACGGAAAAAAACCCTGGCAAAAGTAAGCTTGGGTTAATACATGTTTAAAAGGGGGGAAAAAAGTTATTAAAGTTACTATAAAGAAGATACTGTTTAGCTGGTCTCAATGCTTTGGATGTTTGCTCAGTTATAAATGTCTGGTCTTAAATATACTAACAGGAAAACTTTGCCACTTCTCATTTCACCTTCAGACAACTTTAAGCCAGTCTGATTCTGGCTCAAAGGTAGTGATTTTTGTAGATGGCTGAATTCCCAACAAAGTCATACAACTGTGTTATGTTTGACTGTAATATTAATAATTAACATGTGTATTGTAGGCAAGCAGTCTCAGAACGACACATTGCTGTAGTTCACTGAGGTGACAATGGATTATCACATCATGTAAATGCCTGGAATTCTGCAAACACGCTTTATATTTTTCCATGTACAGATCATATAAAAATGTATGTATCTGTATACATCACAATACATTTTACACAGAGTATACTTTGCTTCTTAAAACTGCCAATAAGTCAACTCTAAAATTATTTTTTAAGTACTGGTCAATGAATGGGAGTAGTACAGACAGTTTAAGGGTATGATTTCAAATTAAGACAAAATGGTACTTAGACTAGGCCAGACAGTGACTAACTTACAGTGAAGGGTTTTTTCATGTTTACTGTCAGCTATGAGTTTTTCATGCTACTTGGATGAGTCATAGCAATATGAGTAACACATCAACATGTCTTGGAAACAGTAGCTCAAAACAACAAAACCACAGCAGGTCAACAGCATACACAAGCTGAGTGCACACTGAGACCATTCAAATTTATATTTGCAGACCAGTCACAGCAGTTACTAGGTAAAAAGCATGATGATATTCTCCGTCTCCAAAATGCAATTATTATACCATCATTTTGGAAATATAGTTTGAACTACCACTGGTAATATATATGAGGAAACTACTCAGTAGATCCTAGTTTTAAGAGAAGCCTCAACTGAAACTGCACTCTGGATTTAGACTCATTAGCTGTCCAGGTTCGCCCCACAGCTGAATGTCTCTATGCAGAGGTTCTGTTCCCATCTGCTACGTACGCCTTCATGAGATTTCAAGTTTTGCCCATAGCAGTTTAGCTACTTAGAAGAATGATGCAGTCAGTCCACACTACATTCAGAGTCTGAGATACCTGCCCATTTTGTAAAGGACAGCTGACACTAAAACGACAGCCTATGAAGCAGAGAGAATCCACAAAAGCCTCTGTAGCCTCAAACTCAATCCATATTCCAGTGAAATTTAGCACCATTGTTAAAAGCTAACAAATATATAAAGCAGACTAGCAAAGCCTCATTAAACAGTGAGTTACTTTTGAGCAGATTTACAGTTTTCCATATCACTGATGCTATCCAACTACTAAGAACCACATCTGTGGATCTTTTCTCTGTTCATTATTTAAATAGGCTTAGAGTTTTAAAAAATGTATAAAGGATCTTTCAGAACCTAACAGTGGGATAAACCTTCCATAATAAAGGATTTAAATAAATACTTAAATGCTATTTTAAAAGATTCTAAATAAATACTAGGCAGATGCAATTGTACAGTTCCTTATAGTTTTCTGTAATTTATGACTGACTTGCTTCTCATGGAGGTGGGGAAAACCCCAAAGCAGTAACCATGATATTTTAGCATTAATCAGCAGAAGCTGGCAAACTTGAAGGTGCTTGCTTTATGTAGCTGGCCATATAAATGAAAGATAGGTAATCCTACTTAGCTTACTTAGACTAAAGGCACATACTGAGCCTGTGAACTGCTGTGACAGAAAGTATCACTGACCATATCCTAGAGGTCAGATCTTTAAACAGTTTTCTGGTCAAAATTCATGTTGGCTTAAATACTGATATAAATAGTTTGAAAAGAACACTAATAGAGATTAGACAATATTTCATAAACTTTTTTCCCCACAAAACTGCAGCTTCATATACTAGGTGAGGAGCAGATGAGAAAAAAAACCCCACTGTTGCAATTCAAAACTAGAACTAACTTTTCCATAGCCTGAGTATCACCAGATTTGGAATGCTGATTTTTTTGAAGCAGAAAAATGTTAACAGCACCTGTTGGGCAAGAGCAACCCATATTCTGCAGGTAAAGAGACAAAAAAAAAGTGTTAAAGTTTTAACTAAGAAGCAGTAGCTAAAACTTGATGAATGAATTGCAAATTTTTGTAAAATACCATGCATACAGAATACTTTCATAGTAAGTATGGGTGCTGAGTTACACTTCTCCTGAAGGGAAGGAATAAAAGTTACATCTCTTAGACATGCAAGGTTCACACAAAGTACCAGGCTTGCTGTATCACCTTCACAGACAAAGCAACAAATCCTGTTGACAACCATTATTTAAATAAATTTTATTTAAAAGTATTTAATTTCTGCAAAACTCCTGAGTCAATTTCAGTAATTCTTAAAAGAAGATTATTTTCCTTCTCCTTAAGTAACAGAGGGGAACACCAGACCCTACCTTAAAAATCTAGCCTTCTTCCAAGGAAATAAACCTGAACCTAACATATCTCAGGGATTTTCATATTAATAGAAAACATCTACCATGACCTCTGTCAGGAAAGTGCACATTAACTTGTTTCCATATTAATACAAGTATTTTACTTTGCCTGGCAAAAAAAAAAAAAGTATTTCTTCTCAATGCAAGATCTGCCCAGTCTTCAAAGTAGAATCTGGGACAGCAGGGAGCAACTGTTTAGACTGGTGCTGACATTTTCTTTAAAGTATAATACTCCTAACAGGAAACTTTATAGATTTTTGTGTATTATTTTGCCAGAAATAGGCTATAAATAATTTCAAAGGTCCTTTCCCTGTCCATACAGCAAATACCATGGATAACTAGTAGCCTTTCAAGTATGGACCATAAAATGCAAGATTTTACAAACAAATCAAGTTAATCTTCAATAATTCTATGACAAGATACAAACATCCTCAGGTCTTAGCACATCTTCCCCTCACTATCTCACAAAGGGGGAACTGAGACTATACCAATTCATGCCAGAAGACCAGACTGCTAAATGGAAAAAAAAACCCAACAAAAAAACGTATCTCCCCCATGCTCCAGGCTTTCACTCTTAACCACTGGAATGAAACACACCGAATTGTTCCTACCACAATGCAGACAATACAGTATAATTTGAAAGTTTTATTCTATTTTCATAACTGCATTTACAGTTCAAACAAAAATAGGAAGTTATCAAAACCACATGTGTAAGTCATACTGTTACAAAGCAGATATATAAGTGCCAAATATTAAATAGAGTAGGATGATTCCCTTATACGGGGTGACTTACTCAGGATCAAAAACAGGCTATGAACTACAATCTAGACTGTCTTCAGAAGCAGTACTTAATTTGAGCAAGTTGGTTTTCATGTATACATAATTTCTTGTCAGTCTTCAGTTCAACTTATGGAAACCTTCCCTGTGATTCGTTAAGTATTTTCCATTTTTAACAACAGTTTAACTGTAAGAAACAAATTCTTCAAATATTATATTTGAAATTATTAAACTTTTCAAAACTATCTTTTCAAAAGAATTTCTGGTTAATCCTTTAATTACAGTATGAATATTTACCGATTTACCAAATTTAGAGGTGTTCAACATCAGATTTTCAGTAGTAAAATCAACTTTTCACTAGGAATCATGCATCTGCAAACCTAATCCACCTCTTTTAAGGCAAGTGGACGATCTGGAAGCACTCACTTAAAAGCTTCCAGATTAGCAGAAAAAGGAAATACAGCTACACATCAGCAGTTTCTACCAGAATAAGGGCGTTCTTGCAACACTGTTTGGAATCTCAGTAAAAACAGCAGCATTTTGTCAATGGTAGATGTCTGACAGACTGACAGACCTAGTAAGGCAATGACCCAAAGCAAAGATTTCAGTCTAAATTCAGTTCCCCAGTGAATGCTATGATTCTACATGCACTCTGAATCATCTCAAAAAATGAAGCATTTACAGACTTAATATACTAAAAAATAATTTTTTTTGCTATTGTAATTTTATCAGTACTTACCACCCTCCTGCTAAATTAATTTTACACATGACCACTGAAGTGTTGTTTAGCCTCACAAGGAGTGCTATTAACAGCCAAGAAGCATGCCTACTTCAAAGGTTATCATGCACTCTTTCTTGATATTCTCCTATCAACTGGTCCCCCAAACCAGCCCTTAAGCATTTGTACTCTCACTTGAGATTGTCTCAAAACTGTTTGCCTCCTGGTTATCTTACTCAATGATTTGACACCAGCTCATTTAGAAGAGCAGTAATGTAACCCTTACTTTAGCCACAAATTTTTTAATTATCTTGTTTCTTGGCTACTGCTTATAGCAGGACCTATCCTCTGTCAGAGAAACTTGTGTTTTATCTTCAGGTATACTGCCCTATCTGTGGCACTAAGAAAGGTGTATAACTTACCAGCTCCTTCTGAGGATCAGTCCATCCATCTGAGTAACGCTCACACAAGCTCCAACATCTCCTAGCTCACTGACTGCAATGCACTTCTCCCTCACCTTGATAAATGGAATGCCAACCTACCAAAACCATTCAGTATGCTAAAACATGCACCCTTTCCCTAACCATTTCAAGGAATCACCCCTTTAAAACTTTTTCATTACGAAAACTGCAGCAAATGTTGATGCTTGCTATTCTACTCAGCATCCAAACCAGCACAAATCTCACTGATACAATCTGCCCCCTCGCCATACTTTGTCAGTTTACATCCAAAGAGTCAATTCTGGAGCGGGAAGCCAGCTTTAGCTCTATTTCTGCAACTTAAACTATTAAATGCAGATATTTCAAGCTTCTAAGCAGTATATATGACAAAAAAACAGCCAGGAGGACATGCAGACAAACTTCAGTATAACCGTGCACTCACATAATTGCTTGTTTTTATTTGCTCCTTTCCTCTCCCACAATATGTTGAGAGAGGTCAAGTATTGTTCCATAATATCAAGCTGCTTCATGAGTCTTGCAGACAATATCTGACAGAGTACATACAAACCAAGAATATTTTGCCTGATCACTTGTTATGATACTGATACAGCACTTACCTTAGTAAAATTATTCAAGTGACCAAGTTTTCTCATATTTGAAACGCCTTGTAATTTGGCCACATTTTGGAGAATCTCTCTCATATTATCACAAGGTTCTGCAAAAGAAAAAAGGTATTGGCAGGTAGAGTTAAGAAAAAAAAAATTGGAAATCTAAATTTGCATTCAACATGCAGCTTCCTAAATATAACAGGCACTCTCCCAGTATTAAGAATGTTGACATTTTTGTCTCAAGAAGCATAGAACCAAAACCAGACAATACCTGAGTTCTCTCAGGATTCAGACACCAAGGAAGTGACCCTGTGTTCTGCTATGAAATGCAGAAGGCCTTCCAAACGTGGTGAGACAATATTGCCCTGCCTTTGGGAATAAGACTGTGAGTTGAGGCAGAGTGGGATAAGCAGCACAGAGTGGAACTGGGTACAGAGAGCTACACACAAAGCTACTGTAACAGAAACCGCAGTAAACTATGAACATGGTGACACTGCAGGCAGCAAGACACTTTTCAAAGGGAGATGCTTAACAGCAGGATTCTGTACACTCTTGGATTAGACACTGTATGATAAGCACTACAGCAATACTATCAACAGTGCTGTTTATTTAGAAACAAATACTAAGGCAATCCTACGTGAGCAGTAAGAGTATTGCATTACCAAAAAAGAAAAGCTGTATAAAACTACACAGAAGAAAATCTTTAGAAAAAGCCTAAAGACTCCAAACACCAGACCATCTGGAAAGCAGCAATACAAACTTCAGTATGAACAACCACAGCTGAATTTGTGGCTTGCTCTTTCACTTCCTTGTTCATCCTGAAAGGATACTTGTATCATTTTCATGATACAAAAAAAATCCAAAGTGTCAGATGTAAAGCCTCTCCTTCACCACCTCTTCACAAACCAAGCTGAGTTTTTTATCACCCGCTCAGAGCATCAAATTTGAAAAAGCAGATTAGCTAGCAAACTTACCCAGATATATCCAGAATGTAGTTGGAAAGACAAGACCCTGAACTAGCACTACCCTCATGAATACAAGACAGTATTTCAACATTAAGACACCCACAGATACACACCTGAATGAAGGTGTGGAAGCCCACTGTACTCAACAGAGATGTCTATCTGGCAATGACATCCAAAACAATTAACCTGACTAGGTGCAAGATGCCTACTCAAGGGTAAGATGAGTCGATTGTATTGATTACACTGCTTATGTGTAATGAAACTTCAGCACATGTGCAGACATGATAGTGCCATACCACATAACTGGGATTTTTTTTCCAAAGGATCAGTGAGATTTCTGAAGACAAGACAGGCCTCTAAATATAAGCATCAATCTCAGTCCTTGTCAGCCTGATATGAAATACCCTTTCCCACAAACCTAAGTCACAGCAACAAGTCAATTCTTGAATACACAGCCACAAATACAGACAGTGCTACCTTGCATTGCAGAACAATATGCTTAGTGGAACCACACATCCAGCAACTTTTGAATTTAAACTGGAACATATGCATGCATCCCTTTGAACCCCCCCTGCAGCCCAGCCAAAAGAAAGCCTACTTTGATATAATTACAGAAATTAGAGATCTTACTAGATCCATCCCAAGTTTAGTATTTCTCTGCATGATTTACTGTTTCAGGGTTTAACTTGGTTTGAGACTTCTGCAATAGCACATGCCATAGAAACAAGAGAAACACTGAAGACAAGTAGGTTAGGATAGCTGGCACTAAAATAGTTTACATCATAGCCCCTAATTTCAAGAGAACATGAAAGGAGGGAAAAATAACTTCCTTATAATTTGGTTTCTCTGAAAAGAGGTTTGGCTGATTTCTATGTTTTGAGATGCCTTGGGTAATGGGTGGGAGTTTTGCTGGCTCACACCCCTTCTGGACCAGTTACATACCCTAATACACCACGGGAAAGATGCTAGGTGAACAGCCTTTGAGTTTTCCAGAATGTTCTACTTCAATTTTCTAGCAACAAAAGCAGCAACGATAACGTCCCAAAATGACTGGAAAAGTGCTTTAAGTCTTAATTTTGCAAGCACAGAGGGCTACACACTCAATGTAAACCTCTACCGCAACTAAGATCACTAGGTAGAGGGGAAGGACCACAAGACTAGCCCAGGAAAGTTCGTACATATCATTGGCAATCAACATTTCTATCAGCCACCTGACACCTCCGAACTGAACAAGGTATGCTCTGCAGAAAGACAACCTGGATGTCGAGAAGCCAGGGCATGATGATGTACCACTTCCAATGTTACCAACTGTGTAGCAATGGTAGACCTTTACAATGAGGCTGCCTAACTGGAATGTGCACGATACCCATTTTATGTTATGCATGTATAAAAACCACAGGCAGAGCAGCTTTGCCTCGCACTGTCCTCTTTCTGGTGAGAAAAACTCTCACTTCTAGAAAGACAGAAGAGTTTGAGTAAAGCCATCTTTGTAGTGCTTAAAGTAGTCAGGTATTTCCCAGAAGCTTCACTACCAGTTAAGTAATTTGAAGCAGAGCAAGGGTTCCAGTATAAGATCCACACCACTGTGACATCTTACACTGGCTAAGTATAGGAAATAGACACTTCCACTACTGAGTTGATACTACAAATACAGCAAGTTATCTGGCTCATACTTCAATAATTAACAACACTACTACACTACAGAAAAAACAAGACAGTAAAGAAGCAAACATCCTCTACCAGCATCCTACCTTGGAAAGAACTAAAGTTACAGAACCCTTTCAGTCAAGCTGAGTTCAAGTCTTGTTTTAAACTTCAAGGAAATTCCCTGCAAAAAGTCTTTTCCAAAAAAGTTAGAACACTTGTGACATATTACCCTCAAGGAAATACTGGCTATCCTGTTTTTTCTCTTCTGGAAACGCAACACATATTAGAAAGAAGCAGAAAGTTTACTTTGCTATCCAACTGTGACTCATTTTTATTAAAAATAAAGCCAGTAAGGAAGGTAGGCAGACCTAACAGAACTTCACACGTGGCAGATATAAAAATTTAAACAAAATAACATTTTTTTTTTTTTTAGAGTAATTATACTTCATCAAGGCTTTTGACTGTCTCTCATGACATCCTCATAAGCAAGCTTTGGAAGTGTGGGTTGGATGATCAGACAAGAAGGTAGGTTGAGAAGTGGCTGAATGTCAAGGCTCAGATAAAACAGCATGAAGTTTAGCTGGAGGCATGAAGCTAGCGGCACGCCTCACTGGTCAGCACCAGGTCCAGGCTTACTTAACTCCCAGACTGGATGAAGGGACAGAGTGTACCCTCACCAAGTTTGGTGATGATACAAAACTGGGAGGAGTGGCTGTGCTGCCATTCAGTGATACCCAAACAGGCTCTAGAGCTGGGTGAGGAGGAACCAAATGAAATTCAACAAAGGTAAATGTAGGGTCCTGCACCTCAAGAGGAACAAACTCAGGCACCAGCACAGGTTGGGGGCTGACCTGCTGGGAAGCAGTGCTGCAGAGACAGGCCTGTGAGTCCTGGCAGAGAACAAGTTATCCATGAGGCAGCAACATGCCCTCACAGCCAAGAAGGTCAGTGGTACCTGGGGTGCGTTAAGAAGAGTGCAGCCAACACATCAAGGAAGGTTATCCTCCTTTGCTCTGGTGAGGTCACACCTGGAGAGCTGTGTCCAACTCTGGGCTCCCCAGTTCAAGACAGACCAGGAACTACTGGAGAGAGCCCAGTGTAGGGCTACAAGGGTGATGAGGGACCTGGAGCATCTCTCATGAGGAAATGCTGAGAGTGCTGGGTCTGCCCAGTCTGGAGAAGACTGAGAGGAGATCTGATCATTGGTTATAAATATCTAAAGGGTGGATGTCAAGACTCTTTTCAGGGGTGCCCAGGGACAGGACAAGGGGCAATGGGCACAAACTGGAACACAGGATATTTCCTCTCACCATGAGGACAGGCTGCTCAGAGAGGCTGTAGACTCTTCTCTGGAGATATTCAAGACCCAACTGTGCAATTCGGTCTAGGTGATCCTACTTTAGCAGGCAAGTTGGACTAGGTCATGTCCAGAGGTCCCTTTCAACCCCTACCATTATGGGATCCTGAGATTTAATAGATAAATGAAGACAGTCTCTTGCTTGTCTGTCCCTTACATTAAAATGGGTTTGAAAACAGACTAAATACATTCTGGGTTCTACAAACTCAGTCATGTGGCTTTCCTGTAATCAAAGATCAGATCCAGTACTGCATATCTTCCTGTCACAAAAATCACATGCAACCATGCTGAAGAACATGGATTAATATGGAAATAGAAAAAATATGGCAGAAAACTAGAGACTATCTCCCAAAAGAAATACCATGGCCTTAGCATTTTATTGTCAAGTTTAACAGCTCATGTTAATAAAGACTTCTGGGTATTGCCTTTTTTTTCCTGTTGCTTGGTGTGTGGTTGGTTTTCTTGCGTTAGTTTTTTGTTGTTGTTTTAAGGACTCCAGACTACTGCTGCAGGTTTTTAGCTCTGATTAACCCTTAGTCTTTAGACCTTCAGAAGTTGTTGTTTTTCTCTATAAAAAAGACAAAAAGACACTTTTTATATTTTTAAGACTCCTCAAAAAGTCTATTCTTTCCTGAGTTACCAAATTTATTACTGAGATGCTGACTCATCTCGAGCTGGCCCACAGCTACAAAATAATATCTTCACATTCTTTCCCATGGTGCTTCTGAGGGTGGAGCTGTGCAAAATGACTGAGCTGACCTTAGAGCTTTCTTCTGCCAGAAGATGCTCAGCCCCTCCCCTTACATTCCTTCCCTCTACCCTGTCCCACTGTATGATACACCCTATCCTTTACACTACTCCAGCAACCATGCACTTCATATTAAAACAATTTTCATAACTAACTCAGTAGAATACTTTTCATTCTTTTTGGCCATGTTAGTTTTTTGCTGGGTTACTGAGTTTAACTGAATTATTAAAGTCTTATAAGAATCCACACTGAAGAGGCTGTGCAACTGAGCCATTCACAGGTAAAGCGGTGGAAGCAGGACATACACCCTCCAGATGAAACTCATGGGAGAAGTCATACAACCTTTTCTTTTTTACATGGATTTTCACACTTGGCAAAATGGCATTATGTACACTAATTGGGACAATTTGCCTTAATCTCATTTAAAACTTGTTGATTTATACAAAAGTTTCAAGCCAGCCCATTTGTGTTCTGCAACAACAGCTTCACTTGCTGATCATCAGTGTCATTTTCTGTTTATCTGTTGTCTGGTTTTGGACAGCAAGCAGTTTGAAATAGCAGGTATCTTTGTTCTGTGTATTTCTGTTACACCAAACAGTTTCTGATCCATTGTTTGCACTGAGTAACACCCAGTACATAACTATAACCTCCAGTGTGGAGTAAAACTGATGTTTTTAAGATCCTGACCTCAAGAATTCTGTGACTCTTTATGCCTTAACATAATTCAACTATTAAAATCTTTAAAATTGTGTTCTGTTGTTTTTAGATTCTCATAACCTTTTAGGGCTTGACTCTTTTTCACCCCTTCAGGACTGTGACATTGTTTTTCCCCAGTGAGAATCATGATGCATTCTGACAGATCCCATTCTCCAGACAGAAAGAACACCAGAGCTCCAGCTACACAAAACAGCTAGCACTCCATCTAATGCAGGGATGAAACGGGATCAGCTATAGCTATATTAGCACAAGTGACAACTCCTTTGCTGGGACAGATTTAGCAGCATTGTTTGGCCACATTCAGCACACTAGCAGCATGCTAGTTCACTATTCTGTTATGCAGATGTGAATAAAAAGCAAACAAAAAGAATGGCAGGCTTTAGCACACAAGTAATTCAGTAACTCTGAAGAGGACATAACAAGTTAAACTGAGGAGCATGTAGATTTTATATACATCACTTGGTAGATGCTTGGACAGCAGCTGTAGTCAGTAACCAATGTACTTATGTTAAATAAACTCTGAAGTGAGACTGCACTGGCAGCTGCTATCACACCTACTAGAATCACAGAACCAAAAAAGTGAAATAAGAGACTAAATACACCTAAAGACTCATCTTAAAGAAGTTGGTTTCACTACAGTTAAGTATTTCATCACCAACTATGAACACAAGTGAGAGCTTCCTCTTAACTGAAGAAAAGAATCTCAGCATGATGATCCCAGTGCACTTAATATAAACCTCTACATTTATTAGTCAATTTTGAAGTCTAAGTGCTATGCAACTGTATATTGCAAAGCTGCTCTTAGCGGCTTGTTAAACTACAGGCTGCCAAAACAAAGGAATTTGAGTGAAACACACCAACTAGAAACATTAACGCACTGTTCTCCATTTCCACTGAACTAGCCATGAGTTATCAGTTCTTAAAAGCAATGAAAAATTAGAAATCAGTTAAAGATGTGTACATAAACCTAGGTAGGTAGCAGGCAATCAGTCTGCTGAAACACTTAACACTTAAAAATGAAATGAAACATCAATGAGAATGCATATCCTGCCATTATCAATTCGCTGGGGATAAAAAAAGTGGACAGTTATGT
This sequence comes from Laterallus jamaicensis coturniculus, assembly GCA_022605575.1. Classification (NCBI taxonomy): domain Eukaryota; kingdom Metazoa; phylum Chordata; class Aves; order Gruiformes; family Rallidae; genus Laterallus; species Laterallus jamaicensis. The sequence goes on along the minus strand of JAKCOX010000024.1, from coordinate 8,220,730 downwards.
AATCTGCAATAACATGAAGTATTCTCAATTTACATCTAATTTGAAATGTGGAAACGGCACAGAACAGCTAGGTTCTGAGAACAAATGTAAGAGAGCGCTACATAAAAAGACAAACCACATGACAGAGATAACTCTTGAATTATTTACACTGACACATCAATTCCATTTTGCCAGATTCAAAAAAATTAGAGCATGAACAGCGTACATTCAGCTTAGGATTTTGAAAGCCACCATAATATACGTTTAGACTGAAGGGACATCTCAATTTGTAAGGTAAAAACATAGAAATAATTGTTTATCTTATCAAGTCTAGGTAGTTACTATTATATTGAAAAACATACTGAATGCGAAGCAGATAGGTGTCCTCTATGATCACTGTTAAGATTCAATTATCACACAAGAATCACTGACATGCAAAATACTTTGCACTGGTATAGTGTGATGTTTAATGTTTGCCAAATAATTCTCATAATTTTTAGATTAAACACCCATAATACAACAAATCTTAATGATTGAGAGCATCCCCATGAAAAGTACAGGTGAATAAAATCAATGATTTCTGCAGAATGTACTTAGAGATTTATTTAGTTTGATTCCTAGAGGTTCCATAGATGAACGGTACATAAAGCACTTGAGTAGAACTCCAGAAGTTCCAGTAACTCATCTTCATGAAAACAGAAAGAAAGTAAAAGCTAGGAACTCCAGTTATTTTCACTCTTGCTGCTTATGAAAGCTATTAATAGACAAAAGTCACTAATATGGAAAAAAAGGACACCTCTTTCATGACAGCCAGCAAAGAAAGTAGAACTGTTCTTCGTACATCAATCACACAGAAATTAACCTTCACATTTACAAAAAAGCCTTTTAACTAGAAAGCAGTGCAAAAGATGGCATATCCAAAGAACCCCTGAAACCTCAGATAAAAGGAAAGCCTTGTATCAGGATTACTCCTAGGACTCTAATCCTTCACACTTAGCCCTACACATCTAGACTTGTAGATCATCTCCTTCTGTAAGTAAACAGGAAAGTAATGTTTAACTGTCTACCATGACTGTATAGATTTCTCTTTTGAAGATGTACATAAAATAATGCAAGTGGGGCGGGGTCTTTTTGTATTTGTAAGTATCAATAAAGGTGGAAGGTAAATACACCTTCTGGTGTTCCAGTTAGCTTGAACCTATGACAGCAGCTAAAAAATAGACCACTTTTCAAATTATCATCTTACTGTATTATTTCTAACCAAGACACTGAGGTTATATGTGTAGAAAAGCTTTACCTCCTCACCCTTAGAATTATGTTCCCAGGCATGATCTCTTACACCCAATTTACAGACTAAAACTTCTGAAAAGCAGTTGAAATTAACAGGCATTCAAGTATCTAAAGCTACAGCATTACTACTTAAACAGAAGCCCAGAACAAAGCTCAGGGTTGGTCACGTAAATAATTTTGGACCACTACAAGGAGTAGCTAAAATGCTGAACTAAAAATTAATCCCACATAGATTTTGATAAACATGCAATTCCTTGATAGCAATTGCTTGAGAGCAGTACACAAACTACTGTCCTGCATAAGTCTCCTTAAAAAACAATTATAAAAATAATACTAAAGTTAGGATTTCACAAGGTACGAAGACAGGTTTAAAAAAACCCCTTGTTGCTCTTTAAGTCTACTCAGAAAACAAATGTTTAATTGAGTTCTCTATTTAAATTCACGGTTAGGTCCTCATCTCTCAGGAAGACATGATGTTAAGGTGAAGAATCTTAGCAATCATTCTTGGTATATGGTCTTTGTGTGTGACATACTTATTTCCCCACCTCTTGACAAACATAACGCCACCTTTATGGCAGCAGATACACAATTATAACTACTACAAACTGTGATGACTAAAATCAAGCTGAGATAATAGTTTCCTATCAAAATTTTTTTAGAATTTCATAATACAACAGAAATATAAGTTATTCCCAAATACACAGTTAAACTCTAGAAGAATTTGTTCTAAGACTTAGAAGATTTTAGACAATTAAAAGGGCAAGACAAAAGGCAGAAGGAGCACACTGGAAGCACACAATGCTAGAAGCTTGGGGAATGCTTCATAGCAGCACAAGTATGTGTTTGTTTGCCCTGTTGTTCTACTCTCCTCTACATCAATCATCGGCTAATGTCAAAGTCAACACACAAGGTTGGAGTGACCCAGTACATCTGTTCTTATGCTCAAAAGCCATAAAAGGCTGGAGGATTAGCCTTTCCCAGATTCACAACATTGGTTATGTTGGTATATAAATCAAAGTGATACTTTCCAGAACATCAACTAAGAATTTGAATGGTGAATACGAGTTCATTGTAACCATTTAGAAAATTATCTTAAATTCCTCCAACCGATTTTCTTCTTTTCTGCCACCAATTCTAAAAGCAAAATTCAGGGCAGTCCCAATTTTTAGCTGCTTTCACAAAATGCACTACCATTTCATGAGCATGAGGCATGTGTCCTTTCAAAACTACTAAAAAAAATTCTGATCCTGTATTTGTCTGAATATTCTCAAACTGGACAGCAAGTTAGTAATACCACTGATATTAGAAGAAAGTTTGTGAAAGGGAAAAATACATTTGTATCTAAGAATACTTTCCCAACTCACGTTCTGTCTATTCTCTGCATTGTTGTCACTTGGTAAAGAACATGAAAACCTAAGCCTTGTCCAGTCAAATGTCCAGGAAGTAGCCAGTGAGCCCAGAAATATGTTTTTACATAGTGTCATGAAAAGAAGAAGAAGCCTAGGAACACTAGCAGATGCAGCATCACCCAGTCTGCAGATGAAGACATGAAGGGCAATTTGGCAAGACATGAAAAGAGCAAAGTAGTAACACCCTCAAATTCAAACATTAAACAACTAGAAACTCCAAGGAATTCACAAACAGCACTAACTGCAATAGGAAACCTTTAAACTGTGGCAAATGTGCAATGTGACAGCTGGGCCCCTTAAAATGCTGTATTTCAAAATAGTGATTTGATGCTTGGAAACTCCAACCCATTGTACTAGAGACAGGACAGGTCTCATCCGCCTGTAGCTGTGACTGTTGAAGACTTTCACTCTTTCTCCTGAAAAGGCCATTTTCAGAGAAGGGACAGGAAGTGGCATAGTTATGAACTTCACAAGATCTAAGTACAACTCTTTAAACAGGAGACCCCTAATCTGCTGGTCAATAGATCCCATTTAAGTAATGGGCTAACTTAAAAAATAACTGAGCTGCAAACAGCACCTTTATGTAATTGGGGATTTATTTTTTTTTATTATTTCACCAAAAAAACCATGCACCACTAAGTACCCATGAGAATCACATACAGTTTGCATAAAGGAGATTAACACGTTCTAAATTCCCTAGATATGAGGCTGGTAAAGCTGAATTCTGATTTCACTGATGCTCATAAGGTAACAAGGGTAAAAGATTACTTATATATTTAATTTGGTTTTTTTAAATCTAATTTTCAGGCAACAGCTGTTCTTGATAGTCCTCCATTTTTATGAAGTGATTATTTTAAAATATATTTATTATCTGTCTACACTTGAAGCAGACAGCCAACCTTTTATGCAACTAAAAAACCCCCAAATCCCTGCATCACTCACCATGCATCTTTACATGAAGAGATTAATGAAGTTATTCTTTGTTACTCTCTTGTATTATTCCATAAACCAAGGCTATACCCTTTTGCTTTAAGTACCTCTATACACAAGGATCTCCTGTTAATCATTCTGCAGTCTTAAATTAACAGCTGTAGTCCATTTCAAATACAGATTATGCTGTATATACTGCTATAGAGTAGAGAGATGCAGCCATTTTGTTTTAGCCAAACTAGGGCTAATTGACAGCAGTCAGGTTCAAATACAGGTAACTGTCCTAGCTCATCTTTACAATTTTGCAATTCTTTCAGTCTCAGACTCACAAGGTTACTCAAAAGTATCACTGATAATTTGATACTTTCATGATACTGCATGAAATCGTTCGCTACCCATTCCTCCAACCAAAAAGAAATTAAAAATCTTTGTGCTTTTCATTTTACATCTGAGTTGCAAATACTTAATTTCCACAGTGTAAGGAATTTTTGAAGTAGCCTCCTGAACTGTTCTAGGAGCAGCGACCTAAAAAAAATGGTCAAATGTGGCCAAAACCATAGCACTACGTAGCACCTGGACTAAAGTGAGCTTGGAAAGGTCTAGGCAGTAAAGAGAAATAGTGAACTTAGAAACAAAGTCTCCCTTTTTAGAAAACTTTCATCAAGGCTCTAACATGCAGACTAATTTATTAATGAATAATGTTGATTCCAATGTTACTGATGTTCGGGTAGATTTTGGTAGAAAATGGTTCTTCACAGTATTTAGTTACCCAAACCTATTCAGGCCACTGTTGCGATACAGCGTGCAACACACTGATGAGTAGCAGAAACATAAAAACCTGAGTCCTACAGAGCTTTCAGGTACGTGCTAACTGCAGAAGTCAGTCACACAGGGGAGCAGGGGATTTTGTTCTTTTGAAGTTTTTTAGTTGGGTATTGTGCTGGGTTTTTTGGTGGGTTTTTTTACTCCATTTTCTCATGCATGTTTAACTAGCACTACTGCTCTTCATCAGATGCACGGAGTCACTCTTCACTAATGATGTTAAGAAGTTTTGCTAACTCCTACTTTTTTCCTGATACATTCTACCCAAATTTTCCACCACCACAACAGATGGCTGACAAATGAAAAAAATAATTTTTGAAGTATACATGAACATAAAAGGCTACAGATTTTTCAACTAAAGCAAAACACGTAACTCACTGAAAGTTATGAGTGCTCCACCTAAAACAGCTTGTCAAATACTAGCCAGCACTTGTGTAGCAGCGCTGTGGCATCTTCCCTTCTCTATCAGAACTCATCACAGGAATGTTGCTCAGTCGACAGCTTCAACCACACTACAGGGTCTCCCTACCTGCATGCAGAAAAAAAACCACTTCTAATGTAAAGCAAACCTCTCCTGTACTTTGTAGTTATTAAAGCCCCAAGTCACATGCTAATAATCTCAGTTAGAAGAAGCTAACTGGTTTTAAGGTAGATTGCTCACATCAAGTCTCAGGCCAGAGTCTCAATTAGCATGAATTAAACGTATCCTATCTTTCAAGACAACCCCTCAAACTAGTCAGCCATCAATTCAACATCAATTCAAGCCCTCCTGTAACCCTCTTGAACATAGGGTTTTTCTGCATTTTGGGTCCGTATGGATGTAAACTGTTGCAAGGCAGAAATTTTTCACCACAACTATTTCATTTCTTCCCACTTAAAAGAGAAAATTTCTACATGCAGTTGAGCATGTCTTCAATGTTATTAGGGGAAAATATCAGTAATTATTAGGTAATTGGTAAAGTATGCATAAAGATCATGAGATTGGGAAAGCAGGTGATGTATTTCTTTCTGGGAAGGCTATCATTGACATAGCTTCCTTATTTACTGTAATTATGAAGAGGGGTGTGTTGCTTTACATACCATCTACACTGGATAGGCTCTGGCAAAAAAAAAAAAAATCCTGAAATTAAGGATTGTGTTAATCTTAAAGGGGCATAGGCTGGAGGGGAAGGAAGGAAAAAACCTTAAGAACATTTATGACAGACTAAAACATTCATATCAAGAAGAGAAACTAGAGATTTTGGTAGTTAACAGTTTCTAAAATTCAAATGATGGGGGGGGGAGAGAACAGGATACTATAACTGTGGAAACTCTACATTGCTTAAACACCTTAAGAAGCTATTATTACTAATCCAAATCAAAGAACAACCTCTTTTGTCAAATATAAATACAAACCAAAAGGTATTAGAAGAATCATTTTATTCTCTGCCATTCAGAAAAATGCTGACATTTGTTGACCAAGCTGAACCACAGCAGCAAAAAAATGAAGAATCCACCCAGAAAAAGAAATTTAAGAGATGCTGCCCACAAAGAATTTAAAGACATATATTAATGAAGAACTAAAGGCGTTGTAGTACCCAGCTCCTACAAATACTTCAATGCTAGGTAAACAAGTCAAAATGCTTTTAAGTTGCCTTTTAAGATTTTTCCTTCATTAAAAGTGCTGTTCCTGTTTTCAAGGAATGGAAAGTGAAAATATTCTATGCACACACCATTTTAGTAGTTCTGAGAAATCTTATGATTGTAAAACTAGTAATACCTTATGAAGCAAGGCCAAAGGTACAGAAGTGTTACTAATTTAACTAGGCTAGTGTGCTATACAATTCCAAAACAATGGTCAACTAAAGCACAGGCGCAGACAGGAAAGCCAAGTGTATGCCTTAACTCTGGAATGCATATACTCAGCACCTCCCTTACTTTTAAAACCTACTAAAGGGTTATGTGCTGCCCAAAACGTTAGCAGGCCAAGATCATTGATCACTTCCTTTTTGGTCTTCCTATATAAAAAAAAGCAATGTGCAATAATACCACAGCAGAAAAATTTTCAGACAGCAAGACAAGTTAAGTTATGGTCCCAAGCTGTTTTTCAAGTTACCCCTTTGTATCTCAGAAGAACTAAAAAAGAAGTTATAATTACCTTATTGCTCCTATTATTGCTTCTGTTACAGATTCCCAAATAAGGGAGCAAAACAAAAATCAGCTATTATTCTGTGAGATTTGCTCTAACACAAGCATCCTGCTATAGCTGCCCATCACAATGATGGCATACTGCAAAGCAAGGGCTAAAGTACCCATACACTTAATTTACTTGGGTATTTTTAAAATACTGTATCTAGTGTGGTGGAGCCTCACTTTATATTTCAGCTCAGACTACATATTGAAAGAGCATGCAAGAAGAACTTAAAAGCTTTATGTTGCAGTCTTGCCATTAGTGTGTAAGACCTGTCATTGAGCCACCAAGAAAGTATACAACAGCTACCTAACCTTTCTGCACTAGCTCCCTACAGCCTAGTTGCGCTCACTCCAAAAGTTTTTCTCTTTCCCTCCCCCACTACTTGAGCTCTCAGTATCAGACAGGTGTGCTGCATCCCTCCCCTCCTCCTTCCATACTGATGAAGGAAGCTGGAAATGGTGCTCTCATCAACTCTCAAACTGAATTTGGAAACAAAATTCATCCAGCCTTCTTTGACTAGCCCACAAATAACCCTTGAAAATGCTTGACATTTTTGTGGGCTGTAAGCTGCAAATAGCATCCCAAGACGCTTGCCCTGCATGCAATGCATTACAATTTGCCATGTGGGCACATGGAATCAAATACAACAAGGTTTAAAGTGATGCAAACACAGTAAAGAAAGTAATTCAGTTTTCATCTCATGAAGTTAAATGGAACGTCTGTATCTTTTATTTTTAGCTACATGACATAAGGAAATTATGGACAATGGAGGCAAAAAAAGAAAAAGGGTATTTCCTCAGATAACACTAGCCAATTTTGTGAAACTTGCTCTCAGGGAGGAAAAAAAAAAGCCAGTTTTCTCAGCTACTTTATTCCTATCTGTCTCATTATGCAGCTAGAAGACTCAACATTTATGAAGTAGAGAATTGCACGTACAAGAAAAGCTACTAAATCAAAGTAGTATCTCACAATGCACATTTATGAATAATAAAGTACTGATGTCAGAAAAATACATTTTACATAAGAGTACACTATCAAAAAGTGAAGAATGTTACATTCAAAAAGGAAGAAATGAAAACATACAGCTAGGCACAGCACTTGACCATCAGCAGTTATCACCTCTGTATCTGCCCAAAGCTTCAGCAAGCAAACAAAAGCAGAGAAGTTGGGCTACAGAACACAGGATCCCTTGAAGGAAAGGCATTTAAAGGAGCCTTGACTACAGATCATGTACTGTGAGACACAGCTCTCAAACAGGCAAGTTCTAAACCAGTTGGGCCTTCACAACCCAATGGCAACAGATGAAACTCCAACCAAGGAGAAGGTACTGGTCACCCAGCAAGAGAATGTGATCCAGGTAAAGAGCGACAAATGAAGTGTGGATTACACAAGCCATTTACAGTGCTCAAAGCTTTGTGAAGTATACAGGCTTCTGTAATTCTGCTTGGAATACCTGTAAACCAGTCAGAAACAAAGATCAATTATGCTAAAAACATACAGTGTTTGTCTTGTGGTTACACACACAATTATTACCAGACTAAATGCAAGAATTCCTATCAAACGCACTAGCCTGGCCAGTAACTCCAATTGTCCTTTCTGGACTTAAGAAGTTATGAGGTTGATTTTGGTAGTCTAATTAAACCAATCTGTCTCTTACCACTGCTAATTCATTCCACATCACTGCAGTAAGAGCTGCACTGGTTGCAAGTCTGTCCTCCTTTTCTGTTCTATTCTGAGCAGGTAATGTAACGCAAGGCCAAAACCTGAGTATTCGGAATCCCAATTATTAATTGCAATTTTGTAATCAACAAGACATGACCTCAAGTAGACAAAAACAATGAGCTTAACTTGTACCTACAGGTTTTTTCTTACTATACCAACATTATGCCCAATGATATTTGTGCTGGGAACAATTTTTTTCAGCATTGATCATTCTTTCAGCAAACTGTTTTTCTTAAAATTATTGTCAGAAAGGAAGATTTATCAAATTCCTCTTAAAAGATGGAGCAGAGCCAGGGCTGAGTAGCCCATAAGTTTAGGGGAGGGGGAAATCCACAACCAACAAAAAAACCAACCACCAAACAACAAAACCAGAAATAGCAAAACACAGACTTCACGTTATCATTTCTAACCAGGCTAATCTTGTACATAATGATAGGCACGTATCATAGCTCACAGAGACAATGCACCACCATCATATAAAACGCTCTTCATAAACATTATTATCATTTTTTTTTTAAAAAGGCAGAGCACCAAAGCAGCTCAGGAGATTAAAAACCTACTATACCAGTCATGGCAAAGACACAGAATAGTATGGTTTGGAAGGGACCCCAAAGGTCATAGAGTTCCAACCCCCCTGCCACAGGCAGGGCCACCAACCTCCAGGCCTGGATCTACATATAAGAGAACAAGATGATGCATTCTGGAAAAAGATGAGCAAACCCAAAGCACAGAAGCAGAGAAAAGAGAAAACAAAATAGGACACGGAGAAAGGTAGATCAACTCCACAAGCATCAAAGCACTCCCCAAACCTTACTGCACAAAAAGCCAGGAAGAAGTAGTAAGACCCAAAGCAACACAAGCAAGGCTAGCACCCTGCCCACATCTATTATTAGTTCTGAAATACTTAATAACAGCACCCATCTCTTGCATGGGAAGAGCATAGTTAATATACAGTCCACAGGTAAGGACTAGTGAATGTCTGACTTGTATGTGAAGTCATGTTTGTCAAGCCATCACTAATAAGAACCTGAAACAAAACAATACCAATACAATTTCATGTTTGTATTAAAAAGGCCACTGTAACTAGAAACATATGGCTGGGGAACTGTTTATGGCGATTGTCTACTTAGGCCAAATCAGATATTTCACATTAATCAACCCAAAGTTCAGCTGTCTGGGCAAAGAAAAAACATCAGAATATTCTTTTAAGTTACTGAAAATGTGAGCCCTGTACAACATTATGTGATCTGCTCAACACAGTGAATCAAAACAGTATATTACTACTACAGAACTACGGCAACAATTTAAAATATTTAAACTAATTGTAACAGCTGGAAAAACAACCATTCATTGTGTTCAGTGTTGAAATCAAGTTATCTAGTTTAGTTAATGTCTTGCTGAGCCTTTTAAACTTTTTACTTTTGATTTCTCTTTAAAATGAGGTTAATACCTACCATGGATAGCTATACAATTACCGATCAGTCAGCTGTAGTTTCTCTGACAAAAAAACCAACCCCCTCAAGTTTTCAATCATGTGTTCACAGCTAAATTTAAAGCAGCTTCTTATTCAACTGCAAACACCAAAACATTTTTTAAAAGGGGCTACACAGTGCGAATGATTTTTTTCATTATATAAAAAGATATTTTGCATCTTCCTCAAGTCTTTTTTACGATACATATGCAGTAGTTGTAGTGCTACTACTACAGCTGATGGAACCAGTAAATGGCTGAAAACACCTCACACCCAAAATAAGTATCATTACAGTCACCTATTAAATTCTGAGTAAAGAACTCAAACAGATCATATCTAAAAACTACCCCTATAGCATATAAATCTGAGTACCATTCTTTAATATCAAAACACTTCAGTATCTTCCACAAGATAAAAAAGTTACTAAACCTATTACTACACGATTATGTAAATTTCGTAAACAGAGACCATTGCTTACAGTAATAACTCTGTCCTGTTGGAATTGTTAAGGTCTTTGTAACATGTTGTTGACAAAAGTTTCACTCGTTTTCATTTTAACGAGACTGTCTCACTAATATCCATTTGGAGACAGAGTAGGAGGAGACAAAAACCTACTTCTTTAAAGAGAAAAAAATTAAGCACTTTTCCTAGGTACTCAAGTGTTATTTGCAAGTATGACACATTTACATTGGGGTAACTTTCAGCCCATGGAAAAACTGCTTATACATAAAAATTCAAACCATAGATCAATCACAGTGAGGGAAAAAGAATTAGAGGTGGAATTGTTGGTACAACCCCTTACTAAGTTGAAAACTGTACTGATGCTGTGAATATTTGTACTTCCTTTACATCTCACAAGGCACTTCGGTCTCAACGATTCTGTCATTTCCCTATGGCCTCATAAAATGGATCTTTTCAGGATAGCAGCAGCCCTGGATGTCCTGAAGCAGAAGAGCTACACTACAAACTTTATTCCCTCCTCCAGACCAAGATCTTTTGCCCCAAGGAAGATCATTGCTTCTAGTGGGCCAGGGTTTTGTTCTGGGGGGTTGGGGGGCTGCCTTTTATTTGGCTCTTTGGGAGAATCTAACCTTCACCTCAGCCAGGCATGATGCTATGCATTTGGATAGGGAATGAGTTCCTATTTGTCTGAGGCAAAATTAGTGGGCAGCAGATGTAATGCAGCTTCCTTCCTCTTATCCCCCTCATACATTTCAGTGCAGCGGAGGATATTTGGAGCAGTTTAATAAGTAAATGGGAGATGTGCGCCTTCTGGTTTCACCGCAAGAGGCTCACACCAAGCACCGCGGCCAACCGGCCTAGGACAGGCAAGGATATACGGCAAGGGACGGCGGGACCTGCCGCCGCTGCCGAAGTACTCCCCAGAAGCGTACGGCCCGACCCGTCGGGAGGAACGACGGCCGGCGGCAGCTCCGGCGGCGAGGCGCGGGCAGCCCCACCGCGGGGCGGACGCTGTAAACAGCCCCATCCACAAGCAACGGCCTCCTCCGAAGCCAATCCCAGAATCGGCCGAGGAGCCTTTGCCCGTGAGAAGGGGATCCCCCCCCCCCCCCCGGGCCTACGGCCAGGGGAAGATAGCCCTGTGACCGTGGCACGGCACCGTGCCCGCGCTGCCCCGCGGCCGGCGGGGCCGAGGCTTCCACCTACGGGCAGCTCCGCTCATTACAGGTCGCCAGGCAGCCCACCGACGCTGGGCACCGGCATTCCGCTCCCTCCTCGCCTCCTCCCCCCCTCTCCTCCCCACCCCCCCATCCACCCCCCCCGCCCCGAGCCCCTGCTGCCGATCCGGAGCACCAGGCCGCTCACTGCCGGCGGCGTCCCCCGCCCTGCGCCTCAGCCGCGCAGAGAGGGGCAGATGGCGACCACCGCCATGCTCGCCCCCAGACCGTACCTCGGCTGAGATCGAGGGGGACGTTCTCCTCGCCACTGTCGTTCCGACCTGCGAGGACGGAGGAAGAGAAGCGCGTTAGGCTGGTGGGGAGGAGGAAGCCCAAGGAGGAGAAAGGGAAGAAGCGAACGGAGCGGATGGCAGAGCACCGGCGTGGAGCGAGAGCCGGCGTGGAAGCAGCCTGCCGCCGCGGCCTGCGCGGGGCCCCTTACCTCGGATGCGGAGGTGCCTCAACGAGCGGGCGCGGAGACTCACCGCCATGTTTACGGCCCCGCAGTCACAACACCGGAAACCTCGCCTGCTCTCGCGAGGAGAAGCCGCGGAGCCGCCACCGCGACCAGCACCCCCTCCCCTGTGCTTCCCTTCCTCTGCCCGCGCCGCCGGCGGGAGGAGCGCGGGGGCGGCCGAGGCGAAGCGAGGCGGAGCCGAAGGCGCTCGAGAGGCTGTCGCTGGGCCGCGGCTTCTCTCCTGTGTCGGACTAGTGCTTGGTGGCTCCGAGGGGGCGGCTTAAATAGAGGGCGGGTGAGGGCTGCAGCTCCTTAGCCTCCCCGGGGCGGTGACGGAGGGCTCGCTTGGCTGGGCGCCCACTTCGGTCACGCTTCCCCCGGCCTGGGGCGGCAGGGTAGGTGCCCGGTTGCCTTTCGAGCCTGCCCGACACCCTGAGCCGGTGGAAACGTGGCTGAAAGAGAAACGCCGGCCCGCTCAAGAGCAGCGCGCTTCCAAGGGCTTCTCCTTCGGCAGCTCAGCCCCGAGAGGCCCGAGCCGAGGGGGGAAGCAGGGTGTCGGGAGCGGAGAGGCATCTGAGGGGGGGAGAAGGCGGCCGAGTGCCGTGTTCCTGCAGAGCCTGCCCCGCTGCGAGCTGGCTTCCTACGGACCCGCTCTGCCGCCACAGCTGAGGGCATCGGTCTGTGAAGCGAAATCGCTGCTTTTTTTTTTTCCCTCTCCCTTTTGGGTTTGGTGGGGGATTTTTTGGTTCTTCCTTTTTTTTTTCTTTTTTTTTTTTTTTTTTTGTTCGCTTGGTTTTTTTCCTCTGTGTGTGTGTGAGAGAGAGAGGTTTTCTCCCCTCGTTTTCTTTATTTTAAGCGACCCTTGCCTTGCGGTGCGATGGTAATTCACGCGGATGCGGCGTGACCATTGGCTTCGGATGTTTTCTGCGCTCTCCGCTTTAATAAGTAATTAAAAGCAGGAAGAAAACAATGCGTTTTCATCGCTTTCTTGATGTACTTGCAGTGTTCTCTCTCTGCAGGCTCAAGTGTTGGTCTGTTTCTTCCTTGGATAACTTGTTAAGCTTAAAAACTAAGTGTGTGTATTCAAAAAAGTGCTTGAAGCCCCGCTGCAAGAAACAGTGCCCTTACCTACATAAATGTTTGCGCTTGTCCTTTTCAGGCTAAAGTTTAAATAAGCAGATAACACAAGGCAGGTGGTTGCACACAGACCGCCCAAATGCTCAGGAACAAAATCAGCAAATAGTAATATTCAGCTGTACAAAAAAACTTAGTGAGCTCAGGTAGTCGTTCTACTGTTTTGTAGTCAAATAATTTTCAACTCGGTGTTTTTCCTCTTGAGGTCTTACAGTTCAGAGCCTGCATTACTTGTAAAGAGCTGGTGTTAAGTATTCATGAACATTAATCTCAAAAATTGCAAATTAGTTTTACGCTGGTTGGTCCATTTCTACAATATTAATACCGATTTAGGAGATTAAAAACAATTCAGCCAAAGTAGAAAAACTTTCTGGCATACCAGTTCGTAATACACAGACAAGAATCTTGTTTTAATAGGATTATGTCAAGCATATTTAAAATACCATTTGCAACAACTTCTCTATTTTGATTTTATTTTTGGTTTTGCTTATTAAATATTAGGTTAATGTTCTTGAAAAACCCCAGGTTCTCAGAAGGTCTAAACAATAAATACCCCATCCATACATAATGATCAAGCCATATCAAACTTCCTTAAATAGTTTCATCAATATGCCTCAGGGCTGCCCTTTAAAATTACATGTCCAGGGAACCCTTGATTTCCTGAAAATGCCAAATTAACCACTGCTTGTGGTAGCAATATTGTATCCTGTTTACTACAAATTCTGCTGGGACTAATTAATTTCACATGAGCTTTGAAACGGCACTAAGCATAGGCCCCTTTAAACTTATGGATTGGATTTGAATTTTTAATCTGTACATAAAATGCTAAATGCTAGTGCTTGTTCTTTTATAGATATGAAGTCAGAGAGACATATTTTATAAGAATCAGAATTTCTTCTTCCAACAAATGAGAGTAAGAAAGGAGTAATATTTATACTCTTGACTACTTCTTTTGCATATTTCCTTTTTTGCAGATTTGTTCCTGTAGACACCCTTAAATAATTTTATTTTTTTTTACTTAATATGCTGGGCTCCAGTTTTCTCTGTCTACCCCATGTCACCTCCAGTTATATTTGAATTACACAGACAAAATTGAGGTTGTCTCTGAGAATGACACAAAGTCCCTTCCAACTTCTACCAGATTAGGATTCTGTAAAGTAACTCTGTCAAGTCAGTTGTAACTGGTAACCCACAAGGCTACATTGAAGGTAGCTTGGTGTCTAATTAATATTTTCCACAATTGGGGGAGAAATCCCCCAGCATTAGATTTTAAAGTTTATATCATGGTGAAATGGGTAATAGTAACTATCCTTAACTTTAACTACCACTTAGATTCATGTGAGCTTCCCACAAAAAAAAAGAATAAAAATGCATGCTGCAAAGTGAGTCTGGCCCTTAAAATGTCATGGTCATTGCTGGTATGACGAGTCCTAACCCTGTGAGAGTAGATGACATTTTGTGATCTATTATTGTAGCTTTTCCCATGTTCTGTACGCACATTAAATGGGGGCGGGATCTCAAAAGTTCCCTTAGAAAATGAGAAAGGTTCCTTACCTATCAAATCTTCTATACATTTTCAACAGCCAGTGTTGCTTTGAGTGTGCAGAGGGATAAGTATGGAAGAAGAAAAAAAATGGAAAAAAAAGCTTTTTTCTGTCTATTTGGAGGGGGTAAATTAATACCAAAGAGAAAATGAATTTCACTGGTCTGATAGCTTTTCTGTGTCACAAATTACAGCTGATGCAGCATAAGGCAGCCTTTCAGCCTGTGTTTTTCCATGTCTAAATTGCTATAAATCAAATCACGATAAATCAAATTAAAGAAAAGGTACTTTAATGGTCAATTAGGGAATCAGACTAGTTCAATTTTACTACTTCATTTATGTTTTTATATGAACGTAACTTCCCTGTTTAGATAAGTAAATCTCTTAAAGCTGAGGACACTGTGAAAGCAGAGTTTCTTGTGAGCTGCTGGCATAGTTCCTTTCCAACCCGCAAAGCACGACATATAAAAGCATAACAGTAAACCTCCAGTGTTGTCTGGAGGTTTGCAGAGGCAGGTTAATCTTGAAACCAGGTTAAAATATTTCTGCATGTTCAGTGGTGGGTAGGGGCTTCTAAAGCTAGAGCTACATTTTTGCGTGTATGTGCAAAAGACTCATGAAGAAACTGCTTTGTTCCATCCTTTCCCAGTCAGAAGATGGTCCCTTTTGATCCCTGTCACGTGTGGGAATTTGCCTGTGACAGATTTTTACATGTCACTTAGGGTTTTGCAACATGATGCATAGGACTGTCATGGGGTTTAACCCCAGCTGGCAACTAAGCACCATGCAGATGCTTGCTTACTCCCCTGCCCCAGCAGTGAGAAAGCTCATGAGTTGAGATAAGAACAGGTCTATAATAATAACAACAATAATACCAACAATAAGAACAATAATTTTAAAAATTAAAACAATAAAAATAGAAATAAGAGAAACAAGTGATGCTAAGGAAAAACAATTGCTCCCCACCCACCAACTGATGTCCAGCTGGTCCCTGAGCAGCAGTCAGCCCCGACACCATCCAGTTTCCTCCATTCTATATGCTGAGCATGACGCCATATGGTATGGGATATCCCTTGGGTCAGTTGGGGTCAGCTGTCCCATTTGTATCACCTCCCAACTCCTTATGCACCCCCAGCCTACTTGCTGGGGGGGTCAAATGAGAGGCAAGAAGAGGTCTAGACTCTGCATGCACTGCTCAGCAGGAACAAAACTATCTCTGTATTATCAGCACTGCTTACAGCACAAATCCCATGCGTAGCCCCTTTGACAACTAACATAGAGAAAATTAACTGTCTGAGCCAAAACCAACACAGCAATACTACAATGTGAATTGTAAGTCTTCAGGTTTAAAATCTAGTAGGAAGATCAAAGAGAAGAGCTTTCCATTTGTTTGGGATGAAATGAAGAAATAAGGGTGTGAGGGACAAGCTAGGAGCAGAGCCTTACCTGGCTTAAATTGTTTAAACTGTAGAAATCAGTGAGGATGTGCAATTTACACCAGCTGCAGCTTGCCCTTTATACACGAGTAGAAGGATAAAAAGCACAAACTTGAATCAAGCTATGCAGGTAAGTTAACCTCTTGAATTCCGCTGAGCTACAGTGATTTGTAGTTGTTGAGCATTTTATCTTAACCAGATGTATCTGTAACACTCTTCCTTAATTTGCAGTATCATACAATTGGCCTTAAATAGATGGTAAATCCCAAATGATGGTGGGAAAAACAGGAAGAAGAGAAAATTAGGCAAATGAGATAAAAAAGTAAAAAAACCCAACAAAACAACATTGCTGCCTTTTCTATATATTGTTCGTTAGAATTTTTGTAATCATCTTATTTGTTTAATCTTTGTCTCCACATGAAGGCCGTCACCTGTTTAGAAAAGGGTAGGACATCAACTATTTTCTGCAGCCAAGAAATACTGGCCATGGGGGTATAGAAAGAGGAGGGTATAAAGAAACTATCACTGATTGAGTGAAGTATCTCAGAAGTCGGTCAGCAGCAGAATAGAATAGATGAACTAGTCTTCATCAAAGAAGATTGAACCAATATGTGGACAACCAGGTACTGGGTTGTCCATTTGATACCATAAAAATCACTTTTTTTTTTTTCTTACATGAAAGTATTTCAGACTGAAAAAATGTCTGGCTCACCAGTAGTTCAGCATCAGATCAAGAAAAGGTGCTAATGGTCATTTCGTTTGGAAGTTGTATAGTTTGACACAATGGATTCCAGCACATCAAATGTGTAATATCAAACTAAGTTACTGGCAGCTCTGTACTACCAGCAGTCACTCAGAAGTAACAGCCTGTTCTAGAGCAGACCTGCACAATGCCTGCCTGTGGCAGCTCTGATGTCCTCAGATCTCTCAGTGCCACAGAGTGGGTGTAAAGCAGTTGGAGCCTGCACACCACATCTCTCTGTCCAGTGGTACAGAACAGTCTGCGGGAGGAGGCAGCTGCAGCTGTTGTGCAACAGAAGGCAGTGCGATCTGCTAGGGAGAGGATTGCACCATAAGATTAAAAGGGCTGAGTCTTCAGAGGATGTGGGAAAGGAAACAAGGGGAAAAAGGTGAGCCTTAAATCCTAAGTCCTTTAGTAAGCCATTCCTGAGATTTGTGTCCTGTGTCTATACACAGCAGTGAGCAGAAATAAGAGAGGTCTTTTCTCTTGCTCATAAGATCATCTACCTCCTGGGAACATTGTCTTTTCCCTGGACCCTGCCAAAAGATGTGAGAAAATGTGAATGTGGCCAGAGCTTAGTTGAAAAGTTAGCAGAATTTTGGATATCAGGAAGGATAGACATCAGGAAACACAGGTGCATTGTGAAAATTTGGATATTGCATTTTACACACATCTGCTGCCTTGGGAAACCAGCTGCCTCCTGGGATTTCTTGGAGAGGGCACTGGTGAAATAGACTGTAAATATATGCTGGTCCATCTTTGGATAGTCCTGCAGGGGTCCTGAGCCGAAACTGTCCAGTTTGGCTGAGTCAGCAAAGACTATCAGGGTTCAGTGCCCAGGGATGTTCGTTCCCTGGCACTTTTATGTGACCAGTATGGAAGTAGCTGTGGTGCCTAGACTTCAGTTATTTACAGACAAGGGGTGGGTTTGCCAAACTGTTCAGAGTGGGACAGTGCAGAGAACAAGCCAAGCGAAGGGGACACTAGTGGATAACCACAGGGTTTAGGTGGATACTGAATAATTTTTGTTGAATTTTTGACCCATGTGTTAAGTTTTATGATTCACCTGTTTTGGTCTCTTGTTCACCAAATAGCTTGGAGGAAAAGTGCAATTTGCAGTCCGCTCCTCAGGGAGGCTGTTTCTGCTGGATTTGCTTTCTGGGATGTGATTGCTGTCCGCGCTTATGTGGTATATTCCTGATACATTTCTTAACATTAGCCTGTTCAAATACAATCCAACAGATGTATTTCTATGTAAAATATAAGTTGAAAAGGAGTTCTATAGACAATAAGTATCAGTCATGCAGTTTGCAGAAGCAACATGATATTGCTGAAGGAAAAAACAATTCTTAAAATTTTCAACTCACATTTTTTCTGGAATTGCTCAGATACTGGAAAACAGCATAATCTAAATTAATTCATTAATATAGTACCCTTAAATCCAGGTAGAAATAAAAACTAGTAATAAAAACTGAATGGATTGCAACTAGGTAAAATGTTAGTATTTTTTCAGCATCCAGTAATGGAAAAAATGTTAAAAATGAACATACAATGACTAGCAGAAGATTATGTAAGAGTGGCAGTAAGTACCATATTAAAGCAACATCAACCAGCTGCAAAATAACAGAATGTCAACTGATGCAACAAGTCTTTCTGATTAACTGGGCAGCTTGCTAACTAGATTGTTAATTAGTGCAACCTCTAATTTAGGCACCTATTGATGTAAGATATTTCACAGATATTCTGCACTGCGTAATCCCGTGGAAGCTGTGAAAAGCAACAGGTGCTGAGTTTGGATATGGTTGGCATATTAATTAGACTCGAGGAAAAAAAAAAAAAGAAACAACTTTTAAGAAACCACAGCTGTTAAGTGTTTTAGTCCAAATAAACCCCAACAACAGGGCTGAAGCTGTAAGGGTAATTTATCGTCATCTGATTCAAAATCCATATGGCAGCAGAAACTAATTTTTGTAAGTATACATGGTCTTTTTTTCTAAAACTGAAGGATATCGGTTAGCATTTCTTTGGGCACTGGCTGACAAGGGCTGGCTAACATTTTAATAGCAATGCTGTTATTCATTATGGTATCCATACTGAAATATTTGGATATCTGAGATGCTCAGCAGTCAGATATCATTTAGAACAGGCTTTTACACGGCTGGCAGCAAGTAGCTTGCTGTAAATACAGGAGCAGGAAAAGGTAATGGCAGTGGTAGGATTTATTTATATATAGTATGCCAGCTTAAGTCCTGAAAAAACCCTCCCCCAAATACTGAGGGCAGAAGGGAGGTATGTTTGGCCTGATTTTAAATGCTATGGGATAAACAGCGTAGAAGGCAAAATACAAGAATTCTAAGTCTTCTCAGTGGTTGGTGAGTCATAAAACCTCTGATGGTGTCACCCACAGATTTAGGAATCTTGCACAAAAAATGAGTGTTTAAACAGAGCAGCTTTTAAAAATGGAATAAAAATGAAAGTGCTAGGGCCAGGCATGTAGAAGTAGGGGAAGAGTTTGAAAAGATGAAAAGAGAAAGGAACAAGGACACACAAAAGCCGAGGACAGAGCGCCATGGTCAGACGATCAAGGAAAGGACGAATAATAATGGGAACAGGAAGTAATCAAGAAACCGAGTTGAAGAGTGCAGAAAACATCTCAGGTAGTGAGAGGGGGCAATGACAGCAAAAATAAGGATGTTTTTGGATCTATATAGAAGAAGAAACTGGGCTTACCTGTGTGAGCAGGAAGATGTGTGACAGCATCATCCAGGGCAGGAGAGCAGGAAATAAGCTGAGTTGCAGGAGCAAGGAAGGGAGGCTGGGAGAGTGTCCCTTCCGTCAGCAAGAAAGGAGGATGTGAGTCCTGGATTCTGTGTCTGTGTTTTGTATACATTTTCCACCTGAAGGGCACCCACACACAAATGAAGGAGCAGGCAGCTTTTCCTGCTAAGAACTTAAAAATCAGGAATGAGGCCAAAAAAGAAAGAATTAATGGGCAGGGAAAAAATACCCCAAAACAGTCCTGATTTTGTTTTCTTTTCTTCTTCTGTCTCATGATGCTTGAGCTGTAGGATTTGACTGTATTACTGAGGTAATGCAAATCATATAATGATTCTTAAAACTCTTGGTATCCATCTAATTCACATTTCATTCATTTTCATGTTGGTGTTTTGTGTACTTACTTTCTGGCTAACACCGAACACTTTTAAGTTTAAGCAGTATTTATGTGTCCATGTGTTAAGAAACAAAAAAATTACAGAGTTTCCTATATTTCCTCAACAAGGTCCACAATATAAAAAGCCTTGAGCAAAACCACTATGTATTTGACTATGGCTTAATCCTCTCTAAGTGCTTTAGAAGGAGGCACATACAGATAATTTAACAAATCCTACATATGTTCAGGGGCCAGCCAACTAGAATAAAACACAAAGAAAAGAAAGGCCTTGTGAGATCACTGTAGTTTTCCTCCACCCAGGCAAAGGCGGCGATCTGGGGCTACCACCCTGCTGCTCTGCACTAGATGAGGACGTGTTGCAGTGGCATTCAGCAGTACTGTGGCTAACTTGAGTGGCACAGAGCTATCTTCCAGCTGGCAAGGACTCTAGAAACTGCTTAGGACAACTCTTCAGCTGCCTTACTACCGTGTTTCCTAGCCAGGCTAAGTAGTCAAGGTGCAGGGTTTGGAGGGCTGTGCTCCTATCCTGGGTGAATGGCTTCTGATAAATAAGGAATTCTTTCAGAACTGGTCTGGGTGTCTCAGCTTGGCATGTCCTCAGACCATAGACAGATGAGGGTTTAATTCTGGCTAAAGTTGTAGAGCTGGCTCAAAACCATGCCAACAAACTTGCTGGAGACTTGGGAGTTGGGAGACAGTAAATGATGTAAGTGGAGATGATAATGGAGACTATTCAGTTCTAGAATTTGTCCCATTTTTTATTAATTTTCAGAACATAGTCTAAACTATTATTTAAATTAAATTTTAATTCCCTATCTGCCCCCTTTTAATGACTGTAAACATGGTATATTTATAATACTAATTTTGGATGCTAATAATTTTTAAACACTAAGTGTTTTTCTCTCTTTGTGTGTAACCACATGTTGAGGCGAAGGAGAAAACAGTGAAACTCCTAATCTAGGGAAGTGCTAAAAGATATAATTATTTTAGCTTCAGTAGTTTGGTTTTCTATTTGGGATTAAGGATCTGCACCACAAATCGCCCTGCTTTCTTGCCTTCCTTTCATATATTAAAATGGGGATAAAATATTTTCCTGTCTCACAAGATAAATCCATTGCTGTTCATGGGAATCTGAGGTATCTTTGTGATGAATGCTATGAGAAGATAATAATTCTGGGTGCAGCATAGGCTTGGGAAGATTTGCACTAAATAAAGGAGTGGCCAGAAACTGAATGAGCAGGGCTGAACAACTGCCTTTCTGTTAACTCTCATCCAGCCGAAACACTAAATGAGGCGGGGATCCTGGGGAAAAAATATTGAGGCATCATGTAATTATAGGCTGCACACAGAGTTCAAGATGCACCCACACAAGGAGGCAGAATTGAGCCTGTGCAAATGCAAACTCATTTCTTACGTCTCCCAGTATTGGAGTGCTTCAATCTGTGATGATGATACATGCAAAAGCCTTTTGCTGTAGGATGGTCTGGAGGTGTTGTGCAGAAGTCACATGAGTAGCCTTGTGTCGGCCTATTAGTTTCCTCAGAAGTTATCTTACTTGACACGAAATAAACACACACACACAGACACACACAGAGATGCACACATGTATGCACAAAGCCATGTTTACACCTCAGATGCACACGTGTACACATACACGTGCTTACACTTGTACCTGTGACGAAGTAATGTAGTGGTAAGGCCTACTCTCATTCACACGGCAAACCTAGGTTCCTCCACAGAATTACCTTCACCTATTACCTTCGCCTTACTAAAGCACTGATCTTCGCAGTTGAAGGGGATTATGCAACGAGATCGGACATACAGGAGGGTTTTGTTACCAGCGTGGGAGGAGTAGCCAAGGGATCTGCAATTATGTGGATCGAGAATATAAACCTCTTACACAGGAATGCACAGGAGATCAGCTGCATTCCTGCAGTCCAGAGCCTGTGGTAACAGCAGAGAAATTCTCTAAAGCTCCTGAATTAGAGAGGTCTTTTTTGCCCTCCCACTTTTTGTTTGCTTAGCCTGTTTACTAGGATGGCATGGAGGTACAACACACATGGAAACAAGCTCTGTTTACCTTAACTGGGGTGTTAATACTGAAGTCTAATTTTTATGTCAATATTTTGATGTTTTCACTGCGGAATGTTTTAGTAGTTCCAGTCAAATACTCCAGAATTACAGAATGAGTTTAAGAGGGAAAAATATCTAGAGAGAGAACATTCCTTTTCTTTCTTTTTGATTTTAAAAAGATAATAGAATAAATTACAGATAAGAAACACTGCCTAAGTATAGATTTTCCTGTCTACATTTAATTTTCTGGATAGTAACTATTGACAAACAAGTGCCACATTGTAGTTGTTTTGCAGGAACAGTGAAGTTGATTTTCACTGTAAGTTGCTGAGTGATCATTTTCAGAAGTTATTTTTCAGCCACAGTTGTTCCACTTTGGCAGAAGATGGTGTACCCACATCTATTGTCAGAAAGCACACTTTTATTCAGAAGAAAAAAAAAAAAAGCATCCAAATACATTTAAACACCCTGTAACAATCACATTATATTTGATCTGTGCAAACACTGCACAGATTTGTAGCTTTAAAGTATTTTACAGTTACTTCCTTTGATGAATTAATGTATCAAATGACCAATACAGTCAGTATAATCAGTAAGGAAATACAGTACCTACAATATATCAAAGCTAAGAACATAGAAAAGCAAGAACAAAATTCACTTCATTTTCAGGGGGACAAAAGAGGTCTGTTTTCTACAGAAATAATTTAATAGATGATAAACTACATTCAAAAGGAAAATTCCTTTGTTGGTCTTACTGCAAAACATTAAATTCTACTTTGAGTTAAAACTAAAACAAGATTGAGCATGTATGTTAAAATTTAACACAAACTCTTTTTGAGATGTTTGTGTAAAGAATGAAACTGTTTATCCTACTGTTAACTGACAAATGATTGTATATTTCAAAACTATTTATCCTTTTGGTCACTTGACAAGTGGCTATGTATTTCTAGATGCCTGTTTTCCCTATCACTAATTTGATGCAAATACCTTTTTGAATGCCCCTGAAAAATTAACCACCACCAGTGACATAGCCAAAGAGCCAGACACATTCATCGTGCTTAACACACAAGGGCTTTGGTTGCTTACACATAAAATTGGTATTTGCATGCCTGGATGCTGGTTGAATAACAAATATAGAACAGGAAACTGCATATAGCTTTTCAGTGTATTATCAGTGATTTTAAATACAGTATAAAGTAGCTTATAGGCTATTATCTCTACAGTTAATTTTATGTTTGATATCCCCATAGCACTATACCTCCTTAGAGATTTACTGAACTATCAATAAAGGCTAGTTGTGTAAGATAAATCTTAGCTCTGGTGAAGGTAGGACCAAAATCCACTGACTTCAACAGAGAGAACTTTTGTTTATGTTTATAAACTAAAACTTGCTATTTATAAGCTAAACTTGCTACATTGCACTGGTTGGCACAGTGAACCTTACTTCCCTCGAGGGAAATGGGTGACTCGATTGTCAGAAGCAGTTACACTCATCCAGCCAGATTGGTTGTTACAGGTTTTTGGTTGTCTCACTCTGCAGCAAAAGCATTACACATTACAAATATGTGTTCCATTTTCTGCACATTTGCACCCTCTTTACTGGGAGTTCACTGTAAAAGTATTTTGATTTCCATTGAGTTGTGATAAAAACGTGCAAAACTATTCTTACGATTTGTCTGTTCATTTTAGTTTGATTTGCTACTTGCTCATTCAGATAACAGCATTACCAATGATGTTTAGGAATAAATGTTTCTAGAATGGATAAGCATGGAAACATTTAATTTCTACACTCTCATTTAGCCAAGTCTAGTGTAAAATATAGCACTGATAAGAAAAAGATACTACCAAAATGGTATGATAAATACACATATCTTTTTAATCTAGAAATGATTTCCAACCATTTTATCAAAAGTCCATTTTAATGCCTAAATTACTACAGTGACAACAGCAACATATCTTAAAACTTAACAGAAATTAAATCTTACCCTAAATGCTTCGAATATATTTTGAGCAAAACTATACTATAGTCTTCGATCTCAGAGTGCTTCATGCAACACATACAACACTTACTATTTTTCTGTTAATATTATTCAAAAAGCACTTACAAAATGGTCAAATACAATTTTAGAAGACAATCTTGTATCCCAAGAACAATGTAGAAAAAGATACTTCTGCAATAATGGTACATGGCTGTACATGTCAGTGTAGCTAAAGTTATTGCAGTTGGAATGGCCAGTCAGCAATATATTGTCTTCTCTGATGCCCACTTTTGATTTCCTGTTTTCACAACAGGATGTTATCCCCAAAGGAAGCTTTTCTTTTCAGGATACTGTCTTCCCTAAAGTGGCAATCGGTGGTGTTCAGTAGTCCAGAGGGCTTGTTGTCCTCTGTATCCTTCATAGACCTA
This sequence comes from Laterallus jamaicensis coturniculus, assembly GCA_022605575.1. Classification (NCBI taxonomy): domain Eukaryota; kingdom Metazoa; phylum Chordata; class Aves; order Gruiformes; family Rallidae; genus Laterallus; species Laterallus jamaicensis. Next base: position 8,196,291 of record JAKCOX010000024.1, on the reverse strand, counting down.
ACTGGCCTCTTTGGGTATGGCTAAGTGAAGAACTCTTTTTACATGGACTGTCACACACATGGAGAGGAAATGGAAAATTATAAGCTTAACTTTAGCTCATATTCCATGAATTTTAATTGCTCAAATAAATGGCAATACGAATGACATACAAAGAAGGGATGACAAAAGCCTGAAATCCTAAAAAAAAGTTAAATGTATGTTTAGAAGAGTGCAATCATCTTAAGTGACTTCTCTTGCTTTCTTAATTAGGAAGTCCAAAACAGATTTTGATCTTCAATGAAGTTCTTATTTGCACAGAATTTTGCATCAGTCGTTATCATAGATGCAATCTGAAATGGAAATAAAATGCAAAAATAATAGCATTGTGTAGTACGTTGATAAAGGATAAAGTTATTTATTGTAGTTGAATATATTACTTGTACTTGATGTATTACTTGAAATGTTTGACCTACCATCAGCAATATCATCATAAATCTCTCCATCACTGTAATTTGAAAAAAGAAAAATAATGTATTAAAAAATTGAGACATCAGATATCACTATTTGCATTCAGATACAAAATAGTGTAACTATCCAGGAATTCATTTGCTAATTAGGAAACTGCAGCCTTTGTGGTTACAATACATTGTTGAGCAAGACAGGTCAGAGGATTTTCAGTGAATGGTAAAGCTGTGTTGTTTATTTCTAACATAAAACCCATGCTTTGTTGAAAGGTTGGACTTTTAAATTAAGTTTTAAAGTAGTTATTCCAAAACACTCAGAGATATTTCCATAAAAACTGAACTATCCACTGATTTAATAAAAAAAAACCTCCATAAAACCCAGAAAAGATGAGTCAGAAAAAATAAATCAGCATACCCATGAAATTTTTGTTAGTTTCTGTACTTTGCAATGCCATAATGGTTTTGCAGGAGCAGAATTTTAGATAAATAATTTACGTAATGTCTAGAAATGAAACTTGCTCAATGAACAGGAATTTTCAAAATATGTCACGTAGATGCATGAACAGGCCCCTGGAAGCCGGTAAGATAGATAAGTTAAATGTCAGTATCAGTTTGCAGGCTTCAGTTTTAAAAGTGTCATATGATTTGATATTTACGGGTCTAGCATAAGGCCCATTGAAGGAAACGGAAAGGCTTTGTCTGATGAGAGTTTTAGATTAGAATCTAAATGCTGAATGAGCACCATGGAATTATTTGGGGCAATGCTGGGCCAAATCTGCTCATTTTCAGTAAGACTGAAATAAAAATAAGTCTAAAGAAAAAGCGGTCCATTTTAGGTAAACATTTGAAAATGGCGTCAATACACTATATCACATTAAAGTGCTGATTAGTAATAGACCGTAATACCAATAAGGCTTAATTTGTGTAATTTTTCATGGTTTAAACCAGAGTTAATGATTAAGCAATGAGGAATGGGGCCTTGGAAACTTTCCAGAATGGATGTATGTGGCTAGCTCTTGAGAAATCCGAACTCCATAAACCAACTCAATTTCCAGGACTAGAGTGACATACTAAAATAATTGCATATCAATTTTATTTAATAGTTTAGAACAAAACTGAGTGTTATAATAATGTTTTTTAAAAAAGATTGTTGTGTACTTACTTCTCAACTAAATTGCTTCTCAGAACATAGCCATCTGTAAAATTAAAATATACGTGTAATTAAGTTATTTATTTAAATGCTCATGTTGTTTCTTATGTTACTAACTCAAGTGAAATGCAGTCTTCTGTCTCTTTCACACAGAAGGACATAATAGATGGATAATAATGTGCAGAGGACATATAATCAAATACAATTTTGCTATGTCCAGCCTTAGTTTTAATAATTCTTATCTGCTTGTTTAGTATAACATGGTGACTTAGGTAAGGAATCAGAATACAACAATAGCTCCAAGACCAGTTTTATGTCTACGGCGTCAGGTAGTTAACATATTAATAAAATGTCAATTCTCTTGTTTTATTGCAGTAGTTTCCATTATGTAGAAAACTAGTGCTGAAAGGAGAAAATAGTCATACAGGTTATGCAAGATTAAGTTTTCATCTCATGGTTTAATTTCCCGGTTGCATGTGAGGGGTGCAAAACAGTAGTTATTAACACAAAATATAGTATAGTTCATGAACTCTAGCTCAAAAATGTGGCATAATAGTAACAACCACATAATAATGTTTATAATAATAAATAACTGAAATATGTTTCTTTTCCTACAGGGACAAAAATGTCTTTTAAGATGTGCGCACCAATTAATTTTCACTGACTGTAATGGCTTTAAAAGATTTTAATTGTATCATTAGTAAGACTTTTTTGTATACATTAAAAAAAATGTCCTGTTGCTCTGTGGAGTTACTAATGAAATTGGATCAAATTACAGATATTCTTCTTCAACATATTTAATCTCTGGAAAAAAATAACTTCTTGTCTTTGGTAAAGATACCTACTGAAATACTTGTCTACTGGGGTAACATGCAAATAAAGAGAAAGCCTTAATGATAATAGTATATTTGTCGGTAAGCATTAGTACGTTGGTACAAAATTAGGACAGTTCTAAAGGAGAAATATGATCTTGCGTTTTATTTAAAATTACTATAGAAGTTTCCTTCTTTTTTTTCATTAGTAGGCTTAAATAGTTACACTAATTAATTGCTATATATAAAGTAGATTAGTGATTTGCTCAGTGAAGGCCAGAATACATAAAAACCACTGCACTTTCAAAGAAAACTTTTATTTTACACTAATCTGCTTTAGCTTCTGATTAAGACTTAAAGTTATGTGAATGAAATTAATTCTATGCATTTAATATTTGATTGCAGCTATGCAAGATATCATTTCCTTCGTTTGCCTGTATTTGTATCTTTGGGGTCATGACAATTTGATACTTAAGTAAATTCTATTAAACCTTTTGCCTATCAAAATTGCTGGCAATTTGCAATAGTTAGAGAACTCGGTGCTACAGATTTTCAGCCACCTGCATATTCTCACCAGCTGACTGCAAGTCAGTACAGATAGGGAAAGCTCTGTCTATTCAGGATATTCTTAGCCTGGTTCTTTCCTCAGATTTTATCTGGGATAAAGGCTTGGTTTTTTCAAGATGTGGTTTAAAATTATCTTTAAGCAAAGTCCAGTAATTTTCAGGACTTCTGAAGTCTCACTGGGAATAATTTAAAATCATTTGGCTAATCTAATCTTCTGTTTCTTCTTTTAACTTTCTCACATGAAATACAGGAAAACAAAATTTCTTTGCTTACAGCCATGGTGTACAAACACAGGGTGCTGACAGGCCAGACATGCATGTGCCAGTCCTACTGCTGCAAAGCATAATCTAGGCACTTCTGATGGGCTCTAGACCCTAAATATATGGGAAATAAAGCCCCTGTTGATCTCATACTCTTTCAGACTTACTTATCCGAAACTAAATGCCCAAAGTTTCAGATTCTAGTGGAGTTATTCATATTTATGTGGCTTCCATAATGAGGAGCAAAGCAGTAGGTCAGCACACCCCGTCTTGATAACTTGGTACCTCTGAAATCTGTAACACATCAGGCCAGCTACTTTCTGACCGTGTAAAGGCAGCTTGGAGAGGACACTACTTAGATTTTCAGGCACTGAAATCCCTTTAGAGCCTGATGTTTAAGCAAAGCCCGTGAAAGTGAATTGAAGGCTTTTCTGTATTTCAAAATACATGAGTTAGACCATGGCATCTGTTAGAAGGAATTTGAGAAAGTAAATGAGAATCAGTTCCTTGTTTCACTTTTGAAATTTCAAATAGTTTATTAACAAGTAAAGTAAGTGATAGCAGAATATGTTCCAAAGGTCATCAGACCTTGCTTAAAAAGATGGGAACACATAATTATAATTTTAAATTTTGTTTAACTGCTGATAGAGGCATGAAGCTATGGAAATACTTCATGAGTTAATGATCAAATGATAGAACTCATGTGCAAGAAAATAACAGAAACATCTTTAATTCTTTATTTTGAGTGTATCTGTCTTTCGAAAGGTAAAATCATAGCCTGAAGATGTGAAGAGTAGAGCAACTAGAGCAAATAATCAAAACTGGCATGCGTTTAACTAAAGTGGGATTAAAACTTCACTAATTAATGAGAAAATCAAGAGATCTATTCAGAGGTTTTCAGGAAGGATATTTTTATTTGTTTTGCTCTCTTACGCATAGCAAAGCAGTAGCTCCTGTCAGTATTTGAAAGGCTTTGAAGACTATGTGAGGAAAACAGCCAACATGAACTACTTTCTACTTTGTTATTAACTTGATTCAAAAAAATGCAGCATTGAAAGCTGCTCTTTGGGAAGTGGCTACACTAGTGCAATCCGTATTTTGAAAACCATATGTGTTGTTATGCAAGAAATTCTTCCTCACCCTGCAAGCCTGCCAGGAATACGGCTACACTCCAGACTGTAACAGTTGAGTACAGAGGGGAAAAAAATAGAAAGAAAGTGACTGAGTCCCTTTCCAGAGGTTTATAGCATTGGACTGTCTTCTACATAAGCCAGAGGTAAAAAGTAAACGTGACCGGAAGGATGCTGCCACTCTGAATGCAGTCTGTTCCTACACAAAGTGATTGGAAAAGTACTGTAACAGAAGCATATTCAGAAATCGAAACCAACAGTAGACGGTCCAGACTTCTCCAAAAAATGCAAAAACTTCTGCCAGTGCACACCCTGTCCAAGAGTTTCAAAGAAAGGCTGACAGGCCTTGTGCAGCTCCCAAAACCAGCAGGCATGCCAAGGAGGACATACGCCTTCGATCAGAGGCGGTCTGGGATGAAGGCTCATAGTCAGTTCTCCATTCCCACCCCAAACCCCTCCAGCCTGGTGAAAAGATTAACTCCATCTCTGGAATCCAAAGCAAGAATATTGTTACTGATTTTCCCTTGTCTGCAATCAATGAGCAAGTGCTTCCCAAAGGTGCAGCGAGGATTTTACTTTTACTGGGTTCTGTGGGGTGTCATGGCTGTACTCTTTGGCAAATTAGAGGGAGACAGAAGCAACAAAAACATCTGGCAGTCTTAGCTGATGCAAAGGAAGATTTAAATAACTAAGTTGTCCTTTTTCTCGCATTTGGTATCTCTTGTCTACTGGAGTTTTAATTTTTTTTTAAGGCAAGCAACTCTTAAAACACAATAATAAAATAACAACAGTCGACCTCTTGTCAAGCACCAAGCAAGGAAAAATACAGGGATGTGCTTTAATATGACAGAAAAGAGGGTTTTTTACACTTCCTGACTCAATCATTCTTTGACAATTCGATTCGTATTACAGCTGTTTAGTAAAACTTACATTTTCCGTCTTCATTCCTGCATAGGACCTTGGTATCATCTGTACTTTCTATAATTTCAAGAGATTCGCCTGGTTTAATTTGTAAGTCTTTAGGTCCCCATTTTCTCTGGGGCACATCCTGAACTGTGGTGGTAGAGTAAAGAACTTTAATTTCACCTTCAAACTGCAAAAATAAAATGAAGAGAGGGTGGTTAAAAAATGTCAACATAAAGCTTATGATCACGTGTTTTGAGACAAATATATTCTCATTTATTACTAAATTTGGGAAAATTGGGCAAATAATTGTTTATGCCATGTGGTGTGTACCCATGCTTGATATTTTGACTGACAAATGCTTAGATCACTACTTTTACAAGTAGTAATACTTTATTTATCAAAGGCAAAATAATGGATTATTTGCAAATTGGGGCATACAAGTTAGAGGAAACCACACAGATATTTTAATCTTTATATATTATGTAAACAAAACTTACTTTGAACTTTTTTCTGAATTCTTTCTCTTCTTTTTCCATCTTTTTATGCTTTTGCGCATCTTTTTCATCTGATTTACATTTTCCAAAACTTGCTAGTGTTGAACTAAAGCAAGAAATTACAGAAAAAAAATCAAATTTAGCCACACATCTGGGGTATTGGCAACCTTTCTGATAATTTTAGTGAAAATGCATTTGCCTTCATGTGTCTTCACTATGTTTTTCTTGCTCTACAAAACTACTGTGGATAATACAATGCAGTTTTGATTTCAAAAGAATAAAAAAGATTTGGGGTTGTCATTCCTACTCTTCTATTTTAATAAGTTCTTATCTTAATATATGTATTGGTACATGTGATGATGGAAAATTATTAGAAGTATATACCTGCTACAACAGTGAATATTTTACTTTTACCAAAAATAGTTTAGGTGAACGATACTCAACACTTTAGAATCTTTAGGCAAGGGGCATTTTTTGTGAAGTCTACATTCTCTTTGGGTAACAGGTTGAATAACACATGTCCCATTGTGGAGGCAGCTGAACGTGTTAGCCTTTCATACAGCTGCTAAGTTAGTCCCTGTGGTGGTGGAACCCTCCTCCTCTTGAACTTCTTTTCTGGGCCACATGCCAGGGCAGCACACTAGAGCGTTAAGGCACCCCCTGAATGTGCCTGGTTCTTGCTTCACTTGGGAACCGTAACAGCCTGGTACATCTGTACTTGGACCATGACGGTCTTGCTCCCCTATTGTTTGGGAACAATAAGGACTATCAATCACCTCCAGACAGCTGGTGCACCTGTACCTGGGTCATGGCCCAAAAGGGGGTGATGGCCAGAAAAGTCCCGAGTCTGTACAACTGGTGGAAAGTACCAGAATATTTTGCCATCTGAGCTGGGCCAAAGTTGAAAAGTACTGGACAAAAGTCACTTATTGTGATCCTTACAAATAGTAATTCTAAGTGAGACCCTTTGAGCATTCCTGGATTGCAACCTACTGTGACCAGCATCCTCCTTGTGCTGGGATACCTCTCAGGCACAAACTCCTGGAAGGCCAGGACAAGCCAGCCTCCTCGAGTCTCAACTATTGCCCACTGAGGAATGGCGATGCACCGTATTTACTCCAGACCTGAAGAGGGAAATGTTAGCTATAGGCTAGCTTCCTTCCTCCAGCTCCCTATGTGTTTAAATACACACCGTTACCTTCATGAGTGTGGGTGATGCATACTGTTGGGTCCAAATATTCTGCCTGTGTGTACCTGTATGTTTTATGTCTGTCTGTCTGTCTATCTATCTATCCACTTTGATTTAAGATACATTAGAGTAAGTTAGCGTGAATCTTGTAATCTTCAAATCTGTAATTTTTGCTGGTTTTATCATAACATATTTTACTGAATTTTGTATAATTTTTTTAATTGTCAATCACTGAGTGCCAATAAAATTCAGCCTTTGATTTAACTCGTCTTATTAATGAATTCTGAAGCCATGTCAAGCACCTTAATCTACAACAGTCTGATATTCCCATAGAAGACCTCACTACACCAGGGAATCCGCATTACAGAGAACTGCAAAGCCTGACAACAGCAAGTAAAGCATGTATTAAATAATTTGAAAATGCTTCACAATATATTACAGATTTCTAATCAGGAGAGTAATTCCCATTTTCACTTGCCTGACTTCAGGCGGTGGAGGAGGGAAGTCTGAAGAGTCTACATCGTCATAAACATCGTCTCCACAGTCTGAAACAATAGTGTTTAAAGGAATAGAAAATTATGTGATCTTTCTAGTAGTGAATACATTGTGTTACAATCTACAGTAGTGTTGCTAAGTTGACAAGAAATTACAGCAAGTACTGTAGCCATTTATCATCTATAGTAACGGTGGGTTCTCTGATTAGCACCATGTACGGTGCAAAACAAACACCAGCCCACCTTTTCAGAATAAAACTCTTTATTAATAATAATAGGTATTCACTGATATTTTAATCTTCTTAAGCTGAAGCAAGTTGTAGCACATGCTGGCTAATGCAATAGCCTTTAATCTTCATTTTAATTAGTCCATTTCCCACTGTGTTGCATCAAAGTATATTTTTGGGGCTTGATGTTAGTGTACACTCAGGCACTGCAGCAGTCTGCTCAATGCACCAATGCTTAGAAGTGGGTATTAATCACATGTATGTTAGCTTTTAGGCAATGTCGCAGCAGTAAAAAGATTTCCTATCCCAAGAATACACTTTGAATCACATTCAGCATATTTGTAGAGAGGAAGCAATTGTTTGAGACCTCAATCCAGAGCTAGAAAAATCACAGTGGGAGATAAAATGTTTAGAAATCAGTTCAGGCATCAGCCTTAAAAACTTGTAAGAATTTGCTTTTTATTCTGTTGCTGAGCTGATAAGTGCATGTTATCTTACAAAGACACCACAAGTCATCAAAATAACAGTCAGCATCTCTCTACTTTTGAAGTCTTGCGTTAAGAGCTTGTTTCCAAGTGTATCTGTTCATTCTTAATGTGAAATAAAATGAACTGGTGGAAGACTCACATAGAAAAATTGGCTTCTTAAAAATACATGAAATTGTTTTCTAGAGAGCTTGCAGTGTATTTATATTTCCTTATATGTAGCCAAATCAGTCACAATATTTGAAATTTGTTTGCTGGAACTGGCTAAGCAATAGGAAATCCTGTTTCCTTCCTTGGATGTATTTTTGTGACTAACATGATACAGAGTAATGTATACAGAAAAAAGAATCAGGAATCAATATGGACACCGAACAATAGGCTATTAATTACCTTTTTCAAACTGCTTTCTTGAAGGAGATGTGCTGGAAAAAAGAAAAGATTCATTAAGTATTTATATCTCATTAATAGGCTTTTGCATCATTTAAAACATTTTAAAAACTTGCAACACAAGGGCTCCAAGTAATCTCCAGACATTGTGAAGCTCTGCTGACACCAGCCATACTCATGGTCTAAATGTATTTTTACCACTGAATCAAAGTAAACTGGTTCAGAACTGAATAAGAGAAGATGGTGGTAAAAACATCAGTTGTTGATTTAACATCTAGGCAAGATGAGGAGAAGGCAATATTTGCTATTTTCTGATTGGCATAAAATTTGGATTAATGGGACCAGATTCAGCAGTTTATCTCAGCTACATTGTACTGATGAGCAAAGTACATTTTAACTGAGGATACAGCAAATTTAGATCACCAGAATGGCACAAAGATGATGGATTATATCAGTGCTTTTGAACAAAGTAAAAGGGTTTTTTCTATTTTAATTACCACACTTATGCAATAAATACAGCTTGTTAAGAGAGTAATTATATTTTGCAGGTGAAGAGAAAGGACGTCAGTGTTTTTGCAGAAAAGTATCATCCTGAGCTGCAATTTGATGCATGATTCATTAGGCTGCTGTGAGAACATGTTAGTAGCATGTGATCAATGCTTTATTAGAATTAGTTAATGTACACTGTGATTTTTCTGGCAGACTCTTACAACAAATCTCCATTATCTTCTGCCCCATTGACTTTGGTTGTTTTTTCTCGTACACTTTTCTTTTTGTCATCTTTGACCTTTAGCTTCTTCAAGATTCCCCAGGACCAGATACCATTCTTATCTTCATCCTGTGATACAGACCTTTGGAGTATGCATGCAATTATCACAATTTAAAACGTAAAATTCTGTTTTTAAAGGTCCACTATAAATTCTCCATTGATGTGCATAATTCTCATTATTGTCAACAATGTATATATATATACACCACAAGGTGAGGAAACTTGCCTAAATGCTAAACACTAAAATGCTAAAGTATAAATGCGTCTGTTAGATCATTTGTAGATATTGAGATATATTTGTTCATATAGAAGTTAATCTAGTGGCCTACTGTTTTCATATTGTTACTCAGCAAGCTAACATTTTAGAATTATTCTGTCTAGTTGGGGCCTTGGTTATTTTAATGATTGCAGCTGCTTTTACTGACATACCAAAATTAATTACAGGACAAAACTTCTCTATAAAAATGGAAGAACAAAAAATACACTCTGTTAATGAAGTAAATTATTGAAATAATATAAAAACTTACTTAGTTGCAGTATCTTCATCATCAATCCCATCATAAATTTCTTGATCAGAAGGAGGAAGTGGGAACATCTCTTGAAGAGATAAAATAGTGAATTACTGCATTTATATTTAATGCTGATGAATAGGGTATTCATTATTGGCCTTTTAAGTATGTCAGATGTGTGTGCAGTTTGTGCAATATCCTTGCAAGTGGAATCTTTCTATAAAGCAGCATTGCCTATTTATTAAAACCATGGTTTAGACTTGTCCCAATTGTGAATGCCATCTGCAACATTTTAATGGGGCACTGCTAATCACAAGAGCATGAATATTAAAAATAAGTGAATTTTCACTGTATTTGATGGAATTCTAAATGGCTGATTTTGGCCCAGTCCTTATGACAACTGATGACTTTTAATTTTTGTGTGTGACTTGAGTGATGATTGAAGAGGTCAGACCAACACTCTCAGCAAAGTGACATCCTGCGTTCATCCACAGATGCCAGAAGCAAGTGTAATGTAAGCTCCCCATTTTGGTCTCAGTTCTGACCTTTGAGCCCCAACTTCTTCAGTGCAAGGTTAGCTCAGTTTCCATCTACAGTTGTAGCCACTGGTCAGAATGATCACTGAAATCTGTACTTAGCTGGCAGCAGCTTCGTTTAGCACTGCCAGGGAATGCTTCTGCCATGACTAGTACCTAAACTCTAAGCTGAGAAGATGAGCTGTGCTCTTGTGATCAACAGAGAATGCTACATAAATACACGTGCTAACTGGGTTTGAATGTGTCTTCTTGACAGTGTGAAACTACTGTAGCCATGCTGGTTAGGACTCCAGAGTGTTGCTGAAATTGAATTTCCCCTTAGCTCCATCAGGAGTTCAAATGCAGCTTTAAGGGGTAGCACTACTGGCAATTTCAGAACTGGGGTTCTCCTGCACAGATACTTTCACTCATGTTAATATTTTGCCAGATATATTGGTGCTCTTTGTGGGATGATTTACCTTCACACACACACACACACACACACACAAAGTTTTAACATCTTCTGGCATGCTTCTGATTCACAGTATCTGAAGACAAAATTTCTTTCTTGCCCAAAATCCCACTTGTGGAAAGAAAGTTAATTTGGCCACAGCACCTCATTTGTTGCCTGTTAGCTAACATTTAGCACTCTTATGGGTGATTGCTGCACTGTCTGGAAGCTGCAGAGCCAGGATCTAAAGGTAAGCAGTACACAGAAACAACTCTCCCCAACAAGTGTATGTTGAACTTACTTCCAGCTCCACTTTGGCCACCACTCTGACTGGAAAAACAAAGAAGAGACATTTTAGAGAAAAAAAAAAAGTCATCCTTGGGAAAAAGAAAACACTATCATCACCCATCACTTTTGTAGTTACTGCTTCTAAACCTTTTGGCTTTGGCACTTGTTGACATTGACAGCTGAGCACTACAAGTTCTGAACACTAGAGAGTGCATCCACACCCTTGAGATGACACAGCAAACAAATGAAGTTATTGATAACTAGCTTTCATTGGGTGATGCTTTAAACTTCTAACTGCCTGTTTCTAACATTTCAAGGACTATGTATTAGCCCAGCATTCAAGAAACTAAAAAAAATCCTAATAGGTTCACAGTAACTGTGATTATTTCCAGGTTAGAGACTTACTTATACATCAAAACAAGGTATCTATGCCAAGAAATCCTGAAATACAACAGCCTTAGTCACATATTAATTTTGGAATATTAATAATACCACTGATAATGAGATAATAGTATTTGGTCAAAAGGCTTTTTTTAGTATGGCATTCTTACAGTGGTTTCAGAACATGGTGATATATGTCAGACCTTCCAACGATTCATGCTCATGAACTGAACAGAATGCTATTAATCACTAGAGAAGATAAAAATGTCAAAATACAGCTTAAAGGATTTCAGGAACCTAAGCCATTCATTCATACTTCCAAGTTCCTTACACTTATTCTAATACACAACAGTGAAGTATTCTTGTTTGGTTTTGAATTCAATAAATTTTCTAAATTCTTTGCATTGAGGTGCCTAATTATAGTGCTTGCCATAATGGAAAGGATTGGTCAAAGATACTTCTGAAACAAAGTACCTAATACTCAGATTACCTAAAACCTAGAACAACTAAAGCAACTCTTCTGACTGGGTTATGATGCTATGAGACAAATGTGCAGGGAGGAAAACTGATACTGAGCGACCTGGAAAAGTATGAGATGATGAGAATCAGTATTGGTTGCATAAAGAATGTCAGCCTCAAAGCCAATCTTTCTAAGCAGTGTTTCTGGAGCTCATGAGGATGTTCCAGCAGCTGAGGATGTTGTCTACCTGGACTTTAGGAAAGTCTTTGATGCTGTCTCCCACAGCATTCTCCAGAAGAAACTGGCTGCTCATGGCTTGGTCTGGTGTATGCTTTGCTGGTAAAAAAACCTGACTGGATGGCTGGGTGCAAAGAATTGTGGTGAATGGAGTAACATGCAGTTTGCAGCCAGTCACAAGAGGTGTTCCCCAGGGGTCAGTACTGAGGCCAGTTCTCTTTAGTATCATCCAGTGATCTGGATGAGGGGATTGAGTGCACCCTCAGTAAGCTTGTAAACAAGACCAAGTTGGGTGGGAATATTGGTCCACGTGAGGGTAGGGAGGATCAGGCTGCATCATTGGGCTGAAGCCAGTTGTATGAGGTCAAGGAGGCTCAGAACTGGGTCCTGCAGTTGGGTCACAACAACCTCAGGCAATGCTACAGGCCTAGGGAAGAGTGGCTGGAAAGCTGCCTGACAGAATAGGACCTGGGGGTATTAGTTGTCAGCCAGCTGAACATGAGCAAGTAGTGTGCCCAGGTGGCCAAGAAGGCCGACAACATCCTGGCTTGTGTCAGAACTAGTGTAGCCAGCAGGACTAGGGAACTGCATTGGCGAACTGCACTGATGAGGCCACAGCTGGAGTATTCTGTTTGGTTTTGGGCCTCTCACTACAAGAGAGGCATTGAAGGGTTGGACCATCCCCAAAGGAGGGCAATGAAGCTGGTAACAGGTCTAGAGCAATGAGAGTGATCAGGAGTTCCCCAGTGCAGTGAGTGCTTCCATTGCTTTTAGGGTTTTTTATCCTTCCATGCTGGAAAAGCCAGTGTGTGACTTCAAAAACAGAAGGGAATTGCACTTCCTGCAGGTGATTTGTAATCCTGCATGTTTTGCATTTTATTCTTGTTTCCTCAAGAGGAACAAACCCAGGCACCAGCACGGGTTGGGGGCTGACCTGCTGGGAAGCAGTGCTGCAGAGACAGGCCTGTGAGTCCTGGCAGAGAACAAGTTATCCATGAGGCAGCAACATGCCCTCACAGCCAAGAAGGTCAGTGGTACCTGGGGTGCGTTAAGAAGAGTGCAGCCAACACATCAAGGAAGGTTATCCTCCTTTGCCCTGGTGAGGTCACACCTGGAGAGCTGTGTCCAACTCTGGGCTCCCCAGTTCAAGACAGACCAGGAACTACTGGAGAGAGCCCAGTGTAGGGCTACAAGGGTGATGAGGGACCTGGAGCATCTCTCATGAGGAAATGCTGAGAGTGCTGGGTCTGCCCAGTCTGGAGAAGACTGAGAGGAGATCTGATCATTGGTTATAAATATCTAAAGGGTGGATGTCAAGACTCTTTTCAGGGGTGCCCAGGGACAGGACAAGGGGCAATGGGCACAAACTGGAACACAGGAAATTCCAATACAATACAAAGAAAAACTTCTTCATTGTGAAGGTGACAGAGCATAGGGACAGACTGTGAAGAGAGATTCTGGAGTCTCCTTCTCCAGAGATACTCAAAACCTGCCTGGTCACAATCCTGTGTAACCTGCGCTAGGTGATCCTGCTTGAGTAGTGGGGGTGAACTAGATCATGTCCAGAGATCCCCTCCAACCATTCTGAGATTCTGTGATTCTGCAATTCTCCTGTCTAGACTGACTGGGGTGAATCACTAGTTCATTTCATGCATGCTTTATACATACCTGCTAATACTGTCCTGTTCTCCAACATCATCATACACTTGGTCACTTTCTGGCTGTTTCACAGCAGCTCTGGTAGATGGTTTTTGCTTTCTTCTTAAAGAATCATAATCAATCTCCACCATGGTGGTTTTAATGTATCCATCTAAATGAATGAAACCATGTAATTAGGAAGTCACATTTCTAAAGCTCATGGTAAAGGGATGAGTTTAATAGAAGGTTCACAGTCAGTGATTCAATTGTTTTGTGTGATCTTCAAAAACTTTCAAAGAATTGTCTCGTTCCAAGCAGCCTCAGCTTGAGTCTCCATCTGTCTACAGAAATACCTATCTCAGGTCTCCTCCCAAACTCTTCTCAGCTTCATTTTCTATGCAGACAGCAGGAATCATGGGCCAGGCTCCTTTTCTTACCTAACCTTGGAACCACTGCAGTCTTGTGGCACATTTTAGGGCAGTCCATGACAAAAAGATTCTGACAGGTCAGCAGGAGGGAGAGACATTTTGCACTGATTTTGTTATCCTCTTGTCCCTGTACGTTCCTAAAAAGCTCTGGTTATACTGGAGTGCAATGGCTCAGGAGAAACCTGTGGTGGAGCAGTTGGCCTGAGGGTAATTTTAGACAGGCATACTTGCCTGTACCAAGAGAGCACGAACCAATTTTCTAAAAGGTGAAACGTTCTCATGCATTTCTTGAAAATGGTAAATCCCCCACCCTGCTGCTTCTGAGTGATCCCAGTTTTTAGTCTGCTTCCCTTCCAGTCTGCAACACATTGTGGGGTTTTTTGTTTTGCTTAAAAAACCATAATTGATTTTCCTCTGTTGTTTTATCTTCCTCACAGACTGTTATTGGCCTGTGAACATTTAAGGCTGAAGCATTTGTGAAAAAAATTGGATGGCACCATTGCCACTTGTCAGTGGTACAAGCCTTCTACATCTTGCAGTTTTGCTGAGGTAGAAATAAATTTATGAAAAGTAAATTAATGAAAGGTAAATTAGTTAATTGGCTGCACATGCTCAATAAAATACCATTCTCTGAGCCCTCACCAAGATTAATTTTCCTATGTACAAAACAGCCCATGAAAAAACTTGAAAGTATCACAGGAAAGCTGGTATAGGAACTTCCCTCTGAGATCATCATTGCTGATCCCCTTGCCCAAGCAGGTTGGTATAGCAGGTTGACCGGGACCATGTCCCACCATGATTTGAAGATCTCCATGTATGGAGAATCCACCACCTCTTTGGGCAACCTGTTCCCTTGCATAGTCACTCTCACAGTGAAAAAGTGTTTATTTATGTTCAGACAGAATTTCATGAGTTTCAGTCTGTGCCTGCTGCTTCTTCCACTGTCACTGGCTATGACTGTAAAGAGCCTGTCTCCATCTTCTTTACACTCCCCCTTGTGTCAGATACTTAAGAACAAGGGGTCCCCTTTGAGCCTTCCCTTCCCCAGACTGAACAGTCCCAGCTGTTTCAGCCTGTTTTTGTATGAGACATGCTCCAGTTCCTTTATGTCTTTTTACCTCCTGTATGACAAAGTGCTCAGCTGGTGCTGTCCAGTTCTACATGTGTGAACTGTCCTACTGAATTTATTGTCATTTTAGTCTCCTTGAATAACAAGCAACTGCTTTAGTAATTTTCAATGATTTTATGGATCAGTCTTTTAATGTGCTTGTTACAGCCCGGGATCATTGAGCCCTTATCATACTCATAGATCCCCTGATGATACTTATAAAATTAGAGAAACATCTTGGAATTCAGGCAAAATAAAATCTAGAAATCAATTAGAAACTTTCTGTAGATTTAGAAACAAGACAAACTTACTCTTAAAACAGGACGTTATATTCCCTGCTTCTATTTTAGAAATACCCATGACATTTTTAATTCAAAGACATTAAAAAATGCAATCCTCATTACTTGGACAGAGACAAATTCTGATACTGTTTGAAGGCTGACATGGAATTACTTCTAAATAGGTCCAAGAAGATCCCAACATATTGTTTCTAAGTTATCCTAGTGCCTGTAGATTTTACATTGTGTTGTAAAATAACTTCCTACTATGAATTAAGCCTTGCATGCCAGCTAAGGACAGGAAGGTGAGTTGTGGTTCTTTACTTCGGTGGCCAGTGACTCAGCCATTGTGAGGCTACTCTGTGGTACAATGCTCACATGTTTGCTGTCATGCAGTGAAAACATACAGAAGAAACATACAGTGAAGAAACAGAACTCACAACATCCTTTTATCCTGCCCAGCCACTTTCCTTCTGGGTTGTCTGTGAGGCGAATTATTTCAATCTCATCACCCTGTTTGACAGTCAGCTCATTCTTCCCTCCTTTGTGGTCAGCACAAACCCGTGCCTGATGAAGGACTTGGATGGGTCCCGTTAGCTGCAGAGAAGAAGCAACAGAAGAAACCACAGATGTGGAAAAATTTAGTTCTTTCCCAAACATTCAGACAAAAGACAAAATAACTGTAATGATGACTAGTTGTTTCATTGATATTTAAAATGATATTAAAATAAACAGGAAGGCATCACTCCTACCTACTAAACCACCCAGATTAATAATCAGGAATTAAAAGAGAGGGCAATGGCATAGCAGCAGATTAGCTGAAGAAATGACTGGCAAATAAAAAGACTAAAACCAACAGGCTAACCTCTGGAGCCTTTCACAGGTTCTCAGAACAGGCATATTTTTAATTCCAGTGGGCAGCTCCAGCAGAACTACTCATATGAGTAAATGTTCATAAACATAAATAAGTCTACCACATAATGTTCTGTGTTTATAATTATACTGTATAAATGATCCTACAAGTACTTACAAGAGAAGATCACACTGCTTACTGGAATTCACTTTGTGAGTTCTTTAGTATGTGTTATGGGGAAACTACTTTGGATCTCAGATCTGTGGCTTTAAGACATATGTGATCTTGCAGAGGCATGTATTTGTTTGTAATTATAGACTACCTCAGGACTATCTATCCTGTATAGGTGGTGAAGAAATGGGAAAGAAAATATGCACTAAAATGTACTTGTTTGCATTTAAGAATAATTACAAACTTTAATGGCTGCAAGAGAGCAGCCTGCAGACTGAGAACATTCAGTGCACTAACACCTACCCTTCGTAGTTGTCCGAAAAATAGACTTGAGGCCTGAAAAATTCTGGCTAGGGCACTATTATTAGCTATTAGTAATTTCCTTTAATATTTACTCCTCAACTCCTGTCAGTCTCTCCATAGCAGAACAAGGCCATGATGTGAGAAAATCACTGACTTTACTGTGCACAGAGAGTAATAGCCGCCCACTATGTACAGCGACACTGAAAGAGGCACTGGGGAGATTTGTGACCAGGCATCAGTTAGCAGAAGGTGACCAGCAGATTTGTAGACTGTGGCACCATGCTGACCACCAGGTCTATAAAATCAGTATGAACCAGAAAGAACTGTCTCATCATTGAGCCCCTAGGCTTTGACAGTGACTTTGATATGTGCCCTATCCCATTCCTCCCCACTCAGTCTGGAAGTCCCTTGGGTCCCCTTAGAAGGGAGGGAAATGAGTTACCATGTAATGTTGAAATCTCTTAAATGCTGGTTACTGTTATACTGACTCCAGTGAAGCAAAACACACCAAGCGTATGGGATCCAATTCCCAGGAGTCTTGATGCTGGTTTTGTAATGCAAATGGTTTTTAAACACAAAAAATGAAAGGAAAAGGTTTTAAGGTTTGTTTTTTTATATAGAAAGTGAAAAGAGAATTTAACAGAACTATAGAAGAACTGAAAAAATGTCTTTGCCCTAAGTACAAAGCCAGAAGTCAAGCATGTGTCAAACACAAAAGTGTAGCTAAAACCTTTATTCAGAATGTATCCAGGTGCTTGAAGAACCTACTACAAACAAATAGGTTTTGAATTTGACAATGCTAGATTGTCAAGCAACGCTCCTTATGTGTCTTTGGTCAGATAAAAAAAAAAAAGCTTACTTTGAACTTCTTCCTTATTTCCTGCTCTTTCTTTTCTTTTCCCCTTTGTTCTTTCTTCTCCTGGTCCATTCTTCTCTTTTCTTCCTTGTCCCTCTTCTTCTCTTTTTCCCTTGATGATCTGAAAGTGCATTACCAGGACTGAATGTAGCTGTGAAGCAAATCTCACTGGAGCTTTCTTACCCACATTTAACAGACAACTACACATGATGGAAAAATATTTATCCTGGTGAAACTACAGGTACAGATTCTAACTCTCAGTGTGGCCACAACAGGTAGAGTAAGCAGCTCTTCCTCTTATGTTACATGAATAATTTAAAGTGTCTGCTTTCAAGGGGATGATAGGCCAGAAAAGTTGATCTGGAGCTAAGAGACCGGCTCTACTTGTGCATGTCTAAACATCTCTGAGCTAATTTTGGCGAGCAAACTTGGAAACTGGTAGCAGTCTAGGTGGTATGGCACTAGCTGCAGATGTTAAATATTTACCCAGGCCATCAGTGGTCGATGCAGCCTGAATTACCACCAGACTGTGGTTTTACACCTAATTGCAAACTATTCCAGCAGTCTATACAAATGAACAGTGAGTCTTTGGACTGCATCGTAAACGTGCCTATCATGCCAGGGTACATTGCCTGCTGTGTCACGTGTGCCATGTACTGGATGGTACAGAGATGTGGGCTCTGAGATGTAATTGGGACTGTAGCTGTAGTTCTGCCCTTCAGTGAAATGGTTTGGCTGGAAGAGCTATACTTTACAAATCCTATGGAGCCTAGTGAGGCTCCATCCTCTTCGGTTTTGGTACTATTTCATGGCTGATATGCTCAAACTATATTGAAAAAATACTGAATGGTGATCACTTTTTTAATTATACAGTTTTAAAATTATCTACTTTCAAAGGAAATTCACAAATAAAATTTTGCTGAAAGTAATTCTTCATCTAAACCAAGGCATTTTAGTGTGGGAACCTCAGACTCCTACTTATTCCAGGGGAATTAGAGCTTTTCTTTGACTACTGTCATAGAATGAATCCCATACATTTAGGCATTAGCCAGGCAAGAGACTCCACAAAGTAGAGGGCTAAAGGGCAGAAGAATGACTGAAGATTGTATTCAGTCTCTGTAGCAATACTAGAGGGGTTGGGCTGTAAATCCAGTCTCTTATAGGAGTCCTAAGTTCATTTATCTGGAAAGGAAGAAAAACAATCACAACAAAAGATCTATCTGGGACCATAGTACCGAGGGGACGAGTTTACTTTTTCTCCTAGGCTGTAATTCCAAACAGTGATTCAAATGTGTTCCTTAGATCAGAAATCTGACTTGTGTTATCTAGATCATAGTAACCTCACGGGTTTATTGTGGGAGTTTTTCCAGCCTAGGGCAGATCTAAGTAGGAAGTAACCTGTGAACAACCTGCCTTTCTCTGGGTGATATGAATGAACACAGTAATGCCTGGCAGGGACTGCAGTGGAACCACACTATTGTGCCAGATGAAGTATCCCTTTCAGCAAGCTTTACAATAGGTTATAGAGTTTAAAATTACTACCTGATATCATTTATGTCTTCATACATCTCTCCATCACTTTCTTGGCCCTATAAAAAAAATTCAGTTTTCAATGGCCTAGATACATTTTGAAAGACACGAAGAACATTTACAGCAAAATGTAAATAGAGATTAATTTAATAGTCCAAACTCCAGTTATGACATTATTCAAACCTACTCTTCTTTTTTTCTGGTTTTGTTTTTATGATACCTCAACTATAGTCCTGCATTATTACAATCATACTAACACATTGCTTAAACCAAAGTGGATATTTTAATTGTAGAGTTAGTCCTGGAATCCCTTTATCAGCGTTGATGATTGCACTGATGTGACAAAGCTGCCATGGGTAGCAGCAAACTGGAACGCTAAGGATCTAAATGGGAGCCTGATGAGGGTCTCATAGACTGTTTTAGTCCTAATACAGCCAGGTAGTTAAAGACATGATACAAACCTGCCCTTAATTGAAATTAGTGGTTTGTTACTACAGGGACATTTCAGTAAATGAAAAGTCAGTGGAAATAGAAAGGGTGGATTTGCTCTTTTTTTAAAAAATCCACTTTTGGCATCTAGCCAGCTTTGATAATTAGTTCCAGTTTGCTCTGCTTACCTGGTTTTACTTCTGTCCTTCACAGTAAATAGCTGTTTGTATAATTTACTGTCAATATACTAGATTAATTCTGCAATTAATTTTCCAATGTGTTGATAGGATTTTATTAAATTTCTAAGTCTGTGCTAAGAAGGATAGGTTTATCATGGAGGATGATACTTACCCCCTCTGTACTTCCATGACCTTTGTGACAAAAAATAAAAACATTTTATTTAATTTTTTTGCTGTACAGTAAACAATCTGTTAACTCTTTAGAAACTGCTAATAATACCAGTGATATTAACTAGAAATATGTGCAGGTGTCTGGCTTTTAATAAGGGCATGAATGCGAAAACTAGAGTTTTAATCAAATTGCTTTTGCAGTATGCTATGAACTAGAATTACCCACAAAGTAGCATATTTCACCATGTATTTTTAGAAGTGGAATTTTTTTAAAGGTTCTTTTGCAACACTGATGAACTTACCTATGCTATTTCTTTACAAAAAAAGCCTATTTATACCAGAAAGTCATTGCAAAAAACTTGATTAATCCAAACAGACCTCAAAGCACTTGCTTACCCCAGCCCAACAGCTGAACAAGGAGGCTAAAGACTCTTTAGGTAGCCTAGCCTTTACCCTCAGCTGCAGAAGAACTCTCTGAATCTCCTGCTTCCTCCTTACTCTGCAGGTGGTTGGGTAAGAAAAGAGCTTGGGCTCAGTCTCAGCTCCACAGCCCACACTGCTGTGCGACAGAGATGGCTAGCACACTAAATGATGCATACTGTGCCTGGCACAGACCGAGTCTTCTCAAGGAGAGATCAGAGGGCAGATTGAAATTCCTTGTGTCACAATCTGCCTCTCTGGCTGCTCCTGGTACAAGATCGCGACTCACTGCCTCTTATTGAAGGCAGACCACAAAGCGACATTAAAAGCACTGTCAACAATTTATTTATTTTTTAAAATCAAGTCTAAAACAATGCCTGCTTCATCAGAGCATACGACTTCAAGTCCGAAAGAGCAGCACTCATTTTCTTTCAGATTGGAAAATCTGCTAATTCACAGTCCCAGCATATGTCTAACCAAAAAAAGGGGGGGATAGGCAAGATATTTAAAGCAGTTCCTGAAAGTCTGTCATATTAATTACAGAACAGCCAATGTTATGAGACAACTGTCTTCATCCATAAAGCTGCAACAACAGCACAGTCAGTTGCACAAGTCACTCATGAATACAATATGCTTTGGCTTATTTTATAAATACAGCGTGCTTACAGCTTCATATAGCTACCATTAATTAAAATGTGTGCTTCTTACCCTGTGAAACAAATTCAACATCATCATAATTTTCTTCATTTTCTGGACTTCTGCAAATATGAAAAAAAGAGACATGTGAAACGTCTGAGGATGGGTTTATAAAGGTGGTTTTATGATTGCATTTTCATACACCGTTGCTCTGTTACTTTTTCAGCTATTTTATACATTTTCTGTGTAGTCTGTTGCGCCCTATATGCTACTTAAGTGCCCATGAGATTCCCTAAATTGTTCTTCCTGACCGCGACTTGGTTTTTCACCCAGGGACACCTTGTAATCCTGAGTGTAAAAGGGGAAAATGAGCCAAAGGTGCTCAGATACCATGGAAGTGAGTGCGGTATGAAAAATGTAAGAGGCAGATGGGATGACTGAATGGAAAGATTCTGGTGGGCTTTTTAACCATCTTCACAAAAGCAGGCTTTTTGCAAAAGGCACAAGCAGAAGGCCAGATTTTTGCACTATTTTAAATATCAGTCTAAGACTTTGCTCCTTGACACGCAGAGCTTTGAGTCTCAGCAAGAAACAAGAAAAACACTGGTATGATGTTAGGCCAGGTAAAAGGTCTCCGATGCTGTTAGATTTAATAGTACTCTCAGACTGAGAGAAGGAAGAAATGGGGAGAGTATTGGGTCCCTTCCAATTCAGGATACCCTGATTCTATGACTTAAGCTTTGTAACACCTTACGACGGTTGAAAGAAAACTAGGGCTGAGAGTCATCATCAAAGAGGTGTAATCAAAGGAAAGCAGAATGTGATTTTTAAAAACTGGCTTGATGGAGAAAGCACCAAGACAGGGCGAAAGGAAAGTTACCAGCGCCCGGGCACGCGTTGGCAGCAGGGCCGGAGCGCTGGCGGGGACGGGAGGCAGGGAGACAACCCGGAGGTAAATTCCGCAGGGGCCCTTAAGGCAAAGAGAACACGCTCGGCTCCCGAGCACTCGGGCGGGGGGCACCGGGAGGGCGAGGGGCCCGATGGACAACCGGGAGGGCACCGGGAGGATATGGGGGGGCGGTACCGGGAGGGCACCGGAGGGATACCAGGGGCGGTGGGAAGGCACCGGGAGGGCACCGGGGGGAGATATCGGGGGGCAGTACCGGGAGGGCACCGGAGGGATACCGGGGGCGGTGGGAAGGCACCGGGAGGGCACCGGGGGGCGGTACCGGGAGGGCACCGGAGGGATACCGGGGCGCAGCGGCCAGCAGGTGGGGCGGTGGCGGCGGCTCCCGCCGGCTCCCCGTCCGTACCGACACGCAGCCTGCGCGCTGGCAACACCCCCCGTCAGTGCCGAGCAGCCCTCCCCGCTCCGCTTGCTGCTAGATGGAGCAACTGCTGGCCAGAGAGCCGCTCGCTGTTCAGGGTCAGCTCCTTTCCGGTCAATTTTGACTCCCCTGTCACACATGAGTGCTGTTAAGCCTTTGTTGCCGGGAGGTTCCCCTTTTGCGTGCAGCTCTTTAAAGAAGGGTACAGAAAGGAGCCCCACATGTGACGGAGGCTTCTCACTGTTACCGCAGCAGGCCATGGTGCGGCTCCCGGTGCAGTTTCACAACCAGCACTGAGCTCGGTACCTCCGGCTTGCAAAGCTGCTTCCTGGGTATCGACTGATCGACCTGACCCTCCCGGCCCTCTTCCCCCAGAAAAATACGGGGGAAAGCATCAGTTCTCGATGCAACTGATTTTCTACCAGTGTATGAAGTCTTTGAATCCTGCTGGACCACTCAGCGGCCTGTCTTGTTCCCTCCTGCCCCTCACCAACAGGGCAGAAAAAGTGGGTTGTTATAGGTAAGACCATTTAGGAAAACAGCAGATGAAGAGTTCAAGTTAATAACTATCTCTAAACAGGCCAGGGACAGTGTAGGATAAGGAAAGAGATGTGGGACCTCACTTCCACAGAGATCTGGGACACCTGCAGCCTTAATCTGGTGCTGTGTGAGCAAAGGAATAGGCAGATAAAGGTGAGAAAACAAAGACCTTTGGGCTGATGTTCACTTACATAGTTTCAGAGCTGGGCTTGATGTTTCTGGGAGGCAGGCTGGGAGCTGCAGAGCTCTGCAGGGAGGGGTGAGAGACTGGTGGAGGGGGTGGCAACTGTGCAGCAGCGTGTGGTGGAGGTACAGGTAGGGAGACTGCTGCTGAGGAAGGTGCTATCTGTTTCAAACCTTCGTTTTTCAGACCTGAAAAAAAAGGAAAACAGGCTGAATTTATCAAGCAAACAGCTGTGGAAGGAACATCATTGTTTCCATAGAGTATTAGGATAAAATATCAGTACTGCATGCACTCCAGAGCAAATAGATTTTGTTGAACTTGCTGCTTAGATATATTTGGTGCCTTATCTTAGCAGAGTAGGAAGGCCCTGCCTAGCTGAGCATACTGCCTATAGAAGGCCTTAAAAATGCCTTTGCCAGAACATGGACAGGACAGAAACCCATCAGTTCATTCAGTATATAAACTCCTGTGCTTTAAAACTTAGCTATCATTTAATTCTACAATTTGCTTGAAAAGGCCAGCTGCGGAGTTTCACATGAGCACCGATGCAGTCTTGCTGGAGTTTTCCTTGCTCAGAGTCCGAGTCTCAAGGGAAGGGATGAGAGATGAAGACATATTTTGGTATTGATGAAGAGGTGTACATGTCTCTATACATTTTCAAATACATTTGTAATGCAAGTTATAAAAGGCCGGACTTAATTTTCTAGCAAGCCTGTACTAGAAAAGTGTCAGTTTGAGAAGCTGCAGAGAAGCTATGCCCTCAGCAAGCAGGTGCAGTCTTAAAAACAAGATGATGCAGTGCAGCTGGCACAGAAGCCATAATTACATGAGTGGGCTGGTGCTTCTGTGTGCTGCACCAAATTCATGCTCCTTGTACAAGCCACAAGCAAACCGTAGTAATCATTGCCTTGAGAGTTTACATTGAGAAAAGCTATTCAATGTGACCAAATGAAATAACTGTTTGGATGCTATGCTGTTAAACCTAGAATTTTGTTTCAAGTATCAGATTAAAAGCTACGCAGAAAAAATCTTCCTCAGCTGTAAGGAGGAAAGTCCAACAAAATCTAAGAAAGAGGAGAACAGAAGGAAAATCTTTTAAAATCAATTGCAATGAAAACACGCCCTCTTGACTTCTGGAGGTTTTCTTCAAGTTCACACCTATATACTGGAGATTAAAATCTTGTCAAGAAAAAGAAACTTTCACTACATTGGAAAAAAGTGGCTTAATCACAAAACAATGACAAATAGTAAGTAGTGCTTAATATCAAGACTGACAGTTATAAAAACTACTGAAAGTTTCTTTTACCCGCTTGGGAGTCTGAAATTCTGCCCTTGCAATAAACTGGAAAAGAGGAATTGATAACTATTTAAGGGACCTCTCATGCCTCATTGAAATCAAAGTGAAATTACCAACCTTTCACCGTTTTTCTGCTTGTTAACAAAGAACTCAACTACTTCTAGCTAAATTCGGCTTCATAGCTGCTTGGAGCAGCTGGTCAACGTACATGTCAGCAGCAATTGTTAAGAAATTTATTAAGTTCCTTCATTACTTAAAGAGCAATGTACTAAAAGTCACAACATTGTTGATTACTCAGGTGACTTCTTTGGTGTTTTTTTAAGGAACATTTACCTTGCAAAAGCAGATTCTTACAATTGCTAAGACATGTTAAAATTTTATGGTATCAGGTATCTTTTTATTCACATTTCTTTTTATGATTCAAAACTATAACCCAAAAGTCAAGTGAAATAGTCCTTTAACTCAGTACTGAGGAGGCTACAGCAGGATTAATGCGTGTCAGCTGGGGAGAGCCCAAAGGAGAGCAGTGAGCATGGCTGGAGGTCTAGAAAACATGCATTCTTGGAGATACTGAACAACTGATGGTTGTTTAGGAAAACATGGTAAGACTGAGGGAGAGAAAAATGAATACCTAAGTGCCTGGCCAAGAAGAAAGGGATCATTTTTATTTTTCTTAATTTCTGTGGTAGAGAATGCAAGAAGTAATGTGTGTAAAGGCTAGCAACACGTGTTTGGAGACACTTTCTAATAGTATGGAACTTCCATGGCTTGAGGTCCATGTTGAACCAGTAGAATGGAAATGGCTTGAATAAGTTCTAGCGTATTTGATTTTACCCCACATATAGGGGTAGATCAAACAAGTTCTTTGCGGCATTTCCAATTCAATGATGACATCCTCTATTGTCCTGTATTTTGCAAGACATCATACTTAGAATACTTTTTGAGCCCCAAAGCTAGAGATGTTCTAAAACATCATTTTGGCTAAAAACTTTTTAAAGTCAAAAGAAAGAATGTACCGCTACAGAGTTTGTTTAGTCAAGTTCACTCACTGTTAAAATCTGGATCCTATTGTTTTCTAAATTCATTAGGCTTCAGGTTCTATTATTTTTACTTTTACCTTTTCTTCCTAGATCAAAAGCCTTTTTATAACCACTGTTTTCTATGCATAATGTATTGATACCACTGAACTTAAACAATATCTCAGGTTTCGTTTTGATAGCTTTAAATACAAATTTTCAAATCTTATCTCAAGACATTCCTTTTTTTTTTTCCATCTAGCAATAAATTTGTAGCAAATCTCTCCAAATCTGGCACTGAAATTCTCCACAGCATGCACTTGCCTGCCACTTGCAGTGACAAAAATTACAGGTCGTTCTTTATCTGGCCATATTTCTACTGATTGCATACAGTAGGTTTCAGTATTTTCTCCCACTGTCATCCTTCCTCCTATTTTGGAAATGCAGGCACCTGAATATCAAACTAAGGCTTATTAACAAAAGGCTTTTACTCAAAAAATTCCTAACTATGTGAACATTTTTTAAGGGTAAAACTCCAAGAACTTAGGGTTACAGGCTGGAAACCATTATGCATTAGATTGTTGTGTCAGATCACTGTCCTTGCTCAACTGTAGAGTTCTTTATGATATCTAGATTTTTTTCTGAGGAACTACATTACCTTGTTTTGCAGGTATAGTTTACATTTCTTCATTCTACACATACATTACACATACATTTGCATTTGAGTAAGGACAAACGTTTTTTAAATGAGCCAAGATTACACATGATTGTGCTCTTGTTATATCTGAGTCTCCAGTGACTGTTTGCATCTAACTCTTCACAGTCTTTATTCATCCACAGACTTTATCAGCTGTAATCTCTTATTGTTCTAAAATCCCTGATAAAGACAAATAGTACCAACAATCTAAGCATGTATCTGCTGTTGTATTATTTTAACCAGATTCTAACCAAAGCAAGAAGCCAGAAAGTGTTCATTCATAAAGCCATGTTAATCAGTATAAATTATATTCTCACATTTTTGTGTTTTAACAGGAAATCCTATATTAGTTTTTCTGTTGGTATATTTATATTGCCTTAATACAGTGTTGTGTATACACACAACATACATATTTTATGTCATCATGTCATCATACAGCATTACTTCATTTTGGTTAGTTTGTAGGACTAAGGCAAAAATCCTGGTCAAGTCTCTGTGCATAATACTTCTTTCATCTGATGTCTCTTGAGAGCCAAATCCAAGCAATAGGAAACTGAGCAAGGAAGGACATGCATTTTCGATTAGGCACTTATTTTTAAGTATAAGGTCTGAACAACCTGTCCTTTTTAATTTATGTACATTGCTGGAATCTAGCAGTAACTAAATGAGCATCATATTAATGGAAACAGTGGTTTGTTTTTTTATTTTTTTCGTATTATCACTGAATCTTCTCTGTTTTTAGAGGTGTAATTACCTACACTCATGACCGAGACTGATGTGGGTGTAAAATGCTTTTCTGAAAATAATGGGATGAGTTAGGTAGGAAGCTGTTACAGTCAGGCCCGCAGAGCCAAATGTTTCAGTCATGTTTTGTTTCCTATTTTAATAGAACGTTTCATTTTGACTGCAGTTCCATATTTTTTGTGTCTCTGAGACACTTGGTACTCTGAGGAGATGGAAAGGGTCTGCATGTGTAGTGGAAGTGAAGTCAGTTCTGGGTACTCAGAACAAGAAATCAAATTGAAATTACATCCTGGCTTCCCAAGTACTCTTGTCACAGGAAGCGGTATTAGTGACCATTACTGTGCGGTTGCTTTGCACTAACACCTGGTAGCTGAGGCACTAACACCTCAGTCTCCAAATAGGCTCTTCTCTTTTCTTGGGACTCTCAGCTGTTTTGTACTGTGCTGCAGTGCAGAAACATGCAGAAACCTATGCTCTTCACAAAGAAATGAAAGAACAGATTAAAATTAACGAGTTCCTCAAAACCTGGCAGCTGTATAGCGGCTAAGAGAAACTTGCCTTTGAAACTGTCCATAGAAAGTACCAAATATCCTGTTACACTGCTGCTGTGGTATTAAACATCTTTAATCCTGCCCAGAGTCTCAGCACTTACAGCACAACTGCATACAGAACACTGCAAACACTTCTGCTGTGTTGTTGGGTAACCTCCTCAAAAAACTCCATACCTACAGTGACTGAAAGGTCACCTAAATTCTTGGAGAGTATTTATCAGAAAGTTCAGGATGCTGAAGTTGTCGTGATGTAAAACTCATGGTTTTGACCCTTGCCATTCATGGCTTACAAATGAGAAATATTGATATGTCTTTGGTAGCTAACATAACATCCTAGAGAAAGAGCCCATCTCCACTTCAAGCCCAAATATTCTGTGTTCAACAATCTCAGAAAAAAACTACCTGCATATAGCAGTACTCTATAATTCCCATGTCTCTCTTGAACTCACAGAGAAACAAGTAAAAGCCCAAAATAAATCCAGCTATTTGAAAGCCACATAACTGTATGTTGTCAAAAGCAAGTTTCAGGGCAGGATGAGAGAAAGATATCTGTTCTCACCTCATGGAAATCTTCAGATGCTGTACTACTCTGTCCTAAGAGGCTAATACCAGAAGCATGTGGCAAACAAGGGAAATTTCAGCAGTGCCTGGAGTCCTCGGACCAACTCATACAACAAGCAGAACTTGGAGGGATAGGGATCTTACAGGAACCAGGACTTTGGTTATGGCCAGTTCTCCTCAGTCCTTTTCAAAATCGTAAAATAAATATGACTCACATACAAGGGTGATATGGTCTCCACTACTGGCAAAGCTGAAAGAAAATTTATTCCCTCTCTAAATACCAGTGTCTCTCACTGCGTGGACAAGGGACTGGCAAACAGATGAACAGTACCTAATTATCACCCTGAGCAGAACAGAAACAGTCAAAGAAAAAAGACATTTCTAGCACCCAGTTTCACTCACCAGCCAGTTCAGCATCCACTGGCTAAAGAAACAAACCCTGATAATCAATTCAATCTTTGTTGCAAAAGAATGAGATTACTTGGCAGAGTTTTTAACCGGCAACAATGGCAAACAATAATTTTTATAATTTCCCTTGAAGTAGGAGATTATTCCACCCTGGCTGAGGGCTATTTGTATTTTTCTCACACCTTGGCTGGTCTGCAGCAATAATGTTTACCTGCTTGCTGCTTAAAAAAATTCCAGTTAGCTCAGAACAGCTGTGCAGCATCTTACCAGTAACACACACACTTGCAAATGCACTAGCCTGGTCTCCAGTCATTACACAATCCAGACTTAAACGCAACTCGCAAGTTTAAGGTCTCAGGGTGCAGCATCCAAGACATCCATTGCCTCGACACAGAAGTCCAAGACTGCATGCTAAACAAAACTGGAGCTGAACAGCAATGTATATTACAGTAGCTTCTGTTTCAAATTCACTCTGATCCCACCTACTTCACGACAAATACATTACAATAGACATATATGTAAGAAAATCCCTTCCACAAAAACACAATCTGTTGCATATGCATGGAAAAATCTGTTTCTTCACTTCATATCCTGAAAAGGACACCTTCCCCTCGCTTTCTCTAGCCTAGAGTACGAACTTTGGTAAGATCTTATTCCCTTTGACCCCTGATGCTGTGAGCTACTGATGAGATGTCAACACCTTCTGCTTTTATAAATTTAAAGAAAACCTGACAATGTTCAGCTACTGCAAGGTATGTCCAAAAATTCTGCAGGAAAATGCGCCTGGAATCTTAAAGACCTTAATAAATGTCTTTAGTTTGCATAGAAAAGGACTTCAGGTTTTTTAAAGCAGTTACAAGGTCAACAAAATGCTTTTGTGCTACTCTGCAAAGGCAATGTAAGTTTTACTGCAAAACACTTCATTGTTACTACATGCAAGATCAGGGAAACTTTCTGGGTTTTACAGAGGGTTTGCTAAGAACCTGCAAGAACATCTGCAGCAGCTGATCACCCACTTCCTACTTTATTTCTAGCTTGCAGAGAGCTGATCTCGGCTCCGCTTCCCTAACCTTCATATATTCATACAGATAGAAGCCATGGTTTCAGGTTGCACAAATAGGCTGCTTTGGAGCTGCTCAAAGCAAGCAGGTAAACTTGCAACTTTAATGAAGCTCAATGCTTTTGATTGTGCTGTTGTCAGGCATACCATTAACAACAGAGACACAAATATTATTTAAGAGACTGCTCACAGGTTGAAAACAAAGCCCACAGAAAGTTTTTAATTATTGCACTCTTTGAGTCCAGACTCCACATTAAGATATGCCCAGGTACACTCGCTTCTTCTTTTTCTTGTCTTTTATTCTTCTGATTCTACTTGAAGTTAGATGGTAAACCTGCTTTTTCAGCTTTGTAGAAAGGAAATTACTTTCCAAAGAAGGGGGAATTTTGGAGGAAGGGAAAAGGGGGAACTCCATTTTAGGACTACTTTGCTGATCATTGCTCATACATCATGAAAAATGTGACCAGAGAAGTGGAGAATTTGTCCTTTTTTAAGCTGAACTTCAGAACTGGATAATCTTGCTTCTAGACCAGATGCACAGACTGCACCAATAATGTTTCATATAACCCTTAAACCCTATTCAATACCTTATAGTCTCAAAATGATATGGACACGATATATCAAACCCCATACCGCATATGTGATAACTTTTTTTCCCATTCTACGTGAGAATGCAGACAAGTAGATGAAGGATAAACAACACCCAGAAGTGAGCATATAAATCTATATTTAATGGTGACGGATGAAAAATGCTAAGCATACACATAATTTTACTTCTAAAAGAAAACTCACAGATTTCATCCAAAGTACTTCATTATGTAAAAGGTCTTGGGGCTGAGCCTTATGGTGACTAAATTTAATGTTAGATATTCAGATACCCTTCACCTGGGCAGTGATGTCTGCATGAGGAAAGTTATTTCAAATTACGATGTATGTAATTGTATGCAGAAGCCTATCTTTATATAAAGGGGAATGCAAAATTAGCTCCCAGTTGAGCTATAGTTGAAACTTATCATTGTTTGATAAAAAGCCTTAATTATTACTTCTTTTTAGTAAGAAATATTTATAAACCTTAGCCAGTCAATTTTATCATTCATGCAATACCATTCATACTCAAGAAAGAAGAACAGCAATTGGAAGTATTCAGAGATGGAGGACATGTATGATAGCAAAAGTTGAAAATAATTTTTATATTTGAAAGAGAAGGCAAAAAAAAAGCATACAATGATGCAAAAGTGAGAAAAAAAAGAGAAAAAACTACAGGAAGAAATTTCCTTAAAATGTGACTGTTTCCTAAAGCAGAAACTGATTAAGGGGTCGATAATTTTTCATAAACCTATTGTTCAACCTGACAAATAATTACATCATATGTAGCTTGAAAGTGTGGTTAAAAGTTAAAAACATCAGTGGCATAAAATATTCCTATGCAACGAAGTCTTGCATTGTTTTTTTCTACATTTTCTCTTAAGGATCTTCAAACAAGGAACATTACTGTTCCAAATGCACACATTTCAGGAGGGTTCAGTTCTGAGTGGAAACTGATGACCTCGGAAATGTTCATTAATAAAATTAAATGTTTAGGATAGAATTAATTGTTAGTATACTGTTGTTTCAGAAGCTTCTTAGTGTCTTTACCATGAAATTATCAATAAATTATATTTATTAGCATTGAATATTTACTTTAGTATTCAATAATTAAGATCAAAGCTTTCAGAAATGATAACTTCCTATAATAAACTATTTGGATGACTAACTTAATTAGTTAACTTAATATTAACTTGTGCATTGTTACCTAAGTAATGCAACAGAATAGTGAAGGTTCATTAAAAATGTTTCTACCTGTAAACCAAAATCTGGGTCTGGGAAATGAAAGGATGAAAATACTATTAGTTCCAGTATTGTATATATTTTGTCCAATTGCAATATTATGCACGCTGCATAGTTTGACATCTTTGAGCCACAAAGCAGATATTATTTAAAGAATACAGAGAAATTAAGAGTTTCCAGCTCAAAGAGAAATTTCAGCACGTGTCAAACTTTACATAAATGAGAAGCATAAACCAAGCAACTATGAGTAAACAGACTGCACATAATTTTTTTGAGCTACTAAACATGAGAACGTGAACATAGGGTTCAAAATGTGTTCTCCAATAATGCTACCAGCAACATGTCCAGAAATTATTCTTCACAATATTTCTGCATATCTGGGAAAAAGGTGTGAGTTGCGTTTTTTTCCCCAACTTACAATAAAGCTGCCTGTAATGTGCTCTGCCAGATACACTTCACTGTTGCAAAGTAGATTTCCAGAAAAAATATGTATCAGCTTAAAAGAATGCGAAACTCTTAGCCAGTTTGTATCAATCTTTCGAGCTCGAAAATGAAATTATTATTCATCCTATTTTCTTGGATATGGACAAGTTTCAGAATACATAAGAGCTTTGGTAAAGCAAAACTACTTGTGTGCTGAGACCCAGGTAATGCGGCCAAATGATGAAGGTTCATCAAAATTGTTTCCCCATGTGAATTAAAATAGGTGTACGAAATAAAAGGATTTCAAAAACTAAACCAAAAATAATTAAGCAGAGAGGATTATTCAGTTCCATCAATTTTATTCTATCAGCTCCCTTTCTGTAACCTTCCATGGTAAAGACATGGCTGTCTTTGTTTGTTTTCCCTCCTTATGAATTCTCCTTTTTCACTAGTGTTCTTAACACCCCTTCACAAAGACTCCCTGCTTGTGTGGTGTGATCCCAAAGACTGCTTTTGGGCAGATCAGGCACCCACCCTGCTGAAGGGTGGACAGTGGTTGCTAATACAGCAGCAACGCATCCTGTGTTTCATTCAGTCCTTTGCAGAAGTCCAGACCTATTGAGAGAGTAAGTTAGGCATATACTTGGATTCAAAACAGAAGTGGCCTCAAAACGATAGAAACTGCATTTCAACAGGTGCTTGGAATTGCTCCTAAGTGAGTATTTAGGCTTACTCAACAGAAATAAAAGGTGCATTTGCATGGCTTATCTTCAGAGTCCTAAATTCTGCATCTTAGCTTGTCAAGTCTCAGCTCAGGAATGATTACAGGGATTTACCTGAGTCAACTGCAAGAATGACTCGAGAATTCATATGGAGACTATAACAAGTGTATGCCTGAAAAAAAATACCCTTCTGTGCCTCCATGCCATGCTTCCTAATGCACAGTAACAGCCAGTTATATACAGAACAATCTGCTGCAGGGAAATACTAAATGTTGGTTTCCCTCGAGACTTCTTTTATCTATAACTTGGATTACATCTATCAATTTCCTTAGGCAGATAAATAATATGTCTCATTCATATTTCTATCAGGATGGTTTCATTAATTTTTAAATTGCAGTGATTTATATTTTTCAGTGCTGTAAGCTATGCTAGCAGTTTAATTTGTAGTCTTGTCCACGTATTTCTGTAGAATTATACAGTGAACCCTTGACCAAATAAAGGTAATGCATCAGAAACTTCAGTGTGGCAAGGTTTCATTCATAACATTAGAATTCTCTGCTGTCGAGGCTCTTAAAAACCCCTGAAAAATCTTCCCTCTGACTGAAGCAGACTGAAAGCATGTGTGCACACTGCATTTATTGAAAAAATTTAGTCTTACATGCATAATATTATAATTATAGTGCATACAATTATAGCTGGAAAATGAAGATGTGAGCAAAAATTACTGAGGGAAATTTATTTTGCTCATCTTTTGGAGCTTATAGGTTGAACTTTTGGAAGAAATAATACTGAAATTAGAAAAGGATTCTTAAAAAACTGACCTTAGACCAATCCCAAGACAAATCCTTTGAGGTCAGACCCACAAAGGTGATATCATTGCACTTGTACAAAACTATGAACATTGTGTGGGATTTCATATGCTGTGGTTTGATTTCAATGATAAATGCACAAACTTCTCTATATTTCAGCTGAGCATTGTTTTCAGTTCTAGGAAATTCAAAAATTAATTATCTTGTTTCTCAGAGGTGCGAAATATTTCAGTATAATCAAAGAAGAATCATTTGAGTTCTCGCAGTTTTGGGGAAGGAGAGAGGAATGTCCTTAGGGGAAGGCTGAAGAGTTTTTGTATTCATTTCTACTAAAAGCTACGTAAAACTTCTTATCAAGGCTTTTCAGTTGTTTTCAAGCAGATCCAGAAAAATAAGTTCTTGGCAGACCCATGTGATAATAATTTCAGCTTCACTTCCACAAGTTTTAGGTAAGGTATGGGAGACAGATAACAACAGACATCAACATCATGAAATCTAATAAAAGACTAAGTAAAAAGCCTTGAAGATCTCCATATTCCTGCAGATAATCTCACTTTTAAAATCTCATTTAAAATTCAACATTTTAGCTACATATAGCCAAGTCCAGGCATTATGTTGTACATAATTTTCATGCTATTCTGAAATTATAATTTTGATGCTTTCTTGAGCTGTGCAGGGATTTACATGCTATAGTTCACCTGTGCAAACAGAGGCTCACATCATTAAATACCTACCCCCACCCTGAACAGAGCTGTTTGAGATCATCACCTACTTTTAGTTTCATCTGTCTTGGAAACAAATGGTTTGGCTCAAGTTACAATTCTTTTTATCCCCTTACAACTTAATACTGAGCCGTTGCATAACTTTATCCAATCGAGCACTGAGGTAAAAAAAGAAAACCTGCATCCACCTTTTAAGCCCAGATTCTGCAGTAAACAGCCGTGACATCCTGTGATAAAAAAATCCCCTGTTCTTTGTAACTTTGGAAGCTGCTGTTTCATCTTGCCATCAAATAAGAGCAGCTTTTGACTGCTTCTAAGAGGCTTTACAAAGACAGTTAAGACATTTACTGTCCTTGGGAGTGGTGCTTGTTTGTTAACTACTGATAACTTTGACAGTGTACCTCAAGTTTTAATTCCTCCCTTCTCTCTGGTTGTCTTACCCAACCTAAATAGCCACATCACTGTGTGGATACACAATCCATAGCAGAACAGAACCTCAACAAAGACCGCAGACACACCACACCCATAACCCAAATTATAAATCATGACAATTTTCTTACATATCTTCTTTTCTAGAATCAGGAATTTCCTTTTTTTTCTCCCGGTGCACGTCCAAACCTTCTCCCTAGCTAAAGGCCTGGTGTTGATAGGTCCTGGGGCATTCAGAGGTGTTTAGAGTGCTAGGGACTCTGAGCCTTCAACTGACGTTATGTGGGTGGCCATCTGCACGCACACCATCACACTGAGCTCAGCCCAGGTGCAGTTCTCCTCTGAAAGCAGCATTACAGCTGTGGCTTCACATGGAAACCTGTCAGCAAAATGACTTTGCTTCTCTTCTTATTTTCTAACAAAGCCCCGTTTTCACTTTTCATGTTTATTATAAAACAGTCTCATTACTATTATTTGCTGAATCTAGAAAGCACATGCATCTCATTTATTCAGAACTGATATAAATATGATCTACTCTCTGGGAAAGTTGCTGGGGTGGGACATGATGTGGGAATTTACCAGAATGCCATGTATTCACAGGGACAGACAGGAATTTCTTAAAGCCTGCCTTCACTGGAAAATAGTAATGGGTCAGTAGTCAAACTTTCCTCAGCAGCACACTTTTATCTGTAGAAAGGCAACACAAAACAGTGTCCTTCAGCATTAATGCAGGCATGGTGGGCACTTTAAATCCGCCTTCTATGCATGAATAAGACTGCTGCATCTAAATTGAGTCCTTTAGCCTCCAATATTTTAAGTTATATCATGACTGGTGAATACTTGATTATGAAAAAGCAATAAAGCCCCTTTCATGGGAAAAGGATAAGAACCATAGAAAAAGGAGTGAACTGATAATTCTAAGCCATTGGAGTTAGAAGACCCAGTTTAAATCAGGCACTTAAAGTTTTTCTTGCGCCCCAGGTACATGCCCCTAATGCAAATATAACATGTGTGGAGTTTTTATCTTCTTAAAGGACAATGCAAAGCCAGACTTTTGCTCTAGTACAGATCAGCCCCCTAAAGACCAGATCTCAGACAGCTTTATTGGACGGGAAAAGCATTTCCTCTTGCTCTTTCTTCTTTTTACTCTGCACCTGAATCACAGCAGCAGATTAAACAGCTATGGCAAGCTGCTGTTGATCAGGGTAGAGTAATGAGCAGGAAGAATTTGCGCTGTGGGGGTGGTATCTTCCTGACATGACTTTGATTCTTGAAATGACAGTTAAAAAAAAAAAGTATTCAGTTTAACTGCCTTTCCAAATCAGGTAGGTCTTGTCATTAGAGGTTAACGTTCCAAGAAACCCAGAAGTGATGATTAACTTTGTTGAGCTGAAAACAAGTTTGTTCAGGGCTTACTCTAGAACACCTGGTCTCTCCAGCATAGCTGCTGTATGAAGAATTCTGGTCACAAAGAAATGAGCTGCATTAATTAAAACCAAACAGAATATCGAGATCTACATGCCAGCTCTACAGGGAAAGGCTGAATTTCAGGGCCACTATGAATAGCTTCATATTGATGTCTTTTGGTGTATTTTGTAACATGTTTGGAGAAGGACCTGTGCTACCACACTGGGCACCTGTGTGGTGCCCATCCTTAGCCCCTGTTCCCAGTATGACTCATCCAGGCTGGAGGCTCCACTGCTGCTGGTTAGTGAAAACTGGAGATCCTCCTTCTAGCAAAAGTTCTGGTATTACCCTCACAGCCCTGTTCACAGTATTGATTTTAAATGCATAGGATAAATATTTCGACCCTTCACTTTTAAAAAGAGGATGAAAATGCTTTGTGCCTACAACTGCATGGGAACTAGGAAAAAAAGAAAAAAGAACAAACAACAACAGCAAAGCCCAAATGAGCAAATAAAATCATTCCTCCATTAATTACTTAAAAATAAATGAAAACAAAAAATTTTAAAATTTGGCTTTGGATGTTTCCAGCCTCCATTGGGATTTCTCAGCATTCTAGCTAACAAAACTCTTGGTGCCATTTGCTGAAAATGCTGTCTTTTCATTTTGAGACTGCTCTGGGCGCTCAAGTAAAGCCGGTCGTGCTGAGCAGTGCTCTGTGGAGAAAGGACAGTTGCTCATACTGTCTCAAATCTTTTAAAGAGATTACACACAATTACACATGCACAATTTACACTGTTTGAGGATCTGGCCCCTATCATGGATCTGTGAGAACATTTCCATAACTGCAGAGTAACACAGGAAAATCAGAACATAGCAGCTGACAAGAAAGTACATTTTATGTTACTGATTACTGTCCTGATTATGGTCCTAATTGCATTCCTAATTTTTGAGTGGAATTAATAATAACAGAATATAAAGTTGACGGCACACTCTTAATTTTTGGTGTGGCTTTCTGCTTCTAGAGAAAGTCAGCTCTGAGTTTTTCATCCAGCCATAACCGCTTTAAATATCTTCTGTCTCTGAAAGGCCAGTCTTACGTGCATTCAAAAGTACTGAAGCACAAGCCACACTGTATTGGAAATACAGAAGGCACATGGACAAATTTTGTATCAATTAAATTACACAAATGTACTTGATGTGCTACATATGCACAGTGCAGAGTTACTCAAAGCAGTTGTCATCAGCTACATTGGGCATCTATGTTTAGTGCTCTGAATCACTTCATTGAGCTTCTCCCTTTCCCACTGACTACACCAAAAGTTTAAAAGTCTTAAATTTGATCTCTAACGAAATCTGAGAGGTGGTTGAGAGAAGACTAATGTAGGTGAAATTGCCCTTTGTTATCAGAAATTACTTAGCTGGGTGTATTATTTGACACAATTTGTTGCAGGACATAACTAGTAAAATTTAGTTGAACTAAAAAAAATAAAATACTTGAAGACTGAACATTTGCTTCCTGAGCTCAGTGCAGATAGCAGTACAGAATGAAAATACTTTTTTTTTTTTTAATTAATGCAATAATTTTAAAATTTTTTTTTAATGCCCCTGATTCTCTTGTGCACTGAGATCAAGAACAGCTTTCCTCTGGAACCATACAACTTAAAACTTTGAATTTAAAATGTGATCAGGATTTCTTATGCAATCATAGTTCCTAGCACCTGGTGTTACAAGTAAAAAGAGAAAGCATCTTTCAGCCATGATAAAACTTGTAACAGAAATGTATCTATTGCCATCACCTGATTTTAACTTTTTAGAAAGAGTGCCTAAAAGCTTCGGAGGAAAACTTTAACCCGAAAGTTTAAAATACAGATGGTTTAAGGGAGAATTAATGATATTCAGAACCATTGCACAACTGATCCCTCCTTCAAGGAGGTGACAGCAGATTTGTGGGTCCAACTGTAAAAACCTACTTTTTTACATGGTATTTTCAAGGGCATATTTTGAGGGCCTTCGAAACAGCTTACATTGTTATTGCAACTTGTCTTACCCTGTCAAAGGAGCCTGTTGAAGCAGAACTCTGTGGGAGTGGAGTCACAGACACTTCTTTTTACCACAGGGATTTGTGTCCTCCCAGATATTTCAGATAGACCGTCTCAAATTTTCACAAGACCATCTCAAATTTCACAGAATCCTGGTGACAAGCCTTCATATTCATGCCTAGCTTACAAAGTTAGGAGGGTTGGTTCTTCACAAAAAATAGTGAGTTAGAGCCTTGGGTATTACTTAATAACTGCTGCATGAATAAAGTCATGCAAACCTCATGAAACATTAAGTCCAGGAGATGCTTTTGGAGTCTGGATTCAGATCTGGGTATAAAATTGATGCAGCTTCACTCAGGAACAATTGAATCTGTGATGTTGTACAGTGTTCGACTTTCCAGACAACATAGAAACATGCTGTGATTAGTCATTGTGAAAGACAAAAAAGGAGGAAAAAAAAAAAAAAAAAAGAAAGAGACCACTGGTTGCAGTATGTCATGTTGGTAGTCCTTAAACTGTGCTCAGGAAGTCACTGTGAGAACAGGACACACAACACCAGCATCTTGTTTATAGGAAGTCAGGACTTAAATGTCTGCTGAGAAAAATAATTGAACTCCCTGACACATGGTATAGCTACATCAAAGTGGTTTTGAAAAACAAATAAAATGTGGTAAAAAACATTTATACCACACTTTGTTGCTGAGGGAGGAAGAATACAATTTAAACTTCTGTCCTATGTGAAAGAGAGACAAGCATAAGTTGAATCCTTAAGGGGTTGTCTGAGGTACAAGTCCCGTGTTAATTCTGAACCAAAGAGGGGTTTACACCTGAAATGGATTGGGTAATAAATACATAAAAGAGCAAATACTTAAGAAGGCAAGAGAAAACAGAGAGGACTCACTGTCATTTGAGCTGTTTTTCCGGAACCTTTCCAGGTCCACGCTGGGAGGCCTACCGGGCTTCTGCGGGGGCTGGCCCAGCTTGAACAGTGGAGGCAAGGCTTTGCGCTTGGGGGTTCCTGAGCTCCTGTCCCCATCCTCTTTGTCTTGAGATCCACCTGATGGTCTTCCTGCAGTAAGTGCTGTGTTCGTCTTAGGGAACTTAGAACAGCCTGATTCTTCTTGGATGATTTTGTTGAGAAAGATGTTCTTGGCAACACTCATTCCTGTTTCTTCAGTTTTTTCCTCCACGTTTTTTGGTGTGCTTTGAGGTAAGCTGGACCAGTGTCCAGTCGGCTTCAGAGCAATGCTAGAAAAATTACTGCCTGCAGCTTCTACAGCATGGTTACTATTTTCATCCATTTCCTTTGCTGCTTTAAAGGAGTGTATATTTGGTTTGGGGCCTGACAGTCCTTTTTGCAGAAAAACATTTTTATTAGAAGTGTCTTCATTGTGGGAGACCTCATTGTTTAGAGAAGGTTTCTGTGCAAGAGGTGGTTTAGAGGAAGGAGGCTTGGACTCATTTTCTTGAGTTGCAGACATGAACTTTTCCTTAACACCAGCTACTTTGGAAAAGGCTGGTTTTACCTCACTCTCTTGTGATGTAAGATTTGAATTTGGTTTTGTTCCTGGAAGATTTTTTTCTTTTTCTTGTGGAGCAGAGTTAAGGAACCTATTCCCTGCAGGTTTTGGATACAAAGGCTTTGGCTCTTCTTTTCCCAAGTCACTGGGTTTTGTGGCCAGTTTAGTGACTCCAGCTTTTCCATCATTTTCTCTGTTAGTTGCCTGAAGCTGAACCCCAAACCTTTGTGCCACGGGTTTCAAATATGGGGGCTTTGGATCCTTCTCTGTTTTATCATCAGTTGAAGGCTTGACCCCCAGAGGAGGCTTAGGATGAACAGGTTTGTGAAAGGCACTAGGTCCTGAAGAAGTTGCATTTCCTTGACTTGCAAATTTCTCAAGCGCGGCTTTCCTTGACTGTAATCCCATTTGGATAGGTTGTCCTGAGACTTTGAAGGGTCGACTATTACCAGAAACATCCTCTGTGGGGCTGTTACCTGCATTAAATTTCGCCATGAGTGCCTTCACATGTGCCTTGCCATCCTACAAGCATAAAGAAGAGAAAAAGAAAGAGCAGAAATGAGAAAGTCCCCGTTGCAATGTTCACACTTACTGTACTTTAAAGAGTTTCCTGGTCTGAGGCTTGTATTACTGCTGATTGGCTGTGGAGATATTGTAGCACATCTTCCTGTAGGGTTAGAGAAGCCGAGCCTTTTGTTCTATCCTTGCTGGGGTTATACAGTCTTTTAAAACTTTGAGTGCAGCTACTGCCTTTAGAAAGTGGTCAGTGAAGCTCCTTTTGGGCATACTATGATTTCTGTTTATTCCTGGAATTGGGAACTAAGCACCTAATAAATATAGGAAAACACATATTGCTCTAAAATTGAGGTATCCCAAAAAAGTATGTGTCCTGAGGCAAGAAGCATAGGCAGTACTAGAACCTGGATTATATACCAGACTAGTGCTATTTCTGCCAGCTCTTTGGAGAACTGCAAGTTCCTTTGTGAAAACAGAAATTATTCTGGCTTGAGGTGTGTGTCAGTTTTTCTTTCCCTTCTCAGCAATTCTCTTCCCTGCCTCTGCAACCCACCCACCCTCCCCCGCCCCCAGCAGCCCCCACTTTGTCCTTGTTTCTCTTCTCCATTTTGTATCTGAAAAAAAATGCGCATGTGTGGATGGAAAATGAAAATATGTGGAGTAAAATAGGAAGAAATGAACCAGATCCTGTAAAAGATACTTAAATTCTTGGGACCCCCCCCCCCCCCCCTCAAAACACTCAAACAAATAAAACCCAAGTAGAACAATTCCAAGTGGATAAAACCCAGCTTCATTCAAAAATGTTTTAAATGGTCAGCCCTATTCAGTCCTTTTCAGGACAACTCCTTAGTATGGACTGAGAGGAAAAGCTCAATACATTTGAATTCAATACAATCACTTGAAAGATGGGGGTGAAAGGGAGTGAGCTGGTCCGGCTGTGTGGGGCTGGGCACTCCTTTGGGATCCAGGAGCCCTTGTGAAGCAGGGGGAACCTTCCCAACCAACAGTGGGGGCAAGGGCGCAGCTATGGCAGATACGCTGGCTTATCCAATTCACAGCTTGTTTAAGTGGGGTCTGTTTTGTGTGGTGAAGTTAAAATGTTAGACTAATGGTTTAAAACAGGGATGTTATAGCTAGGAAGGGCTCAGAATCATTTGTTAGGAAAGAAAGGAGTATCGCTACAAAGCACAATCCACCAGGGTCTGAAAAAAACTGTAGACAGAGGTTGAAGAATGAACCGTGTCTTCACTCAATACAGTTCAGCTGGTGTTCAGTAAATTTTTCTTACTTCATTAACAAGAGCTTCTAAATTGGGATTTTGCTCCTTTTGCATTGCCTTTGTGTCACATTACACGAATTCCCCATTATATTGGAATAGTTTTACCTGTGACTTCTGCAACTTAAAAGTTAAGTTTCCTAGTCAATCAAGAAATTCAGTCTTTCCAAACTGTTTGTATTATACTATATCTTTACTTAAAATAAACGCAGCCAAAACAAGATGCATATATATATATGTATGAAACTTATCCCCAGAGCACCATATTGTTATCTCTTTCACACATACAGGGAAGGGAGGAAGTAGAAATTTACTATGGAGATTATCAGCTTTAAGCCATCTACTGCTGGCTGATGTATATGCACTCACACACACACAAATTTAAATGGCAGAGATATGTACATGTATCACTAAAGAGTCATGATTTCTCCCACAATACCTCACAAAGCACTGATTTTACCCACTTAAACAGAAAATTAAGCTAATTGCAATGCCAGAGGGAGTAATGAAGCCTTTTGTCTCTGATCTGTCTTAACTTTGTGCCAATGCACAGGTGTTTTTAACTTCTGTAGCAAAATCAAAACCATCAGAGACGCTGTAACTTTATCTCAGTGTCTGAAGAACTCATAAATTTATGACAATCATCTGATCAACTGCTTGGCCAACTCAGCAGCTCATTTCTCTTGCAAGTTACAACAATCAATTGATTCTTCTGATACCTTTTCCATTTGAGATTTAAGAAAATGTACTGTGTTGAGTTACAGTAACATGAATGTTCTGGACACAAGATCGTTCAGGATGGTGATGTTTTAGAAGCTGGAAATGTGGCTTTGAAGAATCTTTTTTCTGTCATGATGTATGGTTTCTGAGAAGTTTTCTACATCTTTGCAATGACATGCTTTCACATGCACTAAACTACTCACTACTGACACATTAGAACTCTCAATGGATGTCTTAATAAATTCCTTACCAGAACTGTGAAAAAACCTTGTCCTAGTCATGCAGATTTGCAAACTCTTCCAGGTAAAAAGCTCCTGGGTGTGTGGAAGGCTTTAAAATCTGTAATGTAATCTCTCTCATTTTCTTATAGAGAGTAGTAAGCGGTAAAGGTAACACACTAAGAACCATAAGAGAGTAAGGAAGTCTAAAATCTTTCTGCTCCTCTTTAATGTACATCACCAGACCCTGCTTTCATAAGCTACATTACACTAGAAGCCATATCGTGGATTCTAATGCATGATTTGACTGGACAGGCAGACAGTTGGGCAGCAGGGAAAAGAGAATGCCTTTTGTTTGTGGCCTTGCTAATAGAGTAATTCCAAGAAGGTACAGCAGTTACCTTTCCCATTAGCACATACAGTAAGTTGTAAGTTATGAAATGGGAACTTGAAAAGATTCTGAAGAGAGATTAAGCTCACCCTGCCCTTCCCCTTGAAGTGGAAAGTGCTTGTGGGATGGGGGAATCTCATGCAAGAAATACTTGTGTTATTTTCTGAACTTTACCTTTGGACTTATTGGGAAAATTATTGCAAAATATTTTGGCTTTTCAGCTTCTGATCTGAACTGGAAGCAGCACATAAGTGTGCTTAAGTGCTGCCTTTGATACAGGATAGTTGCATTATTCAAATGTGTTTGCTCAAATCTAGAGCAATACCCAGGTTTAGTTCCCATGCCACAGACTGATCGAGCAGATCTGTATATGCAGTGCTTTCCCAGCCACCCACTGCCTTCCACAGAGGCGCACAGACACCCATATACACTTGTACAAAATTCCTCCACAACCAGATCTTAATTACACAGCAGTCTAAGCAACTGCAATTCTCTGTTATATACAATGTAACTGCCCATTTCTGCAGTGTAATGAGACCTCAGAAATACAAAGTTTCCAACTGTGTTCTCCCTGAGTTTACTGTGAATATTCCAGTCTGGACTAGCAGCCTGATCAAAAAACATTTTTTGTTTTGTTTTGTCATAAATATGCTGCCATCATTTACTTTCCAGTGTTAGTGAAGCCAAAAGATCCTTTCACTTCAACTTCCCCTTGTGGTTGCCCTTTCTTCAAACAGCAGCACTGGATCCATGGAAGGAATAGCAGATGTGTGTGTGAACATGAACCTAACTAGGCAAATGAAATACATGTAACTGTGGACTGTACAAGGAATTGCACAATTCTTCAAAATTGCACAATTGCTTCAAAAAACCTCAAACACTTTCTCACTTCTCACCTGTAATTCTTTCCTTTCTATTCCCAAGTGATACAGTCTAAACAGGCCCCTTAAAACCTCATAATCCTTTAAGGGAAGAAGATCTTGAAGAGTTAGCTAGATGTAACAAAATAAAGATTATAAAGGTGTCCTTTTAAGAAGAAAAGTGTGCATACTCATGACTTCTGTGACAGTGAACTAACCACAGAAGCTGGTAACCACTAAAGGAATTAAACGCTAACCCAATAAGGAGCTGAAAAGAAAAGGCAAAGAAAACAACATGCAAAAATCATAGAAAAATACAAATCTGGAAATAATTTGGCAACATAAAGGCCTGATTTCACTTCTACTGAAGTTAATGGATTTGAAAGGATTTAGGTGCTTGCACAAGATGTAAGTGCTATTCTGAATTTTTGATAAATTATTACTTGACTGTTTCTTCTAGAGAGGACTCTGGTCTGAATCCTCTCAATACAGACTTCAGAATTATCATTATGCAACTTTGTTTTTTCCAGAAGAGATAATCAATT
The DNA here is from genome assembly GCA_022605575.1 of Laterallus jamaicensis coturniculus. Lineage (NCBI taxonomy): Eukaryota > Metazoa > Chordata > Aves > Gruiformes > Rallidae > Laterallus > Laterallus jamaicensis. The sequence continues at coordinate 8,152,327 of JAKCOX010000024.1, read as the reverse complement.
TCCAAGTTACTTTTCTTCAGCTTGAATCTCATTATAGGTAATAGTTAAAGAAGAGTCCCTCTGATAGTGTTCGCAACATTTGGAAAGTGGAATTAAGACATTGCAGTACTTTACCTATAAATGTAGGCAGTGGAAGTATGAAAAGAAGGCAGAAAGACAGCCTGTGCACAGACAAAAAGGCGTGCTAGAGCAATAATTGGCATACAAGAGAAACAAGCTCTCATCACACACTAACTAAAGAAGTAGTAAGTAAAATCTACTATTAAAATTTCCTGTTCTACGAAGTTAGGTGTAACACCTTGCATTGATTCTATTCCCCCTGGAACTTTGAACATTTATTTCTAAGACAAACATGTATAACCATTTACCTGGATTTCCCCAAAGCTCTCCGATATTTTGATACAGGCAGAAAAACTAGATCCTTCAATGGGACAATCCACGGGTTTATCGCCTTAACAGCCTGGTCTGTTTGCTAAAAGGAGTTCTGCTTCTTAGCAAGGGTTTGCATAAGAATGCTGCTTGTGGGTTTCATGATCATGATCAGTAGAGAAAACTGCTCTCCTCAGGATATTAGGCAAGAAGTGGTGGGGGAAAAGGGAACTAAAATGTGCTCAGACTGTTTCACTGCTGCCATCAGCAGTATTTGCTGTGTGGTATCTGAAAGTATTGCATTTACCTCATATTGCAGAGTCCTGCGAAGCTCTATTTATGCATAGATATATTTTTGCCAGAGTCTTTACAGAGCAATGGCTAATGACATGTGTACAGTGTAACAGCATAATGAGTGGAGTGGACTGACCTCTTGGGTCATTGGGTCTAGTCCCCTTCTATTCTTGAGAATCACTGCATACATTCCCACTCACCGGGTGTTAGCTAAACCTGTATTTGTGCTCAAAGTAAACCCAAACCACAAAGGCAGATCACGGTAATAAATACAGTGCAGTGAGGCTGTTGGAGCTCTGCATGGGTATGAGACTGCATAAGGAAAATAGTTTGTCTTTGAACTTTATAAAAGGTTATTTGAGTCTTCCCTATTGTCTGACACTTCTTTTGCATAACTTGGTATTTTTCAAAGCATTTTTGGATGTCAGAATAAAGCACTGGAAATGCTTGATATTTCCATCTTAATCTTACAAAAACTTCTATCTTAGTTCAGAAGCTCATTAGAGTGCTGGATGGTTCTTGTTTGTGTTAAAAAATACTGCCACATGTTTTATTATTTGCCTCTTGCCAACAGTAACTTTTTTTTTGTTACATAACAGAATTTTTTTTCATAGTGAGAGAAATACAGTTCCTTATGCTATTTGTTCTGCTTAGTACTGTTTTGTTTGTAAAATCTTATTTATTTGTGAAAATAAACAATAAACAATAAGCATTTATTATTAAGGCAGATTAGACTTTGCGACTGTTGCTATTCTGTCTGGTGGTCTCTGAAGTTGCTTTAAGGTGCTTACTGTAGCAATCTAGTAATTTTGCACAGGTAAACATGGCTGCAAGAGTTTGCTCATAGTAGCAGTGCTAGACAAATCAAGCAATGATCAAAGCATGAGCTCATCTTTGCAATTCCGAGTGCTAGACAGCTCCTGTCATATTATCTTTCATCCAATACCCAGAAATAATCATATGCCCAGCTGATGGAATGCTGCTGAGAATATAAATTACAACTAACACAATGAAAATAACTTTTTATGTTGTGAAATTTCTGTGAAAGTTGCCTGTCTGCAAAGTCTAAAATATGCTTCATTTTACACTTGCAGACGCAAATTTCCTGGATTTTTTTTCCTCTTATTTGAAGGATGTTTGTGAGCGATTTGGGGGTATTAGCTATTTTTAGGTGAAAACAGAATCTGAAGGAATTAGTAGTCTAAGGAACAGGACCCACGAGCCTGAAAGTAGCTTAGAGATATTTTACCTTTTTTATTTAAAAAAAAACCCAGCAGCAACAACAAAATCACAAGATTGTACTGAAGCAAGACAAGAATGTCAATATTGACAATCCTTCTGATGAAGAAGCATGCCACTTTACACACTGTACAGACCAAAGCCAGCATCTGAATCCCAGCAGAGCAGTGGTGTGTTCCCATGTGTAAATTTTATGACTGCAGCGTTAGGTATTTTTTTATCAGAGCATTTATTCAGCCTTTTGTTTCAAAGTACCTTCAGGAAAAGTGACTACTTAAGAATTAAATTTGTCAAAAATAGAAAAAAAGCAAAAGGGGAGAAAAAGGGCCTCACTGACTTTCTCTGCCCTAAGTTCTAGTCCATCTTTTTAGGGTATCTTTGACCTACTGATGCTGTCCTGTGCTCAGAAGTGCTGTGAAAAGTAAAGACACTCTGATCTGAACACCTCTGGCTTTCCAATTCAGTGCTCACAATGAATATTATAGCAAGAACCTTGTTACCTCCACAGCTGTGTCGGTACCATTGTTGGAGGTGGTGTAAAGTCTAGTGAAATGATACAAAACAAGGTTATCTTTTTTCTTTCTATCCAGCTTAATTTCACTCATCTTAGTCTATTGCATGATCCCCAAACAGGCGAGACAGCACAACAGAATCAGTGGTGTGTGTGGGTGGGAGAAGAAAGAGAAAAAAGATTGGCTGCGGCAGGTAATCCTTAAACAATCTCTATATAGGGCAAAAAAACCCCCCCAAACCTGGGGAGTACTTTTGGGGCCCTTGCATTTATATAATTTTAGCAATTTTGACAATCTCCCTCCTAAGGATGAATGGTCTTGTGCTATATACCTGTCACATACAACATATGCGAACGTGCTCAACGAGAGGAAGTCCATGTTAGTGCAGTTCGTCACTGAAACTTCTCTTCCTGCCTCCGCACTCTCATGGGGCTTTTGCCTCCCCGTGGCAGCCCAGCAGCACCAGCAGAAATGGCACTTCTCCACTGATCATCTCTGTACATGTCTACACTGAGTGAGGTAGTCTGCCTGGCTTCTTGCTGCTCCTGGGGGGATAACATTTCAAGTGTTTGAGGAGGCAAGGGAAAGAGTGAGCAGTCCTGCTCAGCACTGCTCTGCCACTGCCTAGAGTCTGCTCTGGGGGAAAACTGCAGGACTGGCAGGACCTTCTACCTGCAAACGTTGCAGCCTGCTGTGAGAACAAGCGTTTCTTGCAGCATCAGTCTGCGTTATCTTAGTGCCTGCAGACAGGGCTAGACTTCCTGAAAAATATGCTGCAGCACTTCCATTGGGCTGCCATGTGAAGGTGGTTTTAGTAGAAACACTTGACACTGTCATGAGCAAATTAGCAGCATTCCTATGTGTTTACACACGCACTATGTGTACCGGAACAACTGGGCCTTCCAGATACTGTTTGTGGAGCGCTGACATGCAGGATTCCCTGAAAGCTCCCCAAGTCACTGCTGTCACTCTTTTAAACTGTCATAATTCAATTCTTATAATCTCATAACCATTGACTATTATTACTATATTCATCTGAAAAAGGAGTGAAGAAAACCGCTTCCAATTTTTATTATTTTTCTATATGATAAAAATACAAGTTGAATTGGTAAATTTAAGAAAGAAGTCCAGGACACTGGCACTCTCATTACTCCAACTGTCCTTTCTGAAGGCCATATTTCTGTCAAGAAGGAAAGCCCAACGTACTCCAGAGCATCGCAGTCAGGTACATGTTAAGCTTCTGGTTTTCTGCTTGTGAGTACATGCTGTGAAAAACTAGTCCTCCCAGAGCACAGTCCTTTCTGCAGACATCTAAAGTTGATGCAAAGCACCTGCCGTACAAAATGATCTTTCACACAAAAAGCCAAAAGTCTTTCTTTTTAGTGACTTGACCCTAGAAGTACAAAAGCTTGCTCACACCAGGGGCTCAGATTAAGCAGCTTTTGAATCAGGCTTTTCTGCCCCTCAGGCTGTGCAGTTTTTGCCGATGTCAGTGCTCCTGTGTCCTGCCTGCCTGGGTTGAGCAGCAAGAGTCCAGGGGGAATTGAAAGCAGCACAGCAGCAGAAAAATGCTCCAGACAGACCAAACAGCATCACCAGGCCTTTGCTCATGTTCCACAGGCACCAGAAAACCCTCGTGAAAGCACAGAGTTCACTGTGGTGGTTGAGAAACCCCATGCACACAGACAGAGGCCTGTGCAACACAGGCTGGGAGGACTCAGAGAACTTGGCACAACACTACCAGCTCTCACATCCTGACAGCTCATGCATCATTCAAGGCCAAAGATGGTCATCAGTGGTAGCTTGATTAAATGATTTAAAGAGCTAAATGGCGGGTGACATAGAGGTAGATGTGATGACTGAGCTTACAACTCCTGGTCAGAGAGGATGTGAAGACATGGTGGCCACCTTGGGCAGATAAGCAAGCAGTCTATCTGTCCATCTGGGAAGCTGTTAGAAACTGTTTATGAGGGGAAATCAGTAGAGATGGAAGTGAGAAGGGGTGGAGAGCATGGGAAGTGGGAATGACTGGTTTGTGTGGGGAAAGGAGCTCTGGAAACTGGGGATGGTGGGCAGCCTTCTTCCTGCCCTCAGGACATTATCCCCCTCAGCAGTGGCTGTGACTGTGGCCTGCTTTCTCCTGCCATAATCTCATGGGGCTCTGTGCCTCCCTGCTGGGGCTTACCCGGTCATGGAGGGACCCAGGGCTGTCTGGAGCCAGTGTGAGCCTGAGCATGGAGGTGGCTGTCTTAGCAGCGTCAGCAGCGTCTGGCACCCAGGAAGAGAAGAAGAGAGGGAGCTATGCTGGGAGGAGATTGGGTGGGAAGAAACAGATGAAAGAACTTTCTCAAGGAATATGTGGTTTCAGTTTTCTCCCTGTATACCCTTGTGTAAATGGTTGGGCAGGGGGATTATTCACTGGCCTGTCTTCCCCCTCGGCATCCCCCTAGCTGCTGGTGCCAGGAGGAAGTGCAAAGGCAAGAGGAACAGACAGATTTAGCAAAACGTCCCTGACTTCCCTTTCTTCTCAACAGGTCCTTCCCTCCCTCCCTCTGCCTGTGAGACAAAAAATGTGCATGAACATTCGAGTACCTCACCAGGGGTTGTGCAAACCCTGTGGGAAAGATTTCTCTGGACACCCTATGTTTTCACTCTCAAAGCTAACAACCTATTTTGCTGCATTTTTTTATATTAAACCCCCAACTGCTCTTCAAGTCTCATTTGCCTCTAATGCAAAGAAGCAAAACAGAAACCTACGTTTCCTAAAAAGCGCCCTAGCTCCAGGCAAGGTCCTGCTCTCACTGTTTGCTGTTCTGTAGTAGCTTATGGGGGCATTGAGGTCTTGCAGCTAATCTGTGCTTCTTCAAGTATCACCTAGCTCAGTTTTATCAGGTGCTTTCTCTGGCAAGTGAGTAGCAAAGGTCCTTTACCCTTGAAAATCTCCTCCTTAAACCTCTGAAGAAAGCATTACAGATGACAGCAATTTAGGCTCTGTTAATGCAATATGATTTCTTACGCAATGTTCTTCATTCTCTTCCTTTTTAAAAGTGGAAGATCAGGCCAGAGATCATGCCTAAGCCATACCAGAGGTGGTCAGGCTGCTTTTGCTTTAAAAAGATTTTTTTCTTTAAAAATAAATTGAAATACCAGATTTTCACAGAAGATTTTGATAAGTCAAGCAACCCCTGCTAGAGTTAAGGTAAAAATGAGTTTTAATGAAATACGATCAACCTTTTTCTCTACCTTTTGTGCCCTCAAGAATGTACTGCACTCAGTCACATGCTGACTCGGCTGTCCCAATGTGGAGCCAGAAGATGGACTTGATGATCCTTACAGGTCCCTTCCAACTCAGAGTATTGTATGATTCTACCTGTGACAAGTAGGCCCAAATTTAAAAGCATATGAAACAGAATAAATGAAGGCACAAGTTAAATTCTCCATTGCCATGATTTTTTCACCATTCTGCCTCTCTACCCTTTCATGGTGCTTCTGTGGTGGTTAGTATTTAATATAACTGCAGCTAATCTCAGTCCTTTCTCATGGTCTCAAATTATAAGCTACTTTTTAGTTACTATATGTGCTGTGTTACAAGTATTTTTATATTCTAAAATAATTGGGAAAGGTCAGGTTTAAAAAACAAATTGTTGCTTTACAGTTTGTATGGTAGAAATTTATTTATATTGCAATGAAACTCTTTTGGCTTTTTTTGTCAAGTAAGTTTTCACAGACAGTCACACAGCTAAAGACACAGATTTTTGTCTGTGTGTCACGCACAGGTTTCAGAAAAGAGATGATTACTTTCTCATGCAAGTCCTGATGACTCACTGAAGAGCTGGGTAAGGAAGGAAAACTTGCTTCAAACTGGAACTCCTTTTCTTCTGCTCTTGTGACAGGAATAGCACAAGAAGGGCCCAACAGGGAGCTACACTGATGTGCTCAGCAAATGCCATGTTCGCTTGTGTGAGACACCAATCTTTGGTGTCATGCTGATCTCTGAGTTTTCTCTGTCTCCTTTTCGTAACTAATATAGTACTTTGCACTGTGTGTTTACAAAAAATCTCTGTTGCATCTTTAATCCTCTAATGACAAACTTCTCCATAGATGAAAACTGCACACAACAGGAGCTAATTTTAGCAAGGCTTCACAATTTCAAGTACAGATAATCCAGCATCTCATATTTTTGTCTATCTCTGATGAAGTTTTTTAGTTTCTTGTCCTTTGCACTGAGAAACTTCATGAAGAATACTGCTGATTCAAGTAGATCCAAATGATTTTCAAAGGCCAAAAAGGGAAAAATTCTAAGATTTTAATTTCACATTAAATGAACGCTCTATAGATTTGCTGCTCTCAGAGTAAGCGCGCAGTGCAAACCCATACACAGCAGTGGGTAAAACATGATGTGTGCTATTTTATCAGTTTGGGTGCTACTTCAAAATGAGGTCTAGTGTTATAGGTTGGACCAGATGATCTTCCAAGGTCCCTTCCACCCTGGGCTGTTCTATGATTCTGCTGTATCAAGGACTCTCAGCTTTGCGCGCAAATGGATCTGTCGAAACGCTACCTCATCCCCATGGGAACTGCTGGATAAAGTGCCTCCATGCAGGTAACTAGTGTGCTTATTACATGGCTGAAGAGGGGTTTCAAACAGGCAGTTACTAGTCATCAGCTGTAACTTGATGGACTCTGCAGCTTGATCACCACCTCCCTGTTTCTGGGTCTTTCATGAGTTCAGTCAGTGCAAAGACTCACTGCTGGCTGAGTGTGCAGGATCAAGGCCAAAGCAGTGTGGAACAGGACTCTAAGACAGGATGCAGTTAGGGTTCTTTTTTGCAGCGCTAAAGCTCTGTTGCAAGAAGGTAGGGAACAGATTTGAAGTGTTTTGTTTGTAGTATCAGGCAGGAGGATGAGGATGTAGAATAAGGGGCTGGTTGCACATGGGAAGATATATAACAGAAAAGTGAGCAAAGGAAGATATGCATTTCATGTCCAAATACCGCCACTGTGCAGAGTTTAGGAGTCCCCTGCATAGGCCTGGCACACATTATTTCTTGCTTCAGAACCTTTCTACTTATTTATAAATCAATATTCATCCATTTGCCACACATTCTATGGAACGTTTCTGCAACTCCTCCTGTAAGTCAACAGTTTAATCACATCAATGGAAAATTCACAATAGAAAAAATGTCAGTGCGTTCGGTCAGTTCAACTAGTGGTACCTTCTGAGCAAGTAATACCTTCACAATGTTGCTGTAGAGCATGGGGCATTTAACAGTTACACTTCTAGCTGGACATCTGTGTAATGACCTCTGCAGTTTTTTCACTTCACTGTAATGGTGTTGCACCCCTCACCCCTCAGGTTTGCTGCTTTGGGAACTGAAGACTGGTCTAGAGACCAGCCTTTCAGAGAAGGACTTGGTACTGATGGATGAAAAGCAGCTCATGAGCCAGTAATGTGCACTTGCAGCCCAGAAGGCCAATCACATCCAGGGTTGCATCCAAGGAAGACAGAGGTGATTCTGCCCCTCTGCTCTGGTGAGACCCCAACTGGAATGCTGTGTCCAGCTCTGGTGCCCTCATAACAAGGAGGACATGGATCTCTTGGAGTGGGTCCAGAGGACATCCACAAGGATGATTAGAGGACTGGAGCACCTGTTCTATGAAGATAGGCAATGAGAGAGTTGGGCTTGTTCAGTCTGGACAAGAGAAGGCTGTGGAGAGACATTACTGCAGCCTTCCAGTACCTGAAGGCGCCGACGGGAAAGCTGGGGAGGGACTGTTTGAAAGGGTATGTAGGGATAGGATGAGGGGCAATGGTTTTGAACTAGAGCAGGGTAGGTTTAGATTAGACATTAGGAAGAAGTTCTTCCCTATGAGGGTAGTGAGACACTGGTAAAGGTTACCCAGAGAAGTGGTGGAGGCCCCATCCCTGGAATCACTCAAGGTGAGGCTTGATGGAGCTCTGAGCAATAGAATCTAGGTGAGGGTGTCTGGGTTGACTGCAGGAGGCTGAACTAGCTGATCTTTAAAAGCCCCTTCCCACCTAGTGCATCCTATGATTCTGTAACACACACCACTGAAAAAATATATATTAAAGGAGACAAAAGGAAAGGAACTGGGGCATGGTGGGGGGAGAGGTGCTTTTCAATCCAAATAATTTCACTGGTTGAGGTTCCAGGACATGGTATTTGTACCAGTAATACAAAGAAACACAGGATTAGAGTAATTGCATGAGAGGAGTGTTTGGGTGGAGTGCCTAAACTACTGTTGCTATGGAGGAGAAGGAAGGTAGGAACAAACTCTTCCAACATAGCTTCAGGACAGCTTGGTTGGTTAGGCAGGAACAAGCAAAACACAAACATAGAATAATTTGTGTGCTACACATTGGCAGAATCCTTCTCGTTCCTGTTTCCCAGCCAGCGCTGTACTGCAATGTCTCCCACATGAGCCTTTTGTTCTTTTTTTTACTTTTCTAACAGAACTGGTCAAACCTCAGAATCGCTTTCATGTGAGCAATCTCACCTCTAGTTTGAATTTTCTCATGTAAGCAACCCATTTTTCTAGGATTGTCAGACATGAAACCAGGCAACTGGAAAAATGTTCGATTCAGAATACTAAAGTTTAATTAAAAATAAATGCATCCCTTTGTACTAAACTAAGAAATACAATTCCTGACATCAGTAACAAAGACAATGATGTGGCCCAAATAACAACAAAGAGCATGTTCCCACAGCATAAACATTTCAAAACACAAAATAACTTCAGAAATGTTCCCATGGGAGTTTTAATCAAAGACAATAAAGTTTAAAAATGAAAACCCAGTTTAATCCAAGCATCTTTAAAAAGAATGTTTCAACAAAAATTTTCTTAAGCCCTTTTGCCTAGGATTTGAGTAATGCCTAACATCCGTCCTACGGCTTGATCCTTTAGAATCTTAGAAAAGTTTGACTCCGTCCTACGGCTTGATCCTTTAGAATCTTAGAAAAGTTTGACTATCAGTGAATTCTGATCCCTGATCCTTAGCAAGTGATAGAAGGCTGGTCACAAAGCCTGCTGGCTTTAACAATGACTGGTTAACCTGCGATGTAAGCGCATTAAGAAGAGAAATGGCAAGTCAGGTTGAAGAACGTGCTCATCTGTGCACCTCTGACAGTCACAGCAAAAATCCAGGATCAGTTTTCCATCTGCTGAGAGTCCTTTTGGTGAAGCTACCTCAGGCAGAGAGTGTATGCAAACTACACACCCTGAAGCCTTGTTGGTACACTTCAGAAAAGAATACTTCCTTCCAGCTGCACTCTCTTGCCTTTTTCAGAGACTCCCCTCTCTTCTTCGACCCTCTTTTCCCTTTTTTAGCCAACACCTGTAATGTGCTGCCTGGGCAACCTGAGAGATCAGTAGGCCCTGCGTCGCTCCATGCAAGGTGCGCCTGTCCTGCTGAGGGAACCGTGTCTGCTCGGTCAGGAGATAAGGCAAAGCAGAGACTCTGTTGCTGTCTTCAGACGGATCTGATCGCTCAGCTACTGAGAGAGAGGCAGCTCTGCTTCTCGCAGCCCTGTACAGTAACTGTGCGCAGGTTTTCCGTGGCGTCAATCCCAGGTGCCTGCACAACAGTGACCTCTAACGGAGGAGCCACTCCCGTCACAAGTCATAGCCTCGGCATTAGTGAGGTACGGGGAGCATTTGGAAGTCATCCTGTCCAACTGTCTGCTCAGAGCCAGCTCAGTGTGTCCCCATATTGCTTGGACCATTCCTCAGTTGGGTTTTGACTCCATGCAAGGGCTGAGAATCTACAGCCCCCATAGGCTGTCCCGGTACTTTCCTCGTAGTTAAACCTCCCCCCAAACCCAAAACTAATCTGCATTTTCTTTTTTCCCCCTCATTTCCATCGCCTCTCATTTTATTTCGGTGCATCTCAGAGTCAAGTCTGACACTGTCCCATCAGATATTTAAAGACAGTGACAGAGGCTCTGCTTTGCCTTATCTCCAGCCTGACCAGGCCGAGTTCTCTCAGCTTCTCTGTCATGTCTCCTGGTTCCCTGATCACCTACTGGGTGCACAATGATTTGAGTTGTTGCTGTTATGTCTGTTCAGTGCCTGCATGCTGCCTTGCCTCAGAAGCAGATAGGTTATGGCTGCTTTCTTAAGTGATGCAAATTTAGTTCCTTACCAAGTCTTTTATTTGCAGGCAGTTGAATCTGTTGTTTACAGAGTATGTGCAAATGAGAAGGTGAAATTCATTGGGGTCTTCTTCAGTTTTGCTGTCTCCTCAGAGGCTACAGGCCATGACAAATAAGGAGTCGGCACATACCAACCTTTCTGCTCCCAGGGCTAAGGAGTACTGGGAAAATAAAATTTTCAATTTTGTTGTGCAGGATCAAACTGCCAAATTTGTTGCTGAGCACTGGCTAGACTGGGAAGTAACACCAGTCAGCTGGGTTCACATTAAAAGATGAGCTATTGGGTAGATTATCAATTACATGGGGTTCTTCTATGGTGGAGGGTAGGACAGCTACTGACTGTGGTGAGGAGAAGATCAGTAGGAAGCAGAAAGACAGCAGTGGTCTGCTAGATATCCCTGTATTGAGTGTTGATTCTTACAGGTTAGTGCATAAATGTGAGCCCTAGCAACTGCTCTTAGAGATTGAAGAAAAGAGATTTGATGGAAAATTCATGTTACATAAGGAAAACATTCAGATCGATGGAAACCTAGTGGTGGAATAATGACTTAATCAGACACTGAGGTCCAAAGAAGGATAAACTGGAACCAGTCACAGACACAGGACTATTGGGTGATAAAATGCATGACCTGTAAAAGCTTTAAGAGATAAAAGGAATTGCCAAAAGGATTTGGGAAATAGTTAAAAAAATTACTAAGGGATGGAGCAGATCAATGGTTGTAGCTAAATTGTTTTGAGAGACTTTGTACAGGAGTAGTAAGTGAGAGCCTGGGGACATGAATTCCAGAGACTAGGAACACTGATCTCCCTGTGACATCTTCAGAATCAAAATGCAGATGCCCTCAGTGGTTTAGAGAGGGTTCATGTTGTTGTAGAGGTTGAGTGACATTTCTCCAAAACCAGTGACTAATAGGAAGAAAAGCTTTTAGAGATGTATCAGCAGAAGTGAAAGGAACACCCAACCATAGCTGTAAATCCAAGTTGCAGAAGATCCTCTGATCCTGTTTTATATTCAAATGAGAGTGAGTTATAAAAAAAAAAAAAAAAAGGTTATTAGGTTAAATGTTGCTAATTCCCACCTTTGAGTGTGATGGTAGAGAAAGGCACTAGCTTTGATAAAAGGTGACTACACACAGTTTCAAGCAAAAGAATTAAGGTGTGGACACTTTCTTGAAGGCAAGGTGGGTTTTTGTTTGTTTCCTCATTTCTTTCAAACACCTTTGGTGTTTTTTAAAAAGCAAGTAGTTTGGCAGCACTGGAGAAAGGGAGATGGGAGTTCTGCATTTACTTGTGCAATTTACTCTAGAAAAGAGTAGGAGGCGCTGACATTAAAAATCCAACATTTTTCCTGTTACAGCTCAGGTGGCAAAGAGAAAGATTGGGTGATTTTTAATATCAAAGCGAAATAAATAAGCATGGTGTGTTTTGCATCAGCTTCACACATACATTTGTTTGTAAGTGTAATTTATCTTTGTCTAATTTACATGCCTAACACATTTTCCTATCTTTCTGTTTGTTTGGGGATCTTTTTTTTTTTCTTCAATCAGGAATAGGAAAAAACCCTATAGGGATGAAGGTCATATGAAGGTTCAGCAAAGGTATTGTTCTTATGAGTTTTCAGGGTCTCTGCAAGTCTTGTTTGTACAAGTTGAAAGTACAGGGGTGGGCATTCATTCCACACTAGGTCAGAAATCAACATAAGTTGCCTTGGCTTGAAGTCAAAAGACAATGTAAGCATTTTTCTTTGACGATCAACTTCAGTCTTAGATGAATCTACACCTACCAGCAGCTGTTATTTCAAGTTCTGATACTATATCTAAGAGAATTCTTTGTTTTGGTCCTTATTTAGACCTTGAGAATCTACAGACCTAGCTCTGCTCCTTTCATCTCTTCCTGTATACCCTATAACAAAAACCAGTCTCAGCAATATTATTCCCAATCTCATGTTCAAAAGGTGCATTGGTATTTATCTTTTTTTTGTATGAATAAGTTTGTCTTCCCAACCCCTCTGACCTCTGTCTACTGTAAAACTGCCAGAAAACACACTTTCCTACTTTACTTCTCACTCCACCTTCTTCAGTTACTTGTTCTGCTCTGCTCATAAATTTTTTTCCTCTCTTCTCATATTGCTATAATATTAATTTCCATCCATGCAGCATCAAAACAAAGACCAAAGAATGTGATTTGTTTCCTCGGTGAGGTTTCTGGGTTGCCTGTGCTGCAATGATAAAAGCACTCCTTTCCCCTATATATAATACTGTCAAGGAAGTAGAGCAAGTGCATGAATTCATGATTTGTATTACTTTGAATTGTCATTCATATTTGGATTCAGAGAAGACAACCTGCAGCTTTGAAACTATTTAAACAAAAAGTTAATTGTTGCTTATTTTCAAACTGCATTTGGCAACAGCAGAAGTCCTGTGTTCAACATAGTTGCATATTTACATAATGTTTCTAAACAAACTCTTTTGTGAAAGCATCTAGGCATTTGAATCCCAAGAAGAGTAATTGTGTGTCTGCCTTGGAAATATTACTGCAGGATTTTGCGAATGGAAAGGCTCCATGTATATTTGGGGACCGGAGTGACCAGTTTGAGTTAAACAATCTCCTCAGTAACCAGAAATCAGGAGGCAACATTGAGATGCCAGTTTGGTAGAACTGTTCCCTATTCAGATCCCATTTAGCCATATATAAATCCAGCGTAAGACAGGTGACTTATTAGCATAAAAAAAAGCACAGAAAAAACAACAGAAATAAATAGAACAAAAATTACATGCTTTATGTTTTAAATATAAAAATATTACTTATGTAAACACATTGACACAATCGCTTCAGATTCAGGAAGAATTGGATTATTGTGTAAAACAGAGACTAAATCAATGAAAATCTCTGAACCTTGTGAAGCATTACTAAATGTGAAGTGTATTCTGCATTCAGTCCTATTTCACACTGCAGTTTTTCCAGCGCTGCTAGCAGCAGGCAAAGTTAGACCTTTCCCCCCATGAACACATTGCATTCTATTGCTGTTTCTTCTCTGTAAATTTAATGAGATCTTTTTTCTGGTTTCATGAGGTATCTTTTTATAAAGTTAATGAGGTAGCATTTTTCTCTTGAAACAAGAATGATAGCTTCAAATACAGAATACATCTTTAGTAATACTACCTTCAGGGAAAGATTGCATTATTAGGGCATATGTGCCATAATAAAAGTATACAGTCTACTTCAGGAGTGCTAAACTACTTCCCAGGGCACAAATGCCCTGGAAAGCTATTCAGTTTTCTTGCTTTTTAACATTTATCTGTAAAATCACTTCTTTTGAAATTACTGATTTGGTTTATTAATAAAATACTTTTAAAACCAAATGCATATATAGAGTTTGGAATTTTAAAGAAACTGCTGTTTTAAGGAAACAAGTTTTGCAGATTTATTTAAAGAAACCCAGACAGCTAGGCTGAAGATTTACACATAAATACGTAAATCTTGCTTGTGGGTGGGTGGTGTTTTAGTTTGAGTTTTTTCTGGTTTTGTGGTTTTAAGTGCTTCTTAATCAAAGTAAGATGGTGCAAACACTTTCTGGAATTCTAATGAAAAGGTTTGAACCATTCCCATTTATTTCTTGATGTCACATTGACATTTAACTGTGGAATTCCTCTAGATACGCAAACAAATTTGTTGGCTTAAACTTGAAAGAAGCTGTTTTCTCTTCCTTAATTTTGAGTGCCAGAATCAGTAAGGCACATGCAAACCAGTTCACATGATGAAGGAGCTAAAAAAATTTTAAAGTTTCTTCATCCCCTCAAAAGCAGGAAGTCAGCTGCAAGGATCTGAATTCAGAATGATTAGAAATACTTTTAAAGGTTTATAGTAATGTTAGTTTTAGACCTAAATCTTATATATCTATGCAATAAGATGAAAATTAAATAAATAGAGCTCTGTACTTACCATAGTTTTGTGTTCTCTGTGTCCACAAGTCTGCTGAGGAGTACTGTACTAGAGAGTTTAAAATGTTCTTTGCCCTTCACTGTGCACTTCCTTTTTTGAAAGTGTATGTGGTCTATCCAGCCTTCACAGGAAAAGATATCAGCAAAATCCTTGTTTTGCATATTATCAGAGACCTACCAGAACTTTTAAGAGCATTTGTTTGGGCTACACTGCAGCACTATGAAGGACAAATGACAGTGAATAAGCATTCATGTGTTTTGTGACCTCCACGACTGTAATGAAAAACAAGTCTATGTAGATGGAAAAATTCTGTAGCTATGTCTTCCCTAATCTTTGATTGAATTAAAAAGGCAACTATGTTTTGTCTTTCATATTCAGGATCCATGAATTTTTCTGTATTCATGCTTCACTACCAACCCCACGTGTGTTGTCTTCTGGCTCAGATTTTAATGGATGTTTGAAATCTGAAGTAATCTTCTTCTATTAGACTGAACTGTATTTCTGCCAATTAACATCAGCTCCTTTTCATAGCTGATGTTATCGGGAAAATAGGCTTGTCCTGGTCCAACAGGATATTAAACTTCTGCACTGCTACAGGCTTCCTCCACACAAAAACTGAAGGAACAAAGGGCATTTGGCCATAAACCCCAATGAGCTGGGTCTAGCAAAAAAAAAAAAAAAAACCAAAAAAAGAAAAAAAAGAAAAGGGAATGAAGTAAATGTTAAATGTGGGGGACAGTAACACACAGATATATTTTGGGTTATGTCCAACAACTAAATAAAAGATCAGCTTAGTTTTCAGTAAGCGAGCTTTCCTATATCAAGTGGTTATGGACAAATAAAATACCATATGTGCATCACAATCAAGACTTAAACTGCATTCTGTGACAAAATCAGTATTTCACCATTTCAGCACTAAATGGATTTCTGCATTGCTATAGGTCCCAAACCACTACCACTGGTTTTCAATGCAATATATGTGTCACAGGCAACATAAAGTTGGGGGGAAGTGTTGATCTGCTGGAGGGCAGGAAGGCTCTCCAGAGGGACCTGGACAGGTTGAATAGATGGGCAAAGAGGCCAAAGGGATGAAGTTCAACATGGGGAAGTGCCAGGTCCTGCTCTTTGATTGTAACAACCCCAGGCAACACTACAGGCTTGAGGAAGTGTGGCTGGAAAGCTGCACAGAAGAAAAGGATCTGGGGGTGTTAGTTGACACTCGTTTGAGCATGAACCTTCAGTGTGCCCAGGTGTCCAAGAAGGCCAACAAAATTCTGACTTGTGTCAGAACTAGTGTTGCCAGCAGGACCAGGGAGGTGATCATCCCGCTGTGCTCAGCCCTGGTGAGGCCGTACCATGAATACTGTGTTCAGTTTTGGGCCCCTCACTACAAGAAAGACATCAAGGCCCTGGAGCATGTCCAGAGAAGGGCAACGAAGATGGTGAAGGATCTGGAACACAAATCTTATGAGGAGTAGCTGAGAAAACTGGGGCTGTTCAGTCTGGAGAAGAGAAGGCTCAGGGGAGACCTTATTGCTCTCGACAACTACCTGAAAGGAAGTTGTGGTGATTTGGGGTCAGCCTCTTTTCACAGGTAACTAGCTATAGAACAAGAGGGAATGGCTGCAAGTTGTACCAGGGAAGGTTCAGGTTAGAAATTAGGGGAAATTTATTCTCAGAAAGAGTGGTTGGACATTGGAATGGGTTGCCCAGGAAGGTAGTGGAGTCGCCATTCCTCAGGGTGTTCAAGAAAAGGTTGGATTAAGTACTTAGGGACATTGTTTACTAAGTAATGTAGGTGGTAGGAGGACGGTTGGACTAGATGATCTCGGAGGTCTTTTCCAACCTTAATGATTCTATGAGGAACTGTTCATTGTGAATCCATGTGGACTGTGAGAGGTACCATACTGTGTCATCTGGGAAATTGTTGGTGGGTTTGTTTCTTTTTACTCCCTGAACTCTGTGATTCTTTGAATATATAAATATTATTTATTATACAGACAATTGCAAATACCACTACAGATGCCTATAGTGTGAATTAACAAATGTATTACCTATCTTCTAACAAGCAGAAAATTACTAGTGCAACTACAGGCCTATTTGCTTAAGCACAATGTTAAAAAAAAATTAAAAGAAAATACTAAATATAAGTAGCTGCTATTAGGGTAAGTTTCATTAAAGATAGATCAGGTCTGAATAACTTCCTGTTTTGTGAAGTTTAACTAGCATTTTAGGCAAAGGTAATACAATTAACTTGCTCTATCTAGATTTAAGCATAGTAGAAGGGCTGACATAAGGAGCTGGACAAAGCAACATCAGTTTAGAAGTGAAAAGGGAATTTCTGAGTTTAACTGGGATTACTGCCAGTGTTCTGCAGGCATAGGTTATGGGAATGATCTTACTCATTACCTGTGTCAGGAGTCTCGTTGAAGAGTTGGGGCTACACAAATGTTACCTCAAGACGTACTAAACTGAGTGGTGCTACTAACACTGAGGAGAATCAAGTCATCACACAGGAAGAATGAGAAAACTTTGTATTGGAGTTATAGAAATCAACCAAAGTTTAATAATAAAGTAATATATTTAGAGATAAGAACAGTAACTTTTGCTTTAAGCCAGGGAGACAGTAAGTATGAGTCACTAACATGACATGCACCTGTGAAAAGCACATGTGATTTGAGTGACAGTGGACAAATGATTTTTAGGAGCTGCAGGAAAAGCATTGGCGCAGAGCACTGGTGAGAGCTCATTTAGAGTACTGTGTGCAGCTTTAGTCAGCTATGTTGAGGGACCATGAATTTAAACTGACACAGGTACGAGTGAAGTCTTTTAGTATGAGTAGAAGGACTTGCTGGCTTCTGAAGGGACACTGAAAGAGCTTGCCTTGTCTAAACTACTGAAGTGGGGATGAATGAGGCTGTGACAAGTTCTGGAAGTATCAAGGAAGAATGATTATTTATACTAAAAAATAAAGGATTGAAATAAAATTAGTATAAATAGGCTGTGACTGCATTTAAAGTGGCAGTTAGGAAAAAGAAAGATATTAATTTATATTTATTAATTTTCAATAAAGATCTTCCAAAGAGGATAGAGGAAAAAAGATATCAATAAGGGTTCCATGTGCTACATGAGCAATTTGTGGAGACTTAATGAGATGAGAGGGTGGATTCTGCCTTTAGGGAAAAAAAATCTGTCAGATGGAGAATAGTGACAGTACTGGAAAGATACTTGATCAGCATGCTTGGTCACACTGAAGGTTAAATCTCAGACTGTGGTGGGTTTCCCAAGGCCTATCTTCTTTTCAATTTTTTTAACCAAAATGCTTGCATGTGCAGCTCTTGAGGAACTGCTCTGTCTGCAAGGGATTTCCCAGTATCTGATAACTCTGGTTTTGATGAAGGTTGCTGCGGTTCCACAGTATGGCAGTTCCATCAGATCTTCCATCAAGAGCAGCTTTATTCCAGGTGCACAGTGCAGTAATATACTTAAGTGTTAGGTTTGAGGCTTTCTGAAATATGCTAGGAAGACTCTGGGAATGGTAGGTCCACGTGGGCTCCGGAGAAAATCACGGAATCACAGAATGACAGGGATTGGAAAGGACCTCTGGAGAGCACCTAGTCTAACCCCCCTACCAGAGCAGGATCATCTAGAGAAAGCTACAAAGGACAGCATCCAGGCAAGT
This sequence comes from Laterallus jamaicensis coturniculus, assembly GCA_022605575.1. Lineage (NCBI taxonomy): Eukaryota > Metazoa > Chordata > Aves > Gruiformes > Rallidae > Laterallus > Laterallus jamaicensis. The sequence continues at coordinate 8,134,115 of JAKCOX010000024.1, read as the reverse complement.
TTTGAATGTCTCCAGAGATGGAGACCGAACCTCTCTGGGCAGCCTGTCCCAGTGCTCTGCCACCCTTACAGTAAAGAAGTTCCTCCTCATGTTTAGGTGGAACTCCTACATTCATGTTTATGCCCATGACCTCTTGTCCTGTCACTGGGCATCACTGAAAAAGCACTGGCCCATCCTCCTTATACCCACCCCTCAAGTATTTCTAAGATTCCCCTCAGTCTTCCCTTCTCTAGGCAAAGCAGTCCCAAGTCTCTCAGCCCCAATTTGTAAGAGAGATTTTCTAGTATCCTAATCAACTTTGTAGCCTTTCTTGATGAGACCTCACCAGGGCAGAGAAAAGAGGGAGGAGAACTTCCTTTGACCTGCTGGCCATGCTTTCCTTGATACAACCTAAGTATTTGCCCTTAGGAACATTATAGTGGAAACATATTAATTAGTAGAAGCCTCTTTTCACTTCTGTGGTGTGAAGAGATGATGGCAAGAACCAGTGAAATCCCTTTTTTGGTCTTTGTAGCACAGGATGTGATTCACATTCACCTTTTGAATGCTCTCCTACAATGAGGGCCTGGGAAACAGTTCTCTCTCCTGCTCTCTTTTGTGATGTTAGGTCTTTGGTATTAAAAGTCTTCAGGGTCACCTGTGGTGTGCAGGAGGCTGATAAAGAAGGTCCCAGGGGACTCTTCTGGACCTGGACTGCAAGTGTGCAAGGGGCTGATCTCATTGATTTGATAGCTTTTACTATTCCTGTGCTTCAGAATGTCTCTGCCCTCATATGCCTTTGTACTTAACTATGAAAGAAACCAATTTTCTTGTATATTGCTTCCATGTAGCTCTTCTGGTGTCTAGTAGAATAGCTTTTCCTCAGCAGGGATCCTGATTTCTGTTTGTTTTATTTATGAAACTTATTTGAGAACTATCCTTCCTCCCCACCCCAAACAATTTTTCTAATAATTCTCTACTAGGTTCAAAAGTCACTGTGGGAGACTGACAGGTAGGTACAATGACAGTACAGTTGCCTTAGCCTTGTTTCCTTAGGAAGTTTTGCTAAAAATATAGGTGGTAATGTAACAGCTCTTCTATCCCTTTTTAATGTGCTTCTGATTTAATTTAAACATTTTAAAAACACATTGACATGACACAATGTCAGGCTTTTCAGCCAATGATTGGAGAGCAAGAGTAGTAACTTTGCACAGTAAATAATTTTCATAGTAAATCTGTATCTCTTCATAAACGTACTGGTGATTCAGAGGATGAATTTGTGTAAGAAGTACAATTGGAAAGAAGTCTGTAAATGCATCCAGAAATCCACCTGGCAACTCTCCTGGCTTTACTAACAATATACCATCAATCAGCTGATATTATATACGTCATTGTGATACTCATGCTGGTTTTGAATTCTTGAAAAACAGTTTGAAAACATGCCAGAAACAATTATGAAAGAAACCAAATATTGAAAAGGGGACTCCATTGTGCCAGTGACTAACAAAAATAATATATGCTCTAATGATGCCCCAGACAACTAAAAGATGGAACACACCCACTGCATCAGCTCATCTCTGTTAAACATGTTTATTGGTTTATTTGTTTTGATTAGCAACCATTTAAGCTGCAGGTGCTTTTAAATCATGGCATTCCATTGCTCTTGGCCAACAGAAACTGCTTTGTAGAATCAGTTTGGAATCCATTACTGTTTTCTAAAAAAGGAGAAAAAACAGTAAAGAAATTATAGAAGATAGTAGCTACTACATATGTGTTGATCAATATTTAAGTGATATAGTACTCTTTTGGTTCACCAAGAAGATGATTTCACTGTGTGTCAAATATGACTGCAACGTAAATTAATTCTAACAAAGAATGAATTGAAACTCATACTGTGATTTTCAGAAGACATGAGTTTTGACTTCTGCTGAAGGCATGAGTACTCAACGTATCTGATGTATCAGGAACCAGAGTTAGCTTAATTTCTTTAAAAGAGCTTTTACTATGCCATACTGGGGAAACATGTATGTCTATATATGTATCATTAACAATCATGGTGTTTGCTGTCATGGCTGAATAGAAACATAACGATGATTTAGTGCAGGAATAAAATTAAGCTGTTTCTGAGTTTGTTTTAAAATAAGACCAACTTTACTGGATCAAGCAGAGGCTAAATTGTTGCCCTTTTTTAACAAGAGGGAAATAGCACTAACCTAGGTAATGTCTGTAAGTCGGCAAACACATAGAAATACTTTCATGGAATAATTTCCCATCCTGCCAAAATTGCCTCAGAGTTCCTGGATGAACATGATTATCTGCATGTTTGAGAACTTTCCATTACTTTTTGTTGAGGTTTTAAAAGTACATATTTAGTGGTTATACCCATATTTATTTAATATACATATTTTCTGGGTATGCCCACAATGTGATGAACCTATTTTGAATCTGCTAGCTGCTAGCCTGGAGATACAGTGTTGTAGGAAGCACTTTGTAGGACTAGAAGGCTCATGAGTGCTGTTGTATCTTGCTGACCATGCTTCCTTCAGGGTGCTTCACAATAGATACAGCTGAACTCTACTGAAGCTGAGAGAGGGTAGGCATAGAATATAAATCTTCTGATTCATATTAATCATGCAGGTAGAAGTCATGTTGTGTGACTTGCCATCAGGGTGTTTCAGTGGGAAAACATTCAAAATCTTTTCCCTATCTTGCCACTTTTTTTCTTCTTGTGACCTCACAGACGAGAAGGAACATGGCAGCATGTTAAACTTAGAGCCCAAACACTTTCTTCTGGGCCTGAGAACTCTTTCTGTTACATCCAAATGTCATACAAGCTTCTTGTTCTCAGCAGGTGAATCAAGTTGAGACCACCTTGCTGTTTTCAGGACCAGAGTATGCCTTTTCAAATGCAGTACTTTGCAGTATTATATTAAAAAAAGCAAACAAACAAAATGTGGCAAAACCATGCAGCTAAACATCTTAAACTGTTTTTTTTCCCAAGCTAAAAGTTTCAGAACTGCTATTAACAGGAGATTTAAGCACCCCACTTACCAAGTAACAGAATTCAGACTCCCTAACTGTCTTTTAATTCTGTTTCTGGAATCTCTCTCTCTCTTCCTAAGATGTAAGTTATCTGATGGAGTCTCTGACTGGAGATGAAATCTGGATTTTAAGAGTTGGGTATTTATCTGTTCTTATTCAGAACTCCATTTTACTCTTGAAGTTCTGTGTTATAACATTATTTGTAAAGACATTCAAATACAAATCTAAATACTGAGAAATTTGAGCAACAAGGTGGCTCTTTTAAAAAGCTGAATCACATCACAAATTTAAGTGAAACTTGTAAGCAGACTTGAACTGTGTCACTGAAATGCCTCTGACTATTCATTGCAAACAGAACTAACATGCTTGTAGAGAGGCTGCTTACCTGGTTTTGAGCAGCATAACTATTTTGCTTCCCCACAGTGCCGTTTCTCAATGCTTTCCCCCTGACATGGTCTGCCATCACCTTCTGGTGTGGGATTGTTACACTGGCGGGTTCGAGTGCTTTCTCCATTGATGCAGGTGGACCAGGCACTCCAACAGCTCCAGCCTCCATCAGTGGCAACTGGTATTAAGACACCATAGTAGGATTAGTCCAGCCTCTCTCTGTCTTCTGTGTAGTGATGGAAAGACTAATAAGGGCTTTTTACTAGACACTATTGAGGGTCAATGGGGAAGCCCATGATGCACTTCTTACATTCTCATTTATGGTGAATCTCCAGATCATTGCAGCCTCCAGCATACAACCTATAGCACAGATTTACTTTTTAAAGTGCCCTTGCCAGCGGCACTACTTACGAGTCCAGAGGTCTCAATATTTTTGTCACTTTAGGAAGATACTTTATATCAAGTATCATATTGGACACCTATGCATTAAAAACTTGGTCACTGAAAATGAACTTACTGCCTAATTTTTTTTACATTATCAGTTATGCAACTCCTCCTTTGTGGACCAATCTAAAATAAGGCAGCATCATATTTATGAAATCACAGAATCACATAATGGTTTGTGTTGGAAGGGACCTCAAAGATCACGTAGTCCCAATGCTCCTGCCATGGGCAGGAACACCCTCCATTAGACAAGCTGCCCCAAAGCCCCCTCCAGCCTGACCTTGAACACTGCCTGGGGGAGGGGGACGGGAGGCATCATGCCTTCTCCTATCACTCCATGCCCGTGTGAACTGTCCCTCTCCAGCTTGACTTTAGGGCCTCTCCTTCAGATACTGGAAGGCTGCAATGATGTGTTCCTGGAGCCTTCTCCAGGGTGAACAATGCCAACCCTCTCAGCATGTCATCATAGGAGAGGTGCACCAGCTCTCTCATCATCTTTGTGGCCCTTCTCTGGACTTGCTCCAACAGCTGAATATTTTTCATGTACTGGGGACCCTAGAGCATGACACAGTGCTCCAGGTGAGGTGTTGCCAGAGCAGAGGGGCAGAATCATCTCCCTCGACCTGTTGGTCATGCTGGTTTTGAAGCAGCCCAGGACATAGTTGGCTTTCTTGGCTGCAAGCATGGATTGATGGGTTGATATTGAGCTTTTCATCAATCAACACCCCCAAACCTTCCTCTCAGGGCTGTTCACAATCCATTCTCTGCCCTGCCCGTAGTTGTTGGGATTATCCCAACCCATGTGCACTTGGCCATGTAGAACTCCATACAGTTTGCATGGGCCCACCTCTCAAGCCTGTCAAAGTCCTTCTGAACGGCATCCCTTCCCTCCAGCATGTTGACCATACCAGTCAGCTTGGTGTCATCAGCAAACTTGCTGAGGGTGCACTTGATCCCACTGTCCATGTCACAAACAAATACTAAACAGTGCTGGTCACAACACTGACCTGTCAAATGTGAGATTGCTTTTGCCTGAAATCAATTTACTATTACTTCACCACATTACAATAATGCTTCTGTTTACTTAAATGAACTCTAGAGTGCCGTCTTTATGGATAGAACCTGGTAACTTAACTTCCACCTCACATATCTATGAGATCTGACATCAGTAGGTATAAAGATGTTCTATGACATCCTTCAGTCTTCACCAAGGCTTGTTTTGTCAGGATATTGTTCACAATAACACATATGCTCATTTTAATCTCTCTGGAGTATTCACTAACCTTTAACTAATGTAGATTTGGGAATCTGACAAGCAATTCCCTTGAAGTAGCTTGAGCACATGCATGTACAGGCTCCATCTACCAGCACAAGGGTGCCTCCATTTTTGCAGGGTTCACATTTGCACACGCTGTATTCAGTAATGTAGTCTTCTATTGCTCTTTCCAAATTTTGTTTCTTCAAATATGCGTTTCTCATCTTAACTGGAACAAGTGTATGTATTGGAGAAGGCTGTAGAAGAAAAAAGCCCACACATAACAGACTTTTTAAAGGTTCTGAATACTTTTGATATACCCATCACTACAGTAAGCATCTAAGAAAACTGTAAAGATGAGGAAAATACCTGAAAAGTTCATGATAAACTGGGAGCCCTACCTGTATCTTAGAACAAAAGCTTCCAAATTGTAAGAGACACAGCTTTGAAGAAATTGTACTTACCCGTTGCTGTATCACTACTGGAGCATCAACCAAAGACTTAGCCCACTCTATGTAATCCTCTACATCAACCATTTTGGCTCCCCGCAGTAACATCTCTTTTATTTTAACTGAAAAGTCAATCTTCCCTCCATCAACCAAGGAAATGACATCATCAATGATAGCATCATCCTTAACTTCTGCTGCAGAGAGACAGAAGAGAGGATGAGGAAGAACCTGTAATGTCCATGCATCTTGAAGAACAGTTGTCCTGCTAGTGCAACCAGTCTGTCTCTATAAAATGACCATAGCGAGAAGAACCCTTCACTCACTGCTTGAGGTGGAATTCAAGCTTTCTTTACTGATACCTCTTATGTAGAAGGAAATCTTCTATTTTGCAACTAAATTAGAAACCCCTGTATCTGAAAGGAAAAGAAGGGGTAGGAAGAAATAAAGGACACTGTAGAGATCATAGCCATGTGATAACAAGCCAAAGTTACTATGAGAAAGGCTACTGTAGCACCTGATATGAACCAGAAAAGGGTAGGAATCGAAATAGTAGGAGCTTCTGCTTCAGAGCTAAAACACTAGAGCAGAGCACTGAAAATAATTGCCTTTTCTGTGCTCTTCTGCTTGCCTTTTGCAATGTTTAGATCATGTGATACAAGACACAAACACACAAAGGAGCAGAAAGGAACAATGACAAGCAGGGGAAAAGAAGTAGTTTAATCAGAGAACAGGAGCTCCTGCCTTGACTCCTCCCAGATGTGTTCCAGCAGAGCCATTAGCCCCCTAGGATGAGGCTAAGGATGAGTCAATAGCCAGTTGGCTATTGAGGCTCTCCGGGTGTAAAAAAGTGCATTTGGGCTTGCAAAAATGTAAGTACTAAGGGGAGTATATTTAGGGGAGTGTCATTGAAGAATGGGCGGATCAAGGAACAAGCATGGGAAAATACAGACATAAAGAAAACAGGGGACTGTTTACGTATAGAAAGGTGCTGATTAGTGAGCTTGTCTGCCATGAACTGTCACTGATTTTTGCAGTCTATCTTGGCTAAACAATAAGTTAAATTTCTAACTCTTCTGTGTGAGAGGACTCCATTCTGCGTGTATGCTCTGAAACCTGTTCACATGTGTGCATGTGTGAGGCAAGTGGCGACAAGAGGATCCGAGGGCAAATTGCTGGGTAGATGGAGCACCTAAGGCAGGTTCCTAGAAGCATCCATAGTGTGTATGTTCATGTGTGTTGGTGTGCATCAGGGATTCTGTACCAGCAATGGGAGTGGAGCTGTGTTACTTGGGGTTTTGTATACCTGGGTGACAGCTACAGAGGCTAAGGCTTCATTCACTGGCTCAATTGAATGTCTAATGCCAGCTGCTGGAACAATCCATATTGGATCCATATTACAGAGAGGCTAAAATACTTGAGGGTTGTGCTGCCTACATCTGTCTGCTGTAGATCATAGAATCATAGAATTGCCTCAGTTGGATGAGACCCTGTATATCATGAAGTCCAACCATCAGCCTAACCTGCAACCAGCAGGCAACCTGGCTTGCACCGAGGAGTTGGACAAGATGACATCCAGGGTATCCTTCTGACCTCAAATGTCAGGACTTTCATCCTGATCAGATGGAGAGGAAAACCGGATGAGGCCTGTGCTTGCCTAAGGGCTGTGCTTCTTCATATATTGATTTGTGTGGCTAGCAAATGTGTATGTATGTATGCTTTACATAAGTCTGCTTATGGCTGTGCATGCTGGGAACACATGCTCAGTCTAGCTTGAGAGGGGACCATGGAAGTACACCAGCCTCACCTCAACTGGTCTACTGAATTTGTCCTTTCCCTAACTGCAATAACGATATTAATAGAATCATGCAGTCATAGAACCGTTTTGGTTCAAAAAGACTTTTAAGATCATCAAGTCAAACCATTAACCTAACTGCCAGGCCCATCACTGAACCACATCCCTAATCACCACATTTATCTCTTAAATACCTTCAGGGATGGTGACTCCACCACTTTCCTGGGCAGCCTGTTCCAGGGCTTGACAACCCTTTTCGTAAAGAACTTTTTCCTAACATCCAATTCAATCCTCACCTGGTGCAACTTGAGGCCATTTCATCTTGTCCTCTCACTTGTTACCTGGGAGAAGTGACCAGCACCCGCCCAGCTACAACCTACTTTCAGATAGTTGTAGAGAATGAGAAGGTTTCCCATCAGCCTCCTTTTCTCCAGACTAAACAGTCACAGTTCCCTCAGTTGCTCCTCATCAGACTTTCACTCTAGACCCTTCACTAGCTTTGTTGACCTTCTCTGGACACACTCCAGCACCTCAATGTTTTTCATGTAGTACGGGGCCGAAAACTGAATACATTATAAAAAAGGGAGTAGTCTGTATAATCTTTTGTTAAGCACAAGATACAATGCAGAATAAGGATATACTTACAGTTTTCCTTCACATGAATACTTGCACATTTACCACCATCAATATTAACATTGGCATGTATATCTTTATATGCTATATTAGCATCTAAGTGATAGCCAAGGCATTTTTTCACATCTTCTACAGTGATACCTGGAAGTGGAAACAATAGGTGATATTTCATGGATGGAATAGCCATAAATAGGACGTTATTATTCTTGGAGAACAAATTTTGTGGCTATTGAAACGTTTATGGCTTTCTTCTTCCCATTTATCTCCTGCGTTTTTCTCTTCCATGAGGATGATTGCATTTAAAGTTCCTGCACAGAGGCAGATGAGATCTACAATGACTAGGAAAATACCAAACCCCTCTGAAACTGATTTCTATTTTCCATAATCTAGCTGAAGACAGATATCTCTTAAGAGACCAGTCTTCCTGTATTCTATTGGTATTTCGTCTTTCTCAGCAGCTTATTATTTGGTCTTTCTATGTGCTAAATTATTCAATTTCAGTGTGATGCTGAAGTCTATGAAAACAGTTTCAACAGTCTGAAGTGTACCATGTGATTTCTAGGAAGTTCTTCAATTTATTTCTATCTTTTGCCACCACCATACTCTTAGAATGCTTGTACTACAAGAAGGTAGTACAAATTGGATTTAGGGTTTAGGTAGATTTTCTAGGCATAGAGCATCCTTGCGAAGCATGTCACACCAACTAGTATTGCTAACATTTTGAAGAGTTTTATTAAGACTTTTTATTTCTCCACATAATTCTGGAAGTTACAAAGTCTTACTCTCCTCTCTGTTGTACTCCTGTAAGTTTGTAATGTCACTGGTGTGCCACAAGCACCACATGCTGAACTAGCCATGCTGTTCTCAGTAGAGCTCTATATACACAAATCTATCCTCATACATCTCTCTTCATGACTGCAGACTTGATACTTTGCATACCATAGCAAGACCAACAGAATACATACCTATTCGAGACATAGCATAATTATCCAGCACGTACACAAGCTCATATTTTCCTCCTACAGTTCCAGAGACAGCATAGTGAGTTCCATAATCTTCTAGGAATTTGAAATATTCCCCCTTATCATATTGAGGAGGTAGAAGGTTTAGTTCATCAAGGAAAGCATCTGTGAGACGGAGGTCACGACTCCGCATTTGGAACCTTCCCAGCTGAATCTTTCCTTTTATATGCAGAAAGGTTTGGTTCTGAATGCAGGGAGAAGAAAGCAGATAAAGATGCCATTCTGGTATGCAGCCCAGAAGGAAAATCCATTCTATTTTACTTGTAAAGAAACTGCAGCACTTTTAAACACAGTATACAGTCCAGTATTTTGGACAAATTTGTTTAATTCAAATTAAAAGTTCTCCAATTTAAACTGAGGAAGCAGCAAGAGATTTAGAACATTTCAGTTCTTACAGTTTTGTAGAATCTCTTTCCTGAGTAATTTCAGCATGCCCTTTGTGATCTATTTGACAATTGTACTCTTTAAGTATGTTATTTACTGAAAATGCCTTTCTGACTTTCATAACAAGTAATTTCGTATGGCTCACCAGATAACAGAAACTGCCCATTGAGGTCAGCTGGAATTTTGTCTTTGTTTATAGTCAGAGCAGAACTAAGGTCTCTTTTTTGGATCACTTCTCTGTTATTCTCAGACTGTCATAAGGAAGGGCGCAGCTCCAATTAAAAAAACCCCCAGAAAACCAAAATAACATTATAAAATTAAAATTAATCAAGAAAAAATTCCTTATGAAGCATTTGACCAATACATACATTCTATCTCCATGTTTGGTGACTGATACTTTCACAATTTACATTGCAGATGGTTTTATATCACAGTCTAAACTAGGACCTAGCTGCTGCCTGTGACACGTGGCCTTTTGTGAAATAGTTGCACTGAGGAGTTGCACTGAGGAGTCCAAGCAAACACATGCCTTTGAAACCCCATTATTTTCTGCACTACTTATGTGACCCCCCTTAACAGTAATGCCTAACAGGAGGTACATAAAAGGGATTTCACAACTGACCATCACAGTACCTGGCACAGTTTAAAGGATCTTCCAGCACTGACTCAGACGCTGCTTAGGACTGGCAGAAATCTTCAGGCATCTAAACCTCTGTGAGGAAATGTTTATTGGTGCAAATATTCCTGCCATCTAGTATATAGTAAATGCCTTACTCTCCTGGTATCCCCCCAGGATATGTCCCAGGCTGATTCTGGATTTAACTTTCAGGTGAGACCTGGAGTGTTCTAGATCAGGGGCTGCCACTCCACTAACGTGCAGCAATGTGAGTTTATCATGAGAGGCGCCTGCCAGTGGCAGATCACGACTCATTTTCTGAACTCATCTCTGAGCAAGAATTTGAGACCAAAACTCCTTTCTCAAGCCACTATGCTATAAGCAGCCTGTAATATTCTCTGAGCTGCAAAACCTTTGCATCTGTGGAGATGAATGCTTTGAGATTTAAATAGTTCACTTTTGTCCCAAGAAAACTCCTATCAATGCAGTCAGTGATCTATGACAGGTTCTTTTTACAGTACAGACCTTTCTCTTCAATGTTATTTTAGTTTATCAGTTATATGACAGGTTCTTTTTACAGTACAGACCTTTCTCTTCAATGTTATTTTAGTTTATCAGTTATAGAAGTAATCTGAGTTTTCCCTTCTATCCATTTAAACTCCAGAGCCCCGAGGGGATCCTAGACAAGAAGTCTGATAAGAAATGTGAAAGATTGAATTAGTTGAGTCAGATGTGTTCTTCCTTGCATGTGGTGCATTTCAGCAGCTTATAGCTGATGTACCTGTTACATGATGGCATGTTGCAATCACAGACTTTGGTGTACATGGTGGGAAAGAGTATACAACTTGATCAGCTAATTCCACTAGCACCCAGGTGCTGAATTAGGGCATAGTGTTTAACATATCTAGCATAATTTTTTGTGGTGTCTCTCTCTCTCTCTTTGATGTCGCTAAATGCTAATGCTCTTTCTTTACTAGTAAATGAAATGTGACTTTTCTCTGTCTCAGAGGGTAGGTAGAATTCTATGGCTTGTGTACAGCTCCAAAATAGACTTTTCTTCTCCACACTGCCTGGAGGAACGTTCCCTGCAAACATGCTGCAGGGGGTCACAGGGTGGACATCATTGCTTACAGTAGCATGAGAGCTGGCACAGACCAAAATCATGGCACTGTGCTACTAAAGCCATGGATCACTGTGTGCCACTGCTAATGCCCATGCTTCTTAGCCCAGGCTAGTTGATTAGTACAGACATACCCAAAAGGCTGAGACCCGATCTTTTAGCTACTATTCCACATGGCTATTCTGTGTTTAGCTACCTAGTATAGGCCTACTCAGTGGCAATGTTTATCTCAGGATGGTGGGACAGTTTTATCATAGGATATCCCACACTGCACTAGATCAGAGCTGCTCTCTTATCAAGATAAGATAAAAAAATCCCTGGCCCTGTTTAAACTCAAGCCCTTGTTGAAGATGGTGGTGGTTGCTAGTCAAGAGTGAACAGCAGGAGAGTGAAGCTACATTTGGTTACTGTTTGGCCACATTTGAAATCTTAACCCTGGCATTGCGAGTATTTAATTTTCTTGAACAAACAACAGAAAAGTAGCAGGCAGCTAGAACACTTAGAAAGATTAATATTGTGTTATTCTAACACTGCAAATTTTACTGTTTATGAAATAGTTACATTAAACTCTTTAACTTGGTTTGACTTACCCTTTCCGTGGAGCTTTTAAGGATCGATCTTAGACTTGAATTCTTGCTATACTGATACTTGAAATTTAGTTCTGAATGATTTTTGTTACTTCCTTCAGTAGGTGTGTACTTCAGAGACAGGTCAGCATTAAAATGTTTTTGTTTTTCTACGTAAACCTCTCGAAACAGTTTTACACGATCGTGGTAGAACACAGATGTGAAACTTTTGTCTGCTTTTGTCTTAGAAAATATAATAAAAAGGTTGTATGAGAAAAAAAACAAGCAGTAATAGAAAAATCTACATTAACACTTTAAAGTTGAATGTTTTACACAGCTTAGCAATTAATATTCTTCCATCTCTTTTTTTTTCTTTTAAAATAAAACATTTGGAAATGCTACTCCCTCTCTAGACCACCTCATCTGGATCAGCTTAGTGGTTCAAAACTAAAGAGACAACTCCACTGACAATATTTTAGTGAGTGTTAAATCTCAGCATGTAACATTGTCAAAGTAGTTTATGTGTGTTAACAGTTCCTTTCCATGTAAGGAGTAATAGTGTCCCATTCCTTCCTAGAATGCAGACAAGATTTGCTAATAGATCCTGACATCTGAAAGGAATCAATATTTTGATTTAGTTTTCCTATAGCAGAAAATAGGTAATACAGAATAGCTCTTCCAGTACTATTTATTTTTCTATATTTTAGCTGAACATAGAGTTTTAGTAACAGAAAATGGTTGTGCATAAAAATCAAATATAAGCAACAATCTTGGGGTCATATTTACTCACTTTATGTAAGATCTGGTTTAAATGGCCATTGTTCTATGAAGTTCCTATTACAGTGATAGGCAAAATCACTTCTTTGATTTCTGAACAACATCTGACATTGATGTTTCTAAGATCATAAATATTTTCAGTGTCAAACCTCACTGGAAGTTATTGTCTGAATCTCAAAACCCTGCTGGATTTTTTTTTTTTCAGTGGGAGAAAGAAAATCACCACTGATTAGAAAACTGAAACAGGACCACAGCATCATAATATTATTCCTGCCTTTTTCTCAGTGTCTTTTGTGCTTCCTTGAAAAAGTTGCTTGATTCCCGCTCTACCCAGTAACAGCTAGGTAACTTGTTCCTTTCTGTACGTGGCCTGTTCATCATATCTACTCATATTGTAACATTCCAGAAAGATAGGTTCATTTCCTAGGCACAGGTGCAGCAGTGAACATGTGGCAATTCATCTGGTACAAGTGAGCTAGCTTAACTGCTAATGTAAATGATAACATAGCCTGTTTGCCTCTGGACTTTATCAAAAGCTTGATGCTGCAAAGCTGCTGTTGACTGACTCGGGAGATATGCTGAGTCTTTCAAGAGGATGTCTGGTTTTATCATTCAGTTAAACACATTTTAGTTTGCACACAAGGACTTAGACTTACTTCATAAGTGAGAGCACCCACGTTCCATGGCTTACGGTAGTATGTCCGTGTGTTTCCATCACGGACCCTTTCACAAAGACCATTGAAAAATTCATTGTCAAATGGGGTGGCCATTGGCTGCATCCCTAAAACATTGATTCTGCAAGAGAAATACAGGAGAGGTTACACTTCAAAAAAGGAGGTGTCTGCACCCAGAGCCTGTAGATAATGGTGTGACTGGAAAAGTCAGATTCTGTAGGAGATGGAGACTAAAGCTGAAGAACTGAACCTTGCTTCATCCACAGAAGCTTGTCTCATCTCTGGTGGTTCTCTCTGTAATGGAGATAACAATACTTATTTTTGTAAAACACTTTGAGGGGCATGTATGAGAAATAAACAACTAAAACATAGATATTAAACATCAAATACAGTGAGAACCTTAGGAATAAAGGAAGTAAGAAGCTTTAGCATTTGTGAGGAAGCATTCCTTAGAGGTCCATTTACTTAGTTTTATTCATAACTTATATTAGTCTTTTTGCAGACGGGAACTTTGGTATCAAACGTGTAAAAGATCTAACAGAACTGTAGAAAGAATATACAGCTACTCCTAGTGCTATGTTTTCTCCAAGCATATGATCTGGTGGAGTAATAGAATATCCTGTAGCAGAGCAGACAAACTCTGAATCACTACAAATCCATATTGGCTGTGTAAGTCTATGCATCTACATACTAAGGTACGAGAGCTACTTAAAAAAATAAATGCCTCTTGGAGGATTCTTATCTTCTTTTTTTTCTTTCTTTCCTTTCTATGTCTGTTTCATAGATTTGAATCTTTTCAGCATTTCCAATATTTACTTCTGATACATGTTGATATAGTTGATTGAAGAAAGTGGTTGTTATCAGTCACCAGCATCACTGCTAAATCTACACAACACTGTTCTCATGGAAGATTTTAGAAATGGATTCTAATAGAAGAAATAAAAAAGCTACTTCTAAAAATGTCTAAGTAACTGGTTTACTTCCCCATGCTACAAGGACTGCATTTTTGCTTTTGTGCAGAAATGCCATTATCAAAATTAAATGAAAAAGATGCATTCTTTTCATCTAAACACAAGGTGGTGCTAAAGTATGGGTTTATTTTCATTTGTTCCAGTTTGGCTAGCTGCCATCTAGCTCAATTTGTAGATAAACAGTATGTCTCACACTCTTTCTTTTATGTTTGAAAAGAAAGAAATCCAGCAGGGTATGAGAATAGAAAGATTAATTTTTATGTAGATAATGAGGAAAAACTCCAGTAAACCACGAAGATCTAGGAAGTGAAGAATACAATGCTGAGGGTATTGAATGCAATGCTGTAGTGTTGTTGCAGTTAGGCAGCCTGATGTATAAATGATCAAGATACATTTTCTTCCTCTTAGACATGCATGTTTGTGAAATAATTGGGAATGACTGATTTGTTATGAAATATCAATCAAAATGTATCTATAAGCTTTCCATTATTGTAACTTTCCAAGTATTGTAACTTGTAGATGTGATTCTGTGTATCAGCACAATGATTGATGTACACTGCCTGTAAAAATATTTTATCCTCCCCAAGTATACAGAACAAAACAGTAGTTAGGGGTTCTTCCAAAAGCTGTGTAACATTTCTAAATACAAATGTGAATATGATTCAGATTCCACTTTTGGGAATATCATCGTGCCCCCATGTTTCCAGCTGGCTATAGGGACAATCCTAGACTCTTCACAAGGCCCACGGCTGCTTCTTGCTTCCTTACATACCCTTGCCCTGCCGTCCTCCCAATTTCAGACACATCGATATCATGGTTACGGCATGGTGATCGTGGGTCAGATTCACAGTTATCTTCATCGGAAAAGTCTCCACAGTCGTTATCTACATTGCACACAAGTCGCCGCTTTATACATCGACCTAATCAAAGAATAAAACATTGAATTAATTATTTTTTCCCCCACCCCAAGATGGAGTTTAAATTACACACACAGATACTCTATTGAGATCTTCCTCTTCATACAAGTTGATTCTTGTCAAAAGGATTCAAGCCCTACAATGGGTCTCCTTCAAATGAGAAAACCCCAACTCACCATGCTTCTGTAGTTTCTTATGAATTTACCAAGACAGCTGAGAAAAGTGATGGGAGAACTACTGTCATTTGCAATCACTGCCTGGGATTGTTTCTATCTTACTCTTTTTAAAATTAGTGTTAAGAGAGTAAAGAATATATTAATTCAATATCAACAAAGATTTTTTTTTTTAAATTGTTTACATTTTTCTATTTGGACTTTATTATATGGATCTGTAGAGCCCCAAACTATAGTGATTCCCATTCTAAAGCAACAGTGAAGTAGTAACTCTCCTGAGGTGTATATCACAGGGTTTACAATGACTGGTTTTTGGGGGTGTTTTATAGGATACAAGGACTCGGGGTAAATGTAGTCCTAGCATAATAAAGCAACAATTGATATCAGCTGCCTCACCTGTAAATGCTATACAGTGGCTGTGAACTAGTAAACACATAACGCCTGATTTTTCTTTCTCCCCTTGCATTTCAAAGTATTTGACATAAAGACAATATTGATAATGGCTTGGGACTCAAAATTTCCTTCCCATCTTTCTTTTTCTGTTTTGACTAGTTGTATTATCATCAAGTTCTTAATTTTGATTTATGATGAATCTTGAACATTACATCCATTTATATGCTAGGCATGTATCACTTAAAAAATTCAGATCTTTCTTTGGACCTAGAGGTACTCTGGTCTCCAGCTAGCATCTATCATACTACTACTGTCAGTACACCTCCATATCCATTTGGTTAAAATTCTTGCAGTCCTATTTTTATCCCAGTGATTTTGCATTAAACATTGTGATTCCAGAGCAGATGGAGCACTATTTTTATCCCAGTGATTTTGCATTAAACATTGTGATTCCAGAGCAGATGGAGCAGTTAGACTAGAAAAAAAGGAGAAATTACAGAAGAATTTAAACTAGACACAAATTATAATTGGAGATGAGAGGAATATATAGCTTCTCAAGCATAGCTCATGAGGTGATTTAGGCACTGGGACTTTATGATCCACCTGTCTGCATACTGGGGACTCTGCTTAAAATCTAACAATTAAGCACTGCTTCAGGAAATCATCCCCAACTAGAAAAACACTGAAGCATATCTCTCTCTTCACGTATATATCTTATCTCCAATAGATATTGAGTTAACTCCGTCCCAGAGCTGAGTAAATGTGGTTTCCTGACTTATTGCATAACTTGACGTGACTTGAAAGCAAAACGTACCAGAATTGCATTGAAAGTCATTGCCACAGTCTGGTTCTGGTTCTTCAGGACAGTCTTGGGTGGGTTTGCAGCTTTGTGTATCTCCTAAGGCCTCCAGGCATGGTGTTCCACCAAACTGTCCGAATCTTTCAATACGTCTAGAGCGAAACTTCAAGGATAAATAACACTATTAACTTTGCTTAGAGAGTAAAGAGAACTGCCAGAACTGAAGGACTTCCAGCTGTAATTAGAAGCATCTTTGGTGGAATTTTTGGTTTAAAATCCATAGGCAAAGCTCATGGTGCAAAATAACTGTACAGGCACGTTGAACTTATAATAATGTCCTAGAAAGCACGATGAGATTTTTATTTTTCAATATTTAATTTATTTCACTGTTTTCATTACTTTCAATTCAGGGATTAAATGCATCAGATCTATTTTGTATGTTTTCAAGTCTGATTTTTTTGAAGTCTCACAAGAACTCCCCTAAGAACGTAAAAACCTGCTCTTGAAAAAAAAAAAAGAAAGCAGCTTTTTATTTTAAAACAAATGTATTAAAAAGTAATGTTCTTAACAGAAACATCCACAAAGGCAAGACAGATAATTTCTATCAGCAAAACTTTTTGAATGAGAATGCTTGATGGGTTTTGTACATCTGGACGTAGTCTTCTCATAGCCTTATGGCTGCATATCTGAAATGATTATGGATTTCACTAAATCATGAACATACAGTATTAAGAGTTGCAGTCTGATATTTCCCCATAACAAAAAAACAGGCAGATAATGTCCTTTTGGTTGTGGCTTTGGAATACAAACTTGCAACTATAGCTTACCCTTTGACCGGTGCATGGGTCGCAGGGCCCCCACGCACTCCAGCTGCTCAGTTTACAATCTATTGGAGATGGAGCATTCAGTTCTCTCCTTCCTCTGTGGGAAGCTTTCTCCGAAGAGCTGTCAAACAAAACATTCCTAGGCAGTACTCTAAAATCACATGTGAGTTTGTATTTAAAAAACAGACCGATATTTTGGAAGCATCCTCAAGCTGTTTTCTGTTTCATTTTCATAGCAATTCTTAGTACTCAGATGTGTAAACAGCTGCCCAATCTTAAATTTTTGGTGGTTTAAAATTGCCTAAAAAAAACCCCTTAGAACACTTAATAAGCCAGGTCTTTTTTTCCTTTTTCAGATCTTTGTGCATACTTACAGTCTTCTGGTGGGTCACATTATTGAAAAGTCAAATAATAATACACAGAGAACATCCGCCCTATTCAGGCTATGCTGTGTTCCCCATAATTAAAGCTGAAGACAAAGGCACAGCAGTGTATCTCAGATAGATGTAGCATTTCAGTACATCTCTTTGTGATTTTTTTTTAGCTTATTAACTTTAATGGGGGTTGCCCTTAAGCCTGGGTAAAAGTTTAAATGCTTTCCTGAATTGAAAGAAAACTCATAAATAAAGGCACTGTTTTCTAACAAGTTAACTTACAGAGTTGGGAAAAATAGACAAGTGTTTAGCTAGCTAAGTATTCTCCATTTTGCCCAGTTGAATACTTTGAAAGCTAGGCCTGTAATTTCTAGAGTGCCTCTTCATTTTGGTGCTCGGTTTTAAATACCATCAAATTGCTGGATTTCACTAAGTGATGATCATTTTACAGAAATAGAGTTTCTTTAAAGCACTTGCAGTTAGACATTAAAAAAACCTGATGCACTGTAGGATAATTTGTTAATTTTAAAACCCAAGTAATTTACTGGTGACGTTATCTCTGCACGTTACAATGCTGGAAAGCAGAGGAATAGAGGAGCATTGATGTCTAACTTGCCTGGTTTGCTTTGTGTAACTTGCTCAGATTACATGCTGAGCATTGTCCACCGCAAAGCAATTCTCCCTCTGCACCACTCTAGGTTAATGCTATGGCCTATGCTCTACAGTGGGACCTTTTCTTACCCCAGCTGGTTGGCAGAACTGCAGCTAAAGCAGGGTGATATACGGGCATTTGTTGCAGGCAGGGCCTTGCCCTCCACTCTTTCACCCCCTTCCATCATACAAATATGTCAGGAGTCCAAACAAATGTTACCTGATTCCACAAGATTGAGAAATCTGCAGTTTGGACACGGAAGACATATCAGTTGGTTCAGCTTTCTGGTGCCATTTATTGTATGTTCAGGTTACATACGTAGTGAGTTGTTATTGAGACTCTAAATCAACCTATGTCTCTTTCAAGCTATTGAATCTTAAACAGCCCAGGGATCACAGAGTTGTTGTGCAACCTTTTATACACTCAGCTGACCTTCACTGGCTCCGATGCCTCAGACTTTCCGCTGTCACACACATCAGCAGTAAACATGCACCACAGCTGCTGCTGCAAGTATCTGTATCATGCATCCCCACTGTCCTCCCTGATGCTCCTGATCAACTGTCTTCCCAGAGTCTCCGGACCTCCAGCTAGGGTCTGCAATAAATGGGTCCTTGGCTGAGGACGTTGCTTTTAACAGGTGGTATTGAAAACAAGGAAAGAGCAAAAAAGCACAAATATGCTGAATATCTGTAGAGACCAGCAGGTAGATAAAGCATTTAAAATTCTCTCCATAGAATAGGGACTTCCCAGACTCTTAGCTGGCAGGGAACTGTGAAGTTTCACTGTATGCCCGACACTGGGAATTGGGGTACCTGGGAGGGGATGCAGACCCAGCCTTATGAAAAGTCTTCCCTCCAACTGGTTCTGTGGTGGACTCTGACCACGTAAATCCACAACCCACTGACTGGCAGCTGAAAGCATTGGGGACTTGGGAGATGGCAGTGAATACCTGCCTTGTTATTAACATTTCCCCTTAAGTGTCCTCTAATGATCACCATCAGGAACAGGGTAATGCATCAGCTGTCTCTTTGTTCTGACACAGAAAGACTGTGATAAGATTTATTATGGTACTTTTAATCTGATACTTTTCTTCTACTTTCATATGCCTACTGAGGGGCTGGCTATTTTTGTCCAGTGCTGCTGAGATTTACAGATCCCAAACCACTCTACAAGGTGTGTGTACTTCAAATATTGACTAAGCATTCATGCTTACATACACCAGAATGATACTCCAGCTTGGGGACTGATACAGAGTTTTGAAATTATACTTCTACCTGAAGTTGCACTGCAGTCACCTTGTGTTATATTAAGGTTTCTAACTCTAAAAAAAAAAACCAACAAAAAACCCCACACATACAGCACCTCTTAGAAACTTTGCAGAAAAGGCTGAGTCCGAGGAAGAAGTTATATAGAAGATGGAGGCACCATGCAAAAGTTGCTTCAGGAGAAATACCATCTGCCTATAATAAAAATCCCCAAACTTTACCATGAGAATTATTAAAGACTGGAATAGATTACTCAGGAAAATGGTAGAATGTCCCTCACTAGAAATATTCAAGGTTGTTTGATAGGACCTCTGGAAAACTACTACTCTGCCCTCGTGAGGCCCCACCTGGAGTACTGTGTCCAGATCTGGGGCCCCCAACACAAGAAGGATGTAGAACTGTTGGAGAGGGTTCAGAGGAGGGCCACAAGGATGATTAGAGGGCTGGAGCACCTGGCCTACAAAGAGAAGCTGAAAGAG
Organism: Laterallus jamaicensis coturniculus; assembly: GCA_022605575.1. Lineage (NCBI taxonomy): Eukaryota > Metazoa > Chordata > Aves > Gruiformes > Rallidae > Laterallus > Laterallus jamaicensis. Next base: position 8,114,128 of record JAKCOX010000024.1, on the reverse strand, counting down.
CTGGGCTTGTTCAGCCTGGAGAAGAGAAGGCTGCGGGGGGACCTCATTGCAGCCTTCCAGTACCTGAAGGGATCATACAAACAGGAGGGGAATCAACTTTTTAAAAGGGCAGATAATGGCAGGACAAGGGGGAATGGTTTAAAGCTGAAGGAGGGAAGGTTTAGATTGAATATTAGGGGGAAGTTTTTAGGGAAAGAGTGGTGAGGTCCTGGAACAGGCTGCCCAGAGAAGTGGTGGATGCCCCATCCCTGGAAGTGTTCAAGGCCAGGTTGCATGGGGCCCTGGGCAACCTTGTGTAGATCCAGGCCTGAGGCTGGTGGCCCTGCCTGTGGCAGGGGGGTTGGAGCTTGATGATCCTTGGGGTCCCTTCCAACCCAGGCCATTCTATGATTCTATGATTCTATGAAAACCTAATCTAAGAACCTGGTTTGAACAGAATATTGTACTTTTCAAGGTATCCCATAGTTCTATGAAATTCTGGGAAGTTGAAATGTATTTGAAGTTTGATCCAGCCTCTTCAAAAACAATTAATTTGTCTGTAATTAGTTCACTTTACAAATAGAGTAACTTCATAATAAATGGGCAATGCTTTGAAAGGTTTCTGTACAGTATCCCATTAAATATTTTTCCACCACTCCACATAACACTAACATCAACTGAGCAAAGAAGTGAAAATCTACTGATCTGGCAAATGGATGAGAATCAGTTTGTTCTTTCCTGTATGTGCAAGGATAGCTGCATATATGACCTTTCCATTTCCTTACTGATGTAGGACTGTAAACCTCTAAGTAACAACATCTATTCTGGCATCTTGAAGACTGACACATTGTCCTTACAGACCACAGCCAAAGGGTGGTGGTCAATGGGTCTATGTCCCCGTGGAGGCCGGTGACAAGTGGTGTCCCCCAGGGGTCTGTCTTGGGACCGGTTCTCTTTAACATCAATGACATCAATGATGGAATCGAGTGCACCCTCAGCAAGTTTGCGGATGACACCAAGCTGTGTGGTGTGGTCGACACCCTAGAAGGAAAGGAAGTCATCCAGAGGGATCTTGACAGGCTGGAAAGATGGGCCCAGGTGAACCTAATGAGGTTCAACACTGCCAAGTGTCAGGTGTTACACTTGGGCCAGAAGAATCCCAGACATAGATACAGACTGGGAGAAGAGCTCCTTGAGAGTAGCCCTGCTGAGAAGGACCTGGGTGTCATAGTGGATGAGAAACTTAACATGAGCCAGCAGTGTGCTCTTGGCAGCTCGTAAGGCCAATGGTCTCCTGGGCTCCATCAGAAGAGGGGTGGCCAGCAGGGACAGGGAGGTGATTGTCCCTCTCTGCTCTGCCCTGGTGAGGGCCCACCTGCAGTCCTGTGTCCAGATCTGGGGCCCCCAACACAAGAAGGATGTAGAACTGTTGGAGAGGGTTCAGAGGAGACCACGAAGATGATTAGAGGGCTGGAGCACCTGCCTTACAAGGAGAGGCTGAAGGAGCTGGGCTTGTTCAGCCTGGAGAAGAGAAGGCTGCGGGGTTACCTCATTGCAGCCTTCCAGTACCTGAAGGGAGCATACAAACAGGAGGGGAATCAACTTTTTAAAAGGGTTGATAATGGCAGGACAAGGGGGAATGGTTTAAAGCTGAAGGAGGGAAGGTTTAGATTGAATATTAGGGGGAAGTTTTTTAGGGAAAGAGTGGTGAGGTGCTGGAACAGGCTGCCCAGAGAGGTGGTGGACGCCCCATCCCTGGGATTGTTCAAGGCCAGGTTGCATGGGGCCCTGGGCAAACTTGTGTAGATCCAGGCCTGAGGCTGGTGGCCCTGCCTGTGGCAGGGGGGTTGGAGCTTGATGATCCTTGGGGTCCCTTCCAACCCATGCCATTCTATGATTCTACAGTAGGAGGGGAAACCCTTAGATCCTATATCTTAATGACAGGCACCTAATAGGTTTTCTAGAGATAGATGCATATCTTACTCCTAGCAATTATTATGTATTTAGGTACCACAGAAGTTTACAATGACATGCATTTCTGAACTCTTAAATTATTATCTTTAAAATGCAACTAAAATTCCTCACAGGAAGTCAACAAAACATGTAGAGCAACATCTAGGAGGAGTAGTTAAAGGAGCAATCAGACTCAAGCTAGTACAGATCCAAATGTCTCTCAAAGCTTCCTACATGATTATTTTGAGTCAAAAAAATTCCAGGTAGGAAAAATTGAGTTTAACTTTTTAAAAGAAATGGAAGTCTTGCCCTTAACTGTCTGCCACACAGAGTTGATAGCAGTCTCTAAGCTGAGTTTCAGCTGGCACAGGTTTTTGCATAATCCAAATTGATCAATTTCTGCAGGAATAATAGTGATGCACATGTAGCCCTGGGTCCCCTCTGTGTTAGTGTACAAGATTCACATTATTTGCTGCAGATCCAGTTTTAGGGCTTTGGCTTTGCTTGAGGTTAGAAAACAAAAAAAAATATCATAAAAAGCTCATTGCAAATGAGTCTCATGAGCTGAAACATCAACAATGCATCCACTATCCAGACTGAGCTGGAGATTCAAAAGGACACACATCGAAAAAAGCATTTTATTCAACATTATTTAAAAAAAACCAAACAAACACATTAGGAAAATTGGCAAGCTTGTCACCTCTGTATTAAACCTGCAGTGAAATGGTTACTGAAAAGTCATGCTGGAAGAGGAGATATTAAGTCACACAGTTTAAATAGCAGCAGTTCAGCTACTGAAGAATGTCACTGAAGGTGGCAGCTGGGAGCAACTTCAGAGAAAACTACTGAAATCAAAATGCTGTCTTTGCTATCCATTACTGGAAGTGCTCTTTGGAAAGGAAAAGCCATTTCACAATCAGTACACAAAATTGCTTGCACCTTGTCTTGGATTGCATAACACACTCTGTACATCCTCAGGCCACAGAGCTTGAGTGATTTGCTGTTGATCCATACTTCAAAATATAGAACTACTCAGTTCAGCAGTTAAAAAACTGATAGCCCCAGAAAAAGCCTGAGTGACAATTAGCACTGATCAAGAGGTAAGGCACGTCTCTCAAATTTGAAGACACAGTAGCATCACACATGGACACAACTTTGCCAACTGTATTTGCTAACACCATCATGAAGCTGTATCATCTTTGGTATAATGTGAAGTCAAGCTCCTGGCCCATGTTGCCTGCTATGAATGCTCTCTAAGTATCGTTATCTTCTAGGTGGACTATTTTTAACTGAATGTATAAATCCTGCACTATAACTGGATGTGAATAACAACTATCAAAACTTCAGGCAAGAGGGAAGCATCTATCTTTGTAGTTTTGAAGACTGTTCTTCAAAGGCTGTTCATGTATTTCAAGTGATAATAGCAGCAGCCATGCTAAGGTCCAGACACACATGCAAGAAGCAATACTTGTCTCTTCAGATAGTATTCACGCATCATCAGAAAATGCTTCATATACTCTACTTTAAGTCAAAACAGGTGCAACTCAATTTATTCTTAAGGTGTATAAATCTACAGTGAGGCTTATTCTTTCATAACTTAGTACTGACCGTTCTCATGAATGACATATAGACTAGACAGTTCTGTATCTGGTGGTGTAGCTCTTCAGCCATTTACCATGATTTTTTTAGTTCTCCTTCTACTGATACTTAAAGTGAAAAAAACAAGGACTGTATTCCAAGTGGATTAGAAATAGGCAGTCTAGGACATTTTAAATATGAGTAGAAGTACCATCAGCATAAAATTGTGCATCTTTAGAAAGAAGCAAATTTAGATTAGATTGAATTTTCACACTCAGCATGCAGTAGAAAACAGTGGCCTAAGCTTTACCTCCCTGCAAGAATGTGGCTTTAACTGCTGGCACCTGGATTTTGACACATACATCCAAGATAAATAGATAAACCATTTCTCTTTGGCTTCTTGAAACACAGCAAGTAGTTTCCTTTTTTACTGGAAATCTGCACAAACTAGCATGTGAGCATGAGAGGTTTATGCTCTGGTATTGGGAGAAACCAAGCAGTACAGACATGTGCAGAAGACCAAGGACACTTACCTTCTGCTTTCCCCCAGAAGTGAGGCAGTCACCTCTAAGATGCATAGTATGCATATAAGCTGCAGGATAACATGCATGCCTCCCATTTTGTAGCTGGATAGACAAAAAGTGCCAGGACCAAAGTTGTAATTTCTTTATTTGTTCCTTTTGTTATTTATTACCAAGAGAACAAACAAAAAAAGCAGTGCTTACTGAAAAATGCTAGTTTCTGGCCAAAAATGCATTACGGTAAGAGCTCTAAAGTCCACTGTTCAGAAAGTTCCATGTTTTTTTTCCTTGTGTGGAGACTGAGAAATACTGGAAAGTAGTTTCAAGATGAATAAAAAACCATTCCTTTTCCAGTACATTTTAAATATGGAAAAGATGTTTTCTATTTAATTAGAGAACAGTTAACTGCCTAATAAAATGTTGTCATAGCAGTGGCTCATCTAAGGAACAAGTAGTTCCTGAAGCAGAGCTGTTTACAAATGCAAGTTCAGTTTCTAACATTTTGGAATCCTCATTGTGATTATTAGAGAAATAGTCCAAAGACTCTTATTCTTCCTCCTGCCAATATAAATCACAGCCATGGGCAGGGACACCCTACACTAGACCAGGTTGCCCAAAGCTCCATCCAGCCTGGTCTTGAACACTGCCAGGGACAGGGCTTCCACAGGTTCTCTGAGTAACCTCTTTCTGTGTTCTACCACCTTTATGGTGAAGAATTTTTTCTTCATATCAAATCTAGATCTCCTCTCTTTCAGCTTAAGTCCATGTCCCTTTGTCCTATCACTACATGCCCTTGTAAAAAGTCCCTCTAGATTTGAAGGAGCCTAAAATTCTTCTAGCTTTCACTGTAACCAAAACAAACCACCAAGTAACTCCTTGGAAGGGCAAGCCTATTGACTAGTTTTTTATAATCCAGATTTAAGGCATCATGTGAGGACATACTGACAGGACAGAAATAACTCATAATCTGCTCTTTATCAGTTAAGAGCTGAGTATCTGGATACAAGCTTAAAATAATCACCACTTAAAAGTTCCAAATTATACCACAGATAAGTAAAACCATTTTTTCCCTGTTTCTCCCCCTTTTTGTGGCAGAGCATGGAAGAGGACAGACAATTTTTCTCCTTATTCTGTCTTTAATTTAGACTTGTTTAACTCAGAAGAGCTTCAGCCTGAATCATCCTCAGTCCAGGTGAATGAAGTCCACTTGCACTAAACTCACTGGTTGAGCAAGAGTGCAAGATAGATACCTGTAATATTGTATTGTTTCATTGTGCCTGCTTCAATTGACACTATATATGCACACACCCCACCACAGTTTATGATTCTTCAAGATAAAGAGTAAATCAGGGTAAACAGCTATTCAAACCAGGATAGCAGACCAGCAATCATCTTTGGCCAGCTTGTAAGATATCCCACTACCAGCTCTTTGTGATAATCCTGACAGCTATTTCAAGACTTCAGCATAGCAGGGCTGTTAATTTTAGCTTGACCAGCAAATTGTCAAATAGGTACTTAACTAAAATGCTGATAAACATATTCCTTATTCAAGCACCAAGGCAGTCAATTGCTTTTTGGGTTTTGTTTGCATTTGTTTTTTAGTTCTAACAGTATCCAAGTACTAAATTACATGTTGCCATGCAGCCAAAAAATAAAATCAGTGATTATCTGTGAAACACAGTAACACCAGTATTTCAAGCTAGCTAGCAACTCCTTTTGAAAGAGTTGTTTCCAGTCCCTTAACCACACCAATCAAACAGTATTAAAAGAAAGCAAGCACATACTGTGTTTATTCAGTGATAAATCAGACTGACAGTTACAGGTCTGTCTCCAGTACTAAAGGCTGGCCTAAAACAGTAACTTTCTAATGGATGTATTTTTAGCCATCTGCATTGAGAGTTCTAAAACTGGTTTTGAACATGAGCTAAGTGGTCTAATTTAGTTTTCCCAGCATCAGTTTAGACCTACTGAAGAGTTGGAATAGGCAAGTTGAATTTACGAAACTTCTGAATCCAATGCAGTTTAAGTACCCAGCTTCCCACAGTCCTGCAGAAGGACTGCAGTAGTAAAGCATCATTAGTAGCAGCAAACTCAAGCTGAGCAGCTAATGGGACAAGCTTCTAGCAATAGTTTACTAAGTCAGCTGGGGATTTTATTTTTCACCGTGGGACAACCTTTGTTGAATGGGTCTGATGGAAAAAGCAGCAGAAACACTTAAGACTTTGCCATGAGACAGATAGGGTATGAACCTGAGCAGGCTCTGAACTACTTACATCTACTAGACCACATGATTGAGTTATGTCGGACAGAATAAACACACAGAATTTTGTCTGGTATGAAGAGTTGCTTCTGTTTAATGTCATTAGGTAACATTGCTTGTGATACAGTGTAACATCCGTAAGTTTCTACATTTCCAGTTTGAGACAAATACTTTAATTCATAGCTTTTTTTTTTTGCATTAGAGAAAGTGCAAGAGAAGTTTATATCCAAGACTAATTGCATGACTGGCTGAATTGGGTACTAAGGCTGTATTCAAGTTGACTTAGCTCTTCAGTACAGCAACTGCATAGGTATTTGACTCAACAATTTTATTTCAAGTTTATACTTGGCATTACAAAAATACCTCTAACATATCAGCCATCACCACTGGCCAAAAAGGCAGCTATTACAGTCATTCATAACCTCCTAATTAAAACTCTGTTAGTAAAGAGGTTTTTGAGAAAAGGCATGGTTTTCAAGAGGTGGAGGACAAATTAATGGCATAGACTTGGTGCACCTGTTCACAAGGAATCTAGGCATGGAGTGAAATCATGACTGTCTTTTTGCTTTCTAAAATACTGGAAACATACCACACTACATCATGTAACAACTCAAACTGCGCAACATTGGAGACATTCACTGAGATATACACAAGAAGCCTATCTGCTTGTTCCATTTGTCTGCCAAGCCATCTCAAGAGAAAATTAATCCTAGTAGATTTCCCTCCCTGAAAAAACCCTATTAGCACCAAGACAACAGTTAGTGTCCATGACTACCTCGATGTTCTTGAAGTACTTGAGCATATCTGACCCTACAGTGTAGCACTAGTACTGCGGACTCCAGCAGTTGGTACAGACTCCACATTTAGTCCCTTTATTACACATTTATGGCAGAATGATACTGTTACTACTAGTTAGACAAGTCACATGTCCAGTCACCAATTAGAGCTGAGTAGCACCCACTTAGCTTTACAACTGGCTGCTGTTGTGATAACAAGCAATTGACCAAGTTGTTTAAGGTGTGGAGTTTAGCTACTAATTCAGCTCCCTCATGCAAAGGCAACACTTCTTCCTGAGGTACATTCAGTTCCTACACTTTAGGACAGCAAGTGCTACAGAACGAGGAATTGTGGTGACTGTGTTTACAAGACACATGACTTAGTTTTGCTAAGATCTTCTTTGGAATATTGGAAAGACCTAAGTTAACATTATCATCCACCAATTTGAATTTGGGTCTCTAGCATGAGTCCAGCTCAATGTGCTTTGACCTGAATTAATCATCTTCACAGCATGTTCTCTGAGGGATTGTTTCAATCTACCTGGATGTGTTTTAGATTACAGACGTTATGGAACAGCAGCAAGAGTGGCAGACAGCAAAGTGAAACACGTTGAAAAAAATCATGTTGAGAAGAGGTCCAGTTATTCCATTTGTCCTTTTCTGGTTATGCCTAATATGATGAAAAGGATGTAAGGTTAGGGTGGATGTAAGTTACAATTTTATTTCTTAAACTAGCTTAGAACAATGCTAAAACAATAAATAGCAACACTTATTTTCTGTTAGAAGCCAGGCAGTATTTCAGGGGCAGACTTAGAGGTGTGCCAAAGGAATAGATTTACTAATTTGACAGCCCATGTTCTTTAGTGAATGGCACAAGAGTTTGAGTTACATTAGTTTCTAGTAACAAAAGCTCTCATAACAGCCTTTATTCTGTTTTTACTCCAACTCACCCACAGTACAAACCCACTATTATTGAGGGGATTAAACTTCAGAAAGCTGTATGGGCCACTGTGTGCTAACTCTTCCTCAGACACATCTGAAGGAATGTGGTCAGACCCTGAGTTGTACAGCATGTGTTTACTTGTTAACTTCCTTCAGTGAAAGGAAGAACTGTTTCCTTGAGACTTTAGTCTGTGGAAGAACAAAGTATTTCTAAGAAAGTGAAGCTGACTAGGTTTAGCCAGAATCCAGCTATTTACAAGTCCAAGTAGAGGTGCTCTAGAACTGTTCACCTAGGGACTGAGTGCCATACTTCAGAGAAGTGTTGATGTTAAGCTAACAAAGTTTTCAACCGGCTCTTTGCTACATCACTTACAGAGAACTAAGAAGGTTACCTTATTAGTGGAAGACTTACCTGATCTATGCAAATGGGTTGCCAAAAGGATCATCAAAGATGCCATGAGGTGGTTTCTGAGATTCCTTCTAAGGAAAGAGATCATAGGCTGTTAGTTTACTCTGAAAGGCTGTATCTGCTAGTTCCTGTTCCAAACATTTGAAAAAGGATATTGCATAGTCCCAGCTAAATGTTCATTACCTGCTTTAACATGAGAAAATGGCTCTAAAGCTGTGTCAGCAGTTAGTCTGAGGCAAGGTATCTTTCAGAAATGTGTGCTTACTGAACATTCATGTGGTGCTGAGCCAGCATAGTCATGTATCTGTTTTAACAAAATCCTAGATTTCTTACATCAGCTTTTTGGAGATGATCCAGTTGCCAAGGTCTTCAAGACCCATCTCCCGAATGGGAGTGACAGGGTTAAGCCACTTCCTCCCCCAGGGGGTAATGAACATCAGTGCCTCCTAGTGGTTCAGCAAGACAGCTGTACATCTGCACTGCTTAGTCTAGTCTACTCTGCAGAAAAGTAAGTACAACTAAAGCTGAAGTCTTCTGCAGCTACATTAATTTTTCAGTGTATTGTGGAAGCTCCCAATGCTGAAGAGTTTCTTCCTAAGGCTTGCAAACGTGGAGCTTCTTTTAGCAACAAGCCAAATGGAATCATACTTCATTAACCTTCTTGCAAGAAATGTCCCCTATTAGATTACCTATTGCCTCCTAAGCAAGAAATTTTGTTCCATGGCTTCTAAAACTAGCACTTATGCAGTGCTCATAGGTACCCTTGTTGTTAAGGAGTAAGGTAGGGCTGGTGGGTTTTCTTTGTGTGTGCTTTTTGTTTGGTTACTTTTTTTACTTACAGATGGGGGACCTAAAACATCTCTTTTAACTTCACTTTCCAACAGGCCATCAGCTGGTATCACACTTTGTCGGGGAACAGGCTTTGGCGGTTCTAAGGAAAGATACACAGTGCTATAATCACTTAACATATTTAACAAGTACTCAGCTCCACCTAATTAGATACACAAAAAATCCCACATGTAAGTTCCTTCGAGTGACTTCATAATCTTCTCCAGCTTGTCCATCACTACACTTAAACTAGATGGGATTCTAACATTGTAGATCTAGTTCACATCAATGCAGCCAAGTAGTTTAGGCACTAGGTGTCAGTGTTTGGCCACTAACATGGGTCAAGTATTTAACATCATTAAAGGAGACAGTCTTTCAACCCTCTGTTTCAGAAACCGTTAAATCAAATTTTCAGTTCTATCTGGAAGGCCATCCCAATCCCCGAGCAGTTACCCAAGAAAAACATTACCACTCATTTTGGATGACAGGGAAGCTAGCAAGCTGTCTGCATGGTCTATACTACTTTTAGGAATGCCTACTTCATTAGTTAATTAACTGCTGAAAGCTCCAGAAGCACCTGAAAGGCTTTGTTGCTCTCCTCTCCTTGCTGGTACTGCAGGTGGCTTTGTCAGTTGGAAGTCCTTGAACATTTCCTTGACATCCTTCATCTCCTTATCACCAAGTGGATCCAGAGCAATAAAAGCATCACTCTCTTTCTTGGATAGCTCCCTCTGAGGTGCAGTTCTAGGTGGTGGCTGAGGTGGGCTAGTTGTTGACATGGAGGGCAGTACAGGTGGTGTCTGAGCAGGCAGTGTTGAAGATGGGAACACACTACTCTGGAAGGGATTTACAGCACTAGATGGCTGTGCCCATGAGCTAGACGGAACTTGTGCTGGCTGTGCCCAGACACTAGAGGACTGAGGGGGTACTGGACCAAAAGATGCAGGCTGTTTCCAGCTTGGCACTGCTTGAGTGCCAAAGGCAAGTGGTTGAGTAAATCCTGTAGGCTGAGCACATACCATAGACCCAGGAAAGACTGAAGCAACCTGAGTGAAGGTAGGTGTTTGTGCATTCCATAGTGATGAAGTTACTGGCAAGCCACCTGGAAGAAGATAGTTAAACAGCACTTCAATGATCTTAAAACCTCAGGCAGGAGTGTGTCAATTCCACTGAGGATACCAGCAAAACATTTTCATGGACTGTTTGCAAAAAAAAATCTGTAGACTTACACTTAAAAATCAAGTTGGGAGGTGGAGGTGGGGTGTGTAGAGAAAGAGAACGGTGTTAATATTTTTTACTTTGCTCTGTTTCAGCCTTGGCAGAACAGAATTGAAGTTGATGCAACAGGAGGAGGAACATACTCCCAGCACAGAAGTGACATATGCATTTTTCATATGTTTCTATGTAAATGGTTATTAATAGTCTGCAGCAGCATTACCCTAGCCTCCCAAGCCGTGTTTAGCTCACTCAAACCCTGTGTGCCTAAAGCATCAACCTGCTGTTAAAGTATAAGCAAAAAACCCTGTTCCAGTTAAGTATGCATGGTTTAGGTGTCTTCACAGAATTTAGCAATTTAGGGTAGACATCACATGGAATAAATGGATTAAAGCACTACACATGAAGTCAAGGAAAACCAGAACCCCTGTTTTGGTCTTTCAGACTAACCTAGACCAGCCAATGGAGGTGCTGTGATGCTTGTTTTGAAGAGGTCCAGTGGACTAGTTGTCACAGGTGCTGCGTGTACCACTGAGGTCAAGTTAAGGCTCTCTGCAGTCGGCACAAGTAGTTCTGAGCTAAATAAGTCATTCAAGGCAGTCTGAAATGAAAAAAGACCTCTGTGAGATGGCATGGCAGAACACATACTAGTATGATCAAGAGCTCTTAGTCCAGAGCTACAAACTTATTTCACCTAGAGCACAGAGCTTTGATGTATCCTTCAGAGACCAAGCATAATATTTTCAAACACCAGTTTGTTCCTGCCTACTGAGATGTACAGCATTAAGTAGATATACTATAATCAAAAGTCAACAGCAGAAGAATAAGACTTAAAGTGACTGAATTATTTATTATCATAAGCTGCCCTCTGCCCCCACCCCTCTCAATGTTCCTCCTCACTCTGCAATGACCCCTTCATTTGTGGCAAGGTCAGCAACAGGTTTTTATCGTGCATGCAAGACAAATGCAGCTGACCCAGAACCACCCTGTGTCTTATGTCAGCCAAGTCTTTGAGATTGCCCTCAGTAGGCAGGTGCTGAGAAGCTATGTAAGTTTCTGCAAGTTAGTCTAGTACTTTGCAATAGATGGGCATACGGGTATCATAACTGGTTCTGTCATTATATCAAGTGTCAACATACACAGCAGCATACTTACCAGACCTTTACAGAAGTATGGCAGCATTAAGGAAGAGAGTATATAATTTAGTCAACATTGCTACTATGAAGCTTTCATGAATGTTAGAATGTACCATGGTGGTAAAGAGGTTAGAGCAAGCATGGCATGTAGAAGTAGATGTGTTGTGAAGCTGATTAGCCAGTTAGAGTATGAAGAAAGAAAAGCTTCCTTCACCCAGCTTCTTTAAGAGCATGCATATCATCATAAATTACTTGAACAGTTTTCACCTTGACAGACCTCCTTCCTCTTCCTGGCTTGGTACTTTGTGGTGGTGGGCTAAGTGTTATAGACTCATTTGACATGAGCTGGATATTGCTCTCAGAATCCAGCTTTACTCCATTCTGCAGAGATACTCCTTTGGAAGGACCTTCCACAAACAGGTTTGACGGGGCTTTAAGAAAGCCATTTTGTTCTCTCTCTGGTACCTCATTTGGAGTTCTTGCTGCAGGTGACTTATTCTCAAGTGGCCACTGGCTTGATAGTGCTTCTTGTTGGCCAGTTCTATTAGAAATCTGGTCAAACTGTTTATCAAAGTAGACAGTATCTCCATTTAAAGTACCATTACCCACCGATGTCAAGGTACTCAGACTTTCCTTCTTCTGATCAGCAGAGTTTAAAGAATCAAATGAAGGTGGTGCAGATTGGTCTGGCTGTGCAAAAGGATCATCACTGAAAGGGTCTGGAGTAGGTGTGGGAAAGAAGCTGAGACTGGCAGAGAAAGAACTCTCAGGCGAGAAGAGTGGCTGTGCCTTTGGTTGTGGAAGAGTATTATTGATGCCATTCAAGAAGAGATCCTCTTTTGTAAAAGTCTGTATGGTCTCAATTTCAGAATTTAGATCCACTAACAGGATCTCTTTAGCTTCCTATTTGTTCAGAAAGAAAAATAAAATTAGTTTTACACAGTACTTTCTGCATAGTACACAAGCTCAAGAAAAACATGCAAAAGGAGAGATTGTAGTATCCAGCACTTCATACTAATAATGTAATAAGTTGCACTAAAATGACATCTTAGAAATCATTAAGATAAGCAATGTTGGCTGTGGTCAAATCACAGCTACTTATTTTCAGAAACTCAGTGTAAAAGTGCCTCTTTTAAGACCTCTTAAATAATAGATGCTTCTTTTACAGCCTGTAGACTGTATGTCATTAAGCATTAATTGCACCTAAACTTTCACTTTAATCAAGACCCTCTATTTGAGTTCTAGTTCTTTGTTTCAACATACTATAAGTTCACACTGCCTTAGTCTGACTGTTGCAGTCTCAGCTTTTGGAGCTGTTTGCCAGTGGAAGAAACTAACATGCCATCTCTCCACCAAGCAGGCAATTGGAAGGTAAAGATCGATCACTAGCTGGCTCACCAGTTGTATCACAGCTGATTGCAGCTTATAGTGCCAGAATAAAACAGTAGTACTTTGGGGATCACAGTAGGTTATGGCAAGTTTTATGCACACTTTTGTGGAGTTAAGCCACATCATGAGCTAGGGCTACTCACCGAGAATAGACAGGAGTCCACTCTGATGGACCGATTTAACTACTCATTTGTCCCTAAATAAAAGCTTCTGCTTTAAAGGTCTTTAGCAGTTACGGTAATAGGCCTCATAGCAGCAGAGGCATGTACTACAGGTATGTACTTGAGACATCTGACTAGAGAGGTGGACCTGTGTGAACCTCATGAAGTGCAACAAGGCCAAGGTCAGGGCAATCCTAAACACAACTACAGGCTGGGTGTTGAGCTTGGGATTGAGAGCAGCCCTGAGTGTAAGTGTTTGGAGGTACTGGTAGATGAAAAACTGAGCATGAGCTGGTAACATATACACTGCCTAGAAAGGCCAATTGCACTCTGGATGAATCAAAAGTGTATCACCAGCAGGTCAAGGGAGGTGATATCTCTACTCCACTCTTGTGAGACCTTACCTGGAGTACTGCATCCAGCTCTGGGGTCCACAGTAAAAGACAGACATGGACCTACTTGAGCAAGTCCAGAGGAGGGATCAAATGTTAAAGAGGCTAGAGCACCTCCAGTATGAGGACAGGCTGGGAGCGTTGGAGTTGTTTAGCGTAAGGAGAGGGCTCTGGGGATTTCTTATAGCAGCCTTCCAGTACCTGAAGGGGGCCTACAAGAATGACGGGAGGGACTCTTCATCAGCAAGTGTAGTGGTAAGCAATGGCTTTAGGCTAGAAGAGGGTAGATTAAGATTACTTATTGGGAAGAAAAAAACTCTTATGAGGGTCATGAGGCCCTGGCACAGGCTGCCCAGAGAAGCTGTGGCTGCCCCCTCCCTGGCAGTGTTCAAGGCCAGGCTGGATGGGGCTTTGGGCAACCTGGTCTAGTGGAGGGTGTCCCTGCCCATGGCAGAGGGACTAGGACTAGATGAGAATGGTTTAGGTTAGAATCAGAGTATTTTGGTTTTTATGACTAACAGAGAATTCTCTGTCACACAGTCTCAAGTGAACTCTGCTGGATAAGAACCACAGCAGCTAAGCAATTAATAAGAGATGAGTTATTAGTAACAAGTTACTTTAATGATTAGATGACAGCCTTAAAACACCAGTAGAGCAACAACAGTTAGATGTCTCAGCTCAAGCAGAAACAAAGTTAAACCACATCTTGTTATTAGAACTATGTCTGCTCTCCGAGATGTATTCTACTTACTTTGGGATTGCTCATATCAGGAGGTGTTGACATATCCCCAAATAAGTCCATTTGGTCAACTCCCTTGAAGCAAGAAGTATTGAAATAATTGGTATCTGTTAGAGTTCTTGTAAGAACAAGAATCAAATATAATGCAGGTCTACTACAAATACTGCATTTCCAATATATCATGGAGACAGTCAATTATGAACTCCTTAATGGCACCAGTCTAAAGTTTAACGTACCAGTTTTATTTTGCCAGCTTGATCAGCAGGCAGTGCTTCACTACCATTCTGAAATATATGGATTAAGTGCCAGCAGTAATTGGAATATCAAAGTTTGCCTTAAGCAAAGGAATTGCAGGCTTTAAAAAGCAAGTGGTGGAAAGAGGAATTATGAAGGATATTACCACTAAGTATTAGTTCTGTAGGATTCTTTCTCCCATTTTAGTGTAATTGGGCATCTGATATTGCCTCCATAATGCTGGCAGGGTAAAGAATGTCATAGATAGTTGTGTTGTAAAGGCATATCTAAACAAGTGAGGCCAATTTGGAGTAACTTACCTCAGTTTTACTTGTTTCTTTACTCTAAAGAAGAAAAGAAGGCTTTTAGTGTTTAGACATCACAGATTATCCAAGGTCTCTCCTTTTGGAGAACTTAGCAGATCTAGGAGGTAATCAAACTGCTAGCACAACTACCAATAGATAGCACAAAGTGATTCTTGATTTAGACAACTCAATATCAAACCTTACAAAAAGTCCAAAAGCCAAGCCAAAGTTGAAGGAAGACAATCAGTCAGCACAGACATAAGTTTCTGTAGTTTCACTCACCTTTTTCTTGTCTTCCTCCTTCTTCAAGTTATATATTAGCTGGAAGAGGTCCTTAAGATCAACAACTAGAGGCTCAGCCTGAAAGAGAATGTAGACTTTAGGCCATATATTACTTCTCCCTGGTCTTCTACTGAAGCAAATTGTGCAGCAAGTCAAATGTATCTAAATAATGCAATAGTAAGGTTGTGATCAGAGGAAGAGTGAGAGTTGTAAGGACTGTCTAGTGTCTGCACAGAAAGCTTATGCAGAATCCAAGAGTAATGGGGCATAAACAACTTAGAACTGTTAACTGCACAGGGGAAGTGGCTTTACTTGACCTAAACCTGCTATCCTTTTGCCAGAAAGCTTGTAGTGTAAGATTTCATAAGTGCATAGCAAATTATAACCACATTCCCTCAAAAGTGCAAAGTTTATCCAAGTTCTCTGGTATTCTGAGATGGAAAATCATTTGCATTCATCTGCTTTCTATCAGTTCCAACACTGAACCTGTGGAAAGCTTCTGTAGCTAATACTGCATGATGAAAGAGTAAATCAGCAAGGCAAGCATAAGGTAAGGTTACCATCACTTAAAGTGTAGAGGAGACACTAGTTTTATATGGCATATATCAGGATGAGAGTTAGAGCCACTGCCTTCACTGCACACATGAACAAGAGTATTGCTGTTACAGGGCCAGGTTCAGCTATACTGTTTGGAACCTTTGAGGCATACAGCAGCCATGTCAGTGTCTAGAGCTGGACAAAAACTGCCCCTATTCAACCATAACCTTAGGCTCAAGATGACAATCTGCTGAACAGATCTCACTGTTTGTCTAAACAGCATCCTTTCCTTATCAAGTGTTTTGCACTTGCAACTGCAGGAGAAGCAATTTCCAGAGTTTAAGAAACAGAACTACTGGAGCAGTCTAGAGCTGAGGTCCTTACTTCTCAGATAGGCAACTCTTAAAAAACAACTAGTGGCAAGTCAAGGGCTGTCTATAGCTTCGCTAAGTTTATATGCTGACCTCATGATGAAAAGCTCCGAGAACAAACTTGACTTCAGAGCACTCACAGGAGGCTTTTGTACTTAATCTAAAATTCCAACATAACACAGGACTGTTAATAACAGGCTTAGGAGAGACTGCTGCAGCTGTAACTGAAGTAATAATATGGTCCAACAAGGAGTCCTTCAGCACCACCTGCAATGGGTCTGAGGCTGCCAACAGGTTCTCCAGGAGGGCAGGCAGGGATGTGTATGAAGAAGTTACTAGCTTTGAAGCCTTGGGTCATCAGGTCATTATAATGACTATAATAAAGACAAGTTAATCAGTGATAAATGTGTGTAACTTAAATTCAAGTAATTTAGGAAGCTCCATAGTACTCAGCAGTAATTTTAAGTAGCTTGTTTCTAATCCTACTTGTATAAAAATACTATTCAGAGAGACAAACCCCACACAGGATTTCTGCATGGGGGAAACCTATCACCAAACAATTAGAATCCTTTCCAGAAGAAATTCTAGAATGACCAGACCTACCATTCACTGTCCCCAGAAGCACTACTGCAATTGAGTAAGCCTGCTTTCACTGCTGCACAACACAGCATCAAAAGAGCTAAACAAGTTTAGTTAGGGAGTTTTAACATAATTCCCAATAAATTTAAGTGAAGCTCTGGCTATGTGACTCAACTAGCTTCTCACTGACAGTAACAGGTCACAGCACAGGAAAGCCCATGATAATGACTCCATCTCACTACTAACTTCCATGGTGTAAGAACATGTTGAGTAAGGGCAATCACAGTAAGCAATGCTACTTGAGCTTTCTTATTCTGGATACAGAAAGCCTGAACAAGATAACAGTCACTGGTGATACAGGAAATTCCCATTACCCTCCTCTTGAAGAGCTTTGTCAATCCATGTTGGTATTCACCTATACCTCACAGGACTACCAGCAAAACACTACACCTTTATCACATGTTATGATTGTATACTCACAGTAAGGGGAAAAGGGGTTCTAATCCATACCTGTTGTGCTGTTTTTATGGCAAAAAATTGGTGCTGGCCTTCTCCTCCACATATATAACCAAAGGCACGATTGTCTGTTACATCCCGAGCAATAAAGGAGATTTTGTTTACTGGATGCTCATGCTCTATGACCTAGAATTGGGAAAAACACTATTGGTTTAAAATGCTGGAGATGTAATAGCTGTTTTTCTCTGTAGTTAGAATAATTGTGGCTGCCAAAAGACTTCCGTTAAAGACTCAAGTAGGCAAAGGCAGATCCAGCAACATTAGGATGTAGCTATCTTTCTGGCATGAAGCTTCAGCATCACAGCCCCATTCACACACCAAGTTGTATGTGTAACAGGGAGATGTCAACAATGAATCTAATTCAGACCAGTCACTCTAACTTACGCAACTCATTTGTTTTAAGAACCACATTAAGAGTGTAAGTCATATCTTACCCCAGTTTTCTCATCTATTATCTTGATACCAGTGAGGGAGATGTTAACCCAGATCTTCTGTTTGTGCTGGCCCTGAGAACGGGCTGCTACAGCCATTCCCTGAAAGGGGTGAATAAAATATTAATGAGACTTCTGTTAGATTGAGCTTTAACTTGTTTCCTTACATTCCTCATGAGCCCATGACTGACTATACTGCTACTAATCTAGTTATTCCTATGCAACTGTACAGTCAGAGAGCATTCCTCTTTAACATATACCCAACTAGGTTTGAATAACCCCAAAATGAGATTGTTTCCTCTGTACATGTTTGAGCTTTAAAACTTCTTTTCATTCACAAAACTGCAGTAGCAGCATCTTTAGTGGCTTTCATGGCCTGATTGAAGCTACATGAGGTGAGCATTCTGCATTTGAGAAGTAACTGTACTTGGTTGCTGCAAGGTCTCATTTGTTCTTTAGCTTATCTGTAGCTCTTGGTGTCAGTATTGCCACAAGATACTAACTTGTGCTTGGAGGTGAGTTAAGTTGTAAGGAGTTCTTCCCTCCCCTCTCAAAACCCAAACTCACAATTTGTGATCAAGTTCATATTATTAGCATCCAGTATGGAGGCTTATAAGAGACTCAAATGAGCATTCCCGAGCTATTAGGGAAACACTGTCTTTGTTCAAAGGGTTGCAGCTTTAGAAGTAACATCCATCTAGAATGGTGCTGTTGGTTACTATTTTACTGAAGCTCTGTCAAAGTGACCATTTGATCAGCTTTCTGAAGGCTATCCAGAAGTTACTTACATGCCAGCTCAAGCCCTTACCTTCAGCTTCATCATTGAATCCTGACTCATTTTATCACCTCTTGCCTCTGGGACATCATCAATACCAATTAGTTTAGCTTTGTATCTTACACCATCACCTTTGAATCTGGCCAGGAGAGATTCATCAGTCTTTTCTAGTCCTGGAGACAGAAAAGTTTTTGGTTTTAAGAGGTATGTGACTGTTTGTGGCATTCAGATATTTAACAGCTATAACAAGAACATATTAGAACTGTCCCTTGACTATATCTGACTAGAAATGCTTAGACTTTCCAGTACTGCGCACACAGCAAGATAATTACTTCTTTGAGGTCACCCCACTCTCACAGAATCTGGCCTGAGTTCAAAGAGTGGAGCCCAGTGCTTAATATCAGGGGCATTCAGAACAATCATTTTCCATATAAAAGACTGAAATATTATAGGCAACAGCCAAGTATATAAGTGCTAAGCAAAAAACACCAAGCAGAAATGGTACTATCCGTGGCCATACAAGAGGTTCAATAAGCTTTTCAGCTATAAACCCCTAGTTTTTGTGTAGGAAGATCTCTTCTTGGCAAGAATCTCCTGGTTTCTGTACCAGAACTTTATTAGCACAATAATTTCTGCATTTGGTCCTCCTAGCATCCCTGTAATCTCTTAGGAATTTAGCTAATTTGCTGTTTCTCCTGTTCCCAAGAACTGCTCATGTTTCTTCTCTCATGCACAAAGTACTCCAAGTATGTACCTAGGTAGGCATTTCTGTATGAAATATTTTTTACATGACCCAATCAAAAAATTATTAAATTAAAATTATTATTATAGATCATATAAGTTTTCTAGCTTCTCTGGAATAGAATCTGTACCTAGCAAGTCACTGCCTCTCTAGAGGGAGAGGGGAGGAGGAAGAGAGGTCAGATTCAGACTGACAGCTACCTGTAAGGTTTTGTCTCCGGTCACCTCCTCAGGAGGTTTTCACTTCCCTGAGATTTTGGTACTTGTCAGACTCCGCAAATGTTTGATTTAACAAGTAGAACTGAGAGCTTAAGACCTTAAAACTAGAAAAAACCCTTGCATGCTACAAGCCCATCTTTTAGTTAAGATTTATTTTACTAGCTTATTTACTCTATTTCAGTCTGCTTGAAACCTTAGAGTTATTTTAACTATGCTGCAAAAGTGAACTTCGTTTTAGGCAGGTGCACTGACTAGAGGAGGTATTTGAGAGTTCAGAATTTCTTACCTTTCTTTTTTTCCTTCTTTGAAGTTTGTGCCTTTGGTGGAGCTTGTTGTTCAGGCTGGCTGTTGACAGAAGTAGCATCAGCTTCAGTAGACATGGCGGCCAAATAGATGTTGTTCAGGTGTTCTTGCTGTAGTTTTGAAAAAAATCAAAAAACTATTAGTAGGTAGATATGCTACAGGTCTAGTAAGATTCAAGATTTGTCCAGTTTTGATCTGATGAATGCTAGTGCCCACTAATGCTTGGAAGTTTTAGCAGCAGTCATACAGAAAATCTGACTCACCATCTGTTCATCTCAGGCTACAGAGTGCATGAAGTTACGGACACCAGGTGATGAACCCTCACCTCAGTAATACCTAATCAGTAGATCACACTGACCTACATCCACAGGCTGTACTTGCATCACTGTTTTAACCTGTCAACCATTAGCTTTAACTTTTAAAGCTATTTATAGAACCTCAGATGTTTTGCTCTATCCTCCAGTACTACTAGCTGCATCTGTGTAGGAGAAAATGTAATAAGCATTTGCTAGGATCTGTTCCAAATATCCATGAAGATGACACCAAGACTCAAAAGAAGCCACCAGATCTTACTCACATTTCTGCAACTAGCAGAAGTCGAAGGTTATACCCCAACAGGTAAAAGCAAATTCTTCAGGCTGCAAGCAAACTGTTCCAGGAAAAAACAACGAATCCAAACCCCTTGTCTTAACAGTGATCAAGCAACTCTAGGTGTTCTGGGTTTTCTTAAGTTAAAAAACCCCTGCAAGTTAACAGAAAAAGTGGACTAGTACAACTGACTTCTATGCCATGAGACCTTTCTGCCTCAGATATAAAGCATGAAATAAAATAATCTGTAGTCACCATGTTTTCTTCCTACACAGCCAAAGCATTGACTCATACTTACCAAATAAAGGGGCTCATATTGCCTTTATGGAAGTCTGAAAATCATCTATACCCAGCCCAAAAACCTAGACATTCTCATCTCCTAGAAAAACTGTTATAGAATCACAGAATGATAGGGGTTGGAAGGGCCCTCTGGAGATCATCTAGTCCAATCCCCCACCAGAGTAGGCTGCACAGGCCAGCATCCAGGCAGGTTTTCCATGTGTCCAGAGATGGAGACTCAACAGCCTCCCTGAGCAGCCTGCTCCTCACAGCAAAGTTCCTCCATATATTTAAGTGGAGCTTCCTATATTCAAGTTCTAGGAATCTTGCTGTCTGAGGTATTGCAGTGGCTTCAGTTAGTCCCTTAAACTTTAGGGTAATAAGTGAAGCTATGAGATTGTTTAGATGGTTAAGTAGCTGATGCTACCCTCAGTTAGTAATTCCCCCTATATCCAGGCAAGCACACAAGCCACCCCCTTCATCCAGCACACTGATACATACTATGTACCTAGATAGCAGTGTTGAGGCATTGCTTAACCTTTATTAGAAGCTTGTAATTCTCAATAGGCTGTTCCTTATCTGCTAGTTACACCTAATGCTTTATCCATTCCTTGGAAGTTACTTTCAGGGTTTTTCCTCTCATTCAAGCCTTCTCATCTTCCTTCAATTCATTACTAAGCCAATAGCTACAGACTGACTCATCCAGCTTGCCAGTAATTAAGTACTGGATGCCAATGTTTAACTGATTCTAACCTAGAAAGATCACAAATTCCTAGGTCTTTAAGACAGAATTTCTCCCTGATGGCCTCCATTCCCATTTAGACAGGAGGCAGGTGTTTAGACAGCACAAAACGGGCAGGGATACACACAAGTCTGGCTGAAACCTTTCCAATATCCCTTGTCTTACCAGAGAGATGCTCATTCTCAGCATTGCCAGTGCAATTTGAGAAAGTCCATGAGGGCTTTCTGACCAGTTTGCAGGACATACTCTCCCCTCAGAGGTCTAGCACAGCTCATTGCACCTACTGAGAGTTCACAGTACACAAGAATTATTTACTGTGCCTTTGGAGAAAATACTGGAGCATGCAAGTTTGTTGAACTAAGAATGCAAGCATAGTTAAAGGCTGCCTTAATACATGCTCATATTTAAAAAAACTACTTGACATCTTATTTAAGCCACAAGTCTAGCACAAATTTGCCCCAGGCTTTACCTTAAAATTTTACTGGAGTGAGGACCAACTTTTTGTTGCTTGAGCTAGCAATAACCTATCCTGCTTGGTGCATGAGAGCCTCAGCCACAACTAAATTTGGGTTCTGTCACACTTAACTTGGATCTCAAGCAAAGATCTTGCACAGCTTTAAGTTTGCTTTATCTTAATGGAAAGTGCTGGTAACTAAAATCAAGTTAAAAGTCTTCTGTTTGCAAGTCATGCTTGGAGCCACCCTTTCACAGTACTCCCTCCCTTAACAATGCCCTACTCAGACTGCAGGACTAAAGCGACAAGAGACTAGAACTGTTGTCTTACACTTGGATTCCGAGTTTCAGAAAAGAGTCAGTGAGCAGTAAGGCTGGGCCAGAGATGTATGAGCTTTTCTACAAGGACAGTCACACTGGCACAGCAAAGAACAAGATAGCTGCTCTGGAAACTATTTCAGACTGTTAAGCGATGCCTTTTGAGTCTCTTCCACAGCTATCACCACAGCTTAATTACTCATAATGCAGCTGTACAGCCCATTTTAGCTACTATGCTAAATGCACGATTGGAAGAGTCTTAGTCTACAAATTTATAGATGTTGCTACCCTGGGAGAAGTGCCCCAAACTCTTTCCTGTATCAGTAGATGCTGACCATGTTTTGCTCATCAACCTTTCAATCTACTCCAGATAAGCTTGTTGAAAGAACACTAATAAGATCATCCTCCTTTCCTATAGGGACTATCCTATGAAGAACAAGTACTGATCATGCCATAAGGAAAGGCCATTTCAGGCCCTCAACACACATAGGCCCAGAAGCATGAGGTGGTACCTACTGTCTCAGGTCAGTCAACTCTCCATGCAAGCATTATCTTTTATTGCTAGGCATTTACTCTGGGAAAAACACTCTCAAGACTTTGGGCATACCACATTGTAGGGAGTTCAGGGGAGATACCAATAACAAGAGCTGTTAATAGTGACAAGACATCCTTGAAATACCTGTTTTATAGCAAGACTAGAAGCACATGCTAAACAACTTTGTTAAGCAACATTTAGTTTCCATCAAGAGATGCTTTCACAAATATCCCTTATTTGAGCAAGGTGTGACAACATGGTAGCTACCTTTAACAGCTATATTTTTGTCCTACACACAGGGGCTTGAGAACCTTTGTTATAGGAGTAGTCTGCCATGGGACTTAGACTGAACAATAATCCTCACCCAAACAGCTTTTTGCCTTCAGCAGACATAATCACCTCAGCATTGATGAAAGCTTGTCCAAGAAGAGCTTAGGGACACTGAAAAAAGTCAAGAGTCAATGCAGATAAACTAAACATCTGCTCAGTAGTCTAATACTTTGTTCTTTTCACAGCCTGTGCTGCTTCTTTGTCCCCTGATACTGCAAGTACATGATTCAGCTTAAAGAGTTATTGCGTGTAAATATTAACTTCAAATTAGAATCTGAAAGGCCAGGAGAGGACATGAGAAGCTTTTACTGCCAAGTGCAATATAGCCTGTTAGGATGAAGTAGTAACCAGAAGCACAATAGTTCAAGTGCTGAATGTGCTTCCAAGGCAGGCTGTTCCCTCCCCTGCAGCTTCCTGAAGAGTTATTCAGGTTCTTCTGGTTAGAAGGTTGTATCAGGACCAGCATAAGGTATTCTTAGAAGTGTTTCTAGTCATCAAGTTCTTTACAGAAGAGCTGTTTATCAGCCTTCTGAAAACAAGCCATCTTCTCAAGCAATTTCAGGACTTCAATTTTGCAGGCTGAGGAAACAGTCCATTATTAGAAAATGTTTTCTGGCTTTACAACTTTGACTCTTCCTAGTCATTGTAACTAAAGGTTGTTAGCCTTTAGTCTATCTTGACTAGCAGCATTTTATGCTCATTAGAAATACAATATTGCGTTTCTGACTTAGAACTGCATCTAACAAATCTCTATGTACATAACAATCACATTTTCTGCCTAGTTCCTGCTGCAATGGTACTGTCCCAAGTAGCCTTGAGAAGCACTAGGCATGCATTAATGAGTCAGAAACATGAATGTGCTATTCAGACTTTTGCCTTTCAGACAGGATCATTCATGCTGAGTTGTCAAATAAAGTATCATCTCAAGTGTTTTGTTTCATGACTAGAACACCCAGCACTCTAGCATCTGACAGTGTCCAAGTGTACCAGTTGAATAAACCTTCCACATGACACAAGATAACTAGGATTTTGATGGAAAATTCCATCTGGTTGGTCTGATGTAAGCTCTACCATTAGTTTGCTTTCTGGTTGCTTTAATAGAGATTAGTCTGTTAAAAGCTAGCATGTCCAGTGACTAATAGACTTGAGAGATACTAGTCTTACCTACAGGTGCCTTAGACTGGATATTTATCATTGACACACATAACAAGTACCTGCTTGAAGATAAGTGGTGGAATAGAGTTCATAGACAGCTTGGGAACTGGTCCCTTCCAGTTTGTGCCATGCCTGGAATGCAAGAGCAACACCACTTGCCAGAAAAATGACTCAATACAGGCTGTTATACTTCTAAGTCTAACCCAAGCCCCTGTGGTTAGTGTTGTAAGAGAGGCAACTGAAAACAATGTTCACCCACTCAGCCTAGCAAGTAAAGCTGTCATCCCCAGAAACAGCAACATCTAGATTAGCAATGCACCCACCTGTGTAACTGTCCTGCTTAGGCCACACAGTTAGAAACATGACTTGTGGTCAAGAGATCACTTGCTTGGTGTAGTTAAACCAGGCACTTGGGCCAGTTGTCCAGAGTATTTCTATGTTAACAGGATTTTCCTCTAAAGCAAGCTGCATGAGAAGTTCTCTAATCTCTGTTTGCTGTTCTGTCCTCTCAAGAGATGGATCAATACTTTGCCAAGGTATTGAGGAAACCTTATGCCAAGGGCTTTCTCTGCCATCAGGAATACCCTTTTGGAATAAACTGTAATTGTACTTAAATATTGCAGTACACAGCACATAGTTCACTTGCCATTCTTATCCCTGACCAGTAATGAGAAACAGGGAAGGGTGATGTTCATCTACATCATGGGGTAGAAGTGTGGTAGTGGACACATCAGGGAAATACCTCCTTCCCCCAGTACAAACTGCAAAGCAGATAAAGATCTTGGTACTCAGTCATGTCAACTATGGGATGTTGTCACATATCATTGCTAGTGCAGGATCATGTCCAATAAACTACCAGACATCTTACCATTTCAGTCAATCTGCCAACTGCAATTTCATCAGTTGAACAGAACAGTCTGTTCTCATTGTATCAGGGTCTGAGTCTCCCCTGAGCTGTTCGGATTTTAGCAAGAACACAGAAATTCAAACTAACTTCCTGAAAGCATTTACTGCAAGCTTGAATCATGGCAATCACAGCCAAGTAAACATCACTAAACTAACAGCTGGAACCAACAGGTCACTCAGTGGAAGTGGTACAATTGAGCTGGTATTTTTGCCATTGTACTGTGCTCTTGAGCACATAATTTCTGATGAGACAATTGGTTATGTCTCGACCTAGCTACCATAGCAGCTCTATTTTGGATTTGTTGTCCACCTGTCATGGGAATAAATACAGCTGTTGCAGGAATACTAGAGCAGAGGGCTCAGGAGAAGTCATGACCAGTTAAAACAAGCTCTACCTGACTAACAACTTGGAATGATATAAATGAGCAAGTGGTGACCTCTGCTTACTTTAAAGGAAGAAAATGAAATTCTTTCCATGACCTAGTACTATCTGGTTCCCTGAAGACTTAGTCTCAACCTGAAGGGAACTAGCACTGTCATAGTCTGTTTGATAAGAATTTTCTTCAGGCAGGAACTTCAGTGTTCAAAGGTGGTGTCCAGACACTAGCCTGTCCATCTCAAATTACAATTTGTTCTAGGTACAGTGCAGCATCTTGCAACAAGTCTTGTTATCAATCTTTCCAATCTCTGTTCAGCACTTAGCATTCCAACATGTTACTTGATTTCTTAGCTTAAGAAACTCTTTCACTCCAGCAATACCAGCATCTGAACTCCAAGATTTCTTTTAAAATGAGATTGAAAGGTATCCTACTATGCCCTTTGAAAGCACTACTCAGTAACATAGCCCTATTATTAGATTATATACTTAGATTATCCACAAGAAGTTTCTTCATATCAATCTTCCAGAAAGACAGCACACTAAGCAGCAACTCCTTTGTGCCACTATCTCCAGTTTTTAGTGCTGAAGCCTCTGAAATCAGTGGCTTCTGAGCCAGAGTTCAGATCTGTTGCAGCTACTGCTCAGGAAAGCATCACCTGCCTACTCATCAGATGAGGAATCTCAAGCCATGTGCCTGCAGTGGATACAACTCAATCTTCTGTCCATACCACTTGTTGCAACTCACTAAATATACCAAACCACCTGGAAGCAAGCAGTTGTTAATCAAGGCTGCTAGTGTTTACTCAGATGCATACTGGTTTGAACCAGGCAACAGCTATAACACTTAATTCTAACTGTACTCCTCACTCCCTCCTGCCTAGGAGGACTGTTTCTGATCTTCTTGCTAGTAAGTGTAGCAAAGGATGCTTGCCAATAACCATGCTTTTCACCCCTTTCCTCAGAGGAGAAACTTGACATATTGAAGCTGTTATCACAGGTTATTTCAGCTGCATGCTGTTAACTGTCCAGTGCTGGCAGAGTTATCCCCCTTTACAGATGGGTGTGTGCAAGCTGTATGGAGAGATTGCACGTGTTCTGTGCATCCTGTGCTGAACTGTAAGTGTTCTCTACCTGTTCACAAATGTATCTGTATGAACAACAGGATTGTGCTGTATAACTCTTGCATTCACCCAACCTAAAACCTTATAGCCATGACCCCAGTGTGAAGTACCAGTTTTTCTTGACCTGAGCAGCCAAGACCTGTCCTTACACATTATTTCAGCATTATGTGAAAAACCCTTCACCAAGCTCCAGCTATTTTCGCAGTAGTCACTGTAGTAAGAGTCAGTCTCCATGCAGTCTCCTGTAATAGATGCAAGTTACATCTGTGACATGCTATGAGATGACTGATGAAACGTCTGTTTGTGCCATATGAGGGCAGACTCTTTTAGAGCAGCTTCAGTCCTGAGTTAGGCATTATAAAGCACACAGGAGTTACACTCGCCTTCAAGGTTAGCCATTACCAAGGACCCCAGATCTTCCTTGTATATGCAGCAAGAAAGGCAATGAATAACTAAAGATACAAATCTATAAATATGGTGCAGAAAGACCTATAGCAGAGGTTAGAAAAAAGACTATACATGATTTTTAGAGCTCCATGGCAGCTCTTTCAGCAGCTGTCCTACTAAACAGTTAGTCAAGTTTCATAGATTAAACTACTCTGCAATAAGTTTCTCTATTGGTAATTGGAGTCCCATTTGTGATTTACATTAAAGGAAACTTACATTACTGCTCCTAAATACAGACTCTAAAGTAATCCTGACCAGACTCTAATTTTTGATCTCTATGATGGTCTTGATATCATATTATGGGCATGCCCTCCATTCATCTGAAACAAGAAATGACAAGGGTCAGCCTTCCATCCTGCTATAGATTTTACCTTCAATCAGTCAGGCTAGCAGCTGTTTGCAGATCGATCTACTATTCAAGCTACTAGAAAACCAGTCCTTACTCATATAATGGCCTTTGTGCCCTTCCTTAAAGGATTAATAACCCTGTTCTGAGAGAGCACATAATATATCTTTAAGGGAGAAACACAGGCTGCAGAATTAACCCTATATTCCCAGTGTTCGCAACTTGTCCCTTTCTAGGGAGCATCATTATGAAGCCTCCTGACTGCCAAAGTAAAGGTCTTTTATCCTGTCTCTCAGAGGTACTTCTTCTGTTGAAGAGCTAATCCTCATCAAGTATTTTACATCTCATTTTATTGCTTAAGGATGCAACATAAACTAACAGAGAAGCAAGAAACTCAGCTCCAAGGCCTACAGTCTGTTAACTGGCCCTGTAAGGCCAGAGCTTTGATATTTAAGGTGACATGCACCAGCTATTAAGCTTTAAAAAAGTCACATTGAGACACTTCATCTTTAAGGACTGCATAGCATATGCAAGGCACACCCTTCCAGAAAAGGGGTAACTGGAATGGTCTATGCCCCCATCCTTCAGTGCTGACAAGCATTAGATGGAAGATGCTTTGTTCAGCACTTAGCTGCCCAGCTGCTCCTGTTGAAATGAGTACCTCTTGTTTATTAACTAGGCCTGCCACTATGCTTCATCCCACTTCTTTATAATCTGGAGACCCTTGAACTCAGATACAGCTTAACAATCAAGTTTTTAAAGTCAGTTTGTTTTGTTAGTTATGGTACTTAGACACCTTACTCCAACTGATCCTTTTAACAAAACCCCAAGTTGTATTTCTGCAGAGTACATACTGAAGTAGGGAGTGGCTTACACTTGGTTGTATTTCACAGCAGAAGCTCATTACACCATGTCAGCAATCCCAGTGGGGGGGTTGGGGGGTGGGAGAGAGTCCCATTTTACTAGTAATACCTTAGATTTTGCATGCAGACTAGGTTTGTCTCCAAAGTCCTGTCAAATTTCAAGTTACCTTCATCCTATCTCTTCACCACTTGTTTTGACAGAATCTAGCCAGCAAGCAGGATTTCTACCATCACCACTGCTTCCAGAACAAGCTGCCTTTCTCTGGATGTGGAATTTATTGCTTCATTGTCTAAGTAAATTTATGCTTCTGTAGTGCTCACATATTGGTAGCCTTGCTGAATAAAGTCCACAGGCATTCCCAAGAACTGGGTTAACCCAGCAGGTCACACTAGTGTCCTAGCAGTGTAAAGTTCACTAGAAGGCAATAAGCATCAATATGAGAAGAATCTGTAGGTTTGGCAGCAATATTCAATGAGTGCAACATATGAAATAAACGGAATCACATAATATCTCAAGCCATTTTTTTAAAAATCCTAAACACCCTGCCAGACACCAGCCCTTGATTACTCCTTCGTTGAGGCTGTGTATTTATTTGCTCTCTCACAGAGACAAAACTCTTAAGACCTCTTTTTCTGCCCTCTGCATACATTACATTCACCCATTTAGATATTTTCCTCCATATCTGCTAGTGACAAAGACCTCAAGCAAGAAGTATAGCCATAGCTGCTACCGTCTGCAGTTCCTGATAATACAGTCACACAGGCACTTTGACAAGCAATACCCTCTCAGTGAGGGAGAGCTGCAAATGCATAGAGCTATTTAGAAACATTGCAGAAGGCACATGTTAGAACAGATAACTATCTCTACCTTCACAAAAAGAAGCTATGCCAGATTTCTGGCATTTGGCCCATCCTTCAAACTGATAGTGCTGAGCACAACCTCTGGTACTCAGCCAATAGCCATGTTTGAAGTTAGAGAACAAGAAATTATAAGTATTATAAGTCACAGGGCTATTGGAGTAGCACTCGTCATTCCCCCAGTCTCCTACATGCAGTGACAAGCATACAAGATCCGTTAGATTTCCCTCAGCAGAACCATCTCTCTAGTGAAGATTTGGAGCACCTGGCATCCACTCCACTTTACCCTAAGCCTTCCTATACTCCAAGGCATGAAGACTTCTAGTTAAGCTTCTTTTCTGATGGTTCACCTGAGCCTCATCTAGCACTCACATCCACCTTACTATTTCTACCATTTGGTTGTTTTCCTCCAACTGCAACTCTAGTGGGTTACTATTAATAGAAATTTCTGCTTTAGATTTGATGGCATCCTCAGAGCAGTCAGAAAGACTTTGGAAGTTTGATTATGCCTCAAAAACCAGTGTGTTGAGTGCAAATGCGATGATTGAGTAGATGATTCCCTCCAAGAATTCCCTTCTCAGCTTAAGATGCCTTCTTTGTGTTCCGATTCACCTCTCCAGCTAGCCACATACTGCTTCACTCACCTCCTAGAAGGTCCTAGTAGACGCTGGTCTGAAGACCTGCTAGCATACTAACTGCGTAACCATTCACTATCCAACACAAACACATACTTTCAATTTACCAGTGCCTGGTAAGTCTTTACAGCCAGCTACACCACACAGCTTCATAATTACCGTTCTCTAACTGAAGCCACATCTCTAGTTTGCCATCAACACAGGTCTCCCCATCCCTGAGCACACAACAAGCAAATATAAGCCTATACACTCTCAGACTAGCTCCATTTTGGGCAGCCTTTTTTATGGAAGTTACAGAAGGCATCCACGGTAGAAATTTAACATCAAGGCAAGTGCCTTCATAAAGTGAAGATTAAAGCAATTTCTCACCTCCACTCCTGTAAAAAAAACCCCAACCAGTTAAATCCTACCTTACTCATGGATTTGCATGCTTCCCTAGTAAGTGCTTAAGTAATCAGCCACAACTAATCTTAGAAGTAGAAACTCTGCTACAGAGAAGACCAGGTCTATTTGCAACACCTGCCTTACCTGACCCCTCACAGCACTACCCAAACGTACGTGCCACCGTATTATGATCACTCGACTTTAAGTCTCACCAGCTGGAAGTCAGATTCTCTGACAAGGTAAGAGGACTTATTCCAGTTAGTCCCAGTCACCTTTAGCTACACCCATTTTGCACAGGCAGCATCCTGAGATTCACCAGCAGACCAGGGTACACCAAGCAGAGATCCAAAACAAAACCCTATGCCTGCTTCACAGCATCCAAACCCTTTTCTGTCTGCTACCAGATCTACTTCTTACCCTATCTGCTACTAGAGAGATCCTTTTGTATCAAGAATTTATGTGAAATTAAGTGCTTATTTTTTTTCCACAGCTCCTTCCTCTTCACACACACACACACGAAAACCCAGTCATTTCTCTTCGCATCCAAGCTGCTCCGGGGCGCCGGCCCTGCCAGAGCCCGGCGCAGGATGCAGGCGGCTGACACCCCTCCTCAGCCGGTACGCGCCCCCCAGCAGCCCGGCTCGGGCACCGCCGACTCTCCCCCCCGCCCCCCGCCGCCGGCACCCGCGGCGAAGCGGAGACTCCTCCGGGGGGCCGGGGCCGCCTCAAGCGCTGCCGGAGCCCGGCCAGCGCCGCGACCTCTCCGGCGTTGGGCGGCGAAGCGCAGCCCCGCCGGCGCCTTCTGCCGCGGCCGCCGGGAGAGGAGAGCGGCCGCCAGGCTGAGCCCCGGCCGGGCCGCGGCTGGAGCGCCCCGGCTCCCCGCCTTTGTCAACCCCCGCCACAGCCGGTGCCGCTGGCGGGGCTGTCACGTCTTCGGGGAAAAAAAAAAAGTCGCAAACCCCCCCCCCAAAACATAACAAAAAAAAAAAGACAAACCCCAAAGCCAACGCACAGAAACCACCCCAAAAAAACCCCAACCCACTCAACGGCCCAACAATGCATCCCCACTCTCACCTTCCCCCGGTGACAGCCCCCCACCACGCAAGCTTTGCAAGAGCCGAGATCGCAAATCTACTTACAGGCTAGATCCGTGCCGCTCCGTGCATGATCCGACAGCCGCAGCCAGTAGCCTGACTGGGACCGGGGCCCCGGTTAAATATCCAGTTGTACTCTCGCCTTCAGATTAGTTAGCCACTCACAGCGAGAGATATGGTTTTAATCAGATGCTGGCAGCTGAGGACTACCCAGGAATGTGCTATGATGTTTTTGCTGCTCGGTCCTGGCTACTCCCCCTCAACGTGTCGGTGCTCACAAGATTAACCCTTTGCGAGCCGCCGCTTCGGCCCCTGCTACGGGTGGAGGGGGGGCAGGTGGGGGCCGGC
This sequence comes from Laterallus jamaicensis coturniculus, assembly GCA_022605575.1. NCBI lineage: Eukaryota > Metazoa > Chordata > Aves > Gruiformes > Rallidae > Laterallus > Laterallus jamaicensis. The sequence continues at coordinate 8,082,776 of JAKCOX010000024.1, read as the reverse complement.
ACAGCCCTCTCCCAGGAGGGAGTCAGAGCCCCAAGAGCACACGCCGGGAGGCTGGAGGGGTTTGCAGAGCCGGAGGTGGTTATGCTTAGGCATCAATAAGCCCCAAACGGGTGTTATGAAGTCCAAAACAACAGCTTTTTTTTTTCTTTTTTAATAAAACCCCCCTGTAAAATGACACCCCCCCCCCCCACCCGCCCCCCTCACCTCCCACCCCCCTAATATGTGGCTAGTTGAACTAAAATATCGTGTCAGTGCAATTCAGTTTCTGGGTCACATCTAGGCCTGACCTTTGTGCTTCCCACTCATCTTTACTCAAACATCTATCGTGTTTTGTTTCCCAGTGCCGTACAGATGGTTTCCAATTGTGTTAAGGAGCCTCTGATTAAAAAAAAAAAAATCACATTTTTGTCCTTGTAGCAGAACGTATTTTTTTTCCCTCAAGGCTGTAAACTGACCCTAGCATTTGCTTTCTCAAAACAGTGCAAAGTATTTCTGTTCAAACTGTGATATTGCTCTATGCAGCAACGCCTAATTTAGAGGGAAAAGAGCAACGCTTTTCTTGCACTTCTAATTCACTTGATAGATACTTCTAAGTGTTTTGAAATATTTGATACAAAATGATTTTACCACCAGGGGGTTTCAAGTCTGGTGAATGTATTTAGTCACCATCCACATCCAGAGCTACAGAATGATCCAACACTTCCCGGGAATGTTGCAGTACTCATTTTTTTATGAAGAGCAAAAGTGGTAGGACCACTGCCTGAGGTGACTAGAAGCTGGTAGTTGCGTCTCACTTGCCTGTGTCTGTCTTTCATTTCGGAAGTGCTAATTTTAACTGAAAAGGACACAGGGGACAAACCCTCACACACGAGCCTCGTGTTCACGGAAGGAAGTGCATGCTGCGTAAGGACTTTGCTACAATTAACAGATTACTGGCTATGCACATGTCAGTATTCGCTGGATTAGGTGTGAATTCCCTGGGACCATGTTGTATTTATTTTTAACAGTGTTGGTTTTGTACAGATGAATCGCACTGTCCATTGTGGTGATCACCTTGTGCTAGATGTCTACCAGCAAGACTGGAGCGTCCTGGTCCCAGGCGCTGTGTATTTTAAATGATAGTTTTTTGTTCAGCATACTTTGGGGGAGTTATGCAGGCTGCCTAACATGGACAATGGCACTGTACCTAGTTTACACATGGAGCAGTAGCCAAGTGATGCCTATAAAGCATCCCAGCCAGGTGCTAACATAAACAGGATTACCATTTTGCGCTTTGACCAACACAAAGCATTTCACTGAAATACTTTGACTAGCTGCACTAATGGTTGCAAACATGATTTACACTATTTGTTGTTGAATTTGGAAGAGATGAAAATGCTCTTCCTTTGGTAATAGAGAGCAGTTTGAGGGCCCTTTTGTGGTGCGATGTAATTACATCTACTGCAGATAGCAGTAGACCAGGAAAGGGGTTCTTCACTATCTACTAGCACTTGGGACATCACTAATAATCTCATGGGGAAAAAAACCCCAAACTGATAAATAGTTAATAACTAACTGGAAAAAACTACATTTTTTCTTTGAGAATAAAAAAAATGTCTCAAGCCTTGAAGGGCTGCACTATCTATTTTGTAATTCAACTTAGAACAGCTCCCCTGATGTTCCACATGGTTGAGCTAAATGCTAAAATTCAGAACTGTTAGATTAAACATATGTAATAGGATTGCCTTCTGAACATAGGAGGAATCCAGGCTGAAAGCCCCACAGGAATTCAGTTATTTCATCTATACAGTGCTGCAGGACTTAAAGGGCATGCTTTGCACTTTATGAAAAGTAAAAAGATTTTTATTTTTCTACAGTAAAAGCAGAGTCAAATGGATGATGGCTGTTATGACTTAGCCTGACATTTAAAAGATTAGAGTATGGAGGTCACACTTTTTTTTTCTTATATTTGTTATGTCTGGTCTTAGTACTGCTAGAATACGTTCAGTCCCTACCCAAGGTTTTTTTGTTTTCAGTTAGCCACTCATGGTGCATAACAGTATCAGGCTTAGCACTTTCCAAACACAAACCATTTTTCTGCAGGTTGAAAATTATCTTGAAGCTGCAGCTGCAAACCTTTCACCTCAGTGAGTTTTTCTATCCCTTTTCCAGACATCAGTTCTGCCCAAACCACAGTCTGTCATTAGGATCACTGGGATTCCAGTCTGGGTGGAAACCGGGGTAGCAGCATGAAATAAAAACAGCACAGTGCAAGGACCTTTGGAAGACATCAACTTTCATGAGTGCCTTGAAAGTGGTATCAATAACAGCTTGTGAAAAATCTGCTTGCAGCTAAGCAATGTGGAAGCTAATCTTGCGATGGCTTGCCCAGGAATGCATGGTTTATTATTAAAGTAATCTTTTAAGATTTTTATTTTTTTTTAATGTGGTTTTCACAGTGGTGTTGCTGCCTTTGTGGGCTTTACTCTGTGTGTCATCTTGCCCGTAATTAAACTTTTCACTGACAGACCTGGGACACTTTTTTTCCTTAAACCTCCTACTTTGAATGGAGGAATTTCATCTGAACTCTAAATACTGCCTTGGAATTTGCCATAAGGTAAACTGTCTGCTCCTGTAAACTTCCCCATGCTGCTACAGATACTGCAGACACACAGAAAGTGAGGGAATGTAAGAGGACTTGCAAACTTGTCTCTAAGTGTCAAAAAAAGGCTGACAGGGATAAAATAGTTGTTCAGATGCTCAGGTGGCCCCTAGAGAATTACTCACTTTGGAATATATGGGAATAAGTATTAATGGAAAACTGGCCTAGAAAGTACATTTTCAGTGAAGCTTCACTGTTGTCAGCTGGAGAAGGCAAAGTATGTCAAAGGAAACATGAAGGAAAAATTTGTACTTCAGCCTTTGGACTTCTCAGCCAAGTTTCTCATGTGACTTGGACTTGCTGACCACTTCTTTTTATAAATTCCGTTAAAGATAAAGTCCACAGAATATCTGAACCCAAAAGCATCCTTGCTATTTTAAAATCTTAAATTGCAATCTATAGTTCTTTCTAGTATAGCTCCAGGCATACCTCTGGGACATGCAGCCCACACATTAACAGCCTTGGTACTGAAAAGATGGGACATCAACAGACCTCAAACCTGCCTTGGGAGTAGTTTCTCCTGGAATCAAGAATAGACTCGAGTAATTATTTAATCAAAGGTGTGTTTGTTGAGGCCCAAGTTCAGATGTCTCAGGCTTAGGCCTCCACAGGGATTTAAACTGGTAATATGTTCAGCTATTTAGAAGTGATTGAGCAGGAGAAGTTTAAGAGCTATTGCCCCCTCAGCCGAGGTACAACAGCTCTCTCTGCTGTGCCTTAACCAGCTGCAATGCAAGGTAAACCCAATTATACTAGATTGTCTCCAGCGGTATTTGCTAACAGTTAAAGATAACCTCTCAGCTGATGACTGCTAATGCCTGCCTGAGAACAGATGACTTCCCATAGTACTTTACCCACTGCCATGCTTCAGGCAGGAGGAGATGTTGAATTTTAGGACTAGAAGCTCACGCCATGCCATCATAGCGCTGCAGGTCTCCAGCCCTGAGCTTCTACATCCTGTTGTGGTCACCAGCACAACACAGACTTCCAAACCAATGGACACATTGAGGAATTGATCAGCAGTTTTTCATATCACCTCCTGTCTGCAGCCATAGGTTGTCTCTAGTCTGATTGTGGATGTGTGCAGGCATGGAGGGTAAGCCTGCTCTTACGTCACACAGCATGGTCATGGTATGCAGTTTATACAGTGCCTCCAGTCCCAGCACAATTGTGCCTGTCTCAATGGCCAGCAGATTTAGTTGAAGCAGAAGTGACATTTTCACCCCTAAAACCCTGTGCTTGGTCTCTGATGTGGTCAACGAGGATCATGACTATGCTCATAGGCAGTATAATCTCATTTGAAAGAGTACACCACCCCCAACCATGTCAAATAAAGACAATATTCTGCTTGGCAGCCATCAAGATGAAGACAAGACAGTATCCAAGCCACGTTCTCTGACTGTGACTCTACAAATAGTGGAAGGCCACTACCTTCTGTCTTGAAGAATGAGTGGACAGTGTCTGTAGCCCATGTGACAGTTCATGTGCACATGCGTTCCTGCATGCAGGAAGGGATTTTGGCCATGGTGTGCTTCTTCCCCGGAGAGGTGCTATGTCCAGAATAGAGGGAGAATTTCAGATGCATCCCTCTTGGCAGTGTTTCATGTCAGCTGGCTGTAGCTTCTTCTGTTTGTGTGCATTACATATTCTGTGTCTGTTTTTTGAGTCCACAGCTGGTGCCTGACTTTTGGGCTTCATAATATTTAGCATCCAAACATGTGAGCCTCTTCTGGGGTCTATTCCATCATTCCTAACCTTTACTGATACTTAAGTGGAGTTTCACAGTTGACCTGCTTAGCTGCGTTTGCAAATTCTGCTAAAAGTGCCTTGATTTTTAGAAGTCTAAATAATTTTATAAACCTAGTCTTACTCCTTTCAGCTGGTTCAAGCCTGTCTTCCATGTGCTGCACTATTCCTTGTCTATATGCGTCAAGATGAAAGATTGTCCTTAACCCTTTTGACATGTAAAATGAAGTTGCATAAATCACACATTGTACACAGTTTAGTTCTAAGTAAATCCAGATGAATGTATTAAAACCCACAGAATCTTATTTGATGAAACATAATAAGGTGTAGACATCCATGCCAATATGAATTCTACTGCATTGTCAAAGATTGTAGTTATAAAGCATATATACATGGAGCAGAAGGGAATCTGAGACAATATAATGTTATCTGAAATGCTGAGAATTAAGCTTCTGCTTTGAATTTGACCAGGTAAATGTGTACCTAACTAAGGACTCCAAATGGTACAAACTAGTGCTCAAAAGGTGTCAGCTACAGGAGATTTTTGACATTAGCTATGCGTTTCACTCAGAAATAGTCAAAGTCTGGAAAGCAGACTGTTGGGATCGTCCAACCAGAAGCAGAAACACAGTTCTTTCTTCTGTTGTCTGCAAAATGCTACTTTTGTTACAGACTTTGGTATCCATTTACTTTTAGAAGTCTTCCTTAAATGGCATTTATGATGTAGGATAAGTCATCCTGATTCACATTAGGTAACAGTACTTTCAAAAGGAGGACAATATGCAATGCAGTCCAGTGGAGATTTGTGATTTAAACAGTACTGTTTATCTGCTCATCTTATTTCCCTTAGCCCATATACTTTGTTCTTCTAAGTCAGAAGAAACTTAACATAACGGAATATATTTTGGGTATTTTCTGTGGAATATAGAACATAGAATATAGATTATTTGAACATAGAATATAGCATTTGTACTTTGTATCCACAGAGCCCTTCACAAGTCAATTGCTTTTATTGCCAGAACTTAGGGGTTAGGAGGTATAGTTTGTGCTACAGAGCAACATCACGTTCGAAGGGGCTTTGAGCTCAGGTCTCCTATGCGAATGCTGAAATTAATCTGCTTGAGCAAAGGCTTTCACTGTTTTTTTGCTCACAGTGCCCTGGGTAAATTGTCTTCTATACTCTTAATTGTATTAATGCCATTGCAGTAACAAAGCTCATAACTTGTAGGAAATTAATAATGCATCTATGATATTTAGATATTGCTTCTTCCTTTTTGTTCTTCTTCAGTTTGTCAGTCTTGGGCATCAGCTCATCAAATGTGAACTTTGTATCATCCTTCATGAGCAGACACCTCTTGACATCAATGACAGTGGCACATCCAGAGACTACCTGCAGTGACCTTTCTCTTCCCATGATGTGTAATTTCATTTATTCTAAAATGCATGTAATTTGGCTAATAATATTTAGTTCAAGTTTACCTGTCCTTACTGCTATCTACTTTTTTTTTTTTTAAAATTTCATGCAGAGTTAGTATATTTGGTTTTAGTTCACAGAAAGCGATGTAGTGGAACAATACGCAAATTCCTACCTCATGTTCCTGGTCTATAGCAGAAAAGGGTGGCTCAGCTTTGTGACGTTTTGTCTGTGAAGGGAAAACTGGTTGTTTTGGGGGTTTTTTTTGTTCTTCTCATTGATACTAATTTTATAGGAATGCATGTAGGCCCTGAACATCCATGCTTGACAAGATTTGGTACGGAAGCAAAGAAACAGAATAGGTCAATCTGATTGCTGTCAAATGTGTAAACTCTAATCTCGTCTCACTAAATCACCCCATTCTCCCCAATTTGTAGGTTGAAAGTCTGAAAAGAAAAGGTCTTTGGGGGTACTGAGCTACAACAGCCTAAGAAGATTCCTGCTTTACCTGAAATATTTTCACAGGGCAAGGGGTAATGGCCTTAAGCATGAAAAAGGGTCGATTTAAATTATATATTAGGAAGAAATTCTTCATGGAAAGGGACTGCAACAGATCATCCAGAGAAGCTGTGGTTGTTCCCTCCATGACAGTGTTCAAGGCCTGGTTGGATGGGGCTTTGGGCACCCTGGTCTGGTGGGAGGTGTCCCAGCCCATGGCCGGGGGTTTGGGACTGCATGATCTTTGAGGTCGCTTCCAAACCAGACTGTGATTCTACAAGCCGAGACATCTCAGGTCTTGGAGCTTTGAGTCTTACTTTGTCACTGACCATGTCAGTTTACCTTTGCTTTACTCAGACTGGTAGGAAAGTTGGGGCAAAGCCATTTTCTGAGTTCATATTAAATAAAGTTTGTAGGGTACTTGCAAGATCAGCATCAGGATATGACACTTCTCAGACTTTGCTTAATCCTCTAAACTTCCTGATTGCTAATACTGTTTTTTCATGAAAAGCTTCCTCTCACTGCTTTCCAGAGTCTGGTATTTTTACAAGTCGAATTAGCCTTTGTGTTTCCCTTTGTCACAACTGATGTAAAACACTGTTAAAAGACATTTGCAATGTCAGAAAATGATTATGATTTGACAAATCTGAGAACATTCAAATTCAGTTGTCTCTCCCCAGCTGTAGGATTCCAAGCAGCCTGTAAGATAACGCACTGTTGTTTTTAGGAGATGAATGGTTTGTAAAATGGATTTGGGATTTTTCTAGTAAATGAAAGTTACTAGACTACTGCATTATGACATAATTTTGGATTTTTGATAAACAGTGTAAAATATTACAGAAACATGGAACAGATTCATCTACACAAATCTGACTATAAAAGTGTGTGAGGTTTAAAAATGTGCTTCTGCTTGGGAAAAAGATTACTGCATATGCTGTAGTTCATGCTAAGGAAGTGACACTATAGACCATGAACTACTATATCAAAGATCTCCCTGCAGTGCATGGCACTAAACACTCAGAAGACAGCTTTATTTTCTATAACTTGGCTCAGAGATAAATATAAAGATCATGGTAAACTTATTTTCGGTACTAATAGCCACAGGACTCCTCACAAAAAAATTGCTGGCAAGAAACCTTACTTTCCTTAACCCCCTGCCCATGCTTGCTTCAACTGGAGCTGACAGAAGTTATAGTTTTTAAGAGGGGGCATCTCTCCAAGTTCTGTCACATCCCATCATGCAGCAGTACATAAAACTGATTTGCTAGTATGAGAGGGCCTCTTTTTCTTTAGGTTGCCTTTGTTCAAAATATGAATTACTGGAATAGCCCAGGCACAATCCTTGTGTTACGACTGCTTGGTAAAAACTGGCCTCCTTTTATTTTAGTTTTCCGATGGGAATGTTCCTTTAAGTGTTACTATAGAAATGCAAGCTGCTATTGAGACTGTAAACATTAATGATGGCTTGGAAGTTGACACCCTGCAGAAACATTTTGGTCATTCTAAGTAAGACTTCCTGCAGCACTGCCATAACACGCAACTCCTCCTGAGAACTGCGGGATTCAGTTTTTTAAGAAAATAGTCTATATACTAGACAGTAAAACTGCAATGAAGAGAAAATAATATACTCTAATTTTGCAACAAACCAAAATTCCCATTTCAGCATATGCTGATGCCATATTTGTTATATTTTGAGAGGCCTGTCAGGCCACTTGTAAAGCAACATTTGCCTGCCAAGGCAAATCGGCTCTACATCTCTCTGGAATAAAACTTTTGTTGCTATTGTTGTTGCATTTCTTTTGCAAATGCAATAAAAATATGTGCTAAGTTACATGTGACCATGGATATCATTTATCATGTAGGAAGCACAGAAACAAGCCAACCACCAACCCAAACAGATGCTCATAGGATATTTTGAGTGGGCAGAATCCAAATTTGGGCTTCACTCCAAATTTGGGAGCTTTAAAATAGGAAAGGAAAATCACAGGTTTGTGTCCCAAACACATTTTCTGATTGGTTTTCACAAATACAGTTTGTAATGTAGGCTGAAGAATGCTGTCTTCAGTTTTACTTAGAAGGAAGGAGATTTCAGTATACCACCAGTACCCATATCTGTATTTAACGTATACTAACTCACAGGTCCTTTGGGAAGCAACAGTGTGGTAGTTAACAAAGCTGAGACAAAAGACAAATAACTTTAGGGATTTGTGGCTATTTAATTTTCTCTTCTGAATGAAATACAGTATCTGGTCTTATTTTGCAGCTTATTTTAGGTATCTAGCACAAGTGGATATTTATTTAACTAACAATTTTCAAATCAAAAGGCACAACTCAAGGCAAATTCACAAAACGTTTGTCTCCCAGGAGCACTGATTCTGCAGAGAACAAAAATGGTTGTGGTGAGCTGGATCTTTCTTGCCCTCTTCCTGTGGCACACTGGAATCTTTGTGGCTTTTGGTCTTTTGCACTATAGGTCGTAGGCTTGTTATGGGGTGTTGGGAAGTATTTTGTGGTTTGTGGGGACCCTTCTGGACTAAAGACCTATTTTACATTGCTGCCCGTGACTGTACCAGCCTGGACTTGCAGTCCTCTGCAGCACTGTGATTCCAAAAAACTTTGTTTTCATTTGCAACGGAGTTGATCTCAAGGGTGGACTGTGTTCCCCTGCTGAGGCTGCTATGCATGGACTCTTGTAAATATGACAGCTGCTAAATTTTTGACTTTTTCTGGTGTTGCGCTGCCCTTTCACAAGACTCCATGTAGGGACTGTGCCACTTCAGCCTTCAAGAATCCCCAAATCTGGAAGATACAAACTGTTTAGCCATGGTCATGAGCTAAAAAATCAGACAATTTCAGATCTCAAATAACTATATTTTAACACCTTTTCAAGGAAAACCCCATAAATTAAAAAATTGAAATTACAAAAGTGAACAAATATAAAAATTTTGTAAACAAGAAATTAATGTCTGCCTTCCACTGCTTTCTTACATGTCACCTGACATCAGGCAATCTGAGCCAAGTACAAATAACCACAGTCTCTGTTCTCAAGATCCCACAGGGCTAGTAGACTTGTGAATCAGCATGGGAGCTGATGAAGTGCACAAGGAGGTTGCCACAGCAGTGTCCCACATAGAACACACTTTGCTTTGGTGACAGAACAGACATTTTTAAGCATGTACAAGGATGGAATTTATCCATAATTTGGACAAACCTGATAATTAGAATCTGAAAACTCACAAGGAGGCATCTTGGAGTCTACTCATGTGGTTCCTATAAGGAACGTTGTTTAAATATGTGGGCTGACAGAGGGGTGATCATGCCTATTAATGTTCCTAGTGATTGTTAGAGGGCCACAGTAAGAATGGCTCTGTTACCTGGCTAATCTGAGCTATGTCTCCAGCAGATACTATTAGTCCTCATTTTGAACATCTTACCCCGTTGCCCATACACTCCAAAGGAAGCAGCAGTTCTATACCATAATTTCCTGCCTCCATCTTTCCCGTGGTATTTTCATTGTCTTTGCAACCTTCTCTAAATGTGTTCTTAAATTTTTCACAGTACTTTCAAACAATCTGGATACAGCACAGCACTAGCTCTTAGAATTTATCTGGTTACTTGCCGCATAAACCATTAGAGGCTCTGCTGACCACATGGTCTGTTTTGAGCTTAACAAACACCTACATCAGCTTCCATGCTCCTCTTAAAAGTTTCACAGGATTTTTATATCATCCTTAGCAAAAAGCACCAGAAAGATGTTTCAAAATACAAATTTTTATTATTGTTGTTTTTTAGTCTTTTGTGTTGGTTGGGAGCTCTTCTCCTGCTGTCTGGAAAATGAACATAGCTATTATAGGAAAAAAGTAGCCAGAGATTAGTAAACTAGTAAGATAAACTGTGAGGAATGTGCACTTTTACTTACTTCTACAACCGGAGAACTCTCTGAAAGGCACCTGCCAAAAGCGAGCAGGTGTCTCTAATGCAACCATCAACAGGTGTATTAGAAATTTTTCTGTAATTTTCAGCATGCTAAGGCTATAGTCTGAGGATACAGTTTGAGGTGCAGTGAGGACATCGCATGGAAACAGCCTCTGTACCTATTCACATTTCTACCTATTTACCAATGACCAGTGCTGTGCTGGTGACATTGTGGTTCCAAACTGATGTGACGTCAAACAAATGCCGCACTATTGCAGCCTGGCAGGACCCCAGGCTTTATTCCCATGCCCCCATAGGTATCAGCCTGCATGGCTCAGGCTGGCTGCAGAGTGTGAGGACCAATAATGAAAAAAAGAAAGCCCTCAGTGACAGCCGTCAGAAATCTGCCAGGGTGCTGAGTGCACCAACACATCCTGTAATTCTTTTCTCCCACCCTAGGAAGCTATGTTTAAGTCAACTTCGATACAGCACAGCTGCCTAACCTTGGATCAAGCTTCTGTGAAAATCAGAAATCTCATCTGGGGTGGCTCTAGCCTTGGAGGCCATGTTCAGAATCAGGCCCTTTCTTTTGGTCCTTGCCTAAGCTACACTGCAGGTGTGCTGGGCTGTCCCTCTGCTCTCCTACTTCACCACTCTAATTTTTTGGCTTGACCTCAGACCTGCCTAATCCCTACAGATGTGACCAACAGTCTGTGGACCAACCATGGATGCTGTCACTGTTCATCTTGTTTGAGTGTTGTGGGAGTGTGCCCCTGTCATGAGGCTGCAATTCTTGTTGCCTTGCCATCCTCTCAGCTCCCTGCTCATCCTCACTCGCAGAACAGCCCCACTATTATATCTCCTGAGTAAAACCACAAGGATGTGTTAGTGTTGTGGTATTTGGGTTTGCATATGTGAATCATTATTATTTTATTTTTTACATTACTTGCCATAATTCAAAATAGAGCTCCCATCACAACTGCCTAGTTACGTCCTTACCATTTTATTTTGGTAGGGACCAGAGAGTTAAGCAAAGACTGGGACCTCTTGTTGTAGGTAGGGTGACATGTTTCAAAAAACCCTTTCATTTCTGCCATCCATCATCAGAAAAGTACCTCAGTATCCTGACAACTCAGGTCCTTAGTGGTGCAGCTATGTGTGAGCAAACCTCAGAATAGGACTCCCAAGATCTCAGTACGCAAAACTGAATAACATATAACCAGGCAGAATATGTCATATAAATTGTGGGCAACAAAAATGGTTATGGAGGTTGTTCAGGTAGGAAAGAGAACTTTCAGTTAGTATATGGCTAACAGTGGAGAGAAAGTTAGGAGAATTAGGAGGCTCCAAGCCATAGGAAGGTCATGGGAGAGGACTGTACAAGACATGGGTTGTCAGAGCTGCTGTTAAATTGTACAATAACCTAGTTGTACACCTGCAAACTAGAGAGTTATGAACTGTATCTATGACATAGTTTAGCTACAAAATGGACCTGCAGTTAAATTCACCTGACATTCAGATTCAGCAGAAGTTGCAGCTTGCGTGCATGTCTCCATCTGGAAATTCTGTGGCAGCCAAGGATGCTGGGGCACGCTGAAAACTGAACTAGAGCTACATTGCAGGGTGTGCAGCACACAGACGCAGCTAGTGAAAGGTCATTCTTCAAAGCTGCCATTGCTGCTGTCAGCTGTGGAGTCTGTATGTCAATTACTGTGTCTGATGTCAGTCTAATCCCTAGTAGTTAGTACCCATATCTCTATTAGAATTCGTATTAGTGAACCATAGTTCCAGAAGAGACAACACTACAAGAGGACTGTGATGATACCATAGTTCTCCCTGGCAAGGGATGAGGTCCACTTGCAGGTGGTGCTAAAGGAGCCAAATGGATCCGTTCTGTAGATTAATACACTCTTTGCTGTTTGCTGTTACCATCTTGGCACTCACAGAAGCATGTGGTGACAAAACCACACCAGTTCTCTTCCAGATTTCTGAGAAGAACACCCAAGTTCAGTGCAGTAAAGATGTCCAGGAAGCCTATTATCAGCCTCTGAAAACAGGAGTTTTCAGAAACTGAAATGAGAAACGGGGGACAGAAGTTGACAGGGGTTCTTCTGATTTATACAAACGGCACAAAGTTCAGTAGTATAATGAGCAAGAGAGGGAAGTGTGTTGTCTACCTAGATTGCAATTTTACACAACGGAACTGCCTCAAGAGCAGCATCTTGTCTCTTGTACCCCTGCCTACTTCTACATGGGTATTAAGGTGGAAAAACAAGATCCTTCACTACATAGGGTAGGTGATTTTGAAGTTGCTGTAGCTCATGACAGGAAGAAAGAGAAAAGAGGAACAGGAAGTTGCCTTCTGCTTACTACCTCTAATTATTTTTTACCAGTCTATTCGCTTGAATGAAGCATTTTCACTCCTCCACTGCTGTCCAAGTCTCTAATAATTAATTATACCAAGGGTACAAGACAAACTCTGTGGCCCCATGGCTTGTCTGCATGGAGAAGTGAAAGTTAAGTAAGAATCTGTACGTTGATTTTCTGCTAAATCAGTACATAGTCGTGATGGATGACATACTTGAATGCTTTTCAAAACCAACACCAAAAAATATTGCAATACCACGAAGTATTGTGAAACCATTAAACTAGCTATAATTGGGGTGAAGGGGGGCTGTGGGTAGGTGCAAGGACTATTTTCCCCCCGTTATTTCACTTATTCCACATTATTTCCATGTTCTCAAATTATCCAGCTTGTGGGATCAGAATTTGCTCTGTGTGACTGCACTAACATTTTTGCTGGTTTCTGAGGCCCTCACCTCAGTGCACCTCCCTCCATGTCATAGAATCATAGAATCATAGGGGTAGGAAGGGACCTCGAGAGATCATCGGGTCCAAACCCCTGCCAAGGCAGGCTCCCTAGCTCACATTGCACAGACAGGCATCCAGATGAGCCTTGAATATCTCCAGAGATGGAGACTCCACCACCTCCCTGGGCAGCCTGTCCCAAGTCTGTGTCAACCTCACTGTGAAAAAGTTCTTCCACATGTTGGTGCAGAACTTCCTATGCTCTAACTTGCAGCCATTGCCCCTTGTCCTGTCTCCAGAGACCATTGAAAAGGGGCTGGCCATTTTCCCCTGCATCCCATGCTTAAGATATTTATAAACATTAATTCGGTCCCCCCTTAATCTTCTTTTCTCTAGGTTGAACAGTCCCAGCTCACTCAGCCTTTCCTCATAGGATAGATGTTCCAGGCCCTTAATCATCTTCGTAGCCCTTCTCTGGACTCTCTCAAGGAGATCCCTGTCTTTTTTATACCAGGGAGCCCAGAACTGGACACAATACTCCAGGTGGGGCCTGACCAGGGCAGAGTAGAGGGGGAGGATCACCTCCTTCGACCTGCTGGCCAGACTCCTCCTGATGCACCCCAGGATCCCATTGACTCTCTTGGCCACCAGGGCACACTGCTGGCTCATGGCCAATCTGTCATCATCCAGGACCCCCAGGTCCTTCTCCACAGAGCTCTTCTCCAACAGGTCAACCCCCAGCCTGTACTGATACATGATTCCTCTCCAGGTGCAAGACTTTACACTTGCTTTTGTTGAATTTCATCTGCTTTCTCCCTGCCCAGCTCTCCAGCCTGTCCAGGTCTGTCTGGCTGGCAGCGCAGTGTTCCTGTGTGTCAGCCACCCCTCCCAGCTTTGTATCATCGGTGTCCGACCCCTTCTTCTGGGTATCATGGTATGTGCATGGCCAGATTCCTCTGGGAGCTGGAGGTGCTTACCAGATATGGTAATCGAGAAGTGTTACCTCCTGCTAGACCTTTCCCACCACATTGCTCAAGTGGAGGAGCCACAGTAAAGGTCCCCTTTGAGAGTTTCCCTGTCCCATTGAGGACAGACTTCAAAATTTGAGCCAAACTAGTTAGGTTCCACTCCTGCCTGTGCAGCTTTATGAATGTGACTAGCCCATGGAAGTGCAGATTGACTCACGTACCACTTCCATGACTGAAACTAAAGTTGGTTCCTGGAGAAGTGAAAATTGAGTAAGATAATTATGACACAGAGATATTTGTTCATTAACAGATCAGCATTACAGCTGTAGCAATATGGGGAACTGAATGTTCCAAATAGCTTGTGAATAGTTTTCTTTCCTTCTGAGGAAGATTGACTTGGACAATATTGATTGAGGACTGGCCATGTGTGTTGCAACTCTTGCTTCTACTGCTTTTCTGTTCATTGAAATATGCATTCCTAAGAGGGAAAAGGAGCCAAATAATGTAACTATATGCTTGGAAACTCATATTACTTGAAGTGATGAGATTGCATACAAGTATGGGTGTGTTCATGTGAATGTAGAGAACTATAGACAGCTAATGAAGGCAATTTAGCATAAATATACAAGGAAGATGTATTTGATAGTTGAATTTAAATAAGAAAAAGTGATCTCAAATGGGAACTTGTATTCACATAATAGGAAAGCACTTCTAATGTATATAATTAGTGACTGAAATGCAATGGCTAATGAGATAAAATAATTTTTTGTAATATACCAAGATAAATTATAATCGGGTGTTTCCTTTAGTTGCATCAGTAGCTGTAGTAACGACTTTTAATATGATAATACTAATTTGTTAACTGTGTTCGCATCCTATGCATCATCTATCAGGGTCATCTTTAATTGGTGTGGCAAGGAAGATCTAATCTGCATTCAGTTAAGAATACATACAGAGAAGTAATTGACATACTGTGAGGAAATCCTATGATAATCTGATGTAATTGGAAAGCAATGCAGAATTTGCATAAATGGACCTCATAAAAATGAGTCAGTATATGCTATGGCACAGGAGGAAAAAAACCCTACAGATTAAAAGTGAATGGGATTTGACAGATGTATTTATCCATTTATGTCAAACTGTGGTAGATGTCAGGGAAAAAAAAATCTCTACCCTTCTGCCAGCATGCTGGTGACCCTCAGTGTTTAAACACAAGTTATTTTTAAAGAATCCTATGTCTACGACTTCTGCTGTTCAGAGATGGGATTTAACTGTTCAAGTGTCTCTTGGAAATTAAAGATCAAATTAAATTTGGCACATAGATTGCTAAAGGAAGGGTTAAAGCCATCTGCACCCTGGTAAGAAGAAAGGGACCTTTTACATTCTGTGGCACGTCTGACTCAGCTGGAGGGTGTGCCTTAATAAACTGTATTCCCTAGAGTAATGGTGGACCGGTTTATCCATCATGAACAGAGTAAAGCAGCATTAGCTGGGCACCTACCTACCTGTGGCTAGTTCTGGGCTCTGTGGGAGCTGCTGGAGCCTTCTGCACAGTTTGCAGGGCTTTGCAGTAGGTGTTGCTGTGACAGGAAGGCTGCAAATCTTCAGGATCTCTTGGAATGTTGGAGATCTTTTGGAGATTTTCTCATTCCTTTCTATACAGGATGTTAAATCCAGCTGCTTATACAAGATATTGCAGTAAATCCACCTGCTTTTGTAGGGGAGGCTCTGGGGATACAATATAAAGGGCGTCTGTCTTGGCTTGCAGAGCTGTAAGGATATTGCTGCCTCATGGGATTCATTTTGCAAAATTTAGGCTTCATCTCCCTGTGGCAGGGAACGCTGTAGCTGATCTGCAATTATAAGTATCAGTGACCATTCAGCACCCTTCTGCGGGCAAAGACAGGGAGGAAAATCCCTCTTGTAATAGCAGCGCAGTGGGTACCTACAGCTACACACTGTCCTACCTGTCTCTGTTGATGGCTATATTGAAAAAGACAGTAATCAGTATTGTTTAGACTAGCATTACATGAAGGCAGGTATCACAGGCATAGATGGTATTCTCCTCGTGGGCATCTCTGAAGTGCTATCAAAGATTTATCTGCAAGTGCCATGCAGCCAGAATTGTGCCGATCAGCTGAGTGGCATTCACTAGTAGATGGGAGAAGGTCTTTGTGAGATCAGCGCAGAAATATATCTTGATGAATGCAACAGGGTGGATCAGATAATACTTGGGATTATTCCAAAGCTTTCAAATATGTGTCTCTACAGATAGATAAAGTGGGTCATCTAGGGTGTAGTGTACAAATGGAACAGAAATTCCGGTGCTTGCCACGAATCTGGATTAATCAGACTACTACATGCAAATGCTTAGCTTACTAAAAGCCAAATTTGAAACTCATTATTTACTGATGTGAAAAAGTTTTTGCCTGAGGACATGTTGGCAAGTGCAGCTGAATTAGTAGTGTGGAGTCCAGCGTGCTCCCTGCAGGCAGGAAGAGTCAAATTCAGCCCTTCTATATTTGGGTGTAGCTCTCCTTGACTTCAGCCACAACACTGACAACTTGTACAGGGAAGACATTTTGGCCTCAGTCAAAATGTTATTTGTGAGGCTGTAATGATGTAATTTTATTGCTATTGGTTTTCTATGTATTAAATTAATCTGCCTGTGCATATGAGCCTTTGACACAGTTTCACACAGTGTTCTCCTGGAGAAGCTGGTGGCCCATGGCTTAGACCGGCACACTCTTGCTGGGCTAAAAACTGGTGGGATGGCCAGGTCCAGAGGGTGGTAGTGAATGGAGTTAAATCTAGCTGGGGACTGGTCACAAGTGTTTATCCCCAAGGGTCTGTATTGTGGCCCATCCTCTTTAATATCTTTATTAATGATTGGGATGAGGGAATTGAGTGCACCCTTGGTAAGTTTGCAGGCAACACCAAGCTGAGGGGAAGTGTTGATCTGCTGGAGGGTATGAAGGCTCTCCAGAGAAACCTGGACAGGTCGAATCGGTGAGTACAGGCCAATGGGATGAAGTTTGACTTGGTGAAGTGCTGGGTCCTGCCCTTTGGTCATAACAACCCCAGGCAATGCTACAGGCTTGGGCCAGTGTGGCTGGACAGCTATAGAGAGGAAAAGGATCTGCAAGTGTTGGTTGACTCTCACCTGAACATGAACCAGCAGTATGTCCAGGTGTCCAAGAAGGCCAAAGGCAACCTGGCTTGTATGAGCAATAGCGTAGCCGACAGGACCAGGGAGGTGATCTTAACTTTCTACTCAGCTCTGATGAGACCACAAGAAAGACATCAAGACTCTGGAGTCTGTCCAGAGAAGGGGAACAAAGCTGGTGAGGGGTCTGGAACACAAGTTTTAGGTGGAGTGGCTGAGGGAACTGGGGTTGTTTAGCCTGGAGAACAGAAGGCTCTAGGGAGACCTTATTGCTTTCTACAACTGCCCTGAAAGGAGGCTGTGGTGAGCTGGGGGTCAGACTCTTCTCGCAGATAAGTAGTGACAGGACAAGAGGGAATGGCTGCAGGTTGTGCCAGGGAAGGTTCAGGTTAGAAATGAGGAGAAATTGATTCTCAGAAAGAGTGGTTGTGCATTGGAATGGGTTGCTCAGGGAGGTGGTGGAGTCACTCAGGGTGTTCAAGGAAAGGTTAGATGAAGTAATTAGGGACATTGTTTACTAAGTAATGTAGGTGGTAGGGGAATGGTTGGACTAGATGATCACAATGAATAAACAGTTCATTGTCAATTCATGTGGACTGTGAGACACACTGTATTCTGTCATCTGGGAAATTGTTGGTGTGTCTGTTTCCTTTTATTCCTTAAACTCTTAATTAAAAATTATGTTCATATTAAATTAACACTGAAATTGAAGAACAGAGCTTCTTTTTGCCTGCTAGAAACCTGTAGGTGTACTTACCATTCAGTAAGACTTCAGGAACACAGATACTCACAGACCAACTCTAAGGAAGTACATTGGGTCAAGGAAGTTGAACATAAATGTGGTGGAGTCAGAGGTCAAAAGTTGTGAACTTCCACAGGTAGACAAGAAGCTTTACATTAAGGGACAAACTTCATTCCCAGTCATGTAGGCTACTCAATATTAAAAGGTGTGCATCTCTTGTCAAAAAAATATGAAAATTTCTTCATAATCAAACATTGTTTGTTGCAGAAAAGAGGCAGCTGAGGACATATGCTAGGAGTCTGTAAAATCCCAAAAGTCATGAGAGGGGTGAAAAGGACCCACTCTTTATTCAGTAAAAGAACCAGAAAATTTCAAGTGAGTTTATGCAAGTAGGCTCAGACAAGAGAAGGTGGTCTTTTACACCACAGAGCTCCCTGGCAAAGGATGGTATGGTAGCTGGGAGCTTGTCTGAGTTCAACTGTTGACTGGACAAGTTCAGGGGGCAAGGATCCAGTAGGAGTTATTAAGTATGTGGAAACCACATACAGCTTAGGAAAGTCCTCAGGTGAAATGTATGGGAAGCCAGGAGAGTAGTATTAGGAAATATTTGCTTTCTTTTATACCCTTCCTCAGCCATCCATTTATAGTCAATACTGGAGACATGACAGCAAGACTTTTGGGTTCATTCAGGAATGTGGAGTGGCCAATAATGTGGTAAAAAGAATCCTGTGGGTCTGATAAATCATTTAGAGCACTGTACAATAGAAATAAAAATATACTGAACCATAGTTTTTCCTTTACTTGTAAGATGTAGGTAAATCTTATGAAAAAATGACTGATTTTGTCTCTAGAAGGGGCTACAGTTTAACAGACTGCAGAATTGGTGCAGCTTGGGTGCATCTTAAGCCAAAAAAGTGAAAGATGAAGGAATCTTAATGAGACTGGTCAAAAAAACATTTCCAAAAAAGGCAGAAAATATAGGAGAACCAACTGAAGACTCAGTTTCTGATTTCAAGTATTTAAAAAGCAAGTAAGTTATAAGGGGAGTAAACTAAGCAACACAGACATTCCTGTGCTGTTACTGTGAACAGTAAAATAGTACAAACTCTGCAATACCGGCTTCTTAAATTAATCTCAAATTATCCCAATTTTTCATTTGAAAACAGGATATAAAAGGTCTGGTCTAGAGTTATGATGATCATCTGTTGATTTTGGGTGCCCTTGTGTGTTTTCTAGAAAACATCAAGTGTTAAACTGCTGTAGTTGAAAGTTAAATAACAGCTAGGGCTTAATCAAGAAAGATACTCAAAGCCATGTCACAGTGCAAAAAATCTAGTGAGACTTGAAGGTGAGCAGAAGGAAGTCCCAGGGCCTCAGCTCCAGAAGGAAGCCTCTGCACTGCTGCAGATGATGCAGCTAAAAGGAGAGTATGCAAAACAGAACAAAGAAACAAAAGCCTTATGGGTTCCAAGGCAGAAATCAGCTGCTGTGAGATTATTGCAGGGAAATGGAGGTGCAGCTCTGACCATCTGTGCACATGACAAGGATACTTACAGCTTGTGGGCAGATACGTACTACAAAGACACAGGCTGCAGCAGAATCGTCTTTCTTGCTGCAGAGGAAGAGAGTGGCAAACAAAAGCCCAGTGAGAAATGAAGGAGGTAAAGGGAGAAGCAAATACTTTTTGCAAAGTAGAAATACATTGGAAACCACGTAGCCTTGGCTTACATTCTGCTTCTCCTTCTGTCACAGTTTCCATTGTTCTTCTCTTAGTCCTTCACTGGGTTTTCTGTCTCATGTGCCATGCATTTTCAGGTTGTGCAAGCATTCACTTTGTACACTACTCATTTAGTTTCTTGTATATGTAAAGAGAGTAATTTGTATTTTTGTAGTAACAGAAGTAAAAATATGTCATGGAGAAACACAAAGCTGTGTAGCAAAGTCATCTCTTTGTCTATGGGAGAAAAGGTCATTTGTCTATGGGAGAAGAAAGCTGGATTGTATGTGCTTCTCTTTCACAAATGCCTGTGCAGACAAATTTGTTATTGGGATATTGCAATAAAAACTAATGGGGAAATGAGAGTACTGAAGGATAACCTGAAATGGAAGAATTACTACTTGCCAGACATGACTGGTACTGCAGCAGTTACCAAACATGATGTATTACAGAGATTCTGAGGGACAAATTCTTCCTGTGAAAAATGTATTTAGCTGAGTCTCTACTGATGACCTTTTGTGCAATCCCAATCTCTGCATCAGAAAAGCTTTCTGTGAGCGTACTGACTAGCTCAACAAACACCACAGTGGTTTTGAGAAGAGTTCAGTTCCTTCCCTTCCTTTGCTGAAGATGAGTTTACCTAAGATATATCTATTCACATCTCTTTTCCTCCTTACTGTGTATCATCTGCAGTGGTTCTGCCAGTAGTTCTGCCAGACAGAAACATTTGGCAAAGAGGATTGAATTTAGGCAGGATTGAAATGACCTTTAATTGCAGTCTGATTCCTCTCTGTATTTTATGCTCTCATCCAAACAGTGACGTTATAGTGCTGAAAAATTGTCTTTTCTATAATAAGTGCAAATAAATACTAACATGCTGCCACTTGTTGAGTCCTCTAGAGAGCAGCTCTCCCTAAAAAGGGAAAGGAATGGGTCTGAAGTGAGAAGTGTGTCACTGCCTTAACACAGATGTTTATTGCACATGTGCAGAAATGGAAGGGGCAGGAATGGAAGGAAAAGAAATTGCTGAACTAATCCAAGAATAGCTTGTCCAATATCAGAGGAAGATGATAACATGAGACAGATTTCTCACATTTCCTTATTCGTTATTGTGCAAAAATAACCAAGTGTGATAATCGCCTTTGTACTGACCTCACAGAGAAATTCCTTCCAAAAAATTTCCATTCACTCTCCATTCCACATAGTGTTTGGAAAATAGATATTGTTTGGATCTGACATCTCTGGGTTGTGTTCAAAATGCCGTAGGCTTTTACTTAATTGATGCTGTTGTTTTCCAAGGAAGTCAGGTCTGCGCGGGTACTTAGGACACAGAATAGTTATGTGAAAGGTAAAAGCATTCTATTGAAAGTCAAATTTAGCTCCACAATGTAAATATTATAAAGTAAATGAGTTTAGCTGAGGGCAACAGTTCTTTAATGTACCCATGGGCCACATTCTTTGCTGAGTCATAGTGTAACTAGCATACATTTAAAATCAAAGAGAATTACAAGCTGGAATGAAAATCCCAGTGGATTCTGAATCCCAGATTTAACTCAGACTGTGGCATTATATGACAGTGAGTCTACCCAATCTTAATTCTGCCTTTTGAAAGTAGGCATGACCTGATGCAGACACAGATTTCATGGACTGTCCAGTACTCATCTCTTCCAACAGTACTTTTGCTGTGTTAGGATTTTAATGATGAATTTTCTGTAAATTCTTTTAATTCTTTATGATTTTATTTTTTTGTTTGGAATATTAAGTGGCTGTGTGCATTATCTGCATTTGGAATAAACCAGAAACAAACCAAAAATGGTTTAGGGACCACAGTAAAGGCGTTTATATCCATAACTATGATACATAAAAATTGGCATAAAGACTTTCTTTCTGTCTTCAGTCCCATGGGATTTAAAGGAAATAGCTTTAATGGGCAGCTGCAAACAATTACTCTACTTTTTAATGAAACTCTCCAATATTATGAATATGCTCTGCTTCTTCAAATGTGCTGATTTGTATTCTTTAGAAATAATCCCTACCATTTCTTATAAGAAAATCCTGTGTACCCAATAGAGCTCAAAGACTGACCACTGGGTTTTTTTTGCAATGATGGGGTTATCAGAAGCCACCATTACATTTAGATTTTTTCTTAGAGGCAAAGAAAGAAGGAAAGCAAGAGACCATTTCCCCATATGTTTTCATTTCTGCTCTCCAAAACACATTTCCTATTTTTCCCTGTTTGCTTCAGTGTTCAGAATTTCAAAGCAGTGGAAACTGCTGGAGTAGGAAAGAGGGAGAGTTGTGTACTTTCAGTAGGAAAATTTCTATTCGTACAAACAACATGGTCCTTTCCACCTGAAAGGAGCTGATTGAGAAACACTGTCTGTAAGAGGTCTTCTGATCGCTGGGCTGGGGAATCCATGGTTAAGACTGAGTTCACAGAACAATTTGCTGGAAACATTTAACTCCTTACAAAAGTTTGTAAACCTTGGGATTTGGGAAATGGATCACAGAACAACAAATCAAAATGAAATAGAAAGATCAGCATAAACCATCAAGAGATAAAAGTGTTTTGTGGAACATGAACGGCAGTAGTCTGATTCCTCACAGAGCCATTAATGACTTTGTGAAAGAGAAGAGAGGAACTTACTGCATTCCAGACATGTCTGTAAATATTACACTAGCCTATTTATTACTCGATGGCCTAAAGTCATATTATATAGACTATTGAAGGTCAGCAATTATAAAGACTCCTAGTCACTTTTTAACTATTTGCTTTTCTTTCATTGCTACAGTAAAAGAGTAACTTAGACTACTGATTAAGCCATGCTAGGCACAAGGGTCTGATAGACCAGAAATGACCGCGCCACTAGGGACAGCAGATTGCAAAATGCAGGCAGAGGAGGGAATGGGAAAGAGAAGAAACAAGGTAGCCTCCTCGTGATTCCTCTTTTTCCTCCCAAACCTCCTTCTACAGGTGAACTACAAAACTTACAGACTTGTTGTAGGTGCAGCCCTCATGTAGATTTTTTCTTTCCCAGTCCTCCCATAGACTTCTTTCAAAACTTCCAGGACTTATTTCACCACAGAAACAAAACCTTTCAAACATATATCGAAAGGTCATCTGTTTCATGAAGCTTACATCTTTGCATTACAATTGGTCACACATCACAAAATGATATAGATAAATATATTTCACTATACCACATGAATATTGAAGTATGGGACTAAAACCCACCAATCATGTGATCACATAAATCACCAGCATTGCTTAGGTAGTTAAGATTTTGTGCTTCAGCTGATGCGAGTTTACCATTAAATGGTGAGAAACAATGAAGGCCTTTGTATCATCTTACAAAAATTATTGTAATGTTAGGGGTTGGGAGGGACCTTGAAAGATCATCTAGTCCAACCCCCACCTTCTACCCCCCGCCAGAGCAAGATCATCTAGATTAGGTAACAAATGAACACATCTAGGTGGGTTTTAAATCTGTCCAGAGAAGACAACTCCACAACTTCTCTGGACAGCCTGTTCTGTAATGATAAGCAAAAATACCTAAGAGAAGAAGGAATGGGTTTCAGGATTTCACCACATGCCTTTTCTTTTTGTGGCAAAACAGATCATATACATAATGAATGTGACTATATTCATTGACAACCAACTTCCTACATCTGCCCTATGTCAAAGTTTGTTTTCAGCTCGTGGAAAATAATGACCATCCACCTGAGTTCCTTGGGATACAAAACCTCATCTCTAGTTAAGATCAAGGGAGATACAGGTATCTCTCCAGCAACTTGTGCCATCATGTCACTAGTTAATTGTCTGTTTGCACGGGAAAATTACTAGCCTGTAGAAAATATCATCTTGGGTTCCTGTTGTTCCAAAAAATCTATGCTCCTGCTTTTAGATCCAGTAGCCAATTAGAATTCAAGAATGTGCTCAAATAAGGAAATATAACTTAATAACCAAAACTAAGCAGCTCACTTAAGATAATTGTTTATTTATGGACACCATTGTCCCTGATTTGTTACGGCACAGTGGTTTCCTTTCAGTCAAAATATATGGCATAAATCTATCTGGATATGTTTGTGATCTCTTTGATACAGAATCGTTTTCAGAAATTTCTGGGATGGATCAGCTATAATCATGCTGCAGCAAAGCTAAACCTTCTTCAAGGCACAATATGCATCCTAGAACTTGGTATTAAACTGTTACTCACTGGGATAGTCTGTATTCGGAGAAATCTTTTTATTATTTCTAATAGAACTGCTTTACTATGCAAGACTGATTTATAAATAATGGTATAATGATATCTGGCTTGGGTGTAGCCTGCACTGAATCCACAGCCTGTGTTCAAACAGCCCCAAACTCCACCACCACCACAAGTCACAGGAAAACAGTGATGAGAAATGGCAAATGGCTAGGACAAGGATCAGAATTCGCAGGAGGAAGACACCTCCATCAGAGCCACAAAGTGGCTTTCCCACAAAGGAAAAGAGGAGGAAAAAGAATGCAACATGAAAGTCCTCAGGCCAGTATAAGGGAGCCAGACCAGCTCTTCATTGCATAACAAGCCCCCTGTGGCTACCTTCCTTGCATAACAACTTCTATGACTTTAGAAAAAACGATGGGTGATAGTGGTGGGTGACTCTCTTCTGAGGCGTACAGAGGCACCCTTTTCTCACTCAGACCTACTATCTAGAGAGGTCTGCCTGCATCAGGGCCCTCGTGAGGAGCTGTTGGGTTCAGAGGAGGGGCATGAAGATGATGAGAGGGCTGGAGCACCTGCCCTACAAAGAGAAGCTGAAAGAGCTGGGCTTGTTCAGTCTGGAGAAGAAGGAGGACCTCATTGCAGCCTTCCAGTACCTGAAGGGAGCATACAAACAGGAGGGGAATTTTAAATGAGTAGACAATGGCAGGACAAGGGAGAATGGATTAAAGCTAAAGGAATGAAGGATTAAATTGGATATTAGGGGGAAGGATTTTACAGAGAGAGTGGTGAGGTGCAGGAACAGGCTGCCCAGAGAGGTGGTGGATGCCCTGTCCCTGGAGGTGTTCATGACCAGGTTGGATGGGGCCCTGGGCAACCTTGTGTAGATCCAGGCCTGAGGCTGGTGGCCCTGCCTGTTGCAGGGAGGTTGGAACTCTATGACCCTTGGGGTCCCTTCCAACCCATGCCATTCTATGATTCTATGATTCTGTGTGACAGAAAGATTGCCAGACCGTATAGAACCCACTGAAGTGCATTGCTACTGTTTCATGTAGGCACCAATGACATAGCTATAAGCAAACTGAAGAATATCAAGAGGGACTACAAGGCACTGGGAGCAGCAGTGAAGGACTCAGGAGCTGAGGTAGTCTTTTTGTCATTTCTCCCAGTTAAAGGGAAGGGAAGGGGAGGGTAAAATTGAAAAAAAATCAATAAATGATTAAGGGAGTGGTGTCATAGACAGGGCTTTGCTATATGTACCATGGGACTTGCTTTGAGAAATCTGGTCTTCTGGGGGCAGGCAGGGTCCATCTTTCAGAGAAGGGGAAGAAAACTTTGGCAACAAGCTTTCCAACTTAGTCAGGAGGGCTTTAA
The DNA here is from genome assembly GCA_022605575.1 of Laterallus jamaicensis coturniculus. Classification (NCBI taxonomy): domain Eukaryota; kingdom Metazoa; phylum Chordata; class Aves; order Gruiformes; family Rallidae; genus Laterallus; species Laterallus jamaicensis. The sequence goes on along the minus strand of JAKCOX010000024.1, from coordinate 8,057,579 downwards.
ACTAATATTGCCAGGTGAAGGGATTCTCAATCCGTCCCACTTTAAGGCAAATTACAGTAATGGGTGCCTTGGGCCTGGAGTAGGATCACAGGCCAGGAAGAAAGCACTGGAAATGAAGGACAAGGGAACTCCAGTTGGTAAATCGGCTTTCATGGGGCCCAACTGAAGTGCCTGTACACTAGCATAAGGCATGGGGAACAAGCAAGAAGAGGCGTAGGTGTGCACATGCTACAAGGCTATGATATCATAGGCATCGCTGGTATGCAGTGGGGTGGCTCTCATGACTGCAGTGTAGGAATAGATGAGGATCCATAGGAAAAGACAGGCAGGGGAAAAGGGGATGGGTTGTTGCCCTCTATATCACTGACCAACTGCAGTCCATGGAACTCCTCCTAGGAGTGGATGAGGAGCTGTCAGAGACTTTATGGGTTGGGGTTAAAGGGAAGGCAGTGAAAGGAGACGTAGTGTGGATGTGCTAAGGGCACCTGACCAGGAAGACTGAATGGATAAGGCCCTATATAAACAGATAACAATAGTTTGTGTTCACAAGCTATGGTCCTCATGGGGAACTTCAGCCATGCTGGTATCTGTTGGAACAACAACACAGCAGGGCATGAACAAGGGCATGAGCAATCCCAGAGGTTCCTGGAATGCACAGATGATATCTTCCTCTTTCAAGTGGTACAGCAAAAAATGTGAAAACGTGCTATACTGGACCTGGTCCTCACCAATGAGGAGTAGCTAGTGAGTAATCTGAAACTCAAGGGCAGCCTTGGTTGCGGCAACCATGAGATGACAGTGTTCAAGATCCTCAGGGGATCAAAGAGGGGTGCAGAAAACTCAGTACTCTGGACTTCAAGAGAGCAGACTTTCACCTCTTTGGGGATCTTCTTGGCAGAGTGTCACAGAAAAAAGTCCTGGAGGGAAGAGGTGCCCAAGAAAGCTGGTCAGTGTTCAAGGACCATCTCCTCCAAGCTTAGGATCAGTGCATCCCAAAAAAGAGGAAGGTGGGCAAGAATGGCAGGAGATCTCCATGGATGAACAAAGAACTCCTGGACTTACTGGGGTACAAAAAAAATGTCTATAGGGAGTCGAAATGAGAACAGGTAAATTGGAAAAAATACAAAGAGGCTGTCCAAGCAGCCAGGTATCAGGTTAGTAAAGCTAAAGCCCAGATAGAACTAAAGCTAGCATAAGAGGAGACATAAAGAGGAACAAGAAGAACTTCTACAGGTCATAGAAGTAAGGCTAGGGAAGATGTGGGCCCTCTTCAGAAGGAAACTGGAGATCTGGTCACAAGGGTTTCTGAGAAAGCTGAGGTGCTCAACAACTTCTTTACCTCAGTCTTCACCAGTACATGCTCTAGTCACACCACTGAAGTTGCAGAAAGCAATGGTAAGAACTGGGAGAAGGAAGATCCACCCACTGTAGTGAAGATCAGGTTTGAGACCATCTAGAGAACATGAAGGTGTACAAATTTATGGGAGCTGATGAGATCCATCCATGGGTCCTTAAGGAAACAGTGGATGAAGTTGCAAAGGCACTATCCATCATATTTGAAAGGTCATGGCAGTCTGGTAAAGTTCCTGTTGACTAGACATGTGGAAACATAACCCCCATTTTCAAGAAGGAAAACAAAGAAGACCCAAGAAACTGCAGACCTGTCAGTCTTTGTGCCTGTCAAGATTATGGAGAAGATCCTCTTGAAGGCTCTAAAGCACATGGAAAATCAAGATGACGTGATTGGTGGTAACAACCAGGACTTCACCAAGGGCAAATCATGCCTGTCAGACTTGGTGGCCTTTATCGATGGAGCTGCAATATAAAAGAAGAGCAACTGACATGATCTATCTGAAGTTTTTTGAAGTGTTTGACACTATTCCGCACAACATCCTGGTCAACAAATTGACCATAAATATGGATAAATATGGGTTTGATAGACAAACTACTCTCTGGATAAGGAACTGGCTGGATGGTCACACTCAGAGAGTTGTGGTCAGTGGCAAAATGAATGGAGACCAGGGACACATAGTGTTTCTCAAGGATTGGTAGTGGCACTGTTACTGTTCAATATCTTTGCTGGTGACATGGACAGTGAGATCAAATGTACTTCGTAAGTTTGCAAGTTTGCATATGACACCAAGCTGGGTGGTGCAGTTAACATGCTAGACGAAAGGGATTGCCATCCAGCGGGACCTGGATGGACTTGAAAAGTGCACCCATGGCAACCTCATGAAGTTCAACAGACAAGTGCTAGAGAGCAGCCCTGAGGAGAAGGATTTGGGACTGTCTGTTGATAAGAAACTCAATGTGAGCTGGCAATGTGCACTTGCAGTCCCAAGGGCCAACAAGATCATGGGCTGCTTCAAGAGAAGCATGGCTAGCAGTTCAAGGGAGGTGATTCTGCCCCTCTACTCTGTTCTCCTGAGCCCCCACCCGGAGTACTGTGTCCAGTTCTGGTGCCCCCAACATAAGAAGGACAGAAGGAGTTGTTGGAGTCGGTCTATAGGAGGGCCACAAAGATGATCAAAGGACTGGAGCACTTCCCCTACAAGTACAGGCTGATAGAGTTTGGTTTGTTCAGCCTGGAGAAGAGAATGCTCTGGGGGGACCTTATAACAGCCTTCCAGTACCTGAGGGGCCTACAGCAAAGCTGAGGAGAGACTTTTTATAATGGCGTGATAGGACAAGAGATAATGGCTATAAACTGGAAGAGGGTAGATTTAGACTAGACATAAGGAAGAAGTTCTTTACTGTGAGGGTGGTGAGACACTGGAACAGGTTACCCAGAGAAGTTGTGGATGCCCCTGTCAGTGTTCAAGGCCAGGCTGGATGGGGCCTTGAGTATCCTGGTCTAGTGGGAGGTGTTCTTGCCCATAGCAGGGGTGTTGGAACAAGATGATCTCTAAGGTCCTTTCTAACCCAAACCATTATATGTTTCTATATGATTCTATGATAAAGGGCTTTAAAAGGTGTAGAATGAGCAAGTTCTTCTTTAATCTGACAAAAGAGCTATATCACATACGTAACATAAAAAAACCCCCATAACTTATAGATAAGGAAAACATCTTCACTTTTAGAAATGAAATTGTCACGTTTATCTCAGTAGTTATTTTCCACAAATCCCTCAACTTTGCCCAATCTCATTCATACAACTGCAGGAGTCTATGATCTCATAATAAATAATGGTGAATCACATTCCCTTGGACATTGTCTCTTAATTTTCTTTCATCATGCTCATAGAATGTGGGTATTATTTATAACAAGATATGTGACAAAACTCTTTAATAAAGAGCAAAGAACAGCCAAAGCTGCCTTTTTTTCACTTTGACTATCCTTAGGCATAACAAATGTTCTAAATTCTGACTATTTTTATCTAATATGTACACTTCGCTTTTACTAAATATAAAAAAGAGAAAGTAAATTCTGGCTAGACTTGTTTACAGCAAAGCAAGTTTACACCTTTTAGATTGAAATTTGTGTAATGAAAATGAACGATTGTTTATTTTCAGTTTTCAGACTGTACTCTTCAAAAAGGTTCTATCTTAGATCTACATGAAGGCATTGCATAAAATACTTTCTAAAATAATTTCTGCATCAGTTTCTTATAATAGTTCAAGTCCTTTGTGTGGAGATAGAACACTGGGCTGCTAAATCGAAGAGAAATAATTTACTTGTATGTGTTTGTCCTGTAGTTCTTCTTTCACTAAATTGAAGCTGTTTGAAACATTCAATTTTTGTGTGTAGCCTATCACTCTTGTCTGGAGATGATTCAGACTTAGAAAGCTAAAGACCAGATCAAATTGGTGCCATATTTCCATTGACAGCCCTGCTGCCTAGACAAAAGTTAAATTTGGGGTTGCAATTCATGCTTTGCATTAACACACAGCAAGTGACTTGGGCTAAAATCCTCAAGGAAAACTGAATGCCACTTTTGTTCAGGGCACAGTTAAGTGATACTGGGTTGCAGGAAAAGACCTCCCTTCACTTGGAATTTCCTTGGGATTCCCATCTCTCAACTTAGATGCCTGCTCTCTTTTTACAGAAAAGGAATGCAGCTCTTTTTAAATTATTGTTTCTATTTTTTTTCCCTCTCAGACACCTCCAGAAGAGAAGGTAACATCAGCAGTTCTCTCATACCTAGGCAATTTGCTCATACCTAGGGGATAGTCATGCCGATGCCAGCTTCTCGGACAGGCATCACAGTCACCTCTCTTACTGCATGAAAGTGTTTTAAACAGAGGACAAGGAACTGTTCAGTGGAAAGGAGAGATCAGGTTTAATCTCTTCCAATTAAGCTCTTCCACTTGCCATGGAAAAGTGAAATTCCAGTAACCAATGGAGGCACTTGAATCTCTGGGTTAGCAGAAATGGTATCTATTTGTTGTGGAAAATGTGGGTTTGACAGAGCCCTTGGCTGGAAGTGAATCTATGTCCCATCTCTTTCTGGCCATGTTTTATGTGGACTCCGAGTTTCTGCTCTGTTCAGATCATGCCTAGGTTACGGTCGGTGCATCAAAGAAATCTGTGCTCAAAGGGAAGATAAGTACTGAATGACTCAAACTGCCCAAGATAAATGTTTCTACGCCTGTTGAAAAGCAGAACTTTAATTGCCTGGAGTGCATCAGCTTGAAAAACTAGATCAATTACAGATTTTAGGTGGATATTCATTTGGCAGCAACTAAATACAGATTGTAAGAAAACCAGTTTTGGCACTGAAGCTTTTCTCTGCAGAGAAGATAGTGCAAAACAGATTTATGGCACACCAGCTAATGGCTCTGCACTGGCTTCCTGGAGAGATACATCTGTCATTAAAATCTGTCTCAAACTTACACAGGGCAGGCACCATCCCTCTGGGGTTTCACAAGTACCTTGCGGTTCATGGCCACAGCAGAATGGGCAAGAGTGAGTCCCACCTTTTGTGGGACACTTGCAATGGCACAGAAAAGGGCAGGGGAAGTGGGTTTTTAGAGCTGTTGGCAAGTATGACTGATTCCTGCCAGAATTTTCTTACTGCTGACCTTGTCTGGTGAGTGCAATGAGGTCTGATACCTCCTGGAAGACAGGTCTGTATGCAGGGCCATTGCTTATGTGTGAGAGGTAACTCAGATGTCCAATACACTGCTTGTTTGCAGCCTAGTTGTTCTGCACAAGCTCTGTGCATGTGTCCAAATCTTACATGTCAGACAGCCAAGGCAAATATAAATAATCTGCAGATTCTGCCAGTCAATATACCAGCTGCAGAGATAATTAAAGCTGTTGAAGTTCATGTTGGAACAAAGGTGCTACAAATCTACAAATGTTTGCAGTTGCCGTGAGCTAACAGTCTTGTCTTTGGCAAGGTTTGAGTTCACTTCAGTGCACAGTTCCACGCCATTTCCCATTCAACTTATTCCATGGAGAAATACTCTACTGAGGTATTTTAGGACTGGCTGTTAGACTTTATCAAAAAAACTCCAAGAATTAGAACACAGTATGATGTAGCTCATTCCTTCCAATTAGGATTGTCAGTAGAAGAAAATAATTTATTACTTTGGGACCAGCTCTGTGGTTCTGGATGGAACAAATTCCCCCTGAAAGTAAAAGCATGAATTCTGAACTCAACTTGGAATATTTCAGCTCTATTGTCTGTTAGGATAAATAAATAATAATTTAAACTTACGTGGATGCATGTGCCAAAATGCCTGAATCTCTATGTACAATGCAAACTACTTGGACTTTGCAGTTTAAAACAACTCAGTTATCTTTCACTATTACTTGTGACTTTAAATATGCCCTCGTCAGACACAATTATTTCTGATTCAGCAAAAATAAATTATTTGTAACAAGTGATCAGAGTAGCAATCAACTACCATTTAAATCAGTTAGTTTATATTTGCTGAAAATGCCTTGAAAAAACACCCTTCCAAAAGCCAATGTATTCTGCAGAAAGGAAACAGCAGAAGCATCCTGTATTTCTCTGCAGTTCAGCAGTACTCATTGCCAACACCAACATCATATACTTTCAGAGCTATGTTTTTCTTATTCTTACGCTGTGCCTTTTGAGGTTACATCAGGCAAACCAGCTTGGTATCAAAGTCCTCCATACACGTTGGTGATACGAATTTGGATGTTTTTTCTTCCTTGTTTGTCCTTGGAAAAGAGATTGCAAAACCTTTATCAAGTTGTCAGTCTTACATGTAAAGAAAGGGACATCATAAACCCTTTTTTCATCTTTTCAGGAACTGAGGAGAACACCATAACACTCAGGTAGTAGAATAACAGTGTAAGAAATCATTTACACACAGAAGTGACTAATGGCTGAGAAGTGACAATAAAATGTTTCTACCATGTGTGTGCTGCTTGTTTTGGTTAGAACATATTTTGAAATGTGTTTTAAAGATCCCTCAAGGATGGATTTGTTTTTGATGTTGCAAGAATCCTCCGTGGCTGCCCTTTGCACAAGAACCTGATGTATTATTGATGATGGGAAATCCTTGCTTCTGAGAAAGTCTTGAAAGGACATCTAAAGTGTTTGGGTTGGTTTGGGGTTTTTTTCTGTGTGTGTGTGAAATTAGAGTTTAGGTCATATGACCTGTGGAATATTTCTGGCAAGAAAAGGCAGGCTTCAGAAAAGACATGAGCTTGCCTCATTTGCAATGGCATTTTTCCATTGTTTTGCTGGTTTAATTGTGTTTCCATCATCCATATGATATTCAAGTAACAAAATAGCTAATCAGATTGCACAATTGTAAAATAGTAAAAGAATATAGATTTATATCTTATAGAAGTAAAATTATCATTGATGATGAGATGGGAAAAGCCAGATGGGAAACTCTTTACAATTATAATTCATCAGTGTTTGGTGGGATTATTCCTAAGGCAGATCAGGAGTTCAAAGTTCAGGGTAGATTTTCTTGGTTTTCAACTCTTCAGAAGCTAGCTATTGATTTCTTAAACTGTGAACATTTCAACTAATGCCCATTCAAATGGTTTAGATGCGGATTTAATTTGGGTTACAAATTAGCTTACTTAATTTTGTCTGCCATCTCAGAAATTTAAAATGTTACTTGCATTCATTCTTCAGTCATGTCATACTGTAATAGATATATTTCCACATTTTCTCTTGCTGTTTAAAGGTAAATGCTACTGCACTAAATTTTTAAATTATGCCCAAGATATCAGGCATATTTTTTTCTTGAGGAAAAAGAGGATAACTGCAGTCTTCTTTTCAAACCACTAGAGCTCCACTTACTTCAATAGACTTGTTCTGGATTAACACCACTCTAACCTGGAGTTAGAGGCCTTGGCTAACATCAGGTTTTGTCAGTCATGAAAATTCTTTGTCCCTTGAGGCAAATATTAACCTTGCCTTCATCCTGCACCAATATTTACTTTGTAAATCAATATACCTTGATGTTTAATTACTCCTTTTAAAGTCAATGTCTGCTTAGTATTTCATACTATATACCATTACTGCCAAGAGCAAATTTTAAATCCCTTTTTTATTGAAATGCTGTGGTGAGGCGTCTTTCTGACAGTAACAAAGATGTGGAGAATTTATTGCTCTTGATGTGTACGTTAGAGCTTTACAAGTAGGCTTCATTAGCACTATCACTATTACTCTGCCAGGTTTATTTTTCTAGATTGATGGAACATATGTAAAGATAAAAATGGAAGATTTTTGCTGTGGTATAGGGATGGCCACGTTTGACAGCTCCAGCTAGCTGCTGCTGCCTAAGGGGCATCAGCTAAGGCTAATCTCAGTTTAGCACCTGTATCCTCCAAAAGCTTTCTCCAGGGTCTGTGGAGGCAAATGATCATTTAAATGGAGAGCAGGACCCTTACTGAGCAACTCAGACATAATCACGTCAGCTGTGCTCTCACTTGTTGCTACGGGGAGAACACTGTGGTAGCCCAGCAGATCACGCTATCCTTAGCAAAAACTCCCCTCCTTGCAGATAATCCAGTCCATCATGGATATCAGTTCTGGCACCACTACTAACTAAACTGGGGCTCAAGTCTGAAAAACATTCATGTACTCACATCCCTTGTATAAGCAGCAGTATTCTGCCATGTTGCCCTTTACTATGTGTAGTAAAAACAAACAACAAACAAACAGAAACAACTAAGAGGGCAGCTCCTATCCTAAGAAGGTAGCTGGGCACAGCAGATCAATGCAACATGAAATGGAGCATTTATAGGAATGTAACTATGAACAAAACCTGGTTGGAGAGTTTCACAGAAACTTCACAGAATCACACATAATGGTTTGGATTGGAAGGGACCTTAGAGGTTATTGCTAGCATATGCAGGGGAAAAATCAGAAAGGCTAAAGCCAGCATGAGTTCAACCTGGACACTGTGGTAAAAGACAATACAAAAGGTTTCTACAAATACATTAACAGTAAGAGGGGAGCTAAGGAGAATCTCCCTCCTATGCTGGATCTGATGGGGAACTGAGGCTAAGGAAAAGGCGGAGATCCTCAATGCCTTCTTTATATCTGTCTTCAGTAGCCAGAACAGTTATTCTTGGGGTATTTAGCCTCCTCCTGGAAGGCTGGGACAGGGAGCAGAATAAACCCTCCAGGACTGAGGTTGAAACAGTTAGAGACCTACTATTCCACCTGGACTGTCACATGTCCATGGGGCCAGATGGGATCAACCTGAGAGTACTGAGGGAGCTGGTGGATGCGACTGCTGAGTCACTTGCCATGGAAGATCTGGGTAACTACAGGCCTGTTAGCCTGACCTTGGTGCCAGGGAAGGTTATGGAGCAAGTCATCCTGAGGGCAATCACAGAGCAAATATGTGACAACCAGGGGATCAAACCCAGCCAGCATGGGTTCATGAAAGGCAAGTCCTGCCTGACGAATGATCTATGACCAAGTGACCTGCCTAGTGGATGAGGGAAAAGCTGTTGACGTAGTCTACCTTGATTTTAGCAAAGCCTTTGACAGAATTTCACACAGTATTCTCCTGGAGAAGCTGGTAGCCCATGGCTTGGACAGATATATTCTTCACTGGGCTGAAAACTGGTGGGATGGCCAGGTCCAGAGAGTGTTAATGAATGGAGTTAAATCCAGCTGGTGACTGGTCACAAGCAGTAATCCCCAGGGGTCTATTTTGGGGCAGGAGGACTTTAATGTCTTTAGATGATTGGGATGAGGGAATTGAGTGCACCCTCAGTAAGTTTGCAGGCAACACCAAGTTGAGGAGAAGTGTTGATCTGCTGGAGGGTATGAAGGCTCTCCAGAGAAACCTGGACAGGTTGAATCGGTGAGTACAGGCCAATGGGATGAAGTTTGACTTGGTGAAGTGCTGGGTCCTGCCCTTTGGTCATAACAACCCCAGGCAATGCTACAGGCTTGGGCCAGTGTGGCTGGACAGCTATAGAGAGGAAAAGGATCTGCAAGTGTTGGTTGACTCTCACCTGAACATGAACCAGCAGTATGTCCAGGTGTCCAAGAAGGCCAAAGGCAACCTGGCTTGTATGAGCAATAGCGTAGCCAGCAGGACCAGTGAGGTGATCTTAACCTTCTACTCAGCTCTGGTGAGGCTGCACCTCAAATATCATTTTCAATTTTGGGCCCCTCCCTACAAGTAAAAATATCGAGGCCCTCGAGTGTGTCCAGAGAAGGGGAACGAAGCTGGTGAAGGGTCTGGAACACAAGTCTAAGGAAGGGTGGCTGAGGAAACTGGGACTGTTCATCTGGAGAAGAGGAGGCTCAAGGGAGACCTTATTGCTCTCAACAACTACCTGAAAGGAGGTTGTGGTGAGCTGGGGGTCAGCAGATAACTAGCAATAGGACGAATGGGAATGGCTGCAGGTTGCACCAGGGAAGGTTCAGGTTAGAAATGAGGGGAAATTTATTCTCAGAAAGAGTGGCTGGGCATTGGAATGGGTTGCCCAGGGAGGTGGTGGAGTCACTGTCCCTTAGATAAAGATTAGATGAAGTACTTAGGGACATTGTTTACTAAGTAATGTAGGTGGTAGGGGGATGGTTGGACTAGATGATCTCGGAGGTCTTTTCCAACCTTAATGATTCTATGAGGAACTGTTCATTGTGAATCCATGTGGACTGTGAGAGGTACCATACTCTGTCATCTGGGAAATTGTTGGTGGGTTTGTTTCTTTTTACTCCCTGAACTCTGTGATTCTTTGAATATATAAATATTATTTATTATACAGACAATTGCAAATACCACTACAGATGCCTACAGTGTGAATTAACAAATGTATTACCTATCTTGTAACAAGCAGAAAATTACTATGATCTAGTCCCAACCCCCCTTCTATGGGCAGGGATATGCTCTATGAGACCAGGTTGCCAAAGCCCCATCCAACCTGTCCTTAAACACTGCCAGGGAGGGAGCAACCCCAGCTTTTCTGGGCAGCCTGTGCCAGGGCCTCACCACCCTCACAGGGAAGAATTCCTTCCTAATGTCCATTAGAGCCCATTCTGCTCTAATTTATTATCTACTTTGGGATATATTTATCAGTCTCTTAAAAAGATAAAAAAAGCTAACTCAATACTGCATCATTTCACATTTTATATAGGCAGCAGCGATTTGATATTTGATATTGTAGGGATGGGAACAAAAAGCTGTCAAATGCATTTTAATGTAATGTATTGTGCCCATAGATGTAATGAATATTTGATCAGCCAGAGGTAAGACTGGAATTGGTGTACTTCCTGACAGTCTAAATGAAAACCTTTGGGGCTAGCTCTATTTCATTCACCCACTGATTTCAAAGAAATCTGCTGCAAAGTTCTGCCTTTCTAAAAATCATATTTTTATTAAGGCTGAATAAAAGAAGTCATGGTTCCCTTGGAATCAGGCACAAAGTCAAATTATATTAAAAAGGAGACAAGTATAATTATTTCCATTTTACAGATGGGAAAACAAGAGATCAACTTGATTATCCAAAGTCTCACAGCACATCATTGAGAGCATTTCCTTCTCTCCAGATATAGAAGCAAAGCCTGGCATAGTCACAGAACATTACTGTAATAATTTTGCTGCTTGGGACACCAGCCTTGTTTTTCTCTGTTCTTCAAACAGTTTCTCTCCTATTTTTAAATCATTTCTTCTCAGATGTGAATTATTTGTGTCATAAAGGCAATCCAAGGTCTCAGTTTCACCATCAAGTCAGTGAAAAGCACTGTAAAATGTGAAATAAATATCATGTGTTTAGGTAATCTGAAAACAAATCTCTTCACTTTCATCTTTTTAAATTCTGTCTTAATTATATATTTTAAATTCTCTCTTTTTTTCTATCTTTGTCTGTCTTTCTTTCTCCCTCATTCTTTCTCTTCCCCTCTTTCTTTTTCTGTTGAGGCTAGTAAGTAAAGCTGTTAAAAATAATACAAGGTTTGTTTTTCTAAATATTTAAACAAGAATTCTTTCCAGTAGACAGGAGGAAGAACACTGCCTACAGGGCATGTTGTGCCAGCTCTCCTAAGACATTCCTTGTTATTTTTCAGCAGCCAGCATAATGATGTGGTTGAATAACATTAAATGAAGTAAGATAAACATCACTGTCCTGCACGCCTCTGGCTGAGTCACAGGATCCTTTTCATGACAGCAAAAGCATAAAAAAAAAGAATTCTTTTTATTCTTTTAAAATAATGCGTGAAGGAGATGACTATTTATTCTTCTAGTAGTTCTTTCTTAAGACAGAAGTTTATTAATTCTTAAGTATTCTGTACAACAAGTTGCAGAACTTTTTTTCAGAATCTGCAAACAGATATAAAAGTGGCAAAATAACAAGATGCAAACTGCCATTTTGAGAGGGAACAGCAACAGATATCAATGCAACTTTTTTGATGTCAGAATAATAAAATAGTTTAAGTCTTTCAGTAGCTGTACTTCTCTATTGTTAAGTATATAATACAACAGGTGAAAAAATAAAATCCTGGAAACCTTTGAAGCATGGGTCTTCTAACACCAGTGCATAATTAAGCGATTGGTTCCCCAGAGACGAATGTGAACTTATTCCTGACTTAGAGCATCCAGCCAGCATTCTAGCATTAATCTCTTGTTTATCTCTAATTGCCTCAGTACCATGCTAAACTGGGACCTCACGCTGCAGTGAGAGACATCTCTTGGGGTAACGCATGTGTCTTATCCTTGCCACGAAGGAAGAAGAGCAGAGCACTAGCTCTCCTCTCCCACTGGGTCTGGCAGAGCACTGGTGGAGTGAGGTGTGCTGAAAGGTGGCCAGGGGCTGCCAGGCTGAACAGCTCTCCCTCGCCCCATCTCCATCATGGCTGGGAGCTCTGATAGCTCCTGGACTTCTTTCAGTCTTTGCTTTGCAGGCACAGAACAGCTTACCCTTTCTGCTCTCCATGTGCCATGTGATTCAGGATTTATTCTGGCTCTTCAGTAATGGTGAAGAGATGCTTTATGAGATCTATGGATTTTGTAGATATTTCAGACCTGTTGTAATAACATTCCTCCTGCTGAAACCAGTGGAAACCTTTCTGTTGACTTTACTGAGAGGGGGCTTGGACCAGTGACTTCCTTCCTGTACTTTGGTTTTGTGATCTTTGTCAGTGACTTCCACCTACTGGCAAATGGTACAGGTCACTGTAGTAACCTGAAAAACCTTTTCAGCACAGGGTAGTACCAGGATCTGCTATTTAAATGACAATTCCATAATATTCAATAGTGCCAAAAGTGAAACTTGGTTGCCTCTTCTTTCCTCTAATTTTCTGCTGGTTGGATCGCTAATGTGCCAAGACCTGGAAGTGTTGCAACATCTGTCCCATCTGCCAGTAGTGAAGAAGGCTAAAGGCAATTTTGATGACTCACAGTCGGGGGTGGATTGGACAGTGGAAGTAGTGAGGAGTGAGAATGATGGCTGTGGCTCAAGCACCATCCCTGGGATGGAGCTGAATTTTTATTTTGTTGTAATTAGCACCAGGAGGGTGAATTGGACAACAGTGCCCATCTTAGCACTATTACCAGGTCTTTCCAGGTCCTCCAGAACTCTGTGGAATTTCAGTATTGTTTTTTGTATTGTGTTCACATATGTCAATTAGGGCCTCCAAAGCTAACAAAAGAGAAGTCAGGGCAGGGAATTGGAGAAGGAAAAGGCAAGCAAGAGAACCAGCTGAATATCCCTGCCAAGTTCTGCTGAAGCTATGTGTCTGGCTCTATTATTCAGGTCCCATTGCTTTTGCTGGTGGGCTGTAACTGACTACAGGGTTTTAATAATTAGCACCAGGGCATATGGTTGGTGGATGAACAACTGGGAAATGTAAATGAAATACTAAAAGTATATCAATTAGTATATTTTTCTCACCATGGAACTCTTGGACAGATAGGGCATATATTGTGGGCTAGAATCAGAAAAGGCAGATGTGTCCTCAGTAAGAGAAAGACGAAGAAAGAGAAAAGAACGGGAAAGTGGTGGCCCTAGTGTGCAGTGTTTGGGTTCAGCAATAATAGCAGTGCTGAAAGGGGAGGGAGGTGATAAATATCAGAAAATATATCTGACCTCTGTCTAATTCCTCTGCCATTTTCCAAGGTGAAAGGTTACCAGGCTCACTGTCATGGTGGCTAGGAGAAGTAAGTGCCAGGCAACGGGCAGGAGTCTGGCAGTGGGAGAGTGTACAGGGGTTGGAAGGAGCCAGGGGACAGAGGGGCCTGGCAGGACTGTGGGCAGCACCAGAGAAAGGAGCTGCAGGGCATCTAGAGCTCTGACACCAGCATCACAGATGAATCATCTTTCACCACATTCCTTTCATAAGCAGGCAGCAGTCCACTCCTTCTTCCTCTCTCTCGGACTACTGTGTGCTAAGCTTTCACTGATTGCATATGCTCCTGTTTAGTTAGTGATCTCAGGCTACCTGAGCTCTGGGGATGAGCTTCTGGTGCCTAGGCTTCTCTTAGCCCCTGTCACAAGGTAATTATATTAGGCTTGATGTCCAATTGGAGATCAGTGACAAGTAGGGTTGGTATTGAGACCAGCTTACCGTCTTTATTGGAGACATGGAGAGTGGGACTGAGTGTGGTGGGGTCAACATGCTGCGGGGAAGGAATGCCATCCAGAGGGACCTTGCAGACTTGAGAGGTGGGCCTGTGCAAACTACATTTTCAAAAATTTTCAAATAACTGCAAGTTCAAAAAGGCCAGGTGCAAGGTCCTGTGCATGGGTCAGGGCAATCCCAAGCCCTGGCTCAGCAGAGGCTCAGCAGAGAATGGCTTGAGCAGTCCTAAGGAGAAGGATTTGGGGGTGTGGGTGGACAAGAAACTCAACATGACCTAGTGATGTGCCTTGCAGTCCAGAAAACCAATTATATCCTGGGCTGTATCAAAAGAAGTTTGGCCAGCAGGTTGAGAGTAGTGATTTTAACCCTCCATGCTTGTAAGACACTGCCTGGAGTCCTGCATCCAGCTCTGGGTTCCCCAATTCATGAAGGACATGCTGATGTTTGAGCAAGTCCACAGGATGAAAACAGTGATGGTGAGAGGACTGAAGAAACTCTCCTGTGAAGAAATACTGAGAGAACTGAGTTTTTTCCACCTGGAGAAGGTTCCAGGGAATCCTTATAGCAGCCTTCAAGTACGTGGAGGAGGCCTAAAGGAAAGTTGGAGTGGGAGTGTTTACAGGAGGGGAATGGCTTTAAGCTGAAGGAGGGTAGATTTATATTAGATGTTAAGAAGGGCGGTGAGGCCCTGGCACCAGCTGCCCAGAGGAGTTGTGTCTGTCCTGTCCCTGGCAGTGTTCAAGGCCAGGTTGGATGGGGCTTTGGGCCATGTGATCTAGGGGAGGGAGTTTGCCCATTGCAGGGAGTTTGGGACTAGATAAGCTTTAGGTCACTTCTAACCCAAACTGTTCTGTGTGACTCTATAGCTTGACCCTGGCTGGTGCCTTATCATACTTCTTGCGTTGGTCTGCAATGTCCTGATAGAGACGTATTTAACAGCTGAAATACAGCACATTCAGAGTTGTTTAGGTAGATCTTAGCAGATCTTTTTGGATAGATGCACTTTTGCTATGGCTGTGAATATTTTCCTCCATGTTCTAACTTCATTTTCTTGGTACATTTTATAATTTAATAACATTAGTATGCAGGCAGAAGGATTTCATGGGCACGGAAAGGGGTTTCATGTTTTGAAAGCCTCTGCAAAGTGTTTTTTTCTTCTAGACCCTTTTCTCATATGAACTCCCTACATTCTTTCTGTCCCTCCATGCCCACTCTCCCTCGCCATCTGTATGTGTCGTGTTGCTGAGTGAAATTAAACAGTTACAACTAGTATGAGATTAACTGTGAGCCGTTCTGGATCACCCTATATTTGGTACTGTGTTACGCTTTAGTGGGACAAGTATGATCCCAGAATCCCAGAATGTTGGAATGGACCTTGAAAGATCATCTAGTGCAACCCCCTGACATAGCAGGACCACCTATATTAGTTCACACAAGAACATGTACAGATGGGTTCTGAATGTCTACAGAGAAGCAGACTCCACAGCTTCCCTTGGCAGCCTGTCCTAGAGCTCTGTCACCCTCACAGTGAAAAAGTTTCTCCTTATGTTCATATGGAACCTGGTATGCTCCAGCTTGCACCCATTGCCCCTTCTCCTATTGCTGGCCATCACTGAGAAGTGCCTGGCTCCATCCTCCTGACACTCACCCTTTATAGATATTAATGAGGTCACCTCTCAGTCTCCTCTTCTCCAGGCTAAAGAGACCCAGCTCCCTCAGCCTGTCCTCATATGGAAGATGTTCCACGCCCTTAATCATGATGCTGTACTTGAAACTGGTTTGAGACAAGTGGCTACATCCTATGGAAATAAAAGTTTCCAGAGTGGAGTTTGCATGGCTGCATGTGGGTCAACCTCTGTAACCCGCCTCCTCTGCAGGTGTGATTTCAGCCTGGTGCTGAGGGGCACATGGCCGTCCTTGCTGTTGCCCTGTGAAGTTCTGTGTCTCCAAGCAGATGTACAACCAGCAATCAACCTCCCTTCCTGGATCCACCAGCTTGCCATGCTAACTGTGCACCTTCAGCCACAGGTATCCCTGCCATGAGGTCTCTAGAAAGGTTTGTTATTGTGGACCTCAGCTCCTCCTGGTTCCCTGCACTTCAAAATTATCTCCCACTTCAAATCATCATGTGATAATGTAATGCTTGGCTGAATGAGGTGTATGTAACTCCATGTGCTTTGGTTTCCAAATGCTAAATAGGCTCAAGAAATAAGCAAAGATCACCCTGATAGGTCCTGGCTGCCCTGCAGTATTACACATAGAGTTTTTCTCTGTGGCCTGATAATTTCATCTTTTCTTTAGCCTTTTCCCTGCTAGTGCTGATCAAGCAAAACAACTCAGTCAGTGAGAGGAAGCCACCATTATTTACATATTAAATTTTGATCAAGTGAACGCCCTGATAAACTAGGCCACAGAGGACACAGATCCTACTTGGTTCTTCTTGTAGATTCACTCTTTGGATTCTGTTTTTAGTAAAGGACACTACAAATGTATTGTTCTTTCCACACATTTTTAAACGTGCGGACAAGTTCAAATGAATGTCTGAAATACTTTTAATGGGAAATATTTAGTACCAGACAGAGGAGATGGTGGAGATTTACATGTTACTTCTTAATAGCCCATTAGCTATTAATAACTGCTATGGCTCATTCCAAATGACTGCAAGTAGCAGCAGCAAAGGTGATGTGGGGGTCCTAGAAGGGCAACAAGATTTGGTGAAGGAATAAGAGACATAGTTGTCAGAAAATTAAACCCTGTAGATTTTTCACTTAAATGCCTTGTCAAGCTCTTTACATCAATAATTGCTCCATACATGTCCTGCTCTAATACTCAAATGTGCCTTAATTACATTTTTGCATCATGGATACATTTACTTTAAGAAACCCCAGTATTTCATCTTTCACTACTTCAACATTTGTTGCTAAATTTGCAGAACAGACCCACATTTTCACCTGTTGAGAAATACTGAGATGTGGACCATAAAAAAGCTAGTGTCAACTATATGACCAAGGAGTTGCTTGAAGTCCCAAACCCAGTAGCAACCTAGAGAAAAGCTAAACTGCTTGTAGGTCTCAGCTGGCTGGGACCTGCTGGACAGAAGTACAGAATAATGTATTTAGCATACATGCCTTCTCTCCCACCTCTTAGGAGGGACTGTTGGAGAAAACACACTTTATGGCCACGCTGAAAAAATCAGAACTGGATTTAAGGGAAAATATCTTCCATGTTGAAGGTTTTGCCATAGGATGTAGGACCCCATAGTGGGTGCCATTCACACTGTGCAGTGATAAGGAACCCTCTTCTTTTTTTTTTTTTTTTTTTTTTGCTGCCTTGTCTTGATTCTGGGCCATGGCTTTAGATTAGCCCACAGGGAAAATCTCAAACCCTACTAAGAGTTGGGTTAACATGATATCCTGGGGATCTTCATGTTGAGACAGTCCCTGAATCCCAGAGCTGTCACAGGCCATAATCTGTGACTCTTACTGATTTCCCAGTGGTTAGAGAAATACCTGGTCACTGACTTTCTTATCAGCCAAAATACAATGAAAGAATCCTAACTCATTCCCTCAAAAAAAAAAGCATGCATGACTTCAAATAAACAAGAATTGAAAGGCCAGACAAAACCATATCTAGCCATCTGAAATACAGAACTTTGTGTATGTAGCCTGTATGCCTGAAAGAAATGTTCGAAGTATTCTCTGTAATTACATGAAAAGAACTTTATTTTGATCTTCTTTTCACAAAAAAAGCCCTGCCTGTTAAAGGATGAGCTGAAAAAATGCTTATTGCTGTACATGGGTGAGCAGGCAGGTGAGCTAAAAAAATACGATTATGTTTCTTTCCTCTGTGATTCATAAATCTCCCAAATTTGGGACTGTATTACTATTTGATAAATGAAAGGGGTTTATGTGGCAAGCTTGCTAGTGGAATGTGGATTGTTCAAATATAACATTGAGGGTTATTTTTTCTGCTGAAAACAAGTATTCAGAGGAAATACAGAGCTGATAAAACAATAATTTCAAAGTTTCTCCTTAAACATTTCTAAGCAAACTACTTTTGAAGTGGTGATGGGAGCAGGAGGAGCAGAAACATCTGCAAATCAGTGTTACACTCACTGGGATTAATGCGGTCAGGGCAATCAGGTACAATAGTTTTGTCCCTGATTTTAATTCCTGAATACTCCCCTGAATTTATTTTTCTTGGTTCAGTGAAACTTGTTCTACATGGCAGCCCATTGGGATCAGTGGTACAGAAGAGGCATTCTTTCTAAGTCCTAGGTTTCTGCCGCAACAGGAGTTGTTATTGTGCCTTCTCAGGACTTTTTTAGAAAGCATCACATGACAGTAAAACCTGAGGATGCTGTGTATGTGTTGAACCTCTATATGTTGGTTTAGTAATTCCCAGACAATTCTCAAAGGAGAAATAGTAATCAGTTACTTAGGAGAACAAACATCTAATGCACATAGAAAGCACCCTGTGATTTCAGAAGATGAAGTCTTTGGCAATTCCACCATTTTAATTACACTAGTTAATGCATCACCCCTTCGGATGTTCCAACACAACGGTTTGTGCAGCTGTTGATGAATCAGACTGAGGAGATCATCAGCGTCAGAAAGCACAGTTTTTGGGAGTGTTTCTAAAAATGGGTTCTGTTTATAAGCTGGTTCACAGTGTCTTATGGCATTGCTACACAGACAGCAGTGCCAGCACAACTGAGGACAGGGTGGGAATGAGTAATGGGTGGGAAGGACAAGAGTATCTTAAATTGGCACTGCTGCCAACGACTTTGTCTTTTAGCAGATAAAACTTTGACTTTGTCCTTTATAGCCATATAGTAAATTGTATAGGGCACCATAAGGTGGTATGCAGAATGTAAAGATCTAACAAACAAAAGGTATTGGACAGCAAATTTACCATTTTTTTTCTTATTCTGCCTCCAGTTTGTTGCTGTTGTGTGTATTCAAATACATGGTTTCAACATCACATTTATACCCTTGTACTTTAGCACAAATATGTACATCTCTCACTGATCTTTGTCCAGACCTGGTGTCTTATTCTTGACAGCATGTCCCAGACATGTTGTATTTGTCATTATAGGCTGCTAAGAGTTTGCAAAGGTCTCATTTTTTTCCAGTCCTCCAGCATCTTGGCAACAGGTACAGCCAGCAGCATTCCAGCCTCAGGGGTAAGAGGTCAGCATAACTGCTGATGGCAACAGAAATCTGTAGCCTGTATTTGAAGTGGAGAAGTTATTAGGATCAGCCCATAAAATATCCCAGATTTTGTGTGAGCCCTTCAGTCTGCAAGGTAGTATTCCCTCCTTAAAACACTTCTTGTTGGACCAGCAAATCTGTCTCCGATAAGTCCCACCTAGAGGAGTGACACTAATACCATGGTGTGATGATGGTACAGACTGGGAAATCCAGTTTACTGTTGCAGGTACATGTTTTCCTGTGTTAAACAGCTGCTTTTGCACAAACATGTGCATGCACACAAACATATGTATGCACTTCATCCTTTCTGTATTTGCAGTCTAAATGGCATAGGTGAATGAACTTATGCCATATATGACTTATGGCAACTACATAAATGATTTCCATATCAGCTAATAAGCATGTCTAGTAACTGCCACTCCCAAATGCAGATCCTGCTGAACTCTCCTGGGTCATTAACCCTGCCTTGCCTTTCATCCTCTGTGCAGAGACACAGAATATCCTAGCACCCACATATCCTCCTCACTGCTTTTCTCTCCTCTCTCTTTGGCATAATGTTAGGTGCTGAATTTCATGTGGGTTACACAAACAGAATTAGTATGCTAGGTCAGGAAGTTTTCCTTTCCAAATAAACAAATGCATTGTAATTGTTTTTGCCAGGAGAAAATATAAGCATCACTTGGTTTCAGCATGGGGGATCAGAGGCTGCAGCACCAAACTGGTCATTTGTTTCTCAGTCTGCTCAAGTCTCTTGACTTCAATATGTAAAGAAATTCATGGAATCGCACCTGCTTCCCAGAATGTTTTGAGCTGAGACTAGTACATAAAAAGAGAAATTACAAATTGCCACTAGAAAAGGGAGAAAGAAAAATCAATGCAGGAGTTGAAGCCTTTACAAAAATATTAGAATGTTTCCTTAACCAAAATAAATGTGAGAGCATTTTTTTTCCAATCCTGGATGCACTTATAATATAGAGTTAAATTACAGGCATATGTGTTTGCTGCATTCTCTTAAATATTTCCACTACGCTCTGAATGAAGTGTCAAGCTCTATAATGAATTGGTTTGTTCTTTACAGTGTTGGACACGCTCGTGTTCGCCTGAACTCAATGTGTGTGGGAGGCTCAGCTTCTCAGGTGGTGTTTAACTTCTTGAAAGGCTGGGGCCCTGGTTTCTACTTTAGATGAAGTGTGTGAACTACTTAAAAAAACATATTTTTAGTTTTATGCACAACATTCTTTCTGTGAATCCAGTTACGTGTCAGCCTAATTCCCACACACCTCAAACGCAATTTACCAGGGCAGCAAATGCACGTTCAAATTCCAAATATGCTTTAGTGCAGCACAATGGTTAAGAATTTCTTCTTCTTCTTTTTTTTTTTTTTTTTTTTTTTGCTAGTTAGTGCAGTATTAGGTAGGTCACTCTGGCCACATTCCCAGAATTTAACAGTGGGGGCCTTGTGGAATGCTAAACGATGTGTATAACAGCATTCAGGCTCTCTCTCTGTGAGCCAATCCGTCAAAACATTTGCT
Source organism: Laterallus jamaicensis coturniculus (assembly GCA_022605575.1). Lineage (NCBI taxonomy): Eukaryota > Metazoa > Chordata > Aves > Gruiformes > Rallidae > Laterallus > Laterallus jamaicensis. The sequence continues at coordinate 8,036,856 of JAKCOX010000024.1, read as the reverse complement.
GCTTTGAAAATGTGTTCTTCAAAAAAAATGGGCATATGGAACTTATTAGACTATTTGGTGGAGTTCAGGCAGCAGAGCCCAAGAGAAGCATAAAAACATTTGAGGACACAATTCTACCTTAAGGTAATAGGATCTCTAAACTGTTCTTTTGCAATCAAATACATACAAAATACAGCCGAGAAACATCCTGAATGGAGACATTTGACATTCCAAACAGTCACAAGACCCTAAGTAAAGAACTTGTAATCGTAGTAAAAAAGTAGTGGTTTGATTGCAGCAATGGCTGGTACGTTTGGTTCTGTTTTCTTGGTGGAGTGTATTGATTCTCAGCTCTTTAACAGTTCAAGATGTATTGAGGAGTTCTGACTAATGGTTTTGCTGCAGTGCATTCCTGTGCCTCTGGTGCATTGGCAGTGAGGATCAATCAGTCTCCTTGGAGATGAAAAAAGACAGTGCAGCAGATGAGAGAAACGAATGAACTGCCTTTTTCCAGCACCTGCTCATACCTTCTTCCAAGTGACTCCTTGTCCCTGTCACACAGTGAACACAGAATGACCCCAGAGAAAGCAGATCTTCCTCTCACAGTATTGAACAATAAGGCAAACTGCACCAATGATTTGGTTTAAATTTTGGCTTTGGCAGCCGCTAAAGAAAAAGCACTGGATTTTTCTGCTGCAGGGTACCACTACAGCAGACTATTACATGGAGGTTGTCCTTGGGGACACAGAGAAGAGTGGAGGAATCTGTGTAACCCTTACGCTCTCTCTCCCTTCCTCTCATCTACTCTGTTACTCCTCTGACCATGAACCTTGCCTGTGCGGGGTCTTTACGCCACACCGTTACCTTTGATCACTGACGCAAAGAATTAAAAGGATACCTGTTCTTGTGTAGTCTTTTTCATACCATTGGGTGTTACAGACCAACAAACTATTTATAGATGTCTGACCAAGCTTTTTTGTCTGATAAAAAAATTAAATCTAAGGTTTGGAACTTTGTTTTGTTGATGTATTTGTACTCAAGGATAGTTCTTTTTCTGTGTGGCTGTAGTGCAAAGAAACAAAATGTGATGCTGAAGTATTAAAATTGGATTGGTACCTTTTAAAGTCAGGTTGGTGCCATTCGTTGCTATAGTGTAGTGTGATCTTCATTATCCTAGTGTTTGAACCAAGATTAGAATTACATAGCAGGCTTTGACAGCTGTGGCATTGTTACACAAAATCTCACAATTACTGTTCTTAGCAGGCAAGGTTTGCAGCTGTTGTAGGAGTGATGGACAATATCCCCATCACATAGAAGTACTGTCCTATCAAGTGATCATGGAATCATAGATTCACCTAGGTTGGAAGAGACCCTTTAGATCATCAAGTCCAACTATAGCCTAACCCTGACTAGTCCACTTCTAGATCATGTCCTTCATCCGCACGCCTTTTTATATACCTCCAGAGATCATGAGTCCACCACCTCCCTGGGCAGCCTGTTCCAATGCTTGACAACCCTTTCAGTGAAGAAATTCTTCCTGGTATCTAACCTAAAACTCCTCTGGTGCAATTTCAAGCCATTCCCTCTCGTCCTATCACTTATTACCTGAGAGAAGATACCAATCCCGACATCTCTGCAACTGCCTTGCAGGTAGTTGTAGGGAGTGATAAGTTGTCCCTTCAGCCTTGCCTCTTTTTTCTCTAGACTAAAAAGCCCCAATTCCCTCTGCCACTCCTCACAGGACTTGTGCTCAAGACCCCTCACCAGCTTTATCACCCTACTCTGGACATGCTCCAGCATCTCAACGTTCCTCTTGTAGCGAGGGGCCCAAAACTGCACACAGTACTTGAACTGCGGCCTCACCAGAGCTCAGTACAACAGAACTATCACTGCCCTACTCCTGCTGGTGACACTATTCCTGATACAGGCCACGATGCTGTTGGCCTTCTTGGCCACCTGGGCACACTGCCAGCTCATGTTCAGCTGGTTGTCAACTAACACTGGCAGGTCCTTCTCCTCCATGGAGCTCTCCAGCCACTCTGCCCCAAGCCTCTAACACTGCCTGGGGTTACTGTGACCAAAGTGTAGGACCTGGCACTTGGCCTTGTTGAACCCCATAAACGCTGAAGTTGTTTGCCATTGATATTGCTGAGATACCTGAAATATCTGTCATAAACATCATCTTTGCACTTCTGGTCTTAGCCGATCCAGTCCTGACTTCCTGCTTTCAGTCTCCTGCATTGCTTCCTCCAGGACAGGATGCTGCTGTGTGCATGGACTTTCTTCTTGGGGAGTATGTGGTGGGGAAAGGGCTGGAGACAGGCTGCTCTCTTACTTGCTATGCTCTGGCAGGCAACATGCCTTTCATTCCCTTGAAGCCTGACCAAGCTGCTGCCCATGTGGTGCCCCCCAAGGATTTGTGGGGAAGGATCCTGGCATTCTCAATGCTGATTTACTACAGTTGAGTAAAGCAGCAAAGAAAATAGGTTTTAACCCCCAGACCTGCTAAGGAGGAAGGATGAAACATCTCTGCCTTCAGTCACAACTCCCTGATTGAAACCTCACTGACTCTCATCCAGAAAGCTTAATATGATAGTTGGCAATATCATGAGATTTTATTAGTTGTCATTACAACCAGGAATTCAATCTATCTAGTCTGAAGAAACACTATGTTTTTTTGCTATGCAAAGGCCCTTGAAATAAGCTGCAACATCCAGCAGAAACTTTCCTTTTTATTGTATTCCTTGTATTTGGAAGAGACCCCTGGGACAGAAAAGTTTCCTGGGAACTGGGCACTGATATTTAAGTGAAAACTTTTGAGAAAGGAAATTGCCTGTAATGGTTTTTGCTTGCTTCCACTACCAAGCTGCAGTGAAAGAGTAAATCAAGTTAAACTGTATATATAATCCCAGTTGACTTTATCACTGATTTTTGCCACCTGAAGAAAACCAGTCTTCCACATTCAAGAGATGAATTTTCACGTGACGGTGGCATGACACTGTAGCCACAGTTCTGGAACCAGGCAACATTCTTGCTGTAATGCAGGCAGGAAGAAAATACTGCTTGGATAGACCTTCAGAAGTGCTGCGCTTTGGCCATCTGCCACTCCTTTTGAAGTCAGGGACTTCTCCCATTGTGATAGATTTTAACAGAGTCAGAACAATTTTCAAGTCCTTTAAAAAAATCCCACCCACTACACTCAGTGCATGGTTTTATCAAGGCAGAAGATTTTGGTGTTGGAAAACATTGTGAGATTTTCTAATGCCTTGACATAGACTCCCTGATTCCTTCATGTTATCCCTACCCTTTCAGAGCACCCGTGAGTCTCTTCACATAAAGAGTAGTGCTGCAACTGACCCCTGGAAAACTGTGAGGAGCAACCTCACATGTGAGGAAAAATGTGAGGAGCAACCTCACACAAAGAAAGGAGCAGCATTACCTCCAGCAGCTACACTGGCTATAGGTCTACTAGAATGTAAACTGTAGGATGGTCTCTTCCTATGTGCTGTCTTCCCTTTTCTGATGTGTATCACCATAGTTCCCAGCTGTTCATGGTCCTGAGCTTTTCCAGGAAGCTTAGTCATATAGTACTGGCTTCTGTCCTCATGGCTGTGTTTCTAAGAACCAAGTTGCTCAGTTTGCTCCTCCTTACTATGTGTCAGAGTACAGCATCTGAGTTTTCTTTGGTTGTGGTAAATATGGGTTTGTGTTCAAGGAATTCAGTTATCACGCCTCCAGTTAAAGTTCCTTACTCAGCCTTATGAAGCCTTTAAACTGAATTGGGTTTTCTTAAGTCTCACTGCTTTACTACTCAAATTTCAGTCCTGGAGTAACTAAACATTAAATGCTTGATACTGAGATCTGGGTGTATTCTGCTCTCTGTTGTGGTTGATAGCTACTGAGACATTAGGCTTTGTTCTGCTCAAGTGATTTTATTTATATAATTTCAATTTATTTTACTTTGGTATTCTGCAGCCACTTCCTAAGGGATTTGTGCCTGGAAAAATTAGAAGAATGAGCCATGTAAGTCCATGAGACAGGTTATAAAATAAACATTATACCATGTGTGAGGTAACATTTTTTACTGCAAGTGGCTGCTCTCACTTTCTGGCTTTTAGACACATGGCCATCTGTTTGAAGGCTGTTTGAAGTGGCTGTATTCCAGCATTTATGTAACTTGACTGTAGAAAGGAAATGACATCATTTAGTTTCCTGAAGAATATTACCAATGCCAGAACTGAGGAAATAAAATCAACAATAAATACAATATGTATTTTTAAACCTTTTTTTCCTTTTACAGTAAGCCACTTCTCCTTAGTGGTCTGACCACTTCAAAGCAATGGCAAGCCTAGAAAACTCCATTTTCACTCATGCCATTAGCAATGGACTGCTCAATGGACTCTACCCTACATGTCTATCCCATGACACAGGACCAAACTAGTACAATGGCAAAACCTGTAACATGCCTCCATCAAAAAATAGAGGCAAAAACTAAGAAAAGCAACTTCAAATTTAACTGGGTGAGGCTTCAGTCTTTTCAAGTGACTGTGAAAGAGCAACAGCTATTTGTCATGCCTGGGGAAAAAAAAATCCAAAACAACTGTATTAATATGAGCTAAGCAGCTTAGTCCAAATCCATATTCGGGTTTAAATTGAAAAGACAGCTCATGTTATGGGAGTTTGCATAAAGGCTGTGTATGTTCGGAGACATTTGTTTTAAATCTCCACTGAGCTATAAAGGTTCTCATCTGGTGATTTCAGCTGAACCATGTTGAGTTACATCACGTGGAGGCTTCCTCCTATTCTGTCTTGCCAGGAAATTTTCAAACTTCTTTCTTGGCTGGTAATTCCTGTTTAACTGCCTGCTTTGTCTCGAGAAGTAAGTTGTCAAGTGTCTTATGGACCACTGGATCACCTAGCTAGCAGCTCAAATAAAGCAGAATGGTTATTTACTTCTTGTGACAAGACAGCTCAGGGAGGTGATTCTCCTCTTTCTACTCCACTCTTGAGACCCCATCTGGAGTACTGTGTCCAGCTCTGGGGTCCTCAGTACATGATGTGCAGTTGATTGAGCAAGTCCAGGGGAAGATCACAAAGATGGTGAGAGGACTGGAGCACCGCTCCTATGATGACATGCAGAGAGAATTTAGTTTGTTTTGCCTGGAGAAGAGAAGGCTCTGGGAATTCCTTATAGCAGACTTCCAGTATGTGGAGGGGGCCTAAAGGAAAGCTGGAGAGGGACTGTTCCATTCCAAGGGCATGGAATGATAGGACAAGGGGGAATGGCTTAAAGCTGAAGGATAATTTATTTAAATTAGATATGAGGAAGAAATTCTTTACTGTGAGGGTGTTGAGGCCCTGGCTCAGGTTGCCCAGAGAATCTGTGGCTGTCCCCTCCCTGTTCAAGGCCAGGTTGGGCTTTGGGACATGTGGTCTAAGGGAAGGTGTCCCTACTCATGGCAGGGGAAGTTGGTACTAGACGATCTTTGAGGTCCTTTCCAACCCAAACCTGTCTGTGAGTCTATGATTCCATGATTCTAGACAGTTTTGGTTGGAGTTTACATTTTATTTTCTTTGTGTGAAAGGTAATGCAAAATAGAGAAACCATGGTGATCAGGCCCAGTCATCATGGGTTCATGAAGAGGAGGTCCTGTTTAACTAAGCTGATCTCCTTCTATGACAGGGTGACCTGCTTATTGGACAAGGGAGGGGCTGTGGATGTTGCCTACCTTGTCTTTAGCAAGGCCTCTGATACAGTTTTCTATGGCATTCTCCTAAAGAAGCTGGTTGCTTGAGGCTTGGATCTGCATACACTTTGCTGGATGATAAACTGGCTGGATGGCCAGGTCCAAAGAGTTGTGCTAAACAGAGTTAAATCCAATTAGCAGCCAGTCACAAGTGGTGTTCCCCAGTGCTCAGTGCTGAGGTCACTCCTGTTTGACATCATCATTCATGATCTGTAGGGGATAGAGTGCGCCCTTAGTAAGTTTGCAGATGACTCTGAGCTGTGTGGAGGTGTAGATCTGCCTGAGGGTAGGGAGGCTCTGCAGAGAGGCCTAGACAGCCTGCATTGATGGGCCCAAGCAAATGGTATGAGTTTCAACAAAGCCAGGTGCCTGGTCCTGCACTTTGGCCATAACAAGCCACAGCAGCATTACAGGCTTGGGACAGAGTGACCAAAGAGCTGCCTGGTAGAGAGGGTCGTGGGGGTGTTGACTGACACGCAGCTAAACTTGAGCAAGCAGTGTGCCTAGGTGGCCAAGAAGGCCGATGGCATCCTGGCTTGTATCAGGAACAGTGTGACCAGCAGGGCCAGGGAGGTGATCTTACCCCTGTACTCAGCCCTGGTGAGGCCACACCTCGAGTACTGTGTGCAGCTTTGGGTGCTTGCAGTATAGGAAGGACATGGAGGTACTGGAGAGGGTGTAGGGTAGGGCAACTAGGCTGATTAGGGGTCAGGAGAACAGGTCTTATGACAGAGCTGGGGTTGTTCAGCCTGGAGAAGAGGAGGCTGAGGAAAAGCCTTATGGCTCTCTACAGCCACCTGAGAGGACGTTGTTAGTGAGGTTAGTGTTGGCCTCTTCTCCCTAGCGACTAGCAATACAACAAGAAGAAATGGCCTTAAGCTGCACCAGGGGAGGCTCAGATTGGATATTAGGAAAAATTTATCCTCCCAAAGAGTGGTAAAACATTGGAACAAAGGTATTTGAAAAACATGTAGAGGATGCACTTAGGAAGATGGTTTAGTGGTTCAGTGATGTAGGGCTAATGGTTGGGCTTGATCTTGAAGGTCTTTTCCAACCTTGATGATTCTATGATTCTGTGATTCATGCTCCACAAAACCCAGTTTCAACTGGCAGAATTTTGACATACTGCTGAAAGTATAATTTCAAATCACTTTTATAGTTTTGAGGTATTTCATGTATAATGCTAATACTAACTAATGACATACAAATTGCAATTTTCAGGAGTTATTTTTTATGCTTGACTGTTGTTTATAAAAATGCTTTTGAGAAACTATTCAGTCACCATTATAAATGACAGTATAGCTGGAATTTAATCTGTGACTAGCTTATTAAACTGATTTTGGCTGACTATTTTTAACACTCCTATACTATTCAAAGTCTTTCATAACAAAGTTATTATTCCTGTCAAAAGGAAAGGGGAATGAGATGTAAGGTTTGCTAATGATGACCCTCAATAATTTATGGAATTAATCTAATCTGCTAGTTTATGTTTATGTTTGGCATTGGATACCCTCCAGAATATGCTAAAATCAGAGAAGTCAACCCATCCATTTGAAAACACCACAAAACTACAAAAAATATTGCTAAACTTTCTGCCTTCATAAAGAAGTTAAATTTACTTAATATCAAGGTAGGGATACCTGCTAAATGAGAGATTTTGGCTAACAAACTATGGTCTTATATGTTACTAACAATAGGAATGTCTAATGGAGCCAGAGAAGTGAGAAACAAAGAGGTTCTTTTCCATCTGATAAAGTGTGCAGAATTTTGAGGCTAGAATCAATAAAAGTTGATGATTAAATGCCAAATTTAATGATGGCTTTATTTAGTATGAATCAGTTCATAGCAGAAGCTGAGACTTTTGTCCAGTTGAGTACTTATAAATAAAGTTAATCATGTCAGTGACAACCTGAATACCATTATTTGCCTAACAGCATTAATAAACCATGGAATTGCTATAAGACAATACTGAAACTCATTGATAATTCAGTCAGCACCAAAATCAGTGTATTAGAAAGGTACAGTTTTAAATCCAGTAGTTAGAACTAATAGCAAAAATATAGCGATTATCACAATGAATTTGATCTTGGAGATACTTAGCATAGGAGTACTGCAGTGAAATTAGCATTCCTTGAAGACACTAATTGTATTCCTATAAACTAGCAGTAAGGCTACTGAATCACCAAGCCTCCTGAATCTTCTGGTTTTGAAGGGTGAACGTGATATAGTCTTAAGGGAATGTCTGAAACAATGAACTCCTTTTTGACCAAATGCCCAGAAATGAATGACTGGCTAAATATAAATCTCTGCATTTTCTCCCAGTTACAGCACCTCTGTGATAGCCTAGTGAGTCTGAAAAAGCCAGACATGAAATAAGAAATAGAAAGTCTTTTAAAGACACTTCTTTGAAGGATTATAAACTGCATTAGATAGATTAATTGATTTATATATTTTAATCCTTATTTTCATATTCTTCAAAAGCTCCTTTTACATTCAGTATAGAGGTTAGACAGGGATTTGTTCTTAGCAGGAGGGATATGAAGAAATCAGGTTCCATCTTTATTCCTGACAGGTGTACTGTGTGCTTTTATATCAGTCACATAATACTGCAGTTGCTGTGCAATGAAGAGCACCAGTTTTACCCCTGCTTACAGGGAGACTGGATCAAGATGTGACAGTCAGTAGTAAAAAAGCAAGGAAATGTGACAGCAAAGGATAACTATTTCACAGTGGTTAGTTTTGGTTTGTTTTGGGGTTTTTGTGTGTCTGTGTTTGGGGTTTTTTTTGTGGGTTTTTTTTTCAAATCAAGAATTTTCATATTTGGTCAAAACAGAATGTAGATTTTAAAGAAAAAAAGTGTTGTTTTCTTATCTAAAGGAAAAAGATGTGAGCAGCACAGAGCAGATGGAGCTTTATTAAAACCTATATAAAGCGGATGTGATACCTGCTTATTCTAAGTGCTGTGGTAACATGCTGACAGACATATTTGTTAAAGTGTAGGACACTTCCAACTTCAAAGTTAGCCTTATATGACCTCCTTCTTCCTTAATGTATTTTTTACAAAGCATCAACATGAAATGCACCTAGAAAAACAAAGATGTTGTCATTGTAACTGTGCAAGCTGAAGTAACATCAAGGCAGGATCCAGCCAGCCTCTATTTGTGCACATCTATAGAGCATTCCAGTTCATAACCATTATTTCTGTGCCTCACATCAGTAGCAATAGAATGTGACAGGCTATTAGGCCCAATGAATGGGATTGTCCCCTCTCTGTTATCATTGTAGGGAAGGATGATCTTCATAAAGTTCCAAGTATTCATACACCTATGTTAAAAGTAGTAAGAATTTCTACCTAATATACATATGCATTTAGCCAGCTGATTTTCCTTAAAAATTCACGTGCTTCCAAATTTATTGGAAGTGGTGACGCTCTCTTCAGAAAGTTTTATAGTTATGGAAAAATGTAAACCTTTTTTTTTCCCTCTAAAGAAACCAGGACCAATTGGTGTCACTCAGATCTCACACTGCTTTGGAGCCCTAGCTGAGTAAACCAGAGTTGAAGGGTCCTGTAATTTGAACCATGTCGTGGGTTCAAATTTAATTGGAGAATCCTGTCGTTTTCTAGATTACCAGCTAAGGTGTGAAAAGTCTCAAAACCCTGGGAACCTTATTTCAAGCTATTTCATAAGAGTTCTGCAACTAGGCATGGACTCTGAGTGACCTCAGTAGAACTGTGGCTCCAGAGTCTTACTGGGGAATATAGAAACCTTGGCATGCCTAACTCTAATGCGATTCTTGGTGATAAGTTTGTTTCAAGCACAGAGCCTCCTGAGCCAGCAGGTGAGCTGGCAGAAAACAATGCATGGTTCCAAAAAAGCTCTTTTAATATTTTTGGCAGGAATAGTGGTTCATGAAAAACGATGCCATTTTTTTGGGAAAAAAAAAAAAAGCAAGCCATTAGTAACATTAGTGTGTCTCCAGGACTTTAATTTGTATTCCTAATTGACTGCTTTGAATTGCACAAGCACACAATATTGAGGATTTTCTGATGGAGTCACCTCTGCTCTCATTATTATGGCTGTGGTCACAAGCTGAGCAGGGATTATTCAACCTAAATCCTCAGCAGGGATATATTTGAGACATGAAAATCTATCCCACAGGAAGAAGCCTTAGACCTAATAGCATCAGAGGAATACTAGTAAAATACTCTCCATAAAAGTGGAAAAAAAATGGTTGTAGGTCAGAAAATATGAAATGAAAAAGAATGCAAAACATAGTGTGTGAATCCATTTCCAACAGACTCTCAGCTGCATTTCTGCAGCGGTTATATAATTTAAAGTTTCTGTAAGGATTTTTGTGGTATGGAGGATTTAGTATTTTGAAATTTGGTTTTATTTAAGAATGGGATGAAACTCCCCTGACACAATTCAAGGGTGTTTTCGTGTATCCTATCACTTGTTACTTGGGAGAACAGACCAGCACCCACCTGGCTACAACCACTTTTCATGAAACAGTAGAGAGTGATAAGATTGCTCCACAGCCTCCTTTTCTCCAAACTAAACAATCCCAGTTCCCTCAGCTGCTCCTCATCAGACCTGTGCTTTAGACTCTTCATCAGCTTTGTTGTCCACCTTTGGACACACTCCAGCACTTCAATATCTCTCTTGTAGTGAGGGAACCAAAACCTCAAGGTATGGCCTAGCCAGGGCTGAGTACAGGGATAAGATCACCTCCCTGGCCCTTCTGGCTACGCTAGTTCTGACACAAGCCTGGATGCTTTTGGCCACCTGGGCACACTGCTGACTCAACTTCAGCTGGCTGGCAATCAACACCCCAGGTCCTTTGCTGCCAGGCAGCTTTCCAGCCACCCTTCCCCAGGCCTGTACCATTGCCTGGGGTTGTTTAGCCTTGTTGAAACTTACACAGTTGGGCCACAGCCCATCAATCCAGCCAGTCCAAACCCCTCTGCAGAGCCCTCAAGCAGATCAACACCCCCACTCAACTTGCTGTTGCCTCCAAACTTCCTAAGGGTGCCCTTGGTCCCCTTGTCCAGATCATCGATAAAGTACTAAGGAGAATTGGCCCCAGCACTGAGCCCTGGGGAGCACCCCTTGTAACTGGCTGCCAACTCCATTTAACTTCATTCAACTCTGTGGCCTGGACACCCAGACATTTTTTTAGCCAGAGAACACTACACCCATCTGAACCTTGAACAGCCAGTTTCTGCAGGAGAATGTTGTGGGAAACGGTGTCAAAGGCCTTGTGAAAAGTCCAGGTGGACAACATCCACAGCCTTTTATCATCCACTGATGAGGGAAATCTTGTTATAGAAAAAGACTAGGTTAATCAAGAAAGAGTTGCCCTTCACAGACCCATGCTGACAGGGCCTTGTTTCCCTGGTTGTACTGTACATGCTATTTTGACATCAGAAAAACAATAATGATTTAATAATTTTTCCCCCTATCTTCCTCGTTTTTTTTTTTCCTTCTTTAATGAGTATTTAGATGAAAACAGCAAGAACAAGTGGTAAATATAAATAAGGAAAACGGCAACAAATGAAAAGTTCTGGTCAGTAGGATTTTCCAGGAACAACATCCAGGAAGTATTTTTAAATACTTTTGGAGAACTTTAAGCAATATTCTTGAAATTGGGTGTCTCTGAAAACTGCTTAGGCAGTGAGAAAGCCATGTTTACCACAAAACAGTTCCTGACTGCACTGTGTATCTACTCACTTCAGCAACATGTTTTCCACCATCAGCCCTTCAAAATCAGCAGCACTGCTTCCTCCTTATGCCTGATCTGGCATTCTCAGAACATGCATGTATATAACTTTATGAATTAAGTATACCTGAACCTGGCAAGGCACAATCAGCTAGGCATGGAACTGCACCTTCCCACATTTCTCAGATGTGAAAAAAAGTATTTCGGAGAGCTTTCTTCTCCATTCTCCAAAACAGAGAACTTGGTCTGCAAACAAATGGGGTTGGTAAAGCATTCCTGTGATGTCAAAACTTACTGTAAATCCTTATTCAACAACTTGGTCATTGATTACAAAGTTGAAATATCCTTTACACTAACACCACAGTCCTATAAGTAGCTTTCTATTTAGCCAGTGTTGACTTAGCTCATTCCTGCCTCCTCTGTTGCCTATTCTCACAGCCCACTTTGGAGTGTTGTTGTGATAAACTGGATGAAGATTGCATACAGTTTATAAAAATTCACCCCAAACATTAGGGGCAAGACTGTGTGTGGGGTTGTTTCCAGCAGGATCTACTGAAACCATACAGATATTTGTAAAGGGACAAAGTGACAGGGGTTGCTATGGCTGAAGACTCTGGACAAATTAAATCCATACAGATTGGGAATGAAAATTTACCTTTAATGTGTATAAAATGCTTCCCTTTTGAGGCCTATTTTTCTAAGGCAAGATTAGCAGCCTTAGTTGGGATAAAATCCCATTTACATATTTGAAATAGTATTTATATGCCCCTGAAGGAAGATTGGTTGCCACCCCTGGAAGTGTTTGTCAGAGCAGTGTGACTCTGTGCTCTCGCTGCCCCCAGACCAGGCAACACTAGGACTGCACATGCCAGGGCCCCTCGGCTTCACAGCGAAGCCCAGAAGGGTATTTATTCTTCTGTAGCCTTCAAAAACAGGAAGTGACATTTCAAGTAACTGCAGATTTACTGTGAGCCCATGGCTGGTCCCTCTGCATTGTCCTCACTTTCCTGTTTGAGCTCCGAGGAAGTGGCCAGGGTGATGGGGGAAGGGAGACCTCCCTGCAGTGCTTCTCTGACTGCAGCCTACTTACTTAGAGGAAGAGTGATGAAAACATATCCAACCCTTGCCAAAGGCTCACAACAAATATTTGACATCTCACCCATAACAACAAGCAGGAGTTAAAGGTTAAAACACACTCAACCAAAGTGTTTGGGAAAAGGATATGTTTATGTCATCAACTTCTCTCCGGTTGTAAAGGAACAGTGTCTGACAGTGGAATGGGCTCTGAGCTACCAGAAAAACACACAGTGGTGTAGTGCAACTATCTGTGAACAAGAAAAGCAACAACTGGGTCTATACATTTATATTTTCATACTCAAATGCCCTTTTTAACTTTACCACCATTCAGATGGGTAAATGGGGAGTGTACAGGTAGACACCACAGGCTACTTTCTTTGCCTGTGTGCATGTGGCCATGATTTATTACACAAATACTCTGATTTCCCATGTAGTATCACTTTTGTGGGGAACTGTCACTAAGGAATGAGACAATTGGTGTTGCTCATTGCTCTCACATACTTTTCGGAGCTAAAGAATCTGAACTAGTAATACTTTTAAGGTAATTTATTGGTATTCTGCAAACTGAATGAAGACAAGACATCTTTGCTGTTAAGTGCCAAAACACAACAGAGGCTACTTCAGCCTATATAATGCTAATACTTTGGTGATTGTACTTCAGGAAAAGTGATTCTGCTGGCCATTGCTTCTTCAGTCTGCTGAAAATGTACCTGAATATGGGAGGATCTGCTCCATGAACTCAAATAAGATTCTTGTTCTTTATCATTTAATTTCTAGTCATACTCAGTGGGAGATTGACAGACCAAGACTAATCCTCAAGATGGAAAATCAGTCTTATCCCGCAGTATGAATATAATTCGTATACTGTTAGTTTTCTCTTGGTATGTATTACCCAGTTGTTAGCTAGCTGGGATCTACCTCACATAGCTTGGGCAGTTTAGATCAGGTACTAAGAACTAGCTGTTTCCTTCACCAATACTGAAGAGGCACAGGATCTGTTAGAAGAAAATTAACTCTACATGCTCTTCTATGTGGATAGATCACTGATTATAAAATTTATTGTAAAACCATATAAATGGATTATACTAAATTTATGATTTTTAGCTAATATTAAGTAGGTAGAATCTTGCAGTAAGTACTGATTTTTCCTATTATTTTGCACAAATAAAACTAAAAATAACTTTGGGATAAGAATTAAAGGCCGGTATTAATCCACTGTGAATGTGTCTCATTCATTAAGAGAAAAAAATGCACCAGTGCATAATCATTCATAGAATTCTGTATTATATGCCAACAAGTTGTAGCATGAATATAAACATTGTGCTGGCAGGGAAAGAATGACTTTTGGAAATTTTCCTCTCAGAACAGGCAGAGCTGCCAAAAGCACCTGCAGAAAACAAAATAAAGTAGAACAATATATCAAATTAGTGTTGCAGCATAGGCTTTCCGATTCATGTTCTGTCAGCTAGAGGTTATCAACATTTATTTAGTTGTGTGTATTAGACAATACGCCTTGAGATATAGACATTGTGCTGGTAGTCCTCATTTATAAAACGAAACAGTCTGGAAAGTTATTCTAGGATGCTTGATTATTTTATTTTTAGATAAACCCTTCCTCGTTGGTGGTGTTGTGTTCTTTAGTTCACTGTCAAAAATATTTTGCCTTAATGATTTTCTCTTTCCTGCCCTTAATTGTCATTTGAGGTCACAGGCAATGAGAGAGGTACCACTGAGCCTAAAGACTAGATTCAGATGTTGAAAAGAAGGAATTAAGACCTGCGGTGTATACGTAAATTAATATCTCTTCCTCTTACCCCCATTAGGCCAGCTCCTCAGTTCTGTGTTTGAATACAAGGGTTTCTGTGTCACCATCATGTCAGTTGTCAGCATGCACTGGTGACAATGGAGCCTCCCAACAGGCCTGGGGAATCCTGAGTTTTTCAGCCAGGCATTTCCATTTTCCTCTTCCGTACCTCTTCCACATTTCTCCCTTGCTGCTTTAGTCTCTTATTTTGCTGTCCCTTCAATGGGAAAGACTGAGGTAGGCACTTCATACTGCACTGTTCAAAATTTACGATGTCTGCTTGACAAGAGAGAAATCAAAACCTTCCTCCAAGCTGAAGGGAGGAGATGTGACCTTGTTATTCTACACCCTGGGTGCTGCATTAATCACGGGACTTAGACAACGTGGAAGAGGGAGACAAAGACATTAGCCAGGTGGCAGGAGGTTCTGAAAGAAAATGCTTTAGCAGTTATGCAGAAATCAAAACTGAGATGAGAAAACCACTGTATCTGTTATCAGAACAGAACCATTACTTATGCAGGTATTATCTCCCCCTTTTTCACTATATTCCTTTGTCTAAAATCACAAATTGCCCTCTCACCATCCTCTGTTCCAGTTGCTAACATTGCAGTTGTGCTTTTTTCCTTTTGTATCTTCATTAATGCTTTATGCCCACTCAAAGGAACAGGAAGCAGGGTGAGGGAGTGGGGCAAAGGACACTGCTCTCAGCAGACTCGAGAGACAGGCACTATGGATTAGGAGAAATTGGTACGAGGTTAAGAGAATAAGCGTGAATTAAATGTCAGCTTTCAGGGACAGCAGTGCTTTAAAATAATCTGAGACTAGAAAAGAGGCTGTTCAGTGAAAAGAGGTCTCCACAGGCCACCTGTTTCTTTGCAGAGTTACAAAAACAGTGATCATAGGTCCATGATCCAGGCAAATGCAGGCCAGTGACCTCAATAGAAATGTACTTCTGCCTACCAGCCATGGATCTGGTTGAATAAGGTCAGCTGAATTGTTTTCAATGGAATATCCATTCTCATTTACTGAAGTTTGTATAGAGCATATTTGTTATTCAAATGGAAGTTCTATACTATTAAACAGCTGATGATACCATCACATTGTCTTTAATTGTAATTTTATGGTACATAGTTTAACGAAGCTTCAGTGACATCTAAAATCTGTATTGAGAAAACCATGTTAAATAACCCCCCTGGTTTTCCCCAATCAATTTCTTTTACAGACTGCTGCTTTTTGAAAAGAAATTATTCAAGTTTTCATATGTCTGCCACTTGAAACTATTTTCTTAATATGCTCCATTTGTAAAAGTGGAGGTTCACGTCTCTACTTTGAGAGTGCTGTCACAGGCAGCCACACAAATTACAAATGTAGTTATTATTAATGATTTGTTTTCCTTGGGAACAAACAGACGTGAAAGTGTTGGGGTTTTTTTCTTAGCCTTGTGGCTCAACCATGCAGTCACACCTTGTCATTGTGGTATAATTTTAGAATGTCTTCCAAGCTCAATTCAAGCTCTTGGCTTTGATAGGATAGACATAACTGCTCTGTCCCTTGAACTGTGACCTCAAAGAACCAGGCTTTTTCCTTCCCTATGGAACCATGTGATTGCACTCTCAGCGGATAATTTTTCCTGTATTCTTTTATGGTATTTCCTACACAGGAAAACCCTCCTGTTATCTCATTTTAAAAGATTACTAATGAGAATTTTCTTTTTTTTTTTTTTTAAATATGTTTCTTCTTCCCTTTCATTGCTTATCTAAAAACATAGGCTTTATAGGAAGTAAGGGATCGCATATGTATTTTTTTCACATAGGACAGAAAATAAGTAGTAGTAAATACAATAATGCAGCTATTAATCAAGGATCTTCACCATTATATAAAAAGAAAGATAGTTAAACAGCAAAATTGACAATTGCTGCCAAAACAGAAATAAGCCACAGTTTAATGTCATTAGAGAAAATATTCCATTCTCAGACTGTAAATTTCAACAGGAAACAATTTTCAGGGAGAACAGTTTGTGCAGTTACTCACAAAGACACAGCTAAGACTCATATCTTTATGTTTCTGCTCGTATTTTTTGTTTCTGCAGTCATGGTTTCTTAAGAAAACAATTCAAGCAGACTTCAAGGGCTTATGATGTGCACGAGGTTCTCAGAAACAAAAACATGATAAACAGAATACTGAGTTTATGCCACTGCATCTGATGAAAGAATCCGACTCGACATCTCTTACAGTTGCTGTGCTAAAGGAAGCAGGCTGCCTTACTCATGAATGAAAATCAGTGGCAATGTCAATTCCAATTTTGTTGGGAAAAAAGACATGGGTTTTTTAGTATGAAGATACATAATCCATTCATCATGCATACAGTGTACTTTTAGGTGACACTGCATGTGTTTATATAGAAGTACATCTTCCTCATGCTGAAAAAAAAATCATATGCATGAGCCAAATATTTCTGTATATGAACAACGAAGGACTGAATAAATCAAACTTCTGGTTTAATCTAATTTGTATTTATGAGAATGCACATTCACAGCTCTTTCATTGCTTGAAAAAGGGATTTTTAAATAAGTGCTGCTGACATACATAAGGAAATTCAAATCATTCATTCCTTAGTTTTCAGATCCTGAAAGTGGGAAATTCATGAAAGAAAGGTTTTCTTACAATACTTTCCTTAGTGACGTCCACAGAAGACTGCTTTCTCCTATGTGAATTTTGACTACTTATGTTTCCAGGCATCTGACTGCAAATCCAAGATCCTGGTCCTAAACTGAGTGACTTCATATTTTTGTATGCCTTTGCAATTCTTTTGCTAAAGTCACTCTCTGATTCAGCTCCAGGGAAAATTAAGATTTTTTATGAATGGTAGTAAATTTACCTCATCAAATCTTGGTAAAGTAATGATACAGGTGGAGTGGGATGTTTTTGCCATTACTGGAAAGGTTACAGGACTCACCTCGTAACATAACATTTTGTTTAAGGAAGTGTACTTCTTTTCACCTACTAATGACCCATCCTGAATGACAAGAAGATGACCACTAGTAACTACTTCTTTAACTTAGGTAATACAGGTACGTATTTTTAGAAGTGAAGGGTCTGAATATGATATAAATACACTATATTAGCAGAGTATAACATTTATTTTTTAAACACTATTCACTAAAATTCTCTTCCATTTCTCAAGATGTGTAGCAAGATGTTTATCAAAATGTAAAGGATTGGTAAAATTTGCTATGTTTTCAAAACTAGGACAAAAGATAAAAATACTCTAAATTTTTTGGTCAAAGTATACCCTTTTTGCTAAATTACAGATACACCCTCTGTCAGTAGAATCTTCCTTTGATATCTAGATGTAGCATGAAGATGTAGCCTCTTGATTACTTCCGGCCAAAAATCCATAGATAATTTTGATTTTCCAACAGGCATTTAGAAAGCCACATACAGTTCAAAAATCCCATTTTCACAAGCCTGGAGTTCATGCCATTTTTCCATGTACTATAAACCTGGCCTGATTGTATCTTTTGTGATGTACCATGCTCTCACACGTAAGTCTCTGATCTTGCTGGAAATTTTTCTGCACCACCTATTTTACAACATCTTTTGAACAAAAAAATGCATTGAGCTTCCTCAGCCTTCCTCATAATTCCTTGAATCACCATTGCAGATCTATCTGAAAATTTTCCAAGTTGACAGCTTCCTTATGAAAAGAAAGTGTTGATACCAGATCTGGTAAAATTATTCCAATGAAAGGCTCTGTATGAAATTACTTCCCTACTCCCAACTTCAGGTTTCCTGCTAATGCATCTGAGAATTGCATTTAGCTTCTTACACAAGCAGCATATGTTTGAATATGCTTTTTAGTGCTGCTGCTTTCCAGGATACAATCTTCTACTCTAACAGTGTGCCTTGCAGCCTGTCTTTCTAGGCATATGTCAGAGCATTTAGCTGTGTTATAAGTGACGCTGCTGAAATGAATATGTCTTAAGAAGTCACCCAGACCAGTCTATATTGGTTCACATCTCATTTACCTCTCCAATGATTCATGATGGGAAATACAGATATTGCTAAGAGTTTATGCATTTTTGTCAAATTCTGATTTGAACGGACCCCATTAGAAACACCCATTTCCCCCTCACAGATATTTTTTTCCTGATATACAAGCTGCCCAGGACTGCCATAAGGCAAGATTTCTTGCATTCACTGTAATGCTTTTCTGATGAAACAGTCTTTCCCTGATCTTGCCTGTGGTTGATCTTAGTTTGCCATTTTTCAGGTTTTTAAAAATGCAGTTCACGGAGTGCATAAGGTCCTCTCTAGTTCTTTTTGGAACAAAAATTATGTGATTTTCTAGGAAGATGAACTAATTCCAAATTCCACTTCATTCCAAACTCAGTACAAAAACACAGATTCACTAAGATTTTTTTGCCTGGTATGTTCAAATAATTCAAACTTTCCATCTTTAATTTTACCAGCCATGAATTTTTAGTAATTTCTTTCAGTTCCACTTTCCTTTTTCTGTGTGTTTATCCAGTATTATTATTTTTGTTGGCCTAGTATTTTCCACAACCACATACGTACTTGGCTGTTACAAATATGTTCATTCCCCTTGGTGTTGATTTTTCTTTTTATAATTACAGCCACCTTCAGTAATGATTTTCAGTTTGGAGCATCTAGGAATGATTCTTTACCTGGTATCACAAAGAAGGATTGAAGGATTCCTGATCAGGATTTGTTCTGGTTGTTACAGCAAACTGTATCAGGCCCAGGATTGCTACAGGAGTGCTACTGACCACCTTGAGGCGCAGGAGACATTTTCTTTTTCCTTCCTTTTCAGTAAAGTGCAGAAAAAGGCAAAAAGTGCCTTCCTGTAAGCACTTAGTAACTTACTACAACTGCTTGGGGGAGGTGGCAGTGTATCAGGCAAGGTGCTGTTAGTATTATACGTCTTGTAGATGCTTAATGTAGTATTCAAAATTGAATTGATGTCCAGGTGATTAGTTAAGAAAGAATTTCCACACATATTGGATTGGCAGAAAATGTGGTATTTTTTGAGGCCCATGGTACACAATTTGGTGAAGCATGTTCAACTAATTCAGGAATGTTGTTGCTGTGACACTGGAAAGACCATGCAGCAGCGGAGGTAATTCCTTCCAGTTCTTTGGATTTAAGTGTTTCTTTCTACTCAATTTTTTTCTTTGAGAGACTGGATCTTTTAGAGCACCCAGTATATATATTAATCAGAACTGTATTCTGCTTTCACATGAGGAGAGCATAAGTATGCTTTTATCTACTTGATCTACTTGATCTACTTGTACAGCACCCAAACTTCCTAAATTGACATTCTGTAGATGGTCACATTTTTTCCTAGAACGTTTTAGGAAGTAGAGGGACTGCTATTTCTTTTTCCCCAGTCTATTCATTAGCCTTATTTCGCTGTCTTAGAGTTATCCCATTTTGTGATTTATAACTTAATACATGAATTAGTATACAATAAAGGTCCTGTCTTTCTAAATTGTTTGTAACTCTAAACCATATAATATCCCTGCTGCTTTTCTTAGTCTGTGACCAATGAGTTTAATATCAGGTCATGTGAGTCATACCACTGCAGTTGAGTAATACCAGCTAGCTCAAATATCTTTTCCCAAATTTGTATTTCCAGTTGCCCTGACTCCCAGAATTGCTATAGGAGTGATGATTGTTTTTCTCATCCCCGTTCTTGATGTTTCGATCTTTTTATGTTTGTTCATATGAACTTGCAAGTTCTTCTGCACAGACTAGAAGTTACTTAGGATGTCCTTTTCTTTTCACAGAAAAAAAAGTAATCCAGAAGTCACCTATTCTACCTGCCTAGAAAGTGTCCCCATTATTTATATTTTTTCTGGAGGAGTTTCCCTGAAATGAAGATATTTCATGGGTAACTCCAGCGGAGGATTAAAGTTGGGAAGCTACCTATGCCTATGCCTGACCTCTGAGTGTGTATATTTTCATTTATGATAGATAATATTCATCTGGTTCAAATAAGCAACTTACCTCCTGGATATAGACAAGTGCTAAATAAGACTTCAAATTTATGCCTGGAATAGATGTAGCAGAAAACCATTGTGAAGCCAAAATATTATTATAGTAACAAGGAGACAAACACATCTTAAACCAAGAAGACTGATGAGCTGGGATTAGTAACAGTGGTGTTTTCCCACCTGATATTCAGAGAAATGCAGTTCAAATGTGCCCATCTGGCCTGCTCAACATGTTTGAAGACTCCTGGCTATTGAACCAATATTTTGGTCTAAATGAGAACCCCAAAATTACTACTTTTGAGTATACCAGGGTGAGATAGCGGAGTTTGTCATGGGGAGCTGGTGGAGGGTGTCAATTGCTGCATTTTCTTTGAAAGATCAAGAGTTTCTCAAAAGTAGTAACTTTTATAGTTTTGTTGTAACCAGAAAGACTAGCTAAGCTTTGCACTTCTCACTGATCTAGTAAGAAGGATATGTTTTCACAGAACCACATCATTAATTTGCTGAGCAAAGAGCATTGCTTATGGGATATGCTGTGTGCTGACGAGGTTTAATACTTCGGGGAAGAGGACTTTCTCTATTCCTACTTGTATCTGCAGTCAGCAAAAGTTCTTGGGGTTCTTATGTCCCTCTGCAGACTCATTTCACAGAGGCTGGTGTTGAATTCTGAACACTTTCTAGATGTATTATGAATATAGATATAAGCCATGCTGCTACAGAACTTAAATTCCTCACACAAACCCACTCTTGAAGGAAAAAAAATCTCTGATTTAATGACAACAATATGTTAAAAATGAAGATACATGCAAAGATGAAACTCAAACTATCCCATAGGAGGGATTTGGAAGTTGGTGGTGAACAGAGAAACGAGATCTTCCTGTTGCTCCTGTGGTAATACTTCTCAGACTCTCTGCAGGCCCAGGGATGAGAGAAAGAAAGAGAGAATGTGAGTATCTGTCCAAGCCACCAGCAGCAACATAAACACCTTGTGCACATTAACAACATTTAAGGAAGATATTTATACAATACAAAAGTACTGCACCTTTCTCTGTGTACACATCATCATGTGGAAAGATCTGTTATCTTCAGGGGGAAGCTCTCTGAGGCATGTATTAGCTGTGAGGGAGAGAAAGGTAGCTCCAATGGATTACACACACAGGTTGCTAGAGCAAAGTCATGTTTGGGGCTGTTGCTGAGGATCAAAACATTATTTCATTTTGTGACAGATGGACTCCAGACTTCTGCATAGTTATCAGGAGAACCAAAGCATTTGCAGATGTGCTTCCCTCTATCAATACTAAAGATTACTTCAAAGAAGAGTTCATGGAAGGCCATAATAAGAGAGTTCAGGCATGTTTCCTTGCTCTTCAATGTTACTAT
Source organism: Laterallus jamaicensis coturniculus (assembly GCA_022605575.1). NCBI lineage: Eukaryota > Metazoa > Chordata > Aves > Gruiformes > Rallidae > Laterallus > Laterallus jamaicensis. The sequence goes on along the minus strand of JAKCOX010000024.1, from coordinate 8,015,131 downwards.
TGAACTGTATTGAGCTGCATTGAAGGTCATCCCTTCTGTGTTCACACATGATGTGGCTTTAGAAGCAGTCTTTTCTGCTTTGCTTCCCAAAGTAATAGTATCCTTGTGATATAGACGTGATTGCAGTACATGAGCTGGCTATTGTCTAACAAGGCCTCCTTCTTCCAGATGGAATGCATAATTTTTAGGAAAAATTTGATTTCGCATCTACCCTTTAATTTAGTTGAGTAATAGTTGCGTTTCAGCAAAGCTTAATTAAAATGAGATAACCTCATAAATTCAACTGGATTGAGTTATTCCACGTATGTGAATGTTATCGTGAGCTTGCGTGGAACTTGTCTTATTTGATTTCATGCTTCACAAAAACCAAGCCAACTGTAATTACAATAAATAACATTCTTCCATTAAGGTTCAGGTTCTGGTTGCCTGAGCCTTGCTGAACGGAGTCTTTATAATGCAAATTTTGTTGCTAATATGGAAGAAATGCAGGTAGAAAAATTGGTCCTAGTTAGATCAAAAGCAGTAATACCTCACGTGGCATATAGTACAGATTTTATATTAACTTATGTCACTTGCTAATTGTTCTATTTCTAAGAAGAGTCAAAGTCCACATTCTCGACACCTTCCATTAGGGAGCTATAGCCAGCAGAAGAGCTAGACTGAGCTTTCTCAAGGCTGTTCAAACACATTTCCCACAGTCTGTCTTTGTATATCATATGTTCTCAGCTGAGATCGTCTTCATAGCTGTTTACTGGACATCCCCCAATATGTTAATGTCTGTCTTGTACAGCCTCCAGTTTTGGGATCCTCAATACTGCAGGTTTGGCCCCTGAATAATCACTTACTCAGACTACTGACTATATGCTTGCTTATACCACCCAGTGTGCAGTTATCTTTCTTGGCTGCAAGGGCACACCAGTGACTAATGTTCAGTTGTGAAACCCAACTGTGCCTTCTACTGTGTCAAAACCAAGCATGACCAGCAGGTCAAGGGAGGTGATTCTTGCCCTCTACTGTGCTCTCATAAGACCCTACTTGGAGCACTATGTTCATTTCTGGGGTCCTCAGTACAAGAAAACATAGACCTGTTGGAGCAAGTCCAGGGCAGGACCACAAAGATGGTGAGAGGGCTGGAGCACCCCTCCTATAAGGACAGGTTGAGAGAGAAGGTTGGAGAAGAGCAGGTCTGGGGAAGACTTTATTGCATCCTTCCACTACCTGGAGGCAGCCTACAAAAAAACTGGAGAGCACTTTTTACAAGAACATGGAGTGACAGGACAAGGGGGAATTGGCTTAAGATCAAGGAGGGTAGATTTAAATTAGATTTGAAGCAGAAATTCTTTCAAGGGGGAATGGCTTGAAGCTGAAGGAGAATTTATTTAGATTATATATTAGGAAGAAATTCTTTACTGTGAGTGTGGTGAGGCCCTGGCACAGGCTGCCCAGAGAAGCTGTGGATGCTCACTGATGCTCACTGATGCTGTCAGTGTTCAGGGCCAGGTTGGATGGGGCTTTGGACCATGTGGGTGTCCCTGACTATGACAGGGGGCTGGGACTAGATGAGCTTTGCTGTGTTCACTGCGATCAGGCGCACAATCTGCTCAACATGGTGGTAGGGCTGTGAGAGGAAGTGGAAAGGTAAGGAGTATCAGAGAGGCTGAACAAGAGATAGACTGGTGAGAGCCAGGCTCTGCTCTCCTTGAAACAGAAACAGGACCACCTGTCAAAAAGCATCCAGGAACAAGGGGCCCCTATATCCTACTCCAGTCAGGCAGAGAGCAGGATCCTAAAAGAACAGAGTTCATGCTCTAGTCGAGGAAGCCTGTTCAAATGAGGATGCAGATGATGGGCTATCTACACCAGAGGTGTTTCCAAGATAAGAAGAGTGTTCTGCTTGCATGATGACCACACCAACAAGGAAAAAAAAAGTCATAGTTGTTAGTGACTCCCTCTTTAAGGGAACAGAGGGTACAATGTATCAGGCAGACCCTCCTCATAGGGAAGTCTGCTGTCTTCCTGGTGCCCAGGTTAAAGGACATCACCAGGAAACTTCTTAGCTTGGTAGGGTCCTCTGACTATTATCTATTACTGATCTTCCATCTAGGTGGAGAAGAAGCTGTGACTTGTAGTCCAAGAAAAATTAAAAGTGACTTCAAGGCCTTTGGGTGATTGGTGAGGGCATCTGGGACACAAGTTATTTTTTCCTCTCTCCTTCCAGTTGCAGGCAGTGACACTGGATTGAACAAGTGGATCTGGTCTATTAATACATGGCTTTGTGGTTGGTGTCACTGCCACAGTTTTGGTTTCTTTGACAATGGGATGGCCTACATGGCACCAGGTGTGGTGGTGTCAGATGGGAAACACTTTTCTCAAAGGGGGAATCTTTTTGTCCAAGAGATTGTGGGGCTGATTGACAGGGAGTTAAACTAAATGTGAAAGGGGAGGGGAATTATAACACCAGACTTGTCTCTGACAAGCTGTGGGATGATATATCAGGGCTGGAGGGATGAGGTGCTAGTGGGGGACTTCAGTGTGTTGCCCTGGGGCATGCTGGGGACACTGCAGCACGGTCAAAGTTTTATGGAGGTGAGTCAGGTGTCCTGAGGTGCTCATAGTCCACAGAAACACCCATGAAACATCTCAAGAGATGTTCCTCTAGGGAGGTACATAGCCAACAGCCCAGCTGATGTGCCTCTACACAAACTCCCACAGCATGGGCTAACAGAAGGAGCTGGAAGCTATTGTGCTGCTGGAAATCTATGGCCTAGTGGCCATTACTGAAACTTGGTGTGATGAATCCTATGACTGGATTGGCTACCAGTGTGGCTATCAATGGCTACAAGCATTTCAGAAGGGACAAAGGAGGAAGGAAGGGTGGAGGTGTTGCCCTCTGTGTTAAGGAATGGGTACAGTGTGAAGAGGTGTCCCTAATGAATTGCCAAGAGGAAGTTGAAAGCGTAAGGATAAGAATTAAAGACTGAGAAACTCGGGCAATCCTGCAGTTGGTGTCCACTACAGACTGCCTGTCCAAGGAGAGGCTACTGATGAAGCCTTCCAGCTAAAGGAGGCATCATGCTTGAAGGCTCTTGTCCTGCTGGGGAATTTCAGCCCCCCTGACATCTGCTGGAAAAGTAACATGGTGAACTGTAGACAATCCAGGAGGTTCCTGGAGATTTTTTTCAATTTGATCATTTGCTTTATGCACGACTGCTATACAGCACAGTATGTTCATTTTCTGGATTTATCAGGCTGGAAGGATAAGACTGAGGCTTTTTCCCAAATTTTCAGTCAATGCTTTTGATCACTGCCTCAGTTGCTCTCTGCTCCCCTAAGGTGCAGTAAAGGCTGAGGTAAAATTTTTCAGTGATATATTGTAACATAGTCTCTGTGAGATGCCCCCGATACAACAGCCAGAATTTTATTCTAACAGATGCTGGTTCTGTCCTGTAAAGAGACAGCATCCTTGAGCGCTTGGTCAGACTCAGCTCTGAATCTACAGTGTTTGGTTAGGATTGCAAACACATCCTCAGTGTTATCTTTATGGCTGACTTGCAAGAACCTTCAACTTCTTACAGGAACAGTGGATTTGCTTTAATTTTAAAGGCGTCTAGAATTGAAAACAATTAAGAGTTTCTTTATCAGTTGACCCTCATCCTGTTAACTCTGGTGCTTAAACAGCAAAGAATTTGCAAAACATGTGCAAGTTGAAGTCAGGGTACTATGTCCTGCATGGATACAGGAGTTACTTGAGGCCTTTACAAAGAGCTCCATAATGCATTTACCTAGACAGAGCCAGCTGCAAGATGTGGCATCTCCTGAGAGCTTCAAAAGTAAAGTAATCTGGTTATAAAATCTAAGTATTTGTCTATTCCACTAGAAATCAGTGCTGAAATTATAAAACCAGCTTGCTTTTTTCTACTGTTTTATTTTCAGCCAAGAGTGTGGTTTGTTGATCTTATCTACTTGCAGCTGACCTTTAAAGGCAAGCACCTCTTGGTACATACACATTACTCTCCTGCCTGCAAGCTCCAGCTGCCTCCTCTGCATATTTTGTAAATACTTTGAAGCACTGAATTAGGAAATACCTAGTTTCACAGCAGCAAGCACTTGTCACTAAATGGAATATTTCTGCTCTGTCTCCATTGTGCTAATGCTGGGGTAAGCCTGAACTGCCTAGATGCTTGTACTCCTTGTTCATCTCTTTGCAGTGGAGAGATGCTCACGACAGACATGTCAGTGGAGAGTAGCATTTGGACTAGGAACCCTGTAACAACTGGCAGCTGCATAATCCTGTATCTGACTGTAGCAGACAAGTTGTTTTGCATGGTGCAGCCTCTGTGTCCATGTTTCCTTCAAACCAGCAAGCACTACACACAGTGACCCAGACCTCCGCTTCTCTTTCCTTGAGCCTTATCTGAAGCAGTGGGTGGGAGAGGTCATGCTTGCTAGACCTATCAGTCCTTCCCAGCCCAAACAAGAGTGTTTGAAGGCCAGAGATATCAAAAAACATTCTTTGACAGATGCTTGCAGGGGGAGGCTGAGTTATACTACTTAATTACTCCCTGACTTTTGCAGCCCTCAAACTGTCCATGAGAGTGGTTGTAGGGGGGTGCTCAGATATCTGAAGGTTTTTTAGAATTTTGGTACATCTCTCTCTGTATTTCTTTAGGCAGATCCAATAGATTTTGAAGAATATCCCTCTCACAGCCCCTAAATATTCTTACAGGTCTGGCCCACTGTGGCACCTGTACAATGATTAATTTACAGACTCCCTCTGCTGCAGATAGGGATTTGTTTACTTCCCCACAGTAAAAATGCAAAGGCTCCATTAAGCTTGCTTCTTTCCCAGGTGATTCAATTCAAGTGCATGATTTATACGTAGATCCAGAATCTCATTTTTTAAGGATGGTAAAGCTTGTGGTCAGAAATAACCACATTGTGCTATTCTGAGAGTAAAATGTTACTAATCTGAGCAGTTGGATTTCTTTTGAATAATTATCTTAGGTTTATTTCTTTTGATATTCATTCATTTATTTGCAGTAAAAAGACAGTAAAAAGGGGGGTTGTAAGATGAGAAAACAAGATCTTGACAAGTTTTGGTGGTGTTTTTTGGGTTTTTTTGAATGAATATAATAAATGGTATTGCATATGATGTGCCGAGAGGCAAATTTGTTAGTATGTTATAATTGTAACTGGATATTTCTAGCCCATATAAAGTCATTCAGTGAGTCTGTATGAAAACTAAAGATGGAAAAATACACTTGCACAAAGGAAAAAACCTACTTTTGCTCACTGCCTGCTGTGTACCCATGTGTTGTGTCCCCTGCTGCAGCCCTGAGTCCTGCTAAGTGGAGAAATAACCTGATGACCACTTACCTACTGTTTACCATCATACTTTTCAGAAACTGTAAGTGGTCCAAGTAGTAGCTAGCTACTTTCCTGATAAGAAAAGTAGGTAATACTGTTGTCCTCTTTGTGATGGCCACCCCATGAAAGGATATGGGTGTGTCTACTAGTGTGCTTTAATGGCCTGCATCAGCCGCCAGAGGAAGTGTGAAGAGGTAAGGCAGCACACAGCAATATTTTTTAGCAGTCAGTGACTGTGGTGCTTCTTGAATTGAGCTAGCAGGTTTTCAGACTGAAAGTATATCCAAAGTGGCATACAGGTAAAAGTTCCCTCTCTGGAATGAGTGCTTTTTATGGTGGTATGTCTCATCCAAATGTTGGAGTCTCAGTTGTGCCAAACAGAGGGTATGTCTGAGGAAAGGCAGAGTGGTTGCTTGAATTGGCAAGTGTGTTTGATCCACTTTTCCCCCATGTCTGTAAAGCTGCCAGCAGTTCGGAAGCTTTGCTGCACTAGATTCGGTGGGAATGGATAGGGCAGTGATGCTGTTTAAGCTGTGTATAATAGTAGCCAACCTGAGTAAGTTTGTTGAGGTAATGAGGTTCAGGTCTGCAACTACATACTTTTTAATGCTTACTGTGGATTAAGTCAGCAATATTTTAATTTATTTTTTTTCAGTGTGGACTGTGTTGCATACCATTTCCTAGAAGAAATAAAGAAATAAATTCTGGCCAAACAGCAGGCTATTCTGGACAGAGTGTTTGAGCTAAAAGGACTTACTCTTTCATATTATCTCCATTAAATTACTTTAGAGTAGTAGAAGTTGCTTTCAAAGCTGTTTGTGGTAAACTGTAGAAACATTTCTTGCAGAAACTGACAAGGAGACCCCTGTGTGGAAAAAACAGAGAAGATATTCTGGTATCTTGGATAAATCAACCAAAAGCCAGACAGATGAGGGTACAGAGGTTCTGTTGCTTGTCACAGAATTACATTAAAATAAATACAAGGATGTGTGTTCAAAAACGACCTGGCAGAACCTCTGAAACACATGTCCCTACCTGGTTATGCTGTAATGGTTACTAGGAGGTTTGGAGATTTGGGGGGAAACACGGGTCTTAGGCTTGGCACAGCAGCCCGTGAAGTTACATTCCCAAGGGGCGTCTATTTAATACTCTGAGATGGATGTGGCTCGGGATCTAAATTTTAGATGTTCAGCGCTTGGCTTATTTAGAGAAGGGAATGCAAGGAGCCTGAGGGAATGCAAGGAGTGCGAGCAAGTCTCTGTCCATGCAGTTCTGCGCAGGCATCTTAACACCAGCGACACTTCCAACCGAACAAATGGTTTGATTAGGGCAGACTATTGCCAGTCTAGAATTAAAACTGCTGAGCGGCGCGGCTGTGCCCGCCGGCTCTGCCGCGAAGCAGGCTGAGCGGGCCTGCTGCGGCTGCGACGGGAGCCGAGCCCAACGCTCCAGGCCTGGCGCTCCTGACTCCTGCGTTATCCCCGAGTTCCCTCTGCGGGTGTCTCTCGGGAACTGCAAAAAGAGCACCGGCGAGCAGCGCACACGGGATTGGATTACAGGCGTTACTAGCTCTGATGGAACAGACTGATGTGCCCTGTCCCATGCATTCAAACGACGCTCCCCAGGGACAGGGCAGGGAGGCACCGTTTGAGACCCGCAAGGGCGGCTGTAGGCGTGCAGATGCAGAGACCTCTCGTTGCTCTGCTAAGGAACAAGTAAACTCCAGGCCTGGTATTTCCACAGTAGAAGCTGGGAAAACTGTCTGAATGTTTGTGTCTCAGAAACTTAGAAACTGGGAGGGGGGAAACCCCCAACCCTAAGGTAAATTTCCGTGGAAACACCCCCTACTGTGATTTGCTCTGTTGCTTCTGCTTGTGGTTCCTGATAGAAATATAAAATCAGTTCACCTGAGCTCCTCTGTGGCTGGTGGAGTCAGGGGTGTTTCACAGGAGCAAAAATGCTCGAAAAACCAGCTGTAATCTGATTCTTCTAGAATGCAACACATTTGTGCAGTTTGTCTGCCGGGACATAGGTAAGTGTGGCAGTGCGGGCCACGTGACAGCTGGAAAGACCCGACTGAAGGACACTGCCGACCCTACTGAAGGACACAACTCCTTGCATAAGGAGGAGGTAAGAGGGAAGGAAAAGTGATTAATAAGTCAAAATACAGAGGTAATATCTAGGTTTGTTTCTATTTATGGAAGTATAATACTATAATTTTGTAGAACTGAGTTTTCACTTCCATCCTGTGGAAGAAAGGGTTTATATAGAGTGAAAGCTAGTCTCCATCTGGAAAAGCCATCTTATAATTATAAAAAACCTGGGTGCATACTCTTTCAATCTCCTAATAAATAAAAGTTCTTCCAATAAATTGCCATCTAATTATTAGCATAAATCTGTAGCTAAATTTTCTAAAACTTAATTCCAATCCCCTTTATAGGAAAGAAGAATCCATCCGTGTTCAAATCTAAACACTTATTTAGACATTTATTAAAACAAAATGTTGTAATGAGAAATGCAATAATTTAATTTCGAAGTCCAGGCTATATAACTGATCTTTGTATTAACATATTCCTGTCTCCTTTTTATTCAGTATGTCTTGTTAGAGCTCCAGAAGCTATCAAGAGACTGTGCCTTAAAGCATTCTTTAATGGTGAAACCTCTGTAGTCTGAGATAACTGCCTCTCCAGTTCTGATCACAGTCTAGAAGAAGAAACTTACTTCTAGCATGGACAATAAATTCACATAGTTTCATGGTGATTTGTAATTTTAGTACAATTAATTTCTTTGTGATGAGCATAACGCACGAAATTCCAACTAAGAAAGATTAAGTTGTTAAAGGTCCCTTTTAAGTATGTAAGTAATGAAACTCAGTCCATCTAGTTGAACACATGAAGAGATACAGCATCACTTTACTGAAAAACAATTTCAGCAATGAAAAAATCAAATAAATTATTAAAATCTATAGCTACCTGAAAGTTAATAAAGCAGAGCAAGGATTTACATGCTTGCTGTAGGACCAGTTCAGATTCAGACTACACAATTTGAGTTACTACTTCCTTAGTTGCTTGGAGATGGATTGCAGCTATATTATGTGACCATATCCAGCTCTGACTTAGAGCTAGATTGTTTCTCATTCTGTTCTAGAGAAGGCTGGCCTCAACCCCAGTCCTGATAAGGTTACATGTATTTGCAGCTCGTAATGCACTCATGAATGGTTTATACCTCTTTTGTTTCTTGCCATCATTGCATTTTGCACTTAATGTTTTTTCTTCCTTCTAGCTTTTTATGCCTCTGACACATTCTTAAAGGGCTACTAAATATATATATATATATATATAATAGTGTCAATTTTGATACTACTATTTATTTCTTCTTCTGACATCATCTTAGTAGCACCTGCTCCAGATTAAATCACTGTTTTCTTGAACAGTGGTCGGAATTGTATGCAACTTTTACAAATTAATTTCTATCAATGCCTTTCACTGTTTGGCATATTGCACACTCTACTCTCAGTGAAAACAAACTTGCTATCTTCCGTGCTGCATCTACAGGTGTGTTTTAATCATCCTTTGATTTAATACGTTTCTTTATTTTCTTTCTTGCTCAATTCTAGTTGATGATTCTCCTGCTTTCTGCAGGATTTTTTTAAATTATTTTTTTGGTGAGCCTTTACTGCAAATCTTTTTTGACTCTAGCCCTTCTCCCCACCACTTCAACTTTTGAGATCATGCAACCTCATTTCTCATACTCCAATCTTTCTTTAACAATGACAGTGCTGCCTGCAAGGCACCATTTCTGTGAAAACTTGAAAACTGTATTATTACCAAGTTTCATAATCACTCTTTTTGTGAAAAAGTTTGAAAAGATTGAAATGAAAATGCAACCTTTTCTTTTAACAGAAATTATCATCTTATTTCCAGGTCTGAACCCATCTGATAATTCCTATTTTATAATGCCTGTTTTCTTCAGCAGTGGTATTTTCCTATATACTATATATCATACATTTTACCAAAATTTGATAGACTAAATCTTTGCTTTTTTTTTTTGATCTAGAGATCCAGTTACCAAGTCAGTCTGGCACAATTCTCTTCCAAGAAATGCATACCTAATTTTATTCCAGTTTTCAATTATCTACACATTTTCCTTTCAAACTTAAATATAAAGCTCTTAAAACTACTGAGCCTGGACCAGCAGAGCAGTTTATAATTTCATAACCACTTCAGTATGGAGACTGTCCTTCTCTCAGGTGCCACCAATTCAATGCTGTAACATGACTGCCCTCATGAATCTCATGGAAGTTCCAAAATATTCTTGTGCTGTGACCTTTCCTTTGCCGGATGGATACCAACAGTGCAGCTACAGATTCAAACTCTCCCTCTACCGTTTGACATACTGATTACAACTACTGCTTGTGTCACTATTGTTATTCCACTAGATGGTACCACAATCATTGCAGACACGGGGATCCGCACTTCTCTTCTATAGCTTGAGAACAGCTCTCTCATCTAACGATTTTAATGCTTCCCCTCTGGTCCTGCAGAGTAAGAGCTGTTGAGAAAGAACCAAGGAGGCTGTTGACCCAGATCCTGTAGAGACATGTATGTTAATTAAGTAATCGTTTTATGAAAGTTTTTGCCCTTTTATTCTAGTTGCTTAACATCATTCATGTCAGCGGGACTTCTCAGAGGGCAAAACCTTATGCTAATTAAAGTCAATTGAGTACATGTGCAACCTCTACAAGTTCAGCATCTCCAGCACATACTGAAATAGTCAAACCCCACAAAACAGTGAAGATCCAGCCTTTGCTAGCTAAAAGTGCACATGCATATTCTTAAAGCAGAAAGGTACATTTGTTTTGGGTTTTTTTTCACCAACCCTTGTTGTTACAAATGCTAATGTACTTTGCCTATTGGTTCTTATTTATTATACTATGTTAGCTGGTTCTAAGTGATTTCTTTCTTACCTTAAAACACATAAAAAGGGAAAGAAGTTTTAGGATGGATTTTTTTTTATGGTATAAAATGAAAAATAAAGTGAATTCCCCTCCTTCGAGTTTATTCTTCCCAGGGAATGATCACAAATTGGATGCTTGTCAGCTTCTTGAAAAAATGAAACTGTCAAGAGTAATCAAGACTTACATTTTGACTTCCAGTGTGATGGGTCAGTAAGAAATATTTGTGCTTGAATGTGTATACCAATAATTACAGAATTGGTTACAAAAATATATTTACCATCCATCTTCTGTGTGGTTAGTCATAACTGCTACTGTACTGAGAAAGACTTTAGATATTTCTGTATTTCTTCTTTTCAAACAACCTCTAAAATTTATGTTTGCTTTATTGAGAGCTGAACTTTTAATGAGATTTTTGTAAAATTAAGACTGCTCTGTGCCCAACGTATAAAAAATGGGAATAGAATAAATAGGTATAAATACAGGCTCATTTAAAAAATAAAATTCCAATGTTTTATATAAATGTTTGTATCATTTAGAAGTTGCTTATATGACCTTCCCTGTTTAAAAGCTAAAAAGGAAAAAAATCAAAGGAACAAATAAATAAATAAACCACAAGCATTCCCGATTGCACATCACTTCATTTGAACTTGGGTTCAAAAGCACTTTTAGTTTTACAGTGAAATTATGAGATGGACTTAAATAGATAATGACTTGTTTATAGGTTTTTTCCTCACTTTGCTCTGTTCATTCTCCTTGCTCTGTGGACTTCACACACGGCTTTTTCATAATGACATTTATTTTTAAGTGCAATGTAATGAGTGTTTTATCACTAATACTGTACACTGCATTTTGGGGTTTATACCAACTGCTGAGCAAAGGAGCAGTTCTTGATTCTATCTGGACAAAGTTAAGTTTTAGACTTCTGAAATTTGTCCATGCAAATACTAGGTCTTTTGCCCTAAGAATTCAAATACACGAGGTTTTTCTGTCATTAAGGTTTCTCCATTGTCTTGACTGGTAACAGGAACTTTTCTTCATAGAGAACCTTTATGGGCAGCATACTGTACTGGCACCAGTGTCAAGACTGGATTTCTCTTCTGGTTGTATGTGGAGTGTCGAAAATTTATATTTCTTTTAATTTAAACTTTTACTTTAAACCATCCCTATTTTGTGCACCACCAAGCCATGGGATCTCTTCTTCACCTTGGCCAATATGGTCATTTACACCAGGAGGAGATGGGAGGTAAAGCTTGTTCTGATATATCTCTGTGCAAAGCTACATGTGATGGCATTCAATGGCTGCATGGTTGACTTTACGAAGTACTGTACACTTCTAATGGTGTTCTATGATGACTTTATTTACTCCTTCTTCCTCTGCTCCACTCTTGCTCCTGTCAAATACGCCACTTGTCAGAGGCAGATGGTGACACCAGAAAGGCCTCTGCCAGTGGTGACACCAAACCAGACCCAAGCAAGTTCAGATACACAAGCACAATACACACTCAAATGATCAAAAGGCTTTTATTACCTCAGCATCCCAGAGGGGAATTCCCCACTAGTTTCCCAACTGAAGTCAGCAAGAAGCAGGGAGGTCCCTAGCACCACAGAACAATGATCTGTGGTGAGGAACAAATGGATGTGAGCTCATGAAGCTTTTATGTAAGAATACACATACGTAATAAATCTGTGTGACATGATGGCTAATGGAGAGTCTTACAAACAGACATGCAAAAACTGCATGGCCAGCTTCAGAGATGGCTCATGACAGAGGAACTAGGCCAAGGACAGCATATGTAGCAATATGTTACAATGTGGAATAGGTATCTTTGCTACCTTAAGAAAGCATAAAGGGATTCATTATAAGGAGTCTGGCAAAAAGCTGTACTGATCTCCACTGCAAATCTCACCACTTCTCCACATGTAACTGCACCCTTAAACTCTGGTATTGTGACCTGCCTTCACTGTTGCAAAGCTTCCAGGTGGTTTACATTTTCAGGTCAGTAGATGAAATCTGACTTATACTACTACAGGTGTCATGGTAGTAAAATGCAGAAGTCTTATTTCAATTTATTGGTAAGAATGTTCTATTAAGTCAGTTTGTGAATGTAATTTGTAATCCATAGGGGTTTTATAAACCCTGAAATTGCTGATTGTTCTTCTTCAGACGTGCATAGTCTTCTGCACGTGCAGAGCCATGTAGCAAGCCTTAGAGCTCTAAATTCTCTGAAGTGGTGAAGCACTGGCAGAAGAAATCTGGTCGTCTTCAGCATTGGTACCTACAGTCTCAGTACTGCAACAAGTGATACTAAACAGGAGGGATATGCAGCTGGTGTGAGTAAAAACATTCAGATTCAACCCATCACTTGGCAGTGGATGCTTACCCTTTGCAATGACCTCATTTTGTTCTCGGAATAAGTTTCTGTCCTAGCATATGTCTGTGCTTTCCAGAAAAGGGTTTAAAATAAGCTGGAATACCTTTCACAGCATTATAACAGCTTTGATAAAGTAATCTGCCTAGGCCAGTTTAGGTTCCTTCTCAAACTTGTTAATGCAGCTTTGTTGATTTTGGCACTGCAGTGTGGACATGCTTTCTGTGCTCTGAAATGGCTGGATTATTTCTCCTCTAGCTTCTAGGCCCCTTTTCCCTCCTGCAAATCAATTCTGATAATTAACTCGCTTAGCTGTCCATCTTTTGGAAATGAGTTTTGAGAACTGGTTTGTCTGAAGAAATATCTATGTTTGTCCATCTGAAATAGTGATTTCTAGTGTTTGGGGATTCTTATTGTGTTGAGTCCAACACTGTTATTCAGCCTGTAGAAAAAGAGATAAAGAAGAAAAGCTATCATCTCAAAATTGCACAGAAAATATAGATGAACAGAATTTATTAGCATACCTGGGATCTGGCCATAAAGCTAGGATAAAGTCTCTTACTATTCACAAATGACACTTCACAAAATAGTTACAGTAAGTATATTGATAATGATTTTACATCCACACTTAGCACGTGTGAAAAAAATAAAAATGTTTGTGAAGACCACAAATACCACTTCTTTTTTGATCTAAAGCATTTTTTACATCAAGCACTGGAGTCTCACCAAATTGCTAACATCAGAAACTCCTTGCGTGAAATGTCTAAACTTGCCAAACAATAGAGCTCAGCAATCAGCAGCACATAGTTCAATTGGAGCCCTGTAGCTAGCAGCTTTTGGTTCTGGGTCCAGTCTTGTTCAAAATCTTCATCAACAACCTGGTTGAGGGGAGACAGTGTACTCTCAGGAAGTATGTTGATGATACAAAACTGGGAAGAATGGCTGGATGGCTGTGCTGCTATTCAGTGAGTCCTGTATAGACTGGAAAGTTGGGTGGCAACTAAGATCCAACAAGAACATGTGTAGAGTCCTTCACCTGGGTAGCAATAACCCCATGCAGCAGTACAGGTTAGGGGCTGATCTGTTAGAAAGCAGCTCCATGGAGAAGGACCTTGAAGTCCTGGTGACCAATAAGTTTACCATGAGGGAGCAATGTGCTTTTGTGGCCAAGAAGGCCAGTGGTATGCTGGGGTCCATTAAGAACTGTGTGACCAGCAGGTCAATGAAGGTTCTCCTGCCCCTCTAATCTGCCCTGGCAATGCCTCATCTGGAGTATTGTGTCCAACTCAACTCAAGGGAAATACTACCCAATTCCCTCCAGTTCATAGGGAAATACTGAAGAGAGTACAATAAAGGATTATGAGCATGGTTAAGGGAATGGAGCATCCCTCTTTTGAGGAAAGGCCGAGGGACCTGGGTCTGTTCAACCTGGAGAAGAGAAGGCTGAGACGAGATCTGATCAATGTGTATAAATACCTGAAGGGTGGGTGTCAGGAGGATGGGGTCAGTCTCTTTTCACTGGTGCCAAGTGATAGGATGAGGGGCAATGGACATAAACTGGAACATAGAATGTTCCACCTCAACATGAAGAAAAAATTTGTTACTGTGAGGGTAACAGAGCACTGGAACAGACTGCCCAGAGACGTTGTAGAGTACCCCTCTCTGGAGAGGGAGAGAATTTCAAAAGAGAGGTTTCAAAACCCACCTGGATGTGTTCCTGTGTGATATGTCCTAGGTGAACCTGCTTGGCAGGGAGGTTGGACTAGGTGATCTCCAGAGGTGCCTTCCAACCCCAACAATTCTGTGATTCTGTCTAATCAAGGGAATCTTTCACAGTCATTTTTATTATGGCAGCGTCTCTGAAGAGCCTATAAAGAAATAGCTATATGCTCGGGTAATCTGGATGCTCAGCATTGAAAGCTGAAGTAATTCAAATTTAATCAGACTTGAGGGATTATGGTATAGAGGTTGGAATTGTTCTAAACCTAACAAATGCACCAAAGATAATACTAGCTGTCCTGTGCTTACTTCCCTGATTGGTTTGAATAATGGTGTTGTAATTCACTGTGCTACCTTATGTCTAATCAGTTTAACTTAGCTGGATTTCTTTTACATTTATGTATGTCTTTGCTATCATTTGACTCAAGCATATATTTTTTCCTCTAGTTCTCCCCAAAAATATGGCTTGAGAGAAATTCTAATGAGTCCCAGTGATTTATTTCTCGTTAGTTTGTGCTTCTGCTTTCCTGACCTTCAAATAGACTCTGAGAATGTAATACTTTCCCTACCAGTTCATGTTTTTTCCATTGTGTATAAGGAAAAATATTTAAATTTAGCCAATTTTCCTCTTCAAGGTCAGGTCTCTTTTGTCTCATCATTTCCCATCCAGAACTGACATTTTTATGATCATGACAAAGGGAAAATTGTTAGCTTATATGAATAAAATCATGAGATAATGTTGTCAGGTTGCTTGCAGTTGTTGTTTGCATGTAATACAAATTATTAAAGTTATACTTAGAGTCATTAGGAAGCCTGTATTTTAGGGTTATTGTGCTCCTTTCTTTCATATGCCAGAATTTAACAATGTTGACAGAAACTTTTTCCATGTCTGATCTCTGTTCTAGCCTGACTTTATTTTAACAGCTGATGGAAAGCTCTCCACTGGTTCCTGCCCTAACCCCTTATTTTGCTTAAGTGAAATAAGGACAACTACTTAATTTTGCCTCCCCCTATACTATGTCAGTTTGTTTCTATTTGAAGTCTTTGACAAAGGACTTCTCCCATCCAATACTGGATTGCACGGATTAGCTCCAAGTAATGCAAAGGAAGATTCACTGGGCTGGTAGATTATTACACCAAAAGTCCATTATTTCTTTCTAGAATTCTGTCTGGTTGTTCACACCTTGGATGTAAAGAATGAAGTAATAGTTTGTCTTGAGTGATGGTACTTTGGTTTGTACCATTCATTCAGCTTCATTTAAGGTGCATGTTGGAAAATATTATTACATCTGAAAAAAATCTGTAATTTCCATTGCAGCAAAATGCACATGTAAAAGATGAAGGCTGTAAAGCAAAATGAGAGTTTAGAAATGCTGTTATTGGGAAGCTCAGGCTGCTGAGCTTCTTTCTTTTACCTACCTTAATGACATAACACGTTTTCCACAAGTACTATCTCTTGGTTGGTGTGTGAAATGGGAGCTTATTAAGGTGCTGTAGCATGTTGAACCTGGAAGTATGGACCCAGTTTCTCTGCTTTAAGATTTGAAATGCAACAGGGAGGAAAGCAGGTGTCAATGGGAGAGTGTGGTGGTTTGACCCTGGCTGGAGGGTGGACACCCACCGAAGTCACTGTATCACTCCCCTTTTCAGCTGGGCAGGAGAGAAAATATATATTGAGAGGCTTAGGAGTTGAGATAAGGACAAGGAGAGATCATTCCACAATTAGTGTCATGATCAAAACAGACTCAACATGGAATAAAGAAAAGAAAACTCTTAATTTATGACACTGCATTGCACACCCAGTGATACCAGAGTCAGATAATGAGAATTGTGATCAGATCTTAGAGCATGTCCCCCCACCCCTCCTTTCTTATCAGACTTCACTTTAGTCATGATTTTGCTCCCTTCTTCCCTTCCTATTGTGGCATGGGGAGGGGCAGGGACTGGAGGAATGGGGGTATCAGGAAGTTCCTCACAAGTTGTTTTCTTTCTTAGCAGTTGGAGGGACCTTTCTCACACCTTTCCCCCAATTCAGCGTGGGATCCCACCCACAGGAGACAGTCCTCCACAAACTTCTCCAGCATGAGTCCTGTCTGTTGGGCCTTCAGCTCCTCACCAATTGCCTTAGCGTGGCTCCCTTCCATGGGCTACCAACCTTCAGGCTCAGACTGCTCCAGCCTGGTCCCAAACAGAGTCAAGAGCCCCCTAGCAAACCTTCTCCAGCATGGGTTGGTCTCTCCACGGGCTGCTGGTTTCACGGCCAGGAGCTTGCAACAATGTGGGCTTCCCACAATGTGACAGCATCCTTCAGGTGTCTCCACCTGCTCTAGTGTGGGGTCCTCCACAGGCTGTAGATGGGATCTCTCTGTTCCATGGGTTGCAGGAGGACAACCTGCTTCACCGTGGTCTTCTCTACGGGCTGCAGGGGAATCTTTCTCTCCAGTGCCTGGAATGCCTCATCCCTCTTCTTCCCAGGCCTTGGTGCCTGCACAGTTTCTGACACCTTCTTACACCCTTCTCTCATGGCAAAAAGTGGCTGCTTGTGGTTATTTTTCTCCTAAATGTGATTCCCAGAGGTGCTGTGACCATCACTGATGGGCTCGGCCTTGGTCAGCGGTGGGTCCAGCCTTGAGCCGGCTGGTGTTTGCTCTGTAGGGCCTGCAGGACCTTCTCACTGCTTCTTGTAGAAGAAGCCCTGTAGCCCCTGCACCCCACCTTTGTCCACTAGAACCTGGTCACATAAAACCACAACAGAGAGTCACAATGAAGACCTGGACTGTGAGCATGGTCAACAGTGTCCTTTCTTCTGTGACTCTTCAGGAGTTCCCTTTGGTTAGTTAATCACTAAGCACTATTGTGCTTTAAGAGAACTAAGAAATAACTGTTATACATGGCCTGCTTTTTCTGTTATCCTCTGGGGACGAGGCTTACTATGGCAGTTTTGTTTTGGAACACTGTAATATACATATTCCTTTATCTTAGGAAGGCTGGTCAAAGATATTTGCCCTTTACTCTCTTGAAGTTGAGTTTTATGTAATACATAAAACCTTGATGGGAATTACTCTAATTTTAGTGTCTGCCACTGTAAATGCCTTTCTGAGCTTCAGGCTTGATGTCACAGAATCACAGAATTGTAGGGGTTGGAAGGGACCTCAAGAGATCATTGGGTCCAACCCCCCTGCCAAAGCAGCTCCCCAGCTCATACTGCACACATAGGCATCCAGACGAGTCTTGGATATCTCCAGGGAAGGAGACTCCACCACCTCCCTGGGCAGCCTGTCCCAGGGCTCTGGCACCCTCACTGTGAAAAAGCTTTTCCACATGTTGGTGCGGAACTTCTTGTGTTCTAACTTGCAGCCATTGCCCCTTGTCCTGTCTCCACTGACCACTGAAAAGGGGCTGGCCAGTTCCCTCTGCATCCCATGCTTAAGATAATTGTAAACACCAATTAGGTCTCCCCTTAATCTTCTTTTCTCTAGATTGAACAGTCCCAGCTTATTCAGCCTCTCCTCATAGGATAGATGCTCCAGGCCTTCAATCGGCTTCATAGCCCTTCGTTGGACTCTCTCTAGGAGATCCCTGTCCTTTTTATACCAGGGAGCCCGGAACTGGACACAGTACTCCAGGTGGGGCCTGACCAGGGCAGAGTAGAGGGGGAGGATCACCTCCTTCGACCTGCTGGCCACACTCCTCCTGATGCACCCCAGGATCCCATTGGCCCTCTTAGCCACCAGGGCACACTGCTGGCTCATAGCCAACCTGTCATCCACCAGGATCCCCAGGTCCTTCTCCACAGAGCTCCACTCCAGCAGGACATCCCCCAGCCTGTACTGAAATGAACAGGCACCTCCCCAGGTGCAAGACTTTCCACGTGCACTTGTTGAATTTCATCTGGCTTCTCCCTGCCCAGCTCTCCAGCCTGTCCAAGTCTGGCTGGATGGCAGCGCAGTGTTCCTGTGTGTCAGCCAACCCTCCCAGCTTTGTATCATCGGCGTACTTGCTGAGGGTGGATGCTATTCCCTCATCAAGGTCGTCAATGAAGATACTGAACAGGACTGGACCCAACACTGAGCCCTGGGGAACACCGCTAGTCACAGGCCTCCAGTCCGACTCTGCTTCACTGATCACAACCCTCTGGGCTCGGTCCAACAGCTAGTTCTTGACCCACTTCACTGTCCACTCATCTATCCCATGCTCTCTCAGCTTTGTTATCAGGATGTCATGGGAGACAGTATTGAAAGTCTTGCTGAAGTCAAGGTAGATGACATCTACTGTTCTCCCTCCATCTACCCAGCCAGTGATGAGATCATAGAAGGCTATGAGATTGGTCAAGCACGATCTTCCCTAGGTGAATCCATGCTGACTACTCCTCATGACCTTCTTCTCTTCCAGTTGCTTGTTGATGGCATCCAGAACAAGCTGTTCCATCACCTTTCCAGGGACAGAAGTGAGGCTGACAGGCCTATAGTTGCTAGGATCCTCCTTCTTGCCCCTTTTAAAGACTGGAGTGATGTTAGCTATCCTCCAATCCTCAGGCACTTCTCCTGTTCTCCAAGACCTGTTGAAGATGATAGAAAGTGGCTCAGCAATCACTTCCACCAGCTCCCTCAGCACACGTGGATGCATCCCATCCGGGCCCAGAGATTTGTGTACATTAATCCCTTTGAGATGCTCCTGGACCACCCCCACCTCAACCAAAGGGAAGCTCTTCATTTCCCAAACACTCCTACTTTCATCCAGTGTCTGTGGGTCCCGAGGGGCCTTTAGAGTGAAGACTGAGGCAAAGAAGGCATTCAGTATCTCCACCTTCTCGTCATCCCCCATTACCGGGACACCCGCCTCCTTCAGCAAGGGGCCTACATTATCCCTGGTCATCCTCTTACTAGTCACATATCTAAAATAACCCCTTTTTATTATCCTTTATGTCCCTTGCCAACCGCACTTCCAAGTGGGCTTTAGCCTTCCTAGTTGCATCCCTACAGGCCCTGACAACATTCCTGTATTCTTCCCAGGTGCTCAGACCCTTTTTCTACAGTTCATAGACCTTCTGTTTCCCTCTGAGTATATTCATTAGCTCCCTGCTCATCCACGCAGGTCTTTTACCGCTCTTTCCTGATTTCTTACTCAAAGGGATGCACCTATCCTGTGCTTGGAAGAAGCGTTGTTTGAATGCTAGCCAGGTCTCACAGACTCCCATTCTTCCACAGTGTAGCCCACGGGATAGCCCCTATTAGATTTCGGAGGAGATCAAAGTTAGCTCTACCAAAAATCAGGGTAGCTGTCCTACTTTTTGGCTTGCTTCTTCCACTCAGGATCTTGAACTTGATCATTTGCTTTAATATGGTAAGAGACAGGAGAAGATGCAAAATCTTGTTGAAGTACAAGTGAGTGAAGTAGGCAAAATGGCTAGGATATTATAAACTGGAAAAAAATGCTCTGACCATTACTAATCTACTTGGCATTCCCAACAGCCCAGTGGACCCTGCTCTCTAGTTTTTCATTTTAGGTTCTTTTTTTTGCAGAACCTAAACCTTTTTCATTCATCCTCTTTTAAAAGTTGTGAGTGGTTAATAATCTCTTTTTGTAAAGTCTGATCAAGAAATTAGTTTTAATCTATTCTGTGTCAGTGAGTCTCCACAGAGACCAAGTTCTTTTCAGAGAGCAATTTTAAGGAAGCAGAAATCTATAGAGGAGCAAATTCTGTAAGTTACATTCTGTGACATCTTCTGGTGACTGTAGGAAGAAAAGCCCTGGATTATGTCATGGTCAACAAGAGAGATAAGCAGTCAGAGGTACTTCAGTGGAGTAATATTAAAATCTGAAAGTAGCGTTAATATATAAAATAGTAATAAAATATTGAGGCACAAGTTTCAATTTGGATTTAGACTGCAGCAACAGTCAAATTGTGTGTTTGATATACCTGCTCATGGCTGTATAGGCTTTGTAATATTTATCCTTATTTTCATTATCATAGAATCACAGAACCATAGGCTCTATTAGGTTGGAAGGGACCTTTAAAGTACATCTAGTCCAATTCCCCTGCCTTTAACTACATCAGATTGCACAGACCTTCATCAAGCCTGACCTTGAATGCCTCTAGGGGTGTATTTGTTAATTTGCTTCTGAGCATGGTTCTTTGCAACTACCAGGGCACTGCAGGATCTGGGAGTTCCCTGGGAACTGTGGGACCCCCCCCCAGAATATCAAGCTTGAGCCTGACCGCCTGGATCTGTTCCACTACCTATCCAGGGAGCTGGGCATCTGGGGACCAGACACCTCCCTGGGGACGGGGCAAGGCTGAGGCCAGGATGGAATATCCTTGGTGGGCCCAAGGCTGTGAGGAGCTGGAGAACAGCCCTGCTGTGTCATTGGTGGGGCAGGGACTGATGGCCCCAGGGGGTTGAGGTGTCCTGGGCTCATGGAGGAGGCCTTGGGAGCAGGACAGTCAGGACAGTAAAACCTAGAATTGCCCTCAGGGCCCTCAAAGAGTTGGTGCCCTCTACAGCTGAAGATGAGAAGACAGACTTCCAAGTTGTAAGTTTTGAAAGGCCTGTGACAAGGACAAGCCCCATAAAATGGGAAAGGCCAACAGACCTGGGGTGGAATGGAAGATTTCAGTTTAGCAAAAGACATTAAAATGGAGGGTGCTTGGTCTTAAGAGAGGAGGAAAGGGAACTTGAGGGAGAGCCTGCCTAGGGGAAAAATATTCCAGCTTTACCCCATTTCTGCCAGGCTGTGATCTGAACTGTACTATAAGTTAGGTTGGTAGGGATCTCTGGAGGACAGCCAGAATAGCCCCTTGCTCAAAGCGGGTCTGAAGAAATCAGAGCTGTGTCTGGTTCTTTCTGAATACCTCCAGTAATGGAGATTTAACATCCTCTCTGGGCTGTGTTGCAGTGTTTGATGACCCTCATAGTTTAAACAAAAAAGAAATCCGTACAGCTAGTTGCAATTTCCTGTGCTCTAATCTGAGTCTGTTGCCTATTGTCCTATCACCACTCAGCTTTGAGAAGAATCTGTGTCTGCTTCATGTTTTCTGGTCATGTATTTGGAGACAGCGATATGGTTTCCCTCCTTCTAAAGGCTGAATAAACCCAGTTCCCTTCACTTGCAATATTTTGTACACTTCAGCCCTTGACCATCTTAGTGGACTTGTTCATCATAGAACTGTATAATGTTTTGGATTGAAAAGAACTTTAAAGAACATCTGGACCCAACTGCTCTGCCATGGGCAGGGATACCCTCCACCAGACTGGGTTGTCCAAAGCCCCATCCGACCTGGCCTAGAACACTGCCAGGGAGGAGGCAGACAGCTTATCTGGGCAGCCTGTGCCAGCACCTCATCACCCTCAACAAGGAAGAATTTCTTCCTAATATCTAATCTAAATCTACACTCTTTTATTTTAAACTCTTTACCCTTTGTCCTGTCCCTACAGTCCCTGATAAAGAATCCTTCTCCATCTTTCCTGTAGGCCCCCTTTAGGTCCATGTGTTGTAGCTAATAGCTGAAGGCTGAATCTCATTGTTTCACATTGTCTTCCATGTATGCCTTAATCAACATCCTATAGAGTCATTCTTTCTTCTGTAGATACCTATGAATTTTATGTAAAACAGAACAACATGACTGGGAGAGTCTTACCACATGTGAACACTTGAAATTCTCAAAGTTAGCTCACCTTTCTTGTCCTTATGGAAAACTAAGTTCAAATCCCTGTTTCATTTAGTAAAGGAGAATTTTAGTCTGTGTCTTTCCTACATAGGTGATTATCTAGAGCTGCAGTGCTGTTGAGTAAGATGTGGTTTAAGTACATTTTTTTCCCTAACAAATTGGTATTTGCAAGGAACATAGATCAGTGTAGTACTTCAGTGGCCTTAGAATTTATATCACTGCCTGAAACCTTACATTATGTAAGAGTAAATGTGGCAAGTGAATAGATGTCCAGGTAATCTAGAGTCTTTCAAGACTGGATGTAAACTAAATGTTAAGTCTGAAGATTAAGTCTTTAGACTTGGGTTATAAAAATGTGGTTGAGCATGCTTTTATATACATGCCCCAAATTTGATCTCCATTTCTCAGCACAAGCATTTGCTGTTTACAAGATGGGAGCCTGGAGGCCACAGATGACTAGATTGCTGAAGCATGTGTCATCATAGCAAACTTCAATATATTAATAATTATATATGTGCTTTTGGCTGGCACAACTATTTGTTTTGAGGGTGGCCATGACACCAAGTTATAATCACCAAAAGAATAGTGGTGTAATTTTTAAATGTCTTTTTCCATTTAAAACTGGACAAGAAATGACTAGTATGGGGCAGGTGCTAGGTGCATAGTTATATGTTCTTGTGCCAAAAAAGAGTTGGAGCCATAACTTTTTTCCATGTCAAGTAAGCTTGAGGAGAAAAAGGTGGTAACGTCCATTTCCAGAAACAAGCACAGAATTGACTTTGGATTCATGTGTTAATATTGGCTACATGTTTAGAGCTCTGTATTTGAATTGCATCAGAACCCCATTTTGCCCTTAAGAAAATGCGAATTTGTAATCATTATGGTTTTGTTAGAACAAACAAGCCTAGTGTAAGCAAATGCTGCCTGCCTAAATCTGTAGGCAGCTCTGCAGAAGCTCAGTGCTCTCTCATCTGAAAGAGTTATTAATTTGCAGAGCCACAGTATAAAATGAGTTCTGCAAGTACTCTGCAGATAAGTCTTATTGGTGGCAATGCACTAGACTGTGAATAGAAGTATTGGGGTTTTTTTCCATGTTACTCTCATTAGAATAGAATCCTGCTGTCACTTTTTTTGGGACAGATGTCATTGTGGCAGGTTCTGAAGACCGGATAGTTCTCCTTTACAAATGACAGTTCTAGATCCTGGACTGGCTGTGGCCAATATTACTTACACCAAGATAGGATCGAGTGTTATGCTCTCTTATTCAACCTCAGAGCTGGCTCAAAATTTCTTAGCAGGTAGAATCAATCCTGTGCTAGTGACATGGTGGGCTTTGTTTGAGACAGAGTAGAGCCTGGGAGAAGGGACTCTAAGGGCAGTTAGTGATTTTGAATGTACTGGATGATTCCCAAGATCCCTGAAAGGAAGGGAAGGGACATACGTTCTCTTTCTTTTTTACTGTGAATCTGTTTCTTCAGCTGCATCCCTACCCACCTTCTCACTCACCTTATATTTGACATTCACCAGCACCGGATAGTAACCTATGTACAACTCTTACTTCCACGAGGAGGTCTTTCTCCTGCTTCAAGAGAATAGGAAAGAGGACTGATCTGGGACGCAGCTGGAGGGAAATCCCAGAGAACCAAACTTACTACTCCTCCCCTTGCCTTGCAGAAAATTACCACTGTCTCTACTGGGAGCTGATGGGCAGAGGCCAGTGGGATGAAGTTCAACACAGTGAAGTTCCAGGTCCTGTACTTTGGTTATAACAACCCCAGGCCTGTGGCAGACTGGCTGGAAAGCTGCACAGAGGAAAAGGATCTGGGAGTGTTGGTTGACACTCACCTGAACATGAGTCAGCAGGGTGCCCAGGTGTCCAAGAAGATGAATGGCATCCTGGCTTCAGGAATAGCAGGAGCAAGGAGATGATCATCCCTCTGTGTTCAGCTCTGGTGAGGCCGCACCTCAGATACTGTGTTCAGTTTTGGGCCCCTCACTACATGATAAACATCGAGGCCCTGGATCATGTCCAGAGAAGGGCAGTGAAGCTGGTGAAGTGTCTGGAACACAAGTCTTAGGAAGAGTGACTGAGGGAACTGCGACTGTTCTCAGCTCAGAGGAGACGTTATTGGTCTCTACAACTACAAGAAAGGAGGTTGTGGTGAGCTGGGGGTCAGCCTCTTCTCACAGATACGCAGTGATAGGACAAGAGGGAATGGCTGCAAGTTGTACCATGGAGGTTCAGGTTAGAAATGAGGAGAAATTTCTTCTCAGAAAGAGTAGTTGGGCATTGGAATGGGTTGCTCAGAGAGGTGGAGAAGTCACTGTCCCTTGGGGTGTTCAAGGAAAGGTTGGATGAGGTACTTGGGGACATTGTTTAGTTGTTAATAGAGATGGTAGGGGGACAGTTGGACTAGGTGATCTTGGAGGTCTTTCCAACCTTAATGATTCTATGAAAAATGCTGCAAGCTCTGACTCTCTGACAAGCAGAACTAGAACAGGACCTGTGGAGGAAAGCAGCTATTTCGGCTAGACACTAGCCACACGTGTCTACAGTTGTCAATATGCTCTACCTTGTGGCCTGTGCAAGCCAGTCTTTGTGTGTGCCCTGATATCCTGAATTGTAGCAGGATACTGGGATTAAGCTTGATACAAGCATAAATGTGATCAAAGTCATAATTGTCTTGCTGGTCATTGCTTTACAGTGTGATTTAGCCAAAACTCATTAGCTTTTGACTAGTTATGATTAAAAAAAAATCCAACTTGCTAGTGCTGTGTAGGAGGATTTTTTTAAGAAAAAAAACTACCCCTCCATGATATAGTTTAAATAGTAGAATTACACAGGATTTGGGAAGGTTCTTCTTAAGCCAGAAGAGGGGTGAGATGAATAATAAATAGTATAAAAGGAGGAAATGGGTGGAATTATTATGATCTAGATTAAACAGAAATTAAACCATTGGTAAAATACTAAAAGGTCTTTGCTTGTTTTTAATAGTTTGTATGGAGTAAATTAATTTCTATAATATTAACTTTATTTAGAAAGGGAAAGCTTTCTTTTTCTAATTACCTTCATGCTCTGACAACGATTATTGTACCATCTCCATTCTGTACAAAACTCAGTTAATTCAGGTGTGAAAGATATTGAAATGCAGAATGTTGTTTTTCTGGATGGACAGCATGGTGCAGGGACACAGACATGTTTGTCAGGATCAGCAGGATTTTTGTGAGAACTGTTTATTTATAGAAAAATGCAGTTTTACTTCCCTAAAAGTATTCATGTTCTTCATTTGATCTTGGGTAGTAATTTTGCCCAAACAGCTGCCTTGAAGTTCCAGCATTCCCAAAATATTTTTCTTCCGTTTATTTAAATTCTCAATATTTGTCTCATAAAGTGGGTTCATTACTGCTGAAAAAGCTGGCAAAGAGGAGACAGTTCTTGTGCTCTAGAATGCTTGTGGTTAGCAGTGTCCTGAGAATGGACACTGCTAATGAGACCTCATTCAAATGCTCCAAATTGGAGAGGGTTTGAAAATGATACATCCCTTTGCTCAGAAATTGTGGTAACCCCTAGGCTATGTGGCATGAGCTAGGTGCAGTCAATACGTCCTCTGGAGGCATAATTTCAAATACTAAATTAAATAAAAAATAAACTTTTAAACTCCTTCCACCTCTCCCCTCCACCCCCCCATCTGTTGGCAGAAGGTCCTTTTAGGTTTACTAGGAATATTTTAATAATGATTGAAAATGAAAAGTATTAAATTGTTTACAAGGTACATGACACTTAATAGTAAAAGTGACATGTAATAAAATTTGAAACACATTCCAACTCAGTCTCCGGTTTGTCCTACCAGGGAGGGTCGCCTCACAGGAGCATGCTATAATAGAGGCATAGAGGAAAAATAGGATTTTCTGTAAAAATAAGGTTTCCAGCAAGAAAGTAATGGCAAATATTTTAAAATAATCAGGAAAAAAAGCCTGATTCTAACTATCCTTCAGAGAGAAATATCATGCATTAGGGTATATTTAGTTGCAGAAAATTAATTAAATACAGAGGAGATGGATATTATTCAATGTCTTCACCAGAAATCATGATCTAACAATGAAAGTGTGTCATTCTCCTGGTTAACTTCAAGGCCAATAGACATGTATCACATCAGCAAATATCATTGGGCATCACTTGGAAACAACAGAAAGAATATATATATTAGGTCCAATAACGAGCTCAGTGAATATGTATGAAATCTCATGAAAAATGGAGTAGACCAAGTCACTAAGTGAGGGAAAAGGTTAAAAAGACAAGGGAAACTGTTAAATGATCATGCTTAAAGCAAACAAATAAACAACTCTCCCAAACATAAAAACAACCAAACCCCCCTCAAATAAACAAACAAACCCCCTAACCTTGCTAATTAGCAATACTAATATGGGTGAACAAGATTAGGGAATAAGAAGGATAGACAGAATCTTTTAAAACAGTTCTTATTTTTTTGGTCCTGTAAGAAGTTAAATTTTGTCTTTATATTATTTGTTGATTTTTAAATAGTGCAAAAAAGATTAATTTTTGGCCATATGTTTAGTACTGTAAGTAAAGTTAATTATTCAGGCTTTTAAAGTCAGATTTTAATCTAAATTAAACCAAAATACTTTCTGTTGATTTGGTATTCTTACACTTTTGGGTCTCACTGACAAAGCAGTCCATTAAAGACATATGTTTCCTCTAAATGGAAGAGGAAATGAAAAAAAATGAACATCTGAGGAATATTTCCAGAGACATATGTGGCCAACTTAATCATGTCTACTGTGAATTTTAATAAACTAATGGTCCACTAATAATGCATCAAGTTATATATTTAATTATGGCTAAGTAGCTATTTAGGATAGAGATGTGTACCTTTTGCTCTGATAGCTTTGGAGCTGTTAGTGAAGGTCTCTAGTTCTGAATTTGCTTTTTTTCCATAAGCTCTTTTGCTTGATATTAACCAGGTGCAAGTGATATCACTTGTCTAAACAGATAGCCTGCCAGTGCTGTTGACACAATGGACTTGCTAAATGAATTAAATGCTCATTTCGAATGCAGGATACAAGTTCTATCTCCTCAGTATATTAGCTTCAGGGAGTTAGGGTTGCAAATCTGTGATTTGCTATAGCATAGCTTGTGATGCTAATGTCTTAGGCTACTGCTTGAGTCATAGAGACACAACCAACCAAAGTTTCATATTTTCCCCATTGTTTTTTAAAACCAGTGAACTATGGCACGATTTCAGTTCAACGGTGATTGAGGTCAGCAGAATCTAGAAACTAAGGTGAAAGAATCTGAGATCAGAATCGTAACCAAAGTGCTCAATCATTTCACCAGGTAATGAAATACACCAGGTACATTTAGTTTCAAAAATACTAAAGCTGGATAGTAATCTGGGATAACAGCGCCTTTGCACAGCCTTGCAACCCCTAACTTCATTAGACTCTCCACTTTAAAATAAGTACTTTGTCCATCTGAGAGGTCCTGGTCACTTATTGAAGACAATAGTAATCTGAGATACTTTAAATATTAATTTGATCTCAATAACATTGAACTCGATTATATCTGGGTATAGTGCCACATGTGACTTGATTCATTGTAGTAGCAAATAGTAAACTGGAAAGGTTACTTTCCTGTCAAGAACACTGGAAAGATGCTTAGCTGTGGAAGTTGATACTGGTGTTTTGCTCCGTTTTTTGAGTTACAGGAAAGGAAGTGGTCTCATCTGGGTGGGCTTTATTTGGACCATGATGGGAACTCTGCCAGGTCACAAGATCTGTTTCTCTTAAAGATGCTGGGTTCATCTAATTCATTTCAGAGAAGTCTTTCATAATTAGCTGACTCATACACTAATACTATCCAATCCAGATGAGGGGAGGGGAAATGGTGAAATAGCTTGCGGAGCTACAGCTTCCCTCTACAATTTCTTTAACTCTTAAAACCCCTTTATTCATTGTGACTCTAGGCATGGATGAAGATGCTAACTAACTTTGTCTTTAAATTTCTAGCACTGTAATTTAGAAAGGATTATAACTATTTATTATTAATGGACGGACATTACAAGAAATGTTTTGCAACTGTTTCAAGTAATGAGATAGCATGAGAGCTGTAGCTATTGGGCGTTTAAATGATTACTTAGCTTACTTTATAAACAACTGATTATACTAACTTGTGGGATATGTATTGTAAGTCTGCATTTTATTTCAAGTTTTTTACTTAAAGCAAAATTCACAGAAACTAAAATTAGATGAATGAATACAACAGATTTCCTAAAACTAGCCTGCTTCATCAATGATCAGTGGGACATCAGGTGAGCCTCTTGGGTATGCTTTATCTTCCATATGATGTGGTACCACTATTATACCGATGACTTAGGTGACTCTTCTGGTTTTTCTATCTTCAAACATGTCTTGAACATAGTGGACTCTGAAAAAGGTTATGTAAGTTCTGATGAATTAATTATCTTAAAAATTAGTAGAAGCAGAAGGTATTTGGATGTGTGTCTGGACACAACTTATTCCACTTACCCACAGGTCTCCACACTGATTTAGAAGACACTGTTTCTCAGAGAGGAGGGATGCTACAGTGGAAGATGTCTGCATAATCTCTGGTATGAGAACTGGTTGTCTTTTTGCATCTAGGAGTAGGGAGTCCTGGAAGAAAAGAGAAATGTTTCATACACAGAGAAAGGAGAAACTGATAGTGACTGGTTTGGGTAGTTATGGTCTAAATGACACCTGAATAGCAGAGTGTCCTTGAGCATCATTTAGTCCATGCTATGTGCTGTGCATGTGATGCTACCAGCTAAGAAGACTGTGTTGCATTTGTTAATTTAATAAATCATCTGGCTTTCTAGAAAGGAAATGAAAAATGGAGAAATCTGAGGAGCTGAAGTACTGCTGGGAAAGTAACAGTGGGAAGCAGCAGTGTTAGGGGAAGAAAGAATAAGAGGAATTTTATAATATTAACATATTTGTGAATAGAGCAGATATTGAGTCCTTTTGCACTCAACACAGTTTGTGGCCTTTAGCAGAAAAGATATTAGCCTGCCTTGGGCTGAAAGGCTACTGCATATTTTGTTGTTGCTGGCTGGAAAGGAAGCTGAGGATTCGAAAAGGTGGAACTAGGTGGAATCTGTCCCACTACAGTCTTATTTAGCCCTGCAGAATTTTGTAAGACTTTTGTTTCTTGGGCAGGCCAACTTCAGTGGCTGAGAGTGAAACGAAAGGGAAAAGTAATATGGTCACTGCAATCAAAAAGCAAATGCAAAAGCCAGAGCCCTCTAAATCACGAGGCTTGTGAATGGAAAGTAGAGCATGTAATTCCTGGAAACTTAAATCTAGAAGACAGGCACTTTTTCTGGGCTCATATGATTCAACACCTGACAAGAGCAGATGGTATCCAGCACTTTCCTGCTTTTTATCTAATACATACTAATAATACTCCCCTATTAACTATTTCTCATACTTTTTGCAGGTTCTGTGTTGCTCAATTCAACAGCAGCAGCGATAAAAGCTGCTTTGGTGCTTAAGCGCTTGATTCAACTGCTTTTAACACTTGATTGTTAGTTTTTCTCACAAAGCCTTTTCTAAGCCACACATTTAGCTAGTGTGGTTCCAGGGTAAGAGAAGTACATGCTATATGTGAACATGTTCTTCAAGCTACTTCTAAGATGAAGTATCATGCTTGTAAAGAGTTGCAAAGCTCCATGTCAGAATAATGATGCAGTTTGAAATCTCCTAGAATACTCTTCTTTAGGCAACAGTCTGTGAATGACTGTGACATGTACATGCTTTTTAAGCAAACAGGACAGCTGCTAGACAGATGAGGAACTTCCACCCTTAAATAATGTGCAAGTGTTCACATTGTATGGGGCCTAATAATTGGTGTATTTATTCCATTTTCTGAAAAGTTAATATTAAAAGACAGTTAGTGTTTACAGATTGTCCAAGAACAGAGGACAATCTGAAATAAAGGACAACGAATCTCATATAATCAGGCATTGTTTAAAACATCTGCTCCCATTTAGGGTTTGGAGTATCCTACATCTGTTTTATGCCCTTTTTTTATGTAATTGTTTCCCCTATTCAGTGTTAAGTAAAATTTCTGGTTGATGTCTAAACTGTATTAGTTATAGAGAAATTTCCCTCAGTACTAAGACTGTGACCATAAAATTGTAGAGATTGTGAGTCAGAAACCTTGTGATCTTGCATCATAAAAATTTACCACTTTTAAACTTTTGTATTAATTTTATTTTTTTCAGGATCTTGCCTTATGAGAATGTTTTTTAATCTCTTTCTCAAACTATTCTGTATGATCGGGGAACAAAAACTGTATCAAACATGAAAACTGTGAATTTTGTATAATCACATGTCATGGGGTAGCAAGGTTTTAAGGTAACTGTCAGTTAAAACAATATTTTTACAAAATGATGAAATCATTAAGTGGGAAGTTTTCTCTGAAAGGTTTGGTACAATTCCCCATGCTCAGAGCAGGTCCCACTCAACAATGCTCAGGTCTGCATCCACTCATGTTCTTAATATATCCAAGGATGCTGCAAGTGTAGTAGGAAAGTTTTACTGTGGGATCCAGTGTGCTGTTTTGTGGCACTTGGCACAAAGTAGTCTTTCTCTGGTACTTGGTCCCGATTAAAGAATGACACAGGACTTACTACTTTAGCACTGCTTCTTCCTCTGAGTACACAGCGCTGCCCCATTCCTGTTTCTCATTTTGCTCTGATGGCAACCTGTTTGCAAGCGTTGTTTACTGTCATCTTAATGCTCAAGAAGGACATTACATACCTCATGATGGCCTGCCTTTCCCTAAAAGAAAGAGGCATCACTTCTGCACATTCTGCAATCTCCTAGGAGATGACTGGCTGTCTCTACATTCACCTTATTAGTCCTTAAGTTTTAAAAATATTTTTTATCTTTTTCTGCCAGTGTATTTGGATAGTCTGCTCTGTTTCCTCAAGTCTGAGCTTTGTGATTCCGGCAGCTTCATTTGTTGCCTTCACATCTCTCTGGCCCTCCCACAGCCCCTGGGAGTGCCATATACAGGGGCATCTGAGGCTCACAAAGTTTTGCCTGGAATAATAGGGGTTAGCATTTTTGGAAGGAGTTTAAATATAGTTAGTTGAGCTTAAATTAGCTCTAGTATCATAGGTAAATAAATTAAATACAAAAAAAGCTAGTGAGTTGGAGCACGAGGACAATCTAGAGAGGTCTTAGTGTTTGGTGGGGATTTTTTTTTGGGGGGAGGTGTTAATTGGATTGTTTTGTTTTGTTTTGGGGTGATTTTGCTTGCTGGATAAGAACTGATAAATTATTATTTAAAAGTCTCAGTATTGTTTTCTAGTTTAGGCAGCATGGTGAGAAGACTACCGCTCTGTGTCTACTGGAAATACACCCCAGAAGTGTCAACCTCTTGGCTCCCTGAAGAAAAACTGGAAATGAGAAGTTCTATGTCAACGCATCCTTTGATGGAGCATTTCCTAGCCCACTGCAGCATGCTCAGGTTTTCTTTGCATGGGAGGGAGGGCTGGTGCCAAGCTTGGCTTTTTTCTCTTAGTTTGTAGAAGTCAACTAAGGCTCAGTATTTAGTGTTAGAAGCTGGACAAAACCCAAAACATTCCTGATGCTATAAAAACATCTACAATAAGTATATGAAGATCAAACAACCTAGGATACTTTTAAACACTTTTAGAGGACTTACACTACTTGGTTACAAAACCTTATGGGATCTAGCAGGGTCTGGAAACTTGATGAGCTCTTCATATTGCACCAAAATTTTTCTGGGAACAACTGTAGCATTTCCTCAACTGTCTCCCGAGTCTTCACATCCATGCAAATGTGGGGTGGGTGGTAGTTGCTTAAGAGTTATTTGTGCTTTTCAAGAACAAACAAAACCCCTTAACTCCCTTTTATCTTTATTGGTGAAGTTAGGAGGAAAAGTATAGAAAAGCTCTTGAAAGGAAGAAATTATTATTCTTTATGACATCTCTCTTGTTGGAGGTCTGGTATGATTAGCATTTAGGAATAAAAGAAATAGATAACATGTTTGCCCATTGAACACAGCTGAGTTGAACTGCAAATTCAGGGGAGCAGAATTAGACAAGTCTGTAACATTAACATTGCAGTAACATGAAGATAAGTTGCCTCAATCAGAAAATCTTTACTTGCTTCTAGTTAGGCTTGAAACTCGAGCTCCCTGACAAGTGTTGCTGAAGCCTAGTTAATACCAGATTTCTCTAGCTAAGAAAATAAGAGGGATGGTGCTTTATGTATGCCTATGTGTATTGCAAAGACACTTCCTGAGAGCAATCTGGAAGCAGATATATATTCTTGTGGCAGGAAATGACTGAATGACTGCACAACCTGTTTCTGTTAATTTGGAGTTTGTTTTTGGTTTTTTTCTGTTTGTTTGACTTTGTGTGTGTGTGTGCATTTGGTTTAAATTCTTGTAAATGGTGCTTTGGATACGTCCAGTGCTCAGATGTATGCTGTTCATGGGTTTCAGTGCCCAATAACATTGTGCTTGCAAATTCTAGGGTCTTAGTATAGTATGTGTTTTGACTGCTTCTCCAAAGACACTGCCAAAACTTTTGTCTGCTCTCTGGGGGTTGGACCCGAAGATCTCTTGAGGTCCCTTCCAACCCCTAAGATTCTGTGATTCTGTGATTCTGTAACTAATATAAGAACGCACTAATAGTAAAAATAATATACACTACTTATAATGCACACTTTCAACTGTCTTGTAATCTGCCAATTAGTTAAAATATGACAAGTTCTAATGTTATACTTAGTCTCAAAGTTGCTCTGTGGCGTAGAGATTTTTTTGGGTGGGAAGATACCTTCTGAAGGCTGGTAAGGTATCCTTTCTTAACCTGGTACTGGCAAGAGCAAAGCCCGAATGATCAGGGTATCACTGAATGCAGGACTGTTCTGCTGTTGATTCAGACTTGCTCTGAAGGAGCACTTTCAAGATCTGACCTGCTGTTATTGTGTCATGTGTTAGTTTATGCTTTTAACTTTGGAGTTAATTTCCAATATACGTGCTAGTGAGTCACATCTTTTGTCGAACTTAATCAGGAAGAAGGACAGCCATGCAATAAGCATTTTGTAATGTGCACTAGATGCTTTATATGAAATAGTTTTTGGCTTATAGGGATGTAAGGAGGTAAAATATGATAAAATGTTCAAGGAAGTACTTATCCCCATATAATTTCCCCAAAATACAGTTTCTACATGTGAACTAACACAGATTCTGCTCACATTTTTTTCAGCAGGTATTTCAAGTAAGACTGCATGTGCTCCTGTTAGGCTGGTGTCCCTCTTTAAAAGTATTGAATAGTCCTATGGCTCTGTCAGCCTCCTTAGATTTGATTTCTTCTTGTGGAAGATGCTGCCTGTCACATTTACCAATCCCATGTAATGAAATGGGATATTCATCACCATGTATGTAATCTGTATATAGATCCTCATTTTTCCTGCCTTATCTGTGGACAACAAAACCAGACAGTACTGACACTTCAATGTTATACATTGCTGAATAACCACCCAAAAATCTATGCGAATTACATTTGCAGACTATAACTAGACTTATGCACACCATCATATTTCATGGAATTTTTTTCAAGCAAAGTAGCCAGAAGTTTGCATTTGAAATGAACTGGGTTTTTTATAGGAGACAGGAGGTGGAGTGAGATGCTGGTATGGGATATTGCCGGTGCCAGACCTCTGTTAATTCAGTTTAGGACATGTGGGACAGTTCATAAGCATCCATAGCTGGTGGGGATGCAGAGCTATACTGTGGATTCTGGGAAAAGATGAACAGCTCCTGGAATTTAGTGTTTCAGTAAATTTGTGAGCTCTTCTGGCAAACAATTTTTCCTAACATAAAGAATTTTGAAAGTTGCTCTGTAGTGAGCCCATGTCCAAAATTATATCTCAAATAAATTCTTCCAGCTTTAAGGAATTTAAGATGGCAAGATTAAATTTATTAATTAAGATTAGATAAAATACATTTTTTAAAGGCCATGACTCAGTGGTCCAAATATACCAACAGCATGGGTAGAGTTCTACTATTAATGAAACCATATTTGCTTGCAGATTTTGTTCAGTTTCTAAGTCAATAATAAGAATATTTAACTACTGGGCTGAGAAAAGGCAATGCATTTATTAGAGAACAGAAAAACAATAGCTCATCTTGCTTATAATTATTTTGTTCTGTCTACTATATCCATGTTTTCTAAGAGGAAAAAACCCCCTGTATTTTTCATGTGATAAAAGTCTGGATTTTTATGGAGCAATGTGTCCTTCAAGAAAGCATATGGTCTTTAAGGATATTTATAAAACTAATAAATTGGTTTGCATCAGTGTTTTTCACCCATTCTGCTTGTGGAGTAGAGTTAAATTGCATATCAGACTAATTTCTGGCCCCTGCTCTCTCCTGAAAACTACCTGGAAATGACAGGGAAAAGAACAACCTGACATAGGCCATAATCATGCCATCTAAACATGTACAGAGCAAATTCTGAAGGAGATAAACAGTGTGGGGACCTCCATCTTTGAGGCTTCCAGAAGACAGGGGAGGAACTGACATCTAAACTCCATCATCAGCAAGACTTCTCACATGGGATCTGACCTACAGAAATGGAGACCATACATCTTCACAGAAATTTGGCACTTGCTGAGACGGAAAGAGCAGCGGCCTTCTGTCCTGCAGCAACAGTGCTGTGATGTGTGTTAATTCTGCAGCCAAGGAAACAACACAACAGCATGGGTTTTTTTATACGTACACTCATGAAAGAGTCTCTCTTTTCTTGGTAGATCAATATTGGTTTGTTCCTTTTATTGTTACAAGAAATCTAATCCAATCTGCTGCAAGAAGTTGGAAGATCCTGTTTCAGATGCAGTCTGTTTCTGTTTTGAGTTTTCTTGACAATCTCTTCACCTTTTTCGTTATCAGACTTCAGGTTTAAGTTGTTAACATTGCTCTGCCACTGCTCATAAAGAAGTTTGGAAGTCTGAAATATGGCTGGATACACAGGGAGGTAGAGGTGTGTACTCAACACTTCTGTGCTTTGAGAAAAATCTCTGATTCAGCTCAGAGAGAGAGAGGTGCTAGATGCTTATTCATATAGGCAAATTCCAATGGAGAGCAAGAAGCTAAAGGTACTTAATCATAAGAAGTTTGCTCACCTCTCACATACAGCTCCAGAACACTAAAATTGCTCTAGGAGAACAATAAAAAATACAGATTTATGAACATAAAAAGTGCTACAGAACTAACATTTCTAAACTCATTATAGAGACAGAAGGATTGAATCAAATTTCAGTTAAGTTTAAAACAAGCACACCACTTGGTACACATATGAATAAATATTTTTCCAATGCTTTTGCATTGTACAAAAGTGAAAACTGCCAAAGTATATTTGAATAACTGTAACTTCACCGAAAGAAACAAACCCAAATTAAAAACTCCAACAAAAACACCCCCTATTTCAATACAGCATTGTGTTTTACTTAGAGCATTGGTTTTCTACTATTTGTATGTCAAAAAATGCATTAGAATAGACCTGTATGGATGCTGTCCCTTGAGAGACATGTTGTCTCTAACTCTTGTGTGCGGCATTCCCACTTGCAGTAGGTGTTTTCGCTCTCCATCCACTGAGCTGCACAACAACTCCTAGTTCTTTGGGTTTTGTTCAAGTCCTAAACTCATACAGTATGTCTTAAATCCTGGTAAGATGCTAGAGGAGAACAACTGATATATTTCCCTTGGCTGTGATGAGGCTATATGATTTTTTCAGTGACTAAAGAATGGGCCTGCTACCTTCCTTTGTTTCTAAACCACACTGTACCATTTGCAAGCTCAACCATGACTCACTTATTGACTCTTCCACTTTCACGTCTTCTTTTATTTGTTTCATATTGGCTGCTATTCATGATGCTGTAATGCATAGCATCCCACCTCCATATCTCTCATCCTTGAAGTCACTCTATTGTAAACCATGGCTGTAGTTCTCATGGGAATGCTTGTTGTACCATTGTCCTTCATGCACAAATAGTTCAGTAGCTGTACCCTGTGTAATTGAAATTTCATTGAGCAGAAAACTTAACTTTGAACTGATTTCCACTCTGCTTTGTGCCATTCCCTCAACTTCAAACATTTCTCATGTTAGGACATGAGAAAAGTGCTACTGGCAGTATTGTTGAAGAAGTCAATCTTAGGGGGTTATTTCAGACATTTTGGTATTAAATGTAAGAAAACTTCAAAATTATATCATTCTACATCCATGTCTGCAGACCAGGCTGTTTTTAAGACATCCCAGGATCAGGATGGGAATGACAAATTGCCCTTAGTAGAATCAAAATATTTTCCTTTCTCCAAGGGTGAGATGGAAAAGCACTCTTTTTAAAATTTGCTACTCCAGCTGCCAAGCCTTTCAGATGATACTATTGTTCTCATAGCACTAACCATCCAGAAAAAGCTTGGATGGTTCAAGACAGTGGCTTCTACCAGTCCTACTGATCTCAGCCTTGAGATTATTGTTGTGCAAAAAAAGCAGATTTGGTAGAAAAGTATCCAGCTCTGAAGATATGACATCCCCTCTTAAGTAATTCTGGAAACGATGCAGTATATTAAAGAACAATTGCACAGGAATAAGTACCATGTGGTGGTGAGAGAATGCTGTGAATGTTTGTCCAGAGAGTGGTGCTCTGATCTCAGCTAACCCTGCACATTCCCGTTTCGTCAATCCTGTTGCCTTGGGGCTCTGGCAAATTCCTGTCTTAATCTTTAGCCTCACCTGGAGACACACCCCAGAATGTGGAGATTTTCAGGCAAGGAGTGGGATTTACTCATGAGGAAACAACTTGAAACATCCTATTCTAAAGTGAATGCAGAAGAGGCAAAAGGGGAGGGATCTGCCTTACTATCAAAGCTAAAAATCAGATGACTGCAATGAAGTTGCAAAGATAATCTTGCTGGTTTAGTAAGAGTGGGAGTATAGTTATGAATGAGCATTGAGTTGATCCTGCTTTTGCTGAATATTACCTTGAGAGATTTGGCAAGAGTAAACTGTTATGGATGAAATTGCCTTAATTTAGCCATCTGCAATGGAAATCACAAATAGGGGAGACTCAGGGAAGTGTGTGGTCTACCTTTAGGAAATGCATTAATTTAGAGGTAGAAATTGAAGAACTTGATCAGCAGTTTATTTGATTTTTTTCTTTCAAGTTATATCTGTGTACAATATTTGGGAACTTGTAGCCTTTTAATACTTTTTGTTTATGTTCTACCCTTTTTTGCAGTCTTCTCTTTCACGTATTTTTGTTATTTGTTATTGTTGCCTCTGATTTTGGGTAGCATTTCATTGCCCATTTCATTGCTCTTTAATCAGGGCTCTTGTAAAATTCATAGTTTTGCTAAAATAATCAAAAATGTCAGAAACAGCTATATTAAACTTGATGAGTAATTTGATGATATTTTTCCTCAAGTACAGCAGAACTATTATCAGAATCCCATGTTTTTTAAAACAAAAAGGCTATCTTTTCAAGAGCACTGAGATCAAGAACTCTTTTTCTGCCTTGGAGCATTCTTGCAAATTAGGCTTTGTTCAGGGCTTAATACCTTAAAAGAGTCTAATCTCTACATTAAAATTAGCTGCTGTTAATCATGGGGTTGTAACCCTCAATTACTGTACCTGCGGAAGTTTTCTGGGTGCAGCTAGGTGTTGGTTACAAGATGCTGTGTACAGTTTTGGGTTTTTTGGTTGGTTTGGTTTTGCTTTTTAAAAAAATTTAGAATCTGTTATTTCCAAAGTCAAATTTTAAATTTTACTACAGACTTTGAGACAGCTAGTGGGAAAATGCACACTGCTTTTGGGAAGAACTGTACATTTCTTTTGGACCCTGGGTCTTGCTTGTAGACAGGAGACCCAGTTTCATGAGAGAGATGTTTGAGCTGTGATACCTAGGTGTGACATGAACCTGGGAAACACATGGGTGTGGTATTTCTTCTTTTTCAGAAAAAATATCTGTGAGAGCTGCATTTCTCTGCTAGTCTAACCGTTCTGCCCGGTTCCCCAGCTGGTTAAGCCTACTGCATTACATGACAATGCTGGAACATGACTTTAGATCTAAAACAATTGATGAACTGACTCATAACACTAATCGTTTTAGGTCTGAAGTAATGTTCTGTTGTGCCATAATAAAGATGACTCAACATGGTTTCTCCACGGAGAGCATTTAAGAGGATAAACTTTTACCCTTAAGAAAGTCTTCTCTAATTTTCTCTTATTTCTTAAACTTCCATGATACAAAAGACATAGAATTTAACTGAGTGTTAGTGCTTGATTTTCTTCTAATCTAACTATGTACAAGGCAGAAAGAAAAATAAATAAATTTTAAAAAGAGAAAATCAAGACACCAGAAATGCTGGCCCTAATTCCTAGGATTACCTTACATTTTTATACTGGGAAATCACATTAAGCCACTCAGATTGCCAGTGTCCTTATAGTCCTAATCAGATCTGAAGCAAAATGTTATTATCTCATGTTTAATAAGTAGCCACATCCAACCCTCATCCTGTTCCCTTTCAGTGAACCAGAGATCTTTCATAACTACAGGCCTTTCTTTCTCATCTTCGAAGGGAGAAAAGTAGCTTTAAGTTAAAGAAAGGATTGAAGTGTAGCATTTATCACAGTCACAATGAATTTTAGCACTGGGAAGTTCTGGATATCTCAGTTGATGTTTATCGCTCAATTTCTGTGTGGGGCATCAGCTCTCGCAAATCTTTGAGTTGAAGGGTGCACTCCAAGCCTTTGGCTTGCTATCCATGGCTCCTTGTAAAGCAACAGCACCTCAGAGGAGGTGGATGGACAACAAAAACTTTTTTTTGCCTAAAACACTTGCCTAAAACTCAGATTAAGACCGCTGTTCCTAGCCTTATTTTAATGCTTAGAAAATGTGATAGTGCCACTGAAACCTAACCTTTGGGCTTCCTTCTGCTTTTCAATGGTACTGTGCACTTGGCTTTCTAAGGTTGGTTTGATTTTCTGCCCTCAAAAATTAACACTAAATTGGATCTTTACCTGACAATAAAGGAACCCTTTACAATAACCTATTCTGCAGAAAGAAAAAACCTGGACAAATCCAAATGATTGTCCCTATAGACTTGTTTCCAAAAGCTTCCTTCCACAACTTATACTAGAACTATTCTTGATTACTTAAGACAGCCTTTGAGAATTTAAAACTGCCATGTGATTTTGTTTCAGTTTTCTTGAGCTCTTGATGAGAAAATCAGTTTTCCATTTACCCTTCATGTATTGCACGTAGTATGTGTTGTGCAGAGTAACTGTTAACCCACAGCTTTAACTCCACACTGCTCTCTCGCCGTGCTCCTTACCTTGGTTACTGCTAGATGTTCTTCATGCCTACTAATGCTTCCCTGCCACTCCCACCTAAAGTCCTCCTGCCTGCAGCCTTCTCAGAGTGAACTACCAGTGGAGTACACACACTATGGGCCAAGTCTGCCACTGGCATTAACAGGTAAATCTTCTGTTTACGCAGTTTTCCCTGCCACTGCCATGCTGTGGGGCACGGTGTCTTTCTAAGTACTGGTTAGACTGTTCAAGCACCAGGATTTTTTTTTCTCTGTAGAGAAGACAGCAAACTGAGCCCCTGTACAACTGTAAGGGCCTCCTAGATGCAACTGCAAAGACAGAGAATTCTGTAGGCAGCTGTCGTAATAAATAAATTGTAACGAAGAAGTGGGACTATGAAGGTGTAGCTGTAATGACATTGGACAGCAGAGAATGAAAAGGACAGAAAGTCTGCAACACACACAGCTTGGGAGTATGAACAGAAGGGACATTAAGGCACAGACAGTCTGAGCTGTGTCCTAAGGAACAGCCATGGTTAGTTTGGTTTCTCATGTAGATATGTCTCTGTGGTGTGTTTGGGATCTATTGTTACCTAAAGATTGTTGTAGAGCCTTGTAGTGAAAATACTATTTTTTCTTTGAAATAATTTCTGAGTGTTGTGATTTGTATCTAATAATTGTCTTGTTGCCCACTGCCATAAATTTCATGCACCACACTGTTCATATTATCTTTCAAACAGATGGAAGTAGCAGCAGGAATTTGTTCTAACACAAAGTATTACTTATAACACAAGTTTTACCTGAACACAATGGTTAGTAGGGGAACTTGCTCATTTCTATTTTATTTGATGATTTAAAGATCTCTGTCTCCTGTGTCAGCTATTTTTTTCATTTGCGTAACTTTTATAGCATCTAGGTGATGCACAGCATTTAAAATATGTTAATTTCAAAAATCAGAACAAGGTGCTCTTCCTTTTACCTTAGCTGATGCAGTTTCCCACGTGGTGCACTTGACCTAGCATGTCTACTACTGCACTGGAGTCCAGCTTCCTTTCACCGTTACTCCACAGCCTCAGTGAAGTGCAGTTTCATAGAGATTAGAGGATATTTTCCTAGAGGATATAAGATGGTAGAAGTTACTTCATGGTTAGCAAGGACCCTCAAAGCAGCAGCCTGACTGCCTCAGGAGTACTTCTTAGCAATGGTGGCTCACTTGTCATTCATTTTCACTTTCTTCTCCATACACAAAGCTTCCAGATTCCATGATGCAGATGACTGTGAACATGTTTCCTTTCTTTCATTCTAGTCCCTTGGCAAAAGAACTGTGATAATTTTCCTTAAGCTGACATGGAGCAACCCACGTGTAAGGACTGAACACATTTATTTCAGCTCATCTGTGGCAAGTCTCCTTCCTAACTAAAACCAGAAAGCATAACTGGTGAACAGTGCCCTTGAATTTATAGTGCTTGCTGCTTTATAACTGGAACAGGTTCCTGCTTCAAGGAACTTAATGTTAAATGAGACAGATGTGATATGGGCAATTAAAAAAAAAAAAAGAAAAAAAAGCCATACATGATGGAGCTAAAAAGAAGAGCCTTGCAGAGACATGCTTAGCACTTCTGATTGCTCAGTGTTCAGACCTGTTCTTCCCCAACAAAAACAACATGATTAGGTGTCAGCTGTGGTTCTGGGATGTGCAGAACCAGACAGAAAGCCAACTGACTTTACATGGACCGTGAAAGAGCACACAGATTATGAAAAATCTGGGTAAAAATTTGAGTGAAGATGGTGAAATATTTGGCATAGTCCAAATCTCTTGGCCTGGTGGTTCCTCTTCACTGTGTTTTCTTATTTACAACTTGACCTAGGTAGATTAAAATACAGATATAGAAAAGTTCAAAACCACCAAATTACTGCTCTACCAGAACCATCTGCTTAAAGTTAATAACCCTAAATTAACGATAATGAATGCTATACACATTTAGCATTCAAACCATCTGACTTGGTTGCTTGATTCAAAGACCTTCTGCCCTTTCTGTCTCCTAAGCGAGGGAATTTGTAGCATACCCACAAGGTTTATGAATTCAATTTCTAAGGAGTGAATTTCAGAAACCAACATACTATAAGTGTTACATAATTTATGTCTTTAGAAAGTGAGATGTCCAGTGAAAGCTCCACTGCCTAATGATAACCACAACAAAAAAGAAAATAGCTACAATATCTTTAATAATACAATAAGTAGCTATTAACATGTTCAAAATGTGTAACCTTTGGAAAACTGGAACCTATAATCACAATTCTAATTTTAGTTATATCAAAACTGGGATTTCATTTCCTCTGTGCTGAAACATGAAAAATTAAGGGTAAGTATGATGAGTTTCTGCTGCAGTGAATTCTGGAACACATCATCCAGCAAATGTACACCTTTAGAAGTCTTTAGCGTATGTGAT
The DNA here is from genome assembly GCA_022605575.1 of Laterallus jamaicensis coturniculus. Taxonomy (NCBI): domain Eukaryota; kingdom Metazoa; phylum Chordata; class Aves; order Gruiformes; family Rallidae; genus Laterallus; species Laterallus jamaicensis. The sequence goes on along the minus strand of JAKCOX010000024.1, from coordinate 7,973,193 downwards.
AAGCTGTACACTTAGACTGATGATGTTTTTCCCCAAAGGGGAAGAAAAAGAATGTAATAAAATGCTCTTTAAGATGTGTATGCTCCATAACATTTAGTTGCAGTGCTGAGGAAACTAATCATAATTCTTTGGTCTATTTCTAGTGCTTCAAATTAATTTGTTCACATTTTTCCTGGTGAACAAGCATGCTCAGGCACTGGGGAATTTTATATACCTAGCCATCAGAAAGCATAATCATTCTGATGACACACATAATTAACTCTTAGATTCATGAAATTCTAATTATTGCAGTTATCCTGTGGAAAATGACACTTCTGTCTTTGTACACCCTTGTATGGATAAAATACAGCAGAAATCTTACACAGAGGCAGGCACCAGAGGCCAAGGGAGTAGAAATGTGCAGGACTGAACAAAAACGTCAGTTCACAACAAACACCTGTCAGGTATAGAACCACAGACTCATAGAATGGTTTGGGATGGAAGGGGCGTTAAACACCATCTAGTCCTACCCCGCTGCTATGGGCAGGGATACCCTCCACCAGACCAGGCTGCCCAAAGCCACATCCAGCCTGGCCTTGAACACTGCCAGGGAGGGGGCAGCCACAGCTTCTCCGGGCAGCCTGTGACAGGGCCTCACCGCCCTCACAGGGAAGAATTTTTTGCCTTGTATCTAATCTAAATCTGCCCTCTTTTAGTTTAAATCATTAACACTTGTCCTGTCACTCCATGCCTGTGTAAACAGTCTCTCTCCAGCATTCCTGTAGGCTGGTCCATATACTGCAAGGCTGCTCTCGGACTCCCTGGAATCTTCTCCAGGCTGAAGAAGCCCAACGCCCTCAGCCTGTCTTCACAGGAGAGGTGCTCCAGCCCTTTGATCATCTTTGTGATCCTCATCTGGGTTTATTCCAACAGGTCTATAGAAAGATCTATAATCCATATGGTACTCCATTTACTGTTAAACATTGTCTTTTCAAACTAGATATTACATTTTTTTTTAGTTTAGAAATCTAGGAAAATGGGAAATACTGAATACCCTGATAATTGAATAGTGAAAGAAAAATAAGATAAGCTGAAAAAGCAAGCAGAAACTATCCTGGGTTAATGCACAATTCACTGACTGACTTAGAGCATCAAACCCCCTCCAAGTTCTGGATTTATTTGGCAATTTTCTTGAAATAGTTTTGAGCAAATACAATAGTGTTGGTTGTTGACTTCTGTTTTTTATTTTATCACTAAACAGACATAACTAATACGGATTTTTTAGGAACATTCAATGTTCAGTGGTCCACTTCTGCTTTCATGATGTCACTGTCATAACTGGCACAACATAAAGCCAATACAGACAGTACAGAAAGTAGTTTCAGCTGGATAGTACCTCACTTTAATGCTTCTGAAGTTTCTTTCTCGTCATTTTCTGTTATGTCTATGCATATATGAAGATGGTGATAATGACATTAGCCTTTGTGGTATTCTTAATACAAACAAGTGGCCTGCCTATTTTATCTGAGCTGGCATTCTTCCTGTATCACATCAACCCAGGGCAGGGGGTTTTGTTTATTTTTATGGTGTGGGTTGGGGTTTCTTTTTTGTGTGTGTGCCTTATGCCATTTATAAATTTAGGATATAGTTTTACAGAGGAGTTAAGCCAGCCCATTGTAACAGCACATTTTTGGACAGGCAAACTAGTCTTTACATGATATTGTACACATCTTAATAAAATTTTAACTTCTAAAAGTATAGCTGAACTACAATTAATATTACATAATTTAATACAATTAAAGGACAGGAGATGAGTTGTATTCTTAAACTTGGTTGAATATAGAGATAAATTTATAGCCACTATAATCAAACTACTAGGAACAGTGATTATTGGAAATGTGACAGGTATTCATAGAAACCCCGCTCATCAGAAAACATAGAGAAAGAACAGAATTCCAGCAGTCTTGAGGACAGGGCACTGCTAAGTGTGCAGTGCTCATTTAAAGATCTTTACATTATATGTAAGTTTATAAATGAGCATAAAATGATGTACAGTGAAGGTGCTTTATTCCACCAGTGTCAAAGGTCTGCTATGTTACAGCCTCATTCAGGCCGGTTTTGTGTCACTAAGTGAGCAAAGTATTTCTGTCCAGCTGTCTTTTTTGCTTTCAGCACAAACAGAGTGGATGGCACTGCACAGCTGGGTAGCACAGCTCTCATGGAAGCCATCACACAGGTCAGAGGTGTGTGGGGCACAGTAAATCAGCTCAGGCAAGGGATAACTACTGAAGAAAATTATGTCCTTGTGAGTCTGTGGGTGTTTAAGAAAGCTTTTAAATGTGTTTTATATTGGAGCATACCTTCTTTGTTGAATTGAGGCTAAAAAGGAAACAGAAGTGGAACTGTAGGAGTTTGTGAAAGAAGGTGTTTGCAATGTGATTAAATATTTTCTTCCTTCCTTTTCCCTTGTGTCCTCACATATTTCCTCATCTATTCTAGAATGAAAAACTGGTCCCAAAACATTGAATTTAGTGGCAGAACCCATGCATTTGATAGTGGGATCAGGATTTTCCCTTCTGTGTTGTTTCACATGCTAACATTATTTACACACCCAGGAAAACAGGACCTCAAATGAGCCTTGCAGAAATCCTGACAAATCTTGCTCCCTTTCTTCTGTATTAACTCACTGACTGAGCTCAGCAGTGACCTCTTCATCAGTCACTAGAACTTAATGCTTTCAACAAGTTGTATTATTGTCATAAATGCAGCCTGGAAATCACCAATTCCTGAATGTGTCTGAATTTTTTTTTTCCTTTCTTTTTTTTTTCTTCTGGTTTTAAAAGACCTATGTAGGGTTTCCTAAGTGCAAAATTCAACATGTTCTCTGGTGTTTTGTTCTGCGGTAGGAAGTGACAATAGCAGTGCAAGACATGATAAATTCTGGCTGTATTTCCCACCACGTCCTCCAACATCTGCCCTTAATAAACAATACTGTGAGAGAAATGGTGCAGAACTGTTATGAGTTGTGTATGGACAATTTGTAAGCACAACAATATTATTGAATTAATGTTGTTATAAAAACCTCAAACTGAAAAAACAAAAAATTAACAAAAAAAAAACCCAACAAAAGAATTTTGTCATTTTCACAGTCTTGGTATAATTCTGTCCCTCCAGGTGCTTAGATAGAAATAATATTTGAAAATGGATTTATACTTTGCATGTATTTGGTCTAATTGAGAGAAAGAGTGGAGCACTTCATTGTGAAGTTATGTAAAATATCAAACAATATGAGAGTTCCTGTCTGTGAGTAAGCCAGAAAGTCACAATAAGTCAACATAGTGCATGTTTTTGATAAAATTATAAGGCAATACTTTTTCTCAAGACATAATAGGGTGTGAGAATACTATTACTGTAGGCTGAGTACCAAAAGGTAAGAAAGCCTGATGAGAAATGCACAGCATGTTAAGATAATTCTGTGTCAGAAATCTGTCATCTCATGTAAATGGAAAGGCCACACTAGCCTCCTAAGTACTTCATTTCAAGTGGGTTTCTTTTGAGGGATGCTTAGACCTTGACTCAGACTTTTCTGGCTGTGGCATTTGTTACTTATCTAAAAGGGTACATCTCTACACCTGAGAATCACCAGGTACCACATCCTTATCAAAAGGAAACACTGATGGTATGGTAGGCAGGAAAGACTCTCCATAATTGCTATCCTAAGGTGTAAAGGATAAAGCCTATTAATAAGACTTATTTTACATAGTACATTGCACCTTTTCAAGTGACATCACCGATATTTTCTCAGATAAATTAGTAGAGATACCAACTTAACAAAAGTTTATAGACTGAGAACTGAAAGATTCTCTATCTAAACAGACCAAGAAATAGAAGTGTTTTGGGAACATTTTAGCATGTTTCATTCAACAAGCCAATCTATTATAGAAAACATTGATGTAAGATCACAATAACAGACGAGGAAATAGTACAGTAATTTAGATGTTGCAATATATCTTCAGCCCCTTAATAAAAGGTTGCTAGAGCACTAGACACCCTGTTGACACAACAATTTAATTCAACAGGGAACTGCTGTTGCTTAAAGAAGAGATACATAGCATGACCAGATGGGCCCACTACTACATCAACAAGTAGAGTGCTAACCCCAAGCTGAATTCATCCTACTTGATATGCTTTTCATAGGAATAGACAAGCAGTATAGGCAGGTTACAGATTCCTAGCAGCATTGCATTTGGAAGGGCATGATTTAAAACTTGTCACTTTCCATTTGCCAGAAAGTGAATGATTTTATTTCTTCATAACTTGGAATTCCAGGCACTAATATATATCAGCTGAGTTTCACCTACAAAGATGGAAGATTTCACAAGTGAATTAATTTAGTACTAAATCATCCAGGAGTATGGGAGAGTCAATGTCAAGTGTCAAGACTCACAGACTCTTAATATATGTATATTTCTGGTTTGATATTTTCTAATGGTGATTTGTTCATTTATAACTCAAGATGAATAATTCATGAACTCAGAGACTTGACCATAATTTTGCTTGCTATTGACTGTATCTATCCATATAATGGTTCAGTACAAAACCAGGGGTGGGTTTTTTTAAGTTAACATCTACTAGCAGGCAGATGAAAATCCTTTTATTTAAGTGACAAGGCAGTGAACTGATGTGAAACTTCCAAAGTATTTCCTTTTAAGATGGCAAAAAATGCTAATCAAGATCCTCTGGTCATTTTGTCCACCAGGTCAGTCAGAAGCTGTTCCATACAAGTAATCTAAATAACCAAGTTGTAGGTCTGCAATAATTTATCTTTGTAGTTGTAGTTTTCTCACTGTAGAAGCTTTCAGCAAGCTTAGATTACATTTCACATGATTTTCCTGGTTATAGCTGCTTCCTTGAGTAAGCACATATCATGTGAACATAGTAGCTGTATGGTGAACTGGTCTTACTTTAAGAGGTGTTGTAGTGTTATGGCAGAAGGTATGTATGTTACACATAGAACATGTCTATATTCCACCCATCCACTGTATTGCTCCTAATAATGCATATTCACCAAAGTATGTCCACTGGAAGTCCTGATTAGGACTCTGCAAAACTATACCAGTGACTGGTTACTGGCAGCTGCACAAATGTTTTGCAGGTAAGTTTTTTTGTTTATAGCTACAGATGCATTGTTTTTTCTGTACCTTTCTCTGGTTGATACTGCTGTTACCTAGTGCTAGTGAAGCTGTCTGCATGCTGTAACCAGGACACCATTTGGTCAAAGGGAAGAGGTTTGGGTTTTTTTAATTTATTTTTTTCTTCATTATAAGCCAACCTTTTAAGTTCTGATGGTTTTATAGATCTCTTCCACACATTTTTTAGGCCTTTAGCATAGCTCCTAAATGTGGATGCAAGGATGAGTGTCACTTTAGCATTAGTCTTTATGGCAGAAATACAGACAAAATTGTGTCTTTATTCTTGTGCAAACCTCTCCACAAATATAATAATAGAATAGCCAGGTTTGGAAGGAACCTCAAAACATTATCTGATCTAACCTTTTGTGGGGAGGAGAGACTAGATGAGACTATCTAGTACACTGTTCAATCACATTTTGAAAATTCGCAGCAATGGGGACTCTACTGTGTCCCTGGGGAGATTGTTCCAGTGAGTAATCTTACAATGAAATCATTCTCATGTGCAGATGAAACCTCTCCTGGTGCAGGTGCAAACTATACCTGTTGTCCTTTGTTATCTCCATGTGGCTGCTTGTGAAGATAGGACCTCCATCCTCTTTGTAGCCAGCCTTTAAGTACTATAATATTGTGATGAGACTCCTCCTGAGTCTCCAGGAGAAAAGAACTAACTCATTCAGTCATTCATTGCATGCAAGGTTCTCAAGCCCTGTCATCATCTCTATAGCCCTTCTTTGGAGTCTATCCAGTTTGACTGTGTTTCTTGAAATGCAGGCACCAGAACTGGGCACAGTACTCCAGGTGTGGTCTGACAAGTGCTGAGTCAAGTGGGAAGATCATGGCTCTATCTCTGCTAGTAATGCCCTGTGTATGCAGTTCAAGATCCAATTTGCTACTGTTGCTGGAGTAGCGCATAGCTTGTTGTCCACCAGCACCCCCGAATCCCTTTCAGCAAGGATGCTCACAGTCATACAGATTCCAGACTGTACTGGGATATTATGTCATCTCAGGAGCAGGAGTTTGGCATAATATTTGTTAAATGTCATACAGTTCTTGCTAGCCACTCTTCCAGACTGTCCAGATCTCTCTGCGAGATGGTTCTCACTTCTGTCATGTTCATCTCATCACTCAGGTGTTATCAGCAAACTTGGTGAGAGTGCTTTCAATCCCATCATCTAGGTCATTTCTGAAGATGTTGTCAGTGTGGGACAGTCAGTATTGCTCCCTGGGGGACCCTGCTTGAGACAAATAGATCTGAGATGCACGCATATGGACTTCTTGTATGTTAACAGTTACTTCAGTATTTGTGTGACTTCCAGGTACATTGAAAATCCCCAACAATAAGTGCCTTTTAGAATTATTTTTTTCTTCCCTATGTTAAAAATACAGCTTCTGTAGCTGCTTATTTGTCTGCTCATGAGACACCTTCTATTTTTCTGAAGATACAAACTTTGAAAGATTTTTGTGAAGATTCTTGAGGAAGATTTGATTACTCTAACAATATTTATGACTTTGCAGGGAAAAGGAAATTTGTCAAGTATTTTTTCCATGTCTATTGTTGTATATTCTGAGAGATTGATATGTAGATGACTTTTTCTTTTTCTTTTTTGATTTGATAATGAACTATCACTTATGAGTGCAGAACTGAAGTTAATTTTGCCTTGAAATTTCTATTTAAGTGGAATCTATAATTCCCCATGAAAGCCGTGAGAATCTTTAATTACTTTGAAATTTAGCAGACTTCATTTAATTTCAAAGTCTGACTTATCTAACCTCAGTTCCAGTCTCTGACTTTTATCTTTATTAGCAAGTTTTCATGTCTAAACATCTCATATAAGGTTAATGAATCATTCATTATAGTCTGTTATAACTAACACTGTGTGTTTACTAACTAGCATTTTTTTCAGAAAAAGAATTTTAATATTAAGCATAAATTCTATTTTCTCCTCCACAGTGTGTTTGATCTCATCTAGACTACCATAATTACTACCATACTTACATTTGAGCACATGGTAAGTTTTATTTAAAATCAGTCCTTTTTTTACCCTCATTTGATGTTCTTGATCTCATATACATGGGTCTGATGTGTTTCTCTTCATCAGTGGCTTCCTCCTTTCTTCTGCAACTTGGTGATCATTGCAAGCACTACTGTTTCACTATTAATGCCAAGTAATTGTGAAGGAAAGAGAACAAGAAAAAGAGTAGAAGGGAGAGGATACTTTCTTCAGCCTGGAGTTTGTTTTCTTGCCAGTAACAGTGTGGTTTAGTGCTCCATGGTACAAATCCATGCAAGTCATAAAAGAGTGCTCTTTCTCTCTGGGAGAATGGTCTCTTACATTCTGCATGGATTTCGTGCTGGACTCTGTTGACTGTAAACTCTTTGCTGTATCTAGAAGATCTTGTCCAAAATTCAAACCTATTTTCCCTGCCAACTAGCCCACACACAGTCAGTCACCACAAAACCACATAGATCCTGTTGTAATGAGTAATTTGAATCTTGCGTTCCAATATCCATTACTCATGTTCTCTAGCATCTTTGCCTATCTTCATTCTGATGGTCAGAAAAATCTCATACATGGTGCAAAAAACTGGCCATCAGGAGGTGATAAATAGATTCTGTAGGTTAACTGTTGTGATCAAAAATGTTGCTATTGATTTCAATGAAAATATATGTTGCCGTGAGGTGGCATGATTATCATAAAGCGGGATGTAATGCTGGGAGTTGTATTGTAGATGAGTCACAGTATCAACAGTAGCTGCTTCCATGCAGAATAAGGCAGACAGATCACTGTTCTCCATGAAAACTGATAGCAACAAGGTGGCTACCAATTGAATTTCTTCCCTGTGATTAGAACTTGCTCTGCAGCACGGTAGTGAAATGTATTCCAAAAGCAAAATAATGCCTTACACAGAAATGATCTTGGGAAGTTTGAAAAGTGAAGTGATACATAATGGAATCAGGAAAAATTATGTCTCCAAGTCAGCAAGTCCTGAGACTATAATGTGACAGGATGGGTGAAGTGCAGAAAAGAGCTTTTCTCTCACTTGCCGATACTCCTCTCTCGCTCTCTTCTTGTTGAAAGGTAAAGTCCTCCTCCCAGAGGGGAGGCAGATTATATAAAATCTGCAATACTTGAAATTTCTTTGTTAAAATTGGTATGAATATGTGCTGATTGAAATGCACTGTGGCATTTGGGTTTTTTTTTAATAGATTTAAAAGATCTATTATTTAATGCTATGAGGATTAGCAGAAATGCATTTTTAAAGATTGTTGGAGTTTTAGGGCATTGTATATAAAGAAAACCAATTAGCTGCTGAATAAGAGTTCTGGCAGGCATTTCCTATCATGAGGGCAGTGATGTGCTTTGCCTCCATTTTCAGTTTTATCCCTTACTGCCTTTATTTCATTTAAAAGAAACAGGCAGACTCCTGAGGCAATATTTTCAGCTGCAGCTGTCCAGTCCTGCCATAATACCCATTAGTCTGAATGACGCAGAACAGAAGGTAGAACAAATGGATAAATACTTTGCATTGTAAAATACAATTACTTCAGATTCAGACTGAGACAGGGAGATTAACCTGAAGGAAATAAAGAAATATAAGATTTCACCCATTGAAATTACATTTCAGTTTGTAAATAACAAGTGAGGTACTAAGACATCCATGCACAGGCCTGTTTTCTACAAGCTATAGGATACAGCTAGTGATTACTGTTTTTTTCTAAAATACACTTGATAAAACAAAGCTATCATTCTCATTAGCTCACTTGAGTCATTGCAGTTTTGGAAGAGTTGGCGGTTAGGAAGGTTGGTTTTAAAAACAGTTAGCCAAAACACATGCCAAAGTCTTGTACTCATAAAGCAAATGCCAAACCCCTTCTTTGCAGTGAGGAGACATGGCCTGTGGGAGAGGATGTAGTCTGGCTTGTAAGCATGAGGCAGCCGATCAGAAAAGGTGCCTAATAGCAAAGTCTGGAAAAGTATGTTTGCCTTTCCTTTTATTGACCCCTAAGGAAGAAGGCATGTGGCTTTTTCTCTTCCTCTTGTAATGCCTTTTTCCTTCAACAAATAAAAAGGTCCTCGATCTCAGGAGGACATCTATAAAAAATTATAGTGGTCTTGGAGTAAAAATACCATGACCTTAAAGTCTGACACTGCTTAATTGTAGACTTTAAGATTGTCCTGATTACAGGATAGTTACAGATGCAAATCTTAAAGTTCAGACTGTAGCTCAGAGGAGATAGACAGCTAATGTGCAGTAACTTGTAACTCTGAGATAATTTGTTTATGTGTTGAACCTCTGGTTTTTCAAAACAGTCTGGAATTTTAATGGAAGTGATACATGAAATTCCTTAGACTGATTTGAGAAGGGATAGTGGACCTTGAGGTATTTTCCCTGAATGTGTCAGTCTGAAAAGCAACCTTGCAAAAAAAGCTCCTCCTGTCGTAAAAAGTCAAGGTGCAGCAGTGGAGGGATGTGTCTTGACACATCTGGTTGCTGTGGGGAGTAGTTAGCAGGGTGACATCCTAGTGTCAGAACAAACTTGCAGAGCTGCAGAACAAAGCCTCCCGACCAATGTCATGTTAATTTAATTTCCAAGACTCCCTGCATTGGTGTCACAGGGTGACACAGTGGTTTGAACTTTGGTAAGTGAAGTAAAACATTTCTGGGGTATAGCTCAACATCATTTCCAGTGCACCCATCTTTATGAGAACATGTTTTAATTGGCAGAAATGTTTGTATTTACATCCAGATTATAACTAAAAAGTCTGATTATCTTTGAAGAACCACAGTCCTTGTAAGTCCACTAAGGCCATCACCATTCCATGTTTCTTTCTCAGTGACACCAACTTTGATGTCTATCAGTCAGCTTTTCTAAACTACTTGTTTGGCATGTTAAGGATATTGCATGTTGTTATTTTTAACCAGAATGTTGTATAGTACCAATCAAACAGCTTATTGGAACTTCAGGCATCTTCCCTGTGTGTTATACCTCCATCAAATCTGTAGTCTGATTGGCAAAAGCAGTTTCGTTTGACAAGATCTATTTTCTGTAACACAATGTTTACAAGCAATAATTATATTCCCATCCTTTCATCTTTTATCTCTTACATTCCATATTAACTCATCTCCTACTTCACCTGGATTAATGCGGTGATAAGTATTTAGGCCATTTCCCTGCTGTTGTGAATAATTATGTGTAAGCTCTCAGCTTGTTCCTCGTTTTGTAAGATATGTTTAAAAATAATATTAGTGTAATGTTCTTGGCTTCTTGAGTGGAAGTCCTGCTAATTTTAAGGAATTTATTTCCATTGACAATGCTGCACACAGCATCCTCTTAATAACCCATGAACTGGACAGGTGTATATCTACTTTCATGTACCCTGCTGGCACACAAAATACACCCAAGAAATATAAACTGATTTGCCTTTTCTATTTAGTTCCTGCTCAGTGCACCAACACCATTGTTACAGTTTGGGGTTTTTTTTCCTAAATAATTTACCTGCTTTTTATCCCTCTATGTCAGGGATTTACATTTAACTTCTTAATGTCATTGCATTTTTATTCATCACCAATCACAATTTTTTTTCTATGCATTGCTTGTTTTTAGTTCCAAATTCTACTTTTATTTTCACGATTTACTTTTCTGTGAGGAGCCAGCATTTTTTATTTCCTGAATGTGGTCAAGCCATTTAATCAAGTCATATTCAAAAATTTTCATATTTCATTTTGGAACATGTATGCCTCCACCTTTTTACTCAACTTTATTGTTTTTCTTCAGCATTAGGCACTTGATTTCTGACTTATGAGTGTTTCATTAATCTTAATATACTAAATTTAGGTTGCAATCCAAAGTGTCAAGTCTTAATCTAGATTTTATGGTTTAACTTCTTAAGACAGAAGAAGAGCTGGGATCAAGATTTGTTTGTGAAGGTCACCAATGTTTGTATGGGTTCATGTCATATATATTGTACTGTATTTGTCATTATAGAGTAGACATCCCACAGACAGAAATAGTTATGAACGAACAAGACAATGCAGTAAGTGATTGTGCGTCGCTCCCCATGTCAGTGCTCTAGCACCTCTGGAGCAAGCCATAACCTGAACATTAGCTCCCCTATCCCTTAGTTTGTACTCAAAGGAAAATGGTAAGAGAGGCATTGGAAACTTAGATGTTTTCAGGCATATCTAGTCCTTGAAATAAGCTTTGGTTCAAAGTTTCTGCTTTACTATTTATGTTTCTTTATCTTTTTAACTGATAAATGCTATGAGGTATCTTCAGCTCTCTAGGCCTTCTGGTGTTTGGTAATGCATGTCCAGATAATGTACTTCTATGTCTCGTTTCTTTTTCCTTTGCTAGTGGTTTCCAGTTTAAGACTGGAGCTATCAGGATGAGACATAGACTTAAACAATAGAATTTTATTGGCCAAATTTCAATTGAAGTGTAAGAACAAAGGAAAATAAAGACAAATGGTGAGATTTAGGTGCCAGATTAAGTTAACAGAAGTGTTCTGATAATTGCCTTATCACATTACAAAACCTTAGGAAACAATGGTGATAAATCCAAGCAGTGATTTTCCTGGAAAAAATTCTCAGCTAAAAACAGCATAGTGATTTGTCTGTTCTGGCTGATCAGATTTAGGAGTATTTCTTAACAAATGAAAGCTTAAATGAATTCATTTTTCTGATCTAGATCCTTACAGTGGCCAAATTTCCTAGCAGGATGGCATCTTAACTCTCCTGATGTTCTGTTTTCTTCTTTAGTTCAAGCCTTGCCATCTGAACAGTTGTGCTGCCTTATAATACAGCTTGTTTCTAGTAGGGGCCTCCTGGGGAGCCGGGCAATGCAGCAAGTTTCTTTGGTGACTCACAGTCCTTTTCCCAGCATCATAGTTCTGCTCTTTACAGAGCAGAGGCTCTCTGAATGGAAAAGGAGAGCTGGATTATCCTTTCTGTTTTGCCTTTAGATGTAGCCCTCTGGCTCTTGGTAATCTGCCAGTGGTAGATGTTTGGATTTTCTTGCCTTAGCAGGTACTGGGACTTTCTCATGTAGATAGGGAGGTCTTAAAGTCCTTCTGTCTGAGTCAGGGCCACTCAGCTATACAAACTCAGTGGGAGCTGCATGTTCAATGGAGACCATCGCCTCTCCAGAATTTCAGATTTATTCATAGAGACTTTTTATTCAGCTTCAGCCGAAACAAAAACAAACAAGAGCCTACCTCCTCCACTTTCCCTTCCAGCAGCTTCACAGTCTGTAAACAACAGAACAAATTGTCACTCTACAGGCTTGTCTCCCTTTCTCTGGGTAGCACTCAAGATCTGGTTTCTAGTTAACAAATACCTGCCTGTTCCCTGATTTCCCAGCTCTGGCCAGATGACTTCAGCCTGAAGGAAGGAGAGGAGAATGGGGCCTCCTCCTTACTTTTTCACAGAAGTGTTTCCAAATGGGGCAGTAAATTCTAATTGAGATCTGCAGCTGAGATCCGTTTCCAACTAAGTATTCCAGTTGCCAGAGGTACATCCACCATTATGGTATGCTTCTGTGTTAGACCTTCCTCCGGTTTCATTTAATCTCCTAGCTGGTAGGTAGCACCTAGTAATGGCTTAACCCATTTTACTGAGAAAGCCCTCCAGGTCCCAAGACCAATCTCAGGAATTTTCTGCAGTGCTTAAAAAGAGTAATTTGTGTAGCTAAGTTTGGTTTGGGTTTTGTGGTTGAATTTTTTGGTGTTTGTCTGCTGTGTTTTGTTGGTGTTTATTTAACTTGAAGGTACTCTTGAATCATATGTTCAAAATTTTTCTCATGCAAGCTGGAAATTTGTCCTTAACAAACAACAGCTGACATTATATAACCACCTGCTCAAAAATGCTTCAAAATGTCAGTCACTGGGAGTTATGCTGATACCCACATCCACTACTCCAGATCAGGAGTCAGGATAAGGCTCCTAGGCTTAATCAAAATAAAGGTAAATCTGAGTAATTTACTTAGAGGTAAGCTTGACAGTTTTTATATCAACTATACATTCACATGTCTGACAATCCTGACTGACCTAGGAAACAAGGAAAATTGCTTGCTATCTGTGGAACCTTGATTTTTATTTTCTCTGTTTCCATTTAGCTTCATCCTGTCCTGAAGTCTTTCTGGAGCATTAACAACTTACCCTAGGACAGGGACATCACCACATTAAAAAGAATAACACTGACTAAAGCGTGTGTATCTAGCCATGAATATTATTTTCCCATGTCATCAGGGTGTCAAGGGTCTGAAACAGCTCTCAGCATAAGCCAGATTTTTTATTAAACCAGGTTCATGTTCACGCTCTGTTTTTGGCAACAATATGAACAGAAGTGTTACACGCTGTTAACCGTAAATAGTCTCCAGTGCTGTGGATTAACCTTTTTGAATCTCTCACAAATGGTAAGCGCTGACTTAACCAGTTGACTAGAGAGTTCAGAATAATTTAAAATTTTGGGGGTTTTACTTTATTTTTCTTCTATTTTAGATGGGAATTTGCTGTTCTCTTACAGTACCAAGTGAGATGAGAAGGTAACTTGCATATACGTTGTATAGATCCTCTGCACATGCCTAAAAAGAATAGTGATAATACCAGAAACTGGCAGCAAAATTTGAACTGCTCTATGATGGTCATGAACTCCATGACTCCATACTTTTCAGTTTTAGTGCAAACAAAATCTGCATTTATTAATTTATCACCAGGTAAGAATGTATTTTATTCTTACATCTGTGTAGGAAGAAACAGGCTTTACTTCTCTTCCGGGCTGTGCAAACCTCTGAAGGTGTTAAATTCTTCATGATTGCTATCTCTTCCCTTTGGAAGTATTTTTATTTCATAATGAATCCTAAAATAACTGGAGGAACAGTAGAACTGAAAATGAAGGGTAATTTGCCGAAAGATGTTTATGAGAAAACAGGCAGCAAAGTACTACGAACTCTGAGGTAAATTTCCTTTCTTATGTGTAAGGTAGCACTAAAGATGAATTTCAGGGTCATGGACAATTATGAATAAAATGGGCAACCTATTCTGTCTGAAATAATGTATATAAATTGTACATACAAAAATCTTTGAAAATGGTAAGCTTACAACAGTTACTCCATATCTAAGTAACTTAGTTTTCATAATAAATCTAGTTTCATGACATCTTAAGCCTTTTGAAGTTTACAACCCTTACCACTGTTCTCCCCAAGACAGCAGTGAAAGAGGTAATTATAGTGGCATGAAAATTAGTTGTTTAGATACTGAAGGAATTGGAACTTGTTTCCTGTCTCTAAAATGAGTAGGAATTCCTGAACCATAACCTCCCTACAGTAAGCTGCTCATCACAGGTATCAAAACATCTTTTGGTTTGGTTTAGGGTTTTTTTTACTAGTTTGGAAAATGGCAATAATAAGCATCAACTTTATTAGTGAAATTTTATCTCTAAATCAAAATAAGATCAATTTCAATAATAGCTCTGAATCATCATTCAACATAGACTAATGTCATATTATCATAGACCATGATCTCTGGAAGTTCTAGCTCAGCACATCCAAATATCCCTGGAAAGTTATGCTTCCCTTTTTAAAAAAAAAAAAAATAAATTGGTAATTACCAATCACTGTAAAGCACAAGTTCATACTTCTCTGAATGTCTCATTGAAAGATGGTATTTTTAATGAAGAGCTTCATAAGGAACCTTACACTTCTGGAAATCCAAGGGAAGGACTAGAAAATCCTTTCCACTTCTTCCAAAAGTCAATGTGATACACATTTCTGGGGGAAAACCTAGAATAAGATTGAAGAGTGGAGGAGGTTGAACTCTTCCTAAGTAAAGCACAAAATCAGAGCAGTTGTGTGAATGAAGTATAGTGTGGCTCTAAGTCTCACACCTCTTCTGGCACTAACTTTCACATGTAAATGCGCAAGACAATGGCTGCTGGTGGATAACTTAAATATTCTTTGTACAAGGAAAGGAAGTTTTAAAAAGGCTGTCTTTTGTATAGGTTGTTTGAGATGGTCACCTTTAATCCTAGACTTTTTCAGCTATATTCGGACCAAAAAAGGTCTTGTAATTCATCCTATGGAGACACTGTCTCATAGAATCATATAATGGTTTTTGTCAGAAGGGACTTTAATTCATAGGGGCATGCCTGATACTGCAAGTCAGAACCTGGGTAGAGTCAAGAAAGACTATAAAGCCCTGGGAGTGTAAGTGAAAAAGATAGGTGCCCAAAGATATCTTTTCATCCATCTTACCAGTTGGAGGAAATGAGACAGCCACAAATAAATAGATGTGTAATGCGTATCAACTCCTGGCTATGTGGCTGGTGCCATGATGAGGGTTTTGGTTATAATGATGATGGGATGTACTTTGATGATTATAACCTGTTAGAGAGGATCCACATGTCCAGAAGAAGCAAGGGAATGTTTGGCAGCAGGCTGCCCAACTTGGTGAACTGGGCTTCAAACTGAAGGACTGTGCCCGTTTTCCTGTCACTGGGCACCACTGGGAAGAGTTTAAGCCCACCCTCTAGACCGTTAAGATATTCATAAACATTAATCACATCCCTGCTCAGTCTTTTACAGTTTGAACAGACCCAGCTCTCTCAACCTTTCCTCATGCAAGAGATGTTCCAGTCCCCTCATTAACCTTGTAGCTCTCTGCTGGACTTTCCAATAGTTCCCCATCTGTCTTGAAATGGGGAGCCCAGAAATAGACACAGTGCTTGAGATATGGCCTCACAAGGGCAGATTAGAAGAGGAGGATAACCTCCAGTGACCCACTGGCCACAGTCCTCTGTGGCACAAACTGGGACACAGAAAGTTCTATCTGAACATGAGAAAAAAATGTCTTTACTGTGAGGGGGACAGAGTACTGGGACAGCCTGCCCAGAGAGGATATGGAGTTTCCTTCTCTGGGATATTCAAGAACCACATGGATCTTGTGATGGTGATCCTGTTTGGCAGGGGGTTTAGACTAGACAATCTCCAGAGGTCCATTCTAACCCATATTGTTCTGATTTAATTCTGTTCTCATTTGTGAATCTGTGAACATCTGTCTCCAACTCTCCTGCCATGGGCAGGGACACCCTCCACTAGATCAAGTTGCCCACAGCCCCATCCAACCTGGCCTTGAACACTGCCAGGAAACAGGCAGCCACAGCTTCTCTGGGCAGCCTGTGCCAGGGCCTAACCACCCTCATTGTGAATTTTTTTTTCTAGTAATTAATTGAAATCTACCCTCTTTCAGTTTAAACCCATTACCTCTTTTCCTATCACTACACTTACAGATAAAGAGTTCTCCAGCTTTCCTTTAGACCCCCTCTAATTACTGAAAGGTTGCTCTGAGTTCTCCCCACACCTCTCTCTTCTCTGGGCTGAATAAACCCAATTCTCTCAGCCTTTTTACCTAAGAGAGATGCTCCAGCCCCCTGATCATCTTTATGGCCCTCCTCTGGCCTTGCTCCAACTGCTCCATGCCCTTCTTACATTGGAGGCCCTGGAGCTGGACTAAGTACTACATGTGGGGTCTCATGAGAGCAGAATAGAGGAAGAGACATTTCCCTTTGACCTGCTTGCCAAACTTCTTTTGATGCTGCCTTGGTCATAGTTGGCTTTCTAGGCTGCAAGCACACATTGCTGGGTTATACTTAGATTCTCATCCAACAACACCCTCGACTCCTTCTCCTCAGGACTGCTTTCAATCCCTCCTTCATCCAGCCTGTAGTAGCTCTTGAGACTCCCCTGGACCTTGTACAGTACCTTGCATTTGGCCTTGTTGAATTTCGTGGGGTTTGCATGGGCCAACCTCTTAGGTACATTAAGATAGTACTGTATGGCATCCCTTTCCTCCAGTCTGTCAACCATAGCACGTAGATTACATTATCCATATATACATCCTTGAAATATTGAATGACCACAGTGTGTTACAATAATGTTGTATATTCTGTTCCAATAACCTCTAAAAATCCCAAGAAAATAAAGTCCGTTGAAAATGACCTTCTATGTTGGCAAAAGTATTTCATATATCTTGATAAAGAAACCTGCAATAAAATAGGAAGGGAACTAGTTGAAGCCAAATAACCTCAAAACTGAATCATGTGAATTTCCAGAGGTTTGTAATTTTTTTATTATCAAAGTCGACCTATTCCTGTGGGAAAAAACACTCAAGACATTGATTTAATTGGTAGTTGAAGACACAGAAGACTAAAGGGCATGGAAAATACAGTACTTTGTTATCTTAGCAGGTTAAAAGTTATTTCTAAATCTGAAAACAAAATCCATCCATTTTCTGGCTTCTCAAGAATATATAGTCTAAAGGACAAGTCAAAGTTTGATTTTTTAAAACAATTTACACTCTGGATCACAAATATATAGTTTTACATATGTGAACAGAAGACTAAAGTAAACCTCATCTTAGAGGATTTGGGATATGATTTCTATGGGAATTGTATATGCGTAGGCTGGAAAAGCATTAAATGTCTAGTGTTTGGTATTTCAGCAAGACTATTATTTGTCTTTCTTCCTGGCTTTTCAGTTGCTATTCTGAGGTATTTTTTTTTCTTTCACAACTTAGTCTGGATAATTGCTGTCATATGAGAAAATATACTGTCCCTCAGAGGGTAGAGATGGAATTGAAGTGTATCGACACAGGTTAGACTGACTGGAGCAGGGAAATGGGGAAACATCTAAAACTGAAACTTCATCCTCTTTAAAGATCTTTAAAGCCATGCCTTTAATAATGGCTGTTGTGTCTGCATATGGTTATAATACCTGAGAATCTGCTTTTTGATATAGATTTGATTCAATCTAGTTTCAAAAGGCAGAAATTCTTTACACAAATTCTCCATTTAAGACTTCTTTATCTCCTAGTTAATATTCTAGTGAGTAGAAAATGTTACTGCAATAGATCTTTTTTTTCTGGCTTTTATTAAATCTACATGCATACCTCCCAGAAGCCCAGCACCATGAACGAAATCAGACCATCTGGCTCCTGAACTCATTATACTGTATACAAACATAAATATCAGATGTTCTGTATTTTCAGGGTACACACATTCTGCTTCAAGTTTGCAAGGTAATGTTTTCACCTCCTTTTAGTCTGATTTTTTTGGTTACAGCCAGACATAATTATGTTAATGAAATATCCCCAGGCAATGTACTATTTCAGACAGAACACCCAGTTAAGATATGTTTGTATTTTTATTGTTACTCTGGGTCAGTGGTTTTTAGAGCTTGTCTTATAGCTAGATTATGTACAGGTTTCAACACATTCTTTAGCTCAATACCAAGAATGTTAATTGAACTAATAAAGTGCTTATTACATATTTCATAGATTTTAAAAGATATTTAAAATACAGGATGTTATAAACTCTTTATTGTGGAGTACTTTTAAAAAAAAAAAATCTAGTAGGGTCTGCTTCTGAGCTATTTTCTTCTATATTCTCTAGATAGTTTTTCTATTGTTTTTGACATATATAATGCAACCATAGGCTGGATTTACAAAAATGGTGTTGATACAAGAGCACTGAATAAAAACCTGTTTGAGACAGAAAGTTCTAAGCCTACACCTACTTCTCTCTAACCAAGATGTCTAACCTCAAGGACACTCTGCAGAGGAGTTGGCCTCTTCCTCCTAGGAATTCAGCGTACTGAATCCCAAGTATATGGAGGAGCTATGCTGTAGTCCTGAGTCAGTGATGCATATCACATCTAGTATTTCCTTGTGGGCATCTCTGGGCTGCTGTTTGTAAGAGCACTTAATCACTCTCCAGAATTACCCGGTTTTTTATATAGTCAAAAATGAGGTAGTGCCTCACTGTACACACCAAAGCTGTCTTCTTCATGGAAAGAGCTTAGTCTCCTAACAAAAGGCTGTCAGTCAGGTTAGATACCTCAATTTAGACTTAGATTTTACAAGTTTGGAGCCTAAACAAGGCTCCATTATAGTTTCATTCCACCACCAAAAACAGGCAAATGCTATTTACAATCTTCTAAACTTATCTTTCTTAATGGACTTGCCATAATGAATCAGAAATCCATTTGCTACCAATACCTCAGACTAGCAAGACAACCAGCAGTGCCACTGTTAGTTATATATGTAGCTGTGAAGAGTGCCACTACTACCACAGCCACGTTACTGTGAATGCAGAGCGTCTTCCACAGAAACAATTTCATGGTGCAAGACCGTTTCCTGTTACCCCAAGAAAAATACCTACTGTGTTATTTTTAATTCATTAGCAAAACCAAGAAAATTAACCCACCCTTGCTACTGTATTGACATAGTGTTTATATTACATACTAATTTCATCATAGGAAGAAATTAGTATCTTTGGTAGTAGCAGTCTCTGTCATATTCTCCACCCTTCTTCAGCTTTTGAGAGTTAATACAAGATTATTGCTTGCTATAGAATAAATTTATTATATTCTCAGCTCTCATAAATTGACAATAGCATCAGTCTTGAGGATTTATTCCACAGATAGGAAGCCCATCAGCCTTTTGCAGAAAACACAACCAGTTCTACCCCGCATTGCCTGTAAAGGATTGGATCACATCAGGTCACTTGTGATGCCACTTATTGTTTAAACTGCAATCCTAATACTTATCTCAATTCCTGGTATATGTAGAATAATATTATATCAGTACCATTTTTCTATTTTGTGTAAAAATACATAGTTACAAGGAAAAGGGAACTTGCCATGAAAGTTTCTCTATTCCGCTATTTATGCCTGTGTGTAGAGAGTAGTAATTTCAATGAGGAGTGCACACACAAATTTGGTAGTAAAGAAAAAATACCACTTTCAGTATATTCCAAATGAATTCAAGAAAACATTTATAACGTTTTATTCCTGTGGTTTTCATTAGCTTTGCTTGTTTCAGCAGATGAACACAAGCAAAAATGTGAAAAAAAATTGAGAAAGGGAAAGAGATTATTTTTGGTAATGTTTACATTAAGTGTAGATCATTGTTTCATTCTCATCACTTTAAATGCAGAGCAAATTCTTCACAAGTGATGGATTACATGACTATCTGCTTACAGTAGCTGAAGATCATCTGGCACAGGTTTATTTCATTTTTGTATGGTTTCAGCTTTGATCTGAACTGTGACACTTTGGTTTTGTTCTGATAGTCACACTAACTTTTCTAGAACAGCCAAATAACAGCCAGCATAATCAGTTCTCCAGTGACATCTGTTGTGGTTTTGCATGGCTGGGTTCTGGTGGAGGAGGGGGCTGCAGGGCGGCTTCTGCAAGAAGCAGCCAGAAGCTCTCTGCAGGCCCCACAGAGCAAACACCAGCCGACTCAAGGCCGGACCCACCACTGACCAAAGCCGAGCCCATCAGCACCAGTCACAGTGCCTCTGGGAATCACATTTAGGAGAAAAAAACCCTGTGGGAAAGGGTGTGAGGAATGGCACCTCCTCCCAGCTAAGAAGGAAAACAACTCGTGAGGAACTGAATAAAACCCCCAGTCCCTGACCCACCCCGTGCAGCAATGCAGGGGGAAGAATGGGGAGAAATCATGACTAAAGAAGGGAGGGTTGGGGTGAGGTGCTTTAAGATCTGAGCTCATTATCTGACTCTGGTGTCACTGGATGTGTAGTATAGCATAATAAATTAGAGAGTTTTCTTTCCTTTATTCCATGTTGAGTCTGTTCTGCCCATGACACTGATTGCGGAACGATCTCTCCCTGTCCTTATCTTGACTCCTGAGCCTCTCAATATATATTTCCTCCCCTGTCCAGCTGAAAAGGGGAGTGGAAGAGCGACTTTAGTGGGTGTCTGGCCGCCAGCCAGGGCCAAACAACCACAACATTGGAGCCCAAATCTGCATTAACACACATTGTGTATATTGTAGCCCTTTTACAGCTCCTCCACGCACACAGTGGGTGCATGTAGGCATGGGAGGAGGAGCTGGCTGGGTGCACACACCTCTTCAATGTGAAACTTTCCAGCACTTTCTGCTTCCAACTTCTTTGTGTTTTATCAGGTATTCATACAATATCCCCCCTCCGCTTATTAAAAGAAAGCCCAATTCTAGGCCTCAGATGAGTTTGCATATGAAAACATTACAAGAATGAGGTATATTTTTACTTTTGTCTTAAGAGTATCCACTAATTCCTTAAATAACATGCCCATTAATGACAGGTTGCCAGTCCTTCTGAACAGCCAGCAGCAATGGAGGGAGAAACAGTTGAGTAAAGAAAACAGGAACTGTTAAAAACAGTCAGGTAACAACAACAATGCTTGTTTTTGAAGAATGGAGCACATACAACACACACAAATATTCACAACATTTGTGGGTATTGGTGTCAAATGCTGTTTTGATCTGACCTAGGATTGGTGAGAGCCTTTATCTTTCAGTCTGGAACAAGTTTGATTTGTCCACTAACCTGTCCTGGAGACTGTATCAGTGGAGCCTTTTCACTGTGCTTGTCTGCTTCAAAGCACATCTATGTGCTTTGAAGATATGAAAGAAAACTTTCACATTGATTGATTGATGGAATTGCTCAAACTTGCCTCCAATGAAGGTAATATTTGCCTTTATTACATTGTGTAACACCTTTTTTCTGCCACTGAGATCTATGTAATTCTGTTACCATAGTCCTGAATATCTTCTGGGCATAGATGTCAAGAAAAAGACAAGTGGGTGGAATACTGTCTTCAGACTGAAGACATCAAGGTAAATTTTTTACTACAACAGGTTTTCTGCGACATATGTGGCATATATTTTGAGAGTTACCTTCCCCAGTCGAACTATTAGAGCAAATGAAGTGAGATTAGTTTCCCTCCCTTCCCAGCTCCAGCACTGACCCTTTGCAAAGCTTTTCAATATGGTGTCATTGCAAAGAATAATATGGTGTCATTAATTTTTCTTCATTGTCCAGTTATGGCTATGTCTTGTCCTATTTTCTGAACTCCTCTTAAGATGTACTTTGAGAATATGCTCTTAAGACATAACCATTTTTTGCTTAGTGCTTCAGCTGATACTAAGTATGGGTTTGACTAGTTCAGCAGTGTACGTGGGTTCAACAGAAAAGGTGAGAGGAATGAAATGTGAAAGTCTCTTTTTATTTTTCCCCCCACTAAGAAAACAGGCTTTTTTTTCTTACAGATTTTAGGTGACTCCCTGCTAGAATCTGTTCATACCAAATATTTGTTACTTAGTATTGGTTCTGTTGCATTCAGTAGGATCACTGATGGTAAAGTAAATGTAAGCATTTACTGATATCTATTCAAATTTAAATGCAACAATAAGATTGAGTTTATTGCTGAGTGCTATTACAGTAAGAATGTATAGAACAACAATGACAATATTATCTTTACTTGACAGCACACATCAGGCAGAATAATACATAATAAATAGTATTACCTATCTTCCATTAAGTGCTCTTCCTTGTATGAGCAGTCGGTCATGTATGTAAATAAATCAGTCCCTAAATTGATAAAAAGATGCTTAGAAAAACAGAACGTTTATGTGTACTCTAAAGATAACAAGGTGAAAGTTGTGAATAAACAAATTTGTTTAGTCAGAGTCTGACTCCCCCTTTTCCATCTCAGTGTTCCTAATGGAGTGTGCAAATAAGAAGCTGTCATGTTGTCAGGGGTGATAAAAGCGGTGTTTATACATGCATGGGAAGTTTTCAAGTCTGTTTCCTGGTAAAGTATTCACAGGAAGGGTTGTTATGTGTTTGCTCTGTTCTTATGTTTTTATACATCCACTTCTGGAGGTTCTCTGATCTGACCCACTACAGATGATTTTGGCGTGGGACAGTGAGAGTGACAATGCGTCTATTTCAATTTGGAAATGCACCATTTTTTCTTCATATCTTATGGTTCTAAGTCAATGTGAAATGTGACTTCTAGTAACTTTGCACAGTAGCTGTGAGTTTAAGAACAGGTTTGGATTCTACTATCTTATTTATGTATAATCATGGACATGCAAGACCATGTGATAATGATCCAAAATTTGAAAACGTGGGAAAATATGCCGCCTCAAATAGTTTTTTTATCTGTAATAGTTTAACAACTGAAAATATCTGATGCCAATGAGTTCAGTGAGATATTACTGAAGTGTGTCATATTGGCAAAGCAGATGAGTCTGTTTTTACCATTGTTTGAGTTTTCATCATGTTCTCATGCTTGACTCTGAAACTGCACTTTATCTGGAATGGTTTTTGATGGATTGCACTGGGAATGAGGAGTGGCACAGGGGAGAAGCTGGATTGTGCATGAAATATCGGTATCTACAAAGTTTGCTTTATTTCAGACTGTGCTACTAATGACTAACAAAACTCTCTTTTCTTCTGTAGACCCATGATTTTTAATGCACAATTATCAGATCTTTTAATGCTGATTTCAATTGTTTGCTTTTTGTTTTCTTCCTTCTTTCATGTTATTTCTTGTCTTCTCCTTTTAATGGCCATCTTTTAATGCTTTTTCCCATTGCCAGAAATGAATCAAGGGTAAATTATTTAGCAAGCTGGCATATAGGTGTAGGAGATGGTATCCTCTTAGGTCTTCTCATGTTCGGGATCAGCATTGTGAATTAAGGAAATCAACAGCAGCTTAAGTGGAATTAAAAAAGCCCAAACCAACCCAAACTGATATTAAATAAAACTAAGGTTGAATTTGCATAATATCAAATCGATAAACAAATATTTTTTCCTTAGTATTTCCTGGAATTAAATCTTCAAATTAAATAATAAGATTAGAAAGAACAGAATTCATCCTCACTTTTGCATTCTACAAGATCTCAGGCTTTTTGGGTCTACTACCTAGGTAAAGATATAGACCAAAGCCAGTCTAATTGATGACTTGTAATTCATATAGCCAGGATTAATTTTGTATCAAGAGGTGCCCAGAATAGCATATCTGTTTTTAGTCAGATGGATTATTATTCTGGCATGTTTTGGCATCTCTTTCACTACGAAATTAGCTGTTGATTTATAAACTGAAAGTAAGATATTATCTAGAATCTAAACCACAATTTGGAACCAATTGTAAAACTTTCTTCTTAGGTTGTAATTCTTATTGAGGCTTTTCTCTTTCTTCAAAGCATGGTGTAGTACAGATATTTCTGGTAACAGGTCTTTTCTAAAGCACTAAAGATGACTTCAAAACTTTTAGCATTGGAAGTCTAGGACATGACTGTGTTCACAAGGGTGTGCTTTTCCTGCTATGTTCCCTAGGTACATTTTGGAAGAGTATTAGTATCTCAAGCAAAATGAACTGCACTTAATGAATGTGAAAAAGGACAGATACCTTCACAAAAACGGATCAAATGACTATGTGGCATGTGTTGTTCCCAGACTTCAACTCAGACAATACAATATACTGTAGTATATTGAAATACAATTCCTATACTGCTATACTTGCTTCTTGTTATTTCTTACACAAATCTCTAATTTTTAGGTTCCATTGTGGTGAGATCTGGATTATTATTTCAACTCCAACTGTGATGGCTATCGTGTATTTTGCTACCTTTCAATTGTATTAAGAATGAGTCTTGAGTAAGATTTAGAGGAACATTTGCACTAGTAGCAGTTAGAAGGCTCATACCCTCAATGCAGTTTCTCATCTGTAGCTAATATGCTTTGCTTTTTCAACTTTTACCTTATAGATAGCTTTCATATTCTTTTAATTCCTTTAAAATGCATGTAAAGTTCAATAACCTAAATGATATGTATCTGTCCTCTTTTCCTTGACTACTGTTTTCTACCTTGTGCATTAGTTTTAGAAAAAGTTTTTCAGTTGATTTTTGCTTATAACCTCTTGGTAAATAGTGATAACATAAACCAAATTTGAAACAGTATTTTAAAAAACACAAATTGCTGTTATTGCACAAAGTTGTTGGCCTTCACCTGATGTTAAGTGCTTTTCTAAAATAATGAAAACCAGACAGTGTAATGGCCACTGAAGCTAAAGCATACTTCCCCTGTGTGATTAATTGCCATCATTACAAATCATGCCCTGCGGTAAATTTCACCTTGCCAGCACAAGTGTGTGATCAAGTCATTTTGTGTTGGGATTTGGCATTGTCTTTTGTGTGTCTGCTTACACCAGTATCTCTTAGCATAGATTAAATCATGTCATGATTAGGATTGAGAGTTACAACTGGGAAGTATATGGACTGAAATAATTAATTTGAGCAATAGACTTATGGAAGCAGAGAGCCACTTGTTTTCTTTAGGCTTGTGTGTTATGTACAGGTGGAGTATTTTTTCTGAAATTGTGGAACTCTCGGGGCTTTAGCTTGAGCTTTGTTTTCCGTCTAGAAAGTCTAACAAGGATGCTTCAGTATAGCAGGTAGGGGAATATAAGTCATGATTGCCTTTAGATACAAGAAACTGAACTTGATGTCCCAGCGTATGCCATCCAGGCCTGTATGTTCCTAGTTTAAGCAGAACAGCCTGCTCTCTTCCTAGTCTGCCCTTCCATAACTGAGTTGGATAATATATAGTTAGTATTCACTGATAAGTTCTAGAGAATGCAAGATCTCAAATTGCATTAGCATAGATGTTAGGCTGTTGGCTATTTGTGTTCTGTTTAAAAATACTACATCCTTTTTCAACCACTATCTTCCACCATCTTTAAGATCACAGGGAAATTTTAATGAGATCAGCATATTAACTAGATTCCTCCTGTATCTCACAGCTGGATACGTATCTAAACAGCAGAATATTGGACATCCCTTATGCTAGGCTTTTATTCTAGCAATGGAGGAGCCCTGATTAAAGCATGGGATGTAAATATGATAGGCACCTTTTTATGACAGAAGTAGTTTTCCTGGAAGTCAGGGTGCCTAAGTAGTTTACCTTACTGGAGATAGGAGGAAGATGGTACATTTTCTTTACCTGTCACTGTGTAAACCACTTACTTGGAAAAGAAGATGAACATGAATAAGAGCAAGAGCAATGATCCTTTGGTTGTGGTGGAAGGTATTGCTCAACAAACCAACTCTGAATACGGTAGTCAGATGGAAGAGACTGGCTACTTTTTTGGAATCTCATACAGTCTGGGAGAAATGACTGTACTCAGTGCAGGAGTAACTGGATGTAAATGTAACTTTAAAGAAGGAAAAAGAAATTATGTGGTAGTTCCTGTTATACTGTGTTTTATTAAATGGGAGTGAGTGGAAGAGCTGAGTTCAGAAGCTTGCTAGAGAAAACATCTGATAATGTCAACAACCCTTGCTGGTTTAGTCAACTTATGCTTCCTTTAAACTCAGTAGAGGGATAGATAACACTTATGGAGCTTAAGTCATCTTACCCTGAAGCAGATGTCTACAAATAGGTCTGAATCACTCCACCTGGGAGCTGAGGACATCTATCTCAGAAGTCATAATCTACATTGCAGACATCTCAAATTAGTGAGATAAATTCCAGCCTTAAGGTCTCAGTTCCAGCTCAGTGTCTTGCACAAACAGCTATCTGCCTGGGCAGTTTCAGTTGTTCATCTGATTTGGCAGGACATGAAACAAGCATCTTGAGACATAAAATGCCCTGCAAAACTGAGTGTGTGGGGAAGCTCTGTGATACGAACAGAGTGTAAGCGAATATGCGGTGGCTTTACTGGGACTACAAAAAGCCAGCTTCAGCATTTCTGCTGCTCAGAGGGGGGTAAATTTAGACTGTTAATGAGGGCTAAGCAGATTTTTGGGACTTTATTATTGGTGAAACATTCATTTCTCGTTATAAATTCTCTTGGTATTTCATTAGCTCCATGACAGGTTCAGTTATGACTTGGGACACTTTAGGTTCTGATGCAGGCACATGAGTACAGTTCTGCCAGTAGACTTGATAGGTCCTGGAATAGGACTTTTGCCAAATCCCTTGAGTGGGTACGGATTTCCCCTTCAAAGTCCAAACCATGCAATGGTTATGCTTTCAAGAAGATGAAAATCTCTCTGAAGATGGCCGTAATGTAACTTTACTCTGCTAAAAAAAGCCCAAAAATGTCTAAAGAAGTGATTTGTTTCCTGAAACAACTCTCAAAAGAGTCTGCTTCTGTAAACCAACCTGCTATTGCTGACTGCATGCAACTATGGACCCAAGTTCAGTCCCCAATTATTATCACCTATTGTGTGACAAGCCTCTGAAGTGGACCTACTAATACTGCATTAATGTAGAAAACACTGTTTTGAGACCTATGTCTGTAGGATATCAAACAGTTAGGGCTCTTAAAGCCTAAAGTTGGCGTGACCCATGTGGAATTAGTGCTGTTGAATTTGTGTCAGTGGGATGACAAATCTGTTTATCTAATGGAGGAAACAGAAATAGTCAGTGGAAACCATCGCAATGGGATGGCTGAGCAAGCGTGGTCTGCTTACATAAGCACAGATGGTGGGGGCAAGTGAACTTCAGAAAGGTGAATATTTAATGAGATGGAAAGAGTTTTTCAGCACACTGTGCTACTAATCCCCATCTTGAGCAATAGCTGATGAGGATTACACCTGGAAAACTTCTTCCAATAACTTCAGGGGTTTTAATCAACATATTCAGGGTGACATGACAAGTCACTGAATCAGCTCTGTTTATTCCCTGATGTACCAACTCTTTTTTGCTTCAATAGAGGTGCATAACCACCTCAGAACAGTGTTCCACATTTTCTTTTAGTTTTCCCTTTTTAAAAACCCATTTGAGTTGTAAGCTTTGCTTCAAGTGGATTACATGGCTTTTAGTTTCATTAAGTAATGTCTGTTTTATACAGTGTTTTCCCTTTCTCCAGGTACAACTTCTTACTGTTAAATCCACTTACCACTTACTCACTTGCCCATTATCTTAAAGCCTGTATTGTTTTGTCTAGGAGATAAAGAACAATACAAATTAAAAAAGACAGTATCTAATAAGGCTAAAATAAATCGTGTTTAATCTCTGCTTAAGGTTTATTTTGATAAATGTCTGTCTAGAAGTATGGGTCTGAATGACGGTTTAATGTTTGTACTGCAAGTGGAGAGCAAAGTGAATCATTAAGCACATAACATAATGTTACTTTTGTTAGTCTAATAGCCAAACCGGTGTTTTGCTGGTGTCGGGGGGCATTATTTGAAATTGACTGATGACATAAATCCACTTGTAAAAGGGTTCAGTAAAGGAATTTCAGTTCTTCTAATAGGCATACTTGAAATGCACATGAAGCAGCACCTAGGGCAAGAGTGCTCCATTTCAAACAGGCTATATTGTTTTGAGTCTGGCCTTGAGCTAATGACACGTCACATCATTAGTGTAACAGAATCTAAATGGATGAACATGGTCAAAATGTTCATTAGTTCAGGTCATATTGATGCTTTATTCAGATATGTACATTCATATGCCCAGTCCCATTTAGTGTCCAGGATTCAGGCTGGAAAGGATTAAATGAAATCCTTTCTGTTCAGTATGCATAGTCACAGCACGTTCTCACCAGCATCCCAAGTCACTAAAGAATTTGAAACTCTGTGACAGTCCCATTGCCTTTCAATTGGTCAGGATGAACGCACCCCAGGTTTGACTGGAATTTCTATGAGCATGGTGAATAATAACATTAGTGACATAATTCCATGAGAGAAGGCAGAATGCCAGTCAGACTCATTTCTTTGGCGTAGCTGTCAGGGTTTCACCGATGTTCAGAAGTCAGTATCCTTAAATTACTAATATAAGTTAGTTAGTAACTCTGAAGAATATGTAGTCTTGAAATAACATATTTTGGGACAGAAATCTCTGTCAAAAGTATGATATTCATGTCTACATTTCCACTGGAATTTAAATTGTCATTTTAAGCTCTCGACCTGCATTTTTACTGTCAGCCTCAGACTGCTGCAAGACCTTATGTCTGAATTTTTTCCTTAAGGAAGAGTCTGTTAAAAAAAGAAATAGATTTTAAGCTGTTATATTTGAGAAGCAAAAGTTCAAAAACATTATATAGCACATGACAATTATTAATGCATTCCAGAAACCTCCTGAATTGCTTAAGCCCTGCTGTGTTGTTGCTCCAACAGATGTCAGGGTAGTTGATGTCTCCCATGAGGACCAGGTCTCCATGCACTCCAGCTGGTCACTGACAGAAAGAGTGGTACCCACTCCTTGTCTTCCCTGCATGTCTTTTCTTTCTGTGGGTCTATGATTCCTTGTATTGCACTTTGCACAGTCTTGTAGTTTTGGAAGTTAAAGTGAAATTTCTGCTCTGATTCAGATAAAACTGTTTTTTTCTAGTCTGATACATAACTGGGTATCTCTCTTGAATGAAAGAGTTGCTATTTTAATATATTTTGGTGTCTTTTGGTTCTATGTAGTATCAGAAGGGGAAGGCTTAGGTTTTTTTTCCTTTGGCAAACAAACTTTGTAGCTTCTCAGTCAGGGAGATAGATTCATTTGAGATGATGGTGTTAGGAACAATGCAGAATATACATGTTTATTTACAATTTTGTTATTTTTTTTCTTACCATTTAAAGTGACCATTGGTATTCAAGAGTTTACACACTGCAGTCTAACTTTGGAATAAATGAGACTACTCCCATTCAGAAATAAGCCAGTTCAAGGGCAGATTGTCTGACTGTAAGCCAAAGAAACCAATAATGTTTCTGATGTTCACCATCATCACCATAATGAGATGTGTTTCACACTACTGTGACATTTGATCAAGGTGTGATATGAGATAAGAAGCATGAGTGTAGGGGTGGATGTTTGTGTAGAAACAATTTATAAGATGATCAGAAGAGACACAAACAGTCCAATATATTTTTAGCTTGTGCTTTCTAAGTAGGTGGTGAAACAAAGACTATCTTAATGTTGCCTTAGAGTTAGAAGCAATACAAATATGACTGTGCTAACATACTGCTGTCATTGTAATAATTCTAAAAACATCTCTTATCTTTGATTGCAACTAAAATATAACTCTGAGTTCTGAATGAACAAATCATAAATATTTTAGAAGAATATTGTTCCAGATGCCCTGTTTCTCCATAGTCTCTGTTAATTAGTTACTGATCTAAAAATAAAACAAGGCTGATAAGCATCCCAACAAGAACACTCTGGCTAAGAAGAACACTTTGGTGTGTCGACTTTTTGTGTCTTTTCAGAAGTGTGACCTAGAGTCAACTCAAGACCAAATATAGGACTTGATAATATTTTCCATAGAATGTAGTTAAAAAAATTCTCTCTTATTATTGCTACTCTTTCAATATTTATCCTGGGTTTTGGTTTTTGGTTTGGGTTTTTTTTTCCTGATGCAAATGACCTTAATAAAACTATTGATTTTAGTTTTATTCACATTCTGCCAAGTTTGGCTTCTGTTCTCAGTATTAGAAAAATTCTGTTTAAAATGGCTTTCTCAAAGTATGAAATTCCTGAAGGAATGCACAGCGTGGCCTGACGTACGGGGGTGACATTTACTTCCTATATCCATTTGGATATTGTCTGCTGCAAGAGTTCACTTCACAAATACACTGAAATTTTAAAAGTATTTCACATAATGATGGTTCTGAAAATCACTCTGAAACAATAGAAATCAAATTTTAGTAAATAGTCAATTCTTCATGGGAAGAACCCCAATATGCCTGAGTCATGCAATGTTCCTTGGGTGCACACAGTGTGACTAGTAGCATGATGTAGTCAATATTGCAAAGCTGAAAAAAGTAAAGCATAACTGTGGCTGATTTCTTAGAGAATACTGAAAACATTTCAGGTGCTAGACAGGCCATTCCTAAACACAGCTGCTTGTGCAGCAACATCCTCTATCCTTGGTTTTGATTATTTTTTACCTATGCTGATTCACACCTTCAATCACCCTGTCTGTCATTCACTGTCATTCCTACCAGTGCCTTATTTGTTAAGTTTAGATCTGTACGGAAGGTCCAGCAGATGCGGTCTCCTCAGACCTGTCCTGCATTCCTAGAGGTTTTTAAACTGAGCATCAGTACTACTATAGGATGTTCTTGAATTTTCCTCTGACCTCCTGGCTGCCTTCCTCTCGTTTTGTTCCTCTCCACTGGCTTCATCTATCGAGAATTCCAGATGCTCCACCACTTCTTCTGTGCCTGGCACTTTCTGATTCTCCAGACAAATTGCCTTTTAAAATAACCTGTCTTGCTCTTCATCCCTTTAGTATGTAAAGAGTTAGTTGTGTTCTATTCGATAATGTGTTATAGAAAAATGAGAAAAATTTTCACGCTAAATACAAAATGGGAAACTTGGTTTTCCTTCCTTATTTTGTTCCAGTGGTTTCACAAGACTGATTGAGGGTGTTTAAAGGGAATTTTGGCCCATGCTATTCCCATAACACTTTTCAGAGACTTTCAAATCAGCTGGTTACATACATGGCAAAAAAGAAAATGTTTCAGCTTGAATTTGTAGCAGTAAATCGGTTGGTAAACAACAGGCATATTTTTCCTCAACAGTAAATTAAACTTAACAAGAGTTTCATAGCTATCCTACCAAGGTCAAGACTGGCAATAACATGTACTTGTGATAGTCATAATTTTAGAAGAGTGATAAAAATCTGATCTAATTTTTTCTGTTCCTCTGTGCTTATTGAAAGATGAACAGAAGAAAATGTCAAGGCAGGATTTTAAAGGATTCTCTCTCTATTGAAAGGAAATGAGCCAAAGTTAATAACTTCCGTACTGTTGCTTAATAAGGCATGGTAAATGGTAATAATAATAATGAAGAATTATTGGGAAATGATGAAGAAATAATAGGGAAATCCAGAATTAAGGTTTCCCGTGGAACTTCTATTTTTCTTCTGTCTTGGATACTGATTTATTTAATATATTGTAATGCTACAATTAAAAAAAACCAACCCAAATCAAACCCTGCTGAGTATTAATCAAGCACACAATGAATTGATTTATGATTGACAAACTGACCTTCTCCAAGAGTAGCTAACAGTATGGATACCTCATCTGATCAAATTATTTCTGAGATGACTCAGTTTGGTGTGAATCCAGTCAGGTTCACCATTTTCTCCAGAGATTTGAAAGTAATTATAAAATCACCATTCCAAATCTTTGAGCAAATATTATATAACAATGATTGCTTGACAATGAAGACTAGTAGAAAAGCCTTTTCTCATACAGCCAAATACAAAATTAGTCATCTGGGATCAAGGATTACACGTGATTTTTTTCTGATCTTCACCCAAATTCTGTGTTTCCCATCTCCTCTCTCCCTGCCTCTGTGTAAAAACGAAGAATTCCTCAGACTAGGTTGCAGGCATTTTATTACTTTAGGATGTTCCTCTGGCATTTGAAATCAGCTTCTTAATCCAGGACTTAGTGTACACAGAAGAAATTTGCTGCTTTTTTTTTTTTCCTCAAATAAGTTGGGAGGAGCCTTATATTCCTGACCTTTGGCAATGGTGAATACATATTCTGGTGAGACAAGACTCCAAGGCACAGGTAGAAACCTCATTGAAACTACTGGGTGTTTAGGAACTAAAATTCTTAAGAGGCTTACTATTTTCACAAATACAAGTGTGTTTTCATGGAAACAAACAAAGTCTGTGTTGAATAAAGGCTGAAAACATCCTTAGCAGTTTCTCTAAGAATAAGTTTGTAGGGCTTTTTTACAGATGAGCTGCCCATGTTTTTAACAAGGGCAAAATGTATCTTTCCTTCTCTCATTCAATGTTTCATGGCTGCAATTTTGCCAAAATATTTATCATAGATATGAGAAATTTCAGTTCCTGTAGATGAAGATTTGCAAGTGTGTAAGGAGCTAAATCCAATACTTTATTATAAAGAGAAGTTTCAGGCAGTCATAATCCTATAAGATATTAATAAAAACAACTGCTTAAAGCTCTGTTTGAGACAGTAAGTGATGAGGATGATAAGTAGAAGCCTTCATGAAGTACTCCTAGATGATGCCTAGACAGTCCTTCTTTCTTTCTTCCTGAGTGAAGGAGTATTTAAAATTGAGATATACTGTCCCATGTTCAATTTTTGTACCTTTTCCTTCTCTCATCCCAGCTTGCTTTGGATGTGTGTGTAAAACCAGTGATAAGGCATCTTCAGAACACAATGGTACTCTCTCCAGCAACACGTTACTTTAAGCACGTTAGACGTTAGGCTTACTCTCCACACAGATTCCCTACTGAACTCAGAATTGGGTTTAAGATCTTGTTATTCACACTCAAAGCCTTTCTGAGACGGAGATAAAGAAATTAATGAGGAAACCCATATCGAGCTGTGCTCCTATAGCACAAAGTAAGAGGCAAGATCTTACCTGGGAGACTGAGGAGCTCTTGGTATTCCTGAAGACCACTATACTCTCATTATGTCCCCCATTTTGATTCCATGAAGCATTTCTCTGACCTTGTGTTTTCTGTTATAAACACATAGCAACATGCATGCTAAACAAACAAACAAACAAATGAAAAACACTCTACCAGTACCAGACCCTCCCCTACTTCATCCCTGGGGATAGAGAAGAAAACAAACAATATGTGACAGATGTTAGTGACGTTGCTTAATGCACAAGTAAAGGCACTCATATGTTATGGAAGTCACCACGACAAAAAAAAAGAACATAAAATCACAGAATAATGGATGTTACAGTGGATCTCAGGAGTTCTTTAGTCCAACATCTAGTTCAAGGTAGGGGCAGCTGTGAGATCAGATCAGGTCACTCAAGGCTTTGTCCAGTCCAGTCTTGAAAATTTCCAAGGACATACACAGATGGGTCTGATGCCAGTATAGAGATACAGTGTATTGACTCTACTGGAATCCTAATCACAAGATCTCCTTAACTGCTGAATTTTATTATGTTTAAAGAACCCCAAGTATGGAAAGCAAGAAATAATATAATAAGTTTATCATTAAAAAAATAAGGAAAACCTAACATTTTAGAGAACAGTACTGTTTAAAGAGAGCACTGTAATCTGAATCCCAGAAAACAGAAATCCTAAGTACTGTGTGACAATAGGTCACATAGGTCAATGACAGATGTCAGGGAATGCTGCAAGGCTTGCTTATTTGTTACTTCAAACAAGCTCTGTATATTTGATTTCTAAAATGTTTTACTAGTGCTCTGATTCATGTGTAGAGATGGATAGCAGAGGTGAATTGAGATTACAACCTCAAAGTGTCAGCTCATGTATATGCAGCTGAGATGCAAGTTTGCATTTGCAATTTGCAGTGTAGTATCTTGAGGCAAGTCAAAATTGGTGATTGGTTTTACTGTAGGAGATCTCATGGTAAATGAAAATGGTTCAACTGATCCTTTGTGAAGGGCAGAAAAGCAATGATCTCATCAGCTTCTCCACACTTGCTCAACCCAAACGATGATCAGAAACCTCAGACTCCCAGGGGTGCCTTTAGCACCTACTCTTTGACTGCTTAGAGCCAACTGGTGTCCACCAGTGATGGCATGCAGGTGTGGATAGGTAAATATGATGCTAGAGCTGTAATTAATCAACTCTGGTCTCTTGGGAGCACTGAAGCAAGATGGGTTAGATTTGGATAACCTGGTAGACTTAGTAGATGCTTCCAGCCAGCCGAGGCCATGTAAGCCTTATTTTCTTCCAGTATCATCTAGATAGTGATGAAATTGGTGGAAACTAGAATGTGGTCTGTGCTTAAAACTTTGCTTCTAGTGAATATTGTTCTGATGGCAAATAAGTAGAGAGCTGTGCTTATGGAAACAATCATTCTTACTTCATAATTTGCTCCTCTTGGGAATTGGTTTTGCCAGTGTAAACCACATCTCTGCTGGAAACAGGGTGGGAGAAATACCAAACTCTGTCTTCCACCAAAGTCAGGACAGCAAACCAATTTCAGTGATGACTCCTATAGAAGACATGCTGTTATTTATTGGGTTTTTTTTTTCTTAATTATTCTAACTGGATACACTCTGTTTTGAGAGGTTGAATTGGTCACCTAATCACTTTCCGTTATAGACATAAAAAATGAGATGTGTCTGTCTGTGCTCCTGATGCCTGGTTGATTTAATGCCCTACTGTTTCTATGTACCTCTCATGCTAAACAAAATATTTGTTGCTGGCTTCAACAGCCGCACAAGCTGCGTTAGTCCTGGTGCTGCTGTGACCTTGCAGGCTGGCTGGCTCCTCCTGCAGAGCCAGCCACATGCAGTCTGCCATAGATCAGCAGGCACCTCTCAAGCTGGTCTTTCTCAAGCCGTTTAGACCTATTAACTCCAGCTGGGAGAGGGTCACAGGATGGCCTGGGGGGAAGGGGAGTGTGTCTTCCTCTGACTTCTCTGAAGAAGGAAGACATAGAAAATAGCCTTGAGCATCCTTACCTTGCAGAAGGGTAGAGAGTATCTTAATGAGTTGAAGGTCTCTCTTCTTTTTGTGTCTTTGCAACTGTAGTAACTCAAAGCTTCCTTGAGAAAGTGAAACAGAAGTAGGAATTTGGAGGCAGTACCTGTTGTGGCCTAAATGGTGATAGGGTGGATCATGTTGGCAAGTGGTGGAGCTGGGCTGCTGTATTTAGCCCAGTTTGGGAGAGGAGATGGTGCTCTGCAGATCAGAAGAGGGAGGCTATGGTTTGAGTTGTTTCTTTTCATTTCTTTTGGAGGAGGAGAAATGGTAGAACCAAACCAGAAAGGCCTAACGTGCCTAAGCTGACAGTTTGCTCCTGCAGGAGTCTGGGTGGGAAGAGAAGAGCAGCTGGCGTGCCAGGTCAGGGTGTATTGCTAAGGCTGCAGGTAGGGCCTTGGGGCTCTGCTGATGTGGGACAGCTCCTCCAAGGAAGGCTTCCAATACACAAAAGCTTGATCTGAGACCTGAGCGAGATTTTAACCCTGTCTCTGACCTTAGCTGAATAAACAACATAGGAAAGCATGGAGTGTGACTATAATGTTTGTCCTGCCTTGGGCCTGTGGTGACTGGTTGCCAGCCCGTCTGTGGCATGGTGTCAGAGAAGGCAAGGGCTGGCCAGCCCTCAAGGGCTTTGTGTCTTCATTATAAGAAG
Organism: Laterallus jamaicensis coturniculus; assembly: GCA_022605575.1. NCBI lineage: Eukaryota > Metazoa > Chordata > Aves > Gruiformes > Rallidae > Laterallus > Laterallus jamaicensis. The sequence goes on along the minus strand of JAKCOX010000024.1, from coordinate 7,937,117 downwards.
GCAGGGGGTATTAGAAATCTCTTCCATGCCACGAAGTCAGCCTGCAGAAAGAGGACTGTGTCTCCTGGGAGGGTGGAAGTGCTGCAGGGACAGTGACTCCTTCTGAGAAGTCTCATATGCTCTGCAGATCTGAAACGCAGTGGCTGCTGGATAATGATCTGTAGCGTGTACAAATGTTATGGATGGTTAAATATTAAAAAGGTGGTATACTTGATACTATGTGGAAAGGGCAGTAGTGGGGATGAAATTTTTCTCTCTTGTGTTTCTTATTAAGTTTCTGCATTTAGATATTCTTTGGGAAATTCACAGCTTATAAATGTTAATTAATTTGATCTCCTATTTTGACCAATCTGAATCCCATGAGGTTTTAATGTGAATAGTTTCAAAAAGGACTTCTTTTTTTGAGCACCCTGACCTCTCCTATACAAAAAGAATGCCATGTTTCAGCCTTTTAAGAGGCACCAAACTTTTTATTCCAGCAAAAGCTAGCCCCTTCTCTCAAGAAAGCTTGAGATGGCTACTGAAGCTTGGCCTGTTCTGGGCTAGCCAGGAGTGCAAACTGAACTCTGAATCTTGCAAATGGGATTTATGTCTTCAGTACTTTAGGCTTTCTTCTGCTGTGTCCAATGGGAAGAGATACCAGCTCATCTCTGGATCAGCACTTCTGTTTCTCACTGAACATTGTTGCCAGAGCAACTGATAAAGATCTGGTCAGTCAAAAAATGTCATGAATCATTATGAAGATCCATGCAAAGCGTGCACTCTGTACTAGCATGTGCTTTAACAATAGCAAATGACTCAAATGGGAAAAAAAAGTTTCCTGAAGTGCTTCATTTTAGTATCACAGCACCTATGCTAAAACCCAGTATAATATTACTAAAACTCAAAGTCCAGAGTTCCAATTGTATTTTATAGCTACCAAGTATGAGCACACTATGCATGGCTGTCTGTTTCCTTGTTGGTTCAGAGGATGTCTTGCCAAATACTAAAATATTTATTTAAGCCCTGATGTTCCAATAATTGTTCTTTACTTTTTGATGCTGAATCCTGTGGTTAGGAGTTGCGACATCATAATAGACAGCAATTTGTTTCCCTTAATTCCCTGGGAATGAATTGCCATGTTAGAAGGGGAAACTAATTCGCCAACTTGTATCTGTGTGAAGGAAAAAGAGGAACAAAAAGGGATGAATGATACCCAAAATAGTTAACTAGTTGCCTGTAATTATATATTTCAGCCCAAATCAATGGAAATAAGCTCTGTTGATACACCTCTGAGGCTGGGGAGGAAGTTCAAAGCTTCACATTCCCTCCACTGGGTCTGTAATGTTAGGACAACCCCCTACCATTGTGGGACCATGGGATTGAAGACTCATATTCTCTGGCTGTGCCCTCCATGCTGGTGCTGGGGAGGTCTAGTTAGAACAGTGATAGGCTATAAGTTTCCATTTCTGGAGGAATGGGGGTGGGGAAAGCCAGAGAGGATTTGGCAGAGGGGCAATAAGTTGGACAGAGGTCTGGAACATGTTCCTGTGCAGAGTTGGAGGGAGCTGGATTTGTGTAATGTGGTGAGGATACTAAAATGTGATCTGATAGCTCCCTTCTTGGGTAAAGATGACAAAACTAACATGGTAGTGACAGATAAGGCAAGAAGAGCCAGGGACAGCAAATTACAGCTTTGCGGGTTCTGCTTGGTTATTCTGAAAACTTTTTTAGTATGAAGGCAGTGAATTTCTGTAACATGTCACCAATCAAAGGAGAGTCTGGATGTCCATTGCTGGAGGTTTTCGCATTAGGGCTTACCTGATCTGTTGTTGGTAATAGCCCTGTCTTTAGAAGGAGGTTGGATTAGAGAACTCAAGAGGTCTGGCCAACATAATTTCTGTAATCCTGTTTTCTGTCTCTCTGCACAGGCATGTGCATCAGGAATTTAGAGAGATTAATCTACTGTGCTGGAAATTTGTGGATTTTCATGCAGTGGTGGACAGATAGGGAAAAGGATGACTTGGTCTGATACACCCATAGAGGTATCTTTCCATTCAGCTTTATATGCATTCTGTCTAGTCTTCATGGTTAACTCAATGCAAGATGTCCTTAAAAGCACATGTCAAGAGTGGGGTGTGTTTGTCTATGTCACAAAATTTTCCGCCTGCTCTCTTTTGGAGAATGAGAAGGAAGCACAGAACATGGAGACCCTTTGTAGCCATGGTCCTATGAGGTCTAAGACTGTGAAGGTTTGGGAAATGTGTTTTCTACTCCATTGTCATCTCCACTTTGAACTGTCAAAAAACAGATTCTTCCCTCTAACTCCACAGTTTTGCACATCTGGCAGGACCTACTTGGGAAAGAGAAGTGGGGAGATTTGGGAGTTGTGTGCCTAGGCAGTGATGCTCTGCAGAAAGCCTTGTGTGGTTCCAGTCAGAACTGTATTTGGCTGAAGAGGTTGCTGAAGTTCCTTTCTATAAACATTAATTCTCCACATTTTTCAGCAAATGAAGTGACGTCATGTAGTGTTTTCTCAACACAGTTTGATGTTATGAGAGCTGAAAAGAGTCTGGAGAGACATATTCCAATGCAAATGGCTACTTTTACTCTACGCATACCAAAGAAAGAGAGAATGCCAAAGTTGATGGAATGGGGTTTGAAAAACAACAAGGGGGAGGGGGAGGAAAAGAACAGGGCATTTATTTGGTGACAGAATTGACATGCATATTTTTTCATGCATTCAAATCAACCTGGGGGGAAAGGATATGAAAGGCAGACAAGTAAAGTAACTGTGCATCCTGGTCAAATTCAGGTGCTCATTTGGTTTTTCTACAGAACATTTGAGAACTTGACTCAAAGACAAAGATATAGTACATAAAGATGTAAAATCAGTTGTAACCACTAGATATGATTCAGTATGAATAAGTGAGTCAGACAGTTTGAGAACTAGGGATAATTTGCAGTGTAAAATAGCCAACCTCAAGTCACTGGAGCAGAAGACTTGAATGTGAATAAACCATAAGAATTCCTGTAATTTGAAGTGCCACTGGTTTTCTGTCCAACAATATGAAATAGCCAAGAGAAAGAATTTCAGCATGGGGCACAGGGAGTACCGCTGGCAAACAGAGTGCAATCCATATTGCTTATTTGCTTTTTTAGAAAATGACAGAGAAAATCACAGCTCCTTCCAGCAGTCTAGGCTTCACGTGACCTAAAAAGGATTGTCCCAGACAAACCTAGTAAAGTTCCATTTGACAAAATGTCGTGCTGGCCCGTTGGATGATGGGTTATAAAAAATACAAAGCACTTAAAGGCAGGTTATAGTCTTACTCATAACAAACTATTTTATTTAAGATCTTTAGCACTAGTTTATAAACTTCTATACTGTGATGCTACTCAAAAGAGAACACAAGTACCAGAAAACAATGCACTTCCAGCTTCTGAAATCTTGAGGGAAAAAAAGAACATAATTCTAAGGACAGTTATTGCTCTTTATTTGGTGTACAACTGAAACCTGGGTGGTTACTTAATGGTCAGCTCTTTTAAGAGTGTATATTTGAGTCACTATAATATATTTGGAAGAGATCCTGAAATGTCTTGCTACATTGCATGCCTTCAAAAGGCAGTGAAGGATGATGTAATGTCTTCTGCAGATTGCACAGCAGCAAGGTGATTAAATCAGCGTGGCAAGTTTCACAGCAGGTTGAGCTGATAGCAGTGCATCTTGAAATGCTATATTAATACTTTTAGTTAATTTACTGAATCCAGTGAGGATTCTAATTGATTCATAATACCACTAATATATAACAGATGGGAGATCCCAAGAATTGTTGTCTTCTTCGGGCCCATTTTGTGTTCAGGTCAGTGTTCAGTTAGTAGTTAATGCATAAATCTCCAACAAACTGGGTTGCTAACAGCCAAATAAGTAACAGACCCTTCTAATCCGAAGTCCGGCCCTATAAATAACACTATCTCATTAAGGTGGGACTTTAATTTGAGGATGGAGAGGAACTTTTTTATTTCTATAACAAATTTGATAGAACATATTCTCCAGTCTTGTTCAGTAAAAAAAATTGTAATAAGCAATCATCCAATCCTTCTTCTAAGTGCTGCTATATCTACTTTAAAAAGATTGGGGTTTCTTAGTTTTATTTTGGTGGTGGTGTTTTGTTGTATTGGGTTTTTTTGTTTTGGTTTTTGGTGGGTTTTATTTTAAATACAGCTCTTTCCCCAGGAGCTTATTAAACTTCATTTGACATTGTTAACTAAGCATAGAAAAGTGTCCTGTTGGCTGACATGGCCCTGTTGTGGATAACACACATGGCACTTCACAGTGGAATAATTTATGTAATTAACAATCAGATGAGGGGAAGGTTCTGGGGAGACCTTATAGCAGCCTTCCAGTACCTAAAGGGGCCTACAGAAAAGCTAGGAAAGGACTGTTTATAAGGGCATGGAGTGACAGGACAAGGGTTGTGTCGGGTTGACCCCAGCTGGAGGCCAGATGGCCACCAAAGCCACTCTGTCACTCCCCTTCTCAGCTTGACAGGGGAGAAAATAAATAATGAAAGGCTCGTGGGAGAGATAACAAGAGGGAGAGATCATTCAGCAATTAGCGTCATGAGCAAAATAGACTCAATGTGGAATAAAATGCATCTAATTTATTACCCAATTAAAACATAGTAGGACAATAAGAAATAAAAGCAAATTTTAAAACACCTCCCCCCACCCTTCCCTTCTTCCCTGCCTCAACTTTATTCCCAAATTCTCTACCTCTTTCCCATCTCCAAGCAGCACAGGGGGACAGGGAATGGAGGGTTGGGTCAGTTCATCATGCATTCTCTCTGCTGCTCCTTCCTTCTCAGGGAGAGGACTTGTTACACTCTTCCTCTGTTCCAGTGTGGGGTCCCTCTCACGGGAGATGGGCATTCATGAAATTCTCCAATGTGAGTCCTTCCCACAGGAGGCTTCATTACTTCACTAGCTGTCTCAGTGTGGCTTTTAGGCCCAGACTGCTCCAGCACAGTCCCCTACAGGGTCACAAGTTCCCCCAGAAAACCTGCTCTAGCTTGGGCTTCTCTGTCCATGGGCTACAGGTCCTGCCATGAGCTTTTTCCAGCATGGGCTTCCCACCAGATCACAGCCTCCTTCAGGTGTCTCCAGCTGTTCCAGTGTGGGGTCCTCCATGGGATGCAGATGGGATCTCTGTTCCCCATCATCTTCCAGGAACTACAAAGGGACAGCCTGCCTCACCATGGTTTTCTCCACGGGCTGCAGGAGAAATCTCTGACCTGGTGCCTGAATGCCTCCTCCTCCTCCTTCATTGACCTTGGTGTCTGCAGAGTTTCTTACATCTTCTTACTCCTCTGTCTGTCTGCAAAAACTGCTGCTAACTTCCTCCCTTCCCCCCTTTCCTCCCCCTCCCCTTAAATATGTTATCACAGAGGCGCCACCACCATTGCTGATTATCTTGGCCATGGTCAGCAGCAGATCTATTCTTGGCTCTTAGGGAAAGCTTCTGGCAGATTCTTGCAGATGCCCCCCTCTGCAGGCTCCCCACCACTACCAACACCTTGCCATGCAAACCCATAATAAGGGGTAATGATCTTAAACTAAACGTAGGCAGACTTATATTAGATATTAGGAAAAAGTTCTTCCCTGTGAGGCTGGTGAGGCCCTGGTACAGGCTGCCCAGAGAAGCTGTGGCTGCCCCTCCCTGGCAGTGTTTAAGGTCAGGCTGGGTCCCTGCCCATAGAAGGGGGGTTGGGACTAGATAGTCTTTGAGGTTCTTTCCAACTCAAACCATATTGTGATTCTGTGATGTGGTTTTAATCAAGCTGTTGGGCAGGTGCTCTTTACATCACTGGTATTAGGTATGCATTTTTGTTCCTCTCTCTTTGGTTTATAAAAGCCAAAGTCATGATGGGCTGCTGTCATATAGTATGACATTATATCCAGATTGATGGATGCTCCTACTTTGAGCTTAAGTTCTGCTTCTCAAGTGGGAAGCCTCAATACCGTCTATCCTGTGTGCCAGCCTCAGTGTTTCAAACTGAATGTCCTCTCCTTTTTGTGCCTGAGTGGAAGGAATCATTCCTCTTTTGCTGTAAGGACAGGATAACAATTTTAGACTTACCACACTTTCCCCTTTCATCTTTTTTCTTTTGAGCTGAAGAACTGAAGACTGCTTAATACTCTGTGAAAGCCCTACAGGAACTTGATTTCTTGATATTTGTACTTTCCACAAATGTGAGTTTTGCTTATCAGTGCGCTCCAAAGCTTGACATCTAGAGGTTGGAGTTTTGTAGGTCGAAGGTAAAGCAAGATATTTTCTCTGAATTAAATGTCACTGTTACCCTTGCATAAGCTCTAACCCTTGTGCTACTAAGGGTTGAGCTGCTTTCAGTCATATGAATAAGCTGAGAAATTGCCAGAAAAATAGTTACTGCTCAATGGATGTGTTAATCAGTATCTCCACTCAGTAAATGGCATGAAAATTGATGTGAGCAGAGGATGGGAGTTCATAGCAGGAACAGCCTGCGGGTAAGCCTGTTTGTGAAACTGCAAGGCCAAAAATCTTGGCCAGCACCAGCACCCTGTGGATTAAATCTTTAACCTCAGATGTCAGTGGAAGAATGTGTTTTCACTTACTGTGTGAAAACCTGAAGCCAATGTCTTAAAACCTTTGCACTGTAGCTCAAATTGACTGACTGAACTGCCGTAGGAGGAGAAACAAGCTTGAAAAACAACAGCCTTCCGCTGTTGGGATTTCCAGTTTATCTGCTGTAGGATGACTTTTTCCTTAAAAATGTTATGTATGAGTGAACATGCATGCGCCACTTTCAATTGCTTGCCCTTTTTGAACTCATATAATTGACCTCCTTCTTTCCATTTTTGTGGTCACATCCTTTCTGTAGTCATCAGCAACCTCTGCAACTTCCATTCATTATATCAGCCACTGCACTGCTGACGGGTCTTTCGTTATGGAATAAAAACATACTTCTATCTGGGCATATCAGCATGCAAATCATCCTCTTTCCCGTGACCTTGTCAAACATCCTCATTCAGTCTTTCTTTTTCTGACATCTGCAAATAGTAATGACTCTAATTGACTCCAAATACTTGACACCACATAAAAATAGACTGTACCATATCTTTGCTTTGGTGGTGTGTGGGAAGGACATACTTTGATCTCAGTTACATCAGTGTAAGTAATGCTGATCCTTGTTTACACTGGATGGCTTTTGTTCTGCTGTGCTTACAAGCAGAACCTGTCTGTGGGAACAGAAATGTCAAGGAAGTGGCGCCTGACAAGAAATGGGCCTGATGCATGTTGCATGTATGGCTTAGATTAATCAAAAATCTTCGTTAGGTGAAATTTATGTTCAGATCTATGTCCACTTGTTAACAGGTGGTTGGGACTGAGCATGCTGCAGTGCAGGAACACTTTGGCAACTGGTTAACAGCATTTTACCAGCCTTTCCTGCAGGAGCAGAGAACAGTGCAGCACACAGCAGAGTTTTGCTGCTTCAGGCTCTGCAAGAGTGAGCCTCCAAAAAGACTTCTAGAAATAAACATCCAAGGCTGTGTTTAACAAAATTGCTGAGATGAGAGTTATGCTACAGAGACTCTGGGAGCCTTGGCTTCTTATTTAGGGCTGCTAATGTCACAGAAGAAAAATCTGAAATCGCCCAGATCTGACCTAGAAGTTCGTTTATTGAGTTCTAATCAGTAAGTTTAAGTATGTGAAATATAATTACATATGGATTGACAGTCAGTGCTACTATTTACTACACAAAAAATAGTATGGGATGCAAAGATTATTGGGTGAACTTATTATCCGCGTCTTAAATGTTATGTGCATACAAAAAATTTCACTTAGCAACCCATCAATGTCTGATGTCAGGTAAGGTGTCTTTCAGCCTTGAGAGGTAATGTTGAGAAGTGTCCCTGCCCAAGGGGAGATCACTATGGTACCACCTGCTTCTGTAGAGGGATAGCTCAATGGACCCTGAATGACTGCAGAGAATTATAGCATAGAGTGGTTGATCTGTCTGTAGATTTTCTTCCATGTTAATTCCGTTTCATTTGTCTATCAGCCCAGTCTCCAACCAAACCATTTTTGGGGAGTTGATTCTGAGTTCTCACTGATGGCCTCACACCATAGGATTAACCCTTTTTGGGCCTACATGCGCAGCATCTGCCTATTCAGATAGTTCAAACAGGAGGACTGCATCCATCACAGCTAATGAAGAAGATAGTGGAGTCAGTGAATCCAGTTTACATTCTGAGTGCTACTTACTGACACTTCTTGCTAGTTCTCATGGTTCTGTGACTCTGATTCTGTGATTCTGTGATTTGTTCTTTTCCTTTGTTTCTTCAAGCATTTGCTCCTGGTCTCTCTTTTGCTAGATGACATGAAACATCTCTGCCCGTTTGCAGAGCCTCCTGATGTTAACAATCCCCAAAGCCTTGTGCTGTAGACATGAGTAAGTGGGGATGAACTGGCAAAGTAAAGTGATAAACACTGGAAAGTGCAAAGGAGTCCCTGTGTCCTTGAGCTAAGGGAGATTCTTTGTTCATGTCTTCTGCAGGCAAAATCTTTGACCACTAGAGAGCATGTCCTGCAGAGCTCTTCTCTGTATCTAGCTTTCCTCAACTCTGCCATGAGAAATTAAATGAGCTGGGCCTTGGATCAGAAAAAGTTTTTAGGATATTGCTTCTTCCAGTGTCTCATTCCCACAGGGATCTGGTAGGAATTAGGTTCCTAGATGCTGTTTGAGGATCTGGACCAAAGATACACTCTCTATTCTGTTCAGCCTTAGCACTGCCCAGAGGCTGTTCTGGTGTCTGCTGACCCCTGCAAGAAACCCTCTTGTTGTGCTCTGTGAGCTCCAGGTCTGTGTTTATAGAAATACTGATATGCAGTAGCAATGAGGTAATGTTACTTGCTTTCTCATCTTGGAAGTTTAGTGTATATCAGAGCTCTGTGCCTTTAATTGCTTCATGATTCTCACACATAATTTTCTCCTCAGTAGTGTATGTAACTATTAACTAGATTAAGGATATTTGCTTTCATTGATCTAATAATGACACTCTCACACGTTGCTATAGAGCATTTCAAAGGTAGGAGAACATGAGGGTGTGCAGCAAAAATAAACATCCTGCTTTTAGCATCCTCCTATGTAAAAAGGGTAGAATAAGTAAATCAATACTAAGCATAGAAGCAAAACTGCTTCTATGTGAAGCTACAGAGAGTGCTAAGCAATTGTTTTATTTGCTTCAATTAAAGGTAGAATCATACATTTTTATTTTTCTACATCAATCAGGAAGTTTTTTCCTACCTTTTAGAGACTTGAATGTAGTTTGGAGAACATCTGTGTTTTTTCTTTGCTGTGTTGCGTGAGCTTATCTTTAATAGTGCATCCAGCTGATGGTAAAGTTATTGTTTTTCCTCATACCAGGGATTACTAATGTAGACTGAGAGATCAGAGAGGGATCAGATGAACTCATTAAATAAAAATCTTGTTCTCATCCTGATATCCTCTTAAGTAGAAAATAGATGCGTAAAAGAGAGCATCAGGAAAATTAAAAATCATTTAAAAGCACATTTCTCTTAACTGGGAGAGTTTCCTCAGACTCCTTGGAGCTACTGGCTGTTCTCTCTGGCTCAGATTCAGAAAAGTATTCCTTCTCAAGTGCTTAAGGACACACTTATCTCCTCTTGAACCTGATGGTGCAGGAGTCTCCGCCCACACTTGGGTACTTCACAGGGCTACAGGAGACTACACTGCATACAGAACCTCTACATGTTTCATTGAAAATGGGAAAGAAGCTTAGTCCAAGCAGACCCAGACAAAACTTACTGCCTGCACTCCTTATCTCTCACCGCATTGTGCCTGCAAGTGTGTTGCTAAATTGCATTCTCAAGTGAAGATGCAAAGCTGAAATGATCCAGCTTGAAGATTTATCTGAAGGGTGGTCTTTGTTAGGCATTTTGCTTCCTTATTCAGGCAGCCTCTGGATTTTTGGTGCCAAATAAGTAAATTCCAGAAAGGAGATGCTATAGCAGTGATTTCCCTTCCAATACATTTGTACTTTGTAAAGATCCTCAGCCACATCCAGGTTTACACCAGGTTCAAGTGTCATCAGTGTAGCTTGAATGGGGTTAGTTGGAGGACATTGTCCCTCTTGGAGTAATGCTCTCACTGGCAGGCTTATATCAACACTCACAGCAGTCCACTTAGTAAGGAACTCATAAACAGGCTTTTCCTCCCAAGTAATAGATCAGCTATACAAATAGTACTGTGCCAATCATTGATTTATTTGATGTGGCTGGTGAGCTAAAATATAAACTCAGAAGATATCTGTGTTTCTCTTACACCTTTCCTGATACTAGCCAGGATGCTTGTGGATCTAAACAAACAGGTTTGAGTAGAACAGGCTATAACATTTTGTTTTGGATAAGTCTCAGGGGTTTTGATTTTACAAAAGGAAAAGGCATGATTCACAAAACTGCTCCTCTGAGTTTTGTACTCTTAACTCAGCTTTCCACAAGCTTCAGCCTGTCTCTACAGGCATCTGGGTATTTTACTTTGAATTTGTTGATTTCTTTTAAGTGAGACACTGTAATAAAACTCTCCAGAAGAAAAATATTTCCTAATTGAAAGGGTATGGTTATAGAGCAGTAATTGTTTAATTTTTTTCTTTATTTTTGTGCTCCTCCTTTACCACTTCCCTCAAGCCTTCTACTGAATATTGTAAACACTTATGTCTCATCTACCTGAAGTGAGTAAATAGAACATTTATTTCATCTCTTCTGGAATGTCAATTTGGGATAAAGGAGCATTTCATATAGCATGCTTTCCACTTTGCTGCACTTGTTTGAACTTCCTGACCTCATTTGAGCAGTTGACAGGATTTTAGTAGGAAGTCTTTGATTAAGCAAGTTTGCTGATGACACCAAGCTGTGTGTTGCGATTAGCACACTGGAGGAAAGGGACACCATCCAGAGGGATCTGAACTGGCTTGATGGCTGGGCCTGTGTGAGCCACGTGGAGTTCAACAAGGCCAAGCGCAAGGTCCTGCACAGAAATCCAACTATATCTTGGGCTGCATCAAAAACAGTGTGACCGGCAGGTTGAGGGAGGTGTTACTGCCCCTCTACTCCACTCCTCTGAGACCTCACCCAGAATACTACATTGTCCTGGTTTTGGCAGGAATAGAGTTAATTTTCTTTCTGATAGCTGGTGTAGTGCTGGTGTGTTTGGAATTTAGGGTGAAAATCATGTTAACACACTGATGTTTTAGTTGTTGCCAAGCAGTCAAGGACTTTTCAGCTTCTCATACTGGCCTGCTAACAAGAAGGTAGGGGTAGCCAAGAAGCTGGGAGGAGCAACAGCCAGTACAGCTCACCTGAACTGACCAAAGAGATGTTCCTTTCCATATTCTGTATGTAACTGGGAGTAGGCTGAGGAGCTGGGTGGCAGTTGGGGGCCTGGTGTGGAAGCTGAGGGTCTTGCACGTCCTTGACTGCTGAATACTTGAGCATGTGGGCTGAGAAACTGGGCATACTGGAGAGCATAGGTCTAGAGGCAGCAGCAGGAGGATCCATGCAACACCAGCTTTGGGTAGAGAGAAATTGCACTGTTCATTACTTATTTTGTGTATATATTATTAATTTATATATTGCTATTATCTTCCTTTTTTGTGTGTCCTATTAAACTGTTTTATTTCAATCCACAAGTTTTCTTGCCTCCACTTTTCCTTCTGGGGAGGGGGAGTTAGTGAGCTGCTGCGTGGTGCCTGGTAGTTGACTTCTGCTAAACCATGAAATGCATCCAGCTCTGGGGTTCCCAACATAAAAAAGACATGAACCTGTTGGAGCAAGTCCAGAGGAGGACCACAGAGATGACCAGAGGGCTGGGGTACCTCTTCTTTGAGGACAGCTGAGAGAGTTGGGCTTGTTCAGCCTGGGGAAGAGAAGGCTCCAGGGGGACCTTACAGTGGCCTTCCAGTAGCTGAAAGGGGCGTACAAGAAAGCTGGAGAGGGACTGTTTGCAAGGTCATAGAGTGATAGGATGAGTGGGAATGGCCTTAAAATGAAAAAGGGTAGATTTATAGTAGGAACTAAGAATAAATTATCTATGAGGGTGATGAGGCACTGGAAGAGGTTGCCCAGAAAATTTGTGGATGCCCCCTTCCTGGAAGGCTTATGGTCAGTTTGGATGGAACTTCAAGTGACATGGTCTAGTGGGGAATGTCCCTACACATGGCAGGGTGGTTGGAAGTAGATGATCTTTAAGTTCCCTTCCAATTTAAACCATTTTATGATTTTCTGATTCTATCCATTGCTTGCTTGAAACTGGTAGCATATTCTTAAAATCCAACACAAAGTGAAAACTATTAAAATCCTGTGTTTAGAATACATATGTTCTAGTTGCTTCTATAACCCATAGAAAAATCTGTTTACCAAGCTTGTATTTGTCAGCAAGACATATCATTTGCTGATCATATCATATTGCAGATAGATCTGTTGTGCTTTTTATTGAGCAATAATGTCCTATACTAACCTTAGTTGCTATTACCAGTTTCAAGGTAAACCAGTATTAGACTTAGGTAAATGAGGTATCACGTTGGTTTTTTCTATTTTGGGAAAACAAGAATGAAATGGTTGCAAGCCAAAGCAGACATCAGCTCCTCCGATACAGCACCAGGGAAGAAACAGTAAAAGTTCTCATAAAAATAAAAGCTAAACGAGTAAAAAGTAGAAAAATGTTAGTAAACTTAAGAATGATAATAGTTTTGTTTTGTTGGTTGTGTTTTTTAAGAAGTCAGCTACTCTGCTCCTGTGTTCCACTGTGAGGAGTAACACTAACACTGGAAAGGAAGTTGAGATAGCTGCGGGAGTAATTTTTATCTCTTCTCTATTTCCACTGCCATAAGGTATTAGTAGGGAAGCTTGTAAGTCACAGGATTATCAAAGATAAATAGTGAAATTATTTAAAACCTGTAAGAGGTTTGAAAAAATTTTATAAAGGGGGGGGAAACTTTGAAAGATAGTTCAATTTGCTATTATATAAAGTTTATTGTCCCTAAAAATTTTAAGAATTTTATTTTCTGGTGATTTATCATCGCAGTTATCTAGAAGTCATTACGGATTTTCCACTTTGTAGAGAAAAAATATTATAAAAGCTAGCCAGTAATCATTCTGGGATGATACTACTGTTTTTTAGTAAATCTTAACATGTGTGCAATTTCCAAATAAAAGAAGTGAAGAAAACTGTGCACCAAACTCTGGGAAAGGTTGACAGGCTAGCCGAGATAATTAGAGCCTACACTATAATAAGTAGATTAATGAAGCCTCAGACAACAAAGAATAATGTAATTCCATCAATCTATGAAACCTCCAACCCAATTGTGGGTAATAGATACTTCAAAGAAAATGTAATTCCTTCTGCTTTAACGAAAGCTTTGGTCAATAGGAAAAATGCAACACTGAGCTTCTGAAAAGTAACTGAACCAGTAGCCTGCAACATTTGTTTATGTTTGCAGTTGTCTAGTTTCTTAGTTTAGGTGGGTTGAGTTGGATTATAGTTGACCTTAACACGTGACTAAAACCCAGTGAGAAGTCACAACTGCATTTTTTTTTATTTTAAGCCTGTATCAGGTATATTAATATCCTACCTTGACCTTAACACTTGACTAAACAATTGACCTTAACACTTGACTAAAACCCAGTGAGAAGTCACAATTGCATTTTTTTTTTATTTTAAGCCTGTATCAGGTATATTAATATCCTACCAGGAAGAAAAAAAAAACCAACAGTACTGCTGCTGGTAAAAGTGGCTGATGACATGAGGCATGGGGAAGAAGAAAGATAAATACTGGAGGGTGCTGTGCACTGATTTATAACTATCTGCAAGGAAATACCACGTATTTTAGTGTTACCAACTTTAAAATTTTCCTTCTGAAAAAGAAAAAACATACCTCTGAAGACAAAAGTCACATCTTTAAAAATAAGAATTCTTGTGAAGTGGCATAATGAAAAAAAGTAGTTGAGTATTGCAATGGGCAACCTCTTAGGCCTGAGTTCCCAATACAACTCTGCATCCTTAATGATTAATGCTGTATTTGAATATGCCAGCTGAATAGGGAAAGTTTATACTACTTCTGTCTTTAGAACTTGCCACAAGTGTGATTGGAATGCTGTGACCAGTTTTGATGCCAACAGCCTCTCAAACTTCAGGCAGCTTAAAGCTGTTTCCTAGAAAAGCTACTGAAGGAAAATGTCCTCTTATGAAGGGAAGGAAAGAAAAATGAAAAAAAAAATAGGTTTAGGGTTAGGTTTCAGGTCTAGCCTTTGGATAACACCTACCCAGTTAGAAAGACCACAAACAATTCTATCGGTATCTCACAAGTATTTCACATGTGTTTAGTATTTGCCTGAACTTTTGAGGTTTCTGTGTTGCAATCTCCAGAAAATTAGATCTCTCTCAAGTGGTAGATATCTGGCAGTCAGTCTGTATATTTCTCCTAGGCAAAACAAGCTCACTGATCACTTCTAAGTAAAGACCTGAGGGAAAAATATGAAACTTAGCTTAACCTTTTTGACACCCCTAAAAAATTTATAGTTATAGATCACATAAAAATATAGCAGAATAACTTAAGTCAAACACACTTTTTCTATTAAAAAAATACTGTGTAAGGACCAGTTCTAGCTTGTGTTTACTTTAGCCAATGGATGTCACTGTTGTTCCATTGGATGTCATATATGGTACATATCTGCTAGTATAGAGAAACACATCCATGCTGAAATAAAACAGAACTGAATAGAACTGCAAGTAGGACAGTCTGCTGGTAGAGAGGAGGTAGTTTAAGATACGACTTAAAAGAGTGTACCTCATCATCTGGGAAATCTGTGATGTTTCCTTGAGAAGATCTTTCACTAATGTTAACTGCATGCAATATTTGTAGTCTGATGTAAAACTGTAAGACGTGCTTAGGAGAACAGGATTGCCAGTGGAGCAAAGAAGGCCTTGCATTACATCCCAGGAAAGTTAGTATTTGCTCTGAACGAGTGTAAGAGGGTGGTGAGGCTAATGGGGTTAGTAAGTAACAGTAGAACAGAAAAGATCTGCTGATAGTGGGTAACTGGCTGCCAAGAAAGCAGTGTTCATGACAAAACCCAGAAGGAAATGGACCTTTTTATTTTCCTTTTTATAAATGTGGTGGAAACTGTTGGAGTGGATTATGTTGGAGCTGATTCTACTAGGGAGGAAAGTCTGAAAGTGGAAGAAATAGGAGGAAGAGAAAAAGATGGATTTATGTGAGCTGAAGAGAGTGCAAGGCAGTAGATCAAGGGTATAGCACTCTGCCTCTTCCCAGCAGTTACAGCCTTACCAGTAAATTAAAATGGGTTAGGACTCCATCTTGACTATAAGTGTATGAGCACATGCAAACCCTGTCTATTTATATTGCACCAGAAAATCTCAGTGGCTTTGTCTGTACAGCCTGTCAGCACAAGAGAAGGTCTGCTCCCATCCCCTGAAGTGGTGGGGCAATACTGGATGGCATCGGTTAAATCTATGTCAAGAGCTGTGTTAACAGTTACACTGTAGTTGCGTGTCAGGGCTTGCACCCTGACATGGTGTTTTTCCTAATAAACTAAACTCTGTCCAGGTTTAGTTTATTTGGATAAACTGAAACATTAAGGCTAATGAGGGTAAGGCTTGCAAGTATCTGAAGTCAACAGACTACTGAAGAATCATGCCAGTCCTGACCCAATACATACTTTGGTTATGCCCAAAGAAAGTCTTGAGAAAGACTTATACCTTGGGAGCCCTGCTGTGAATATATTTAATTCCAAATGCAGAAGACCCCAGCAAATGTACGGACCTGGTTGGTTAGATCTGAAAAAAGGTTTCTAGAAGAAAGGTGTGGGATTGCTGATAAATCCTGAAGGAGCCTAGGTTAATAACTGCGAAACAACATGATGTTTTTGAGTGGCCTTCTGCAATGGTTTCCAGAGACTGATGTTGGATTGTAAATCCTGTCTGGACTTGGCATGGTTTACAGCAGGGTGTCATCACAGATGAAGATATTAGAGCAAGTGCCACACATCTCACTCAGTCAGGTGTGAAGGGACCTCCTTGGGCCTTTCCCTTACTGGTGACAAGCTCTGTGTAAAACCTTGTAACGTAGTTCTCCTACAGTGCTGTCATGTCCCTGACCACAGGGATTTGCTGTGTGAAGTGCTAGATGGCAGGATAGAGAACATGTCTCCTTGCTAGCAGGCTGTAGTGAAACACCATCTACCTATAGCCCTGACCAGGAGGGCCTTGCTTTCCCGTGGTCCAAGGAGCTATGGGCTGGCAGGTGATAGCAGTCTCCTGACTGGGTACATCAAGCACAGAAAAGTAGACAGGCTGTGACACAGTGCTGCAGAATGTGAGTGACACAGGCCTGCCTTCAGCATGCCATAGAAAAAACTTCCAGAAAGCTTATTCTGAGTCTCATGCTCAGCATGGGGAATGTGATCATCCTGCTGGATCTGACCCTTCCTTCCTGGCTCCTGCTTTCTGCTTCCTTTCCTGGCTGCATGAGCAGAGACGATAACATCATCCCTGTCTGGTTAATGTTACAGAGCTGCTCATCACAGAGTCAGTGGTGATATTTCCTGTCTCCAGGTACCAGCCTCTCTGGTCTGGGTTTGACAAAGTTTATTGAAGATTAGTGTTTTGCTGCTGTGCTTTGGGACATAGGGCTGCCCTGATGGAAAAACGTGTGTGCACACACACGTTTATGCTCCAAGAAAGCATAACTTTTAGAAAGCAAATGCTTCTTGATTTTTCAAAGCAGGCCCTTTGCTGGATGGAAGTACATAGCTGTGTCTGAAAGCTGCAGGGAGTAGAGGGAGACGTGCAGGGTTTTTCTTGTTCCCTGGTAATGGTGTGGTTTTTCTTTCCTCTTGGAGCACCTGAATTAGCACAGCACCCTTTTGTGCTGTCCTGTGGAAAAAAGCCAGCACTAACTGTGAGCAAGGAAGCCACCAAATTACCACTGTGTCTTACAGAGGCTCCATTTTCCCCAGAGACCCACTGCCAACTGCTGCCTCAGCCAAACCTGTCGAGCTGAGGTAAAGTCTAATGGCTGAGTTGTGGCTTGAAGTGGTTATGTGCAATACTGAGAAGTCATAAACAGCTCTAATGTAAATGGTTTATGAGGGAGTGGGGAACCTTTAGCTATGTTAGATTTCTGTAAAGCTGATCTGAGCTGATAACTTCATACCGCATTGTTCTCACAGATTATTTTCTTCCATAGAACAACAACAAAGCAACCCTTCCCCTCCTTTGCCCCATCTGGGCACAGAGGTGGTAGGTTCTTCTGGCCTCCAGGGATGAGTGAGATATTCACACGCAGCTGAAGGGTTTAATTCAGAAGTCTAAACAGGGAGATCTGAATAAAGACCTGGTGTCACAAAGTAAACCAGTGCAGTTTCTAGCACAGATCCTGAGTTTGATGCAGGTATGCTAATGTCTAAAACTGCCTTGTATTTGAGAGACTTAAATCAATTCTCTAACAGTTAGTACTACTCTCTAACCAATAGCAGAAAAACCAAAAAAAGCCTCATGCTGTATACAGTTTTCAGAGATGAGCAAAAGATACCTGCTCTTCCCCAACAATTTGGGTAAGTTACAAAAGCAAGGCGGAATTGAAGGCTGAGGAACGGATACTTGAGACTGTCAGTCATCCCAGGAGTTATTTTAGAAATCTTGTCTTACCTTTTCTTACCTTTTGCTTTACAAACATAATTTCTAACATACTTATTTGCATGAATTGTAATCCCTTACTTATAATGCAGGACCAAGTTTTCATGGAGAAATAGCTGTGGGGGAAAAAAGAAAAAGAATTAAAAAAACTGATTTTAGAAAACTTGAATTGTTTGTGTGTGAAAGGTCTTTTGGCATATAGTTCAGGGGGATAAGAAACTCACTGGCTTCCCATGCAGGAGTTACAACTTGGGAAATCTGAAGATAGGCTAGTTTATTCTTGTAAATTTGAAACTAACTTGTTATAATAGTGCTGGGTTTTTTCTGTATTTTGCTATGAAAGAATGATTTCAAAATTCTAATCTGTCTCAAGTTATAGTGGTAGTAATGAGTAAAAAAAAATAAAAATCCTCAAATGAAACAATTCTGATTGCCTCCCTTTCTCCCTCTCTCGTTTTGTTCAAAAGCACATGTACACGTGATAACTGGTCCAAGAAGAAGAATGCTATAAGGACCTTGACTAGGATCCCAGAAAGACAGAATCATGGAACAGTAGGAGTTGGAAGGACCTTGTGCAACCCCCTGCTAAAAGTAGGAGCTCCTAGACAAGGTTGCACAGGTCCAGGCGGGTTTTGAATTTCTTCAGAGAAGGAGACTCCACAGACTATCTATGCAGCTTGTCCCAGAGCTCTGTCACCCTCACAATGAAGACATTTTTCTTCATATTAAGATAGAACTTCCTGTATTCCTGTTTGTGCTGATTGCCCCTTGTCCTGTTGTTGGGCATCACTGAGAAAAGTCTGGCCCCATCCTCTTGAAATCCACCCTTTAGAGTGATATAAGGCTCTTATATTTTGGATATTCCTCAAAAAAAACCCCATGCAATTACTTGGTTAGTTGGAGTTACTGCTTAATATTTTACTTTAACAGGCAGATTGCCTGATCCTGCTCTGGCAGTGGGGTTGGACTAGATGATCTCCAGAGGTCCCTTCCAAACCCCATAATTCTGTCATACTGTGATATTTGTAAGTATGGATGAGAACCCCTCTCAGTCTTCTCTTGTCCAGGCAAAACAGACCCAGCTGTCTCAGCCTTTCCTCATGCAAGTGATGCTCTAGTCCCCTCATCATCTCTGTAGCCCTCCGCTGTAGTTTCCTGACTAACTTGAGCTGGGGAGGCCAGAACTAGGCATAGTGCTCCAGATGTGGCCACACCAGGGCAGAGTAGAAGGGAGGATAACATTCTTTGACCGCTTTGCCATGCTCTTCTTAAGGCATCCCAGGTACCATGGGTCATGTTGCTGGTTCATGGATAATTTTTTGTCCACCAGGACTCCCAGGACATTCTCTACAAAGCTGCTTTCTAGCAGTTCAACCCCTAACCTGTGCTGGTGCCTGGGGTTATTCCTCCAGAGGTATAGAACCCTACATTTGCCATTGTTGAGTTTCATTTGATTCCTCCCCACCCAACTCTCCAGCTTGTCCAGGTCTCACTGAATGCCAGCACAGCCTTCTGGTGTGTCAGCCACTCCTCTCAGTTTTGTATCGTCTTGCTGAGCGTATGCTCTGTCCTTTCTTCCTGGTCATTGATTAGTATTTTGAATAAGACTGGACCTTGTACTGACCCCTGCGGCACACCACTAGCCACAGATCTCAAACTAGACTCTGTGCTGTTTATCTGAGCCCTGATGTTTATTCAGTTCTCAACCCACTTCCCTCTCTGTTCATCCAACCCATGCTTTCAAAGCTTGAGTATTAGGATGTTATGATAGACGGTGTCAAAAGCCCTGTTGAAGTCAAGGTAGACAACATCCAATGCTCTCTTCTCATCTACCCAATAAGTCATCATAGAATTGCTTCTTATAAACATTGTCTCCAGACCAGCTAAGTTAGTGCATTAGCATATGTTGGCAGCTTGGCCTGGCAAGCTAATGCAGATGATCCTCACACTTCCTGCATATGCAGAAACCCTAAAAAATTCCTCCAAATCCCCAAGTCCATCAGATGGGTTTGACTACAGCAGCCAAACAACATGCTCGATTTGTTTGCTTCAGATAAATTTAGTCAATACTATTTGGGGCTCTAGAAAATATTTGTTGTCCAGGGTAAAAATGGAATTCAACTGAATAAAAAAATCCTGAAGCAGGGCAAATTCTGAGACATGTTTTACTGATGTGACTGTATATTCCGTTGCAAAAGCTTGGACAACTGCTACCAAGTTATTGAAAACTTGGGCAGAAAAGACTTCTTCCAAATGTCTGGAACAATTTCTTCCTAAAAATACCATTTCTAGATGAGGACATTCAGCATGTCAGACATAGTCCAGAAATGGAAATGCATCAGCCTTCAAGTCAAACCATAAATCATGATGTATTAAGGCCCAACCCAAGAGCCTACAAGATCATTTTGGCAACTTATTTTGAGTTCCCAGATATAGACAGCTATGGATTTTTCCAGGGCTTTAGCTGCTTGCCTCTCCATAGCAATAGCCATTGCAATGCACAGTGGGATGCAGCAGCACTTACAGCTATGAGCTCATAGCATAGTACTCCTTGCATGTTTAGATCAGAGCTATACCATCTACCCCATACTTGAAGCTTAACACATCCAATGTATTTGTTATGATAATTAATGTAGAAACTGGATATGTAATAAATATATAAGGCTAATGCAATTTACCTGTTGCTTCTTGCTCCTTTGCAGCATGGTGACTTTTCATTTTTCTCCCCCCCACCCTCACCATCTCTCACCATCTTCTGTTAGAATAGATCATTCATATTCCATGTCTTTCATCACATCACAGTGGCTGCCAAATTCACTGTTAATCACCTCTTAGTGGGAAATTTTCTGGTGGCCAGGCCAAATGCAGAGATGATCCTCTCTCATGAGACTACTATTGTCCTTGACAGTTTTATTGTTCATGATGAGCAGAGTTGCTATTGGCAGCTTCTTGTCCCAAGTAAAGAACTGGAGAGGACAAAGAAGGACTTGATTCAGCTTTCACATTTCCTGCTACCTAAGGAGCCCACAGGGTGAACTCTGTTCTGATCATTTTCAGCACATGGAAAGGACTTAACTCTTTGTGATCCTTTTGTTAAGTAGGGAGCTACCTAGAGGAGGTAAGTTAAAATTCTGAACTATCTTGGTGCTTAGCTTGAAGGGGAACTTGTGCTTTTATTTTGGTGTGCAGGAAACACTAACCACTTTGCAGCCAGCAGTCCTCTACATCTGATAACCAAGGAGATGGAATGTCTCCCTGGTGGAAGTGGCAGCTGCCCTTTTGTCTGAGCTTCCTACTGAGGCACTCTGAGCACGTATCTGTTGGATATTCCAGCATTTTCTTAGATCATAGTGCTTTAACAAGATTCTTTTGCATAGAATAATAGTCATTTGCCCAGATGACTGAGGCTATTAGGCTATAGCCTAATGTTTAGGATATTACTGTGAGTGGAAAGTATTTAA
Source organism: Laterallus jamaicensis coturniculus (assembly GCA_022605575.1). NCBI lineage: Eukaryota > Metazoa > Chordata > Aves > Gruiformes > Rallidae > Laterallus > Laterallus jamaicensis. The sequence goes on along the minus strand of JAKCOX010000024.1, from coordinate 7,915,903 downwards.
AGGTCCTAGTTTTTAGACAATTGCCTGAGAATTATGGGACAGGGCTGGAGGATTTATTTAGTTTTAAATCTCCTGGAACTTCTGTGAGTTCTGTAAACATGCCACTGGTAGCAAACTGGAGTGAGAAGATATAAGGAGCTGTGCAGACACCAAGGCTGGGGAATGGGAGGAGGAGGAGCCCCAGGTGGCAGAGAGAAAGATGCCCCTGCAGCCCATGGAGAAGACCATGGTGGAGCAGGTGTCCCCCTCCAGCCCATGGAAAAGGCCCAGACACCACCTGCAGCCTGTGGAGAGGCCCCACGCTGGAGCAGGGGAAGACAAACAGGAGGCGCTGTGACCCGCGTTGGAGCAAGCCCCTGCCAGCATTTGCAGCCCGTGGAGAGAGACAGAGACACAGAGATGAGTGAGAGAGAGAGACACCAATGCTGGGTCTTCTGGGGGCACTTGTGACTGAGTAGGGGACCAGGCTGGAGCAGTCTGGGCTTGAGAGACCGAGAGACATTCTATGATTTATGACTGCACCCCATAGCAGTGACCCACGTTGGGCAGCTGGGGAAGAGCTGAAGTACCATAGGAAAGGACTCATGTTGGAGAAGTTTCTGGAGGACTGTCTATCGTGGGTGGGACCCTACGCTGCAGCAGGTGAAGGGTATGAGGTATGCCCTGCCCGGTCCTGCACCCCACCCTAGCTCGTGAAAAACTGACCGAAACCCCCATCCCCCAGTCCCTGTCCCCCTACCCTGTGCCACAATCCGGGGAAGAAGGGAGCGGAATCATGACTACAGTGAAGTCTGCTAAGAAGGGAGGGGTGGGGGGAGGTGCTTTAAGATCTGATCGCACTTCTCATCACCCAACTCTGGTGTCACTGGGGGTGCAGGGCAGTGTCATAAGTTAGAGAGTTTTCTTTCCTTTATTCTGTGTTGAGCCCGTTTTTCCCATGACACAAATTGTGGAATGATCTCTCCCTGTCCTTTTCTCAACTCCTAAGCCTCTCAATATATATTTTCTCCCATGTCCATCTGAGAAGGGGAGTGATAGAGTAACTTTGGTAGGTGTCTGGGCTCCAGCCAGGGCTAAACCATCATAAGAGTGTTCCAGAAATGCCTGAGAAATCTTACTAGTGGCTTCTGGAAGCTTTTTGTACCTCCTCAGTTAGGATTATCATACATAAGTAATAGTCTTTTTCACATCTATTGCATAGATTTTTTTAGTACTAGTACCAATTATACTAGTTATTTAGCATACACTATAGGGACCAGTTTTATTGCTATACTTTTTAGAAACTTTTACATTAATATGCACAGGATATGACTGGAAGGAGATGACCAAAACCAAGTGTTGCTGTTGTCTATCATGCATTTTGCAGGCTAAGTAAAGAATGGTGGTGTAAAGAGTGTGAAGGGTACTTCCTCTGCCTACAGGTAGCTGAGAGGACAGGATTAGGTTAAAAATACCTCTGCAAGCATCTGCTGACTTCAGCTGAGGTTGCAAGTGTTCAGCGGGTGTGGGAACTCTCCTCTGTCAGTATCAAATAATTATCACTGAAGTTGGACCTAATGTCAAGGGGAATGTGCTGCCAAGATAAATATCTGTTGTCCTCACTAGTTCAGATTAGATCCCATAGAAGGAACTGATGCACAGCTGAACTTTCAGGACATTTTCTGAGCTGTCTACATAAAGTCAAACATCTAACTTAAAAGCTTCCTTCTACTATTCTTTGCTGCCCTTCCCTTCCTGTATTCTAATCCATACAGATCTTTTTCCCCCTAGTTCCTCTTTATTTGCATACTTTAAACTTTTCTTGGTAGTTTTCCACTGAGTCAAACTGAAGCATTAGCAGAATATATGAAAAGAATATATTGTCTGTTTCTTTGAACAAAGCCTTTCACTCAAATCCCAAATGTATTGAGGTAATATTGTACTCAAAATTAGTGTTAGGATTCTGGTCAGAATTATAAAAGTAACATATTAGTGAGATTCAGCAATATGCTGCAACTATTTTCAAACTTATTTGATCAGCCTTTCTTATACATTTGATGAACAAAATATTTGAACAAACTAAAATTTACTTTGATTTTTCTGCTTTTTCCAAATAATAACTTTCCTTTCAAATCAGTTATTTAATATTTCTTCAAATTCAGACTGAATTACATGTGTCCTCTAAAGTCTCATATCCTGTAGCCATCTCCAAGACCTTTCCCTTCAACACACACTTAAGTTCATGAGGAATAAAACAATGTTTCAGTTGTTAGGGTTTTATTTACTCACCACCCCTGCCCCAAGTCAGGCATGGGTAAGACATCCTTAAATTGATGACAACTGTAATAATTTTAAATATGGGAGACTTATTTTCTAACCTTTTAAACTAGAGCATGTAGATGTGGGGGATTTGTCTCTCAGCAAATTCTGGTGGAGATTTCTCACTACTCAACTATATTTTCATTTGAGTGAGAAAATGGACACAACTTTAGAGACTAAGACTCAGACATTACCTCGGATGAGCCCTTCGTTTCCTTTCCTATTTCATCAGACATCTCATTTAAGGCAAATTATTTAGTGTTTGTCCCTCTGTTTAAGTCCTAGCCTGGGACAGACAAGAAGTGAGATGCTTTCCTTTCAAGGTGCACAAACCTTTGATATATGTGAGTGAGATGGACCTGAGTGTGCAATCATGTGTACGAGTCACCTAACCACTTAGGGGTTTGTATACATAAGGAGAGGAATTCCTTATCTAGCTGCTCTCTTCAACTACCTGCTGGAGTAGTTTTAGAGAAGATGGAGCCAAAATCTGCTTCAAGGTGCACAGCTATAGCACAAGAAGTAACCATCACAAAATGAAGCAAGGGTATCCCATATAGATATAGGAAAATTTCTTCCCTTGAGGGTGGCTAAGCCCTGGACAAGTTCCCAGAGATGCTGTGGGATGTTTAGCTGCTGGAGTGTGACCAGAGAATGACAACAAAGCTGGTAAAGGGTCTGGAGCACAAGTCTTATGAGGAGTGGCTGAGGAAATTGAATTTTTTTTTAGTCTGGAGAAGGGGAGGCTGAGATGAGACCTTATCGCTCCCTATAGCTCAAAAGGACGTTGTAGAGAGGTTGTTGTTGGTATCTTCTCCCAAATAACTAGCAATAGGACAAGAAGAAATTACCTCAAGTTGCATCAAAGGAAATTCAGATTGGATACTAGGGAAAATTTGTTCGTTGAAAGACTGTTCAGGCATTGGAAAAGACTGGTCAGGGAGGCAGTGGAGTCACTATCCTTGGAGGTATTCAAAAAACATGTAAATGTGGCACTTCAGGACATGGCTTTGTAGATATGAAGGTGACAGGGTGGCCTTTGTGATCTTAGAGGTCTTTTCCAACCTTAAAGATTCCATGATTCTATGTTCACGTTTTGATTTTTTTTTTTTAAATGCAATAGGATTTACAGCAACCTCATCTAACTTTGACTCTGGGCCTAGTTTGAGAACGGGGTTGGATGAGATGACCCCAAGCATCCTTTTTTACCTGATTTATTCCAGGATTTTTACCAAGGACATTTGTGTCTGTGAAGTTAGGTGAGGTTTGAGCCTATCATTCTAAAAAGAAATGCTTGTCATTGGCGTTCAAACAGATACTTGAGTGTCAAAGTTCATCTGTATACCTATACTTCCCAGACTAGTTCTTTTGACTATTTAACATTAATAAATGTAGGTCAGTGGCGGACTATTCTTTATGCCTACCAGTATCATCAGGTCTGCTTTTGATTATGAGACTGTGAGGTCCTGGCAACAGTACCCAGCTATCTAGTCAGGCAAACTGGATTTACTGCCTAGAAACAGGAGAATCTGCACAGCATCTCCACTCTTACTGTAAGTATGATGCAGAGTCTGCTTTGCTGTGCATGGGTGGTGGGTGCAGTAACCAGTGTACAGTCATGCTCTGCAATAAACAGTTGGTTGTTTAAGAGTGCTGTGCATATGCACATATGATCCCTGAAGATGGGCTTCTCTGCTGATAGTCCAAAGTGAGGCAACCAGCTGCAGATTAAAAGACCTGTGGTCTGAACAGGGATTACTTGTGGTGCTTCTGTGCAACAGACACAGCATTCCTGGCTTTTACCTTCTGTGCTACCTGAGGGTCAGTCTTTGAACTCCACACTTAGGATATAGCCTTATAAATTGTGCTTTCTCCCTGTTCAATCTCTAATGAACTAGATCCAGTAGCTAGAAAGGTCCTTTAGGTTGAGTAAGCTGGCCTTTTTCATAACAGAAGTATATGCTTTCATCCAGTCATTCTCTCAGACCCTAAACTGTGAAATTCAAGTGTAGACTTGGGAGGAAGGATCATATATTAAGATGTAGATAGCTCACACCCTAAATTATACATTAATTTACCTGTGATTTCCATTTAACAAATTACTAAGAACTAATGATTAATTCTTGATTTATGATATTACATTGGTTCTAATTAAGTTCATATTAATAGTCTTATTCATCATGAGTTGAAGAATTTAGATGAGGTATGATGGCCTGAGAAACCTATACCGCAGCAACCCATCAAAGTATTTAGTCCAGGTTTTCCCAGTTTAGAATTCCCAAAAAGCTATTTTGTGGTTTTCTTTTTAAAATAGAACACGTATTTTTAGTCATTGTAATTTCACTCTTAACTATGCAGAGTTAATGACCTGATGTACTGAACCTTACACTTGCATTTTGCTTTCTTGCTTACTTGTTCCTGTTCAAATAGTTCATAACATCAGGCATTATTTGTTGGCCTAGTGCCGTATGACTTGTGGGCAAAGTTTTTAATGTATTGATATTGAATAATCCTCTCTAATTACAAATGCAAACACCAGCAACATTTCTGCAATGTTAACTCATGTCTCATGATTTCTGAATCTGATTTTTTTTTTTAATTGACCTCAGCATAGGGATCAGTGCATTTCAACCAAAATACCTGCATCTGTTGGAAATTAGCGTCAGCGCAGAATTTAATGTGTTTACTTATATGTACATATAGTAGTGCAGATAAACTACCATATGGAGAAATGCAAGGATTTGAAAGACACTTAAAACTGATCAAGTCTGTGGCCTGTTTCAAATTTCAGGGTTTGTGTCTGTTTCCATTCCTGCTTGAGTTGGTGTCTTGGCTTGGAGTTCCTTAGCGTTAACTGGTGATCAGTAGCTCTCTGGCCTTCATATGGCACTGTGTTTTGCTGGTATTGGCAGCATTGACTATTACTGAGATTTATCAAAACTCCTTGTTATAATATCTTAATCTTAGCTTACTTGCAACTTGACCAAATATTAACCTTTTTAAAATAAAATGTACCGTTAGATGATACTAGGCTCACCACTTAATTTTTTCCAGAATATTTCAGCCAAAAGAGTTTTGCTAATTCCAAGAAAACACTGGAGAAAATACATTGTGTTGCAATGTTAAAACAACGCTGGCAACCTTTCTTTGACTGACTGTGTGCTGTCCATGCTTTGGACCAAAGAGTTGAAATTTGGTCAGAGTGCTGCACTCTTTCCTGTCTCCATGAAAAATTTTGATATAATGTTTTGGAAACTCTGAATCTGCCTGTACAGAAGTTTGGCTTCTTGGAACCAGGAAGCTAGAATAAATTTAAATGATTTTATATTATAGTTTTGACTGCATACATGATCTAGGCAAGCATTCACAAACTGTTCTGTATACCTAGAAAATATATGTTCACAGAGAAAATTTGCACCTTTACTGTCTCTTGTATGTGATGGCTGGTACAAAGTGAGCCAGGGGGAAGATAACTATTTCAGAATGGAGTGGGATACAAAGACTGGAGATGAATTGTTGAAACAAGATTGACAAAACCAAGATGGAAACAGGTTAAAGATAATTATCTCAATGATAAGGATAATAGGAGTGATTTGCAGAAGAGTCAGCACGTGCAGTGCTGAAGCCTAGGAGAAAATGCAAATGAAGAACTCTTCACAGACTCTCCAACAAAATATTTTCCTCATGAACTGCAATTCTGAGTGCAAAAGATATTCACTTAAAACATCTTGCAATCATGGTTTTACCACCTTCAAGGCAAGTTTTCATCTTAGTTTTTGAGTCTGTGTACCATATCTGAGAAGACTCTGATTAATTCAGGACCACTTATTTTCACTGAAAGTTGCAGAGCACTGTTTTATTTGCTCACTACTGCTCAGGGTGGATTCAGTATATGATGTAATCACGGAAGAGTTGAGGTTGGAAGAGAACTCAGGAAGACGTCTGAGCCCCTGCTCAAGCAAACCACCTAGAGTAGGTTGCCCAAGACTATATCCAGATGTTTGTTGAAGATCTCCAGGGAAAGAGATTCCACCAGCCCTTTAGGCAACCTATTCCCATGCTGTGTCACCCTCACAATAAAAAAAAATTTTTAAAGGTGTTTCCCTGAACCTCCTGTGTTTCAGTTTTCCCCTATTTTCTTTTGTTATGTCACTGGGCACCACTGGAAAGAACCTGGTTCTTTTTTACAGCTTCCCTCCAGATATCTGTACATCTTGATGAGATCTCCCTTGAGCCTTTTCTTCTCTATGCTAAACAATCCTGTCTCTTTCAGCTTTTCCTCCTGTAGGAGATGTTCAGTGGTCTTGGAATCCATCCTGACAACTCCCAATCACTTTAGGGTCCTCCATGTGCCTGGAACTGTTTCTCAGAATTACCTGATCCATCACTTTCCTAGGCATTAAGATGAGGCTGACTAGCCTGTAGTTTCCTGGATCCTTTGTGCCTTTTTTTAAGGTATAAGCAACATTTTCCTCTAGTCTTCAGATACCTCTCCCAAATGCAGTGATCACTCAAATATATAGAAGCGCCCTCACAGTGACTTCAGACAGCTCCCTCAGCACTTGTGAGCGCATTCTGTCAAGGCCCATGGATTTATGTATTTTCAGGTTGCGTAAGTATTCCCTAATCTGATCTTCCACCAAGATGTATTCCTTGCTTTAGACTCTCCAGGGCTTTAGTTTTCTGAAAGCTAGTCTTATTAGCAAAGACTGAATTGGAAAAGGCACTCAGTACCCTAGCCTTTCGCATGTCCTGTGTTATCAAGGGACACTGCTCCACTCAGCAGCAGGCCCACAGTTTTCCCAGCCTTTCTTTTGCAACTTAAGTTTTTTGAAGTTTTCTTACATTTGACATCACTTGCCAGATTCAAGTCCAGGTGGGCTTTGGTTTTCGTAAATGTACCTCTGCATGCTTGAACAATGTCTCTGTACTTCTTTCAGGTTACCTGTCCCTGCTTCAACTTTCTGTATACTTACATTTTGCCAGATGCTCTTTTTCACCCATGTAGGCCTCACTGGTTTTTTTTTCCTTGACTTCCTGCTCATTGGGATGGACTGGTTAGCTGTTTCCTAAAACTTCCTGTTGCATTTTTAAAGCTCACTATGCTTACCTTATCCTCAGGAAAGTGACTGTTTTACACAGATACAACAATGTCTCATTGTTATTGTGGTCTTGAAGTCTTTCTACAGGTTGCAAGGAGCATTACTTTTCAAAGCTGGGCTCAAGGCAAGCTTTGGAATTTTCTCCACCCTTCACACTTGCTGAGACTGATAATCCATGTCAGTTTTAAGTACCTGGATTTGGTACAAATTTTAGTTTCTCCTTTTTTGGAGTTACCCTTTATTGTCAAGCTACAGATGAAGCTTGACTTTTTTTTTGTATATCAACCCACATGTGCTTAAAGAATCACTTGTGGTAAGTACCATCTGAGCAAATATTCAGATGAAACTGCTTATTGTGCTCTTTTGTGCAGATTCTGTTTTGGATAAGAAACTTCAGAACAAAGTTTTACGTCTTGAGTGATCTACAGAACATCATCTACCGGGACAGATTGAGGCAGCTGGGCTTGGTTTTAATTTGACAAGTAGGAGGTGAAGAGGCCATCTTATAGCAGCCAACACCAATGTGATGAAGTGTTACAGTGGAGCTGAACTCTTCTGAGAAGGGAGGGCAGAATAACAATGACAGTGACCACATACTGCTGTTTGGGAGGTTGGCCATTAGAAAAGGGGACGTCGTGCAGCTCAGGGGCCATGGAAATTCCATTCTTGAATCTGTTGTGACTTCGTGTAGCCAACTCTCAAAAACCACCAGTCTGGTGTTTTTCACAGACTGACTTCAGGCAGCTTGTCCTGGATGGCTTCCAAGGGCCTGTCCAGCCTTCAATGTTTCTACAATTCTTTGTGAATATCTGTGAGTTTCTGCTTTTCTTCTTCTAGATTTTCGACATGTGTAAGGCCATAAGTCAAAGTTATTTAAATACTTTATTTCTGTTAAGCCCAATGGGTGGTATGGAGTCTTGAATGTGAAGGGGGATGTAGAAGAATAAATTTTCAAGATATAATTTTCTTATCTTAATTGAGTTAAAATAAATGCCATATACTGACAGCTGAGTATCCAACTAGTAAGAAAGAGGAGAACCTGATGGTGTCCCTCACCCAGAAATGGTCTTTAAAAAGTACTGTAGAGTCAATCATAGGAGGAAGGCCAGGTAGTAAGGTGGAAAATGTATGAAGAGGCCACATAAAGTTAGAGATAGCTGGTGTCCTTTTTCTGGTTAAATAAAATGGAAGGTAATAATGGGAGATTACTGAGGTGAGAACTCTGTTTGCACCAGTTTCTCTTGGGTGAGATTTGGAGATTAATAACTTTTTGTTTCTCTTCTAAACTTAGAAATAAATGTTCACATTTCAACTCATAAAGAAGAGAATTGTGCAATAGCAGTGAAGAGTGCTTTAAGACAACTGACTTGTATCTCTATCCAAAAAAACACAGGGAGTTTGTCTCTTCAGGCTTGAACTTGTCTGAATGAGAGTATAGGAACCAGGCCAAGGCTGATAACTTACAATAGACTGAGCATCCTTTGGAGAGAGCTGGATTCGCAGAAAAATGGTCAAAGCCAGATAACTTCTGGTAAATCAGTTATGGGGTTGAGGCAGAAGGATCCAAAATCACCAAGAGATCCAGTAGTTTCAGCCTTTAAAGGATGAAAAATGTCTTGATTAGGAAGTTTTCTGCCTTTTATAATGAAGAAAATGAAGGCTTTCAAAGTTAATTTGAATTCCTGTTTGTATGTGCACATACAGATGTTTCATAAACACATTCTCCTCTTCGTAGATTTGCAAGGTGTTGTTAAGGGTCTTAACTGTAGAAGATTTGTCTTTTCAGTTTTTAATGTTTTCATTCTATTTTAGAATCAAATGGCATCCATGGACTTGAAATTTCATGGAGGTATTCAGTAATGGCCAATGAGCATCTGCAGAGCAAGGTGCTTATCATAAATATTAACTTTGTAGATTTTAAAAAAATATTTCCTCATGGCACTAAGGTTTATTCTTAGTTAAGTTACAGCAAGATTCTAGGCCAGGCTGCACAGCTGAAAGTGAAATCAAGTGGTTTAAAATATTTTCATTTGTTAAGCTATAATTCATTTTTACAGGCAATGAGTCCTTTCCTGTTTTTAATATTGTGAAAATGGGTTTGCTCTTAAGCTATGGCAATAAGCTTGCAACTAAAGAATTATAAATGTGGATGGGAACTGCATGCTATTTGAAATGTATCCCAAGTTCAGACTTACGCTCCTTCTGAAGAAAAAGTTGATATGAAATAAAGAAAATTCAATAAGTGCATGGCTATTTTTCATTTCTTGGCAGAAAATACAACCACTAGTTTCTGAAAAACTGGGGTCAAACCAAGAACCTCTATCCCTAGAGAACAGATTACTTGCAGTTGGTTCCCAGGATAGTTTTGCCAGGTTTCCCACTCTCCAAAATTGGCACAAAACTTTAACAACATCCTCAAAATTGCTAATTTAAAAGTAGATAGTTTCTTGTCTGCACAATTCAGGGGTATTGTAATAGCCTATATACACACTTGAGAATCCAGGGAGAAAACATACTAGGCAAATAATAATTAATATAAAATAATTTTTCTCTGCTCTTCTGCTACTGTTGATCAGGTTTTAGGATTTTCTTATGGCTAACTTTAGAAACTGTTAGTTTCGTAGCTTAAAGTGAAAATAAATAGCTTTTATGGTGCTTGATAAATTTGCATTCTTAGGATATTGTCTGTGATACAGAAATGAGTTTTATTTTCATTGATTCTCCTTGAATTAGGAAATTACTGTTGATATTGACATGAACCATTTTTTACTGTACTCGTGCTTTAATGCTTGGAAGGAATCAATATAAGGTTGAAGGGGAGAAGAAGGAAGCTGGCCTGCTACATGCAATCTGATGTGACAATTTTCCTCAAAACTGAAGTTTAGTAAATTGTGGGTCTGATAAATAACAGACAAAATTATAACACCTAAAGAAAAAAATCTTGTTAGGCCTCATGGATAACATTTAATTTTATTAAAAATGGTTTAATTGCAATTGAAGCAGAGGTTATTAAAACCCCTAACTTATGGAAGTAAATTTAGATTACAGGAGAGTTGAGATCAAATTATGTCAAATAAACAGCATGTTTTTAATGTTATCAACTCCTTACTCATAGTCATCAGAATTCTTATATTTACCTGTATGAAGGAGAAAAATAGATAAATAACAGTAAATTTAAATTCTGTTACTAAACAAAATTATGTACAGTTGCTGAACAAGTATTATAAATGGCTTTTTTACAAAGTTTTGCATAATCTGCAAGAAAAGGGTGTGCAGCAAAAAAATTATGCACTCAATAGTATCACCCAATCACGTGATGTTATCACTGAACTGGGAATTTGTAGAGGAAAACAGCTAATTACAGGAAACAAGGCTAGAGAGGACCTAAGGTCTTAATTTAATTATCCATCTACCACAAGGCAGGATCAACTGTACTGAAATTATTACTGAGATGTTCTTAAAGACCTCCAAAGACAGACTCCATCAGCTCCCACACAGTCTGTTCCAAAGTTTCATTCCTCTTGCCATTAGAAAAGTTCCCAGACAATCATGGGATTTTTGACAGGTTTGTTTGGGGTTTTTTTATATATCTGCTTCTTTTTTTTTAAATCATGGTATATGTAGGCAATAATGAACTTTTTTCTTTTCCCTTTATTTTTTTAAGGTAATCAAGGTAAACTTAGTTCTATATGAGTGTATATTATCTGTGTCCAGTTAGGAACAATTCTTAAAAAGCCAGCATAACTCTGCTTCACTAACTGATAAGAAAATGGAGGTTACAAACCTATCTGTAAACTGAGAAAAAGTAATCTAAAGTCAATAGGAGAGGTTGCTTTTCTGTTTTTTTTTTTTCTTTCTAAATACATGTAATTTTTAGGCCTCATGTAAAAGTTTAGAAAATATCTACTATTAAATTTGTAAAACAAGTTACAAGTACAAAGGTTTGTTTTTTTAATGGGCCCTGTGAAGACTGCATTGCAGGTTTCCATAGCAAGGTTAAATCAACAAATGTACAAGTCAACAGTGCAAGTTCTTACACTTACACAGTGTATGACCTTTGGAAGTTATGTAATTGATAAATTTGCTAAGACAAGCAGGTTATCATAACTGCAACATGGTATTAGCATGCCTGACCAAACAAAATAACGACAAAACCCGCTGATTATTTAGGTGTGAGCATAAGATATGGATTTAGAAGGCTTTGATTACATCCTTCCAGGTCAGCTGCAATTTAGTTGAAGGATGTGAGTATTTTTTTTGCTTGTCCAAGGAAACTCAAATGTTTGTGGGGTTTTTAATATTAATGAATTCTCTGTCCTTGTTTTGTGTTTTGTGTACTACATTCATGTAGTTTTGGATTTCATTTTTAACCTTTATTATTAATATTCGATTATATAATAATTAAGTAATTTTCTTAGTGGAACAAGAACTCAGAGAGTGAAGAAATAAAGATATCACATGATACATAATCTAAACCCAAACCAAGTCTCCCCAGCTAAATGTAAATACACAGCAGGTTGTCTTTTACAACAAACAGTTTTGTCAAAGTAAGGTTAATACCTTCCTTAATGTTATTCTTGTTCTTTTTGTTGTTTTTGGGAAATCATGTGTTCAACTGTAGGAGCTTTAGACTGTCTAAACTTGCTCTAAGTGTACTGTACTGTAAAGAGCCGCATTCCAAGTTTTCAGTCACGCAAAAAAAGAAAGAATTCCAGCAAGTATCACTTTCAAGGTCAGTTTGTGTTCATCAGTAAGACCAGTTAGCCAGACAGAACACTAAAAAGATCTATAATGACTAAAAGCCTTGGATCTTTAATACATGAGACTTGTAGCACCAAAACTTAAATTCCAGATCTTCCAAACTACTGTCAACTTGAATCTAGCCCAAGAAGCACCTGGATTCCTGAGCTACTTGTATTTTTTCCTGTTAAAAGTTTTCTAAGGGATTGGTGGTCTGCTTCTGGGCAAGCCAAAACAGCTAAAGTCCTGACAGTGCTTTACAGACAAGCACCTAACTCAAAACCAGTCTCCCTGCACTTCACAAATAAGGTATTGTGCCTGTTGCTTCCCTGTTGGATGCATCACAACCCAGTAACTGAACCTGACCTGACGGCTGGGTGGCACCTCCAGCAATACTCCACTGGCAACATTTTTTTCTTTTCACATTCTCACCTGTTGGTTGTAGCACTCACCCAAAGGCTGATGGAGGGAATGTGGCCTTATTGCCCAGAGTTAGGAGGGAGCCCATGCAACTACAGGTAGGCTATAGTTGGGAATCTGTATCCTTTTGGACACTTTAATTTGAAGAGTGCTGATTAGCGATACTAAAGTATGACCTGTGAAGCTGAGAAAATATCTTCAGCTGCTAGTACATGTTCTATGCTGGCTGCTTTCAGAATCCTGGAGGTCCCCATTGCTTCCCTAGGTCTCTAACCATGAAAAGTGCAGTGGATCTCAGAAGAAAATTACTGTCACCACTGTTTTTCCGAGTGGATCTGTTTGGAGGTTAAAAAAATGTAAACTGTTCTCTGAGGTAAAGTTATCCTCAGGAAGTTATTTCATCTTAAAGCAGAACTTTTGGAAAGCAGGCATCCACTGTGTAGAATATGATAGTACTAGGAAGAGCATGATGCTTCCTAGTACTTGCTGCTTTGGGTGAGGCATGGTCAGAGTGTGGGAGAATAGGTAGAAGTAACCCAAGAGCTCCTGGGGCAGATTCCTGCATTTTGGGGTGTCAATGCAATCACAACTCTGATAAATGGCTCAAATTCTTACTTTAGCTTATCCAGAAAGGCATTTGCAAACAAATGTTATTACTTCAGGTCATCTTTTTACATATTGTTAATTTCTCTGAGTTCTCAAGTGAACAGTGATATTTCTTGTTTGTTCTTTTTTTAAACTATATCTGTCATGTGGGTAAATAAACATGCTGTTGGTATTAGGCAGGACAGCTAATCTAGAGAGAAACTGATTTATATGCTCTGAGTTGTAAAATACTGGAAATTCTCAAGCAGAGATCAAAGCTTTGATAACACATGTTGTATAAAGAACTTCAAGTTAATGTAAAGAATATGAATTTCCTTATTGGTTTGTTAACAACCAGCATTTCTTCTAATCTCCTAAGAGTCAAGCTCATCCTGACTGCTGTACAGTCATAAACTCTGGAATTGCAGGACATGTGAACCTGGCCCAATAAATTTCTCTCCAACAGTTCACTCTATTTCAATTTGATTTATCTCATGAAATATAAGGGAAAAAGGAAGCTCTGAAGCATTTGAAGCATGTCAGATGAAAGTAGTTCCTAAATTTACATCTAGATTTATCCTTCTCTGACTTCAGTGGGAACTCCTCTCCAGAAATAAAGCCTTTATGCTTCTAAGTGAACAGTTCAGCAAAAACTCATGACCTCAATCATATCCTTTCATAGCACAGTGAGAAGGCAGACTAACACTAGTCAGGAAGACTTCTATTTGGGCATCTTAAAAGTAATATGTGACATTTTTTCCTTTATGTGTCATTATATATATATTTTAATGTAAGCATCTTATACTGTGGGGGACATTCTTATAATCAGTTTCATTATATTAATATTTTATGTAAAAAATTGCATGTGTACGCATATGCATGTATAGGCATGTGTATGTATATACATATGGAAGACTAAGGGCAGAACCTGTGTTGTTTCTATCCAAGAAGAAAAATTAATTCTCAGTTCATTCACTTTCTGAGCACAGAATCTCGTCTTTAGAGAAGAAAAAACCAGCAAAAGAACAATTATATTGAAGACAGGTGGGTATACTTGCCTCATTTAATGACCGTGTTCATCAAGAAATTTTTTTAAGACAATCATGAAGCCTATTTTACAAATCCCTGAGCAGAATAATCCTTAAAACAGCCAAACCACTGGTGTGATACCCCTCTCCTGGCTTAAGTGAACTCCAATTGATGAAATAGATCTTTCAGGAGAGGTTATGATATATGAATGAAAGGGATGAATACAGCCTCATTCAGCATTGGCTAGTATGTTTCTAGGAGAGTTACAGCTGGGTAAGAAGTGTGGCAACAAAGTATGGGCTGCCTTTTTATTGTGTTTTTTTTGCCAAGCACAAGTAGGAAATTTTGCCATCCTTGTTGCTGATCTACTCTGTACTGTCTATGGTGTCTTTGGAGAAAATGCAGCAGGTGACAACAGGGCCTGGTTGAGGTGATGAGGATGTGTAGAAATGAAGAGTGTTCCCTGCAATGGGACATTGGGCAGACAAGAGAAAAGGAAGGGCAAAGCTAGAAAGCTTACAGAAGTCACAGAACATCTGACTTGGATTATTAAAAGCTACTTACACAGTTATGCTCCAGAATAATTCTATTTATATTTTTCCACAATAATCCAAATTAATTCATAAACATCACTTGTTTGAGTACAAAGTATGACAATTTACTGCAGAAAGGCAGATGAAACACAGTTCCTTTCTTATTGCTATGGTGTTTTTTGTGATAATTAAATGTTAGCTTGGTATAATTTTGCACTTAATCTAGTGCTAAAAAAGTTTTCCATCTCTTTTAGTTAACTTGCTTTTCTTCATGTTCTACCATCATCTGCATCTATCTGTTCCAGTGTTCAGGAAGCACTCATTGTTCAGTACAGACCCATAATGATGTTTCAGCAACTGGAAATCTGTGGGTTGCTGCCTACATGGAGGGATCCAGCACAATACACTTATCCATCCAATAATTAGTACCATTTTTATAATCTGGAGTACTGAACTAGACTAAAACATGAAGTGAATGCAAATGAAGTGTTCTCTCTACAAGTGAAGGCATTCTAATTTAGGCAGGGCTGGTTTTCTAACTCTATATATCTTAGATTTCAAATTCAAGAATTACGTGTAAGGGATGTAGAACATACACAAAAAGTTATGAGCCTTTCTTTGGGGGGGGTGGGGTGTGGTAGTGTTGGGTTTTTTTAATCCCATGTAGGGATTTTTGCTATCCTCATTGTTGATCTACTGTGTGCTGTCTATGGTGTCTGGAGAAATCACAGTAGGTGACAGCAGGACCTGGATGACATGACATGTAGCAGGTGGGTCAGAATGAGGGAGTATGTGCAAAAGCTCCCTCTCACTTACAGAGCTTGGGTGGCTGAAAGAGCCAGGCTGAATGGTTAGGGCCCTGGCTGAGACTCTTCAACTTTAAGGTTTGTTTTTCATTTACCGCCTTGTGGGGCCTTGCAGTAGGGATTTCATCTCAGGTTTATAGCATCCTGTGATATTCCCAGCATGTACTGGTGTACGAGCTTGTTTGCTGCCAGGAGAAAGTGCCAAAACCAGGGCTTAAACATCCCTAGCCTGGTGTTTGGAAGGGGGGAGACTGGGAGAGTGTAAGGGAGGTATACTCTGTTGCAGCAGTTATGTGTAATCACTGCATGCTCCCAGAAATTCTGCTTTTTGGAATTTCCTATGTTGAGACAATGTTGGAGAGTATTCCCTGCAATGGGACATTCTTTGGTTTTGGTAAAAAAACCCTCAACAGTGAGAAGCAATAGCGTGTTTATTGGGCTCTCTGGAAGGAGAGCTGGATGTACAGGGCTGGCAGTGCCAGCGTGCTGATGTGCACAGGTGCTCCATCCCTGATGCTGACCACATGGTCCACTGTACTCCATGGAGTTCATGCCCAGAAACATACAGGAGTCTGCTGGGAGGTGGTGTGCACTGGCACTGGAGCTCTGCGGCCCCTCGATGCTTGGCCGGCCCTCATAGGCCTCCTCCGCAGAGCCAGGATCCTGTCATCCATGGTGTGCCTGGACAGGACATAGCACCGCTACGGGGATCTCCTCTGGCATCTCTCCCTGGCCACATTCCTCTGGCGGCTGGCAGGAGAGCCATCTCAGTCCTCTGCCTCCTCTTCATTTGCTGGCTGCACCTGCAGGATACAACTGAAAGGCCTCCAGCAGAGCAGGCACACAGCTCTTGTCACGGCCCACAGCTGCATGCAGCCAAAGCAGAAGCGATGGAAACACAAGGCCATGCAGCCTGTGATGTTGATTTCTGCTACGCAGTTGTTTTCTGATGCCTCCAACTTCCCTGCCTGTGGCAGCTGGTTCCCATTGAACATCACAGCAAAGCTGCTTTCCTCTGGAGCTCTCTCAGCAGCAGCCCCCAAGTCCTTCAAAGGCAGATGTGCAATGTGCCCAAGCTTTCCTTGCGCAAAGAAGAGAAAATCCAAGACAATCCAAGCAAGTGGGAGCAGAGGGGAAGGAAAAGCCTCTAAGTGTTTCCTCATGTTCAGGAATAACCTCTGTTCTCTGGACTTTACTCTAATGTCTCCATGTCTATGTTGTGCTGGAAGGCTCAGAACTGGAAACAATACTCCAGATGTGGCCTCAACAATACTGAGGAAAGTAAAAGTGTTATCTTCCTCAACCCATTTGCAACACCTTTCCTCATGCTTCTCAGGATATTATTAGGCTTGAGGGCAGAGTGTTGGCTTATCTTCACCTTCACATCCTCCTGGATTTCCACGTCTTTTTCTACAAGGGTGTTTCCCAGAACAACAGCTTCTGTTTTCTACCTGTGCCTGGAGTACCAGAGCAAGACTTTTCCCATTGTTGAACTTTGTGAGGCTTATGTTAGGCCATTTCTCCAACCTCTCACAGTTTCTCTGGATAATAGCATGAAGAGTATAGCAGCCACTCCTCTTCGTGTAACAAAATATGGTTTAAAATGTGAAAACTTGGTTCATAGCTGTTTTCAGTATGGTCTATATTTTGTTTTATGGAGTTGTCTGGAGCTGTGGCACTTTGGTTTGTGGTAAATATGCCTTGGATTTCCACATGTAAAAATGTGACCACAAATAGGTCATTTCCTTCCTGTACTGAATTGAAATTGCATGGAGATAAGGACGGAGTTTCTTATTAGTTTTTGTTTTTCCTTTGAAAGAGAAAAATAAAGTATCAATTGAATTTAAAAATAATATTCAAAGCATCCACAAAACAAACTTAGCAAAGAAGTGCTGTGGTCACTAACTTCTCCTCTCACACAAGGGACACAAATGAGATAAACATAAATTTCTTCCTTCATTTCTCTAGAAGAGGAATGAAACAATTTGGTTTATTAATTTCATTTACAAAGAGAGGTAGATATAAATATACGGGAAGTGAGAAGGATTGTCAAAACTGCCAAAATTCATTTTGCCAGAAGTCTTAGGTGTTAGTCATCTAGGCACTTATGTGACTGGCAGTAAGACCTTATCTCTTTTTTTCATCAGTCTTTCAGCACTCCCAATGTGCATTCTGGGAAGAGTACAAGAAAAATAAATATCAAATCAGTCTACTTAACCCTGATTCGTAACTGAGCACTCACCAGCTGCAGAGAAGTTAGAAAGTTGTTTTTTTCTCAAGATAGGCAGAACTAAAAAGAGTGGTTATACTCAGAATGCTGTCTCAGAAGAGGAGTGGAAGTGCTGGTATCACATCCCAGTGTCTCCATCATTAAAATCCATACCCTCTGCTCCATTAATTTCAAGACTTGCATTGCCTTACTGCCAGCAAATCCTGCCACCATCACCCTCTATATGCAGACTGTGGTAAGTCTTGAAAAAGTGGAAACAAGTCCTGGGGATGTGATTCAGTTAGCTGAATGTAAAGATCTCTTAGTGGCACTTAAAATATTCTGTGATTTTGTAGAGGCGGATCTCAAATATCCTGCCCACTTAAGAGTGTAAATACAAATCTCACTCAGAAGCAAAGCTGCTGTATTGAGGCAGTTTAACGTGGACTGCGCTGGTACCCTAATGCATGTGTCACATATGGAGTTTGCACAGCTGAAGTATTTGATCCCCAGTACATCCTTTTCTAAATGTCCATGTGATAAGTGGTCATCAAGATTCCTCTGGGTTTAGTTCTGGCAGAATTGAAGTCACATAAATGGGCACTTCCAAAATTACATCTTTGGCCCATGATAAAGCTTGTTACTTCTTGTCACAGAGTGTAAAAACTAGTTTCTTTGTAACTCCAGGAATTTCTTGCATGTTTTTCCTTGATGTTGTTCCTTACCAGAGCTGAGAGGAGAATTTCTAGAAAAGAAGGTTACTTTGGAGAACAAGGACCCTTAGAGTCATACCCTGGCTAGACAGCCACTCATGAACCTGTGGGGACATTTCTGCAGGCCAGAAGTGTTTCAGGAAGCAGCTTAAGGAGAAAAAACACTAAGAAATTTATCTTCTCTGCTTAGTGACTACAAGATCATGCCCAGTTTATTCACTGAGGAAAGCACAGCAGATAGAATAGTCTTCTTTTTAATGAGTTATTAAAGGACAGTAGAGGAATAAGTAAACAAAGCTGATGTATGTGCTCTCTCAAAATTCCTGTGAGGAAAGGTGAGAGAAAAACAAATGAGAGGAGGAAGCTGTCTGCCATTAGGGCAGACTCTTCTCAGAATCTGGTAAGATTTTGTTAGAGGAGGCAACTATCTGTGTGCAGCCCTTATGCTCAGATCTTACCAACATGTATAAATACCTGAAGAGAGGGTTCAAAGGCAACAGATCTATCCTCTTTCCAGGAATGCCAAGTGCAGAAAAAGCAGCAATATTAAAAAAAAATCTGGACATGATCCTGGACTCTGGGTCACCCTGCTTGAGCCCCAGGGGTCCCTTCCAACCTCAACCATTCTGTAATTCTCTGTAAAGGTAACAGATATATTTTCTTCCTGGCAGCAAAAACAGCAATGGTGGTGAATAAAAGGAGGCAGAGCCCCTATTTTTTTTAATTTGAAGTGTCTCTGGAGGGCCCAAATTCTCCACAAGGGCAAGACTATAGGTCAGTGGCAGGCAAAGGTTTTCTGCTGGTTCATGCTTATTCCTGAAAACTTGAGAGGGAACTCAAACCATTAGTAGGGCAGGACTTCTCTCTAATAGGTCTATCAGGGCTGCAGCATGGCAGATCATGATATGCATATCCTCCTGATAGGCATATTATCCTCCTGTGTGAGAATAGCACAGAAGAATTGAAATAACCAGTGCTGATGTCTGAGGCAATACTGGTTTTAGCCATGAGCAACCCCTGAGACAGCCAGACGGACCTGTCATTCTTGGGGATGTTGGGTTAGCACAGTCTAGCTGAAGTTACAAGCCTAAATTGTTGCTTGGATTTCATAAAATGGCCCATCCTGCTGCTATAAAAGAACTAATTTTGTGACAACTATAATTATGAGACAAACAGGAAGTAAAAATATCAGGAGTGTTATTTCTGTTTTACCTAAGGTAGTGGGAAGAATCCATACCCTTTAGGCCAGCTGTTCCAGTGTGAGAAAACCCTTTATTGTCCCAAGAGCAGACAGATATATTTCAGTTCACTCTGTCTGTTTTGTGGTTTCCCAATGCTGCTATCTGTAGGCTCTTTTTTGGTCTTCATTCTTGGAATAAATTGGATTATTTGCTCTTCACCAATTGTCCTCACACTACCTGCCACCTGCCTGCAATTCATCCTCCTTAATTACTGTCCTAATTTGGAAGAGCAATTTCTTATTTATCCTGTGGAGGAGAAGGATATGCACCTATGCCTCTATGCACCTTTGAGGGCTTTGCTTCAAATGTTTGAATTCCTGCAGCTGTCTGCTCATGCTGCTGAAATGTCAGAGGAGATCTGTGCCTGACTTTCGCAGGTCTGTAGATGGCCCCAAGGGCTTGGTTCTTTACTGAGGGGGTGGTTTGGCACTGGCACAGGCTACCCAGGGGAGTGGTCACAGCACTGAGGTTGGCTGAGTTCAAGAAGTGTCAGGATGACACACTCAGTCCCATGCTCTGACTTGGCTGGCTCTGTATGGAGCCAGGAGTTGGTCTTGGTGATCTTTATGAGTCCCGTCCAACTCAGGATATTGTAATTCTATGATTCTACAATCTGCTCTGACTTTGGAGTCAGGTTGACATAGAGCCAGATGTGCAACAGAGCTCTGAACTGGTGTGTGTCTGTTTTGTAAATAACCACCATATCATGCTTAAACAAATCGGGAAGGTAACTGAGACAGTATAGCACAGGTTCAAAGAGTAAAAAATCATTATATCTATTAATAATTTGGCAGCTATGACATTAGTGGTTTAAAAATAGCAGCCAAAAGACATATACAAACTAATAGGGAAGAAGCTAGAAGCAGCCGAAAAGGTTTTCCAGGACCTAGCAAGGATGGAAACATCAGGAAGCCAAAAGCAGAACTCATGCACACACTGAAGAACAGAGATTAACTTTCAACACCCCTAAAATGGGGAGCTTAGCTGAAGAGAAGAAAGGTTTACCGCATTAGTTCAGTACATCCAGTATTGCAGAACCCAAGAGAATGAAAACAATTGACACATGCATTCAAAGAATTGATGAAAGCACTTAGCAATATGTTCTATGTGGTTGAATGACCCTTCCAGTTTGAGCAGATTTTTTCCAAAGTAATTTGATGGAATCTTCTTTAAAATAAGTTCCCTTTGCAGGATGATTTTATTGCCCCAGAAGTCTGCACTTTTTGTTTGAAGATTATTGCACTCAAGAACCGATATCTTAGGAAAAGTGGTTTGATTTTAAGAACAGGGTTTTTCTATATGAGATGAAAAGACACGATAATGCCTGCATTTGGGGACTGAGGCAAGGATAAGTTTCTCCTTACTGGAAATTTGCTCTGATGTAACTAACATTCTTGAAATATCATCAAAAGACAGGGAGGAACTGCAGATGAACCCACTTGATTTTATGGATCTTGGTTATAGAATGACCCTACAGATGTTATCCAAACTAATAACCAATAGAAAAATCTAGACACCGCCCTGATAAGCCAGTGGGACTCATAGCTCTGTTATACAGAAAGAGCATTCAACACAGCAAAGCAGATGTGTTGGAACTTCTGCTTCAAGTGCCAGAAAGCCAGGCTTTTTAAAGAGTGCATAGGTAATTTTTATTATTCAGAAATTCACTGGCTAAATAATAGTATGTGCAAAAAGGCCAAGACTAGAGCCTAACCTCCTCTTTCTACCGCAAACTGCATATGGAAAAGTAACGTTGCTCACAAAATAACCATGTCATAGCTGCTCTACAGCTATGTTTGGATAACAGATGTCCTTGTTTTTCCCATGACTTTGTTACCCTTCACAATCCTATCTCCTCCCTGATATCATTAATGACCGGGTTCAGACTTGCCTTGCTTTTTCTGGACTATTTTCAAGAAGTAATTTTGTTTTATATTATTTCTTCCTGACCTATTTCTTCTGCATCGTAAACTCTTCTGTAAGTTTAATTAAACTTGCTTGGGGGTAATGATTTTTGGGTTTATATATGGGCATGATGAATCTGTGGTTTTCCTAGGCAGTTGTGGATTTGTTCAAAGAAACAAGACAGTGGGATTTTCGTGGAGTTTCTGGGTTTTTTAGAGGGTTAGTAAAATGAGTCATTGCAGGCACCTGAAATCCAAATACATATATCTGACTTTCAAAAAAGCATTTCTTAACATTTCTGCCACAAAATATGCTTTAATGAACTAACTGAAAAAACCCCCAAAAATTATAACAACAACATCAACAAAATAATCTTATCCACTTTCCCTTAAAAAATCAAGTATAAACACCACCAAAATGCTTAGTTTATGTATCTAGGAGTTTTATGAGGTTTATGGTTCTGAAAGTTCTACTGCTTAATCATGGCAATGCATGGACCACCAGGACAATGAAGGCAATCATCTCAGGGGCCTGCTAGACTATGTTTTTCTTTCATAACTTAGAAGTGAAACATGTGACTACAAGTTAGATGAGTCTGGGAGAGGGAGCATGGCAAATAATCCATGTTATCATACTATTCATGGTTCTTTTCCTTTTGCAAAACAGCAGCTTTAAATTCACATCATATTTGAGATTCAGGAGCTGTTGCTTCTACCAGATACATTTCTTGGAACACTGCTGCTCTCACCCTTGCCTTGTGGCACTGTGCTAAGTAGCATTTTCCTGTCTTTGACTCTGCTTGGATTGAGTAAACTTGCTCGTGAAAAAGGTCTTTGGATATTGTAACTTTCAGGAGGACAAAAAAGCCTTAAGGGAAGTGCAGCAGTTGCAGGATGTTTGTATTATTGTAGGAGTGCAAAGTAAACAAAGTTTATACAACTGCTCCCAGGTATGTAATTTCAGGAAAACACATAAAGTTTTAAACTTAACACTTGCACCACAGTTATAAAACCCAAGCTAACAGCCAAGAGTACTGTAGAGAAGAGGATTTCACCAACGTTAGGTAAAAGCAAAATTCACCCATGGGCTGCCATATGCAGCTAAACCTAGTAGTTTGTTGTTTTCAGCTGCTTTTTCCTTTGGGCTCACTTCCAAAGTCCTTGGGTCTGAGATCAAAGTGTGAATCTTGAATGTCAGTGCTCTACAGTAACTGGTATGAAGCAGCATGTCCAAACAGCTCCTCTGCTGATTGCTGCCTTCCCACCCGAGGGTATTTCCTCAGCTTTGTGACTGAGATTCTTTGGGTCTCTGTGCACTGAAGAATTGCTTTTATTGAGAGATTATTCAGCTGTAACTGGTGGGTATCTGGACTGGTGCACAGCTGGGAAACCAACCGGGCAGTCCACTGCTTTATTTTTTCCCATGAATGGACTCTTTTTAAGGCTGCTATTTGTGATCAAAAATCCTCATTGGTCCACTGGGGATCTTATACCCACCATTTTTATTATGATGCTGAAAACTGGGAAAATATGATAATTTGTGTGGATATGTCAAATGTGCCACCACTGAACAGAAGCTCTTTTGTAAGACAGTGGCTATATTGCTAAAGCGGCTTTGCTGTTGCTGTAAGTACTATAGTAGAGGGGACCCCCTCAAAAACGACATGATATGGACTTGGGTTCTATGAAATTGCCATATGGGGTGTTATTTTTAGATATACCCAAGATAGGGAAATGTTGTGTGGCAACAAGTTTCCTTTAAGCCCGTAAAAGCTGTATGGCTAATGTTCCTCAACCTCATACAAGCAGGGTTCTATCCCTTGTCTACAAACTCAGTAATTGTAAGAACTTGGCCAAATTCAGATGGATGAAGTGGAATAAATTTCAAGATAGTATATGGGGAAACAAAGGTAAGGTACTTTCTAACTCTGCGTCCATCACTCACAGAAGATCATGGAGAGCTGTCATGATACAGTAATTAAATTCATTCATTTAAAATTATAATTAAAATGTTGACTTGTATATTATTCATTGTCTTGGCTACTTCACAAGTCACTTAATTTCCATGTCTTCCTCCATTCCATTCAGGGGGAGGGAGTGAACAGCTGCCTAGTGCATATATGCCAACCAGGGCTAAACCATGACACTCCCTTTCCCTAATTTTGTAGCCATTGGAATGCTTTTGATATGTCCAGTTACCTTATAGAAACATTACAAAGGTTCATTTTTCTAGATTGATTATAGTAATTAATTTCTAAGTCCTTTTTTTGAGGGATACTATGCCACTCCATTGTATTTTACTGAGGGTTAACATTGGGATTAGACCAGCTCTTGGACTGTAGCCTGAGGCTGATGCAATGTATGTGTATTTCAGTGTAGGACAGGTGATGTTACTGAAGTGTTTTGGAAATTAAAGGGTGTGTTCATTGTGTTTGCATGTAAAGTGTTGATATGTTCTTGCTGTGTTGTTCCTGGATTTGTAGGTCTAACTGTGTTTCTTATTAATTACTGTATACAGTTGGCATATACAGAAGTGCTTGTTCGTGCTCATTTTGGATAGAGAGAAGAAATGGAAAGATAAGACACCATTTAATTCTCTGTTGTAACTGGAGATCATAAGCTCTCTCTCAACAGTCACTGCCTCAAATGCATAGCAAGGATTAGTTATATTTCTGCTTCCATACCTTCTTTCATTTAAAAATTAAGAAAGTACTGTTTTCAGCTTATTCCCCTCTTTGAACCAAATAATTCATAAGCCACTGAATTGAGACATTTGAAATGAGGAAAAAGATGTATGCATACCATGAGATAGAAGTAATGAGAACTAAATTCCATTTTATTATTTATAGATTTGTAAATCAGGAAAAGTGAATTATCACTAAGTAACAACAGTAAGAAATACATAGTATAATCACATGAACCTGAGCTTTTCCCACATTGTTATATGCATATTATCCACAGCCAAAATGCAAACACATATGCTTAAATAAATAAAATTTTTAAATTCTTGAGGCTTTTTATCAATTCACATTTAATCACACTTATTGTCAGGTAAGATTTCAGAGAGGACCTCAGGATTTGGTTAGCAGTAATAGAGTTTTATTTTCTTTCATAAAAGAAATACTTCAAACTCATGTCAAAAATCTCTCAAAAACAGAGACATTATTCCAGTCAAGTTAGACATTGCCTAAGAGAAAGATTTTAATTTTTCCGGTGATTCTGCTCAGTTTCAAAAGAAAAGCTTTGCCATCTTTAATGATTAGAATATTCAAAAGTGTATGAAAAATAAGGATTCATCTGAAAAATAAGCAGAATTTCTAATACATTTAATTGGAAAAAGTTTGAGAGCCTCCCACAGCTGACATAGTCTGGCATAATCACTTTCATTAGTTCAAATAAATGAAGGAAAAAGTACTCAGTTCAATCTTTCTGTCATAGAGATTGACATTTAATCCTCGTTAACCCTAAAAGAAGGAATCTAAAAATACAGAAACTCCATAAAACTTGTTAGAATTGAGATTGTGAAAAAAGCTTTATTTAAACACTTTCTGGTATCTGCATTAAAAGTGCAGACCTCACTGAGGTGACACAGCCATCAAATATTTTACTTTGTTTTCTGTAGAAAAGTCACAGGCTGCTTAGGGCTTTGTTCAGTTCTCATTTCATTTTGAGTGGAGCTACTATTCAACCCATCACTTCCCAACCTACACGGATGCAGAATAATTTTGCTCCAGTGACAGAGGTGTGTACCTTTTAACTTCACAAGGATTTGTATCATCTAAAAATTTTAGTGGTCTGTCTGTATTGATGCTTTGCTGCATTAAGTCCATCAATTGTGCAGGAAAAAGAAAAAGTCTTCAGTGTTTTCACTGTCCATGTGATTTAGGGTGACGTCAATAGAAAAAAGTATGCATTGACTTTATATGGCAATGGCATTTTGCCTATATGAATACTGTTCTTTACAGAAGAGGAGTTAATGTCAATACATCCAATTCAATGTCAATACATCCAATTAAACAAAGTATGATTAAAGGGAAACATTTTCAATAATGAAAATATTAGGGTTTGGGCTCGATGATCTCTTGAAGCCCCTTCCAACCCCTACAATTATGTGATTCTGTGATCTTATTTGAATCTCTCCTAGTACAAAAAATCGTAACCATAGAAGTCAAAACTTTTTTTAATTATGCTTCACTCCCTTGGTCTGAGAGCATAGAAACTGGATACTTGATATGATAGATACAGAAAGATGAAAAGAATGAAAATATATACCAATCTGTTAATTTTAAATAGGTCAGTCTTGACAATCGTCTTTCCAGTGGTCCTGCTTAACCAAAGAGGTGTGTTATATACAGTGTAAAAACCGCATGGATTTCCCCACTGTTTTTATCTTGGCAAAATTGAAATCTGAAACTGTCCTGAATTGCCTACTTGCCTTTCAGCTGCAAGATGGATTTTGGTGTTAATGATCTAAGCTTCATATTCATTGTCACAGGGTACAGGATTGAGATATATGGCAAATATTTAAACAGATATGCCTTTGAATGCCTGCTATATAACCACCGGGCTAAAAAATCCTGTGCTCTACCTAACCTGTGCCCACCCCGGCACTCCTGGATTGGTTAAGCATACCTTTGGCACATCTTTTTAAACCTCTGATTTACAGTGATGTGCTGGGAATGGCTCCAGTTTCCAATTCAAAATACATTCCCTCAAATATTACTCAAACTTAGCCTCAGTGACAAAGCCCCAAAGATTTGTTGCAGTAATGAGGAGTAAGAGTCTTGGCGGAAAGGCTTGTCATTCCCCTGGCCACACCGCGGTGAGTGCCCTTCTCTGCAGACCACGTTCCCAGGGGCGACTCCACTCCGCAATCACTCACCAGCTGTCCCCTCGCAGGCAGTTCCTTTTACGCAAGAGCAGGAATGAGCTACGCCTGATCTCTGCACTCAGTGTGGGGACCAGAATATTTACACGTTGAGAATACAGAAGGAAAAGTGAATCACAGTCGGACAGGCAGAAGGTGATTTAGTTGGTCTTTAGAGAGGGTCTCTGACATTCGTTAAATGGACTATTTCACTCGGAGTGTGGAATGGCTGAAAAATCATCTGTCTTCGATATGGTGGAGATATCCAAAACATGAACTAAAAACTAAGCATACATTCACATTTGCAAATGGTCCAACATAACAGAAAGAAGAAAAGCAAAAAGTTCCCACTGCACTTATGTAGTGATGCCCACATTAAAGCTTAATGATTGTGGCCGTTGAGATGTAATTATTTTAATTCTGATCAAGAAAAGAGGAAGAAAGGTCATATTGTGCAGATTTTAGTTGTCCAATGCCATGACACTATCTTGGTAGAACTGAGATTCTAGACAAAACCTTTTGCCTGCCACTGTAGGTTTGTTGGGGGTTTTTTTTGGGGGGTGGGGGGAGGGGTGGTTGTGTGCAAATCAGGAATCTTTTTACAGCCTTATGGAATCAAAAGACACATAACAGTTCTATAAGTTATGTATGTACCATAAGAAACACTGTATCAAGCTGTATCTTCATAGTTATTTTGTTCCAGTTAGCCAGAAATTCTTGCTGTCGGGGAAAACTCCTGGTACAGTAAAAAATTAGGCAGCTGGTGAAGAAAAGTGCCCAGGAACCAGTCATCCTGAACTGTCTCTGGAATGAAACAAACAAAAGAGTTGTGAAAGGTACAGTGGAAGCAAGCAGACTACTTCTATAAACTTTACCAATGGCATTAAACACAGAAAGGGGAAGACCGAGTAACGGAGGATTTAGCATTAGATAGAGGAACATTGAGGGACAGAAGAGTGCAGAGTAAAGAAAAAGAAATGTTAATATCACATCTTGGAAAATGCTGCAATTAAGAAAGAAATGTATACCAATAGAAAGCTGAGTGTATTCAGTAAGAACCAGAAAATATACTAGTTCAAAGAGATGCTAGGAAAAAGGAAGGAGTTTGAATTAACTGAAATATAACACATAAACTCTAAGAAAGGGCCAAAGATGTGATAGCCTAGTGAAACTGTTGTTACAACTGGAAAATCAGTCCTGAATTATACTGACCAGGAAAGACAGAAAGATATTATATGATATATGAAATATATACAGAAATATATGATATGATGGAGTAGGTTTTTTTGGGGAAACAAGGGCCATTATAAATTATGACATCAAAGCAATCAATGTATTTTAATTTCTTCAGATGAATAGTGGTAGGCTAGAACGACAAGCCAAGTAGTAATATCTTGGAAATTAATAAATTCATGGAAAGAAATGAAAATAAAGCTGCAACAGTTTACACCAACTGTACCGAGGAACTTCTCAGATATTCCTGTAAAAGATGGCTCTAATTTGTCACAATCAAAGGCAGAAAACCTATCCAAAACGTGTATCCCAGGGAAGGGGAATACTTGCAAGTAAATGATCGCAATCCAGATGAGTGAAGATCTAACTCCTTCCAATAAGCAAGGAGTTTATAAGCAATGTGCAAAGGAGCAGACTATATTAGTTTGAAGAAGGGTTGTTGCTAACATGGCTGTACGTTGTTTGGACCAGATCTGGCTGGACAGACCAGACCTGGGACACAACTATCTGATTTAGAACACAGGAAAATGAACTTGCATCTGTCTACATTTGTCTGGTTACACATACCCGGCAATGCAAATAACTATCATTCTAATATTAGCTCACTCTAATTCCTTACAAAACTGCATTTAACTGCTGTCCTGGTGTAATACTTTAAAACAGAAGAGCACTCTGGCGGGAACTGCTGCGACTTCCCAAGCGACAGCCTCCATTATACATAGAGTTCTGCCTGCTATTCCAGTCCTGTTCCTATTAATAATGCATTTTACTAACTGGACATGCTTTTCTGTTTGGACTTTGTTTTGTCTTCTCTGGTAACTGCAGCCTGTGCTTGGGCAAAATTATGCAAAAGAAACTACCCACCTCACTGACACACTGTGAACTTTCAAAAATTTTACAAAGCTCTTTTCTGTCAATTAGTCTTGTGCTGATAAGCTTATGACTTAAAAGAAGAGGTAGGAAGTTTATCTCTCAGCTTTTGAAAAACAGACTGTGTTTGTGTAACAATATATCCAGAAAGGAACTTCAACGTGTTCTTTTTTAATTTGCTTTATAATGATAGAAAAGACTATTCCTTATTTAACAGCTAGACATACTTGTCAGCAGCATTAAAAAAAAACCAGTTTGAATAGGAAGATCAACAGATGCATCACTGATATTAGCTTTTATCCCTGTCTTCTCAGCTTTCTTTCCCCACAGAAGTAGCTCTGGGGTCCTCTCCACACAACAGAGATGTACAAGATAGTGGAAATATCCCAATCTGGGAAGGAGAAGCAGTTTGTAGAAGTGGCACGGTACCATTGCTGAGGTAATTTGCCTGGCTCGGAGATGGAGATGAGTGGCCCAGCTGCAAGGCCATTCTGACACGGATTTTGAACTGCTCCTGGGTGGCAACTCTATTGCCTTGTCACAGCCTCAGAGCTTGCTCACAGTGGTGCCATCTGCGGTTCTCAGTGACTTAACTGTCATTCTTTAGACATTGTAAAAGTTTTTTTTACTGAGGGTGTAGAACTTCACATTTTAAAAGCCGACCTTTATCCAGTTGGGGTGCCAGATCATGCCTTCCCAGAAGAAAAAGTCCCGGTATAGACCCTAAAGAAGAAATCATGTTTCCCTTCCTGCCTTTCTGCGGAGTGTTTCAAGGTGCTCTTGAATCTTCATAACTTGCAAATTTCCATTTTTCTTGCCTCTAGTCGCTTCTTTTTTGCTCTCTCAATGGCTTCAAATAGAGAAAAGATATTCATACTTAAGTTTTTGACATGGTCTATATAATTTCAGGATATTTCCTTTTCCCTTCCCCTTTCCTTTTCCCCTTCTCCTTCCCCTTTCCTTTCCCCTTCCCTTTCTCCTTCCTCTTTCCCCTTCCCCTTCCTCTCTCCTTCCTCTTTCCCTTTGCTTTTACCTTCCCCTCCCCCTCCCCCTTCCTCCTTCCCTTCCCCTTCCCCTTCTCCTTCCCCTCTCTATTTCTCTCTATATTTATTTTTTCATTTCATTTTAAGCAAACAGAGGTCTTTTTAAAATCATCAATATTATAAAATTTTAGGAAAATCCAAGCTGTCTCTATATCCTCTTTTATGTCTCTTTAAATAGTGGTGATATTTTATTTGAAGAAAAAGTTTTGCACTTCCTATAGTCTGCATTGACTCTAAAAGTAAAAGTAAAAAAATATAGCAATGTCAACATTAACATTCATTTAATTTTTAATGTGACACTGAGGAAGCTTGACGATGTGTAGGGACCTGGAGAATCACATTTCTTCACTCAAGATTTTAATAAAGCTTTCAAAGCGTTTTTCCTCCAGCAGTGGTTTTTATGGTCTTATTGCATATTTTAATCTGCCCAAGTAAGGACATCTGAAGTACATGAGTAGCTTTTGCCTTAGTGTTATGTCCTGGCATAAAAGCCTGTTAGGGAAAGATCTAGGGTATATGTTAAGAGCTGACTGATAGCTTTGTAAATTATTTTTGGCAAAAACTCAGATGTTTCTGAAAGACTAAACAGTATTATGTGGGGAATGTTTATTCTATGTTAGCAGATACATAATTACCAAGTATGGCACAATGTGGTGGTTTTGGTGAATGTTCTTTTTGGTGGATGAGAATTTATGTTGAGAACCCATCCAAGTCCTGTCTCTGCTGCAGCTCAGCTCCTCTGAAAGCAGTAAGCATGTGTATTTATAGGTAACATAAGAGGGATGGATTGCGCTCATCTACTCTGTGTCATTTATCATATCTTTGACACAGTCCCCCACCACATCTTTATCTCTAAATTGGAGAGATGTGGATTTGATGGGTGGACCATCCAGTGGATAAGGAACTGGTTAACAGACCGTAGCCAAAGGCTGGTGGTCAATGGGTCTATGTCCAGGTGGAGGCCAGTGACAGGCAGTGTCCCCCAGGGGTCTGTCTTGGGACCGGTTCTCTTTAACATCTGGAAGAATCCCAGACATAGATACAGACTATGTCTGGGCGGGGGGAAGAGCTATGAGAGTAGCCCTGCTGAGAAGGACCTGGGTGTCACAGTGGATGAGAAAGTTAACATGAGCCAGCAGTGTGCTCTTGCGGCTCGCAAGGCCAATGGTATCCTGGGCTCCATCAGAAGAGGGGTGGCCAGCAGGGACAGGGAGGTGATTGTCCCTCTCTACTCTGCCCTCGTGAGGCCCCACCTGGAGCACTGTGTCCAGATCTGGGGCCCCCAATACAAGAAAGATGTGGAACTGTTGGAGAGGGTTCAGAGGAGGCCACGAAGATGATTAGAGGGCTGGAGCACCTGCCCTACAAAGGGAGGCTGAGGGAGCTGGGCTTGTTCAGCCTGGAGAAGAGAAGACTGCGGGAGGACCTCATTGCAGCCTGCCAGTCCCTGAAGGGAGCTTATAAGCAGGAGGGGAATCAGCTTTTTAAAAGGATAGACAATGGCAGGACAAGGGGGAATGGATTAAAGCTAAAGGAGGGAAGGTTTAGATTGGATATTAGGGGGAAGTTTTTTACAGAAAGAATGGTGAGGTGCTGGAACAGGCTGCCCAGAGAAGTAGTGGATGCCCCGTCCCCGGAAGTGTTCAAGGCCAGGTTGGATGGGGCCCTGGGCAACCTTATGTAGATCCAGGCCTGAGGTTGATGGCCCTGCCTGTGGCAGGGGCGTTGGAGCTCTCTGATCCCTGGGGTCCCTTCCAACCCTTGCCATTCTATGATTCTATATCTTAATTTAAATCTATTCCCATCTTCACCTAGCAGTCTGCCTATGCCGGACATTCATATTATCAGTTCTAAATCCAGAATAACCTCTTGGTTGCCTACACTGCAGCATCAGAGTAAATCTAGTTTCAGAGGGAGGTTTGATTCTCCCAGTGAGAATGGTCTTCAATGCAATAGACGGCAAAAATCAGTTTGCCCTATAGATGCCAACAAAGTGTGTCTTTTTTTTAAGAGGAGGCTGCAGAGCCCCAGAACTCAGGGACTGAGCAGCTCTGGGTTTATGGGAGATCAGGAGCTGATAGATCTTCCCCTTGCTGAGTGGCAGACTGGCAAGTAAGAGGGCAAGCTGGCATAGGTGACCTGCTGACCTGCAGTCTGATTGCACCACCAGTTCTAGTAATACCAGATTTACATGTTTCCAAATAAATAGACTACCTTCAGAATAAAATCCTAACTCCACCTTTGTATTTGGTCAGAGTTTAGTAGTAAAAACGTAGTTCCATTTTGTTTGTGGCTGAATAAGGATGAAGATGATGGTTTGCTAAAACATGCCATTCTGACTTGAGCAATTGCTTTGTAGTGATACTTGTGATAGACCAAAGTAGGATCTTTGGTGCTATTAAGACCATAACTTTTTTCCCCAGGCTTAACATAAATCTACTGTTGCTGTATTTTCTATTCTCCTCTTGTGGTGGGTTATTGTAATGTTAAAAAAGTTCTCATTAAGCCAGTGCACAGATGACCTGCCAACAGTGAAAGAGATAATACACAAAGAGCTCTCAAAATGTCAAAGAAATGGATGTTCTATTGAAATAGATAAAATGAGAGAAAGCATTTTGTTTACAATGCAGAGAAGTGGGAGAGAGGGAGGAGAAAAGAAAAACAAAAATACTGAGTGCATTTCCTGATGGAAGGACTTGATATGAAAATAAATAAAGTCTTGTTCAATTAACAACCATCTTGTACATCTGCGCAAAGATGTTTAATCTAGCATGGGATATGTACTGGTATTTGTGTCACAGAAGCAAATCCTGAAGTAATGAGCATGATAGGAAAAGATGTTCTAAACTTGACACACTTCATATGCAGAATTTAATTAAACATAACTGAGTCAAATTGCATCTACTAGCGTGGAGGCACATTGGAGATGAGACTCGTTCTACTGGGGAGATCATGCAGAACATCATAAAGAATATTTTCACATTGAAAGAGTTCATCATGTCCTAATTATTTTCTTGAGGTGGAAAAGTTTATAATCTAAGCATTGATAGAGATGTGGACTATGACTGTGCTTCTGTACACAGCCAGTCTTCAAAGCATCCAGGAGCAAAGGGAGATCTGCCTATCGTTTGTGAGCAGCCCAGGTTCTATCTGGGGACAACCTGCCAGGCATGGTTTGCAGTGCACTGGACACCAGGCAACAGCTGCAGAGGTTGTATTTGCCTGCACGGGCACCTACTTCAGCATACCCACCCTTTGCACAGCATGGGTGAGTGATCCATTCACGTGATAAACTTTGGTACTACCCTACTTCTGCCACAGTCAAGCCTAGTGGGTTGGTAGCCAAACAGGAATTCTAGCTAAACCCTTTGAGATATTCAGTAATTTTGTGACAAAATGTAGTTTTTTCAGATTATGAAAAGACATTAAAATCGCAGTTAACCTCTCAAAAGTTAAGTTAACCTCTCTGCACTCAGAGGCATCTCTGGTCCAAACTGCTGTGCCTGTTACCTTGGCTAGACAGATCAGGACTAACATTAGTTTATGCTCTGAGTGATAGAAGTTTAAGCTACTCTTTTAACTGACATAGAAAATACAGCCTTCATCTTTCTAGGACAGAGGTTGCTGCACTAAACGATGGGATTTTAAGAGTGTTTTCTTTGTTTTCTGCATTTGAATTATCAGGCATCTCTTGAAACAGATCTGGTTACCAACTGTTTCAGGAAAATTGACCTTTCTCTCAGTTAGTGAATAGTTACTGAACATCTTTGGCAGGCATAGCAGGCTTCCTGTGGCCTACTCTGATGCTTTCTGAAGAAACTTGGCATATGGGATCAGGCAAAGCTATGCTTTGGCTTCATTCTTTGTATACTATCTGAAGACATTCATGACTAGGTTATTGCCCACAAGAACTGTTGCTTCCTTTGGCTGGAATCACTTCTGTAATGTTCATGGAAATCTTTGAGAGGTCATCATTTCATCCTGCAGAAGAAAAGATGACACAGAAGATATATGATGGAAATTCAAAATGTCTTCCAGGACAGGAAAAGTAACTTGCCTCCACCTCCACATAAAGTAGGCTCTTGCAATAAGGAAGTTAAAAATCTTGCTTTCTAGAAAGAGTATGATTTATTGCATAATAGGTGTCTATTTCCATAAAACTCTGCCTTTTTCCAAAGCTTTTTCTGTATTTATATTATCACTTTTTTGACATCAGTTTAGAATTGGTTGATTAATTGTAAGTCATAAAAAAACCAACAAAAAAATGCAGAAATTATGTGACACTTGATTTTGGCATTTTTTGTCAGACCATGACACAGGCTACAAAAAACCAAAAAAAATCAAGTATGAGAGTCCTTGCCAATAAACAGCTACAGAAATAATCACAGAATCATAGAATGGATTGTGTGGGAAGAGATTTTAAAGGTAATCTAGTTCTAAACCCCCCTGCCATTGACAGGGATGCCCCCAATAGGCTGGGTTCTCCAAAGCCACATCCAACCCAGCTTTGAACACTGCCAGGGAGGAGGCAGCCACAGCTTCTCTGGGCAAAGTGAGTAATTATTACGGAAGAGAAAATAATCTAATAGAAGCCTCCTCCTTGTTCCTCAAAAAATTTCCCTTTTTCCAAAACCAGGAGAGCAGCCAGTAACTCTTTGCAGGTGCCATATGGAACACAAAGTTACATGTACTAATTACAAACAGTAAGAGCAATTGAATCACTTTGAGATAAGGAGACATACAAAACCTCTGATACAGAACACACAACAAGGCCATGAGAGAAGAAGTCCAGACTAAGAGAAACTATTTAAACCCTGCTTTTCCATATAGTTAATGATATATGCACCATCCACTTCACTGGCTTGGCTGAGGGGTAATATCTTTTCTCTGACAAGGGAAATGCCATCACATTTATTTTTTTAGTAGAACCTTAATGTAAGGTCCTCTTTTGATTGATTGGTTCAACCTGATAGTCTCCATGTCTTTATGTTATCATGCATTTTTCAGAGGATGTGAACTTTTGTGTTTGCTCATCCCTGCTATTTTTTAATGAAGTCTATGAGATGGAGTGAAATACCTATGAAAGACTTGATTCTATTAAACACAATATCTCACATGCAGTATATTTCCATAATAATGAACTATACACGTTTTTAAGTAACACATGTTTATGCAATTGCTAAGGGAAGGACATCTAGAAAACACACATGGAAAGAATAAACCCAGCAGGGGTGTTCAACTGGATTCAGCAGATCATCAGCAGATAATAAAACACAGATGATATATGTTTTCATATTAAATTCAAAAGTACTGATGCAAATGGACTCAAATATCACTGAGGCTAATGGGAATTGCTGCCATTAAAAGGTGGAATCTGCCCATGTGCTTTAAGAGAAGAAAAGCAAATAACCCGCTCAGTCGCTCAGGCAGATTCACTTTTCTCCTACACGTGCACTGTCCATTAGTCTACCAGTCTCGGTGAAAGATGTGAAGAAAAGTGGTAGGAAGGAAGTGATGAAGCATTGCCACTAATTGTGTTTAGGATGACAGATGCTCTGGAGAGAAAAATAACTCCCCAGGAATGATTTCATCACTTGAAGTAGATTATTTTTAAAGGTTATGCACTATTCAATTAACAGTTGGTCTGCGTCAGAGCTAAAGGTGCCCAGACTGCCATACACTTTCTATGCAATCCAGTAAAAGGCAAATCAATGAAGAAACTTTCAATTCCTTGATTCACCACAATATTCCCTGGTCTCAGATTCATTTGTGGGACTGTTTTAGAGGAAGAAAAACTTGTTTCAGCATTGTACAGTCCATTAATTGGAAACTATGCCCTGTGGATGCTGTCCTCCAAACTTTTCCTGGACGTTTTATTGGTGAGTGAAAATTGGCATAGGTCATAATTCTTTTAACAGCTATGATAGCTATCAGGATGGGCTATCATGAATACAGTGCTCCAGCTTCTTCTTTGTCTTGTCTTGTTTAGCAGTATATAACTAGCCTGGTGTTTGGGACAATACCTACGAGCCTTTCTAACCGTGCAAGACCCCTAAAATATTTAACTGCTGTTGTAATTTTTCCCCATGTTTTTTTTCATGTATCCTGTGATATCTCAAGATTACAGGGGACCAATTGTAATCTCCATGAGTTTAGATATGAGGGTTCTTGAAAAGGATGGAAAAATGTAGCAGAAATATACCCCATCATGCCTGGGAGCTGCAGAAAGCACCAGTATGCGCCACTCTTGAACACAGATTAAACAGAAAAATTAAATGCAGTTAAATAAACCAGCAGTTGGGCCTGCCTG
The DNA here is from genome assembly GCA_022605575.1 of Laterallus jamaicensis coturniculus. NCBI lineage: Eukaryota > Metazoa > Chordata > Aves > Gruiformes > Rallidae > Laterallus > Laterallus jamaicensis. The sequence continues at coordinate 7,880,000 of JAKCOX010000024.1, read as the reverse complement.
ATCAGTAATTTTTAAAATTTTGCACTCCAGGGCTGAGATTAAAGATGTTTCTAAATGTTGATGAGGAAAATGACCACTAAAACTGGCTACAGATATTGATGAGATTAAGCCTTTCATTCTTTCTTAATGGGGACCTGTAGAAAACTCTTTACTTCTCAGTTTTACCCCTTCAGTAGGAGATGCTAGACTCTGAACTCTAGCTGTGATGTTCATTAGGGAAAGGGACAATGATCACTATTTCCTCATTATTATTCATTGTAAGTTTTTCTCTTTTTAAAATGGTAGATAAGAAGAAGAAGTAAAGAAAGAAGTCAGGAGGGAGTGGTCTTTAAAGGTCACTTTAAGCCAATGTAATGTAATTAAAAGAACTACTCAGAAACATGTTTTAAAATCTCATTAACCACATTTATATCTGTCACAACAAAGTTTACCCAGATACCAGTAAGAAACACACTGAATTAAGGTCAAACTTTTCTTAGATGTGCATGCAAAGAATATTTTATTATTTTTAATATGACACCAGGGGAATGAAATGATCTCAGAGTTATTCTAGTTTGCTCTGTATGGAAAAAAACGTTCTACATTTTCAGTTTATGTAAAAACCCAGTGGAATGTAAAAAACGGCATCTACTCCCATTTCACCACATTACAGTCATGATATCTAGAGGTGTGTCAACAGGTCTGGTGGCAGACACTCCAGTTTCCTGACTGAAGTTGAAGAACGAGACATGCAGTGGGGTCTGGAAAAGGAGAAGGCAGTTTTTGCTGTATTTAGATTCATTTAAATAGTCCTGGGTCATGTAGCTTCCTTAACTATGCACAGTTCTTGTGTTGTATCTGGTATATGCAAGTTTATTGTGTTCTCTGTATGTTGATTGCATGTTTTGACTTGCACCTCAGTTAGACTGCAAGTGCATTGCATGTTTCATGTCCTTTGAATTCTCCAGGGTGTACCAAATGCACTGCTGACATTTTGCATTTTCCCATCAGTTTTCATCAGAAACTTGGACTACCTTCTCCTGCAGTCAGATAAACTAAGGTAGAGAAGAAGTGCACTGAAGCGTGTCAGGAGAAATGCAGGATGAGAGATGAAACTGACCTCAACAATATTTCTTCTGTGAGTCACTTTAGCATTGTGTCTGTCCCACATTCCCTAGCCTATTGACATTTTATGTGTACTTTCTTAAAGTTCCATCTGTTTCCATAGTCATGTTTCTTTATGTAAGGAACTCAGCATACAAGCTTAATGATGGAACTTGTTAGCCTTTATGATTTTAAAATAAAACTTGGAATCACATTTACATGGCACAAACAGATGGGAAATAAAAAATTCCAAACGATACCATTTTTGATATATAGCAACGACCTTATGATTATTTGGGGTATGAAATATAATTTTTTCCATTGTTTGGCACAGACATACTGATACAGTGACAGCTGTGATGTAAAGGCATCCTCAGATCTGTTGGGAATATATTACATGGAAATAAAATCAATTGTTCTAGTCACAGCTCCAATCATGCTTGTTACATTGAGATGCAGAAGTGCTGGCTACCGTTTACGGATTCTCCCTAGTTTGCAAAGGAATATGGGAAGGATCTGTGGCAAATTTCCCGCCCTGAAGTGAGCAGCAGTGTGGCTACAAACAGCAGTACATGAAAAGGCACCCTAGTTACTCCCCAGTGTTCAGTAATGCAGTTAAGCACTTTCTTTGCTTTATATTTCTGTAACACAGTTCTCTGCTGAGCAGACCACTGGCTGTTGCTGTGTGGTTTTTTTTTCCCACCAGAATTCTCATCAGCTTGCAGTTAGGAAGTAGACTTATTTAATTAGAGAAGGCATATAAATTAAAAGGTGGTCAAGTTGTTTGGATTTAATTTTTTTGCTATTTTTTTTTTGGTTTATGGGTTTGGGGATTTTTTGTTTGTTTTTTAATGGCAGCTTAAATTTGATTTTTGGAATAGATCTGTATTATAAAATCACTGGAAGGTGGAGTTCCTTTGCCCAAATGGCAGCTTCTATATTTAGTAGATTAATGATCTTTTTAAAAAGTGAAATTCCATCTCTAACTCCTCTTCATTTCCTTAGCTCTACAAAAGGCAAGGACATAGCCAAGCTGGGCAAACTGAGTCAGTGTATAAGAAATGGAAGGGAAAAAAGAAAAAACCTTCAGAATTGTTTTAGTATTGTGTTATTTTTACTTTTTTTTCTTTTATAGCACCATGCAAAGATCTCCATCCCTCCTTATCTGCCAGTATCAAACACACAACAAGCAGAAAGAGGCCTGTAACCCTCGAGCCTCTCTGAAGAAGGGGTGCAGGGAACTAGGGCTTCTCAATGATTTGCTGAGGGAGCAAAAATGAACTGTTGAAGCCTTGCCCACCCTGACTTTGAGCCCAACTTGCTTTCCATGTTGGGAGCTGTTGAAAGAGAGGATTTCTTGAACCATTGGGCAGCAAAGAAAGAAGTCTGATGTTAAAAAAAAAAAAGAAAAAAAAGAAAAGAAAAAGAAGGATCAACAGCTCAGTCCTTGGGGAAGAAGGAGGGCAATGACCCTGTCATGCTTGCCTGCGCAATGCCCTGGGAGGGAGTGCCATGGGGCTGATGAGATCAGTTGTGCCTCTGTGTGTGTATGGCAAGGTCAATGGAGCCCATTAATCACTCCTGGAGGAGGGAGTGATATACTGCTTCCAGTTCTTTATGATAAACAAATTCTTAATCTTCTCTTTCCCAACCTATTCTGAGACAGAAGACTGGGAGAAGCTTGGCCTTAGTCCCATCTGTACAAATGCCTTTTCCCTGGACTGAATAGAGCACCTTGCCTGTGTTGTGCAGGGGAATGAGTAAGCTGTGTGAGGTATTCAAGGGAGAGGGTACCTACAAACCAAACCCATTCTGCTCCCTCTGACATTCACAAGGGTTCAGATGACATAGCACCACAGAACAGCAAGGGTTGGAAGGATCTTCTGGAAGTCATCTGGTTGAACCCCCCTGCCAGAGCAGGATCACCTAGAGCAGGCTGCACAGGACAGCATCCAGGTGGGTTTTGAATATCTCCAGAGAAGGAGACTCCACAGCCTCTCTGGGCAGCCTGTCCCAGTGCTTGGTCACCCTCACACTAAAGCAATTCCTCCTCATGTTCTTCAAGGGGTGTTCCTAGTTCTTTAAGTTTGGAAATAAGAGTGATTTTTAGAATTTGGAAATAAGAGGGATTTTAGATATTACATCTAAACCAGCCTTCTATGGAAGGAGTGGGGTAATTTATTTTAAATTTTTGATGTAGAACTAATAATTTTGTGAACAGGATAGCATGGTATTACTAACTGCAACTACACAGACCCCTTCTTATCTTGCATTGCTTAACTGGATTGTGGAATCAGCCTCAGATTTTGAGAACTGAGGTGCTTGAGTCATTATGAATATAGAAATTCAAATCTATGGATTTGAAAAAACACTCTACAAATGAGATTTCATGTGCAGAAAACAATAAAGATACCATACAGCTTCAGTTTCACTGTCTCTCTGAGTGTCTACACAGAACTTATTCTAGAAACTCCAAGGGTATTAAACCTTTGGCTCTAAAATACCTTTTCTGTTGAGTAAATTATAATGCAAAATGCATTGTGTTCAGTAGTAAAGTTTCTTAGGAGCTAGTACCAAGGGTTCACTTGAGGGTAAAGTCACTGAAATGATACACTTCAATTGTGCTTGATATCTCAGTAATTAAAGAAGAAAACGTACTGTGAGAGACAACCACTGCACTCTCTCTTCTTAGACCATCTCTCTACCCCTGAGCTAATGGAGCAATTCTGTGTTTCAGTCCAGAAGCAGACATTCTTGTAATTGTCTGCAGTCTCATACTAAATGCTTCATCCAATAAATAATTTTTAGCTTTAACTCATTTCCTCCACTTCGATACACTGTGTGTTCAAAGATGTAATTAAAAACTAGTGCTGTTGTCTAACATCAGTTTAGCCTAGCAAACAATTGTTCACCATCTGGAAGCTAAGCTATAAAAAAAAGATAAACTGAAATGAAAAACATACTGTGTTTAATTTCCCCGGACATATATAACCTTCATTTTCATTTATTTGTTATAAATCAGGAACAATTCTGCTGTATACTCATCATGATTGTATATCAATATATGCTTGTTTACTAATGTGACTGTCTTCTTGTGCAGAAGAGAGGAAAAATGAGAAGTGAGGAAGAAAAAATACCGACAAGCCCTTATTCCTGGTATTTTGAACTGCTTTCTACAGAAGCATCTGCTCTGGCCAAATGATAACAGGAGTTAAAGATTTCTTCAGCCTGATGTAAATGGGTAAGGACAACACCAAAAACCATTTATCTTGCTTCATTGTTTTCTGATGGAAAACAATGTCCAGCAGAAAGACCATTCTTGTAAACGATGTGTTTTCTCATAGGTCTCATGATATTTAGCTTGATCCTAATACAAAAAGCCAATAAAATAGCTGGTTTCTCAAGGGTTGTGAAAATCTTGCCCTTGCTTTGTTTTGTGTTTTTATTAGCTCATTTCTGATATTGGTAGACAAAACCAACTGCTAGAATGAAAAGCACATTCTCAGAAGGCCAATGAAAGACTGCATGATTTTAAAAACTCTTTGTTTTTAGCCTAGATTTTGACTTTAGGTCATGGCAGAGGAAGTGATATCTGACTTTCATATGCTTTGGTCTGGTCTTACTGAAATATGGAACTCTGGAGCTACAGCCCCTGGGGCAGTGATTAGGTGTTACAGCTGGGTCAACGTCATGCCTCATAGCTGCCAAGAGGCAAAAGCCTTTTCCTGTTTCCCATTCCCTTTGCTCTTGCTCTACAGCCCCGTCCCCAGATTTTGGCACGTGGCTGGCCACACTGAGAGCTGATTTAGCTGGCTAAGCCAGGAGTGAGGACATCACTCTCCTTGCATTAGATTGGCTTTCTGACACGTTAGCAAGCTGAACTGGCTCACCATATGGGCTGAGCAGTGCAAGAGTGGGTGCCAGAGAGGGAGTAGAAACATTTGGTTAAAGCTAAGGAGTGAAGTGGTAAGGAAATGAGGTTTCGGATTTTGTTTTGGAAAGCCATAGTATTCAGTTGTAATAGTGAACTTCACCCTGAGAAGACAAAGTCATCTAACTTGCTCAGAGTAGTAAGTTTAATAAACTCTTGATGCCAGCAGTTTATAAAGGCATTGGTAATTTGGGGCTCTGGAAGGTTTCTGGATTGTCCTGAATTTTTCTCCTTTTCGGAGACTTTTTGACTACTCATGCACATCTCAGTGAACCTGCTTATATTGCTCCTCAGCTGTTTCTCTCTTTTTTTGGTTATGTGTTTGGTGGGTAGGGTTTTTGGGCTCTTTTGTTCTTTGTTTTGGTTTTTTTTGGTTTTTGTTATTTTTAAAATTTGTTATGTTTCTTTTCTGGTGCCCTTCATATGTAGAGCTTGAATGGTAGTTATATAGTTAATGAAACTATTGCAAGAGACATTTTCTGTAGGGTTATTAGTGCTTCTTCTCATTAGAGATAGTTCTCCTGAAAAAAAAAAGGATTTGTAGGTATTAAATTGGGAAGTCTAAGGAAACATCTTGCAGTGCCAAGACATCTTTTAATTTTGAAACAAGACTATTCATGCAAAGTAAAAGAAAATTAGCAATGGATATTACATGCTCCCAGGCAAAAACTCTGTCGAATATAGAAACTGTGTATCTCTTATAGTTTGCCACTTAACATTTTCTTTTTTATATATATTTTTTCTCAGAGAGAATCCTTTAAGTATGTCAGATAGCTTTGGAGATGGACTTTTCACTGTAAGAAATAAGGAATGCATACTTGTAAGTATTTGAGTGACCTTGAAAATATGCTGATAAAAAAAGAGCATGTACCAATCATGGTTCTTTGAGGGTTTAATTTCAGCCGCTTTGTCAAGTTGGGAATTGCAGCCACTAAAGCAGCAGCAGCAGAGAGGTTTCAGATCTCATTTCAAAGACATTCAGATGAAGAACTGCCAGTTGTGACACATGCCCTTTTATTATCTTAAAAGTGATTGATATCTTGCTGGAGGGAACAGTACCTGCGAAATGTTACGCACCTTTTAAACAATTCCTGCTGTCTCTTCTTTAAATGGTATGGTACTTACCATGGAAAATGGCCAGGGAACAAATGAATTGTTTTTCTAATGTATCGTTCCTGGATGTGGGTACTGTGGAGGTGTCTTCAGGATCTAATGCACATACAAACACATGTATATCTATAAAAAGATGTGCTTATACCTATGTATATAAGGTTGTCTAAACACAGCTTTGTAATGGCACATGCATTAGAGCCAGACTTAGAACAATTTTTTTTAAACAGAAGTCTGTAAGAAGATAAAAGTCCAAAACAAATGTTCCCTCTTACATCCCTAGTCATAATAGGGAATGGACCACTGGCAGCGATTAGGCTTGTATGTTCTTCCTAAATATGATCCCTATTGTCACTGTCAGAGGGAGAAGATTGAATGTTAATGGATCATTGATCTGACACAATAAGATGTTTCTTATGATGGGAACTGTACTGACACTGTAGTTGGCTGTGTGGGATAGGGAATTAAAAATCTGATTGTGGCAATTACTTTGGAGGAGGACAAACATTTTTATTTGGTATCTCAGTTGCCTTGTTTTAATAATATACTTCACAAATGTTTATTTGTAAGAATGTACTGCCTGAACTGAGAAAGATAAAAAAGATTTGAAAAAATATTCTTTGATTTTGTTTTCCATATAAAATTATAGAGGGAAGGGTTTTCTAGCAATGTTGCCCATGTTGAGGCTGGAGCAAATTTGTCTCCTTTCCCACACATGAAACTCAGATTTCAGATAAACGTTTTTAAAGTACCAGACAAAGATTACTTCTGTTATCATTCTTCCATAAAAGTGATTGTCAGTCATAGTGTATTTAATCATGTTGCCCTACTGTTTGGCTTAGATCCATATTTGTCTACTGCATTAGCCCTTCTTTTTTTTAAGTCCTTTACATTGCCATAGCAATCTTTCAAAGATTTTAGAGACTAGCAAGAAACCTACAAAAAATATAAAGCTGGCAAACAATATTATCTCCTTTGAACATTTATTAGGAAAAAAACCCATTTTATTTGAATGGAAAAGATCTGAATTCTGATAAGAAAATTAATGAACTCAAGACCTCATTTAACTTTGACCAGTTGAAGCTAGGACTCCGTTCCCTGCTCTATCCACAATCATTGCATATGAATGTATTTCTCTCACCTTGGAAGAGAGTAATGTGGAAGAATGGGAAAAATACTTTTCAATATTGCAAACAGTTACAGAACTATTGAAATAACATTTTTTCCATGTATAGGATTCCTCAGGAATTTTTTAATTTATTCAAGATAAAACATTCAGAAATGTCTCTCTAAAATTAAGTGGAATGCAACTTCGCTATTAAAGTACACCTGAGTCTGAAAACAAACCTAATAAACACAGGATTATTTCAGTTCTGAGTAATACAGGTGCTCTTTTGCCAGAGTATTAATATAAGAAAAACGCTTGATGGGATGTACTGCTTAATACATTGGCCTTCACCATCCCTGCTAAATTAAAGTCCATTTTATAGTTTGTGTTTCTAACCCAGAGCACACTTGGTGGCCTAAACTTTCCTGAGCCAAGAAAATGTCTTCAAGATGATTTGGTTTGATTTTAAGAGGAAAAGTGGATGCTTAATGTTTACCACATGATAATTTCTTAAACAATTACAAGAAAAACTGATGGAAAGCTGGCTCAGGCTGTGCTCCATTCTTTGTTGAAGCATGTTTTATTGAATGGGAAAGTGCTTGGAGATCTTCCATTAGAAAATAGAGGTCTTGAAAAGTGAGGTTCTTGAAATTAGAAAATCACAGTGTTTTGAAGTGCTACTGACTGTACATTTACACCAGTGAGAGCATTTTTTGCTTTGATTCTGTGTCAGTGCTGAATATTAAGACAGAAGAGAAAAGGAGTGACATGAGAGGAAATCATGGTCTCATGAAAATTGTTTACAGTAAGGTAATGTCAGCTAATTGCACTGTATTCTATGTAAAACAGTCTTTGATGGATACTTGTGACTCAAGGAAGCTCATGGCAAGAATTTGGAGTTCAGTGCTGACTCATTTATAACCTTGGTGCAGATGTAGCTGTTGTTGAAATTAGGTTGCTTCTGCTATCTGTGCTGTAATTTTTAATACTGGCTTTGGTGACTCCATACTGCTGCTGTAAATAGTTGAGGTGTACCCTCAGTATCCAGACAGAATAATAGCTTAAGTTTTTAGTTTAATTTAACCCTAACAAATGTTTTAGATATCTATTTTTGGTTCTACCCCATAGGCAAAATAGATAGAGACACACTTAAAACAGAAATATTTCCTGCAGGTATACAACAAATACCAGTCCTGTGAGAACCTGTTTAGAATTGGCTGGGAAGTTTATACATACTGTGCCTTTGCAATTATTTTTTACTACCTTCTGAAAGATAGCTGAAAAAATTAAATTTCAACAAAAAATCATGTGGAATTTTCCATCCTAGCTTTTCTAGCCCATTTTGTTGATAGATGGTCTCCAAGAAGGTCTCTTCACTATTCCAGATCAGCTGATACGGGACTCAGATCTTACATGTTACAGACAGATTGACTGACATGTACCTCACCGAACCTCACAGCATGTAACCCGAGGGGTGCCCTGTGCACATGTGATGGGTGTTTGAACTCTCAAACTTTGAGAAAGTTGCCAGACCACTGCACAGTGCTACAGCCAGCAACCAAACCTGTGCGATGGGCATGTCTGAAAAAGTAAACCTGTGTGCAGCAGTAGTCAGGCTCCACCATGTAGTAAACTAGTGAAGGATAGACCTATGAAACTGATGACATGTGTAGGGTGAGGAGTGCTGAAGCACGAGAATTATAATAGAAGGAAACGCAAAATGGAGGGAGGCAAAAAAACCCCTCCATGAGGGTGGGGGGAAATGGGTTACAGCCAAAAACCATATTTGTCCGAGGTATGAGTAATAACTCCTTCTCCCCTTTTTTCTTTTTTTTTTTTTGTAATAAATTTTTGTTTTCAAATACCATACCAAACAGGGATAACAAACTTTTGAGAAGTACTATGTGTGTTTTATATATAAAACCAGGTTAGCAACCACTGTCACTGTTAGCATTGAGAGATCAGACCAATCACTCCACAGTAGTGTTTTTCAAATGGTGGTCCGCTGTAACCTTTTCTCTGCTGGTTAACCAGAGAGCAGACATAAAAGGTAGTCAAAAGTATACACTTTGCCACAACATCAAACAAAGTCCTAAAGGAGTTTGACCTTATGTAGTATCCATGTGATGTAAAAAAATTCAAGGAGCGTAGGCAACCAACTGCACAATCATGTTTTATGTTTTATGTTCTATAGTGCAATTTGAACATTTTTAAGGTACTCATTCTGATACTGGATCACACAGAATCACAGAATGTTAGGGGCTGGAAGGGACCTTGAAAGGTCTAGTCCAACACTGCCAGAGCAAGATCACCTAGATTAGGTCACACAGGGACATCTTTAGGCAGGTCTTCAATGTCTTCAGAGAAAGAGACTCCACAACCTCTCTGGGTAGCCTGTTCCAGTGCTCTGCCACCCTTGCAGTGATGTTTTTGCCTATGTTCTCATGGAACCTCCTATGCTCCAGCTTGCACCCACTACCCCTTGTCCTATTATTGCACATCACTGAGAAGAGCCTGACTCTCTTCTTGACACTCCTTACGTATTTATAGTCATTAATGAGGTCACCCCTCTGTCTCCTGTTCTTCTGGCTAAAGAGTCCCAACTCCCTCAGCCTTTGCTCAAAAAGAAGGTGTTCCACTCCCTTAATCAACTTTATGGCCCTGCACTGGACTCTTTCAGTAATTCCCCGTCCTTGAACTGAAGGGCCCAGAACTGGACACAATATTCTAGGTGAGGTCTCATCAGGGCAGAGAAGAGGGGGAGAAGGACCTCTCTTGACCTACTAACCACACCCCTTCTAATACACTACAGGATGCCATTGGCCTTCTTGGCCATTCTTGGCACATTACTGGCTCATGGTCATCCTGCTGCCCCCAGGGTCCCTTTCCCCTATGCTGTTCTCCAACAGATTTGTCCTCAACCTTACTGGTACTGGGGTTGCTCTTCCCTTGATGTAAGACTCTACACTTGCCCTTGTATTAAATTAAACTTCTCCCTGCCCAATTCTCCAACCTGTCCAGATCTCACTGGATGGCAGCACGGCCCTCTAGTGTGTCAGCCACTCCTCCCAGTTTTGTGTTGTCATCCACTTTGCTGACTCTACACTCTGTCCTTTCATCCAGGTCACAGAATCACAGTTGTAGGAGTTGGAAAGGACCTCAAGAGATCATCGGGTCCATCTCCCCTGCCAAAGCAGGCTCCCTAGCTCATATTGCACAGATAGGCATCCAGACAGGTCATGAATATCTCCAGGTCATCAGTGAATACACTGAATAATACAGGTCCCAGTACCAGCCCCTGAGGGACTCCACTAGGTACAGGCCTCCAGCTAGACTATGTCCCATTGACCACAACTGACTTCTTTCCTTCAACCAGTTCACAGTTCACCTCACTACCTGATCCTCCAGACCACACTTCCTCAGTTTAGCCACAAGGATGCTGTGGGAGACGATGTCAAATGCTTTTCTAAAATCATCCACTGCCCTTACCATCATCTATCCAACTGGTTATTTCTGCAAAAAAGCCTATCAAGATTCCCTTTTGTAAAACCATGCTGCTCCTAATGACCCTCTTATCCTTGATATGCCTGGAGACAGGATTATATTCAGAATCACGAAGCTCTTTTTATCAGTTATACAATGGGATAGCAGAACTCCAAACTTTATGGACCTTCCTGCAAGATTAGTAACATATTTCAGTATGGTAATCAGCCAAATGCTTGCTCAGTTGCTAAGAATTATCAATAAATGTTTCTGCTAAACATAGTGCCCTACTGATGTGGTGAAGAAATCACACTGATTTAAGTTATATACCAGCTGATATATATACCAGCCATCCCTGGTACTCTGCAAACTTCTTTTGAGATGACGGCATTTAGTTTCATACCTTCTGGTATTTTTCACCTAAAAAAGGAAACATTTGATTGTCTAATAGGGACATAGAATCCTCCAGCCCTGAACTGGCAGCCAGACAGAAACTGTGATCTGTTCTTCAGAGAACAGTGACTGAAACAATGCTCACAGCTCTTTCTCACAGCGAATCTAGTGCTCTGTCTTCTTGGAGGGGAGAGATGGGCAGGAAGGAGCTTTCTTCATGAGGTATGGTTGAAAAGGACTGGTTTGCTGTCCAGTATTATTTTAGAGAATGCTGACATTTGGATCTGTTTGAGGATTATGGGTAGAATATACCACAACAAAAGCAGGTAAAATCTCCTTTACTGAGTATTTGAATCAGATGCCTACCACCACAGTTTAGCAGAGGTCCAAAGGATCGGCTGAGCTTCACAAAACCCATGTAGTATTAAACAGACCTACGAGGCAGACCTTTGGAGGCTGCCAATATCTGGAGACGTGGAGGCTCTAGCTGGTAACCCAGGGCATTGCGAGTGAACCCCAGGATGTGGAAGGAGGGACTACTGCCTTTACTTCCCAGACTTGTAAGAGTAGTTTTCATACTATAGGGTTGTTTTTTATTATTTATTTTTATTTTTAACGGGAATTTGATTGGCTTCAAAGAGTTTAGTTTGTCAACTTTCCAGACAGTTAAACTTTCCCATGGCCCAGCCTTACATTTGCTGCAATTGAAGTTGTTTTGTTTTGCTTGAAGAAGCCACTGCTTCGTGGGGCTGTAGCAATAACTACACAAATATTCATCTGCTTTCGTTTTTGAAAACTCACCCACTGCCTGCTTGGATAGTGAATGTTTTATATGCTGTCCTAAGGAAGACGGGATACTTGTGGGTTTCTCTGGAATGGGGGAGATGAAAGAACAAACAGTAGAAGTATTTAGGGGTTAGCTCTCCAAAGATTAGTGAATTTTCCCCTTGACCTCCACAAATAAACTCCTGACATTTGGAGTTTAGAAGCAGATTAGCATGTTCATTAGGCTGAAGTCCTTTAGGCCATCCCAGTTTCAAAAAGTGCTGTTGCCATAACAAATGTTTGTGCATAGGACCACATGTTTGGGATAGGCTGCTGTAAAGCCAGGGCAGCCAACATGCAGGGGTTCACATCCACTGTCTGTGTTGGGAAAGCTGCTATGTCTTCAAGCCTTTCCAAGCACAGAATGAAGAGAAGCCGCAGGGTTTGATCCCTGTCACAGGATGCTTCAGCCAAATAGTAGTTGCAGGAAGGAGATAGATAATGGCAGCACAAATTTCTCCGTGGGGTAGTGGAGAAGGCTGCGCAGGGAAACTTTCATCGTCACTTTTGAATTGGTTTAATAGAATAATCCATAACATTTCTGCAGGGATATATTGCAAGCATTTCAAATTAGAGCTCTGCAAACTCACAGGGGGAAAATCTTCCTGCTTTTATTTTGTTTTTCTTATATTTTTTTTCAAGAAATTGAAAGTCTCTTTCAACTTTTTGAGACTGAACACAGCCACGATAAATCCCATAGATAATTCTGATTCTGAAGAAAAATACAAAAACTAGAGATTGCAAAGCCAAACAGTGGCTTTTAATATTTTTTTTTTATCATTACAGAAGGAATCATATCTAGCAGAAAAATCATGGGCATTACAATCATGACCTTTGAGCTTGCTTGCCAACTCAGTTTTTTTCTAGCACAAATCTGGAACTACCTTAGTAAAGGTCACAGTTTCATCTGCTATCAGGAAAGGCTAAGTGGAGAGTATGAAAGAAGGTTTTCTTGCTGATGAGTAAATTTTTCAAAACAATTGCCCACTTACACTACATTGTTGCAGTGTTGAGCACTTTTCCATGATGAGCCTTAATTTAATTACATCGTTTGAACTGTTCAGTTCTATTAAACATTGAGTCTTTGCCAAATAAAGATGCCGGTGCTGCATATAAAATAATTTGATAGTTTTAGTAACAGAACCTCAAGGATATCTGAGTTTTCAAAACCCGTTCTCAGATTTTGTAGTGATTGGACAAGAGGTAATGGTTTTAAATTAAAAGACGGGTAGATTCAAAGTAGATATAAGGAAGAAGTCTTATAATGAGGCTGGTAAAACACTGGAATGGGTTGTCTAGACAGAATGCCCTCCCCCTGGAAACATTCAAGGTCATGTTAACCAGTGCTCTGAGCAACCTGATCTAGTTGAAGATGCCCCTGATCATTGCAGGGAAACAGACCAGCAGATAGAGAGAGATGATTCTGTCCCTCTACTCTGCTCTTGTGGGACCTCACCTGGAATACTGTGCCCAGTTCTGAAGCCCTCAGCACAAGAAGGACCTGGCCCTCTTGGAGTGGGTGCAGAGGAGGGCCATGAGGATGATCAGAGGGCTGGAACACCTCTTCTATGAAGACAAGCTGAGACAGCTGGGCTTGTTCAGTCTGGAGAAGAGATGGCCCAGGGGAGACGTTATTGCAAGCTTCCAGTACCTGAAGGGGACATACAGGAAAGCTGTGGAGGGACTGTTTGCAAAAGCATGTAGTGATAGGACAAGGGCTATTAGTTTTAAACTAGAGCAGGGTAGGTTTAAATTAGAAATTAGGAAGAAACTCTTCCCTGTGAGGGTGGTGAGACACAGGTAAAGGTTGCCCAGAGAGATGGTGGAAGCTCCATCCCTGAAGACTTCCAAGGTGAGGCTTGATGAAGCTCTGAGCAACCTGATCTAGTGAAAGTGGTCCCTGCTTGCTGCTGGGGGTTGCACTAGATGACCTTTAAAGGTCCCTTCAAACCTAATGCATTCTATGGTCACAGAAAAACTCTACTAGGTTCCCAGAGTCAGATAAGAAAAAATGCTTTATTTATACAGCAGGGATGGGGTGCACCCTATTCAGGAAGAACCCTGGTTGTGGTATCTTGTGGATCTGTAACTGTCAAACTGTCACTTGAAACTCACAGCAAGTCAAACTGAAATGGTTCACCAGTAGTGCAGTAAGTAGTGTGGCCAGTGAAACTGACATAGTCACGCACATTTTCACTGTGGTTCTAAATACTGACTTATAGAGATACAGAAGTGCAGCCCTTTGAAATACTTCCTTCTGTTCAGGACTCTGATTTGACCCCAGTGAAGCCAGATCTTACCTTCAATACAATGATCTTCCATAGTGTAAAATGGGATGAAAGTTGAAATCTGTCGTAACATAGTCTGATAGTTACTGCTGACCTCCAAACAAGGTATGTCTAGGTAAATATTCTTAACATGATACACAAAAACATGAGAGCAGAGCACTGTGATGAAATTCCATTTTGTTTTATAAAGAAGTATTATAAAATCTTCTTTGTAAAGTGATAAATAGTTTTTGCATCTTCACATGCCTCTAGATGAATCACACTTCAGATTTTTATGACTTTGGAAAACAGGAAGTGTGAACCAGAACTTAGATAAACCCTTTCACAAAATCATTTGCATGACTATAATCTCAAATGTTTCTTGAAGTATTCATAGATGTTCATGTCACATAAATATATGAAAGTCCAGAATAAGGTGGGCTACCATAAGCAGTTTGGGTGTTTTTTTTTTCTTGTACATCATTCACAAAGCTAGAAAGGCATCACGTGTTCAGTAAATGTTGTTGTTTTCACACTTTTATTGTTGATAAATAGCTCAACTCCAACAAGTCCTCAGAGAGCCATCACTTACGACAGATCAGCACTACAGAAAATAAAAAGTTGAATTTTAAACACATTAGTTATAACGTTAAATGCTAACATGCTCTAAATCATCTCAGAAATATTTTTTGGCAAATTGACTGTTGCCCAATATTCAATAATTTTTTTTCTCTCACAATTAAGTAGCATATTATGACATTCACAAGAGGCAGTGTGAGTTTGCCAAAATGGAATCAGACACTCAATTGTAGCCTTTCTTGGGCCATGTTTCGGAAGGGCGTTGCTGCTGGAAGAATAGATTTGGTGCTGTTTTGACAGATCCACACTAACGTAAAAAATCTGGCTCATGGAACCTTGGTGCTTGCTTGCTTAATGCCTAGTATGGCTTCCTAGCAGGAGATTAAAAATAGCAGAACTTGGCTTTATATATGGAAATACAAATTGCCATGATGGAGGGAAATCTTTCTGCGTTGGCGGTGTTATTTTGAATAGAATCTTTTATTAGTGTTTTTTTTTATCACAGCATGAACCTCAAAAAGGCGTTGGCCTTTTATTTTATGGAGGAATTGAAATGTAAATGGTGATACCATCTAAATCTGCTGCAAGCTGCCTGCTAAGTAAAGGCCAAAACTGCATATGCAGGCTTCTAAAGTTAGACACATACATTCTCATCTCTGTTTTGGTGTTTTCATAAGCATACTCACACTCAAAGTGCTGAGAGCCTCGTAATCACATCGAGATAAATGGAAACTGCATTTCTGAATAATCAACATTTACATGTCAAATGCAGTTTTTCTGTTCTGACTGTCTGGAGACAGAAAACTAAGGTTGATGATCCCTTGACATTACTTGAAAATAAACTTATTTTGCTGACAGCATCTTTGACCTGTGCACATGCAATCTCTTTCTTGTATTGCATATGTACGAGCCCAGTTGGGAAAGTTTGGAATCTGTTTTTTTTCTTACAATATTGAGGCCTGGAACAAAATGGAATTTACACTGTGTTTCTGGATAATGAA
The DNA here is from genome assembly GCA_022605575.1 of Laterallus jamaicensis coturniculus. Lineage (NCBI taxonomy): Eukaryota > Metazoa > Chordata > Aves > Gruiformes > Rallidae > Laterallus > Laterallus jamaicensis. The sequence continues at coordinate 7,864,220 of JAKCOX010000024.1, read as the reverse complement.
TTTTATTCCTCTTCACCATCAGAAAACTTCTAGCTTAGTAAAAGCCTCTATAAATTTCTTCTAACTGCTAAAAATAACTGATGGCTACCTCATGCTGCAATAATGAAATGATTTATTAAAGGTTTGGCCCTTCATAGTATATTGACCTAATTAAAATATATCAATATCCTCTGAGATGAAAGAGGCATAATATGGCTATAGTAATCATTGAGAAAAATGTTCGAATACATTTCTATCAAATGAAGATGAAGAAAGAACTGCAGCAATAACCTGAGATTTCATGCTTGCTATTAAGCTCTGCAGAATAAACCTCAGGTAGCAAAAAGAGAAATCTCCTACCTTACAAAGTCCTAGCTTTAAAATTAGAACACATTTTGCTAAGCAAATCAGGTGTTTCATTTCCATCCCATAGAATGTTCTGGGGACAAAATATACAAATAACTTGATTTTAATATTCATAAAAGTTCCCAGGCATGGAGAGTGGCTCTTTCTGACATCACTTTCCTGTTTTGTGGTTTACCACCAGCTAAATCACAGATACATTTCACTCCACTCCTCTGAATAAACATTTACATGTTTGGTGAGAAGAGGTGACAAAGAGACAACATAAGACTGTTGTTCATGAGTATTAGGGAGTAGTGAAGAGACACAGTCATAGCCAGTAAGGGGGAATGTACAGTGACTAACTACATTAGAGGACCAAGTTAAAAAGAAAGTTGCTTTGTTTCCTGGGTATGTACTATACCTAAATGGGCTCCATTAAGTGACTGAAGCATATTTGACAACCTAGATGTCCCAAATTGTCTTCTAGACAATTCAACTACTACCCATTGACAATGAAGAAACCTAACATCCACATCCCTTTTCTACTCCACTGAAGGTTTGTTGGGGGAGTGATGAATATTACTGGGTCTGGAATCTTCCAAAGATTTTTTTTTTAATATCCCTTTAGAGCATTTTGATAGAGATGGAAAGGAGGTATTTTGGGGTGCCTCAAACTAGATTGTGTTTTGTACGCTTGAAACTAGAGCTTACAAAGAAAATAAGAACAGATTGATAATGGTTATGCCTCTCCAGGGCAATATACAGCGCAACTGAACCTGTAGAATCCAGCAGGCCTAACACAGTTGCAACAGAGAACAAAATAAAAAAGACTAAGTATTTCCATTTCTATGTCTTTTTACAATCTCCTTGTCCTCTATCATCTCATCACTGTCATACAAAAGCTAGATTTGAAATAAAATGTTAAAATATCTAAATCTTAATAGTAACCGTGTCCATGCTGAGAAAATAGGCATTAAAAGTAACCTTTGACTTTTTGAAAACAGTTCTTTCTTTATATCTGAACAGCTTAATAAATTACTCTCTATCAGGGAATTGCATTTTGGCCTGGAAACAATGACCTTATAGACCATTCTACATAAATTAAAGCTTGAGAGTAGCTTTCAAACCTAGTCTTCTGCTGTGCCCGGTTTATACCTCTGATCATGAGATAAAGCAGCTGTTCCAGGCAAGCTCAAAAGAATAGTGGAAAATCTCTGCTTGGTTCATGGTAGTAGTAACAGATTGTACTACTAAGTAGAGCAGGACATTTTGAGACTGTGTGGGTTGTTCTTGAGGCATATGCAGAGACTCTAAGAGAAGCATAAGTAGGAGGGGTGGAAGAAGAAGAAGAACTAAAACTAGAAGAGCTTTGATGTATGAAACAGATTATACATCTCTTCTGTACACAATACCTTAAGGAGGTTGCTGGGAGTGAAAGGTGTCTAAGCTAGAAGACTGTCTTCCCATTCATGTTGTCTGGATGGGGTTATCTCAGCATAAGATGATGTTACCAACAGGGACCCTACAATTTATAGCCTGAATGCAGTCTAAAACAAATGTGCAGGGTAGGAGCAAATTACTCTTTTAAAAAATCGCTTTCTACTCTCTCCCCAGAGCAGAGTCTGGCCCCTTCAGTTGCTCAAACTGCTCTTCATCTGCTGAACTTAATTCCCTCATTTTCATGCAACCCTTTGCAGAAGATCCAACCATTTAAGTTGTTTTCAGGGAATGGTGAAATTGTTGTTCACAAAGGAATCTCCAGTGCAACAGAATTGCTCATGTGCTGCGGCTGTTCTCTTGTCCTGAAAGATTTCTGCATTAAGTTGTGATTTAGTAAAATGACAAATAATAGCAAAAAAAACTTATTAGAAGTGTTTTTACACGTCACAGAAACCTTTAAGAGGAGCACAGGCATTCTGCAGATACCTCCATATTGTTTCCAGATATTAGTAGATAAACAGTTAATAAACACCCTACATACATTTTTTAAGGGTGTTTCTTCAATTATGGTAAGAAAACATGCATGGATTCCAAAATATTCTGATTTGAGGTGTCATTCTCCGTACTTAGTCTCTGCATCTCATGAACTCAGATCTGGCTATACTTCAGCCGTGAGGTCAACCTTGACATGATGCAGAACATGGAAAACTGTATCTACCAGTTGGAGATAATGTAAAAGAGTGTAATTCCCTATTTCCCACCAACCAGTAAAAACAAAGCGGGGGTGATTGAAGCTGTGATATGTTTCTGTTGTGTGTAGAAAAGAGCAACAGGAGCAGGTTTTGTGGTCCAGTTTCAAACTCATGGAAGAGAAGTTGCAGCTAAAGAATTCACAGAGACCATGGAGTCCTTCCATTCAGGTGGATTTGGGGGTCTGGGGATTTTGTTGTGCTTACTGTTATTTGTGTAATGCTGTAATGCTTTGTCGTTTCTAGCATACCTTCAGAGCACGCAGCTAGTTCTGAACCCAAAAAGAATAGGAAATGTATAATTTTTGAATACAGTAGTTTAGACATGGTCTGCTTAGTGCTCAAATTCCTCTGTATAGTATATGTGTTCCATCTTGAGTGTATGTGTTCCATCTTGCAGTGTAGGATGTGTAGGATGTAGAATTATTTTAGATTTTAAACTTTTTTTTTTTTTTGAGTAGATGTCCCCCTAGGGACAATTTTAAAAAGTTAACTGGAAGAAAAACATGAATGTGTTAAGCATGTGTATCCAAAGGCACTATGAAGTCTCCTCTTGGCAGTTACTATGATCAAAGAAAAGCTGGAGGACAAGTTACCAAATGCCAGGTCTTGTATAAGATTGAATCTTGAAGGTATTTTCTTTTCGTTGTTGAAATGATTATTCTGAAACTGAATCTTGAAGCTCACTTCTGCAACTAAATCAGAGATACCTCACTAGAGGAAAACTTCATATTCTGTCTTCAATGAGTAAATGAACTAGTCACTGAGAGTAAGCTGCTGCATGCTAACAAAAATTTTGCTCTGCTAAGAGTCTATTTGTTTATTTAAACTGAAAAAGCAATTATGACACTTATGATGTAGCCAATATACTTACTGCATAGCTCATCCTACCACAGTACTGCCTTTACTACTTTGTGAAAAACCCATCACAAGTGGGAAGAGACAGGGTGAACTGAGTCCGAGCAAATTGCATTACATTAGTGGAGTGGAATAGGAATTAGCAGACACATAGCAGCATCCTTTGGTGGAAGTGCTTGCCCTTGCTTGGTCTCTTCAGCCCAGAGTTCTCAAATTCTCTGGGACTACTGCAGGATATGGAGCCCTTGTGTAACTGTAAGAGTAATATGGCATCTTTCCCTGGTTAGAAAACAAGCGGTTCTGGCTGTCAGTGATCCCCTCCCCATTAATTCTCACTTTTATCACATTTTAGCTACACTGCAGCAGTTGTGATGCACTGCTGTAAGACTTTTCAACTTCCTACAGGAAGCTCCATTTTATCAAAAAAATTTGCTGCTTGTCTTCTCAAAACATAGGTATGGATCATAGTTCTGTTGCTTTATATTTGTGTTATAAGGAAAATGCCCACCTGCTTCTTCTCAAGCAAAGACATGTTTCTGAAGTCTACCAGCATCTTCTACGTTAACAAAAAGAATGCGCTAATGATAAACAGCAAAATATTACTGTAAAATAATAATTTCCAACATTTAATTACCCTCAATGAAGAGTTTTATTCCATATATATCTAATGGGAATTTCCAATGCTGCAACTTATATCCATTTCCTTTCTTTTCACCATGCACATCTGAGAAGAGTCTGGTTCAGTCTTCTCTTTAATGAATAATTACGTAGCTGAAGACTGAAATTAGATTAGCTCAGGCTGAACGAACCCAGCTTTTTCTTTCAGCCTTTTCTTGTACATCACATGAGGAATTGTGGGTTGCACTGGAAAGGTGCCTGTACAGGTGAGGAGGGTGCAGACTATGTATAAATTACCTACAATAGCAGAATTGCTTCTGAGTGCTTTATAAAGTCCCTGTCCATGACGCAAAAGTAGCTGATGAGACTGTCCTGAAACACAGGCTTCATCCAAGCAGCTGGTACAGAGACCTCCGGAGATTTCCAGCTCAGGTCCTAGGGTGTCGACCATGACAAAAACAACTATCACAAAAGCATGGTGGAGACATTGGGAACAGCAAAACCTTGGAGAAGAGACTCAGTGCTGAGATTTTTTTCCATAGGAATTATATTTATGGGTCATTTGTATCCAAGCAATGGAGAAATAAGTTTCCTGCCCTAGGTTATAGGGAAGTCCTTATGTGTTGGGCTTGTTTACTTGCATTTTGGATTTAGCCCTTAGATACTGAGTCACTGGAACAGATGTTCTTTTGATCCTGCACAATGAGAACTGCCAAAAGAAAAAAAAGCTATCAGAAAATATTACTACTGCTAAGAATTTGCTTTATGTGCCATAAATGATCAATCAATCAATGAAAAATATAAACACCTAGAATTTTGCTCAATATATTTTAAAGTGACTCTTCAGTGATTAAGACATTTTAGCCTTCTAGGACAAGGTAGGCCGTATTTCTTAAAGGAGAAATAATCTGTCAACCTGCTTTTATGATTTTATTTTGCATCCTTTCTAGTGGTGAGACTTCTCTGATGACAGATCTGTGTTGAGAAACAGCAGGCACTAAATACTGGCTCTGAGTTAAAAGTACTGTGTTAGAAAATTGAGATAGGCATCATAATGTTTGTTTGATTTTCTTCTAGAATGAAAAGTTCCAAACAATCTAAATGTGAATGATCACAACCACCTTTAAAACCCCTATGTTTTCAGGAAACACTCCCCGGGCCCCCACCCACCACCAAACCGAAACAAGTTCTTTACATTTGAGATAATTTGTTGTGTCAGGCTTTGGTCCAATGTAAATTTAGTCAAGTTAGAAGCCTTTAGTATGGGGCTTAAACACAAACACTAGCAGAGCCAGGTATCATTATATTTAACTCTCAGGCATTATATAACATCAGGAGGAATCTCTGGATTCTTCAACAGCGGCTTTGTTTAAAAATATATATTATATCTGTATTTAAAGCAATCTTTTATCACTCCTTGGGAGCAGTACTTTGGCTTTGGAGGAATATTTGGCAGGATATTTTATTGGTTTAAATGCATACATGACTGACCTAAATTACTATAATAAATGTTCCATAATTTCCCCTCTGGTTATAGGAGAAAGAATCAATATCTATGTTCCTCTTTTGCATTATATAGAAAAGTTGGATTATCACAAATGTATGTTGAAATACTTCACTGGGGAATACTGTGAAGGCTTTCAATACTGTGCTGTCTTGAATCCTGGGATTCACTGCAATGTCTTTAGGGCAAGGTTTGGTACATGGGGACTACAAGAAAGAACCCCCTAATTTGTTCCTGTCCACAACTGCTGATATCCAACAAGCATATTAGGTATTAATGCTGAAGGGATTGTTCTGAGAGCTGCTGAGCTCTCTAGGGTTGTTTCAGCTATGTGCCTATAGTCATGTTAAGCAGTAGGCTCACTGAATTCGTATTAACTCCTGATAAGCAGAAAAGAGCACCCACAAAGTTTGGGCAACTTGGAAAAATTAGATCCTCCATAAAATGAGTATTTAAAAATCTGGGAGCAATTGGAAGAAAACTTAAAGGCAGACCGGAAATAGGCTGATGTAAAGCAGGACTGAAAGTAGCTCTGATCTGAGAAGGAACAAATGTTGGGGAAGTGACCAGGAAATTCTTGGTACATCCTCACTATATGAATTCTGAATGTAAATGTGGAGTTGCTTATGTCTGAATATGTGATGCCTACATGTGTGACTAAGTACAAACGATGAGACTGATCAGACAGGAAGCAGATCAACGGCCACTCCTGTGACAGATGAGGGAGTGCTGACAACTCACTTTTTATCTACATTTCATTAAGACAGACTATGTTGAAAAGATAAGTGTATTTATAGTTTTATTTCCATAGAATAAATTTACTGCAAAATTTAATGAGAACAAAACTTGACAAGCTTCCTTGGTATTTAGGACACATTTGATTTCTGGGGCGTTGGCTCAGTTGTTTCATGGGGGAAGAGCTTACAGGCAAGACTGGATGTGTATGATAGGAATAGTAAACACATAAATAGTAACACCAGGTTTAGTCTCATGCAACTACACAGTCATCTTGTTCAGGTGGTTTAAGTGGCTGAAAAGTAGCTCAACAACAATAAAAAGGGAATCAAATCAACACCTTACCTTGGTTTATGTTGCAACTCTGTGAATGCTGTTGCTCACATGCAGGAGGGTGCAGCCCTATGGCAAACCAGGCTTGACTTGGCTAACACTGTTCTTTAATGACAATAGCTTTAGTGACAAACATGTGGCCAAAATAACAGACAGTCATAACATCACTATCATCTGCAGAGACAAAAAGTTGAATTTCAGAAATGAAGGAACACATTTGGATGTACATTCAATTAATAATGCACAAGGATTGAGAAATATATTTATATCATGCCTTATAACTGACACTGGACATTCATGAAGATTTTCTGATCAGATGCTTTCTTATGAAAGCACAGTACTTGAGGTGTTTGGGAAAACAGAATTTCCATTCTGTGGATAATTCAGATGCTACAAAAATCTTTGTTCCAGTTTAAACTGGATCGGAAAGTAAAGATTCCAGTGAAGCAAAACCTTTCAAACATTAAAATTTATGACTCGTGGAGCACTTGATGTTGAGAATGTCAAATGGTGATGCTGTACAATGAAGTTTCAGGAGGATAAAAGCTGTTGTGTTAATTTTTCAGATGAATTAAATTATACACTCTGGTTTCTTTGAAATATTAAGGCCATACGAGTATTAATCAACAGTTCACTTTAAATACTTGTATTCTCACACTTTATTTATATTTTTCTTTACTGAAACAGGAAAATGTTCAAAGTATCAATCAGGATGTTCCAGTAAAATATTTTGTTTTCAATGAAACTGCACTTTCCTATGGGGAGAAACTGTTTCACCAAATTTCTGATCAGCTGTAAATAGCAGAAAACAGCTGGAGCTTTCACTGGCATAGGTGCCCTGCTGCAAACACTGCCAAAAGGAGCAATACTCCAAAGCAAGTTAAAAAAAGGGATGAGTGGTCTACTTTTCAACCCCCTAATATTTAACTTTAAATCTGGGAGTACATAAATGGCAATAGCCAAATGTAGCATATCATGAACCAGAATACATCTTTAATGAAAGAGAACAGTCTTCTGAAGACCCAGAAAAGTGTGTGGTTTAGACCTACAAAAACATTTTCAAATTTTTTCATCTCAGAGCTAATGAGAGCAACCATTTCAAGACCTCAGCTAGCCTGCTGCATTTCTATTTGGGCTTTGTTTTTTTTTAAAAAAAAGTGAACAAGGTGACACTCCCAGTGAGATCACTCTCCCTTCATCTGATTTACGAAAAAACCTGAAATACGAGGAGGAAATTGAAGGTATTGGGATTGTTTAATGTAGGGAAAAGAAGACTGAGAGAATGTATAAAAATGTTCATGTCCGGAAATATGTTGTGCAGACAGTGGACCAGATGCTGTGAATAGGACCAGGTGCTCACTTTGGGAATGACTACTGCACTAAGGCCTTTCTCCTCTGTTCTCAGTCTAGCTCCTCAGTCTCAAAGAAAACAAAACAAAGCCCAGTCAGAGCTGGGCTTTTTAATACAAAAATCAGTTTTAAAAGGCATATGAAAGACAAAGAGTGAAGATATGAGAAAAAGTCATAGCTCAAGCTTGCTAGATGCAACACTGGGAATTGTTAATGTCAACTTGCATGTTTCAGCAGCAGTAGCTATAGGAGGAGTATCAGGACTGATAGCTGACTGTGGATTGCAGTGTACTTCTGCAGCATCATGAGATGCTGTTGCCAGACTGAATCAGAGGGCAGAGAGCCACCCCTCCCCTTTGGGCTTAATCACTGTGTCTTGCCAGCTTGTGTCCAAATGGCTCACAGTGTATGGAAAGCAGATGTGCGGCTGGCCTTACCCACTGGTTTTGATGTGCCCTGCTTGTATAATACCACTACAAACCAGGAGCTGGAGCTAGAATTCTCCTTATTTTTAGACTATTTCTTCTGATTTGGGACACACACACACACACACACAATAATGACTACAGAAAAACTTCCATTTAGGATATTCATCATCTGTTGAATTCCCATTATGAAGGTATTTGTAAAATTTTCTCACTGTTATCTCGAGCACTTCCGTGTGAGCTGGCTTGTGTCTTTGGCTTTAGCAGCTGACATTTTAGGCAAGTCAACTTTTATTATATCTTTTTAACTGTAGTTTTACATCGGTTTCTCTACTGCATACTGGCCTCTGTTTCTCTATTGCATACTGGCCCTGTAAAATAGAATAAAATAATCCCTGCAAAGCATTCTACAATGTGCAGAAAAGTTTCTTACAAGAATTGGTTTTCATTTCATTACTCAAACTATATCCCCTTTGTCAAATGTGCAGGATTTTGTGGAGAGTGTGAGAGAGGGAATGCTTTAGTTTCATTTCATAATGATCATACATGATGAAAATCTCCACTTAGTCCTTGGCAATTAGGCAGACTCTTTAAAATGTATTAGATTCATTGTGGGAATGTAAAGATGCTCAGATGGTGAAAATGAACTACACTCAAATTCAAGGAAGTCATGTGTTGGGGAAGGCCAGATTTGATTATTAACCAGAATAATTATGTTATAATATCCACAGTCTAATAAAATGAACTGGACAGCTGCTGAATAAAAAATCAAGAAAGAGTTGCCATCTGTGTTCCAGGAAGGTTAGGTGTTGGTTCAGAAAATGCAGTCGAAGTACATCTCTCTATAAAAGTTAAGAGCCAGAGAAAAAAAAGGACACATTTAGTAATTTAAAACACCTGAACACCTGAAATTTATGCCACTATTATGGAAGTTACTGAAAGAACTAATTCTGGAGGAAATTTTGCCAAAACTAATGATCCAGTAGCAAATGGGAAGGAATAATTCTAATGCTGTTAAATAGATATATCACGATGTATTTGCTAGGGTAGTAAACAAACACTTGTCCTTCTCAATATAACTGGTTAAATCTTGATCAGCTTTCACAGTCTATAAAGGAAAAATGCCTACGGGATAATATTTCTGCTCTCAAAGCAGGAGAGCTGTTTATCTAGGTACCACATAGGTACCACAGCAACCAAGAGCTTTACAGACTGCTACATTAGTGCATGGCTTGGTGAAAGGCTGTTATGCTTCAGGGAGACCAAGGCAGGTTTGGAAGTCCATCTAGCCTTCTGATACTTGGTGCAGCTGAGCCAAGCCAGGTTTTTTTGCTTTCCAGTCTTTTCATTGCTTTGAAATGCCTCCACAGAAGGCAGGAAGAATAACCAAATGTATTGTTCCTGGTTGTACAAGTCAGCCTGATGAAGAGAATCTTATTAAATCATTAGAATAACATTTAGAAGCTTAGCCACAATTCAGTCTCATCATGGTGATTTAAATAAACATAATTTTCCTGTTCCTTGCACTCCAGCAGTTGGGAGCAGGTGCTGGTTCTCTGTAGGGACTCATAACCTCATTCCTGTTTGTGTTCTTTATTTCTATTGGAACAAGTATCTGCTTTAATCCTGAAATTATTTGTACAAAGCTGGAGGCTGTTCTTTGAATGTACAGAGTCTGAAGATTGTCTGTGTTTTGCCTCATACTAATTATTTTCTCAGTTTGTCTTGGCACTTTGCTGTGGTAATGAGTGTTTACCTTGAATTCCCTGCTGGCTACGCTGTGGAAGGAATAGGCACAAAGACAAGATATCAGTAGCAAAGGAAATACATCAAATTAACTACATCTGTCAGAAAATTAATTTCATTAGCATATTAAAATTACTGTGATTCAAATAGAATTTGGCATGATAAATTTGGATCTGGTTTTTAAAAACCCAATATTTATTGTTTGACAGGCTGGATATTTTGTTTCATGTCCCATATTACATGGTAGAGGTTGGAGTCATGCATGAAACCTGGATCACATTTTGATGCCAGACGGCCTTACACAACCCAGTTTTACCAACCAGTTCCCCAGTTCTGATCTTTTCACTTAGCTTTTTACTTTTCTTATGTGAAGACAAAATACATTGGTAATTCTGTCGAGAGATCTTTTTCTCAGTCCATTATCTTGATGAAATAAACCTAAATGAGAAAAAGGACATGGATTGACATTCTTGATAATTCATCACTTTCTGTAGAAAAGTCAATCTATAAAAAAATTGTTGCTTGTATCAGAGCTTTCTCTTTTTACAATAAAATTTATTGCAGCAATTGATACTCTTTTGTGTTTAAATAAGAGCAACATTCATGTTCAAAATGCACATTTTGTTCTTTCAAAGTAGGAAACACCAGGCTCATTACAGATGATTTTTCCTGTATGGAATCAGTGTACTTCTCTAAAGTACCTCCCCTGCTGTAGAACATTGCTGAGTTATAACTGCAGTTTACAGATTGGATAATTGCATTGAAATGAAAAGTGTCAAAATAGGGCTTATAAGATACTCTCCTTTGTGGTAGCGTGGTACAGACAGTAATAGCTAAAATGACAAATCTTCAGTCAGCAGATATGCTCCTTAGATCCCAGACTGAATTTATCATATGCATAATGAAGTCCTATTCCTTATTCAGCTTTTATAGTGCTGCTATGGAAATGTACATGCTTTACAGTTGGAAAGAGAAAACTTTATATTTACTATGTTGCCACCTATTCAACTATGAATCAGTTGCTTTGGACACTTAATGCAGTGATGAAGTGGCAAAGCCAAAACTGAAATGGCAAAGCCAGAACCGGAATGTTTTATAAAATCACAGCCCTGTCACAACCAAATCAAGCTTTTCTGAATTTTACCCCTTTTTCTTTGTTTTATTTTGAGTGGAAAGGCATTTTGATTGCCAATGTAAATATACCAAGATAGAAAATTATCTGGTTTATCCTTCAGAAACTATGTCAATGAAGGACTTCTATAGGAGGGAAGCTCAAGCACTCCCACCCTGAAATGATAGCCATCTTGGCCATTCGTAGCCATCCTATGACCAATGACTTCAGGATGATGTAAGAGGTGAGTTTGTCCTGGTACAATTACGTCTACCAACAATCTTCTGGGGTCCATAATCTACATATTTATTCCAAGTACTTCTCAAAAAACAGAGCATGTAATGGCTTAGAGCTCCAGATGGAGACAAAGAGGGTAATAAAATGTCTCACGAGTCAGAGTTCATATCTGAGTCCTTCAATTCAAATGCATTTGAAAATGTTGCCTGTGTAAAAATAACTGGTAAATACTCACTATAGAACATAAGGTGAAATGGTTTAAAACAACACCTGGGCAAAGGTCTGTAGGTTAGCTTAAAACTGAGGGAACAACAAGAGATTGGTTTAGCCTCCTTCAAACTAAAATCTGTGATTTTTCAGAAGAATTTATTAATCCACTCATGAAATAACCATGTCTGTTCATGGCAGGCCAATTTGTTAACAGTATGATGCCACTTGACCTTAGAGAGTCCTGAGACAGGTCTTCTGAGTTTCAAGTAAAACCAGACAAGAGCCAAGTTTCCAAAATCGTGTCATTCAATGTGAGATACTGAATGTCTTCTCTGTGGCACACTGGACTGCATTTTTCCTGTTTTCACATTTCTCTGTTGACTAAAATATTCCACCACAGTGGTCCATTCAAGCTGGGCAGTTACCTACAGAACTGGGTTTCTGCTGTTGAATAGAGGTTTTGCAGCCAGTTTTCTGCTGCTGAGGGTGTGTGAAAATTAACAAGAGGGTAGTGGAGGGAAAATAAACAAACAAGCCAAGTTATTTTCAGAAACTGCTTGTATTTCTATGTTTGTGGGATTATTAATAAACATTTGTGTGCTAACTGCGTCCAATTGTGTAGCAGATACTCGAATGAGAGAGCTTTAAGTAACCTTTAGGCTTTACAGGTTCAATTACTTTAAAAAAAAATATCCACTCTCTTTGGTACAATGGAAAGACAGTCAGAAAAATTCATCCTAAGCCAGGATGACACAAAATTCAGAGAAGCGTTGAAGATATTTTCAAGATATTTTTCAAAAAGCTGTGATCTGGAGGGCTTTAGACTGTAAAACTGTGATTGGCTCTCTCCGTTGTATAATAAATGCTGTTATGTGTTAAGACAGATGCAAGAAATGCCTGATGTTTACATTTTTAATTTATTTTTTTTTAAGTTATTATTTTGATGAACTATGCAGCTGAGATCAATCAGAGCCATGACTGCTTGGTAAAATGGTGTGTCAAAAATCAATAATGACTTCTACACTGATGGTGAAGTGGATGCGCTTTTCAGGAGATACGGAAATAATGATCATACTGGTGGAATTGGCAGCCAGGGTTATGAAGGTAAAGAAAAAGAGATAAAACCGAATCAGTGAAAATTGCTTTAGCAGGGACATAGAGGAATTTCTACTGGAATAAATGTCTCTAGACTCAGAGAGATGGCTCAAAATACTCCTCAGATTCATTGAAGGAAGAGACAGTCATTGGAAATGTTACTTTGGGATGTCAAAGCTATAACCCTGGAACATGTATTCATTGGAACAACCTCCTCACAGATACTTGTTTTAAGTAACTAAAGAAAATCTTATCTTGTCCTGGGAATCTTGGGCTGAGTGATTAAGAACTAATTTAGATTAAACCCAACAGAGATTAAAAATAGTATGTTAACTATTGGTTTGTCACCAATTCAGACAGACAGAAGTTTCATCTGCTCAGTCTTTGAATCAATTGAAAACGAGCCAGTTTCCATCTAGAAGTAACATCACAAAGTGAGTGTGGCACAGCACTGAAGGCAGTAAGCTCTACTGAAAATCTGGATAGTGTTGGGCACATTGGAAAGTTAGTTAAATAAACACTCTGGACTTTATCTGTGCATATGGCAATGCCATAGTTGTCCATGTTAGCTGTAGCCCAGACATTGATGAAGCTTCATGTCTGATGCTTCTGCTTTCATCCTTCCATTTCTATTTCTTAGCTTTTTCTTCACTTACCTCTTCACCCAGCACCTACATTTTTATCTACCCCTTGTCTAGTTCTTTTGTTTTTTTATTGCAGAATGTTAATAGTATTATGTGAATTTGCAGTAAGTTTACCCCTCAGACATCGTTCTAAATTGAGTCAAAATTAGGCCAAAGCTCTATAGTAGTCCAAAATAAAAAAATCACAAGGGAAGGTTCCAAAGTGTGCCACTCTCCACTTGTGCAAACTTTTCTGAGTAAAAACTGGGGTAACTGAAGCAGGCATTGCTCTCACAGGTGAGCATCTTCACCATTTCTGACCTTTCTATCAATGCTTTAGCATGTTGCTGGTTCTCCCTGAACAGAAGGAAGAAAACTCTAAATTGGGTATGCCATGTTTTTTGAATATTTTAGCAAGTTCCTATTAACTTATTGACATCTGAATGCTAGCTGTAATCTTTTCTATTGATAGGCTGATCCCCATTCCCATTATTGCTGTGTATTCAAATATGGTGCTTGAAAATGCTTTTACTTGCATTTGCATAGCCATAGGAGTGTAATGGCACAACAAAAAGAGCAGTTCTGTCATAGCCTCACTTATAAGTGAGAAACTCAGGGTACACCACAAGCTATGGTAGATGAGGAGTAAAGGAAGTGTTTGAGCTCTGTAATTCATATAGATAAATCTCCAGTGCTTTACCAATATTTTGATAAAGGATGAGGCAATACAATATGGATTTTCAACATGAGAAGAGAGATCAATAGAGAACCAGTTTTGTTGGACTCATTTTTTTATGGATCCCAAATCAAGATGTTTTAAGAGAGCATTATATCTTATCTTGAGGAACGTATGTTATCTCCTAAGAAAAGATTTCCTTTTAGAGGTGACTAGGAGGTGACCAGGATATTTTTCTCTTCAGCTCCAGAGAAGGTAATCCAGTTCAACAATCCTGGATTTGCTATGATTCCCTTCTGGGTTTTGCTTTTGTCATTTGTTTTTTCTTGGGGGTAATAGGGGTGTTTCATGGAGTCTTAATAACCTTCTTCAGTGACCTGTAATGGTGTATCTGGAGAATGCTAGATGACTAATGATCCACTGGTAGGCGCTGTCTTACACTAATGCTTCTGGTGGCCTTTGGAAGCCATAGGAGAAGCACACTTGCATGGCACCACTGGGTGTTATTCCCTGTGGCATTCATGCAAGTAGACACAGGCTGGCTGGAGCTCTCTCCTCAGCTTGGGAAGGTGCCAAGTGGGTGAAGCTTCTGTTTTACCTCCTCCACAGATGCTCTCTGCATGACTCATCTGGCACCAGGGCTACATCTACTGTCATTTACATCCATCTATATTACTCAGAAACAATGGGCATGCTGTGAAAGAATTTTAAAGTTTTCTTCTAAAAATATAAAGGTAGATTCATATTATATAGTTCAAGGTTAATGAAATGGAGCTATAAAGTGTTTTATAACTTCTGAACTGGTTTGGAGAAGAAGTTAGTAGCCATTTATGTGAGATATAAAAATTGATTGATGGCATTGCATTCTTCTGCAAAAATAAAATTTCTTAAAATATTCTTTGGTTTCTTAATGTATTTCACTGAAGTTTTGTTATCTGCTGGCCATTATTTCAAGACACAGAAGATGGCATCTGGAACACACTGTCCTTAGTGCAAATGTACTGAAGAAATATTTCCTAATTAGAACAGAATATTTCAGCACCAGTACAACTTTTAGGGAATAATAAACAAACAAACAAAACAAAAGAAACCCAAACCAACAAACCAAGTCCCTGTGTATTTTTCTTTTTAAAATGTTTTTTTAAAAAAGTGATGGTGATAGGGAAATAGTGACTTGTCCTTCATGACAACTGATGAGGTTGTTTGAGAGTATATTATTTTAGAGATTAGTGATTTTGTTAATTGTTAGGATGGGACCTAATTCAAGTACTAACAGGCAAGTTAAGTAACACAGAATTAATTTTTCAAAAGGGCTGAACTCTGTTAATCTTAAAAGTGGGTATAAGTCTCTGCAGGCAGAAACGAGATTTGGACCAGAGCAGTTCCAGTGCTAAAGAACTCCATATCCACCAAGCAAATGTGAGGGCTTGTTGCAATTCCATTATCAGTAAAAATACCTGAAAAGACCAGAGATTAATTCTGAGGAACTCAAAAGGGGTGGGGCATGAAGTAAATAACCATTGAATCATGCATGGAATTGGGAAAACATAGCTACTTCTCAGCAAATAGGGAACTTCCTGAACACAGAGAGATGCAACACTTACTAGTCCTCCCTCACTGCTGGTTATTTAGAAAACAGGGATTCTAGAAAATAAAAGGATTCTCTGTTTTATTTATCCAGCCATGTAGTCAGTGTTTCTGTCACCATGCATGAGGTGACAGTTTCTGATGGTCTCTCCTCATCACTCCAGCCAAGACCTTTATCTGCTGCTGTCTGTAACAAAGTTCCCATTGCTCAAGCTGCTGAAGAATAAGGTTGACAGTAATTGTTTCCCTAGGTTACAAGTTACATGAACTTTTACAGGCAGGGCTCTCATTATCCAGCTGACAAGAATATGCGTATAGTGTGTGTGCCTTTGGTGGTTGGGGGTGTGATCCCTAGAGTGAAACGTAGGTATGGCACTTCCAGTTGAAATCAAGAATGATTTAAGTCTACTGCTTTGTATTAATCTCAGACCAATTTATTTAAAAAAGAAAAAGAAAATATAAAATTATTACCCCCAAAAAGGCATGTGATTTTGAACAAGAGCATTTCTGGTTCAGAATATGGCTGGGAAAATTGGTCAATTAATATGACTGAACAGGGCAAGAGAATGGAGTAAGAAACAAAACTGCACCTAAATTTTGCTTCTGAAAGATTTTAAATGTGGAACGGTATCGTAAGAAGCGAGCTAATTGACAACTAAACCTTGAATGTTAAATAAATGGCATCAGACCCCTTGCTATGAGGAACATCCATGCGCAATTATTTATAAAATAATGTGTGTGGATAACGATAATATCCAGGACATTTTCTAAATCTATCACATCATCCACAGCCTGAATGATTGTTCTCATCTAGAGAAACATCACCTGTACTTAATCCACTATGAAATGAGCAAATGTAAAAGCAGAGAGATGCACTGTGATTACATCTGTCTGAGAAATCCTATTAGTAGAACCATGGCAAGATTAGGAGAAAAAAATTATTCTGAGCATAAATGGCATAAATGTGGAACAGTTGTTCTGTGAAGAATATAGAGAAGAATACATATAAGCATCATCTGCAGTAGAAGTACTGAAAATTATTAGGTTATGAATCATATGGAGGTGACTGTCAGCTGGGTGATCCAAAGTCAAATGATCTAAGTAAATCATCATAACAGCAATATGTCTAACTGTTAGAAATTGAAAGTTCACGTGGTTATTATGATTACAAGAGATATATGGTAAAATGAAGGGGGAGTTATTTCTCTATACAATACAAAGATAATTCAAGTGAAGATTTTTATCAGTATTATGTCAGAAGGTTTGCTGATTTATTAAATGATGCAAAATACCACAAAATATATTTTCTTATGGTTCTTTCCATGCCCTGTGTCCTTGCATTTTTCTGCTTCACATTTTATAGTTGTTCTATTTCCTGTTAGTATGATAGTTCAAATGCCCTTAAAGCATTATGAGGCTGTTGCACAAATTAAAACAGGATGGTGAATTTTCTAGATTCGTGTCTTTTCTCTGTTGCTTTTGGCTAATGTGACTTAAATTGATTTTTCAGACACTAGGTCTTAAATCATAAATTGGTAGATTATTTTATGTTATCCTTCTTGACTCAAAAATAGCTTAGTGGAGTCATAGTGAAATATGTGTGGTACTCTACTGCATGAATTGCTATAGTTATTAGATATTCAAAGTAAAATTTTAAAACACCCAAGTATAAATCAACACATTCCAGATGGTTTTCCAATTGTAAAGTTTCCAAATATTTTATGTGTTGACAATGACTGAGTTACAGCTGTAATTTGCTCTGGAAAGTGCATCCCACACACCCCATCACTGTCAGAGATAAAGTCTCAATGAAATTTTTTAGTTTAATCAATTTGCACACCCACATCTGCCTGCGGATAGAATAGAAACTACCAGCTGGCTTTGAAGAAGGCCAAGCACACAGCATTTCCTGGCTTCTCCCTAGCAGAACTCCTGCACTGACTTATTAAATACCCTCACATGCTACATGGTAAACTCCACAGGATCAGAGCATGATGTTGTTCTTGCCATTAACCTGCTCCCTGGGGCGGCACTGGGTGGTACCAGCAGTCTCTGACAGTGTTTTCGTACTGGTTGTGGGATAACCTAAGTTCAGGCAGGTCCCAGAATGGAAAAGGGGGCAAATGTTTGGGTCACCAAGAGAGCATAGCCATGCAGACATAAGCTGGGAGTGATTTGTTCACAATTAGTTTGCTGGCATAGGTGAGCACTAAGTGTATCAAGGGCTACACTGCTGTCCACAGGATCCTGCTAAATCAAGGGTGCCAGGGAGCAGACCCTGACCCTAAGGCCGAGTGTTGCAACTGCGGTGGATCCATGCAGTTTGCAGATAAACTTGGTCTGCCTTCTGCAGATGGTACCCGTGTCCAGGCAGCATAAACTCTGGTCCCTCCATGATAGGCTGCCCAGGGCATTACTGAATGTACGCTTTTCGAGTTCAAGCTGTCTGAGAGAATGTGAGAGCTCTGTTGCAGGCTACCAGGGTGGTGGCACTGCATGAAATGCAACTGCATGTATTGCCTGCAGCTGGGCTGTGGCATAAGAGAGCTTGGGAGTTTGAGGGTTCCAAGCCTTTCCAGATAAGGTCGATGGAGTGTGGACACTATGGCAGAGTGACCAAATCTTATAGTCTCCATGCAGCCTTGGAAGCAGTTAGGGTGAGCTCTTACCAGAAACCTTTCCAGGCTTTGTATGGGAGAAAACAAAAAGAGCTACCATCTAATCAGTGTGGACAAGCAAGGCTCAGTGTTTGATATCACCTCTGATTGAACAGCATAGATATATCCAAAGTGACCTCAGTTGCAGCAGAATTGTCCTACTCATAGTAGGTTTGTGAGACCTACTATTCCACCTGGACTGTTGTAAGTGCATGGGGCGAGATGGGATCCATCCAAGGGTATTGAGGGAGCTGGTGGATGTGACTGACGAGCCAGCCTCCATCATCCATCAGTGGTTTTGGGCAACAGGAGAGGTACCAGATGACTGGAGACTTGCTAATGTGATGCCCACCTTTAAGAAGGGTTGTAAGGGAGATCTGGGAAACTACAGGCCTGTTAGCCTGACCTTGGTGTCAGGGAAGGTTATGGAGCAAGTCATCCCGAGGACAATCACAGAGCAAATATGTAACAACCAGAGGATCAGACCCAGCCAGCATGGGTTCATGAAAGGCAAGTCCTGCCTGATGGTAGACCTTCTATGACCAAGTGACCCACCTAGTGGATGAGGGAAAGGCTGTTGATGTAATCTACCTTGACTTCAGCAAAGCCTTTGACACATGACTGAAAGAAGCATAATAATACTAGATAGATTGAGATTTCATTTCAATTTTTTTGAGGCACCACACAGTCTCCCACAGTATTCTCCATGGCTTGGACAGGTACATTCTTTACTGGGCTAAAAATTGGTGGGATGGCCAGGCCACACAGTGGTGGTGAATGGAGTTAAATCCATCTGGCGACCGGTCACAAATAATGTTCCCCAGGGGTCTATATCAGGACCCATCCTCTTTAATGTCTTTATTGGTGATTTGGATAAGGAAACTGAGTGTACCCTCAGTAAGTTTGCAAGCAACACCAAGTTGGGGGGTCAATCTGCCAGTTGATATGAAGGCCTTCCAGAGGGACCTGGACAGGTTGAATTGATGGGTAGAGGTCAATGGGATGAAGTTCAACAGGGCAAAGTACGGGGTCCTGCTCTTTGGTCATAACAACCCCAGGCAATGCTAAAAGCTTGGGGCAGGGTGGTTTGAAATCTGTACAGAGGTAAAGGATTTGAGCGTGTTAGTTGACACTCACCTGAACGTGAGCCAGCAGTGTGCCCATATGGCCAAGAAGGCCAGCAGCATCCTGGCTTGTATCAGGAATAGCGTAGTCAGCAGGACCAAGGAGGTGATCTTACCCCTGTACTCAGCTCTGGTGGGGCCACACCTCAAATACTGTGTTCAGTTTTGGGCCCCTCACTACAAGAAAGACATCAAGGCCCTGGAGCATGTCCAAAGAAGGGCAGTGAAGCCGACTAAGGGTCTGGAACACAAGTCTTAGGAAGACTGGCTGAGGGAACTGGGACTGTTCAGTCTGGAGAAGAAGAGGCTCAGGGGAGACCTTATTGCTCTCAACAACTACCTGAAAGGAGGTTGTGATGATCTGGGCGTCAGCCTCTTCTCACAGATAACTAGCGATAGAACAAGAGGGAATGGCTGCAAGTTGTGCCAGGGAAGGTTCAGGTTAGAAATTTGGAGACATTTCTTCTCAGAAAGAGTGGTTGGGCATTGGAACAGGTTTTCCAGGGAGGTGGTGGGGTCACCATCCCTCAGGGTGTTTAAGGAAAGGTTGGATGAGATACTTTGGGACATGGTTTAGGTAGAAATATAGGTCACAGGGGGATGGTTGGACTAGATGATTTGGAGGTCTTTTCCAACCTCAATGATTCTATGATTCTGTGTCTACTGAAAAAGGGCAAAGTGCTCTTCCTTGCAACACTTCTTCCTTCACTGGGATTACTCCTTTCACAAGTAGTATTGTCACATGTCTGAGTTTCCCAATAGCTTTTTTCCTGGAAGACTATGAAGTTTTCACTTAATTACTGTAGTGCATAGTGATTGTGTCAGAGCTGTAACTTTTCCCTAGCTGCCAAATATCTGCTATTGTCATATACATCCACAGGAGTTTGGCAATTCGGCTTACATAAAAGTGGAGTGAGTTGGATGCTTCCAGGAAATGCTGGCTCTGCAGCTGAAGCACAGAACACATTTGCCTTCACAGAGTCTTCCTGACAGGCCTCAACTTCCAGCGAGCATTGGAAATCCCAGACAGAGTCACGTTAACCCTGGTTTCAGTGAGATGGACTGGTGACTGATGAGCGTGCCTGATGACTTACTCTTTGCATATGTTGGCTGTTTTCTGTTTATCTTGATATAATTAACTGAACAGTCCCCATATTAGTTCATTTAGTGTCATGAGAACTGGTATCTTCCTCTTGTATCAGTTGCAGCTGTCCTTTCCTGATTTGACTCCAGTGCACACACTGTACTTCTTGCGGTGACTCATACAGTGAAAAATGTCATAACCACATGAAAACTCAGAAGTAACCTAGAGAAAGCACACAGATGCATTCAGATATGCGAACAGTAAATAATACTTAACACAGACCAAAAGCACATGGAAAGTCAAAAGGCCTCACTAACCGTGGTATTCATCCTCACTAACAGTAATTGACCTGACACATGTAGATCCTTCTGGCTGCAAATTATTCAAGGAAGGAGTTTGTAATGAGTCAGATTATGTTCACAAGAATTTGCAGCACAGTTTCTGTGAACCAAACTTAGACTTGTAATTGATTGTAAAGCTTGTATTATAAACAGTTAGATGTTTAAAACTTTGTCTCTTCAGTATCCATAGGAAATAATATACATTACAGTGGCCCAGGCACCATCAAAAATAAATCTGCCAAATTTTATCATCAATTTTTCTGGCCTGAATAGTTCACTTGTATATTCATATAGCAACAGGCATTAATTTAGAAGCTGAGGAGTAGCAGGTAATATATTTCTGCTTCAAATACAAAGCAGTCTCTCCACCATCATTCAGGCCTGGTTGCAGTACAGCTAGCTGCAGTGTGAAACCTCATTACAAACTATAGAGGGCAGGTGAGGATTGTAAAGCTGTACAAGGCTCATGCACTCGGTGTTCAAGTGCCTGCCACAACGCTTTTTCTTATACGGACCTAAGCCAGATATTTCTTCCAGACAGTCACTTGTGCTATCTCCCTTGGTTGAGAGATAGCTTTTTAAATTTCAGATGCATTAAGGAGTTCATACTTCAAGATAAGAACAAGGAAACATGGGTGAAAATTGTCTTTGTAGAAGGAGGGTAACATCAAATTTAACAACGAAAGTTATGTAAAAGAAATACTACTTTTTAAATGTTCTTCCCTTTATTTTGTTTTCTTGCCACCAGAACTGAGTTTGTGTCAACACTTCTCAAGGTGTTCATTCAACCATTCACGCCTGGCTGATGTACAGCATACAGTTTGTCTTGGTCTCATCAAGGTGTATTTTTTGTGCTGCCTCCATATTTAAGGACTGCAAACTTCAGAGGTCTACAGATAGATGCAATTAGGGCGCTGAGTGGGGAAGCAGCATTGTATACATTTACTCTGCTCTTTCCAAATGGCTAATGACAGGTGTTTTGGAATAATTGCAAACATTGTATTCAAGGGGGGCATAAAATCAGGCCGATCATTCAGGTCCCTATAAGCATTTAGCAAGATCACATTTAATTCAGTAAATAACTTCTTTCCAGTGTAGATTTGGAAAAATGTGCAGATGTTTAGATCTTTTAGATAAGCAGAAACTCTGATGCATAAACTAACTAGTGCAGTGGGTGGAACAAAATCCCAAAAGAGGGGCAAAAAGAAGTTAAAAGTATACAAAGGGATTTTTTAAGCCGGTATCACAGGGGAGTTGATAATGGTAATGGTTTATCTGTTTTTCTTCTACTGCATAATGTATTTTAACTAAGACCATAGCCAGGAAAAATCTGCCTAGTTTAGATATTTTTTTTAAAATGGTAACTTTCTAAAAAGTTTGAGGACGTTTATCATAGAATCATAGAATGGCATGGGTTGGAAGGGACCCCAAGGATTATAGAGCTCCAACCCCCCTGCCACAGGCAGGGTCAACAACTTCAGGCCTGGATCTACACAAAGTTGCCCAGGGCCCCATCCAACCTGGCCTTGAACACTTCCAAGGACAGGGCATCTACCACCTCTCTGGGCAGAAGAACCATAACCAGGTAAAAAGAAAGGTTTCCATCTATACTTTGGATTTAAAACTAAAAATTAAATTCAGTGAGTAAATCTTATATCCTTACTCTTTAAAATCCTTAAAAGGGGTGTGAAGAAAACAGTAATGATATCATAGTACCTAACCTTGGGTTTAAGATTTTCAGCTATGTGAGCGGAATATAACACCAACACAGGTATATGATCTTTTAAAAATGTTTCCTTTCTTAGTTTTTTTTGCTACCTCTGAAGTCTGTGATCATCAGATAAGAACATAATTCTGTGAAATAAACATGAACTGAATGACTGTTGTACAAAACATGGTTGGATTTACTACCCTGACAGATACAGTCTAACTTTGCTGAAGTTTATCCTCTAAGTGCAGCGTTTTCATATCAAATGAGTGTCCTTTTGATGTCTGGTGTCTATAAATGAATAGTTTTATTTACTAAACACAGACCAATGCATTTCTAGATGTGTAAATATAACTGTCTATTTATTGTGGGTGGTCAATTCCCATGAGTGAATTCTCAAAATCACAAGGGGATGTATTAAATCTTCAAGATGAGAACAAAGCTGGTTTCTTTCCCAGACTTTTCCTCTCATCACTGAGTCTGAAACATTAAGCTCCCGCACGTGTCCATTCCAGACTTGGTATATATACAGAAGGTCCCAGTGCTTTGAAAAAAGACATTTGGCAGCTACTAATACGTTAATCAATTGACTATTGGATTAGCCCAGCAGTTCCCCGGAGCAAGTGCATTATTTAGAACAGCAACTCAATTGCCAACTTACTTAATTTGCTTCTGTGAAAATTTCATAACCAATGCTATGAATATTTATCTGATTTTTCCCTCACAGAATTGATCAGTCCTCCAGGTTGAAGACACAGTTTTACTGATAGTTCATGGACCTGGGGGTATGGGGTTATTTTATGAGACATGATGTATTTACAAGCAGGACTAAAACCAACCTTTTCCATCCTTAGCCCTTCCTGAGATTTAGACATAACAGCCCGACTAAATTGGTACCCTTTGAGCTTACATTTTGTATTTGTCCTTTGTGTTTAATGCCTTATATTCCTGAGTGCAAACAGAAGTCTGTACACCAAAGCCAGTGTTTGACTTGGTCTGGAAGTTTTCCTGGATAGAAAGCAGGGTTGAAAATTCAGGACCAGGGGCTTAGCTTTTTCTAGACAGTAGATTGCTAATTTTGTTTATTTCATTTTGTGGAATTCTAATGGTAATGTGACTTCTTTTCTCTGACAACTGGGTTAAAAAAATTACAGAAAAACTCGATTTAACCTATTTCAGTAGTGTTTCTGATTGTAATTCAAGGAATGTAGGCACTGAACTTCAAAATAATTTTAGATGCTACAGTTCTTTTTGTACCTTAAAACCACTTAATTTAAATTTTTTTTATCGAAAGAATTAGCTCAGTTCTCCCTGCTTTTATTTTTATCTAGAAAGATTAGTTTATCCCTGTTAGAGTCACAGTTATGAAAGCTAGTGGAAAACTGCCTTAAGAAACCTCAATATAGTGTTTTAGAGTAAACCTTATGGTATGTTCTCTGCCCTTGGGATTTCCATGAGTGTAGGGAACACTATCTTAAGCAAAACAGTATTTGCTTCTGCAGCTTTCTGAATCACTTTGAGATTTAAAAGGATCGAAGTATGGTCCAGTGTTACTGTATGTATGTGTCAGGCTGGTCTTTATGCAGAAACAGTGCAGAGACGATTATTTTGAGATCCCTGAGGTTGTCTCTGTATGGAAACCAGACAAGAACCAACCTTCAAGGTTATCAAGATCACTGATGGGAAACGAAACAAAGGCTACTTTATTTTAGTATTAGCTTTTAGTTGCCTGGCTGGGAGATTAAGCAAAGCAAACTTCTAAATACTTGGGTGCTTCCCTTGACATATTTGCTGTGGCATACCGTTGAACAGCAGAGTAAAAACTTTCCCTGTAACCCAAACCATTGAAAAGCTTCTGTCTTTATGATAGGTGAAAGTTACATGGCTGAGGAGCAGGCCACAGTGAGGGTGAAAATAGGGAGTTAAAATTGAAGGCATAGAAACCTTTTCTCCTTCCCATAAAGGTTACATAAAACTGGCACACAACCCCCCCCACCCCCACTCAAACATCCAAAATAATGCAAGAAAGGCAACAGGGAAGAAACGTACAGGCAAGTTCTGACAGAGAATTAAATTGTGTGCCTGAGATTGTGAGGTATCAGGATATTTTCTCTATTATAAACACCTGACTGACAAACTTAATTCCCAGAATTAGGATTTGCTAGGGAGAGAAGTACCATGCAATGAGTATCATTCCTTAGGCTTGGCCAGTCACATGGTTGCTGAGTTGCTAATAGATCTGTGCCCAGTGACACAGAACCTGAGACTCAGATAACTGGCATGTCAGGAGGGAAAGGTTCTCTGTATCTCCTCCTTACAGATCTTAATTAGGAAGTACCAGACTCTGTACTTTGTTCACACCAATCAGTTTCCTACTCCACAAGATGTCAGTGGGACAGCCTGGGAATAAAGCATCGGGTAATGAGGAATACTGTTGAGCTGCATGGTGCTCCTGGTCGTTAGCTGAGTGATCCCTTTAAAGAAATTGTTTTACAGGCATGCTTTTGTTTTACCCTGTTGCCTATTTAAGTTGTGTTCTTGATCAGCCTCTTCAAATCAAGCATGGTCTCATAAGTTTGCAAAGAAGGGTGAATGCCTTAACCTGGAAATTGCACCAAAAATTTTGTAGTTCAAATGAACCAGTATAAAATGGGATGTCATTTTTTACGTGTCGGAGTGAAGCTTTTTTCTTAGGCATGAACCTGTGGATAAATGACATATAGGCCATGTGTGATCACCTTCTGTTTTTTAGCCTGCTTTTTTATTTCCAGCTGAGTGCATGGGTGAGCTGTAACAGTGTTGCCACCATAGGATTTGTCTCCCCAGCAGTTTGAACTGTAAGTGAAAATTATATGGTTCCTGTCTGGTGAAAAGTTCATTTTGTTCTGTGGTCTGCACCTATTTGCAAATATTACCTGGGAGCTTGGTGATGTGTATTATATCTTCAGAGAAATCATTAAATCTAAGACACTAATTAGATATTTAAAACTTTTTAGCAGCAGCATTGAGATACCCTAGGTTATACAAGGAAAACTGGGGAAGGCAAGGGGAGGCATTATGCCATTTCACTTCAGATCTTAAAAATGAAATTAAACCACATGAAAATAAGAAATTACTTATCACCTCTACCTTCAAAGTGGAGAAATAGACAGAGGTAGAATCAGATTTTCAGAAATTTAAAAAATAGATATATGTCCAAATTTCAATGACAGCTAATAAAACTTAAATATTTAATTTCCAAGTTCGCTTCAGAAAACCTCTCCCTAAATGACTTCCCTGACTCTGTTTGGCCATGACAGAGCCAAGAATCAAGAGCTGAACTTTGGCGACTCTGATTAGATTAACCATTTTTGGTCAACACCTTACTGCTAGTCAAGACCAAAGCCCTGATAGGGGCTAGCTCACTGCAGGCAAAGAGAAGAGATGTGTCACCAAACTGGTGGGTAAAGGCTGTGTCACTCTCTTATGACTGATAGGGCTCTCTTTAGGGAAAATTACTCTGGAGAAATTTCTTGGCTTGCTGATGCCTCCCACCCCAACCCCAAATACCACAAAACTAAAACTTGCAAAATGTTCTGGACAAAGTAAAAATTAATTTTTAAAAAAGGACAACCTCCAAGCACTTTTTAATCCCCAAAACATTTTAAGGTGCCAATCTCTGATTTGCCGAGTTTTCAAATGTCCAGAAAGGAACCATTCCTTTTTACTCATAAAATCTCATAAAGTGCAGAGATACCCACACTAAGATCTAGGATATGTCCTCCAAGCCCTATTTCATAAGTAGATTTTTATTCAACATGCCAGAGCTTTTATTTTGTTGTGGTCTGAGTAATACAGAGATATATTAACCTTATTGATTTACTGATTTATTTTCAGTGTTCTTTCCTGTATTACATTAAGGAAAAATCTTTTTTTCAGTCATGACATAAAGGCAGTCCCTGCTTTGGCAAGCCTACAATTGATTTAAGGAAAGAGTAATGAGAAGGAAAACACTCTGGGAAGTCAGAGCATTTAGTTGTTTCTTCTTTTATAATTTGGATGCTCAGATGCTCACAACACACTCTAAAACCATTCAGAGACATTAAAAACAAGTATCAATCCTACCCAGCCCTGGACAGGAACCTGAGCCAATAGTCAAGCCTTGCACTGTAACAGGAGAATCAGTAAATTTTGGCTCTGTTAAGTTTTCGCTCCAGTGAATCCCAAGTTAAGGGAACATTGCTGTCAGTCCTTTGCTTTCCAGCTGCACAGCTCACTTCACAGACAATACCCTGAGAAAACCTGATTAACCATAGTTGCTGTGGTACCTAAAAAAGGCAAAGCCATTTCACAAATAGCTATGCTGCCGAGAAACTGAAGAACTACAGATCAAGTTCAAGAACTCAGTTGCCACCAAATGTGATTGGTTTATACTCTAGTACCAGGTACCTCTCTTTTCCACTTAGATAAAGTAACATTTTTGTGTCAGTAATTGTATTGAAGCTGGAAGGATGCTTGTTTTTATACCCCTACTTAAACACCAGCCTTTGAATATCTCAGTTCCTTGTGCAAGGATAAGCAGACCTGTGAGGAGATGTAGAAATATCTTCCCAGTGCTCAGGGCACTTAGCAGCTGGTGTTGAGCCAAGCTGTTTTAGGGAAGCTGGTGTTGATTCAGATGGGGGCTGGGAGGAGGATTTGAGCCCCAGATCTGACTCATTACTGAAGAATTTGTGAGACTTTGAGGTTACTGATAGTAGAAGTGTGCTCATGGTTGGACATCTTGGATGTAGAAATGAATGACTCTCAGGCTTTTTGATAGTCTACATTGAGTGACAAAGACTTTTCTTTATAGAGGGTGAGTTTATATTAGCGTGTGTAGAGTAAGCACAAAGACCACTGTGGAACATTTTGCAGTGTCAAAAAGTGGTGTGTTTGTGTTTATAGATAAAACTGCATTCCTCTGCAGTCATAAAAGTAGATTTGAGGACTTACATTCTGGAAGTAGGAAATGGATGAACTGTAGCCTGAAGTCTCTTCCTTTAAGATGATCCCTGGAGGGCTAGTGCTGCCTCCTGTAATATTCCCCATATAGACTTTGATGGATGTGCATATTGAGACATATTTGCAGAACTGATTGAAGGGATTGCAAACCCAACTGCTAGTTCCCTATTCGTTCATAGCCTTTGGATTTGTTGATATGTGGTGTGGTCTGGGGTGCTTGTGCTCTCATGAATTTAGCTCTGTGGACAATAAGATTATTTCAGTCGGCAAAGCAAATTCAGAGGAACTGGGTGGGCCTTTCATGTTCAGATCTAAAAATGTAAAGTTGGCAAGTGTGTGTTTGAATTTTATTTCTGTGTAATTCTTCCAGAAAGTGATGACAAAGAGTGATCACACAGACAATTCCTTACTGGTAGTTGCCTTTGGTGGGTTGAGAACATGCCAGACTCACGTTCAAGTCGTATCGCAGAGTGCCTTACCTATCACAGTCTTTCACTTTCAGGTTCCGTCCTGGCTGGAGGCTGGAAGTGTGTTAAAAACTGGATACTTGGATTTTCTGTACAGTCTGTTGTGCTTCTGAAGAAAATTCAGCCAGCGCTTTAGGAAAAGTCTTTGGGTATAAATTTTCACAGGAAATTGTATTAACATTCTGAGGTTGCATGTATTTGTCCTATTGGGTTGACAACTTGGCAAGCAGTTTAATACATGTTTTTTCTTCATTCAGGTTTCATTAGTAAGTTAGCCATTGTTTTGTATGTTTTTGCTATGTTATATCCATTTCTTTTTGTGCATTTAAAGAGAGTAGATAATTATTCCCCTTTCATTGTTAACACTACAAATGAATTGGAGAAGAGCAGGTGGTGTTAGATATGACATGGGACTTCTTGGGGCTGTTCTTGTAGTAGTGAATTTCACATATCAAACTGGAAATTTTGAAACTTTCCCCATTCTCTAACCTTTAGAAATTGAAAGGATTTAATATGGTCTGAAGACTGATAAATCAAATAGAAAGTCACAGTTGGGTCTTTGGATGCAGGTTTCTTTGATCTTCTTTTCTGTGGTTGTTCGGACATTTTTAGATGTTGTAAAACTTCTCTTTTGCCTTCTAGGTCCTAGCATACAAGGGAGTCAACGGGGAGCAAGAGAATCAGCTAATTTATTTTCAGACTTAAACAAAAATGTTCTTCTCTAATAACAACTGAAGAGAAGAAACAGCACTGCTAGGGCAGTGCTTATAGTACACTGCGTCTTGCAAGTGTTTAGAGTGCAAGTTTGGCAGAGAGATCTACTATATATATAGACACTGTGGCAGGGGAGTCAGCTTTGATTAATGGAGGCCTCTGAGCTTAAGACATATTTTAGTGGGGATTTTTCTTAAAACACCTCTGTAGTCAGGTGATCACGAGAGAATCTACATTTGTCTGCTTAAATGCTTCCATCTCTTGCTTTTAAATGACTGAGACTATGTGCACTCAAAAGGTTCAAAATAAAAGTTGACAACGTGACTGTGTGTTGTGAAGAAAACCAAATGTGCTATCTTTTTTAAATCAAATGATTTTCTAAAGACTTGGAGTTGAATATCTTGGATGAGTGTTTCATAGAAATCTTGCTAGTACATGTAGGCTCTTCCTAAGAATAGCATGTCTGTCATATATGACTTAAAGGCTTAAACTACAATTACAATTGATTACAAATGTTCCCATGCTTATATTTGGTTTCACCTTCCTGAAAGAGGGAACTAGACCCCTAGAAAGGCTTCCAGCCTTTCTCCTCCACTGCCGTCCCATGTCCTAACCTCAGTTTGTCTCTGAGGCAATGAGGAAGGGTGACAATTACAAGCTGGCCATTACCTCCTGCAACATGACTGTGCTAGTTTGCTAAGAGCATGTGTCACCCTTTACTAAAGAGTTTGGAAACCCAAACCTGCCACTTCCACTTGCCTTGCAGTTCCAAAGCAGGGAGAGCTCTTCTCAACATCAGTAGAAACACAGCCTGTAAAAGGCATGACAATAGGTCCCCAGACCTCCTCTCTCTCTCCTTTGTTTACTATCAGCACAAAATAATGTCCACACGAATTTTTTCCCATCTGTTTTCTCTAAAAGATATACTGGCATTTCCAAGCAAGAACAAGCTTCTTTGTTTCTAAATACCATCAAGGCTGCTTAGAAGGCAGATACTTTTATTAAATGCAGCTGGTCAGGTGTGTCTTTCAACAATCTCTGGGAAGGGGTTGCAGTAGGAACAACCAAGAACTGTTATCTATAGTAAAACTATGGTAAGAACTCTTACCTGTAATAAATAAAAGCTCTGTTATAGAGAGGCTGTGGGACAACACTAGAATTGTCCTTTGAACATACTTTGTGCCTTTACCCCTTGAACAACTTTAAGGTTTGAGGTAATTTATACAATATACCACTGAGTCAGTAAAGATATTTTCTGGGTGCCAGAAGCCAGGAAGCCAGGGCACTGCTGCTTCCAGGTTGATGCATCTCACTTCTAACGAAACCTAAATTTCCTGGACACAATGCCACAGAGACACTGCTGGGTGTGAGTCTCTAGCCAGAGTTGCTTCAGACTTGAGGCACCCCATTGCAAGGTGTGGTGGTGGCACATCCTTACACAACTGTGGATGTTGCAGCGCCTATATTTTACAAACCTTGACTCCGAACAGAGAATGCAAAACGCATCATGTAGGAGATCTGGCCCTATAAAAAGTGAGGGAAAATGATGGGGTGGCTTAAGAAAGCAATACAAGAAATATAACTCATCCCTGAGGGCAAGGTTCGCCAGTGCCATTTGAAAGACCCAGGTTGGGCTCACCCTTTTTGAAGAGGCAGTAACAGTGAACTGGCCATATCTATTAAAATAAACTCTGAGTCAAAATGTTTGCCTGGCAAGCAGGAAGCTGTATTCCAAATCTTTCACAGCTGAATGGATGTGAGCCCAACTTTTGGCCCTCGTTGCTTGACTCTGGAATACACCCTGTGAGCAAGGACTCTTCAGCGGCAGGATCAAGGGCTCTGTCCAGTTTATAGCTGAATCTTGAAGAACATTAATGCAAAATAGGTTTAAACTCAGTTTTCTCAGGGTGTCATCAGAGTGGGTGCCCAAATCACCACAGGTTTTTGTCACATGGGAAGTCAATGAAGAGAGTGGTTTCTCTGTAGCATTTAGAGCAAAGCATTAATTTTCTGGAAATGATCCAAGACTGGCTGTTAACCAACCTGATGTGAGGTGCCAAAACCCTGGAGAAACCCATCGTGTCTCTTCTGTGCATACCTTGGGCAGAACATACACTGAACAAATCACAAGAAACTCCCTGACCATGGAGATACAGTGGCCATTGTGAAGCCTATTTTGAGATTCTTTCCAGGCTTTGCAAAAAGTCCACCACAGGAGCAGGGAGTGGATTCTCCTTGGGAGGGGCAAAGCCGGAAATCCACCAGGACTTTGGCATCATTAATTTAAAATTATATCACTTTTGAAGAACTATTTAATAGATTAAATCTTTTTGTTGAGTTTCCTCAAGATAGGATTTGCTTATCAGAATTTTTTTTTATTACGGTACTTCTAGAATAAGTCTATTATATGGTATCTTATTAGTCATAATGGACTTTAGCCATTTCAGAATAATGCACTAAATTGATCCCAGGTGGCACAAATAAATGGTCTGGCTGGTGGTGGCAAGATTTCTGTTCACAGATATTAACCTTGTGAAATAGTTGAGGAAATGTTAGGCAAATTCGAAAGAGCATAGATTATTTAGGTAGCTGGGCAAAGTGCAAACATTATGCTACATAGTCTGGAAGTTAGAGAAGATGAGTTGAATCAAAGTGTGTTCAGAAAAAGGAGGCAGAGATTATTTTAAGAAAAAATTCTGAATTTTCCCTTCCCATATGAAGCAGGCAAATAAAGCAGCTTAAATTTGCTAAGAATTTGTGGATGCAAATCCTGTTTACTTTGAGTTCATCTGCAATACTGGGGAATATTCCTGATCACCGTAGGGTAATCCTGAGTCTATAAATTTCCAGGACATCCCATCACTTTTGTTGAATGGGTGCAAAGAACAAATACAAGCTCAGCCTGACTATCCCTGAAAGTCTGTCAGAAACCGCAAGAATCACCAGCAAACAGGAACCACTCTGATAACAGCCTAGGAGAAAAACGTGGGTGTTTCAGTAACTTTTCCCTTTTTTGACCTTTCTTGCAATCCTCTTACTCCAATACCCCTTCCTATTTGACACTGATCTTCTTGGTATACATAAACCATAAAATGTCCTGGACAAGGACTGCGTGCTCACCAGGTATCGTATCAGCTCAGCACAGCATATCCCATCTCAGCATCCTGCAACAACAAGATTTAGAACTTAAGTAAAGTGATTTCATTTTCTGTTAGAGGATTTATTAAAAACCAGCACAATTATGTAGCTAAACAGTGCTACTCATTCACACTAGAAAAGAAATTAGCTACTGGAATAATTGAAATCAAATATCAGTGACCATACTCTGATACAAGCCTTTTAGTGTATGAGAAATTAGCTGATTCATATTTTGTTTACCACTGTGACATTTTTAATATGGACTAAATATTTACCTCCCCTAAAATTCTGAAGGCTTAGTTACAAGATGTAAGCACCTGGACATAAAATAAGGATTCCTAGCATTTGAATGTTAATATATAACACAAACTGATTGCTTATAATGCAGCAAAAATAATTAAAAGGGAATTTAGAAGACACGTTAGTTTGACATTGGAGAAGCCTGAAGTATGTAAAAAAAAGAAAGAAAATGAGAACAAGGTGAACATGAAGAGGGGACAAATGGTGGGAAATTTTCTTGTTCCTCCAGTTTCTAATGTTCTTATGTGAAACCTGATTATAATCTATTTACTTCCTTATATCATGTTTGATGTTAATACTGGTACTAGTTTACTAGAGGCTTGAGCAAGTACCTTGTTATTGAGCAAGTTCTTATTCATAAAGAAATAAAGGGGATCCAAAGTTTGTGAAACAAAGAATGTTTCATGGATGAAAAAGAGTAGCTAAGGTACAAGATATGATCCTTGGTGTGATAATTCAATGTAATCTGGCATTATCCTGGCAGTGAACTTTTTCATCAGCCAGACACACATTTAGTTACCTCACAAGTCCTGTGAAGTGACAAACTAGAAAACCAAGCAGAAGGCAATCGCTCTAAAAGCAATGTGCTAATCATCAAAACAGTCTGATTTACCATAAGCCATTAAAATGTTTTTAGGATGAGGGTTGTTTGTGGGAAAAATCTCTCTTAGCAGGGTAGCCTCTGTGCCCCCGTGGTTGAGATCAGGAAACAGAATGTTTCTGCCTTTCGCTATGGGACTGGAAAAAAGACTTATTACCATTGACACAACAACTTCTGCCACATTAGCACAAGATGTTCTTAAATGAAAGAAAAAATTAGATTCAATATGCCTACAACAGGAAGCTCTTATCATTGCAGTTTCAAATGATTTTATTTCTGTGGTTGGGAGATATGTATTTCAGATGGAAACTCGTTTTCATTTCATTTTGCCTTTTACTTTGTCATTTTTAAAGTCAATAGGACTGAAGCTGCTGTTATACTAATGTGTTGTTTTCCTAATAGCAACTATTGTCAAGAATTTATTCCGGTATACTTTAGACTGAAGTTTCCAAAACCAAAGCAGTTCAGAATGACTGCTGGGATGACATAAAACCATGACTCCATACAACAAGCCCTTCCATGATGTTTTTCCAGCAGTTTGCTAGGTTTTTTTGGGGAAGGGGTGGGGGGAGAATGTCTGTTTTGCAACCTGATAATTTTGTTAACACCCTTGCTGTTCAGAAAGAAAGGCAAAACCAATATTAGCTTTTATTTTTTGTGTTTGCAACTGTTGTATCATTGTGACTGATGGGCAGAATATGTATGCAAACCAACCAAAATGATTGCCTTGCTCAGCTCTTAGGATCCTGATGTGGAAACAGCTCTTTCACGGATGCCGGGAAGAAAATACAGGGAGATAATGTATGTGAAACAGCAAAAGTATCAGATGACATATCAGTAATCTGTTCAGATCACAGTAATATCCTTTCATTAAATATATTCCAAATTACCACTGTCTTCCTGGAGAATTAAATAATAGCTCTGGACAACATCTAGATCCCATTGAACAAAAGTCATAGTACATGACTGCCAAGTTTTAATATTTCTGGGGTGGTTTACATGGTTTAAACTCTGATACATACATTAAACTTCATCTTCCACACATAACACAATACTCACGCAAAACAAGAACCTTCATGATTTAAGAACTGGTCTTTAACATCTGCAGAAAATCTGATTTAAAGTATCTTGCCTACAAACACTGGATAATTTTGAGCTTAACTTGATTTAACACTGGATAATTTTGAGCTTAACTTGATTTGCTGTGTGAAGGACGTTAAATGTGTAACTAGTATAGTGCGACAATTCAGATCAGCAATTGGTAAGAAGACATCTGGTTACTGAGCAAAATACCATAAAAGATAGCTGCATACTGCCTTATCAGAATTACAGAGATGCTGGAAAATGTCAGCAACAGGCTGAAGTTCAAAGCTCCCATTGATAATATTTTCAATTAATAAATCATTACTTAAATAGAAAACTACACCCCCTTTTTGTACTAAAGCAGCTTTTTCTTTTCACTGTTTGTTCTTTCATTTATTTACCCGTGACATTCTGATTGATATGATAATGCAGAAATAGCCTGGTCAGGTTACCACAAAGCCAAGGAGACCCTAGTGACAAAGCATGGGAAGTTTAGATCCTGACCGCAGGAAAACTGTAGCTGTGTAGGGACTGAACAGTGCTAATATGGATTTTAGTAGAAGTCTATGAAACAAACAAATAGACAAAACAATAACAACAAAAGAGTTTGTTTTAGGGTATTGCCAGGTGATATAATGGAACTGTTACTGACATAACTGTGAAAAATCAGGCTAGGTTGAAATTAGAAGCTATAACACATCTGAGAAATACACTCTTTTGGGACAAGGCAACAAGCCACGTGGCTTAGCAGCATCTAAGCGGAGAGATCTCATCTCTAATGCCTTCTATTTCTTCTAGTCATGCAGTTACCCAGGCTAATATAAGGAGAATACATAACTCACACAAGAGCTGGGTTGCGGTTATTTTGGTCATAACAACCCCAGGCAATGCTACAGGCCTGTGGCAGAGTGGCTTGAAATCTGCACAGAAGTAGAGGACCTAAGGCACTCCCCTAAATGTGAGCCAGCAGTGTGCCCATATGGCCAAGAAGGCCAGCGGCATCCTGGCTTGTATCAGGAATAGCGTAGTCAGCAGGACCAAGGAGGTGATCTTACCCCCGTACTCAGCTCTGGTGAGGCCACACCTCAAATACTGTGTTCAGTTTTGGGCCCCTCACTACAAGAAAGACATCAAGGCCCTGGAGCATGTCCAAAGAAGGGCAGTGAAGCCGACTAAGGGTCTGGAACACAAGTCTTAGGAAGACTGGCTGAGGGAACTGGGACTGTTCAGTCTGGAGAAGAAGAGGCTCAGGGGAGACCTTATTGCTCTCAACAACTACCTGAAAGGAGGTTGTGATGATCTGGGCGTCAGCCTCTTCTCACAGATAACTAGCGATAGAACAAGAGGGAATGGCTGCAAGTTGTGCCAGGGAAGGTTCAGGTTACAAATTTGGAGACATTTCTTCTCAGAAAGAGTGGTTGGGCATTGGAACGGGTTTCCTAGGGAGGTGGTGGAGTTATTGGGATGTTTAAGGAAAGGTTGGATGAGATACTTTGGGACATGGTTTAGGTAGAAATATAGGTCATAGGGGGATGGTTTGACTAGATGATGGTGTTTTCCAACCTTAATGATTCTGTGATTCTGCAATATTAATACCTGTTTATAAAATGCTCTGGGTTACCCAGAAGGGAGAAATTTTAGGAGAGCAAACCATTTCTATGTAAGATGATTTTGGGGAACATCTTTTGTCTGCTTCTGCTTTGGTTTAGAATCAATGCATGTCTCTAAACACCCATAGGCAAAGTATTTAAACCCCAGAACTAAACAGAATAACATTTTTCAGAACAGTTGCTGCAATTTTTAACAACATTTTACTTTAAAGATTAACAAGGTCAGATCTTTAAATGTTTGCTTGTTAAAAGGACAAGGTGCCCTCTTCAGCATCAGTAACAGACTTGGAAATGAAAGGGATAAAATAGAAACTTCTCTACCTTCCCTTGCTGAAGCTAGGGTGCAGAGTTGTTCAAATTAGCAGGGGCCCCTGAAAGTGTTGGCGATAGGAACCAGAGCATTTTATTTGGAGAGCTGATGGATGCTGCTTGCAGCCTATTGCTGGTGAATATTAGGCTTCTTACATCTGGGCATTGCACATAGACTTTATCAGAGGATTTCTCTGTATGAAACAACTGTTACCTTGGCTTTATGTTCCGGGGTTTGGAGTAGGACCTCTTGACCTAAAGCTCTAGAAGTGTTGAACTCTCCTCCTGGAGTAGCGATAGAACATGTTCCATGTAAAGCAGCACAGGGAGAATGATGGGCTGGTGATAGGTGCTCTATAAAACCGCAGACTAAAAACTGTGAATTTAGTATGGTTCTCCCAAGAGAAAGGAATTCCACTTTCCCTCTCTCCCACTCCTAACAAACCTCCACCTGTCCATTTATCAAGGATGGATAGATAATTTGATGGATAGATATTTGACCAATACTGTAGTGTATTGGTCAAATAGCAGTTAAAATTATGTAAGCATTCTTTTTTTTTTTTTTTAAATGAAAAATAAAACTTTGACGTAGTTTCCTCAGAAGCATGAACTCCAGGTATCTGGTAATTCTTTGAACATACATGGCCTTCCCTGCAATAATCCCACTTATCTAAAGTATAAACATTTGTCACAAAAAAATATGGTAAGATCTGTTTATTTATAGGGCACAACCTTCTCTCTTTGATGCCCATGAGGCACTTCCTTTTGGCCTGAACAGGACCTGGACTGTAGCCCTTAGGGGAATCACCTGTCCTCAGGTTTTACAGAAGGTGTGCTTAACAATGCATGAGGAAGGAGGTACTTAGAGCTGTTGTTTGTCTTTGTTCATTCTCCCAATGTGTAATGGCCAGGACATAGCTCCAGCTCTGTCTTCCATAGGTGTCTAACCAGCTGCTCTTTAAACTGACTGCAATTCAAATTTCTAACACCCTGGATGGGGCAGAGATCTGACTGCATGAATCTACTGGTGTCAGCAATGACTCCACTGCAACAGAGCAAAACCAGAGTCTCAGTTTCATAACAGCAGGCCTTATTTCTATGGCATTGATTTTTTGGTTTTTTGTGGGGTTTTGTTGTCTTACAAGCTCAGCTGAGCTGCCTTCCACTTTCAAAACTGACAGAGGAACAGGATGTCACTCATTTCTCTTGCCTGCAAAATAAGACCTCTGCACAGTTAAAAAAAGCTCAGCGAAAACCACAGACCACAGTTAGCAGCAATGAATTACTGAACCAGAAAATGCTTGCAGAGCCGACAGTGGGTTTTGTGTTAACAAGTACTTATTATCAGTTACATCAATCTAAACTATCATCATCTCTGTGCTACATCTAACAATCATGTTTCCTTACGTTGGCCATTATTCTGTAAGTATTTGCAAGATATGATTATCTGCATGCACACAAGTGGGCTCAGAAAAAGTTGTGATACAGTACTTAGAGATAAGCTTGAAAGCAGTGACTTTTGATACAAAATTATCAGTTTTAATAGTTCAACACAGATATCCAGCATATTTTTCCATGGTGCAGAAGGTCCCTTTAGGTAAACTCATTAAAGACACTGTTAACCACTGTATTTTATTGTAAATCAGAAGGTATTCATTTTTTAAATTACCCTTTTGCAACATAACAACAGTGTTTACAGGGTAACTTTCTACTGTGGCAGGAAGGTGACTAAGGTTTTAGTATTTTCTCATGCCAAAGACCATTCTGCTTTTAAAAGCTGTTTTATTTCTGCCTGTCAGCTGATTATACAAAGTTTAGACACATTGAACATAATTATCCCTGTAGATAGAATCATAGACTGTGTAAGGTTGGAAGGCACCTTTAGAGGTCATGTAGTCCAACCCACTGCAGTAAGCAGGGACATCTTGACTAAATCAGGTTGCTCAGAGCCCCATCAAGCCTGATCTTGGGTATCTCCAGGTATGAGGCCTCCACTACCTCTCTGGGCAACCTGTTCCAGTTATCCACCACCCTCATATTGAAGAACTTTTCACTAATATATAGTCTAAATCCCCCCTTTTCAAGCTTAAAACCATTATCCCTTGTCTTGTTGCTACATTCTCTCATGAACAGTTCTTCCCCAGATTTCCCACAGGCACTTTTCAGGTATTGGAAGGCCACTATAAGGTCCCCCTGGAGCTTTCTCCTCTCCAAGCTGTACAAGCCCATCTCTCTCAGCCCGTCCTCATAGGAGAGATTCTCCAGTCCTTTAATAATTTTTGTGGCACTCCTCAGGACATGTTCCAATAGTCCTTCTTGTGTTGAGGGCTCCAAAGCTGGACACAGTATTCTGGGTGGGGTGTTACCAGAGCAGAGCAGAGGGGCAGAATCACCTCTCTTGATCTGCTGGCCACACTTCTTTTGAGGATGCCCTGA
This sequence comes from Laterallus jamaicensis coturniculus, assembly GCA_022605575.1. NCBI lineage: Eukaryota > Metazoa > Chordata > Aves > Gruiformes > Rallidae > Laterallus > Laterallus jamaicensis. The sequence goes on along the minus strand of JAKCOX010000024.1, from coordinate 7,826,044 downwards.
ATGCAGTTGGCCTTCTGGGCTGCAGATGCACATTGGTGGCTCATGCCCAGCTTCTCATCCATGAGTACTCCCAAGTCCTTTTTCTCAGGGCTGCTTTCAAGCACATCATCTCCTAGCCTATGTGGATAACAGGTGTTGTCCTAACCCAGGGGCAGGACCCTGCACTTGGCTTTTTGAACTTCATGTGGTTCACCTGGGCCCACTTCTGCAGCCTATCCAGGTCCCTCTGGATGTCATCCTGTCCCTCTGGCACATTAACCTCACCACTCAGATTGGTGGTCATCAGTATATTTGCTGAAGGTACACTCAAATTCCACTGTCAGTATCATTAAACAGCAGATATTAAACAGCACCAGTCCCAGCACAGACCCCTGAGGAACATCACTTTTCACACTCTTCCATCTGGACTTGGAGCCATGTCCACCACTCTCTGGATGCGACCATCCAGACAATTCCTTCTGCACTGAATGGTCCACCCATCAAATCCGTATCTCTGCAACATTTTTGATTTTTGGAATCATCCAAGAGAATGATGTTGTGGGCCGCCATGTCATAGGCCTTGCAGAAGTCCAGACAGATAACATCAGTATCCCTTCCCTTGTCCACTCCTGCAGTTACTCCGTTGTAGAAGGCCACTAGATTGGTCAGGCAGGACCTGCCACTAATAAAGTCACGCTGACTGTCTCGAATCATGTCCCTGTCCTCCATGTCCCCCAGCACAGCTTCCAGGAGAATCTGCTCCATGACCTTACCTGGCACAGAGATGGAGTAAAAAGACATTCAGAGAAATGAACCAAGTTGTACAGAGGCAAATTGGCCACATGATTATCTCATTTCTGATACCTGACCTAGTACAATGAAGGGGTCAACTGTGTTTTGTATAAATGATTATATTCTTGGCTACACAGAATTTTTCAGTTGCTTATAAATGTAGGGTCTACCCAGACTTATGAGATTTTTCACAATTACAAGAGATTGAGGCATCACTCAAAGAGACACCATTCCTAAATATAACCCAACGTTTTAGGGAAGTAAACCCTTTTGCATTTATTTGTTTTTACAGGCACAGTTTTCAAATAAAAAACAACTGCCTCTGTTCCTTCTGATTTTTATCTGTTTTACAAATTAGAGTTCCTGTTAAAGATGTTTACCAGTAGTTGTATGATTCTCATAGAGTAAGAGAAAGCAACAATGCATCACTCTCTCTCTCACACACACACACAGACAGAGAATGTCAGGGGCAGGGAGGGACTAGTTCATCAACTAGATCATCTAGTCCAAACCCCTTGACAGAGCAGAATCACCTACATTAGGTCACACAGGAACATGTCCAGGTGGGTTTAGAATGAAGGTACCACTTAGAAAGATTTCAAGAGGTCATCTTTCTGTCCTGAGGCAAGATCAGCTAAACCATTCCTGATGTAGTAATGAAAAATCCCTGGCTCTGTTCTTACAGTTGTTGACAGAGAAGTTTGTGAAACTCTTGAAATAACCTGTTCCTAACCGCCACTACTGTCACAGAACATATCTTAGTGTCTAACTTAGATATACTAGCTGGCAATTTTAGCCCATTATTTTTTGCTTTATCCACACTGTATATTATTTCCTCCTGTTTTGCAACAGCCTTTTACATATTTGAAGGCTGCTGTCATGTCTCCCTGCAGTTTTTCTTCTCTTTAAGAATAAACAAATATGTTTTTTTCCTCAAGGTCATGTTCTCTAGACCTCTGACCTGTTTGTATCTCTCCTCCACACTCTCCACTTCATCTGCCTTCCTCTTGGGAAATGGTTGAGAACTTGCCTGCAGGCCATGAAGTGAAATGGATCATTCCCTCTGCCTCAGATATGAATCTTGTGTTTGGACATGTCAGTAAGTTTGGGGTTTTCTCCTGCTTTGTGCACCTTTTATGGAGGGTGTTAATAACCAATAACTTGCCTGAAAACCTGCAGTCTACTTTTCATTTCCCAAGTATTTCTACTATTAAATATTATTCTTGTATTAGTAACTTACATAAATGCGTGTGTCAAGAAGACATTTAATTTGAATCCTGGTTCTCAAAAAAACTGACACACTGTCTGGTATTAAATCACAGACAGTCTCCTTTGAAATTCCACCTCATACATAGCTACACAGTGTGACAGTAATTCCATGATAATTACACTATGAGCCTTCTAAGTAACACCAGCCTTTGCCTGTTGAAATATTGAATCTAAGTTTCTTACTAATGTAGGTGGTACAGGCAGAAGAGGTCCTTCAAAATTTAGTGTGGTATACACCTTTTCTAAAAAGCTGAGATTCTTTGTCATAGATACAAACAAGATTTGTTTGATTATTCTTTACAAATCAGCACTATCTATTATTTATTTCCTTATTATATTTTGGATACTCATTATAGATAAAATTTTTATTTTAACATTTTCCAAAGAATTTAAATTAGGCTGACCAGTCATCATTTTCCTATCTGCTCCCATCCCATTTTTCAAAACAGGCTATTCACTTGCTCTTTTCCATCATTTGGAACCTCACCCAGCCATAAATTGTTCCCTGAGTGCCCTGGGTTGATTTCACTGCCACCCAACCCAGTTCAAACATGTAGTCAATGTAAACAGACTCTTCTTTTTCTGACTTCTTCTTTTTTTGTCATTCTTACCCAGTTAGTCTTCTTAACTGAAAGCAGAACACACACTGGATGGTTTTTTTTTTCTTCCCTTCCTATTTTCTTACCAAGAATACCCTTTAATTTTTAATTTTGAGGAGAAACCACTAATCTCTACATCATCTCTAGAGAGGTCTCAAGCTAGAGCTAGTTCTATACACGTAATCAGTGTATCACGTTGGTTCCTGCAGTGCGGCTGATCTCTACTGGCATGAGCTCATGCTGGGGTCTGATGCACCAGAGATTTAGGTAACATAGTGGGAAGAAGACCATTTGCTTTCCCCTTCTCTCTGTCTATCTCCCTCTACCCCAAGTTCTTTCCAATTCTGAGACTCTTTTGCAATATTATTTCTCATTGTACACTAGGGATTGGTATGTCTTGAACATACATGCTTTGTTCTTGCGTACCTGTTCTCAGTCCTTACTTTAGCGCTGCAGTGCATCCTGTTTACCTGCACAGAGTAATTCTGAAATAATAGGATCAAAGAGTAATGCATGTGTGAAAGGAGATCTCTGGAGGGCTCTAACCCAACCTGTTGTTCAGAGCAGGGCCCACTTCAGCCAGATCAGTCTATTTAGGACCTTGTCTAGTTTTAAAAATCTCAAGGGACTCAGTGTCTGCAGCTTCTCTAGGCAGCTGATTCCAGCACTGAATCACTCTTACTGGGATTTTATTTTTCCTTTCCTTATGACTGGTTGGATTTTAACTTGCTGCCACTTGTGACCATAGTCTCTTGTTCTTTCTTTGTACAAATGTCAGTAGACAGGTCCTTGTTAACTTTTATTGTGTGTTCAGGGGTGTTAACATCTGTAAGGATATGCAGAGGTTAGGCTTGGTCTTTGTTGACTGGTTAATGATAATTTCTTTCCACTCTGTACTTTGGATAGTATTGACTTGGGTACTGGTGGATGTTTAAACCATCCCGCTAATATGGAAAAAAGTAAAAGGTGAGGAGGCATGATGTAGTAATACTTCTGGCTAGTGCTTCTGCAGAGGCAGAAGGATCAAAGTAGTTTTTCACTCTGAAAGTGAATATACACAATTCCCAGCTGAAGGTCCCCCCAAAATACCAAGTAGACCAGCACCAAAGCACACAAAAGCATAAAAAAATATATTGGGACACATGATCAGCCAATGCATTATGCACATTATATAATTTCACTAGGTATTTTACTGCAAATCTTTGGCAAGAAACTGAGCTAACAGAAGTGAGAATTGGGATGTAGAAATAAAAAAAGAACCCAGGGTGCTGAAAGGTTATATCACCTTTTCCTTCTATGAATTTGTTCTTCACTACATGAGTGTTCCTTTTTTTAACTCCCCACAAATGGTGGAACAGCAAGTACTAATGATGTAGGCTGCCTTTGTTAGATGAGAGGCTCTTAGCCTTAGAAAGAACATGCATGGCATTATGTCAGAACTGAGGTTAAAAGGCTAGTCACACATTCTCTCACGATCTTCCCAGGCACAGAGGTGAGACTGACATCTCTATGATACCAACAAGATCATAGCGCTCCAGGCATGTGAACATCTCCAATTCCTCTTCTTTAATTCCCCACATTACCTGCATTTGCATAGAGGCATTTAAGTTGGGCCCAAATTAAGCTGACTTGCTGACTGGAGTGGCTGAAATTTCATGGGTATTTTGGCTCTTCTGTAGCTGTTTATCCTTATTGCCTAGTAACTCACACTCTACAACCTCATACTTGGCAGAACATATGTGTATGTGCATACAAATATATATAGCCACTGTCAGAGGGTACTGACTGCAGCTTTAGAAAAAACCTGAATTCAATCTCTATGCATTAAGAAGCCCTTGGGCATCAGAATGCAGTGGTCCCTCGGGAACTATCATGTCCCGTGACTATCACCTTGCTGGGGAAAATTAAAAAAAAGAACAAATAAGGGCTGCTAAAATCCAAATCAGAAGGTTGCCTTGGTTGCAATTTAGCCCGACTCTGTCTTAGTGGTATAATATCCAAGACTGTTATCAGCTTCCATCACTATCAGTTCTTCTTACCTTTTTGACTCTTCAGGGTGTATACTGTGTGTCTTTCAGCTCTTAGCCATGAGCTATTTGTGTGCAACACAGATGAACAGGTATTTGTATTTGGTGTGACATCTTTGAAGGCCTTGTATAGTATGCATGTTTCAGGAACATAAACGTAAGAACGAAATAGCCATGGAACTCTGTTTTATACTACAAGCTTTTGAAATATGGGATTCCTGAGTGGTTATATTGTGTAAATAGGGTACAGGTAGATAACAAATAGCCAAATCTTAGATTAAGAAGCTTCCTTCTGATTCAAACGGGTATTAAAAAAGTAATACTTCCATTAAGTTGTTTTTTTTTTTAATTGCTGAAATTTATCATTTCAGCAAGGTTGAAGCATATGATTTGATTTTACCGATATTTCTGATTATTCCACGTGCTCATTTGTATCACTTCCATGGAAAATTCAACAAACAATGGAAAAACACAATTTCACATTTTCTGATGCAAGAATGCTTTAAAAACACTTAGTCAAATTCAATGAATTTTAAAGTGAAATATCCTAAGAGCACTTGGAAGTTTTTACTCATGCCATGGTCGTGCTTTTTAAACTTGCCACAGAGGCTTGGAAGAAGACCAAATAGACTGAGTTATAGTTGTATCATCTGTGATCCATCACAGGTAAACAGCTAACAAGAGAAATAATTAATCAAAAGTTTTTTTACATTTACCAAAACCTGTTGCTGTTATGCGGAAATAATGGCAGTTTCAACTGCTTCCTTTTTACAGAGCAGATTTTTCAACGTACATCTTCTGGTAAAGGTAAGGAATATATAAAAACTGTAAGGTGTTTGATCTCCCCAAATGAAATGCTAATACTTAAAATAACTGCATCGTATAACAAAAACCAATCCCAGTCTGCCTGGTAATTTTTTGCAAGCATATTTTATAGCAAGCCAGACTATCAAAGTGCCAGAAAATTAATTTCTGAACACTGTTGCCCAGACTCCTGATAACCAATTGAAGATAAGCATGTTAAAAAGTGTGTGGACGTGCATATCTGCACGCACAAATGATTCTAGTGGAAGTGTGGCACGTTGTTTGACATTAATCTCAAAACAAAGATACCTGCTTCATTTCTACAAAACTAGTAAGCAAGCCTTTCAACTTGCTTTCTATTTCAAACAACATGTCAGATGTTACTCCTTTCCTGCTGGAAATGGAAGGGACCTCATTAGCTTCTTTGGAAAAGTGAGTGTGTGCTTGTCTCATAAGCTGCATTTCCAACAGTGGCCATTACTCACATTGTCCAAACATGCTGAAAAAGAGATGTCAGTGTATAGGTCTGTTCTTTATACTCAGGTGTCACTGAATGACTTCCATGTTCTGTGGCATGAATTCACCCAAAGCTTTTCAGCTGGTACTGGCCAGGATCAGACTAACAATATTCTTACTCCTGCCTTGATCTACATTCCTCCTACAGATTTTCTGAGGAATTCAGATTGCTATTTTCTGATGCATTTCTCAAATGATGGTGCATATGGAAACCAGCCCTTTCACTCTCAGAATGACACAGAAACACAAGATTATTGACATGACAAATTGGAATCTAGTTTCTGGCTGTAGTTAGGAGTGTCTTCTGCATACTTAACTGGTCTTTTTATTAACAATCATTTACTTGTAGAAGTCTGACTTAGGAAATGCTCTAAGGAAGAAAAAGAACATGAAAAATAAATGCTAAAACCTTTGGATGGAGGAGTTGCGAGAAGTCTTTAAAATAAACCAACAAAAAAACCCAAAACCCAACAGACTGAGAAATGCTACAGAAAACCATTAGGCATAAAATGAAAATACATTTCTAGAAGGGATGACTAAACAGAAAACAAGCTACAAATTTCAGGAAAGGTTAAAAGAAGGCGAAGACTCCTTCAACAAACAGTAGCTTGTGCAGACAGGGAAATCATGGAGATCTGCTTTGACCAAAGACAAATGCAGGAAAGAAGGAAATAAAATACCAAAAGCTTTGCCAAAATGTTGCTCAACTTCTTGTAATTTGGGGGCTTGACTTGCAAAATATCAGGTCAGTTGAACAACTTTTTTTTCCCCCTCCAAGAACTGTAAAAAGGAACCACAGCAAAAAGGAATGAATAGAGCTTAACTCTAGAGTTTGGATGTAAATCAGGATGTGGTGAGGTCTGTTTATCAGTCTCGGATGTCTGATGTTCTCATATTGCATTAAGGATATACTTGAAGTAGCTACCATGTAAAGATTGTGCAATGGCCTGTATGAAGTGACCTTGGCAATCTCCATCCCATTCCTGTTAGGCCTTTATCAAAAACTCCCTTTGTCCCATTTGTTACTTAGTGGAACCAGCTCGGATCTCTAGAGGTCCCTTACAACCCCTACAATTCTGTGATTCTGTGTATTTCTCACATCAGTTCTTCTTCCCCTACTATCAAATGTGGGCTAGCTACTTTTGAGAAGGGCATTACCCGGGGCATAGATTGATACCTGCTCAATTTGCTTCAACACATTGAAGAAGATGTAAGGAAATGTTGAGTGAGAGTCTGTTGGGAGAATGTATCAAAGAAAGCAGCAGTGATCTGATGGTAATGAGGCCAGGTATAAATTTTCTTTTTTATTCTGAGCTTACTTGTAAAGCAAAGAAGACAGATAACTTAAAAAGCTCTTCTGTGGTTTGCCATATCTGTCCTTTTTGATCAGGATAATATCAGAATTAGGCGTGCTAACTAAAAAGAAATGTTACTTTCAGAGATTTGTGGGGTTTTGTTGAGAATAGTTTTTTTCTGAGTTGAACACCAAGACTTATTTTAGACTAATTAGCAGCACTGCTAACAGAGGAACATTTCTGGTTCATTCAAAATCTTCAGAAAATCTGAAGAAAAAGCTTCTCAAAGTTCAAAGAAAGGTGGAAAATCTTGTTTACTAATTTAAAAACTAAAGAGAGAATAGGAAGAAACAGAAGTTAGAAAAAATGTTGAACTTCATTGCCGCTGATTCAAAAGACAGTTGTTTCTATGGCAAATAATAAAGAAGGTTCTGCACAAGAATAGATTTACATGGGGAGTTAGTTGGTAAACTTCTGTTGCAAAATATCTGTCTATGTATTTATAATGCTGGGAGCTCATTAGTGTCTCAGAACTTCATCATATTAATAAATTTATGCCCACAAATCCACTTTGTCAATAAGATTTATTCCTCTTTCATAGATAACATAGATTACATGCTCTAGCTAAATGCACACAGCACTACTGAAAGTGACCAAGAAGCAGGCTCTGAGAGCCTTGCTATCAGTCCTGAGTGCTTTGACATAAATCAATCATTCTACTCTTCCTCAGAGCAAAATGTTTGCTTGAAAAAGGCTGCAATAGTACAAAGCACTCTTGGGGGGAAAAAAAAAGGTAGTAATTTGTCATGAAAACCACAGAGAGGGTGCTGAAATGCTACGAAATGCAAAATGGGCAACTATATCTGATATGCAATGAGTTTCCTACACCAGAGGCTGATCAGCATCAGACCTACATCTTCCAACTTGTTTGTGTAAGAGCAGACGATAGTTTTATTCATTTATAAATCAGCTTTATTTTTAAGAAGCTGCCTGCTGTCAGTCAGAATGGCAAAATATATGACCAAATGCGGTATGGTTAGAAAAGTTGTTATTTGGAGCTCACCTGTCTCTCAGTGGTTTCCTTCATAATATTGTTTCGCAAAGAAAAGAAAAGAAAGGCCTTAACACATGACTTTCAGGTCGTGTGTGCTTGGCAAAACCCCCAAACAAGGGGGACAGCAGCTTCTTCCTGCAAAATTCAGGACATTCCTGACATGTTTAAACCCTTTTTACCAGTCAAATGCAGTTGATAAATCCCTGATGGACTAGGGCCATCCTGTACTCAGACAGCTTTCTAAGCACTGTACAGAGTGCAAATTTAAAATTCTCAGGAGGAAGAAAGAGTTTTTATTACTGAAGTTTTAAAAATACGAATCTTCTAGTAGACCTGACTGCAATATCAGGAGAAGACAAATGTCAAACTGAGATGTAACTTTATGGATGCTAATAAGCTAAAGGATTTGTAATGTGTGTGATTTGAACCACACACTATGCAATGTCAGAAAAATGGAAGACTAGAAATTAGCTTACTGAAAGTGTCAAAAATTGTTGTTAAGAAATCTTCAGTGAATAGAGAGGTGCTCCAAGTGGGACTACAGATCCAGATGTTAGTTCTAGAATTGTTCCAGACATATGCTTCCATAAGATGGAAGTACATATGGAAATGATAGAAAATAGGTCATAAGCTCTCAAGAAGTCACTACTGCTAAGCCAAAACCAGTGTGCTGATGCTGCTCCCTACAGCTGCTGCCCAAACTGCTCTATACACAGGCACCCTCCTCTGCTCAACACACCTCAGCCTCCATAGGCAACATATTCTGGTGCTGCAAGGGGTTCATGGTGCTTGGTCCTATGTGAAGCCAATAAGATATTATTCCCCTCCTTCTGGCTTTTCCATTTCTGAAGACTGGTATGACTTAGTTCTCTGGTCTTCTATTTTCTAGACCGAATAGTGTTGACATTTTCAAATTCAGCACATAAATCGTATTTCTAGATATTTTGGGGTTTCAGTCCAATTTTTCCCTTCTCTAGACTCTTTTCATTTGCTCCACATTTGTTTGACAAGGGGAGGAAGGAAGAGGAAGATGGAAATTCCCTAGATTTCCCCAATACAGACGAGACATTTGAGGTGGAGCTTTACCAAGGCCAAGAAAAAGTACTTTGTGAGTCTTACAGTTTTCCTATTCATAGAGCCACTGTTTGCCTTTTTCACAAGAGCATGACAGTGTTGATTCATGTCTATTTACCATCTGTTCTAATGCTCAGACCCTTTTCTTCTAGACCGTTCCCTAGACCACTGTAGTCCACCTTGAACTGGTACAGTTACTCTTGACAAAGGAGGTCTTGTATTTGAACTAAATTCATTGTATCTTATTTTCCTTGCTCAGGACATACTGCTTTAAATTACCAAGGTAATTTTTCATTCTAATACTGGCTGTCCCTCTTGGAGATCTTGATGGGAACAAAATAATTCATAAGGAAGAGCACAGTGTTATAGTCTTTGGGATTTTTTTTCCCTCATGTATATGAATTTTCCCTCATCTATATGATTAGATTAAGCACACATAGGTCTAGCAACAACACCAGCTGCATAGACTCCTTCTGTATTACTAAATTCCAGCACATGTTACCTACATTTGTGTTGTGCGTGTATTGGGTCTGACTCTGTATCAGCTACTGACCAGTATCCATGGATCATCTGAGGGGATAATCAGAACTGTGCCAGAATGATTTAATTGTCTGGTTAATAAGTTCCCAGAGGCCTGGGAACCTCCTCTGTTTAATTTACTACTATTGACTTTGCCACAGTCTTAGGTGTTAAGCAACTCTAACTGAAGGTGTTACCCAGGCATCTGAAACCTGCTGGCAGAGTCCCTGCTGCATGCAGGGCTGTAAGCTCTGACACTCATGTTTGAAGAGAGTCAAGATAAGGAGAGTTCTACCTTAGCACTGTGAAAGAGATGTCTACCTACCTTCCTGATGATGTAAATCAATAAATTATCTTTTATACCTAATTTGAGCCAAAAACTTGCCTGAGTTTAAAAATAGGTTTTTAAAATAGGCAAAAATGTAACAGAAAGCTATAAGGAGGAGGACTGCTCTAGCTGAATAGTTCACTGATCCCAGTTACAGCACAAACACAGAGTACTGTCAGGCACAGAAAGTGTTTCAGAGTCTGGATAAAGAAACAGCTGAACTCTGAGGGCCAATGAGAACGTATCATTTATGCTCTGGTGTTTCTGGTAGGATATTTTGTTCCTACTAGGTGTACCAATTATTTCTGAAAGATTACCTTTGTCAGCTGAAGCACACCATAACATCTCTTCTTTCCCTTGTGACCCATTATTCATCAGTGCATTAAATGCAGTACAAGATTGGGCATGAACCTCCAACACTGCATTTGACACCAACAGGGCAGTTCCATAATCTCTAATGCTCTCATTTGTTGGTCCAAGTCTTCTCCTCAGCCTTGCCTAAGGTCTTTCCTTTAGTATGCAATACAGTGTATGTTACAGATCATTTGGCTAGGCTAAACATGGGGAACAACTAGGCAGCAACTCATGTCACTCATCATACACCCAGAAGTCAACATGAGGCTTCACTGCTGTTGATACTTTGCATACCTTATGGAGAACAGGATCCTGGAAAGCTCTGACTCTGGCAAAAGGCTTAGAGGTAACAGTGGACAGTGATCCACACTATCAGCCAAAACACATGCAAGCTATTTAGGGCTGACAGGGAGTGCTGACAAGTTCCACCTCTCCTACACACTGTAGTTGGCAGTTGTTTGTGAAATCTTCACCTCCATTCTTTACAGCAGGGCTGTTCAAGGAATTTTGCTTAGATGATATTTTATTTCTCGACCAAACACTCTCTCCAGAGATCTAGCCACTTCTGAGGGACAATCTGCTTGTAGGAAAGTTTGCCAGGCCTCCAGAGTATGGGATACCTATCTGAAAGATATGGCTCATATCTTCTCTTGTTATGGATTCAACACCAACTGGGTTTTTTGAAAACAATGCCCTTACAATGGGTTTTTTCTTTTTTTTTAAACTCAATTCAAATTTCTGATCAAAATGGGAACAAGTTCAACAGGAAGTGACCCAATTCAGCCATAGTTCCACCACAGCGGGGGATGTGTGTGTATGTGTGTGTGAAATAAAATCTTCATGGAAATATCAGTGCAGATCCACCCAGGCAGTAGAAGAATGTGGACCTACCTGTCTACACTCTGTGTAAGATATCTAAGTACTGTCTATTCCTCAGAATGGAGCTGTCGCACACTTCCTTCTCCTTTATATGAGAGTTTCAAAAGTTTTCATTTATATGAGAATTTCAAAGAGTTACTTAATTCACAGAATCACAGAACTACAGAATCACAGAATTACAAGTTTGGAAAAGACCTCTAAGATTGTCGGGTCCAACCATTCCCATCCTAAGCTAAACCATAACCCTAAGTACCTGATCTACCTTTTTTTTAAACACATCCAGGGAAGGTGACTCAACCCCCTCCCTGGGCAGCCTGTTCCAGGCCCTCAAAACACTTTCAGTAAAAAATTTTTTTCTAACATCTAAAGCCTGCCCTGGTGCAACTTTTGGCTACCATCATGCCAGTTTTTAACTCAGCAGAGGGTCCACCTGTCCAGGTCAGTGGCAGCCAGTTTCTCAAACATAATGCTGTGAGAAACCATGTCAAAGGCTTTACTGAAGTCCAAGTAGGCTACAGGCACAGCCTTCCCTGCGTCAGTTCAAAGTTGGATGTCACAACATTAAAGTTTAGAGATTAAGAAAAGAGAACAGAACAGTCTAATGCAACTTAGGGATTCAAGCACAATGTACAGAATAGACACTAGTCCTCTGCAAACTTACTGAGTGTGAAATTGATACTCTCTTCCAGGTCACTGATAAAGATGATAAAGAGAACTCGTCCTGACTCCAAAACCTGGGGAACACCACTTGTGACTGCCTGCCAAGTGGATTTAACTCCATTCACCACAATATTTTGGGGCCAGCCACCCAGCCAGTTTTTTACCCAGCATATTCTGGAAGGCAAGAAACCCTGACTGGGGTCAAGAGTTGAACGTGCCTTGCATCTAGATGCTGGAATGAATCCATGAATTTTTCTTATTAGCAGTTAATAAACTATATTTCAACTGAGTTTGTTTTCAACAGTCCTAAAGAAAGGTGTTCCCTATGTAGCAGAGAGGGTCACATATTTTCTAATGGGCTTGTTTTCTACTGAAAAACTCTGGAGAACATCAACATCTACACATGAGTTCATGCCAACTCACAGGAGGGTTGGTTTCACTGTCTGATCTGCTGCCGAGTTACCCACGAGAACCTTGGATTATTTGCTATTTTAGGAGTCAAAAAATTGTGGGAGCAGGACAATGAATTAATTAAATTTCTTAATTTCCTTCAGACATCATTTGTGGGTTTAGTTGGTTTTTTGCATGTGTATCTATCTAGAGACATTTTCCCTTCTGTGTTTTGGTTTCTTTCCCAAAAGAAAACTGTGTTCTCTGCCCACCTCTGCTATGTATCTGCAAAGTAATCAAGAAGCAGGAACATGCTGGGCTATACTTGCCTCATTAGAACCATGAGTCAGGGCCCAGTGGAAATAAGCAGATATTAAAATAAAATTCATAGTTGCCCATTTTCTACTTCTTCAATGCTGTTACTTGTACATGAATACCTTTGCTGAAGCTGGTCTGGAATCTATTTTAAAATGAAATGTTTTGATTGTTTCAAAGCTGGATTACTCCAGCACACTATATATAAATCAAGAAATAAGCCATTAACACAATAGAAGTTTTTCGACATTTGTTTCTTCATTCCCATAAACAAGTGAACTTTTACTTTGCTGAAACTAAAGTAGACAGTGACAAAATGTTGACTTGACTGCTTAGTACTTCTCACATTATGCCTGTGCCCTGGTTTGTTTTGGTTTTTAATGCCCTCTGGAAGAAAGGAATATCCAGAATGTTTTACATGCCAGATGCAACCATTTTCTCACACTGACTAGTCCAAAAGGAGAGAAACTCATATGAGTTCCCTTTGCCAGTTCTTTCTTTTTCCCGTTTCTTCTACTGCTCACAGCTGACTGCTCATCGTCCCTCTCACTTCATGCTTTATAAGAGGGTGTGTGTTCACTTTGCAAAGAAGAATAAGATTTTCATGTTATGAAAGCTCTCTTCTAGCCTCAGCCAGATTAAACTTCATGTAAGATTCCTAAACTGTGCATTAAATTAATTATGTTTCTAAAGCTCTGTCAGTAGCTGCAGAATCAACCATGTTCTCATACAAACTCACTGGCAGCTTAATTTGTTTCCCAGGTGAAGTTTCATTTGTTTATTGTTATTTTCAGAATGAATTGAAAAAGCATCCTAACAGACAGAAGTTTCAGTACATTCTGGCAGAGAATTGTAAATGATACCTGAGGCATGAAAAGTTTACTTTAATCTGGAACATTGATTTTGATGGGATAATTGGATGCTGCTTGGTTTTTTTTATTATAACTCCCAGAGCTACCTCAATGCATAATTAGGGGGAGAGAAATCTCAATGTGTACCATGAGAGAAATTTCATGTGTAATATGGAATGTATATCAAATAAAATGCAAATGTTCACAACTTTTTTATGTTGTCCTTTGCAACCACTAAATGACTTGTAGAATAGGAACAAGGAATTAATTCTTTTTAGATTAACCCACAGGAAGCTTTTTTGCATCTGTATTTTAATTAGATATTGATTGAATGATAGAAAACAAAGAAAAAAACACATAAATTTCTCACTCAGTTTCTGTTTTCATCACGTGTATGCAGATAGCATGACTGTGGAGTTTATTTGCAAACTTCTGCTGATGCTTGCAAACTACCCCAAAATACAGAAGGACTTGCAAATGGAAGATGTTAATAAGTCAGCACAGAGAGACTTGTTGCTTGTTTGTTTATTTGTTTGGTTTTCCAGTTGGTACCACCTAAAAATCTTCTCATATTTTTTGTAGGGGAGAAAATTTTCATCTTTCATTTGCAGGTATGCAGCACTATAGACAAATGGATAGCCAGAGATTATCCGTATAGGTTTTGGCAGAAATTCCCTTTGTATGTTTTTTTCAGAGAGGGAGGAAGGGAATCCCCTCACTCAGAGGTGCAGGAACTCTGGGCCTGCATCTGGAGGCAGTGGGAGGGATATGTTTGTGATAATAGTGCTTCTGAGATAGATTGCAACTTGGGTTGGTTTGCTTTGCTTATCATGCTTAGAATAGTTCTCAGATTTGTTCTTCATTCCTATATTTCCCAAGTCCTAAAGGCAAGGATTGCTGAATTTGGGGTTGTCTATCATACTGAATATGGTTTTTACCACAGATTTATCGGGGCACATTCCAGCTCATCGTTCTCTACTCCAAGATTTTGCAGAATTTTTTTGTAAACTGATATAAATGTTGAGGTCTGGATCAAGAATTGAGATATTCTATGCATTCCCTATAAAACTATGTTGGGTCTTTGGTGGCTTCCTTTCTGTAGTTAGATGGATTTCCAGTGACCCTTCTTGACTTAACATGATTACGTATAACTGTGGTGTCTAGACTCCCACCATATGGACAAAGATATGACCTGAACATGAGCAGTGGTTTGGGTGCTCAGGCCTTCATTATCCCACAACTGAGAGAAACATTTTGTGTCTATTAGAATGGACAGGGTTGCCCTGTTGGACAGAAGTGCTGGGCCCAGGTCAGGGCCTCACTGCCAGTGACAAAGTGGTGCATTTGCTAACTTCTATTTCCCTTTCTCCTTCCATATGAAAAAAAAAAAAGACAAGTTTATCTCCTGAAAGACTCAGTTAAGGAGGAATTATTTGCCATTTTTAAAAACTTATGTTCCTTTGCAGGTGATTCTGTATTGGAAAATCTTCTGTCCTGTACCAATAAACTCACAAAACTGTTGGAGCCAGACAAATACATATGCATCTGGAATTTTCCCCTCATTTCCCATTCCCCATAGAATTTTTCATCTCATTTCTAGATAGACACTGCTCAAACAGGGTATGCATGTGTATGCACCTGCAGTGCTGCAGCACATTTGTATTCTCAGTGTAAACAGTATGATCTGATCATAAGGCCCTCCATCTGTGTTCAGAGCAGCAGTACACAACCCTGAAACCTCAGAGGGTTTTGTCTGGACTGAGGAAGAAGAAGTAAAAATATTCTCTCTGTTGGAAGTGGCAGTCAGAGAGAAAGGTAATGGATGGGCCAGATGGCCAATATGCTTTTAGATAAATTATGTTGCTTCTGTATGCTTAAGGATTGTAATTAATCCTCTCTGGGACTTGAACTTGTTCCCTTTTGGAAGACCTGGGGAAAACGTCACCCTTGTCAGCAAACTGGAGTAAGTTACAGATTTGTTAGCATATGTTATTACATTCTTTAATTCTCCAGAACATATTGAGGGCCCTAAAGAAAGCAGAAACATGGATGATGAAAACTAGATTCAAGATGCCATAATTTATCTCATGCTTGAGACAGGCTGGGAGATGATGTGATAGAGAGCAGTCCTGCAGAGAAGGACTTAGGGGTGCTGATGGATGAGAAGCTTGACACAAGCTGACAATGCATGTTCATAGCCCAGAAGGCAAACCACATCCTGAGCTGCATCAAAAGGTGTGTGGTCAGCAGGTCAAGGGAGGCGATTCTGCCCCTCTACTCTACTCTCATGAGATCCCACCTTGAGTACTGTGTCCAGCTCTGGAGTCCCCAACATAAGAAGGACATGGAACTGTTGGAACCAGTACAGAGGAGGGCCACGAGGATTATCAGAGGGCTGGAGCACCCCTCCTATGAAGACAGACTGAGAGAGTTGGGGTTGTTCAGCCTGGAAAAGAGAAGGCTCCAGGGAGATCTTATAATGGACTTTGAGTACTTTAAGAGGGCCTACAAGAAAGCTGTGGAGGGACTTATTAGAAGGGTGGGAAGTGATAGGACAAGGGGGAATGGTTTTAAATTGGAAGGGGGTAGATTTAGACTGGCTATTAAAAAAAAATTCTTCCCTGTGAAGGTGGTGAGATTGCTCAGGGAGGTGGTGGAAGTCCCCTCCCTGGAGATGTTCGAGGCCAGGTTGGATAGGGCCTTGATTAGCCTGGTGTAGGGGGAGGTTTTCCCTGCCCATGCAGAGGGGTTGGAATTTGATGATCTTTAGGATCCCTTGCAACCCAAAATATTCTATGATTCTGTGATTCTAAGTACCTGCTTCCAGTCTGGCTCTGTTGTGAACTGGTAATAGGTGAAGGCATTCCTCTGAAAGACGGAGGAATGGTAATGGACAACCTTCTTCTGTCTCCTCTTCAGGGAAGGTGGTGGGTGTGTTATTGTATTTTGTGTGAATGGTCTCTGAAAGCTGCTGCAGACAAGCCTGCATAGAATAAAAAAATATTACCGGTATGTTTTGTAGAGATTTGTAGTTGTACCTCAAACCAGAGAGAAACTATTTTTCTGTGAAAAACAACAACTTTCTTTTTATGCTTTAATAATTCCAACCTGTTGATCACTGGAAGAAATAAAATACTTTGGCCAATTACCCTTAATTAGTAGAGTCCCTTTTATTTAATAAATAAACAATTATCACGCTCCACTGACCCTGGGTATGGCCAACCTCAGGTGCTGATGGTGCAGGACACCACATGCAGGTGTGAGTCTAAGCAGCCAGTCTAACGCAGTGAGCTGACTGCTTAGGCTTAGTGGGGATCCACACTGTATTTTTGGACCATGGTATCTCTACATTGTGGCTATATCTTATGTTTTCTCTTTTACTGCTCTTTTTCTAGGAAGAGGAGAACAAGTAAGTGTACACAGTAACTTGGCATATCGCTTTGATGCAGGGGTTTGATCAGAGGACACTACAAACCTGTTATTAATCTGTTAGTGCCTGGTTAGGTTTGTTAACCTGTTGTGACACCATTTCATAACTAATTATTTATTTCTCAGTTGATAATTTGAACAAACTATTGAGTAAAACTCTGTCCTGTACCTTCTAATGAAGTTTCCTTACTACCTTCCTAATCTGCTGTTCTGGTAAAACTGCCCAGGTAAAACTGCCCAAGTTTACTTGCAACACAAATAAATCCCATGTATTTAATGTGCTTTTAAGTTAAGAGAGGAGCTCACCTCTGTTAAAATGTACTGTTTCTTAAAAATAAATTTTGTAAGATAACTGCGTTTTTCTGAGACTTCCTAAATACTAAATGCATTAAACGGAAAAGGCCTACAGGGCCTTCCCAGAGGCAGTGCAGCACATTCCCTCCAGCACACCAGTCCCCTCAAACTGACTGTCCAGCTTCAGGTCCCCAGCTGTCACCAACTGAGAGGCTTACCAGATAAGAACAGGCTGAACAACATAAACCTTGCTCCAGTCAAAGCCTATCAAGTAATAAAATTCAGGAACATTATTTAAATTAGCAGCATACTCAAACAAAACCATCTACTTTGAATCTCTGAATTTAAAATTTATGTTTGGATTTGGATTTGAGTGGGTCATTGTTAGTCATAAACCATGAAGTTAACTCCTTTCTTTCACTCTGTGGCTTGTATCCAGCTCTGCTCCTGCAAATTTAGACCTATTACACTGGATTACTTTCTGAAGACAATTCTAATCTATGAGCTGTTATTAAAAATGGTTCCAAGATATTTTCTCTGAAAGTCTTGAGTGCATGTTTCCAAACATCTATGTATCGGCCTTAGGATTAAGGTAAAATTCTTGTAATTAGAAATTCCTGGTTTCTGTGCGGCTGGTATTTTAATACTTGAAATCAGTGGTTATCCATCATGGGAGAAGGCATGTGAAGTTTTTCCACTGGAATCTACAGAAAATGCTATGCAAAGTAATGGTAGTTTCTTCCTACCATTGAATCCAAAGACCTTTATAATAATAAATTTGGATCAACAGCACAGGTATGAACCATTATTATCAGTTTCATAAATATATAAAATCAAAATATTTTCAATAACATCTACCATGTTCATATTAGGTTATATCTTTAGGAGTATCCACCTGCATCTCAGCCTGAGCAATACAAAGTTAGGACTAAATATTATGAAAAGTTTACATTTGAGCATCCAATTAAAAAAAAAGTCAAGCAATGAAAAATGTGGAATGGCTTTATTATGCATTACTCCCTAAAGATAAATATTGCTCAAGTTCTTTGCCAGCTCCTTTAGCAAGTTAAGTTATTCCAAACAATAATAAATGCATACCGGTAGCTTTCCATATTATTTGTGCTGAATGACCACTTCTTAAATATTTTTTTCCCAACAGTTTCTTTCCAAGAATGCTTAAAATATCTTTAACTATATGGGAAATACTGAGTTGACAGCAGGCTGACAGAATCTACTTCTCCAAGAGATGTATGACTATACTACTTCCAAGAAATTTCAGTTTAGTTACTAGGGTGACTTGCTGTATCTTTGAAGGGGTCAGTTCATTGACAAAGCAAGCATCTGAGTGTTGGGGAGCATCAGATAACAACACTCTGCACTACTCTTGTAACTACAGAAGTAGGACAGATCGATTTGAAAAGCTTTTATTTCTATATTCAATAGATGGAAATACTTTCATTGATTCCAAGAACAAACATACAGCCAAATTCACTAGTGTAATACCAATGCTGACAGTGAACACAAGATTATAACGAGTAAATATACAGATGGAAAATGTAGGAGGGGGAAGCATATGCAGTTTCTGAATGAAAAAAAAGCAGAATGCTAAGGAGGAGTATATCTTTTTAAGTTTCAAAATTATCTGGATGCCTGTGTTTATAGTCTGGTATCTGGCATGTGTTACATAGCTAACTCTGAAGAAACTCTACCAGCCCTGCATTAAGCCAAGCCCCTCCCTACTAATAAGATCTGCAGTTCATAAAAAGGCAGCTAACTTGCTGCCAGTTCAAGTGCTCTGAGAAATGTCCTCCAAATTGTCAACAGTTCAGATTGCTGCCATTGTGCTAGTGCCACCCGCACAGGAGAAATTTTTCCCCATTTGTCTGGGCATGCTTGTGGCATGCTGCCAACTACCATCACAGTCAAGTCATCAGGAATATCATCCCAGAACTTGATTTCTCCCCTTCCTGCTGTGAATTTTGCCTTTGAGTTTTATGTATACGTGAGAACAGTTAAAAAGGGTAATATAAATTCTTACTTAAGGCTTTACCTTGGCTGTAAATGTAATCTTTGCTGCACAGTTCAATTGATTTAAAACGATGCTACATCAAAATGGACATTCTCCCACTCCTCTCCCACAATACTGCTTTTACGAACTCAGAATGAAATCCTGAGTTAGGAAGAGAATATATTATTTCTTTGCACTTTGTTGTTGACAGTAACTTGCCACTTCGTTCCTTGTGTCAGAATCTGGATTCAAAATTAAGCTGTCTCTCACACCTCTGAGTGTGATCACGTACAGTGAGAATTGTCTTGTACGATGATGAATACATTCCCTCAAGACTTGATTTCAAATTGCTGTACACTCTTAATGCACAAAAAGCAAGTTCTATGATAGGATTTTCATCAGCAAATTAAGGTCTCAGGGAAGTTAACAGTGTTTACAATGCTTCATGTTTTCTTGAGAACTTTAGCTGTTTGGGGAAGGACGGGTCAAGGGGTTATATTTTTCTGCATTTCTCCCTCTTTAACTACTAGATACAGTGTATAATTTATGTTCATCTCAATATAGACCTAGACCTTTGCTATAACCAACCTCTTGGGAGAGGTTTGGGACAGCCCAAACAGTTATTTTTACCAACCCCTCCACTCTTCAAGTTTCTGTTTTTAAAAGTGCTGGAGATAAAGGCTTTCAATGAACTAATCCCAAAACTGATGCTGTAAGCAGTGCACCTTCCAAGTTTGGTATGAACATGACATAACATGACTGAAGAAGAGACACTGGAGAATTAAGGTCTTGACATTTCTAATCTCCCCTTACAAACTATAATAAAGCAGCTAATAGAAGACTAACATGTTATGTGATAGGTATTTAAGAACTCTTCTGAGATAAAGCCCTTTTCCCAAGATCAGGACAATTCACTAGGCAAAAATTAATATGTGCGATCTGCAAATAATCTTTGGCACATAAATATATATATATATATATATATATATATATATATATATATATATATATATCTTCTACCACACTCCACAGTGCTGTTCTGGGACCTGCTCCTCAACACATAGTGTAGTGCTAACTTCCCTGGGATCCAGACTAGGTGTGTAAGCCTTAGACTGGTTTTTAGAAGAGTACTCAAATCAGATTCTGTCACATCCTTCCTTATTTGCCTGAAATCGAAGGATAGCTCTTCTCAAACTGTTATCCAAGATAAACTTTCCTTCTCCCTTAATGCATCATAACAACATGGCCATTCATACTCTGTTCTGTCAGTCATTGGTATACCAGTTTTCATGTTCTGTTTTACAAAACAGTTTATATAATTAAACTAAATAATACCTTTAGGCTTGAATACACAATCTGGTCACAGGTCTGAACTGGAAATTTTGTTCCAGTATCACTTCATAAGCAGTTAATTTACAGTGTCCTCGGATGCCACTCAGTCAGTTACTTGTTCTACTGGCATGTCTGCCGAAGAGTTGGGGCACTAAAGGTTTTGCTGCTCTTTCACTTCTTCTGAGAGGGTCCCCAAAGCCTTTCATTTGCATCCATCCCTGATTACCAACCAGGACAGTGTCTCAAGACAGGTAGGTCTCCTATAAGTTCTCCTCCTCTGTGTTCCCATGATGGACAACTGCTTAAAATAACTCCACATATTTTTTAAATGGAAATATTTTTCTTTCTCCAGATGATTACCACCAAGAAGAAGAACACAAAACAGCAAAGGGCCTGTGCATTGGTGTCATATCGTAACGGTATGATTTACATGCAGGTTTGGGATAAATTTCTCTTCTTTCAGACTTCTACCTCCAATACAGAGGAGATGGGCAATCCCCACACAACTCTTAGGGTGCCTCTCTGCCAGAAATGCATTAGCATGAGTTTGCCTGTTCTTCCATTCTTCTCAGCTAATTTCCTTTAACATTACAGCATGCCCTTCTGTTGTGGCTTTGGCCTTGAAGAAATAAAAATCTTACATGCTTCTGACAGCCAGGTGAGGGGATGTCCATTGTAATAGGATATACAGCTCCAATAAAGCCAATGTGTAAAACATGCCAGGGTACAGCTGAACACGCAACTTCTGTTTCACAGTTATTGCTTATTAGGTTTGTACTGCTGCAAGTTAACTGAACCCTTCTACACAGCCATACTTGGAGCATCTGTACAATCTACATGTGAAATCAGCCTCTGTGCTGACATCCCCTCCAAGTAATACCTCCTGATGATCTGAGCCATGCCTCTCTTGGGTGAGGGTCATAATGAATCATTCTGTTCTTGCATTTCCCCCCTCCCCAGTTGGTTCCTGAGTTTATACATCACCAATGTCATTCTTTGGAAAAGTTTTATATGTATTTTGGATAGCTTTAATTATAATTTCTCTCTCCTAATTTTGACTGTGCTGCCTCCTTTGTTGCTTTATAGGCTTGAAGACAGGCCAGGGTTTCTGCAGTGCTGTGTGACTTCGTCCTGCCTCTGACATGCCTTGGCCCGAGGATATACTGCACACACCCTTTGCCTAGCTTGAGAGGTCTTCACAGCAAGGGTGGCTCATGGCAGCCTTCCATATGTCTTGCACTAACATATCCTTCTCATAAGAGGTGGGATTTTAGGGCTTCTTTTATTGTTCTCATTCTACTGCCATGTGTGAGAAAGCTTGGCTGGTGAAAAGGCTGTCATTTCCCGTGCTGCATTACTGATGCTGTCTGTTAAGGCAGTGCTCAGCTAGAGTCATCAGATGTGTGTAAGGGAACTGCAATTGTACTGTGTCATCTTCTAAAGCACCAAAAACTCAGAGTTCAACTCACCAAAACCAACAAAATCAGCCACAGGGACTTTCCAGGTGAAATAAGTAGGAGGGATCTGTTAGCTTGCTTAGGACAGCAGCAGATAATGAAGTATGAAATTGATGTTGAAGGCTAAAAAGACAGTTCTGTTGACTAGTCATTCAATGTCCCAAAGCACATACTTATATAAAGTCTCATTGTACAAAATCTAAACAGACAATTTAAAAATATTGTGCACTTAATCAATACTAATGACATCCTCTTTAATCTAGTTACAACTGTCTGTCTCTGCTTCCAGGGATAAAAATTTTCTCCTGAGGCCTTAATGACTGAACAAAAAGCAATTTCTAGAGCTTATCACATTCTTCTGAAATACTGACTTATTTGTCTGTTGCCAAAGGCAAGAGAATGGATGGAAATGGCCTTTGCCTTGTCCCAGAGGCTGGGTGCAAAGCACTGCTGTTAAAAACTTGTTCTGAAATAGACAAAGATATGTGTTGCATTGCTCAACAGATGCTTAAAAACATTGGGAACAAAGTGATCATGAGCAGTTTTCAACTGAATACTATATGAAAGAGTTGAAGTAGACCGTAAGGAATTAATTTTGAAAAACCACCTTCCTTTAATACAAAGCTTTGCAAATCAACTCGTATTGTTGTCTATTCATAAGGAATTTGGCAAGCATGTACCAATCCAACAGGTATTTTTTTATAAAGCCAAGCAAACAACCAATACATTTTGATCATCTAGTCTTTGGTTAAGCAAAAACTATGGAAAACTAATCTTAAATCTTCCTATTCTTTTCCTTCCACACCACTCCCAGAAAGCTTCATGAGTTTAAACCCACATTTCAGCAAAACTGAAGTGCCATAGCCCTGATCTGTGATTTTTATAGCCAACCCACTCAGCATCTGTAACACTTCTAAGCATGTCCAGAACTGCCCTGCATTTTGATATGACTGAGGTAGCTGGCACCACCATCACACCTAATCCCAGCCACATCCCAATTTTGGCCTCCTTCCTGAAGAGAACTCCATGGGCTCAAACTCAGGCAACTTTCCCAGGCAGCACCTGAGATGCAACTATCACGCACCACACAAAATGCATTGAGGGCAGTCTTTTTTTTTTTCTTTTTGTACTTGCAAAAGAAGTACTTTTGATGTCCCCTTCTTTTTTATCCTCATTAAGATAATAATCTAGTAAAATTCATGTATCCAAGTATGACAATTTTTTAGAGATCCTTTTTGCAGAAAAAAAAATGCAGGCACCAGCATTTCCAATGCCATCAGGGTATCTGCTACAGTTCCCAGGGAACATGAACCAAAACACTTTTGTAATAATCACCCATTTGGATGGACTACTTTATGTCTTAAGGATCCAGATAAGAAGCCTTAAAATAGACCTTTTCCATTGCCGATTGATCTCATTGCTCATAGAATGAATCCCAATGAATGGCATTAAAGAAAAATCAATTTTAAGTGTGTAGAACGCTAGCTGATATCTCTATTATTCTTCCTCTGCTTTTACTGAATTCTGGTCTTGTTTGCCTTAGTGGGGCAGCCATAGTTGTATGGGAAAATGCTTCATCAGTGCTCTGTTATTTTGGAAACTGCAAACTTTGAGTCAAAAATATTTCCACTGAAAACCAAGAATTTCTCTTTGGGAAGTCTGCCAAGCTGCCCATTGCCCAAGTAAGCTGTTTGTCCCATGCCACAGTACTTGTGTATCCCTTGGGAGGGAATGAGGTTTACAAGTTAGCACAAGGAGGCAACAAAAAAGGGCAACAAATGCATCTGCTTGGTCTGTAGTGTGACAGAACTCCACAGAGACATGGAGTGTCTCACCATTAAACTCTGGAAGTAGACTGCATCAGCCTCTACACTCTCAATTCCAGCTAGTGTTGTACAATGCTCGCTGCACAGCACACCAAAAATCATGAAGTCTTGAACCTTCAGGCATTTTTTCTCTACAGCTAAACCCCAAACCTAAAGGCTAAGACTCTGATAGAATGCCTGCAGTTTGTAGCTGTCTCCTCTTTCAGGTCAGAGCCACTTCTCACCTTTTGGGCATGGTCCAGGGAAGGGAATTAAGCCATGTTAGGAGGCTTGCCCTAGTTTATTGTCAGCATGTAACTGGGGTCAGAGGGAAAGAATTTTGTGTCTTAGGCTGGAGGAAGTTTCAAAACATCACAGAAAAATGCCATAGTCAATTTGAGTGTTTTTTCATAATGTAAGACACACCTTTATAGTTTAGAGAAGTTATTGCTTGAACTTACAGCTCTGTCAGCAAGTGAAGAGCTAAACATAAGTCAAGAAAGATCTGGCAGTATAGCAATACTGCTAAAATTTTTACATGGATTTCCCAAACAGCTTGACTCTTTAATCTTGGAGTACAATTGAGGTTTTGCGATTTATTTTGACAGACCTAGAATCTGGCCTTTAGATACATAGTACTTGTCCTACTTGTTCCAGAGAGACTATATATCATTTTGATCAACACTCAAAGTCAAAGTTCCAGAGCCAAGAAAATGACATTTACTGAGCCATAGCCTATCAAATATTTATGAATCATACCACATTAAATAAAAATAGAAAAAGAAACTGTGAGAGAAAATAATGTTTAGATTTATTTCCCTGTTTATTTCTCATCTGAAGTGAGCTCTTCTGAAGATCTACTTAAATAAGATCCATGTTTTTTCCACACAAAACAAGCTCATTTCAAAATAGTTCTAAGACATTGCAGTGAGCAGCATATGTGATGTGCAAGGCAAAACTGATGACTAACACTGTAGGCATTATTTATTAACCTTAATTCATACTATCTCATATCCTCCTGTCAACTCATTCCTCCTCCTCCTCCTTTTTTATTATAGATGAATGAAAACTGATGCTTTTGCATTCTTTGTAGGCCATTAAAATATGTTAATTATTTACGGTAAGGCATCACAATGAATAAAGAGACATGTCCCTGAAATTTTTATCTTCTTGTAGCGGCAGTTTCTTGGCTTAGGTATTGTTTAAAGCAAAAGGCATTGAATTATCCTGAACAAAACACGCCCACTTTTTTCTTCAGAATTTTACAGGCTTTTTCAGGCTTTTCTTCTCTAAAGCTAAACCACAAACCTAAAGGCTAAGACTCAATAAGCCAACATATGCTGCCCTGTGGCTGCTGAGGGCTCCTGCCTGATACAGGCTAGGTCAGGAGCTCTGATTGCCTGGGATCACAAGCCAGTAATCTACTCCCAGGGCACTACCTTTCTTCTGCAAACCAGAAAGGGATCATTTCATAAAAAATATTAAAATATTAAAATAATAACAGTATTTTTAATATTTTGTAACATAGCAAATCCTTAAAACACTTTTGCACTGGGGAAAATACAGCTTCATCTCTGGTCTTGGTCTGTGGGAATGAAACCCATCACCCACATCCTGAGCAGGGCTGTTGGACACTGGTCGGGAAGGAGTATTTGTTAACTCTCACTTCCCTTGAGGATGTGTCATAGTGAGCGAAGGGTTGTTGATTCGAAATATCAGAGAAGGGGAAGAGCATGAGACTGGTTGTGACCTGGCAGCTCCTTGCCTTGAGTGGTCAGGATGAACAGGTACGGAACTGCAGACTGTCCTAGGACTGCAGCTGTGGTTTAGCAATTCCATGGATATTGTTTATCCTTTCAGTAACATTTCAGTGCAAAGAAGTGGCCATAGCTTCACCTTCAAAGACAAGCATCTCTTGCCGAGAGGACAACCAAGTTCTGGACTGAGTGAAGTTTTTCAAGAAGCCTCCGTAATTGCACAGGTTGGATACAGGTATTGCTGTGCAGATGCAGCCTATGTTCCCCATATAGAAGTACAATGGGTGTATAAGAACCACAATATCAATTCCTTAAGGCTTAGGCTTCTTGTAAATCACAACTCCAGAGTTATCAGCTTTTAGTATCTTTGGAACAATCCACATTCTTTTGTGACCACCGAAGTAGGCAGAAAAATTTTTTCTGCTGTTGCTGATACTTACAGACAGCCTAAAGGACTGTGTTTTTCACTTTAGAGTGGATCAGCTACAAGAAAAGAAAAGTAGTTATTTGGATCTGAAAGTTATGAATCAAGTCTTTGATGCAGAATGACCTGTTCTTGTCAGAGTTTGACAGTGTCGTGATTTTCTTTACATTTGCATAATATAAGTTATGTTCACATCATGCCAGAAAAATGGATGGGGATGTACCATATCCCCTTCCAATTACATGGCAAATGGTGAAAGTTATGATTCATGTCTATAAGTTACTAGATGCAGCAATTAAAAACATGTCTCTGTATCTTTTGCCGGGAAACTAAGGATTGAATCCTCCAGCTTTACAAACATAATTATGTGCAGATGTAACAAAAACAATTTAGTAACATTTTTAAAAAATATTGCTGAAATCTCTGAATTTAAGAGGATAGCAATTAAGGCTAAGAGAGGTTACTTTGGGATAACGGATTTTCCTGGTTTTGCATTTAATCGATGGAAAGAGCACCTACTTCATGCATATGATCAGATACTCTACAGCTGCAGAGTTAAAGACATGGCCATATTATTCTGATAGTGATAAATCCATGAAACAAGGAGAGATGGGATGTTGATTTTGAAAGACTTGTCTTCACACTTCCAAGTGACTGCATTTCAGGAAAACCTTGTCTGCTCCACAGTGTCCGAAGGAGCAAAGTTCCTATGCTCTGAAGTATCCTGACTGGAGGACTGGAGGACACCCCCCTGTACTGCGTCCAAACAGTGGCTCCAGCCACAGTCCACATCTTACACTGACCAGCACATACCAGTCTTTCCCTGGCCTGAGTTACCTTCATTCGGTTGAAAAGGGACAAGGTAGAGCTCAACTTTGGCTAAGAGCTTTCCAAAAGTTCAGTCCAATCTTTTACGTGAGTCTGAACCAAATCTGGTTTGAGTTTTAATGAATGCAAGTGTCAGAGTGAATATGAATAATTTCCAAAATGAGGTAAATATCACTTTGTTAATTTTGTAGTTGTAGAAAGAGCTGGACATAGATGTGTTTAAAAACTCTTGTGGAAGTCGCTGTGACAGTATTTCTGGGCCAGTAAAATACAGGAAATATCAAAAATCTTTGGGGAATAGGAGCTAATGATATTAGCACATTATTTTTATCTATTTGTAGAATTCAGAGAATTTGGGAAAAAACTTTGTTGAGCTTACTGAGGAAAACTGAATCCTGAAACCTAGATCTAGAAATCCCACTGCATATTCTCATGAGCTGAACTGCCAGGGCTCTCTGGCAGGAGAGACTTATATGTCTGGGAATAGAATGTGATAGTTTCCAACTTCCTTTACACACAGAAAAAAAAATCTTTCATTTCATTAAATGATTAGAAAATGTGTCTTAGGCTACAAGACTTTTCCTTTGCAATGCCATCCTTATAGCAAACTTGGAGTAAACTTCACTATTTCAGTCTTTTAAATAACTGTTCATTACACAGCCCTTTCTTAAACATGGTACCCCTTGGAAAATGATTGCTTAGAAACTGGAGCAAACACAGATACCATTATATCACAAAGTTAATTCTTAGCTGAATAAACTGAATTTTAAAACAATAAGTGCTTGTGAATACTGTTACTATTAGTACCTACAGATAAACTACTTCAAATTTCTGGAAGTTCAGCTGTTCAATCCGTTTGCTTGTTCCTTTGTTTGTGAATATTGGTTACCATCTAACAGAAATAATAAAGCTTTTCTTTGATGATTTCTTTTGGTTTGGGCTTGTTATTTTTTTACCAGGAAGGCTTTCTTAAATTCTTTACCAAAGTGACAGAGCACATCTGGTCCTGTGGTCACTGCATGTCTTCGTTTGCATTACATCACGTGACTATGTGGGGGACATTTTTTTCTGTTTGTCATGAGTCTTTTCAGATCTCTGGGTCAAAACCCACAAAGCTTTAAACCCACATTTTACAGACTGACTTGTGGCTCTCATCACACAGCTGCGTCAGGTGGAGCTTCAGCTACAGAGACTTGCAGTCACCTATAAAGCTACAGAGCCTGGAGAGCCATAAAAAACCGTCTTCAGAAAAACATCCAGAAACAAAGTGAACGTGGGCCAGTTGGCAAATGGAGCACACAGGCACTCAGAGCAAAGAAATGCAGTGTTCCCAAACATATTTTAGCTCAGATAATTTGCCTCTCCTGCTCCCTTGACTGTCTAAAGTTTCTTTGTGATCTGTGAGATATTGGTGGGACTGCTTGTGTCAGTAAGAGCTCACCACAGGACGGAAGTGTTGCAAAACCTGTCCCCCTCCTAGGGAAAGTAGAGAGAAGGGTGTTTGAGTCTGTGTGTGGGGAGCAGAGGGCAAAGGGGAGTCAGTGCTGGAAAATACAATTACAATTTCTCCCTTCCCACGTACTGTTACTATTCAATGTCTCTAATTTCTTTATAGATTAATTTTCCCATTATTTTTTCTTGAAAGATAAAAAGGCCATGTGCCAAATGTCAAGTGAAGGCAATTCAGTATGAAACCACTGAATGCTTTAGACTAGCTAAAGATCTCTGTCTGTCCTAAGTGCAAGTTGCTCTCACCTTTTTGTAGCTGATGGTGTTTCCAGACCAGCATGAAGATCCGTGTGCTGTTGCAGCAGTGGGGTCTGAAGGGCAGAGGGCATATTTCACAAGCAAGGACACATTTACACAAGCTACTCTTGCTGGTGGTGCTCTCAAATGACTTCACCAGGCAGGCATCCCTCTTGAAAGTTGTGGTGATTGTTATCCTGAAACTTGTGGTGCAGAAGTAAAATTCAGCTGCTGTACTTCAAAGTTAACAATTTAGTTACAGGATTTCAGGATATTCTTAAGTATAACAGAAGGGATTGTCCAGTTCCTGGAAAAGAAATGGATTTATAATTTTATGATTAATAAAGGGGTTTTCCATTGGAAGAATCTATGAATGAATGATGCAAAGCCAAAGTGGAATAATCTAGAGCAAGGGAAGAGTACAAATAATAATGAAAGAAGAGCTTCCAGGAAATAGGTAATACATAGAAAATCATACATAATTCATACATCTTTCTAGAAGGGTTGCAAGAAAGGCATCATCAGTGCAAATTTTCCCAGACTACACCTTGATCTCAGTGAACCTTTCCACAAGATAACTACCATTTCTTAATTCTATCCTTACCAACACTCCTACAAAGTTCTCACTGGCCTTGTCAGGAAAATGGTGCTATAGGCCTATTGTAAAGAAATAAAACACGTTCTGAGCAATATCCAAGTCTTTGTGTGTATGATGTACTTGCAGCCTGTTGCTTTTGCCTAGTTTTCAGTTGCCTAAGAGCTGGCAGAAGAAACTAATTTAAGACAAGGGGCAGCTATTTACTTTCTCTTAACTTACTCCATTCTTTCAGTGGCATTGATCCTATTTTTTGCTGCTGTGAGATCATATATAGTTATCTCTTCATGATTTCCATGTGTAGAGAGGGATTAAATATCTTTGTTCTGGAACAGTCCATGAAACATAGTTAACTCTATAGTGTTAATTTCTCTGAGCGTCCACTTAGATTGCCAATGATTTCATAGTAGCTGACAATGGTAATGAGGAATCCTGTTCCTGGCAGACAATGTTGTTTTTTTCATCAATTCACTACTTTTTGGATAGCTGGATTGTGTCTTTTAAAAATACATTTTACATTAAGTTTGAGCCCATCTGCCAAGATGATTTCTATCTACAGTATGTGCTACAGTAGAGCAAGTCAGGAAATACAAATAGAGTAGTTTTTTATTCATAATCTATTAAATTTTCCTAGTATCTAGTTTTTACTATTACTTTTTAACTATTAGCATTTACTAATAGTTTTTGCTATAAAAGTTAGTTTATTGGAAAATGTCAAAATGTAAAAATCCAGAACTGAATCTTCCACTGGAATTGCTCTACTGAATGCAAACATAGTGGCAAAATTCAGACCTGATTCCTTCACAGATCACTGATACTTCAGCAGACCCATTTTGAATTTTAAATGAACTTGAATATGGAAAGGTAAGTTTGGTTGTACAAATTATCAGCATTTCCCACCTTTTTTATACCTCAAAAATAGCAAAAAAAATTGCATTTTTTTGGGATGTCAAGGGAAACAAGAAAAGCTTCTAACATATATCAGTGTTAAAATGAAGACTAGGAAAATGTGGATCCTCTCTGGAAGGAAAATAGGACACCTTGTTTTCTGAGTATAGAGAATGCTGAGGTACCCATCCTACTCAATCTTCATCAGCAGGAGTTCAAACCAAACCCCCAAGTCCCTGCCAAGAAGGCAAAGGCAGGGCCTGGGAAAATGAAGAACAGCCTACTGTAGGAGATCAGGTTAAAGACCATTTAAGGAACCTGAAGGTGAACAAGTCCTTGGGCCCAGATGGGATACATCTGTGAGTCCTGAGGCAACTGGCAGATGAAATGGTTAAGCCACTATTTATCATATTTGGCACTCTGGTGAAGTTCCCTCTGACTAGAAAAGGGGAAACATAACCCCCATTTTTAGAAAGGGAAGAAAGGACGAGCTGGGGAACCCTCATGGCATACGGGGCAGCTGGCAACACCAGTGCCTACTTGTATCCCTCTATTTAAAACAAAAATATTTTCGAAGTTAAGTTAAGCACTTTTACTATTCAACACCCCCCTACAGAGGATCACTAGGTTTCCAGCATATTCCTTTATGGATCCCATGAGCCATTTCTTTTGCAGCACAACAAGCACCAGTGGGTGTATAGAAAATACTCTGGCCAAAGAAAACTTGCAAACTGCTGTAAAACATTCTTCTCAGGTGCAGGACAGCAGGCTTGACTCCTCTGGGTCCACTAACAGTCTCCCCAAGCAGTCTCCTTTATAGAAAAGATGGGTGCAGGTGCTGTGGCTTGATCTAGTACTTTCAAAGAATAACCGTAGGTGTTCCTTCAGAAGACAATGCTGTCTTCTGTATCCCACAGGGGGTGAAGTTCTCGGACTCTACAGCCAGTTTAGATACCAGAGGCTGGTGCTTAACACCAGAAAGACAGGATAATCTGGCACAGCCCCATCCTCAGCCTTTCTTGATGGCCAGCTCTGGGCAGCTACCTGATCAATACACAGATCTTTGCATTACCATCCTGAGGCAACTCGTTCTTGATGCAAATACCAAGTGTTGAATTTGGAATCCTAGACTGTATACCAAGACCTCTCCACTGAAACCAGAGGTACTTGGGTTCTGATTTGGGTTTCTCATCTGGTTTCCAGATTGATCTTAAGTCTGGATGCCCAACACACAGAAGATAAGCATCTCAACGTAGTGGGGGAATTAACAGGTATGCATTGATTGTCTGTGTAATTAAAGCTTATTGTGACATTTTCCTGCAAAAGAATTAAATTCCTTGTTACCTTCTGATTAGTTTTGAGTTGACTCTTCCACAGTAATTCATTAGCCAGGCACTTTGACATTATAACAAGACATGTAGGATGTTTACATCCTCCAGCTTGTGCAAATAATTGCTATTAAAAAGCAAACCTTGAACTGAAGCATAAAATTATGAGAAAAAAAGGAGCTACTGAGTAGTACTGTTTCTGATAGCAGTGTAATCTAACTGGCAACATTATCTTGTCTTTTCTCATATGCCTTTTAAAAGAGTTACCTGGGAAGTGAAGCCAGTAACATAACTGGAACAGAACCAGAAGTGTTACTGACTTTAGCAGAAAGTTCATCCCCTGGTGAAACTCAGTATTGCTTTATTTATTTGTATACACAAGAAAAAAATCAGCATTTGCTGAATCATGTCACTCCAAATGTTCCAGTGAGGGGCATCATGAAAACAAGATCTAAGCCAGCTGTTAGACAGCTACACACAGAAACCTAAAGTGATATGTGTCTCATAGCACATAACCAGAAAACTCATCACAGCTAAGAGCATTTTTTGGCCAAGGAACAAACAAAATATTTGGGCCCCGTGTTTCTATGCTTCAGCAGTGTAAGCTGTAGCCCATTCCCATACACATTATATCCCCATCTCTTCACCTCCCTTGACATGCTTCCCTTTGTCCCTCATATTTCTTGAATATGGGTATCAATGACAGCACCTGCGAACTATGGAAGGTGGGAAGAAATTCAAAGAGTATCAGCCAGTCTTCATAGAGACAGTGTGAGAGGTATCTGCCTGGTGCACCATGAGCAACATAGGGGCAGATATTCTCAAGATCACCAGATCCTCCTGCTATCACCTAGGTGAAGGCAGAGATCCCCCAGTACCTCCTTTCCCCAGCATTGTTGTCAGGATCTTGATATCATCAGTCCTGCTCTGTCATCTGTTTTCAAAGAATAGGTTGCTTCTCCCATTCCTGTGTGTCCTCCTGAAGCACTTACAGGAGTGTCTGCAAGCAGCCTTCTCCCACGTGGCACTAGGCTTAGGAGGACAAGACAGAGCAGAGGCTGAGGCAGCCATCCCTCTGTCTTTCAGAGTGAAACTGCAGGACATGTATTCTGTGGGTGTCAGGGAGGAATTTACTCCTCTGATCTGCCTTGTCCTCACCACTGCCCCCTAAGCATATCCTGCAGGCAGCCCTGGGCTACAAGCTTCCCAAGCAGAAAGATAGAGAGTCACAGAGTGTCTCAAATTGGAAGGGACCCACCAGGGTCACTGAGTCCCACTCCTTGCTCCTTGCAGGACCACCTAAAACTAAACTATGTGACTAACAGCCTCATCCAGGCGCTCCTTGATTGCTGACAGGCTCAGTGCTGTGACCACATCTCTGGAAGTCTGTTCCAGGGACCAATGACCCTCTCAGTGAAGACCCTTTTCCTGATGTTCAGCCTGAACTTCCCCTGGTATAGCATCATCCCATTTCCAAGTGTCCTGTTGGTGATCATCAGAAAGAGGAGACTAGCACCTTCCCTGTGCTCCCTGCCATGACAGAGGTGCAGACTGCCATGAGGGCACCCTCAGACTTCTCCTCCCCCAACATCCTACCCTCAAAGCCTTTCATCACCTCCTCTGGACACATTGGAATAGTTTGATGGCCTTACAATGAGGTACCTAAAACTACACGTACTGCTCAAGGTAGAGCTGCACCAGTGCAATGTAGAGTTGGACAGTCACTTCTGTCAATGTCTCTCTGTGCTAAGCTTAGTGCACCTCAGGGCATGGTTGGACATTCTGGCTGCCAGGGCACACTGGTGACTAGAATCCCAATTGCCACCAGTCCAAAATCCCAGATGTCTTTCGGTGAGGCTGCTCTCCAGCATCCTGTCCCCCAATTTGTATGTATTAACAAGATTTCCCCAAGCCAGGTGGAGAATTCTGAACTTGCTTTGTTAAATCCTATAAGGTTAGTGATTGCCCAGCTCTCCAGTCTATCCAGTCTCTGTAAGGTCTCTCTACCCTTGAGGCAGTCCAGAGCTCCTCCTAGTTTAGTATCATCAGAAAACTTAAAGTACATTCAATTCCTGTATCCAGATGGTTTATCCAAACATTAAAGAGCACTAGCCCTAAAATTGAGCCCAGGGAACCCACCCAGTCATTGGCCACCAGCCTGATGTAACCCCATGTATCATAATTCTTTGAACCCAACCCATCAGAGAATTGCTCAGGTATTTTGGATCTGTCTAGCTGCGGATATTTTTTTCCAGAAGGATACTCTGACAGACAGTATTAAAAGTTTTGGTAAAATCCTTAACATCACAAATACCGGATTCCTTTGGTCAACTAGATGGGTCACCTTGTCATAAAAGGAAATTAAGTTGGTTAAGCAGGGCTAGCCACTCAAGATTTCATGCTGCCTATGGCCAATGACTGTGTAATCTCTCAAGTGTTTTTCAGAACAACTTTCTCCATAATTTTACCAGGCACTGAAGTGAGACAGACAGGCCAGTAAATACCAGGGTCTTCCTTCTTACCCTTCTTGAAAATTGCGACAAAATTTGCCAGCTTCCAGTTGACTTGGACCTCTCCAGACTCTGAAAACCCTCGAAAAGTAATGGAGGGTGGTCTGCAGTGACATTGGCTAGTTCTTTTAGTACCCTAGGATGAATACCATTGGGTCTCATAGACTTGAGTGCATCCAGCTGGAGAAAATAATCTTGTCTCACCCAGGAGTAATGAAAAATTGACTGAATGTCTTGAACTTATAAAGTTGCAACTGTTCACACAGGTTGTGTCATCATTGACAGGGAGCAGCTCTCTTCAATGTATTCCCACTCCTGACTGCAACAACTGTGGCCATTCTGCCTGAGTCACTATCTCACACACACAGCAATTAGAGTGGTACGAGAGGCTGGAGACCTGACACAGCCAGCCAGCCACTGAGGAAGCAGATAGGAACAGAGGAGAGTTGGGGAAGAGTTGGATGTGTCTCTGCTGGCTCTCCATCACCACAAAAGGCGATCACGGACTGTGTAAAGGGTGGGCCTCTAAAGGTGCAAGTAATAAATTAAAAGCTAAAGATTAATTAAACTTCTTATCAATAAATGAAGCAAAGACCTTTTATGCTGCTGTTTCTTTACTCCCAGTTCTGGCAATTTAACAGAAAACTGAAAGCTCAAAGTTTCATTTGGGAAGGATTAAGAAAAAGAAAAATTTGTTCATTTTTGGTTCCCCTAATTTTTTTTCTGCAATACAGTTTTCTTGCTTAATTGCTACATGTTAAATTCAGAATGTGTCTTTAGGTCTCACTGAATATATTTCTTCCTAACTGACAGAAAATTAACATCCTGAACATTTATGAACACAGATTATAAAGTCCCCACAGGTAACTGGCAATATACTTAACTGTGTCTTCAGGGTATTTTCTCTTTTGCTAATATTTAGCTTTCAATTTTACTGGATGTGTATAATAAAAATGCTTGTGTGGCACTTCTTTCACTTTGCTTACACAGAACAGGTTTTTCTCCATTGTTGGGACCTCTGGGATGAAATAGCTAATTCTTTTCCTCCGTGTCCAATAATCATGATTTATACAGTGTCAGGCTTAATGGGTGAAGTCTGCCAAAAAACTTGCATCCCTGATTTTAAGATATCTTCTCCAAAGTCAAGTTCACTGTGAACTACAGTATAGAGTGTGGCCTTCGTCACAGACATGTAGGCAGCTAGTCCTACATCCCATCAGCCTGCTCTGACAATGAGAGATGTTCAAAATGCATCACCAGGACTGGTTTTATGTTGTTGATTCCAGGTCAGATGCACACACAGCCAAAACTGTTGTCATATAACTCAAAATATTCGCTGTTATTTCTGCATTACCAGGGCCAAGAACAGGCCTACTTCATTTTTGCTGATCCCAGTTCATTTTAATTTTTCTGAAAAAATATCCATATGGGGAAAACCTGGAACAAAAAAAAGAATTTCACACCCAGAAAAGATTAAGCAAAGAACTGGATTTACCAAATGGCAAAGGCAGACATAGTGTTTTGTTTAGGATTCATATTGATTTTTTTTTTACTTGAATTAGCATACTTGATATTGTCTCATAATCCATAATATGGTTTATTTAATGCAAGTGCTCTCTAAGACATAGAGTGTCAGGAAGAGACTGCAAATGTAATCTTGTAGATTTGGGCTAAGCATGACCCTAATCTAATTGGGTCCTTAGTGTCTTCTCCTGTAGCTAAAGAAAAGGCACCATAATATTGCTGTAATTGATTGCAAGCTCTTCAGTACCTTCCTCTGTGTTTGTATGCTGTCTAGTGCCATGGAGATTTCTTCCCCAGTCAAGGCCTGTGGGTGCTGCCGCAATATAAATAAATAAGGGGAGCAAAATGGAAGGAGAGATTGCTATAGTCATTCTGTATGTGAAGCTAATGTTCCCCCCTTCTAGCAAAAAACCCAATCTAGGAAGAAATGAAGACATTTCCTTGGAAAATCTTAGTGCAGAGAAATAATCATCCCTGTGGCTGACCTTGCTTTAGGAGAGAACTAGAACAGAACTAGAACTAGAATTAGGCTGTGAAACTTGCTTAAAGCTGAAAACACTTCGTGAACGTATTTATTACATGAGCTTGCCCTTTCCTCTAAAAAGCAATAAACAACCACCATGAGAAATGGCAGCGTCGAGGAGGGTTTAAAGGTTAGAATTTATTAGAACAATGTTTCCTCATACCTAGTACTAAACTTTCCTCCACTGAATGTTCATTTCATTTCCTTGTTGGAAACAGTGAGAATTTCTCTCAAAAACCCTACCTCTCTCATCGCACTGTCTTGTCTAGAAGTCTCCTGCAAAGCCAAACCTTCTATCCTTCACCTGGAGCTGTGCACGTGGAGAAACATTCATCTGCAAATGATAATACAAATGCAACAACAGCGTACATTTGTCAGAACACTTACCTAGTTACTTTGAAAAACAACGGTCCTTAGACCTCTCTAAGCAAGATCCAGTGTTTTGAAGTTAAAAAATCAGAATTGTGCTTTGCAGTATCATACTCCTGTTCTTGGGCGTCCCATGTAGTTCTAGTCTGCACCCCCCTTTAAAAGCTGGGTGCAGTGAGATAATGCAGCTGAGTGGCATAGCTCTGACTTTCAAGGTCCCCGTGAAATCACTCAGGGCATCCCCTCTCAACAGAATAGAAACTGTGGGAATAGAAACACTTGAATTCTGTTTGCTCTAAGTAGTCTTGAGTAATTTTTGTGGACATATCACACTATCAACATTATTTAAACATCTCTTGCATTCCACAATCTGCTCCTAATGCACGTGGAAAAAAAAGCCGAAGGGAATTCCCCAAACCTACAGTGAGTGTGTGGCAGACCTTCCTCTAAAATCTACCCCTTTTCACTCCCAGACCTGCATTTCACCCCACGCAGTAGGATCCCCTCTGCTTTATATCATGGGATATGCAGGTTGGCCTTAGGACATTTGAAAAGAAATGCCCATACTCAGATTGTAAGCGAACTTTTTTTTCCCCCAACAAATAAATAATTCAACCATATATATATCTCAGAGCAAGGAAGGGACAAATTATTTTCCTCATACACAGTGCTTCCACAATGCAAAGGCTGTTACTCAGGAATAGTCCTGTGACACCTAGTTTACATTTTCATACCACTGTGTAAATATAACTCACCTCCCCATGCCCCTTTGGGGTAGGGGAGTAAATGTTTGATTTCCTCTTCACAGCCAGGCAAGCTGGTACAACTGGTGTGTGACAGTGAGGTGAGGCTCTGACATTCTTTGGGAGAGCAAAAAAGCACAGTACTAGAAATGTTTGTTGGCAGGGAGCTCTGAAGAACATTTAGTCCAACCTCCAGCTCTAAACAGGACTATTGCCAGCTGAAGATCAGCTCACTCCTGGCTCTGTATTAAGTAACTACTGAATTTAGGAGTAATTCTTCAAAATCTTACAAAATATCCATAATCTATCCTTTTGGACTGCAGAGTGGGGGTGATAGGTCTCCAAATCACACATAATTCTTTTTAAAATCCAGTGAAACCAACCAATCTCTATTGCTGCCGCACATCGGAGAAGCTATCAAACATTGTTCTTCCGTTGGTTAAATCCTATTTCTTTTCTGGCTGAACCAACCTAGAGGCACGTAAAAGTACTTTCAGCAGCCTCATGTAACTTAAAACCAACATTTCTTCTCATCCCACACACCGTGCCAGGTTCAGAGATGTGAGTGGTGATAATCAGTGTATAAACGAGTCTTCTCTGACTGATGTAATATGGCAACTGACTATTTTAAAGACTCTTTTTTTTTGCCAATGCTACTTTTGTCAGGTATAACCAAGCAACGTGTACTTCCAGACCAAAGGACTCACAGCAGATTCCCACACTGATGCTGAAATGACTCATTTTTTGAGGAACTCCTGAGCGTTGCATGGTGTGACTGTAATATGATCATCCTCCCAATGTGAAGTGAGCAGTTCCGAGGGTGTTAAGCAGGAAAAAAGCTGATACACTATCGAATCCACAGGCTTATTGTCCATTAATTTTTTTTATGCTGCAAATGAGACACCTGGAATTTCATCAGTCTTCTGCAGCTCTTGTGAATATGCTCCATCACCCTCACTTATCCCAAGAAGCTCAAAAACAGCTGACCATTTTACAAGTCTCTATTGCTCCTTTGAGAAATGAGGAATAAGAACGGCAGTTTAGGAGCAGCCTGGGTCATAACAGAGGTGACAGGGTCAAGAGGACTTCTCTCTCTCACTGTACAGCTGACCTCCTGAAACCCTAATGCGATAAGGTATTTCCGTCAACCACAGAGAAGAAAAATTAGATTTGTTTGGTTTGGCAGAAGCACGACAGACAGCCATGTCGCTGTGACAGTAGGGGTGGAGGAAGCCGTCAAGCTGTGTGTCTGAATGGATGCAGTACCAACTCATGAGTCTGTGTGGCAAGTAAAATATGTGAAGAACATTCTTCCTGGTTTAGATACTAATTTACAGTGGAGTGTGGGCACATTAACTCAGTTACTCTTCTCTAGCTATGCCTAACCACCACACACTGCCTCTCCTGCACAGACTCCAGCACCACTTCTAAGACAAAAGTATGTCTGCTCACGTGAGATGTTCTTGATCTCACTTCTATCCCAGGTAGCTTTGGAAAGCCTTTGGAAATACTTTCGAATTTTGCTCCATTTAGAATCCTAGGCATCTTTGATAATTTCTTTTTTTTTTGAAGACGGGCTGATGCTCCATGTGTGCTACCACATGAAGCCATTAAAAAATGCATTATTGAATCTGTTTTATACTGGTTTTACGCAGTTTTTACTGTGCAAGTCAAGGAATTTTCTTGTGTGTCCATTTTGCTGTTTTATTCCATTGCCACTGAATTCAGTAGAGAAGCTCCTGCTTTATACTGTACTATAATGTGTGACAGTTGTGGTTATAAAGTAATACTTGTTTGTCTGGTTGTTTCTTCGTTTGGTTAGCTCAATATTGCATCGTTGTGATCTTCTAGTATGCAAAAAAGAGAAGAGCCTAAGTAGTTTACAGAAGCACATAATGGTGAAAAGAATAACATAATTTCTGAGCCTGCAGCCTGTTTACCTGTAGCTTTACATCATGTCTAAGTAGTCAAGGGAAGTTTCTATACCTATCAAAAGACAGAGCTTCCTTTCATAAACATGCATGAGAAAGCGTACAGGAAATGGCTCCCAATTAAACTTTACAGCACCTAGATAATACCAAAGCCTACAATAAGCAGACTAATAAACTATCCAGCCAAATAACTTGAAGTATCATACAAGTAAATGTCTCTTGCTGACATCATAAACGGTACAATATTGACCATCAATAGCCCCAATATAAACTTGAGCCAAAACAACCCTCAGTATTGAGAATGAGAACAAGGAAGTTCACAGTCAGTTGCACGGCATGAAGAATCCTGGTCTTTAAGAGATGTTATGAAATTCAAGGTTGCATGAGTCTGAATACTGCCCATCCTGAACTCGAACACTGAAACATATTTCCTCTCATGAACCAGAGATTTCTAAAAATCCACACTAAAAAAGGAAGGAGGAGATATTGCATGAGGAACTCTGTCACATTACAAGTGATCTGTTTTTCCAGGCGACCACACTAAATCAATGCATCCTATGGGCATTCAGAGGAACACACAAGTGTTTTCAGCTTTACAAGGTTTAAAATTTCACAGTGAAATTAACCAGAACTGAGACATATTCTGGAGTGATCCACTGAAAATATTCAGACAACCAGTCCAGTTTGATCCAGGTAGACTGCTTTCATCCTTCTGCCATTTCTTATTGGCCTTCTCTTCCTGCATCCCTTCTGTTCCTTTGGGAAGGAAGAAGGAAGAAAATGGAAGGGTGAATGAAAAAAAAATCAATGGACAAAGAAAAAAGTTTATGGCCAAATTCCAAAAGAAAATTTTACATATTCGTTAAGAAGTTTCCTGAAAACAACAAAGCCACTACAGTCCCACCCTACTTCCCAAATTAATTTCCTTTCAAAAGCTCAAGAACTACAACTACTTTGACACATTTGTTGCAACTATTTTTCTATGTGATTGGAAACCCTTCAGCTACCATCTATAACAAAACTGAAAAGGCAAATAACAAAATCCATAGGGTTTGAACTATGAGCTAGCCTGACCACAGGATGAGCCTTTGTCATCCAAATGCTGGACTGCAATTTCACAATACAGCCTCAAGAGGAAATGTGGAGCTGAAAAACAAGGTAAGAACAGACTTTCAGCATTTATACAGTGCCAAAATTTAGTTCTCACTTTCTTCTTTTTCCAGAGAAGAAGTAAACTGAAAGACACAAACAGCTGCTATAACTACTATGTTTTTACACTGAGCTTGTGACAAGTGTCTTTGTTTTTTTCTGATCTGAGCCATTTCTACAGCAATGTGTTACAGACAAGCGGCTCTTCTTATGCTGAGGGAGCAGTGCCTGATGCAACATAAACAAGTAAATTATCTTAAAATTAGATTTCACTGTCACTGAGAAAAAAAGACATTGCCCATCCCTGGAATCTGTGGAATGCAAATTGGTTGTTGGGGTTTCCATTTTTTGAAAAATTGGATATCATTTAAATCTATTTGCAGTGCAAAGGATTTTTCCCTGCTTTCCAGACGCAATTTTTTTATTCTCTGATTACTTTATTTTGCCTCTAACTTTAGTTTTAATAATAACGTGTCAACTAAGAATTTTTTAAACTCTTCATCTCTGTTCAGTTATTATCTGGCCAACTCAGGAAATGCAGTGTGGTTCTGCTTTTCAACGTCTACATTGCTGAGGTTTTTTTCCCATGTGGGATTTAACCTTTTATTGTTTTCATACTTCTGCTCAGGTCCACTGCCAGCTGAGTGGAAGCAGAAGTGTTTTGTCCATTTGCTTTTTTTCTCACAAAGATGTTCAAGATTTGCCTTTCAGCACAGTTCTCCTGGCAGTAAACCAAAAAATTTAAGAAAGAAGAGCAGAGCTGCTTCCTAAATACCTGAATTTTCAGAGTTATCCAGCATGCATTAGGCCACTCTAGCATATTGCAGAGGACAATCTCCAATAAGGTCTTACATTTTAAATCTAAAAATTGTTGAACTTGAAAATTGTTATAAAAATGAATCCAGCTTAGGAAACACTGGTAGTTTGGACCTCTATTCTGCTGTCTGAATCTCCTTCACAATTCTGACAGACCTTCAGAGATAATTCTGTACCATCTGTGTGACATGCTAAGATATCTGTACTAATAAATTAATGAGGTCCAGATAGTGATCTGAGAAACACTGCCCTGTGTTCTCCATACTGTTAAATCACTTCCATGACTTCTGAGGTGGCCTCATTCCAAGACAGTTTGTCTCCAGTGAAATCCTGGGTAAAATTCAAGGGGGCAGGCAGCATGGAGACCTTCTACAGAGAATAAAGTCCAGAAAATGATCCTTGGTAGGGGCTGACTCCAGCCCAGGCTGGAGCTTTAGGGAGAGAAGTTATGGGGTGCCAAAAGGACACGGGTCTTTACAGGTGAGACATGCTGGAGGTCTTTCTGATTACCCTCATCCTCTTTCAAGGCTGTGTGGGGCTTTTTATGCCTAAAACAAGTAACATTCCAGGTGTTCCTGCCTCCAAGCCACGACTGTACGTGGTATTCCTAATTCCCTGAGTTCTTTCTAATTAAATATACTTTTGAAAGGTGCATATAGACTATTTCAGGCTGATACATTTAATCCAGGACCTTTGTTACTTCAGTTGTCTTCAAACTGTGGTATTCAAATGACTCCTCTCAAACCACCTGAAATCTTCCAGAGCTGCATTAGGCAAGCACTTATAGTTTAATTTGGTTGGCTGGTTTGTCATTCTTGGGTTTTTGGGTATTTTTTTTTCCAATTCACACTTGAGGCACTAATTGTCTCGGGAGCAGAAAGAATTGTAGAAGGCACTGGAGATGTGAAGCACTGGCTTTAGTGAAGGCCAGCAAAAACCCCAAGTCCTGAAGTGTGTTCTGCCAGACAAAAACGGTTTTCAGTTTACTTTTAGGGAATAATGAGGTGAAATAAACCAATTTCCCTGTGTGCCAGCAGGATTTCTTGCCCTCTAAAAACATTTAAATACATCTACACAAATAAACTTGTAAGATACTGGCAACCTCTTCACTCTTTTCCATCACCAAAATGGATGCTGCCAAGGTGTCAGAATAACAAATGTGCAAAGCTGGGTGAGATTTTTAAAGTATTCAGCACTGGCTTACTTCTCTATCCCTGGATGTCAGTGAGCTTTTGCAGGCTGCAAGGGATCTGGTAGGGTAGAACTTTCCATACTTCAGAAAATCCCACCTGTTTTTCTCTCTCTCAGAAATTGGCAGATTTTGGCATGTAGCTCACAAATTACAACTTTTCTGTAGTAGAAAATGGTTTTAAACATGCAGCAAGCACTGATAAATGTCACCTGAAAATGTTTTGCGTACAATCTGAGCAAGCAGTCTGCTCGCCTTACTGGTGGGCTTTGAAGAAAAAAAATATTAAATTTACCATTGCCATTTTATGCAGCACCACATTATCCCCTGCAAGTAACTCTCAAGCACACACAATGGGTCTGCCATAGTAGTCCAGTTACTTTTCTGATTGATGGAGGACTGTGAAACTGGTTCAAAAAATGCAAATACCAGTTCAAAAGTCAGCCAAAAATTCCAAGTCTCTTGATTCAGATTAACCTGTGTATAACTAACAAACAAACAGTTTCCTGTGTTGATTACCATAAAAACATGAATTAGTTTATGAATCTTACAAACACTATTTTATATGTGAAGTAGTGCATATTCATTGTAAACAAATAAGAATTGTAGATCTGAGACTGTCTGGATTGAATTTCAGGTCTATCAAACTTGAAAGAAGGCAAGCCTCATTTGTTTTTAAAGTTAGGATATACTAATATTAAAAAAAAAGATGGGGAAATATTAACATTCTTGGATCTTGACCTAAGACAACTCTCTACATACACAGAATGAGTCACCAGAACTGTCCAGACTCCTGCTAGTCCCTTGGGCATGGTAGTCAGCTGTGTTCAGTGTTTCATTGACTCAAGCGTATCAGTTCACTGCTTTATATGCTTTTGTATTCTGCCAAGCTGCCTCCTTTCTGATATCCTTTTTCCCTGATGGTCAGTTTGGCAATCACTGTCATTTAGTGTTCACACACTGAGATAGCACTTAGTCATCTCTGTGATGGTTTTCCTATAGCGATGTGAACTCAGTTTCTGGGAATACAGACATTTTGCTGTGCTGTTCAGATAACTGTGAAAAGCACACTAACTTGTTACAGTTTGAGTTTATTGGATTATTTTTTAAGTTTATTGATTTGAATTAGCCTCTTTCATCTCAAGGTAACAAGTTTGGACCTATCTGCAACACAGGCAAGTTCATATGACAATGAGATCCTGTGCTGAATTGGAAAGTGTTTGCACCTAGCCCAGTTGAGTTTGGAAAGCTAGGAATTTCCTTAATTGTATTGTTTAGGTTACACCACACACTCTAAAAAAACAAAACAAAACAAAAAAACCCCAACCAAACAATTTCCAATTTGAGCTAATCAAAGATCTTAGGATGGAGGGTTGGAGAATGCTTGTATCATCTAGTCCAGCTCTCTGTAACTCCACAACCACCTGAACAAGCACATGCCAGATATAGCCATGCGTCAGGAATCATGCCCAACACTGCCAATGAAATTGAAGATCTAAAAGCTACAAAAAAACATATGACTTAGGTAGAGAGATGGAAAGACCAAGAATTTTGTTTCTTTCTTAGCTCTCTCTTACAGAAGGGAATTCATTACATGAAAATGCCCTGGCTGGCACAAATAAATTCTGTCTTTGGGGCGTGAGATAGAGAACTTACAGCAACACTAGTACTTCATGACCAGTTCAATATTTAGTCACACTGGTGAGCTCTGTAATGCATAGCTTTAGATTTCTACTGTGATCAATATTGT
The DNA here is from genome assembly GCA_022605575.1 of Laterallus jamaicensis coturniculus. Taxonomy (NCBI): domain Eukaryota; kingdom Metazoa; phylum Chordata; class Aves; order Gruiformes; family Rallidae; genus Laterallus; species Laterallus jamaicensis. The sequence goes on along the minus strand of JAKCOX010000024.1, from coordinate 7,781,944 downwards.
CTTGGATATCCACAAAGATTCACCAGTCCAACAGCAATATGTCTAAGTTAAATAATCCTCACAAGGTAAAGTCTTATTTGGGGGAAAAAAAGAAAAATAAGTCAAATATCATCACAAGATAGTCAGCCAAAAAAATAAAAATATCTTCAGTGTTCAAGGGAACTAAGAAATTAGAACAGCTGCTTTGTCTGAGATTAAACAGTGGGGTTTGATGACTTGTTAACATCTCAGAAAGGGAACCTGTAGCCTGATATACAAAGGTGTTGAGTGCCTGAGGCACACCACTTCAGAGTAGGGAATTGACGCTCAGTATAGTACAGGATCAGTGATTTTAACCAGGATAAAATGTCATGTAATAAGCTCTGATAGTGACATTTATTTGGGTGAACGTCTCTCACGCCCTTCTGAAGCTGGCATTTACAGTGTAAAATTCTTTATAAAAGTTCGTATTCTGGCATATATTCAGATAAAATAGACATTTACAGATACATAAAATTAAGCATTCTGTGAAAGACAAGGTCAACATATGTAAACACAACTTCCTTGGCTGTGGTGGGAGGTCAAACTGCTTACTCAGAGGTCTGACATGACCCAAAGAAAAGCTGGGACTTGCCCAGGATCATGGTGAAGAGTCAGTGTCAGAGTTCCCAGCACCTGAGTCATGTATGTGGCTGAGTCATCCACACCTCTGTCAGTACACAGCTTCATTTGCAGTGCATCCTGTCTTCCTCCTTTTGGTCACTCTGGGTTAGCGCCTAATATAAACTGAATGATCCTAACACTTATCCTGGGTTCAGATTTACATATGGGTATGTCTCTCAGTTGTCTCTCTTCCCTTTCCCATCATTCTGTCCTATCCAGGGTTTGTGTCAGTGGCTCAGCCCTTTCTACCAGTTTCTACAAGTAATGTAGACTTGGAGCACATCTCCCTTATCATCCATTTCCCATTTCCAAGGGACAGAGTGTGCCCTCACTGAGCTTGCTGTCAATACAAAACCGGGAGGAGTGGCCAACAGGCCAGAAGGCTGTGCTGCCATTCAGTGACACCTGGACAGGCTGGAGAACTGGGTGGAGAGGAATCAAATGAAATTCAACAAGGCAAGTATATGGTCCTGCACCTAGGGGAGAATAACCCCAGGCACCAGTACAGGTTAGGGGTGGACCTACTGGAAAGCAGCTCTGTGGAGAAGGTCGCGGGAGTCCTGGCAGACAATCCATGAACCAGCAATGTGACCTTGTGGCCAAGAGGGCCAAAGATACCGGGGGTGTATTAAGAAGTGTATGGCCAGCAGGTCAGTGGAGGTTATCCTCCCCCTTTATTCTGACCTGATGGCAAATCTGGAATACTGTGTCTGCTTCTGGGCTCCCCAAGCCCAAGACAGACTGGGAACTACTGGAAAGACTACAATGGAGGGCTACAAGGATGATAAGGGGACTGGAGCATCTCTCTGACAAAGAAAGACAGAGAGAGGTGGGTCTGTTTAGCCTGGACAAGAGAAGATTAGGAGAGGTTCTCATCAACACTTACCAATATATGAAGGTCAGGTGCCTAGAAACTGGGGCCAGGCTCTTTTCAATGGTGCCCAGCAACAGGACAAGAGACAACAGGCACAAATTGGAGGACAGGAATGTGGCATCCAGCAGAGAGCAACATGCAATTCCATATGAATTTTAGGTGAAGCCATGAAGCCATGAAGCCATTTTATTAGGTGAAATCACACAGATTATATACCTTTCTTACTGTAAACATGGCAAGCTAAAAAACTGCTAATTGGTTACACACACTGTTCACACCATATTGATTTGTTAGTAACTATAGCGAGTTCTGATAAACCTATCTTATAGCTAAACATCCTTAGTTTACCTTTAATACCTAAAAGCATCCACACACCTGCTGGTTTTGACCATCTTGTTATGGCTGGCTCTCAACATGTTCCGTTACTCCCGAATACCTTCCCATAACTGCTTCTTGGTTTAGGGCAGCCTGTACCCCTATCAACAAGACCACTGTGTTTTGAGAATGTGATTATTAAGATCCTCTCAGCATGAGTAACTTTTCCTTTCTCATGGGAACAGAAGAATAGTGTCAGGGCCTAAATCTTGGGAGAAGAGAGCTAGGCTGCTAGCAGGCCTGCGGTCTTCCCCGACACAGGAAGTTCCATCTCAAACTGAAGAAAACCTTTATTCTGAGGGTGACAGAGCACTGGGAGAGGCTACCCAAAGTGGCTGTGGAGTCTCCTTTTCTAGAGACGTTCAAAACCCAGCTGGTCACAGTCCTGTGCAACCTGCTCTAGGTGATCCTGCTTTAGCAGGGGGGTTCAGCTAGATCATCTCCAGAGGTCTCTTCCAACCCTTACTGTTTTAGGATTCTGGGGTTCTGTGATTTTTCCACCAAATACAGAAAGGAGTGTTGCAGTAATACCACACAGTTCCTTTACACCTGACACTGCTCACTTCTTTTGATATGCTTGACGGTTTTTGTGTGTCATAGCTCTGATCTGTGGTAGCATTGTTTCAAAGTTTCCTTGACTTACTCATTTTTATAGCACAACAGCACCGCCTGTTTGGAAAAATGATGATAAGTGTATTTGTTCTGCTCTAAGTATAGAAGTTCTGCTTTGTGTGTTTCAAACAATCTGAAGGGAAATTTTAACAAAGTCATAAAATATTTAACATCCCTAAATTCATGCTACAAAGAGACCCATCCAAGTGCAGTAATTGTTACTCAGCACTTATAGCCATGGCCATAATATTCTTTTAAAAACTATCATCAGGTGAACTAATGCTGTAATACAATACCTGGTTCTTTGTGAAGGAAGTCTTAAGTTTTTACTTGTTATTGACTGACTAGTGCTTAAATCAAAACTGTTGGTATCTCTGTGTGGACATGCCCAACACAAATGGACATGTCTCTTAATGGGCAAAAAGCAAACACAGCTGAAAGAAAGAAAAATGATGAGCCAAACATCTTGAGTTGCTCAGATAATCATTGGGAAAATTACAATAATGGTGATTTAATATCTTGAAGTTCATGTAAATGAGTCTTTGACACCACTGTCTGCTGAATCAGCGTTCTTCCTACACATGAAACTGGCACAAGAATCATCAAAGCTTCCTCATCTCTCTTTCTTAAGCTGTGGTAATTTTGATTTATAATTAAAAGTCCATAAGATTCTGACATGAACAGCAATTTACTGGATGGAGCAATTTAGATTCTCGGAGGTCATAAGGGCTCTGTCCAGCTAAGCAAGTGAGAAAAATAAAAATAGGTGAGGCAGCTTTTAAGTACATTGACCAGCAGCTCTGTGAAGTGCCCAGGCGCTGCAGGGCACAGGCAGAGCTGGAAGTCTCAGAAGCATGATGCAAAGCCTTGCGCATTGAGGGTGGCTTTGCCAGGGCTGGCAGCAGAACCGCTGAGCACCCCGTCCTGCCCTCAGACTGAGACATTTCCCAGAGGCTGCATGTTCAGCTGCTCAGGGGCTGCAGCCCAGACTCCTCTTGTTAAGGCTGGTGGTCATATTTTTCATTCAAAGGACTTAATGGGATCTGCTATTTTGTTCATGGACAGTCAGAAAAGAGTGTCTGCATTGCCTGATAGCCAAGTCATCACAGCACCTGGGGGTCTGGGAAACCTGGACTGATTTACTTCCCAGACTGGGGGATTTAAGCTCATCCATTTCATCTCTGGCTGTTCAGTGCAGCAGTCCCTCCCCATCCATCTCTGCCACATTCAGTGGCCATGGGATCTTACAGGAGCCACCTTGGGGAGCAGAAAATCTCACCTCATCCCCTGCCACTGCATGTTTAAGCTACCAGCCTGAAGGTTCATGCATTTTGTCCCTCACTCTCGCCCTCGCTGCAGGTTGGAAAACTGCTCTTACACTAGCTTTTGAACCCCTTTAGGCTTAGGTACCCGTCTTCCCAGTGTGGGAAAGCCCAATACAGGCACAAGAACAGGACTTGGGGCACTTCAGGAAGAGCAGATTTGTACAGGGAAGTACTGTGTTCACACAGTACTCAGTTCATGATGCTGTTGGGTGACCACTGAGCAGAGAAGAACTGGGACTGGTATCCTGATTAGACACTCCAGGTCCACCGAAGTCATTTCTTGGATTTGAAAATCCTTAAGTGTATCCAGTACTGAATTCACAGACTTTCTAGTAATGATTAAACCATAGCTCAAGTCTATGAAAAAACATATATCTATAAATTTATTTATTTGTTTGTTTGTTTGTTTGTTTGTTTGTTTGTTTGTTTGTTTGTTTATCCAAAGTGTTTGGCAGATAAAAAAGCCAAATAAATCCAGGCCCTCCTAAACTGCCTTTGTTAGACCATGCCATCAAATGGAGTTTTACAATGGTATATAATGGCAGATAAAATACAGAACTTTCATGTGTTGCATCATTCTGAATTGTCCCATAATATTAAGGAACAATAAAAATAAATTTATTCATATGTTCCTTAGCAGTAAAGCAACAGTCTTTGCCAGCTCTCTGTGTGCAGCTTATGTTAGACTGCAGCAGTTTTCCCAGCAAGCCCAGTGCTCTCTCTTCTACCTGTCAAAGAGCAAAATACAATCACATAGAAAATGTAAAAATAGATTATTCTCGCCTGCTCCAACATTTTCTAACTCTTTTCATCTATAGATGGAACAGCAAGTTAAAGGAAGGATGAAAGGATGTCAAGATGTGGGAAGTCAACAGATGTTAATTTCTTGTAGCTTTTACACTTGTAAAGCATTTCTATTTTGCCATGAATTCCACAGTAAAGTATGGTGCTTTGCAGGTGAGAGGTTCAAATAGGTGGAGCCAATGGAAATATATAAAATATAGGGTGTACCATTTTTAATGTAAGGCTTAATTGGGAAGGGAGAGAGCAAAATGATCAGTGACTACAAATTACCTACATGAAGAAATAAAGATAATCAGAAATAATATGCCTTTTCATAACAAAAGACAAGAGGGATGCCTAAAGATATGTGCCAGACAGGTCTGGGCATGATTTCAGCACTGATTAGGGAAGAAGTTGCATAGCTTCTCCTCTACTCTGTGATGACAGATTTTACTGGGTAGATGTACTAAGGGGGATTTAGTCCTATTAGCCCTCTTAGTTCTGCTCCATAAATCTTTTGCTAGTAGCATCAGATTTACTTAGCACATATCTCAGTGATTTACTAAAGGTAATGAGTGATGAAACAGTTTGATTTGCAGCTAATCAACATTACTGATACCTATAATGTGTTCACAGCCTGGCCTCTGTTAGAAGAGCGCTTTGTACAGCAGTTAGAACAAAGCTGAGCTTTCTCTGTCCTCTCAGGTCTTACTGCTCATAAGAATTTCCCTCAGAAAGGTGTTTAAGCTTTGCTTTGCAGCTTGCAGATTTGCATATATGTGAACCTGACTAGGGAACTATACCCCGGCAAGGTTTCTTTATCCATTTTCACCTTTTTCAGCATTACATCAAGTGGTAAAAGGCTTTATGGTTCAGATTTTCAAGTGCCTTTCACCTTACATACCCATTTACATCATAGCAAAATAAACCCATTCTAGTCAGACAATGCTTAGCATCCTCACAAACCTCATATGTCCCCCTAGTAAAGTGGCCTATACAATCAAGTCTTGCAAGTTTTTTCACACGTAAGGCCTGATTCCTACTTAGATGAGCCTGAGCCAGAGAAACAAACTAATCTCAGTGGATTATTTAACCAAAACCTTTGAGAAAAAGCCCAAATCCTTCACATCAATGAAACTCATGCAAAGCCAATAGTCACGGAGGTGAGAGCAAGAGGATGCCTGACTAACCTGATTACTTTCAGCCAAGAGATTCTGTGGACACGGGGAGATCAGTGGGCTTCAGTTACCTGAAGTTTAGGAAGGTTTTCAAGATGGTCTTCAACAACATCCTTATAGCCAAACTGGGGAGATAGGGAATAGGTGGGTGGCCTACAGGTGGGTAAAAAACTGAATCATCAACCTGTAGGAATAAGCAGCTGGAAGTCCAAGTGGTGGTCTTGCTTAGGGGCTAACTGGAGTGTAGGTCTTTAAGATCTTTATGAACCACTTGGTCCTAGGGACAGATTGCATGCTATGCCTGGGTCTAAAGGACATCAAAATGCATGTCACGGATAACAGAGGAGAGCAGGGCTGCTTTCAGAGAGATCTTGATAGACTGCAGAAATAGACAAATGAAAAGGTCCGGAAATTCATCAAGAACAAATGCCAAGTCCTATCCTTGGCATGGACCAGCCACATGCACTAGTGCGCTCTGGGGGCCATCTGTCTCAAAAGCAGGTTTACAGAAAAGAATCTGAGGATCCTGATGGACAACAAGCAAAGGTTGAGACAGCAGTGTGCTGTTGGGGCACTGAAAGCCAGCTGCATACTAGGCTGCATTAGAAGGATTCAGCCAGCAAATCAAAGGAAGTGATTATTTCTGATCATGTAACTATCTTTAGGCCACACCTAGAATACCCTGTCCAGCTTTGATTTTCCCTGCATATTCTGATAGGAAAGGGGGCCTTTGATTAAGTGCTGAAACCCTACTAGGGAGAGCCTGAAAGAGTTAGCTTTGCTTATCCTGGCTGCCTTCTCTGGAGAAGACTAAGGTAGGAGGATCTAATTGTTACTTCCAACCATACAAATGTAAAACGGCAGTTATAAAATAGAGGAGTCATAAATATCCCCAAAAGTTCGTTGGCATAGGAGAGGAGTTATACCTTTCATAGAATGGTCTGGGTTGGAAGGGACCCCAAGGATCATAGAGTTCCAACCCCCTGCCACAGGCAAGGCCACCAACCTCCAGGCCTGGATCTACATAAGGTTGCCCAGGGCCCCATCCAACCTGGTCATGAACACCTCCAGGTATGGGGCAGCCACCACCTCTCTGGGCAGCCTGTTCCAGCACCTCACCACACTCTGTGAAAAAACTTCCCCCAAATATCTAATCTAAACCTTTCCTCCTTTAGCTTTAACCCATTCCCCTTTGTCCTGCCATTATCTAACCTTTTAAAAAGTTGATTCATCAAAAGTTGCATCAAGGAAAATGCCAACTGAATACAAGGAAAAAAAAATTATGGTGAGAGTGGCTAAGCGGGTGATTAGTTTACCCAGAAAGGCTGTGGACTCTGCCTAATCTAACTCTGAAGATAGCTTTGAGAAGTAGATTGCACCAGACAACAATCCAGAGGTCCTTTCCAACATAAATTATTTTATGACTGTAAAGTAAAAAGGAGCTCAGGTATTTTGTCTCACTAGAAAGGACAAGAGATGTAAAAATCTAATTTTTAAAAACAGATAGTTAAAAAAGAAGCTCTTAGTGAAACCCAGAACCATTTGCTTTCTTGTATGACATCCGAGAAAAATTTATGTTTAAAACTTGCTTACAGAACACACAAATGTACTGAATTTTATTCTCAGAGAGCAGTCACCCTGGCTGAGCATGTGATGAAAACTGCTGAGGTCAAGATGTTCCTCAGTAGATTTTCTGGGAAGTGTATCAATCCATGCACATTCACAGCCTAGATGCACTCCCAGTGCGCCAGTCTTTTTTTTTTTTTTCCAAAATCAAATGGTATGTAATCTCTTCAGCTGTTTTCCAGTGCAACATTCAGGAAAAAATAATTTGTTCCCAATACAATAAAGTGTCCATGTTTCATCAGGATTGCCACATGGACTACCTAAGTGAATAAAATACTCAAATAAAAGCAGACAGGGGGACTGGACACATTGAATATTATCAATCAGTCAGCCTTTTTGTAAGAGTATTGCACCTGCTAAAAGGGAGGTTTGTTTCGTTTATATCCTGCCATGTTACCTTTACTGAACATCCCAGTAATAAAGGAAACATGGGTCAGAAATGCTTGAGGGTTGCCTGGGGCTCTTCAGCTCTACATATTCAACTGTCCAGGAACATGCTCTAACCAAAGGCTATTAGCTTCTTTGTGGAGCAAGAGTGAAGCATACTTCTTGGTGAAGTTGTGCAAATCTTAAAAGTCTGTAACACCGGTGACTGTCAAAAGGTGTGTGGGAGAGAGAGAGCAAGCAAGAGGGACTATCTTCTTAACAGAGCACTCAGTCAAGAATAGAAGACCTGAATTTCATGCACAATCAGATCTTATGGGAAAATCTCAGATATTTTTGTCAAGTGTCCTGCTACAGTCCAAATGTTTCCTGGATAAATCCATTCAAGGCCTTAAAGTAGAGAAATGCCTCATTTTCGGATGGCCATTAAGCTTGAACATTAATTAAGTTCCAAGGACTTAGTGCTGTGGACAGTGTTAGGAATGAACAGAGCTGCAATTCTAAGCATCTGGAGAACATTAAGGTCAAAATTACTGTAACTACAGGGTTAAAACCATTTTGCTTAAGTTGGCAATTAAATGAAGAGTTTCCAGACCATGATGCCATATGTAAGCATCTAATTCTGCTTTAGTCCTACTTTGGGAATCTATGTCTTTTGGCAGTGTATATTTTAATGTCCAATTTGGTCATGGAAACTGAATGGAAAAAGTGCTTTAAAAGTGCCATTGAAATTCCTTGGAAAAAGATTTAACATTCACATAGGAAGTACTTTAAATACTTTTTTTTTTTTTAGGGTTTAAAGAACAATCTATCTACTGAGGGGGTGAGGGGAAGCTTAGCATTATGCATAGTCAGAAAAACAAAAGCCTTGCTCAATCAAATACCTTTGAGCGAGAAACATGCTGGTTTCACTTCCAGATGGGAAGATGAATCCATAACCTTATTAGGATTTAACCACATTTCAAGTTCCATTTGCAATGATCAGGGATTAATCTGATTACCTAAAAGATTGCAATAAGTATGGGCTTAAACAGACATTTATGTGTCTATTAACATGATTATAATTAGCTCTTTGTTCACTGACTACAAAATTATTCCAAACTAAGCTATGAATATCATTTATATAGCTACTATCTTCTCCATGCCAAACTCTGTGTGACATTCCTGAATTTTAAGTGAATGCAATAAAGACATTGCATAATACCTTCTTTTGTTCTTTTCGTATATATATATATATTTCCTGTGTGGTTATATTCGTATATATGGACATAAGCATAATTTCTATCCCTTATATAATGTAGCATTGATAATATGGTAGATCTTTTACAATTTTTGTAGATTGCAGCCTTCTTGCTACAGTAAGCAGGACTCAAAACTAATTCCAAAAGGGTATTATCAGAAGAAGGAAAGAATGGTCTTATTTCTAAAAGTCTCCTGAACACAATTTACTCCTTTGTTCTGTCATTGCTAACTAAGAATTCTATACACTCAAAAGGAAGTCGTGGCCCTACCAGCTGTGACTTAATGGCCACAAACCCTTGACAAATGTTGCCCATCATGTGTGCAGGAGGAGTGGTGCCGGTGGTGTTGCTGACAGCACCTTCTGCACTCTGCCGGGGATGCTACGGGGGCCAAGGACAGCTCAGACCCAAATAGTCCAACTGTATTTGCCTCAGCAGATCTGGTGGGATCATCTTCTGCCACTGCCAAGGGTTTTGATTCCTCATCAGCATCTGTGCCAGACCTACCATTTGTCTTGTGGTGTAACCCTGGCTTGAACACCACAGACAAACTGCTCACCAGCTCCTCATGACTCAGAAGCCCTAACAGCTCTGAGCCAGGGTGAACAACTGGCACAGCAGGACAGCCACCACTCAGAGAGTTGCTGATCTGTGCCACCTCCTGCATCCAGCCTGTGTCATTCTTTAACCTCCACTACTCCTTCAGCATAGTCCCCCACTCCCCAGATATATTGAAGAGTCATAAGACAAAGAAACAAGGGAAACATTTGCAATTATATTATCAGTCATTTGATTTGAAAACACCTCCTTCCCACCCTGATTCAGAGTCATTAGAAATAGAAACTAAACTCTTACAGAGCTGATACTACAGCATAGTTTGGGGGTGTGTGTGTTTAAATAGATTAAAAATTCTTAACATGTATGCAATGACTTAACTCTGTGATACATGTGAGACAATGATTTAAAGGCCTGTCAATGGAAATGGAAACAGCATGTTTAAATTCAGAATGTATAAGTTTAATCTAAACTTTATGTTCCTTTGTTGCATTCTACATACTCCAGGGGATGCTTTTCCTCCTGTTCCAGGTAAATCCACCAACCCACCCTACTACTCACTCCAGCATGATTCAGGGAGAGAGACTGATTACATGTCTTTCCAGGAAGAGCTACGGCCTCTGTGGTCCTTCCTTAGCTTTCATTCAACACCAGGCAGTCTTCTGTCCTACACAAACATTTTTAAAAGATCATCTTGGCAGAACTCTACTTTCAAGACTGGTCTGGATTAGTGCAGCCATTACACTCCTAATTTATTTGAGTTTATGACAGATTTGATATTGCTTGTCTGTAACAGCTGTAAACATTACAATGTTTTCTTCAGAACTCAGATTTTGAGTTCATTGGTGGTAACTAGTGTCATCTAATTCTGTCAATTGATATCTTCAATCCCTTTCCTGGTCCTGAGCATTTTCATTATATGGGAGCTGGTTCTTAATGATGTATGTGGTGTATGCTTTTTTAAAAATACAATAAAAATTAGAGGTGAAAACTGTCTTACAGTATTTTCATATATACAAAGATGCAGCAAGATGGCATACAACATTTCCAGCAATGTCAGCCATGGAAAAATAGCTAACTGGGGTTGCCAGTTGCAGCTAAATACAGAAATTGGTCTGAATGCAGTCTGGTGATGGAATTCCCTAGAGCCCAACCTCCACAAAGTACCAGAGTCTTTACAGAAGCATAACCAGATAAAAGATTATTAGCTTCATGCTGTCCTGCTCAGTGGTTTTCTCTTACCAGAAAGAGATTTGTAAATGATATGGGCAGCAAAAACTCGCGAACATATTCTCACTGGCCAGATGCCACCTGGATACATCTTTTTTCCTTTTAGCAGTTTGCTTGCAATGGGCTGTGGTTCACCTCAACTCTACACGGATTGAAATTGTATCTTATTCTGCAGGAGGCTAAAAATCAAGCACTTCATATGCTGTATACAATCACACCACAATCTATGTTGAAGGAGAACACCTAAGAACCCACCTTACGTTTCCCATTCTCAGGCTAAGCCCTGGGATGAGCTGTGCAATCCAATAAATATATTAATATCTGTCTGATATGTGAAGTACATTTCAAAGTATTTCTGGTTTAAAAAATATGAAGTCCAATCATTGCTAGTAATTACCTAAATGCATAACAAGAAGGCTACAAATTTCAAAGGAAAACATTAATGCTCAAAGTAGCCCACAAGAGTATGTGGTTAGCAAGAACAGCTGAGGTTTGATTCCCATAATGTCTTTGAACTAAAGGATGAAAAGGAAATGATTCTGAATTTCTGACTCTTGTAAAATGCTCTGTAGACCTGCTGCTGAGGCTGCAAGCCATAGATATTATAACACTGAAACATGCATTTCTCTTCATGTATCTTCCTTTGGTATAGTGACTCAGGTCAAAAGGACATGAGAATCAAAAATGACCATGATTAAAACACAAGATGTGAACACCATCAACCTCAGTTGAAGGGATTCATAAAAAACACCCAACAAACAAAACCAAAACAACAAAAACTTAAAAAGCTGTTATCCCACACACATTTGAGAGTATCAGGCCACCTCTGATTAGAAAGGTTTGGAAGAAATTTCTGTAGTGGCAGTGAGCCTTGCACTTCTGAAGTATTTGGTAACAGATACACAAAGAGGCAAGACAAGAAATTACTTGGATCGCCAAGCAGATTGAGTATTGATATCTTGTCCCTCTTGTTTGAAAACAAGGGAGATGTACATGAACAAAGAGCTTGAAGGAATGGTTGCATGGAGTCAGTCAAGGGCTTACTTAGCTTTGTGCTGTGTCAGTCAAGGACCAAAAACAGTTGTCAACAGAAAGGTACAAGAATAGAAGTATTCAGCCTTCTGTTTGGCTTATTTGTTGTGGGTTTGGTTTTTTTCGTGGGCGGGGGGGGTGGGGGGGAGAAGTTGGGGTTTTTTTAAGTGCTAGAAATTAGAGGGTAGTAGTCTTACCAGTTAGATTCAGGATCTTATTTAGACTCACAAATTCAGAGGGAGTCTCCCCAGGTTCCCAGATCCTCTGCAGAAAGAGATGGGGTTACCAGGTGTACTTGAGGCTAGCAACATCCTTGCTGTGAGATGATCAGGTGGAGTTCTGTTACAGTGCTATGGACCTGCTGTTTACATTATGACAACCTGTACTGTGGTGTGACACCCCTGAATGCCATCATACACAGAAAACACTGCAGGGCTCCATCTCCACCAAGAGTTGCACAAGATCATGGGTCTCAGAGCTGTATCCACACAATGCTCCTCAGGCTGTTGCTTAGAAGTGATCAGAAATATGACAAATTACATAAACTGAAGTTTATTTGACACTAACTGTTGTAACATACTAACAGAAATCTTTCTTCTTTACAGGAGGGTGCTGAGCAGTGCTCACCATTAGGTGCTCACCTGATGGTGAGCAGACTTCAGTGACGAAGTGTGGTTGCTGGCTTCTGATCTATTAGGACGAATAAGCACTTCAGCAGTGCTAGAGAAAGTCATAAAACAAGTTTCTTCTCATCATGTTGTCATTATATTTGAGCAGTATCATCCCTATGTGGGAAAGGACGATAAAAGTAAATAAGTGAATGGAAATTATGAACTCTGTGCTAACGAGTGTGTCCACTCTTTCTTTAAAGTAGAAAGAATTTTAAGTTTATAACTTTTAGTTAATTAATTTAAAGTCCTAACTCAAGATGTTGTAACACTTAACAATTGCCATTTTATGAGCATAGTCACTGAGATTTTGCTGGTTGCTTTGTCTTAGAAGTTACTAGAAAACTTGATATGTTTTTACTTTTAATTTTATTTTTATTGCACTATTATGTTTTGCCAAGGCCTGAATTTTGCAGAGGTGTCACTGGGTTATAACAGTTTTTAACTGCAGCCCAGGCTCATTTTCATTGAAAAAAAAAAAGAAAACACATTAAGAAAACAGACCTTTTCAATTTAAAAAGGAGTGTTTCAACAGAATTCCTTTCCAAAATGCTTGCATGGTTTCTTTTCTCATTCTAACCCAGAATAAAAACAAATTTTGAAACTTCAACATTTTGTCATGTACTGGAACTGCCACCCACTGGCCAACTCCACTTTTTTTATTGAATCCTTGTGTTCCAGCTAACGAGAACTTTGTACTGTTTGTTCCCAAGTCAGAGATGACAGAAAATCAAAGTCCTTTTTGAAGATAGATTTCTGTATTGGCATGTTCTATGGAGTTCATAGGAGTGACCAATCCCTCTGTGGACTGAACTACTGAAGTGCATTTTGGAATCCCATAATTTAAAAAAAAAAAAATTAAAAAAAAAGCAAAACCAGTTCAGCAATGATAATGTTCAGTTGCAATTAACCTCAACTACTATTATTTCTATTTGTGAAAAGTTTTAGCACAGTAGCAACATAAAACCGAATTAAAGCATGAATATAGGTGTTATACATATAATCATAACACATAGGTTTTTATAAACTTTTAAATTTCTCTAGAATCTTTAAAAATTTCCATTTTAAAATCAGAATGCAAACACTACTTTTTCTAACATGCATATAAACTGCACATACAGATTACCAAATTGCATCTCACCATTTGGGGTTTTGGTTTACAGATCTCTAGTTTGGGGGCAGTTTAATAAACAAGGGTTGCGAAATCCTAATTACGTCTGTATGCCATTTATGAAGTCAGTGGACCTACTTGTATAATGTTTGGCCTGATCATGTGAATTTCATTCTGCCCAAAGTATTACACTCATTTATATAACCACCCTCTTCATTTCCTCTTAGTGTATTCATTGCAGAAATAATGAAGCTCTTGAGACTGCTTAGCCTGGACATTTTCTTGCCAATGAATGGATTTGGTTATGCAGATTTTTCTGATGTATATTTGAAAAAAATTATAGCTCATTTCCATACTTCTATTACAGACAATTTTGCTAAGTGACAAATTTAATTGTCTGTAACAACATTTTTTGTCATCCTCCATGAACAATAGCAATACCAGCCAGAAGATTTAAAATTGCTTTTGTGATTAATTTTATTTAGGAATTGTGATACGCATGACTTTTGTATAATCAAGGATAATAAACAATGAGGACTTTAGATTTACAGGGGTTAAACAGATAAAATGTCTTGTAAGCATTAGGTACAATAACCAACCAAAAAAGTACTAGGACTAGTACAACTTGTAAAAGTATCATATAACAAAAGCGTGACAATAACAGTTGAAAAGGTATTGTTTGAGAAAGCATGTAAGAAAGCATTCGGTGCCAAGATGGACCTTCCTCTCCTGTGGGAAATGGCAGCAGCCCTCAGCAATGTGTGGTGGCAATTCTCCTTTTGAAAGGCATAAGTAATGAGATTTTTGGCTTACGCTAAAGTCATCTTTAAGTCAACCTCTAACTTCATCTCATCCTTCCTTGGAAGCTGGGTGAAGTGGGAAGAAGCCAGCACAGCCCCTGAGGATCACCAGCCATAGCTGACACTCAGAAAGCCCACTGAGTCTTGTATGTGCTGGGAGCTCCAGAGAGTGAAATGGTTCAGGGCATCTGCTCCCTTACTTTGGTAATGAATGGAAGACCTTCAGCCAAGTTTTGCCATAACAAGTTTCTATATAATATGTATTTTTTCAACTAGCCTTTTTACCAGGTCATATAAAATATCAACAGTCTTATAGATCCACAAAGAGGACCAGGTGGTCCAGAGCTGTGATTGTCCTGCACTACACTGTGCTGATGTGGCTTCACCCTGAGTACTGGGTGTGTAATTTTGGGGACCACAGTACAAGAGGGACATGAAGCTATTGCAGAGTGCCCAGAGGAGGACAAGGCAGATGGTGAAGGATCTACAGGGGAAGTATTATGAGAAGAGGCTGAAGTCACTTGGTTTGTTCAACCTGGAGAAAAGAAGACTGAAAGGAGACCTCATCACAGTCTATTGCTTCCTGATGAGGGGGAGCAAAGCTGCAGGTACAGATCTCCTCTCTTTGGTGACCAGTGACAGAATCTGAGAGAACATTATGAAGCTGAGACAGAGAAGGTTTGGGTTGGATGTTAGAAAGAGGTTCTTTACTGAGAGGGTGGTTGGGCACTGGTACAGGCTCCCCAGAGAAGGGATCACAGCACCCAGCTTTACTGAATTCAAGAAGCATCTGGACAGTGCATTCAGCCCCATGCTCTGACTTGGCTGTCCCTTTGTGGAGCCAGGAGTTGGACTTGATGATCCTTATGGGTCCCTTTCAACTCAGTGGATTCTATGATTCTATGATTTTAAAATGTAATAGCATATATTCCATATACACTATTGACTATAAGCACTCTGAAGAAGAGAAATTGCATTATTCTAATGTATTAATTTTTATGATAAAATATATAGTATTCACCAACTGCTCAAAGAGTTCAATTCAATGAAATGTGCACTTGCACTGTATATTCCATTTCTTTCTTTATATGTAGTGCATTACTTAATATGTTTACAGGTAAAAATCTAAGCACGTATTCTAGTGAATCATGGTGCTTTTCAGGGTGCAGAATTTCTGTAAACAGAATAAGGTAGCCCCACTGAAATGCCAATGTTTTTTCCATGTCCATTTGGACAATTCATTCCCATATTTCCAAAATAAGATAGCATACCTAATGAAATCATATTTCCTTAATGTTTGTTATCCAGGAAACAGAAGGGCTGGACTTATTTGAATAAATACAGGTTTCTCATTTCCCTAATTGTTAACTAATATTGTCCTGCCTCCATCATTACAAATTCATTTCTGAAATCATAATTAAATGACTAATGAATATAATGTTTTGTACATAGTAAAGGAAATAACCAGGCAATTTCCTATGTTTGATACCATTCTAGTGTATAAACATCATATGATCTCATGCTTCCTGATGCTGGCATCAAAGCCTTCTTCACAGCTGAACATGTGAACAAAGGGCAGAACTACAGAAATTTTTTGTGAGGAGTGTGATTGGCTAAACTTACAGCCAAAAACTTGTTCAAAATGTCGTTAAGAACCATCTTTCTTTGAAAAAGTGGAGTGCAAAGAAAGGAGGAGAGTATAGAGGTAAGGTTCTCCTGCAGTTGAAGAAACACCAAAACCCAGAATGCTTGACCCAAATCTTTAACAGAGTCAAGACGAACTGTTACTGAAAAGTTTCTTGCATTTCTAATTAGTTGAATACCAGTGGAGAAGGTGATTATCCTTATATCTCTTCTTCTTTATGAGTTTTTATAGGAGCTCATTCATCAAAGAAAGTTCATTATGTGCAAACACTAGTTGGGCATGTCAGCTGCTATTCCATAAAGGTTCTATTTTAATGGCAGAAGGAAAATGCAATTCCATCCATAATCTGAAATGCTACTTCTTGGTAGTGTTAGTAGGTGAAGAGTTGAAAGAGATGTGTGTTATTGGTAGGCACTTTTACTTCTTTATGTGGCTTGCAGGAGAACAAGAAGTGCTAACTTAGTAGTGGGAATCAGGTTCTCAAGTCTTGTTGAAGTCATATTAATGACAATATAAACTTAGAATAAGATAGAGATCTTTAAGCTGCATTTAACTCTCTTTCTGAAACTAGTGAATAATAGCAGATGTTTTCAGGAACTTTCTTTAATGTTGGCCTTAAATATTTTGAGCCTTCAGGCTAGAAACTTCTCCAAGGTCTGACAGAGACAATACTGGCTCCAAGATGGACCCTCCATTAGCCAAGGCCAAGACAGTGACCATGGTCATGCCTTGGGGATAACATAGTAAAGAAGGGAAAAACAAAAGGAGTGGCAGTTTTTGCAGCAGGGAGAGGAGTGAGATGATGTGAGAAACTTTGTGGACACCAGGGTCAGTGAAGGAGGAGGTGCTCCAGGTGCCCAAGCAGAGATTCTCCTGCAGCCTGTGGTGAAGAACATGGTGAAGCAGGCTGTTCCCCTACAGCTCATGGAGGATGGTAGGAAGGAGATATTCCACCTGCAGCCTGTGGAGGACCCCAGGATGGAGCAGGTGGAGAGACCTGAAGGAGGCTGTGGGAAGCCTGTGCTGGAGCAGTCTGCTCCTGAATATCTTTACCCCATGGGAAAGATCCACACTGAAGCAGTTCATAAAGAATTGCAGCCTGTGGGAAGGAGTCACTTTGGAGAAGTTCATGGAGGACTGTGAGAGGGACTCCCACACTGGAGCAGGGTAGTGTTAAAAGTCCAGTTAAAGTACACCTGCAATAAAGCTAATTTATGCACTTCTGTGCCCAGCCTAATAAATTGGGGTGTGTGGCAGGATCTGTGGGTCTGTGTTAGTAGGCTTTCAAAGAACAGACAGAGTGTCCCAAGATGATATCTAAAGTATTGGAAGTCAAAGCTGGCTTTCACGGAGACAGGTTAAGTTCCTCTGCATTTCTAATACAGATACTTCCAGAGAGAATGAGAGCAGGTGGGCTACATTTGCAACATCTCTTGGGCTGGAGGGGGAGTAACATTCTGCAGTCAACTGAGAGAAATAGATGCTTCTAGCACAGGATTCACTTGACCTATCTAAAATTGCTTATTTTAAGATTAAAATTATTGTTCCCAGGAAGTGCCTGATTTCCCTTTGCCACAGAGGCTTTAGAGGTAGATACTTTTGCTGGAAATGTTCAACATATGAAAAAGGAACTCTAACTTCTGCATCTTTCCAGAGTTTGCTGAGTTCTAATATGAACTTTTGAAGAAAGCAAAATAGTTCTCTAAGATATGTTAGGAAGACCAAAAGGAAAAGTTTTAAAGATTGTTCTGATCATGGAAGAGAAGGGGTTTATTTTATTTCATTTCAGTTTTCAGTATCCCATCAAAGGTAGACTCATTTGGTTTCAGCAGAAAGCAAACATTTCCCATGAGCAGAAAGGGAAACTGAGTCTGCCAAAACGCCATGTCAGAAACTGGAAGCCAGCAGAGGCAGGTTACTGGAAGACATTGTTGTAGGACCCAATAAACAAAAAAACCGTTGAGCTTGTCTTATTGACTCACATCCAAACTTATGCAAGTATTTAATGAGTCTGCACTTTTGTCTAGTTGTAGGCTCCTGCTTCATGACTTCTTTGGTTATGAGCACACAGCACCATGGTCTGTCAGCAGGGTCTCCCAGCTCAGACTGCAAATGCAGCTGTATGGTGGCCAGCCCCCAGCAAGCAGCTACATGCTGTGCTTGCATTGAATTGTTGGACCTACAGCTCTGGTCTTTGCTGGCCAAAAGAGTCATGGCACTGTACAGATTTCCTGCAGGCCGTTTGTGGCTTGTTTTGAGAAATCTGCTGTGATTTTCAGAGTTGCAATGCAGGATAAAACCAAACCAGTTTCATATAGTTTCAGGTTTCATTGCTAACCTTCCAGGCAACTCCCTGAGTAAGATGCAGGCAAGTATTTCATGACCTTAATTTCTCATATGGTTGACTCATAATTTTACCTCCTGGAGTCAACTCTTGATTTCTTAATGTATTTTTCTTTCATCTTCTGTTTATGGCTGTTGCATTGCTTAGAAGATATTGCTGCTCTTTACACTAGAACTACCAAGGTAGTAGCATTCCCTTTCTCAAGGCATCAGGGAAGTTTTGGGGAATGATCAATGTATCACATGTATGCAGCATATTTTCTTATTTCCACAGACATAAATAAGTAAATTACTTTCACCTCTCTTATTTACGTATTCCACTATAAGAATGCCAGAAATCTGCTTATATGTGGGCAGTTCCAAGAGTATACTTTCAGCCCAGCTCCTACTACACCAGAGATACATTGGTCCCCTGTGCCTTACTTTTCAATTCTTCCTCCTGAGGCATGTGGACCCTCAGGTGCTGCATGATGCCAGCTTCCTTCCAGTGCCTCCAGTCAGAGAAGACTGGTCAGCAGATAAGGATGTGCTGCTTCAAGTCCCATCCCCATTTTGGGGTGCCATGGTTTAGACCCAGTCAGCAGCTGAGCACCACGTGTCTCTTGTTCACTCTTCACCCCTGGCTTTGGTGGGCATCTGACCTCCAGCCAGGGTCAACCCACTACAGGGGACAACTCATATCACCTTAATTCCCTTCCAGACCAGCAGCATTCCCACCTTTCCTACAAAAAAAAAAATTCCTTTGCTAACAGCTTCTATCATTATTTAGACACGGTGTAATGACAGCACTTAAGAGCCCTAGTCACCAACAGGGACTTCCACGTGCCAGACGCTGCATTAAGCAGATATAAAAGATGACTGCCCACCCAGAAATGTGACATCAGCTCTGGTTCCTGGCATGATGGCTGCTCTCAGGGGGAAAATGAAATTTCAATGGCCAGTTGTCATTTTTGTTAACAGATTCTGAGACTGAAAAATGTTAGAATTGTGTCCAGTTATTCTGTAAGCCGTAATCGGATTCTATGAGGAGAACAGCACCATCAGAAACATTAAAAGAAGACATAATGGATTCTCAGTCACATTGATCCCTGCTTTAACTAAAGAGGAAGAAGGGTCTTTAAATTCTTCCCCCTACTTCTCCATAAGTGAGTAATAATATTAGATGTCTAGTTCCCCGAAAGAAATCTCATAGCTCAGGATTTTCTCATTAGAGAAGAAGTCACATTCCAGACCAGTAACTAATAAATCATGTAATGAAGTAGGGCAATAATGTACAGGAGTAAATGTGACATTTGGCAAAAGGGAATGCATGTTTTTATAGTAATTATACACAGCCATTACTGCAACAATTTTTCTACTTTTCAAAGACTTTAGAAACCTCTTGTGAGGAATATACTTCCTGAATTAAGAGTCCTTCATGATGTGACCCTGCTCTTGCTGACTTCCTTGACAGCAGAATCAGGGCCAAAATGTGCTTTTTTCCAGACACAGAACTTCATTCCCTTACCCACCTCTGCTATTTTTTTCAAATAAATATGGATTTTTAAATCATTTACTAATTTGTCAGCACCGACAAAGTTCACTAAATCTCATTTAGCTGGGAGCATTTACTGGAAGGATATTCCCCTTGGGAAAGCCCATGAAAGTCAATAATGGATCGTATTATTTTCAATTAGCCAAAAGCTTTGTTCATTTCTATCTTCTCCACGTGCTGGATAAATCCACTTAGAACTATTAACAGTGTATTTTAAACAATACCAGTCCGTACCAGTCGCGTTCTTAACACACTCAGCAGTTAGAAGGTGACAAAACCTACGCATAGGAACAAAGTGCTCTTCACTTTTGCAGGGTGTTGGTGGAGGACTCCCCCTAGCAAATGCTTCTTTTGAAGAAAAGGCATAGCCCAGATACTTCTTTTTATGCCCAAATACTTCCACTGGGGAAATTCTGCACTGCAAATTGGGGCAAGAAAATTCCCCAGGTGCACAGATTGCTCACCTGCAGAAAGTGCCGCGGAGAAATGATCCACGAGAAAAGGGATGATACTCCAGAGCACTGGTGGAGCCCAAAGCATCTGCAGCCCAAAGAAATAGCACTCCTTTTACCTGTGAAGAGTTAATTAATAGTGGCACACTGACATATAAATAAGGTTGAGAAGTGGTGATCTAGAACAAATCCTTTTTATTTTTATTGTTGCCTCTACAAATGCCTTTCAGATCATCCCCTCCATCCCTGTTAGCATCAGGGAGCACTTCTTTGCAAGCTTAACAAATGCTGCCTCTCTTCCTGCTTTCTTACTGCGGACACGTGGAAAAGGCCGGCAATGGCCAGGCTGTGTAAAACAAACTGGTCTGTGTTTTCACTGAGTTGTCACAGCTCTGAAGCCGTGATGCTCTCCCGAGATTGTGCAGCTCAGCCAGCAGCCCTGTGGGAGGGTGCAGCATGTGTCGAGCCAGAATTCACTCCTAGATAAATCACTTTAGTAAACAACAAGTATTTGCTAAACACTATCATTTTGTAGCCAAATTCCATGCAAATATATTTGGGCATTTTTCTTTCGACTGATATTTTTGCATTGGTATAATTTTCAGTTAAGTTAGGGTTTGAACCTTTTGTGATTAAGGTGTCTAAAGAAGAATGTTAGCACCAAATATCTCCATCTGGACTTCAAACTCTGTATGGCTTCTCTAAAACTAGTGAAAACTGTATTCCATACATTACAGGAGTTATTTGTAATCAAATTAAACATGCCATGAGAGGATTTGAACAACGCAGTGTCAGGAGCATGTATGTGCCTCAAATATGTTAAACAAATTGCGTAAGTGGAGTGGAAATGGTCATTCACTGAAAATTAGTGGGAAGAGTTCATCTCAAAAAAAAAAAGAAAAACCTCAGGAAGCCTTGAGAAAGGCCTAAGGGAGAGAAAGAAATAGACACCAGGGAGATTTTTCAAGCACGGGATTTATTCTAAAAGGGATGAGAAGATTAAGAGATGGTATACGAACAACGCAGTAAAAGCTGAACAGAACAAGTCATAAGCTTTCACGGAACACAATACTAGCCAGCTGCTCTCAAGCATGCAACGTTTTCTGGAAGCAAAGACTTTTTCTGCTGAAGTAAGTAGCATTCATTTTGAAAACTGAGAATAACTAGTGTTTCACTCAGCTATAAAATTTCCTGAGTCAGAATAAAATAGATTAGAATTATATTTTTTTAACCTTAAGTAAAACTGTGTACCTTGAGACTTTTGAAGTGTCATGCACTACACACTCCATGATCTGAGAAGCTAGAAAAGGAGGAAGATAATCTTTTCTTGGGGGCAGTTCCAAAATTCCTGAATCCCTTTTTCTTTTGCTAACTGCCCTGTGAACTCATAAGTCTGATGGCTTAGTGGTGAATCATTATTCTTTGATTATTGCTTCATAATCATAGGGGATGACATAAGATCTTTGTGATGCAGACTTGGACATTATTCAAAGAGGTTTTATCCTTTTTACTTATTCTTTTTATAGCTACTCTGATCCATTTTATAACTGTATTAAGGCACTCTGGGGCTTGCATTACCAAGCTATTTTAACACTTCTCAAGATCCTGACAGTTCACTGCCTCTCACTTTCTGTCTTAGAAAATACTTCTGTGCAGATCACAGAGAGTATTCTTGGGTTTCTCCTCCTGTGGCAGTCCCCCACATTTTGTAGCATGCTTTTCAAGGCTGGAATTTTGCAAAGTTACAAATTCCATTTAATTTCAATACAGTTGTGTTGGGACTGCGGGAGTGGGGAGAGGGTGTTCTTTTTTTTTTCCCCCTAAAGTTTTGTGCAGGAAGCAAAATGAAATTATATAGTTCTTAGCAAACAGAATTTTAATGAAAAATCCAAGCATACTGATGCCAGACATATTGGATCATTTATATGGCTCCACTGTGTGATCTATATTTTAGCGTGTTTTATCTATCAGTGACAGATTAAAAGCTCCACTTAATTTTTTCACTAAACCAAACCTGAGAGAAACCAGAGTCTTAAATTTACTGAGACTATGAAATTAGAAGAAAAAGAAGTAAAAATAAAAGAGAGGAAATGTAATTTGCCAAAAATCTACCTCTCATGGCATATAGTGGAGTAAACTTGGCCAATATGTTTGAGATAGTAATGTAAAATAAATTTCTTGTTAGTATAAAAAGTACATCATGAGTACTTCCTATGGGTTATTTCATTTTATGCTGGAAAATTCCTGTGGATTTATGTTGATTTGCATTTTGGAATCTGAATTTTTTCTTGATGCTTTTGCAGGTATTGATCTTTCTGTGGACTTTTTTTTTTTTTACTTCCAGCCTTCCCAGTACTTGTTGTTTCCAAAATTGGCAAGATTAAGAATACCACAAACACAACGAAATAGGGAAAATCCACAGAGAAAATAAATCCTAGGCAACAGCCAAATGAAGCTATAGATTAGTTAAACATCAGTGAGCCCACAGCTCCTGCTGTGTATGTGATGCCCTAGCCACTGCAACAAAGTATTATTTTTAACAACAAAGAAAGATATCAAGGAACAATAGTCACTTCCTAGAGCACAGCTGCACAATTTTTATGTGGTAGATCTAAGCAGAGAGATAGCACAACCAGAAGTGTGCTAAGTAAGGGTGTGTTTTTAAGACCAATAACTCACAAAACAATATATATGCTCAGATTGGATCATGCCTAGCTAGGTGAGTATGGCAGGAAAACACTGTGAACTTTCAATTACAATACCAGCTCCCCAGAATCTAAATGAAGAGTGATATTTATTATGTGCACAGTGAATTACGATGCTGGATGAAATCATGCTCACCTGTGATTGTTTGTCTCACCAGGCAGTAGCTGGGTAACAGCCGGCCAACAGCAAGCATGAAAAAATCCCAGGTTTACATAGCAAGTCACTTTGATTTGTTTTGTGTTTTATCTGTAACAGATTTGTTATGAAATTAATCAGCTGCTGTCTTCCCTAACACTCTGTGGCATTGCATATCAGTCCTATGACCTGAAAACCTCTTAAATGTCTATAGGCCAAGTAGCAGTTCTGTCCCGCTTGTGGCTTTAAAAATTGCACTTGTGTCAGGAGCGTGCAGTGACCATGCTTTTGTGGCAGTGCAGCTCACAGTGATGGTGCAGTGCCCAGAGAAGCGGTGGTGCCAGAACAGTGCCTGTGCACTCCCAGGACTCTGCAGACTCCCGGAGCTGGCAGACAGGGAGCTCAGGACCCTCTTGCCAGGAGCACGCCTGCAGCAAGCCAGGGTTAAGAGAGTGCTCTGAGCTCTTGCTTAGGGTGCAAGGAACACATATGTCACCACTCAAACTGTCAACACACAGAAAAACTGAAGCAAGATCCACAAAGCTGTGATGCTAACTCAGTTGTTTGCTTGTACAGCAGCCATGGGTTAAACTGTATCTAAATTGTTGTCATGGACTCATCAAGCCCTGGACAGAGCTTTGATGTGTTGACAAGTGTTGTTTCAAGGAAAACCTGATTTTTTTCAGAGAAGGAAAACTGCAGGTATCACTGTAGCCTTATTACAAGGTATCTTATCCTTCAGGTCTAAACAGGCTCCTGTGGCACACATTTTCTTCTCTTTCCAATAGTCTGATTCAGAAGTAAAATCTAAGCTGAGCAGAGGCAAGCTATGGTCTGCTTGTGGCTAGAAACATAGTCATCACCAATCTGATTTCACTGTCACACTTTAGCAAGCTCCTGTTTGCTGGCTGAGCTGGAGTAACTGTGCGTTGGATGCTCCCTGCTCTAGGCAGAGCTGAAGTCATCCAATTTAGCTTAGTCTTAGTAAGAAAAATGCCAAGCTCATATAAATTCCTGTGCGTTGCCACAGCGTGCACGTGGCCCTGGCTGTGACACAGCTTACATGCATGAATATATCTGAATGCAAGTATTTCCTCCTGCAAACAAAATCACTGTTAAGCATCAGTTTCAAAAGTAAAATCCTTTACCATATATATCAGATCTTATTTCTCTTCCCAACAGCTACAACATGTCCATCAGCTTTATAGGAACAGCATCAGGTGTGTAGCTTTCCTTTAACCTGACTGCCATTTAACTTGACTTTAAGCTAAGCACTTAACTTATTTTCACAGAGTCAATTAACACTGAGTATTCTGCTCTTGGGACCTTAAAGAGAGAGCCTGCTGATTTTGAGGGGTTCTGTAACCCTTGATAATTTAATTATGGAAATCTTAATGGTAAATGCATGGCAACATGGTGGGCTGATACGTTATGGTTTTATTCACAGCATCTGGAATTACTAACATGTGGAAAAATGTTTTTAATTTAAAAATAATACTTTAGTTAAGCACAGAGAGGGAAAGGTCAAATGATCATACAACACAAATATGAGCAGCCTTTTGACTGTGTGCTTGCTTGTGAGCAAATAATGGAAACAAACATTGGTTCAGACCAAATGCGCTTGGAAGTGCCTGCCCTTGGGAATACAGTTATACTTTTAACAGCTCTGTTAGTGGATCTAACTTTCTGAAATGCAGCCACTGATAAAAGTGGAGAACACCAAACATCTGCATTTCATT
Organism: Laterallus jamaicensis coturniculus; assembly: GCA_022605575.1. Classification (NCBI taxonomy): domain Eukaryota; kingdom Metazoa; phylum Chordata; class Aves; order Gruiformes; family Rallidae; genus Laterallus; species Laterallus jamaicensis. Next base: position 7,756,954 of record JAKCOX010000024.1, on the reverse strand, counting down.
ACGATTAGCACAAAAAAAAAGAATTTTATTTAATCTCTCAAATCACTCCATCATCGTTAATAAAAGGGTCTAGGAAGATCATTAGTTTTGCATAAAGCTCATTATAGGAGAAAATGAAACAAGGAATGAAAAAAAAAGCTGGTAATGCATACCTAGCAATAACTCACTACCCACATTAATTTTATTGAAAATAAATTAATGTTTATATCAAATTTTATCACACAAATGCACTAAAATAGCAATTTAACTTTTAGTCTGTAGAGTTCTTCCCTTTCCATTTTCTCACTGGTTACAGCATTGTTGGAAAACTGTGTTTCCCTCACGAGTACCAATGTACAAAGAGTTTCAATGTCAATTTGCAAACTTACATTTAAATGACTCATTCTCATTAATAAGATGAAGATTGTAAATCAGAATAACTCATGTGACACTCAGATGGCATGGTTATGTATAGTAATAGAAGTCCACAGAGAGATCTTTTCCATTAATTCATTCTCCTGTAATTTCCATTAATTCATAACTTTTTAATGCTTTTTACATACAGTCAGGAAAATAAGAAAGAGGCGAGACGAAGTGGGAGGAAGCATGCATGCCCAGCTCCATACACACCAAGAAAGTGAATAATATTTTGGAAAGCATATGTCATTCTTCATCAAGCTATGCCATCTTTAATGTCTTTCAACTTTTTGGAATTTCTGAAACTTCAAAGTTATTTGAAGATTACAGGAACTCTTTCATTTGTAGCCTCTTTTAAACAGCCTTGTCTTTTCCACTTTATCTTCTCCATTTTCAGTAGTTCCCTGCCTCACACGGGCTCTCCTGTGAGCCAGGGAATGAATATGGCTTCATCCCAAACCCATCATTAAAATTCCCTGAGTCACCCAGAAGGGTGGCTGCTGGGCAGGTCAAAGCTGTTCTTCTCCTAAGCAGCAGCAAGCTGCCACCACCTTCTCCCGCAGACTGACATGGTCTCATTTTCTAAAATGGGATTATGTATCTCCTGACTGCAGCATCATTTTTGCCTTGCTTCCAAATAAGTTAATATATTCTGGTTCAAAAGCAATCACGATTTCCCTTTAACAGAATTGCAAAAAAAGTGGGACCTTGCAAACTCAACAGAGAAAATATGGATTCCTGAAGAATCTGGACTGTTTCCACTAATATTTTTTTCCCAAAAGACATCTGCTTCTATTTGTGAATTTCTTCAGATACTAAAGATTAAATTAGAATAGAGTGATTTTGGTGTTAAAATTTTAAGCACAAATATGCTGAAACTGACATAGCCCTTTTAATGGTCATGCTTCAGTGAGAGATGCTGGAGTGTCTGGGGGAGATCAGCTCACTGTGAGTGTAATTTTGAGGTTTTTAACTTCCAATATATCTGAAGACGGTGCCAGCCACTGAAATATGCTGCTAAGTTTCTTAGCAGAGCTCCTAAAATTGTCACAGTAATTATTTTCAAGGTGTTTTCCAAATATGCCACTTTGGGAATCTGTTTCTGTGAACCCATTTCTGGGAAGGTCTTGCATAAATTCCAGGCACAAACTGTGAAAACTGTAAAATGTCCTAAAGTGTGCTGATGTATGCATTTTACTAGATTTCCCCTTTCTACAAAAAGCAGCAAGGCAGATCACAAATTATTGCACCATATGGTCCACCTTTCCAGGACTTCTCTTGCTCATACCTAATATAGGGCCTTAAAAAGTTACATAAGATCACACTTTTTGAACTCAGGTGCTTCATTTTGCCATTTTAATAGCAAAACCAGTTAAAAGCTGCTATAGATATAAGGGATCCTCCTAAACCTTCAACTGTTCTCTAAAAATCTGATCTTCTTAAATGGATCAGTTTAAAAACAATTTCAGAGAAGCATTTTGAATAATGTGGACTGCAAACCATGGGTCTTTATTGCTTGGACTAGGAATCTGCAAAGTAGTATGAGGTTTTAATCAGAATCAGCTAGAACTTGGCTCTCCAGCTTGGAAGGACAGTTCAAACTGCAACAGCAACAGTCCTACTTCAAGCCATGCAATGTATCTCTATTTAACTACCATACAAGAATTCCCAGATCGCATAAATCACACTGATATTTAATTTCTATCTTTCTGAAAGGTCCAAAGCTTCTAAAGACTAAGGCACAAGACCCTGCAAGTTCATAGACCAGGTCAATACGACTACTGAAATGTGAAGTTATGAGCTCAGGATCACTGGGCTCTGGGTCAATCCAGCTAAAGATAAAAGAACCTGTCAGTTTTTAGGAGCATCATGACCACACCAAGATTTCCAAACTATGGCAATAAATAAGTTGAGATGTTTAAAAGAGCAGAAAGACTGTGTGCTTTTTCACTGATGTTACATTGGAACATGTTCCCACAAAATGTTTCAATTTTCACAAATAAATACACTGCAATTGAACATAAAAGCATACTGGTGACACATCCCCCAGTTTTCATTTTTTTCAAGCAAATTTTTTCCTTTGTCTTTCAAAAAACGAAATCTCTTTAATATGAAAGACCACAAAACAGCAAGTGGTAAACCAGCACGTAGTGATTGCCCTCAAAAACTACCCTAGTTCAATGAAGAAACTAATTCACATTTTAACCACTTACTTATCTCCTCTGTAGAAAGGGAGAAAACTGTGGGGAAGAAGTCTGCCAAAGTGCTTATTTGATGAAATATGCCTTTTGAAAATAAGTCTTACTAAGTGTCTTCTTTTGTATTCCCACACAGTGCATGAAGCTATGACCTTGTTCTTATGTGGCACACCGTGCTGAAAGTTTGGGAAGAAAGAGAGGAAGCTGGACAACCAGAAAATGTGAAAGCATTATTGAGGGTATAGTCTGCAATCACTGGATCTCTTGAACAAAAGACAAGATTCTCAGGCTGTATTACAGTTTGTGGTATAGCACATACTAAATATAGTCAAGTTATGTAATGTGGAGCAATGAGGTTCTTTGGCACTTTGGCACTTAGTCAGGAGCTGTGCAGAGGAAAGGCCAGTTGCTTTCAGCTCAGAGCAATATGAGTCATTTATCAGTGAAAGACCCACTAAACACAGACAAGATCCCAAAGAAATCTGTAAGAATCAAGAGTATTGCCAAAACCATTGAAACATCTGCCCTCTGTGAAAGGCTCCTGAAAAGACACCTTCTTGAGTACTGACTGTAGTTTTCAAGGTTGAATTTTAAGAGGTATGTGCATAAATTCACTCTGGTCCTGCATGCATGACAAAGAAATACAAGATTAGTGTTGGTTTGCCAGTGAAATAGCACATAAGCCTAAAGTGAATAAATCAGTTGGGTTTCATCTACAGCAAAGACTCTTTAGCAAAGGGGATTTTTTGAACTCTAAATACATTATCAAGGCATCCAGCTCCCTCTCCACTTTCTCACACATATCAATCAATCCATCCTCCTTCTGCTGCTGAGTATCACAAATCAATATACCATAACCGGGCTCTCCTGAACTGTGAACAACTGTGGAGCAGTATCAAACTTTCTTCTGATTGATGTCTGCTTGTGGGATTCCTCCATAATCTCTTGAATCTGGGAAAATTTATCAGGGTGCTCCTGCTTCTGCACAAAATGCCCAGGACATCAATATTTTCCTAATGAAAAAGAAGAGAGGGAAGGGAAAGAGAATAGGGAAAGGAAAAAGGAAAGGGAAAAGCAAAAAGGAAAGAGAAAAAGAAAAAGGGAAAAAGAAAAAGATAAAAAGTAATTACTTTAAAGAAACAAGCAAAGAAATAAAATTGTATGCATTTTATATTTCTTTTTGTATAAGATGAAGAAGTGGAGTAGCTCATCCCATTTTTAAGGCAATATAGCTCTTCCTTTGTGTCCATTGGAGACAAAACTATCAGCCACAGCATAGGGTTTTCAGTCCACTGCAACTGATAACACAAATCACTACAAACAGGAGTAGCCAATGCTAAACAGACATTAGCATTGACTTCTTCAGTTGCATTTATTTACACTTTAATTTGGTAAATGAGGTAAACAAATGAGCTAGACTTTCAAAAAGGGAAGTGAGAAGCAGTTTAACAAGCAGCACTATAATGATGTGTCCCTTGCTCTTGATCAGGAGCAGTGGAGGGAATGAAGATCTGGTACCAGTCCCAGCATACCAGCAGAAAGGTCTGTCCCCTTTGTAAAGCCATGCCAGAAAGAGTGGACAAGTCTAGGCTCATTCCTTTCCAGTTTCAGCTGAATTACAGCATTTTCCTTTAAAATAGCTGCAGTGTGTACCAAAAGCAGCTGTTTTGAAGGCAGGACAGTTTCTAGGGCTGCATAATTGGAGAAGTTAGGGCTGACACTTTCCTTTCGGCCTGCCACATTTCCCCTTCTCAGATTCTAAGGAGCCCTAAGCCTGCATCAGCTCTGTGCAAGCAAATGCCCCTGAAGTCATTGGAAACTGCTCTTACGGCATCTGTCCCTGAGAGCATCGTGAGTGGGATGTTGTTTTTACTGTTTACCACATCTCTATTTCGGATCTCTCCTTGTTCGTGTGAAGTGCGTACATGTGTTTATGATCTGCTCATTACAAAGATAAGGGAATGTGGGGTGCTGGCCAATCCTTTTTTCCATTACTCCTTTGGGGTTGGTTTTTTTTGTTTGTTTCTTACTCCTCTTCTATGCTGCTTTTGTGTTTCCTATTTTTGCTTTTTTTTTTCCATCTACTTCCTTCTATGGCAATGAGCAGGGTTTGCTCCTCAGTACATGCCAGTCAGGCCCTGCAGGATTTGCCCTTACTATTCAAAAAGAAAACCCAAAACAAACCAAACACAAAGCACACCAAAAAACCTCAGTAATATCTGACCTCTAAAAGCAGTTCCTAGTAAGCCAAACAGATAACATACCGCATGCTGTAAAAGTGGAGATTAACCTGAGATTGAATCAGATCTGTCCAGTTTTAGGGTTGTTACTCCTTGGCACTGAAGCAACCATTTCAGATGAGCACCTAACAACCCCCACATCACAAATACTCCTGGTGCAACAGAAATAACGCTTCTTTTTTTTTGTCAATGTGGGATACTGGGTGTTACTGATCCTTATGTTCTACTTTCCTTTCACAACTGAAGAAGACAATGACTACATGTTTGTAGTTGTTGTTTCAGATCTGCACCATGACAAGCAGCAGGCTGGGACATCTGCCATTGGTGCTGGTGCTGGCACCAGTTGGGGGCATTGTGGAGAGCTGAAATGCTCAGCAGACCACCAGCCAGCAGCTGTCCTACCATAGCCTGCGAGATGCTCAGCACATCCCAGGTAAAGAGGCGATGCATTTCTGAAAGAAATGTAGATGTTCAAGAAGCAGTAGTCAAGTTTATGATGTAATTGGGTACATACCTCTTCACTAGCAGACCTCAAGTCCTTCCACTTTGATGAAGGCATATGTAGCAAGCACTACTCTGGTGCTACCCAGGTAGGTTTGAAAATCCCCTCTTTTTGAGGTGTAAGTTATAATCAGCAAAGTCATCAAGACTCCCATAACTCAAAAGGATTCTACACGAATCTAGATTAATTTTTCAGCATCTTTTTGTGCAAATCCATTTGTTTCTGTCTATATCATAATGCATTTTCTTTTTTCTTTGCATATGGATATTAAAACGTTTTTGCACAAATTTCAATTATATTTCAAAAAAAACCTACAATTGTTTTCAATTCTATTGCAAAGGTATTTATGTAGACATGTAGATGTCTTTGGATACTAAAGAGAATCAAGCATTTGATCGGAAACTGCAGAAACAATTGGTATTGTACAAAAAGATTCTTTTGTCAAAAGAGTAAATTTATTTTCATTTGGGCAGGGGGTGGGGAGGGAAGCACATTGTTTTTCAGGTTGACATCATACACTCCGGATATCTTACACCACTATGAAACAGCACCTTTCCAGGAACACATCATGCTGCCTATCAGAGCAAAGATCTCCTCCCCACTGGAGAAATCAGTACCATTTGTTGTAGTCAGCCTCCCTTTGAGATTCCTTTTATTTTGCTACATTTGTTGATGTAGTTGTTGCTGAAGTAGAAACAGAAGGTCTGTGGGGTTGGGTTTTATTTATTTATTTATTTTCTTAAATCAGCCTTGATAATTTATAAGCTTGTGCTAGAAGCAGGGTTGTCTTGGATTTTGGTAAATACAGCGGGCTCAAAAGCAGTGTTCTCAGTGGGTAAATAGCTGGACGGGTAAATGCAAATGTGCTTGGATTTGGATAAATGCTACAAAACACAGCTTAAATGTCAAACAGCTGAAGTCAGTCTGCACAGGAAGAACACAAGCCAAGAAGCAGTGTGGGGCTGATGGTATTTTTTAAGCACTAGGATCTGACATGGGATCAGGCCTGACTCTGCTCAGCAGTGGGGAATGGGAATCACAGACAGTTGCATGGAGAGCAGCATCAGCTCCCTACAATACACTGCCACCAAAGCCATTCTCAGACTATTGTCCTGGGAAAAGATGGTTTAAATTTGGCCTTTGAAAGCACTCTGCTTTGGCAGCAGGGAACAAGAGGTTACTTTGGTGCCATGCTGGTTAGGGAAATATTAACGATATGTGACTCAGCATAAAGGTTAACATAGTTGGAACAAAGACATTAAAATCGCTATAATTGATTTACATTTTCTCTTAATGACCACAACAGCAAACGAAAGTTCAAAGCATGTGTCAAAGAGCTATCTGCTGGAGTTTCACATGGTGATGCCATTTGCTGTGCATTAGGCTTCAGAAGACTTCATTCTGGCACTTGAAAACAGGATGCTTTCTGGCTGATACCCTCTGGTAATCAAGCACAGGTATCAGCCTGAATTATTTTCCTTTCTTTCTTCATTAGAAAATGACAGTTGCCTTAAGCGACGACTTTCTCTTTTATTGCCTGCATAGTGATTTGAAAGCAGGGCTGATTTCATACAGGAGCAGAACTGAGATCCAGCCAGGATGGACTTTGAGCTCACACAAGGTCCAACCTGGACCCTATAAATGTGGGATGGGTGAGGGGTGGAGAACTAGGGGTGCAGTGTTGCTATTATTCTCTGTAACACCTAATTATTGGAGCAAGACCAGTCCCTGCTTGTTTGGGTTATCTGGCTAAGCCCTGGAGAGATATTGTGGTCTGCTTGAAGCTGTCCCAGTTTTATCCCTAGGATATTGGCTGGCTTCTGAGAGATGAAATACGTAACAATCCGTCTCCTTTTTTCCCTGGCTCTGACATAGCTCGCTGAGCAAAGTCTCTCTGGAAAAAGCTCTTGTGGTTTGACTGCAGTTTCCAGCACCATGCTCCTTTCACTCTTTCTGGCCACCTCTAGCTCTGAATGGAACTCGAAAGCCCTTTTCCCTAGACAGCCTTAAAGAGATCTTTGGACTCTCAACATTTTCTAATGGACTCCATTTCCATGTCTTCACACCAATCTGTACAATTCCTGAGGATATTTTCCAGAAGAATAAAAGGAAGCTCCGAATAATTTCTGGTTTGTAGATTCTAAGCCAGACCTACCACATCTTGTAGTCAAAAGCCTTCTGCTTGCTCTTTTAACTACTAGATTTTTCCTGACAGAGAGCTTCTTTGTATAAATTAAATGTAGTGATTGCATAAGTATACATCCAGCTACCACAGCCTCTTAAAACATCTTTAATTAAAAATAAGGAAACTACATGCCCTTCAGCCTCTGCAGGCTGAGGCCTCTAGCCATCACTGTCCTCACTAATGAGAGGAAGGGAGGTTGTTTCCCAGCACTGCCAGCATCTCAGACACCTCAGCTCTGCCTGTAACCCGGGGTTTTCATCATCCTGGCTAGGTGACACTCATAGCCTGAGCTTTGCTTGAGTAGTTTGAGTCATCCACATGGCACAACCTAGAGCCAAGCAGAAATACCCGGACTGGCTCTAAATGACTGTGCTCAGACCAGCAGAAGGGTAGTTTCCCCCTATATTTCTGTTATGTTTTCTCATCTATTTCTTCAAAACCTTTGGATGGATCCTGAAGTTCAATGTCAGTGTGTGTGAGACCCATCACTGCAGTGAGAGGGGTGGCTTTAGGCACATAACACCAAGTAGCCATCACTGGCTGCAAACCCACAACTGCCACCACTGTCTGTGTCTGTATCATACCAAAACAAAAGGCAACCTGCTTCTTCTACACAAACTAAAAATATTGCATGTAGCATTCTAAAGCAGTCAGAAGAGCTTAAAGAAATCATTTAGCGTTAATAAAATAATGACATATCAGTATAACATTTGGTTTCTATTCAAGAAGAAACTGCAACGCTCATCCTTAGTCCAAGAAACAATTAAAATAAATCGCCGGACATTCATCTGAGCAGCAGGAACTCCTTAGTGCTGTCAAAGATATGAAATTAAAAATATCTAAATCTGCTGTGTTTGAATATAGATTAATAATGACTTCTAAAACACTCTAAATAGATTTTTTCATGGCTCAAGGAACAGACGTATCTAGAATCAATTTGCAATGAGGGCCAAAGATTAAAATGGGATTTCTTTCTTCAGTTATGCTAACCACAGTGACCTTTGGGATATTTCACAGAGGCCATCTTTTGTTTTCAGTGTTTGCTTTGACTCTTTTTATAACTTCTTGCCAGTGATGTCTTTCCTTTCACCTCTGTTTACACATGTGGGTGGCAGAAGTGGGAGAGTCTGTGTTTGTCTATGACAGCCAACGTCCACTCAAGACCTTAGCACCAACCACCATTTGTTAAAATATATCCCTCCTGGTGTCAGTAAAGTGTGAAGGAGGTGTCCTGTGCACTTCTAGTGTCCAACAAATATGGACCTACTAAATGGCCACTTTTGTGTATTTACCGAAACATGCTCCCTGCCAAAAAAGTGTCCTCTTAAGTAAAATTCAGAAAGAATCAATGTTTTTGTCTTTGAGATGGATTATTTTTAATATAATAGTTTTCTACAGAGAGAGAAAGATATGGTAATTTCAGATGTACTTCTCAACGCAAGTAAAACTTGCTTCAGTTTGATTTTGCTTACCATAAGTTTATAGTGAATAGTATGGTCCTGTTTTCAGCTAGGATAGAGTTAATTTTATTTCTAGCAGCCCATGGAATGCTGTGTATGGGAGCTGGGATGAGAGCAGTGCTGAAAACACACTGATGTTTCTAGCTGTTGCCAAGGAGTCAGGGACTTTTCAGTTGTTCATTATACCCTGCTAATGAGAAGGTGGGGGGCACCCAGGAAGCTAGGAGGGGACACAGCCAGGTCAGGTGACCCAAAGAGAGTAGTCCATGCCAAATAGGTCATGCTCAGCATAAGGGGGGGCAGGTGGTGGGAGGAGCGCTCAGCTCCAGGACGGCTCTGAGCTGTACAGATTAGTTGGACAGTTTGGTGAGAAAATGCATCACCATTTTCATATATTTTTGCTGTAAATGTCCAATTATTGTTATTTCTCTCTCTTCTTCTGTCCTAGTAAACTATCCTTATCCCAACCCACAAAGTTTGCCTTTTTTTTTTTAATTTTCCCTTTCCCCTTCCCCACAGCAAGTGGCTGCACGGGGCAGAATCACAACAATTAGCAATTCCATAAGTTAGATTAGCCAACTGGACATAAATCATTTCAATTTCTATAAAGCATGAAGGCCAAAATGGTATTTGTGGTGAAGAAAAGAGGTGGCACAGGGATGCCTGTGCCATGCGCAAGACACTATGGAGAGGCCAAGATTCCTTCTTTGGTCTGCCCTCTGTGTATTTTGTGAAAATAATAAACTTTCCTGGTAGAGCAACTAGGAATATCTCATTCCACTCTTAAAAATGCCTTTTACAGATCATTGTGTCAATGTACCCTGTAATTTAAATTAATTTATTGTGCCTTTTTAAAAAATTCTTCCTACATTCCATACCACATACAAAAAGACAATGTCTTGCACAGACACACTTTCAGCTACCATTTTGAAAATGAGAGCTTGTTCCCTTCTGCATAAAGTAGGTCCTCCTGCTATCCTTGGGATACAAATGGAAGATGCCTTTGTCCCTGTTGGGAGCACTGGTCTGTGCTGAGTTTGGTTCCTCATGGTCTTACTCTAGCATGAACTGTCTCACTTAGACATGATATCTATTTAAGGCATGTTGGCCACATTTTGACAAGAACAAGCTATTGCAGCTGTTCAATTGTAAATTTGAAATAAAATTATTTTGGCTGCCTAGACATTGAGTTTGTTCTGGTTGAAGCACAGTCTTTAAGACAAAACTATTTGTACATGATGTCCACTCTGGGTGAAGAACAGTCTTTATCTTCAAGATAAAACTATTTGTACTCAACAGGATATGCTTGGACCTACCACTTCATTTTCCTCCCAAAACCTTTTGTGTGATTTTGGGTTTTTTAAGGAGCATCTGCAGCAACACAGGTGTCTCTTTTAGTGCGTGTCTATTATTGCTGTTCAGCTCTCCAAAAAATCAAATACAGTTCTACGTGCATTTCCTCTAGATCTTTTTTTAAATCAACAATTTCCTTCTTAAAAAATAATTTAGACATCTAAGAACAGATTTGCAAAGATATTTAAATGTCTTAAAAGTACATTCTTAACAGATTTTTCTCAGATATGTTAATCAGTTACATAAATCCACTTTTAAGACATGAGCAGTCAATCACATTCTAAACCAGAAGTTTAAGCTTTCAAATTGGTCAGAAATTTTACCTAAGTAAAATTGAGGTAGGGTTGTTGGTTTGGTGGGGGTTTTTTCCCTTTCTAAATATAGTTTTATCTAATACTTAACTTAGATTGATTTTCCTTTTCTGGGGAAATCACAGTCCAGGTTTTTATTTGAAACTTTGCCAGATGAGTCACTGTATTTAACTCTAATTATCTTGATGTTTTTCACAGCTTTAACATCAAGACTTCTAGGCTGAGATGAAATATTAATAAAGGGATAAAGCAGGATGCTTTCTCTTCCTAAATAGATATTCCTTAGGTAAATATTCCTCAAATAATCATGCCTTGTTTTAATTATATTAAATACATGATGGATTTTAAAGTCATGTTCTCCAGAGTAACACAAAGTATGACAGCATGGCAGAGAAAGAATAAAGTTATCCAAGGTAGCAAGGAAGTTTACCATATTGCATGAAAAAGTCATTCCTTCTCTGACAGGTACACTTACATATGTGTTTTACTGCACACAGATTATTTGCCTATCAGCAGCATTTCTATTTGGAAAACATCAAACTTTAAGTGGATCCAGAAGGAATGTTGCTGAAACCAAACTGCCTATTCACCCAGGAAATTAGAAATCTTTGCATCAGCTCTGAGTCACATATTCTTTAGAAGATTGTGCTTACAGCCTCATAAGGTTCTTATTTTGCCACTGGGATGTTATGACTGAGACTGCTCTGTCAGTGGTCTGGAGACAATAGTTGGGTTCACATTTTTCAAGCTTACAGAAGTAGAGATGAAGGCATTGACCCTGATAATGAGAGCCTGATCTCAGCCTCTCCATAATGCTTTTGTTCAAGTGGTGACTTTTATTGGATGCTGAAGAGTCACAGAGAACTTGTATTGGACCCAACCTATGTGGAGCCATTCTTAAAGAGATGTGAATAAGCTGTGAAAAGAAACCTTTGAAAATACAGAATATGAGATTTATTAGTATTCACTTACAAAGTATCTTTAGAACTTAACCTTGAGCTTATTAGAGTGTTATAACTGCATGCTCATTGTGGCCAGCTATGCTGCTTTTCTGAAATCATAAGAATAAAGCAAAGAAAGTCACCAAAAGGGTGGCTGGTAACCACGATAAGAGGATATATCCTGGTTCTTCGTAATGCAAATAACATTAAGATCAAACATCAGAAAACCAGGGAATCACAACCATAAAGGTCACATTCTAAAATATCTTTTTAACAAAAATATAAAATATCTGGCAGTCCTGAATTTGTCTGTAAAAATACATTTTTATGCCCATTTTGTGCCAGCAAGCAAGTGCCAGAGTTGACACATATGCAGGACACATACCTGTTCCTCTTAAGGCTATCTGCTCCCAGATTGTCTGCCTATACATCCGGGATCTCAGAAACCAGTGGCACAACCTTGCCACTCTCATGCCTACTCCAGCTGAGAGGGAAGAGCTAGTCAAATGCCTTGCTTTCGCACTGCCCCAGACTCAGAAGATAATTTGCTCCTAGTGCTGCTAAACATGCCAGGCAGGCATCCCCATATCAGACTTACAGACAGTAAGACAGACGTACTCCTAGTTCACAGCATTTTGTAAAATCACAGATCTCGTCTCAAAGCTTTTGAAAAGTGACTGCAGGTTGGTGGGCAACAGCAATATTTAGCATGATTTCTGCCTGAAGTGCCATACTAAAACAGACTAAAGGAATGTGAACATAAAGAAATCTCAGAAGAATAGAGAAGCAACAAATGACTCTTTAACTTTTCTGCAGAGAGAAAAGAACAGACCTGAGATGAGAGAAAGTGATGGGGATGATATGGACTGGAGGAGAAAAGCAGATGAGAAACACCAGTCTGCTGACAGGTGGGAAGATAATGTTGTGAACAGGGAGCTGTTTGTGGACAGATATGGCTCATCTGATGGGCCATATCATAATTTGCCATCTCTGAAAATGTCAACATAATGAGAGAAGTGGATGATAGATATACTGAAAGTCATTCAAAAACAAATTTCAGGTTTTTCAGGTGAGAACAGAGAGCTGTGTGATGCCGACAGCAGGACAACCATACTTCAAGGATCATAAAAAGCAGGACAGGAAAAGATTTCCATCCCACACAATTAAATACCACAAAGCCACATGAGAAGGTTAAGTAACTGGGAAAGTTATGACTGAGGCTTCTGGATAGAAGATGAATAGAACAGGGATTTTTCATAAAGGAACCAAAGCAAGACAAGAATACTGTGACTTGGAGCTGACATGGCAGAAGAAGGCAGGAGCATGGAGGAGAGGAGAAAGGAGTAGAATGCTGTATTCTTCAGCAGATATACAGGATAGGAATATTAAAGAAGAAATGACAGTTGGTACAGCTCAAAGAGAAGATAACTGGGCTGAATGTTACTGGAGTTTCCCATGCTCAGCCACGTGACTGAGGTTGTTAAATATTTGCATTAACAAACTCAGCTCAAAAGGTGAGACTGCACAGGAACAAATGCCATTCTTCACCTGAGTAACAGATGGGGGGAAATTAATTATTTCTGGGACATGCAAGGCCTGACAATCAAGTACATGACCAGAGAAAAGAGGCTTTGTGATCAGATGTGAGTACCTTGATAAGACAAAAACCTACAAATACAAGCTGACCACAGGATAAAAATGACATTTCAAAGTAATGTATTTATAATAAAAGTCAAGAACATTCCCAGAATTCACTTAGAGATAAACTTTTTCTTTTTTAAATTGTGCAATTATATTTTGTTTATTTTGTTCTGCAGTCACCCATGTTCAATAAAGATTCAAAACAGACCAAACACAGAGATTGGCTACTAAGGTGGTCAGAGGACTTCAACTCTTAGTAGAAGACTCTTAGATGGTGACTAACCTAGGAAAAGGAAGGGTAAATAAGCATCAAAAATCTGCTTGTTGTCTAGAAATGAAGGGGAAAATGAAGAGGAAACCAGAAAAGGGCTACTTATGTTACAGGCCAATATTGGCACAAAAGCCAAGTATTTAAACTGGTCATGTAGACATTTTGGGTGAAAATAATGAATACAAAAAGGTGATTATGTATTTTAAAAGTCCTTCCAGTCCAGTAGGCTAAAAAATTTAAATTTTACTGCAGTATAAGAACTCTCTTGGTGGGATGCTCTTAGGTGCTTTAGATAAACAGATAAAATTCTCATAGTGTCTGTGTGGAATTTCCCTTTCCCCTCTACCATGTCTTCAAACCTCCCTTCATAACACACCATCACCTCCATCCTAGATTCCTAGGTTTCAAGTGTTTTCTTCCATAGGGGATAACCCTTAGCTTTCATAACTAGATAATCTCTGTCAGGAAACTTTGTAGCCCAGCATCTGTAGCCATTATTTTTATTATTATTTGCATCCTTTTACCTCCAGCCATCTTCTGCTGTCACATTAGCTCTTAGTTTTATTTGTCTAGTTCCTACACCTAAAGAAAAAAGATCAAAATTTTCCCAACTTATCAGAATTCTGGTCTCTGCAGATGGTCTCTAAAGCTTTGGTCTAGATCAGTTCTGTCTCTTTGTTTGAGCTTGGCAGTCACTACTGATCTGCAGTGATCAAAGGCAGGAAGCATCCAGCACACTCTCATCCCCAGACTTCTGGCCCTGTTGCAACACAGTCCCTGAACAGCCCCTGAAATATTGTTCTCTGCTCGCTGTGATGTATTTTGTACACCCACACAGAGGCTCGCTGACTTCACTACGTCTCTGCCCATGCATGATATGTTGGTTTCGTTCCATAGTTAGCATGCTTTGTATAGGAAAAACTTCATATTATTTGGAATTCTCCAGTGGTAGAAAAAAGAAAGAATTGGACCCAGTAAGCCTTTTGTATTTTCACAACACATCAAGATGTTCTGAAACATGTTTGTTTTGGTTTTGGTTTTTCCACAAACAAACACAATTCTTCCTTTTACTTGGCTTGTTTTTGCAATATAAATTCAGGTTTTGTCTTTCTTCCAAGACTCTGTGATGACAGGGGAACTGCTGAATGATGATGTCATGATAGACTAAAGAGAATACAATTGAGCAATTTGACAGGAAACCTGACTTTTGGTTGGACTGTGCACAATCCTTTGTTTTTTACTTTTAACCACTTCAATATAGTGACTGATATTTTTGCCATTTCAACCAAGGCATGACAGGTCACAGTAAAATTCCTGAAAACTCCCTAGAGCTTTTTCATAGAGTGCCAAAACTGTTCAGAAGGCCACAGACTCTCACTTCAATACGTAATGTGTTTAAATTGATTTAACTGACAAGGAACTCATTTAGGCTAAACCAATAAACTAATGGCAGGTAGGCAAAGACTTAACAATCCTAATATTTCCATAGTAAAATATCACATAGAATAAAGACCCCCTTCACATCCACCTTTTAAAAACTCTGCAGGAGATCCTGCATCTCAAATTGTGTTTCTAGGCATAATAAACAAACAGTGTTAAATATTCTGGAAGATAGTAGGGGTGACTTTGACATTTCTGAAAAATACACTTTTTCAAAAATGGAAAAAATAAGAAAACTGGGATATAATTATAGTTTTATTTAAAGAAATATAATGTTTGAATACTCTTCCTATAAAAATATGCTGTTTGAATATTCTTCCCACAACAACAGTTTCTGGTGTAATGAGACAATGAATGCCAATGGGTGTAAAAAAATCTAGAAAGATATATGATCATAAATTTTTAACATGAAGCCACTCAGAATCCAAGAAAGGCCAACAGGAATTAACAACATTAAGGTCTATGATGATAAGTGCACATTCCTTGATCATTTTTTCCACACCAATACCACTAAATTTTTACCATTTTTTAACAACAGCAGGAATACCTCTTTGCAGATTCTACCACACGTTGTTTTGAAAAACTTACATACTTAAGCCTGTAAGAAAGAAGTACTGATACACATATTTTACTTATATCCCCATCAGGACTGAGATATATTGCAGAAGAGAACTCCACAGGTTGACCATTGGTGGCATGGAAGACATTTATGTGAATTTGTACATGTGCATGTGTAATGTGTGATTTCATTTACTTTAACTTAACTTGATTGATACCTGTTTTTGTGATGGCTTTGAAACAAAGCTATATCCTGGTGGAGTCTCAAAAATATTTCTCTCCCTCTCTGTCATTGGAACAGATTGACAACTGAGTTAACATTAAATCATTTAAGTTTGATTTTCCTCCTTAAGGGAAGAAAATTTTAAAATTGATTGCGTAATTTAAAAGCAAATTTCCTGTTTTCATGGGAGGCTGTGTTCCTTCTTAAGGTACTTACATGTTATTACAAATCCTATCCAAAGTACATGGGTTATATTTTTTATTGCTTTAACTATAGAAAGAACAATATCTCTACACATAGTTTGAGGTGTTTATACTGTAATGAGGAAGAGTATCATTTTCTGTTGTTCTGGTGCTTTTTATCTTTCTTAGATTTGTATCTAGTTTTACAGGATTTATTTATTAAATTGAAAATATTCAACACTAGATATGAATTTAGATACTGTGTCTATTATTATTTTAAACTTCTTGCACTTCTGTCATATGAATTCTTCTGAGAAAATCCTAACAGCTACCTGTGTGCCTTTGATAGCTGAATTGTTTTTAAAGATAAAATAAAATGCTATTTCTCTTGTACATACAATTGCACTAAAGCAATAAATGAGACACATCATTAGACTAATTAAATTGTCTACCCACCCACTTTTGTCCTATATTTTGTCTTCTTCCCTGCTACAACAAATAACTGATGAATATCATAATGTCTAGTTTGCCATACTGTAATATTTTCAGCTTAGAATTTTGCTCTCTGCAATCTACTGAGTATTGATATTGCTGCTTGTCCTTATAAAAGTATGTATCAATCCTGTTTTTCTTGCTTAGCTCCATTCCACTTTGAGAGATGCATGAAGATGTCAGGTTTTTTTTCAGATTGAGTAGATGAAACTACTGATAAATGAAAAAAGCAACCAGCCATTTCATCCTAAATCATCACAATATCCCCAGATTTTAAATTTCCCACAAAACACAAAGCCCAAATATGTTAGTGTTAAAAAACTTTAAAGCAACTCGTTTTTACATCGTGTCATCTTGGTTTGTAAAATATTTACCTGGAAAGACTAGATGGCACATGCAGTTCAAAATTTTCTGGAACATTTCCTTTTAAATGCTCCACATGCTTAACCTATCAACTTGGGTTTTCTCATAACTGGAAAGAAGATTGCAAGGTTAGACCTTGTCTCCTGGTGGCTGTACATATATTCTAAGACGAGAAATGAAGAAGAGTGTGGTGGGACAACTATGAATGAGTGTGTGAAGAGAAAAGGAGCTGTCACCTCACATCTCCTGTTTTGGAGGGCAGAGCATTTATCTGCCAGCTGCTGGTTGGGCTAGTACTCTGGATGCTCATTGCAACAGCTGAGGAGATGCAGTGAGTGCAGCATGAACCCATGAGGCTGCAAAACACATTGGCAGAGGGGCAGAGAACCCCCACTGGTGGCAGGCTGAAGCTGCAGGACCAATCTAACCCCAGAATTATGCTGGAAAAAACTGACTTCTCTGCATGTCTAGATAACAGTCCCCAGTAAGGCGCACTGCCACTCCCCATAGGCGAGGTAACAGAGAGACCAACAGTTAAAACACATAACCATACTAATGTACATTGTGTTTATCAAAAAACACAGGCTGGGCTGGGTGAAAGACCATACAGAAAGATAGCCCTACAAACCCTGAAATCTGATCAATTGAAACTGAACTATAATATACTATTCAGTTAACTTCTTCCCAAATAATTCAGTTGATTCAATAAAATAAGCTTTTTTTCTTTATTGAACCACATTATTTTGGGAGAAAATATGAATCCAATTATTAATTTCCTCCCATTAAGCAGTATCAACATTAACCACTTCCCAGGATCAAGTTTCTATTAGGTGTATTGGATCAAACTCTCAGCTTAATTGTCTTTGCTGGTCTTTTCTTTGCTGATAATTTGGCCCTCTATATTCATTTCATATGACTAAAAAGAGTTTCTTTCGTTGTTTTCCACTGCTACCTAAATAAGAATAAGCCTAGTAGATGAAAATGAGCTTGACTGCAAAGAACAGACCAAAGTACCTGGAGAGATACAGTGGTGCATTGACCCTGGCTGGGCACAAGTGGCCACTAAAGCTACTCTATCACTCCCCTACTCAGATGGACAGGGGAAAGAAAACATAACAAAAGGCTCAAGGGTTGAGATATGGACAGTAAAAGAACCAATTACCACCACAGACTTGACTTGGTAAAATTAAGTTAATATATTACCAATCAAATCAGAGTATGCTAATGACAAATAAACACAAATCTTAAAACTCCTCCCTCCACCCCTCCATTCTTTCCGGGTTTAACTTCATTCCTGATTTCTCTACCTCCTCCCCCTTAGCAGCACAGTGGGACAGGGAATGGGGGTTGTGGTCAGTTGTTCATGTGTTGTCTTTGCCATTCCTCTTTCCCCAGAGGGAAGACTCCTCAGACTCTTTCCCTGCTCCAGTGTGGGATCCCTCCCATGGGAAACAGTCTTCCATGACCCTGTCCTAAGTGAGTTCTTCCCATGGGCTGTCCCTTCCACAGATGCAGACCTTCAGGAACAGACTGGTCCAGAGTGGGACCACAGATACTGCCTGAACCATGCTTCAACATGGGCTTCCCATGTGTCACAGCCTCCTTCGGACATCCACCTGCTCCAGTGTGGGTTCCTCCATGGGCTACAGATGAATATCTGCTCTACCATGGAGAACAGCCTACCTCATCATGGTGTTCTTCAGGGGATGCTGCAGGGAAATCTCTGTCCTGAAACACCTCCTCTCCCTCCTTCTTCACTGACTTGGGTGTCTGCAGCATTTCTCCTCTCACATATTCTCACTCCTCTCTCTGGCTGCAGTAACTGTTGGTGCTGAGCAGGTTTTTTTTCTCTCTTCCTGACTATGTTATCCTGGAGGTTCTACCACAGTCACTGATGGGCTTGGCCTTGGTCAGCACAGGGTTTGTCTTGGAGTGGGTTGGTATTGGCTCTGTTGGGTGTGGGGGAACTTTTTAGCAGCTTCTCACAGAAACCATCCCTGTAGTCCCCCGCTACCAAAACCTTGCCAAGCAAACCCAATACACATACCCCAAACCTGATGCAGAAGCATGGGATTATAGGCTTGGTCAATGCTGCGAGGGATATTCTGCAGTGTCTTTGAGCATGCTTTC
The DNA here is from genome assembly GCA_022605575.1 of Laterallus jamaicensis coturniculus. NCBI lineage: Eukaryota > Metazoa > Chordata > Aves > Gruiformes > Rallidae > Laterallus > Laterallus jamaicensis. Next base: position 7,738,068 of record JAKCOX010000024.1, on the reverse strand, counting down.
CATTTCAAAGCACACAGAATGTGTAGTCTTGCAGGTACTGTTTGTGCAGCCTGTCCATTTTTGCATCTATCATCTGACACTCTCAGGGTGATACAAAACCCAGACTTCACCTACCACTGCTTCACAAGGAACTGAAAGTATCAGCAGAGTATTTCTGAGGAGTTTTTGACTGCAGTTATATAAAACACACCTCCCACTCTCAGTTATATAGTTTAGCTTGTATTTACATTTCATGCTCAGAGACCACTGTCAGCAAATGTCAGACAGAGAGCAAGTGCACCTGTATCATCAGGCAGCCACACTGGTATCCAGACAGGCAGCAAGGTCCTGGCTTCCCTGTTCACCCTCTGTATATTTACATGTCACTGTAATGCAAATGAATAATAAGCTGTTGTGCATTGTCAGAGAGCTGAGGGACAAAGTTTCATAGTCAATATCTTTGCATTCTTCAGTTACACTTTGAAAAAGCAGATTAGAAGTTGTCAAAAGGTTTAACAGTAGAAAAGGATGAACTGAAGAACCAGCAGAACTTGTAAAATATGCGGAATCAAAATCAGGTATATTCAATGGTTCTGACTGTCAGGTTGGCAGAGCATGGGCTCACTTTTTGATTGGATTGTCGCTAGATAGAGTGGGATAAGGTGATGTTCTTGCTAGAGATGAGTCCTGGGCACTTTTTATTTGCATCACAGTGGGGACGATCATGGTGATGAATGGCAAGTCTGAGCCCTACCATGTGAGCAGCACCAAAGCTAAAACCCAAGTCTGAAATGACCTTGAGCTTTTAACATGTGACAGCAAAATGTAAATCACAAGTTAATGGTGGCCTTAGTGTTCAAAATTATGAAGTCACTGCATGAGGACAAAGCCATTTGTAGTCAGGTACATTTTACAAAGAAGAAAAAAAAAAAAAGACAAACCCCAAAATACCAAACCTACAAACAGAAAAAAGACCCCCACAAATCCAAGCAGAATTTTAAAAAAACCTTCCATCTCCAGCCAGGAAATACAGTGACCAGCTATCCAGACAAGTTTACTTTGCATCATATTTTGACTCTGAACTGTGATGATGTAACAATTATCTGTGAGAAAGTTAGGAGAAACAATCTAACTTTTTGGCTGTTACATCTCCTGATGTTTCCAGACGTGCTATCCACAGGTGAAAACAAATTAAATGTGGCTTTTTTGGAAAACTCTAGACTGCTGATTGAGCTTTCCCATTTCCATTTCCATTTTTTACTGGAAGTCTCTGTTTATTGAAGTCAATGTAAATGATCCATTGGATGAATCACTGCATTTTAACTGCTGGCAGGAGGGGCATTATGAAAGGCACTAGTGTGCTTAAGGTCCCTTATGTACGTAGTCTGCAAGAACAAGCTCCATACAATTTCACAAGGATTGCTGGAGTGCAAATGATTGAGTAATGAAGACACTGAAAAACCCACAATAATTTGGCTTCATTAGCCATTCCTTTCCAGAACAAAAAAAAAAAACAACCCAAAACTCAAAATCCATAAATGACAAAGGACACATACTTTGTTGTTTGTACTCCTCTCATCATGAATTTGGGAGAACATAGACTAAAAAGCTATTGGATTTCTTTTGTTTGCAGTTTACATACCATAGCAGTCCTGAGTGGATCATGACACTGAACATCCCCATGATGTTGCCACATCACTAGTGATGGTGGTGTGGAGCACTTCAAGTTTATCAGCTGCTGACTGCCTCTGGATACCATTGCCTCAGGTCCATTAATCACCAGTTTCCTTGAGCAAGGCCTCACTCTCCAAGCTGTGTGGAAAGCTCTGTCATGTCACTGAGCTGTTTCGGTTGATAGTTATATTCTCCAGGAAAGCTCAGCCCCAAGAAGAAATTGCCTAAATTATAGCAGAGACAGAAGTGGCAACCATGGCAAAATTACGCCAACCTGCAGTAGGCACAAAGACCCTGAAGGGTCAGGCACCTGGAATCACCATCCTAGTGGTATTAATTATTGGCAGTTCCCATCACAAATAAGAACTTCTAGTGACCCACATTCCTACTTGGATTCTGCATGTAAATGTGGTTGTTAATTTACACATTCTGCACAAAGAACAATGTGTGAAATGCTGTGAATGAATATCCTGTGGACAAAAAGAAAAACTGATGAAATAGAAAGGTGAATTAATTACCAATTGTTTAATTAAGTACAAGTATAGATAAGAATCTTAGCATATCAAACCTATCTCTGAATTAAGGGAAGGAATATACTTTTACTTGAGAAGAAAAACGTTTGGAGTAGCAGCAGACATGACCCTGAATGAATCCTTGATTATCCCACAAGGAACTGGGTAGAAAATGCCCTGTCTTTCCTTCTAAATGCAGTTTTCTTCACTGACTGTGAGTTTAGGATTTGAAGACTGTAATGCGTGCCACGGGTTTTATGAGTGGCTGAACAGTTATCTAGCGGTTACCAGCCAGAGAGGAAAGCCCTGAAGAAAGAAATACATGCATGGCTTACTTTTATTTCCAGTCATCCTTGTTCATAACTTCTCTAACTATGCTGGCTATGATTGGATTTTGTAAATAAAATGCTTTTACTTGCTATTACCCTAACCTGGCTAGGAATAAGGACGATTTCAAAGCATCTGGCAAACATCAAAGCAGACTATCCAGACAGGCACATGGACCTTTGCATCTGGTCCTGGCTCATTCCTGCAGACTGAAGTGCTCCCCTGTACTTCCCCAGGTTATCTCAAACAGGAGTACAAATTAAGCTGTAAAGGTGCTATTTGAAGTTAGTTTCTATGGCATGGGCTTTGCAGATCAGAGGAGCAGAGTTCTGGTCCTGGTGGTATCAGTAAAATTGCTTGGGCTATAACAGCTAAATGAACCCACAGCCTCCTGTTAACAAAGTGTACAGAGATTCCAGAAAGTAACCAAGGACATCCCAGATGCTTGCTTTACCAGAATAGAGGTAATCACAGGGTCTCATATGTATTGGTTTGTATTGTCACACTTAGATATTTGTATATTTGTCTCTACCTCAGTAGCTGTGTGAAAGTCAAGAAGAAACTCACAGTTTTTGGTTGGTTGGGCCACAAGTCCTTCCGAGAGCCTGCACCTACATTAGCTTCTCATGGGCTTCAGCTTCCTTCAGGGTGTATCCACCTGCTCCAGTGTGGGTCCTCAGTGGGCTGCAGTGTGGGTATCTGCTGGATATGTCTTTAATCACAGGCTCACTTGCCTGTAATTTATGAGGTCCCAAATATTTATATATTCAAAAACATCCATTACTCTCAGAACATGACATTCATCTGATAACATATATTACAAGACAAATTGCTGTTCAGAAACGTTGAAGTTTTGGTCATTCAGACAAAAAGCGCAAATGGTACCAGTGTACATCTGGTACCAAATCATTCAGCTCAAGTAATGACCACCAAATAGTCAAGGTAAACAAGTCACAAACAATTTCATAATCACAGAGGTGCAATTGCCATAACAAGCAGCATTTAAAATCTCTAGCTATGTCAACTAAATGAGTCAATGATTGTTTAACGAGAGTGCTATTTGTTAATAGTGACGAGTGATAAACACACTCTCTAGTGGTTCAGATTGCATAATCATCTCAGCTCTTTGGTCAGCCAACTTGGAAATTTCATGAGACACTTGAACCTTTTGTAATGTTTTCAGCTTTTCCTGCCTTGGCTAAATCAGAAATATATGAAAATATCTTTCTGCTGGCTTTTTGTTACTTCTGAAATTAAGTGTCATCAAGGAATGAGGACTTAAAAAGACATGCAGGTTGAAAACCTGTCTACAGGAAAGGATAAATTTTGATTCAGCTCAATGGGTGGTTAACAGTATAACATTAATAATGTTGTCTGAAGTATTACAATGATTTTAATAAGCCTTATTTCCATATTCACAATTTAAGACTCCTGAATTATCCCTTAAAATATCAAAAAATATCTAGAGGACCAGGTGATCTTATCTTTTCCAGACACTTTTATACTCCTTTTCTCCAGACTGGATGATATATCCAGATTTCCCATCCACAAACTGCAATGTTTGTGATTGAACCGGCATTAGGACAGACAAACGATAATCTGCTGACAGGATGATTTGAAGTGTCTGAAAGTTTACAATTCAATAAATAATTTTCACTTCATGTGCAATTGACTCTTCATTTACGTTAACAGAGGAATCTGCAGTTTCAGTTTGGGTTGATCTTTAGATGTCTTTAAGAATACAGCTATACTAAAACCAGCATCTGTTTCCATCTTATGAAGATTAAAACTATCTCAATATTCCTTGTCAAAGTCCACCAATGGAAGCAAATAAGCTCAGATGTGAAGCTATATAATTTAAGTCATTTGGCACTTTTTTTTTTTTTTGTCAAATCAAATGAGGACTGTAAGACTTCCTTTAGGATTTCTGGAGAAAACATATCTCTTCAATCTACACTTTTTTCTTTTCCTGAATACAGATAGAGATACATAAGCTTTAAAGAATCTGATCTGAGTTTTGCATTGTAACTTCTCCCCTCCGCCCTGTAAGAAGTCTCTGCTTGAAGGAAAACTGCATACAGGACTGTATTAGTGAGTGCATGACTGGTACAGGTAGAAACCATTATTCCCACCAGCTCAGCTTTGCAGCTTCTTCTACAGAACCATCTATTTCAGGCTCCCAGTGCAAGTTAGACATTAAGAAATGTGAAACAAGTGAAGGGCCACCACAGTGGACCCATGTCATGCCATGCTAGGAGATGGAAGGGGAGGTGGGCTTGCTTAGCCCAAAGAGGGCAAGGCCAAGGAGGAACCTCATTTGTTAATGTTACAGGTGGTTACTGTTGTCTTCAGCTACCTACGGGTGGTTACTGGAACAGTCACACATTATAACAAAGAAAACCAAACCAAATTTTACAGTGAAGATGGCTAGGTATGAGCAAGTTTTCCAGGAGGCTGTGCTATTTCCATCCTTGATAATATTTAATATTTACCTGGACAAATGCCTGAAACAACCTCAGCTAACTTTGAAGATGGGCTTTCTTTGAGAAGACAGTTCTATTAGAAATCTCCAGTAATACCTGCCAGCCTAAATTACTCTATGATCCCATGGTTTTGTTAGAAATCACAATGTTATTTCAGGGCCTCAACAAACTCGAAGAAAAAAACTAAAAAAATTTAAAGTCAAGACTCTTTCTTACTGATCTCAGAATCAGAATAGATACCTCAACAAAGCATTCAAAACTTCTTAGCATGATTTCATCTTCCACTAGAAAAAAAATCAGGAATTGGAGAAAATATTGTTTGTTATTTTGCCTTCTCTTTTTTGTTTTGGTGTTTGTTTTTTTTTCTTTTTGCATCACATCGCATGATCAAACTCTTATTTATGGTCCTTTTAATGTTTTCAGGGCCTGGGACTTCTCCAGAAAAATAGCAGATATTGCAAAACATCATAACAAAATAAAAGCAACACTGAACCACTTTTTCCCAGTTCACTAACTTTAATTGAAATTACAGTGCCTAACTATAAAAACATTGATGTGGGAAATAACCATTAACAATTGTGGTGGCCACAGTTAGCTACAGTAAGGAAAGTTTTCTTAGGAGTTACATACAAATATATTTGTTATTGCTTGTAAGTCCTGAAAATCCCCTTTAAATTAGCTTATTTTTTCTTCATATGTACTTCCCATAAAAGCATTGTATTTCTGCACTGGCTATGGAAAACTGCTGCTGACATTGCTGTCAGGTTCCACTTAAACAGATGCATGTGCATAAATATTTAAATATAACTGATGAGATAATAACAAAGCCTTTTCCAGTGCCTTTTATTGTGCTTTATGTAGTTTAATTTAAAAACAGTGTCAGATAGCTTTTTTTATATACTTTACCTCATCAGAAAACAACTGTTAACATTTAAATACTGAAGCTCTAATCACAATTAAAAATAATCATATACCTTTGCTATATTAAAGAGAAAATAAATAAGTATAGGCTGTTAAACTGGGAATGCAGCACTTGCTAAAAGTGAGTCAGACTGTTCTGGAATGAGCACATAAAAATCATTTTCTGAGCAGATAGTATCTTCTTGCACAATGTGAGTTGGGATAAATAAAATATTGGAAAGTTTGTAGGCTGGCTTTTGGAATACGAGAGTTCAGGGCCTTTTCTCCAGCTCACCCTCCCTCTTTAGGCACCTTTATGTGCCCCACACATAATTTATGAATTACACTTTATTTCCTCCCATTCCAAAATATTTTGAAAAGCTAGGCTGAAAGCTGAGTAGGTCTCAGTAACTTTAGCTTTATTCTAATATAACTATCCACCAAAAGAAACTATTCTCCCCAAATTAAAATATATATTTTTTTTAAAGTAATTTTTTTGGACTTAAAAGGTTAGATTTTATGGCATTTAAACAAATGCCATAAAAGCAAATATTTGCCTAAAAGCAAAATATTTGAGGTGCGGGGGTTATCAGAACGGAATCCTGTGTTGCTGCCTTAAGACAATTAGTTACGAGAGTACAAATGAGAAGCCTTCAGACAGCACTAACCATCAGGCTTTTGTGTCAGTCAATGATAACAAACATATGACCTACTAAAGAAGCATTGCAAAATTACTCTATTTTCTATTTTTAGTCTTCTGATACATTAGGATTTAATAGCAGGCATGTGACACCAGATAAATTCATGACCTCTGTTCAAAGCGTCCCCTTAACTACTTAGTGTTCTTAAGCAGAATTACCAGTTGTGTTCTATTTTGTTATGCCCTGTATTTCAAGGAATAAGAACACTTATTCTAAAATGTGCTGACTGTGAATTGTTACGAAAATTAATGTGTTTGACCCTATTCCCTCTCAGTTCAGACTGTGCCTAATTTTGTAATTTTTATTACTCTATCCATTATTATTCTGCAACATTTGCTTAGAAAGGGTTGATACTTCCAGCCAATTTGCCTGAATTTGTGGCACTGTTTATAAGAAATCAGTCCAATTCCTGCTTTATATCATGGCTGCCAAATGTAGTAGATGTTCCCTCTTGTAACCTTGATACTGCATTGCAGTGGAGGTGTTAAATGTAATACAAGAGATCTGAAAAGAACATTTGTCAGAAAGATACAGTAAAGCATGAACTATTGAAAGCGTACTTGGAATGATGCTGTAGTTTTACGTGGCTGGGTTCTGAAGGAGGAGGGGCCTGCAGGGTGGCTTCTGCAAGAAGCAGCCAGAAGCTCTCTGCAGGCCCCACAGAGCAAACACCAGTCAGCTCAAGGCCAGACCCACTGCTAACCAAGGACGAGCCCATCAGCGATGGTCGCAGCATCTCTGGGAATCACATATAGGAGAAAAAAAACCACAAGCAGCTGCTTTTTGCCCCCAGAGAAGGGAGTGAGAAGGTGTAAGAACCTGTGCAGACAGTAAGTCCAGGAAATGGGGGGAGGACGCTCTCCAGGTGCAGGACAGAAAGATGCCCCTGCAGCCCCTGGAGAAACCCATGGTGGAGCAGGTGTCCCCCCACAACCCATGGAAAAGGCCCAGACCCCACCTGCAGCCTGTGGAGAGGCCCCATGCTGGAGCAGGGGGAGACATGCAGAAGACATTGTGACCCAAGTTGGAGCAAGACTCTGCCAGCACTTGCAGCCCATGGAGACACAGAGATACACAGAGATGAGCGAGTAAAAGACCCACACTGGAGCAGGTTTGCTGGGCCCCCCCCCCACCTGCCCTGAGCTAAGAAGGAAAACAACTTGTGAGGATCTGACCAAAACCTCTATCCCCTAAGTCCCTGCCTCCCAACCCCGTGCCACAATGGGAGGAAAGAAGGGAGAGAAATCATGACTGAAATGAAGTCTACTAAGAAGGGAGGGGTGGGATGAGGTGCATTAAGATCTGGTGGCACTTCTCATTATCCGACTCTGGTGTCACTGGGGGTGCAGGGCAGTGTCATAAATTAGTTTTCTTTCCTTTATTCCGTGTTGAGTCTGCTCTGCCCATGACACAAATTATGGAATGATCTCTCCCTGTCCTTATCTCAACTCCTAAGCCTCTCAATATACATTTTCTCCCCTATCCAACTGAGAAGGGGAGTGATAGAGTGACTTTGGTGGGTGTCTGGCCTCCAGCCAGGGTCAAACAAACAAATACCTATGAGTATTTTGTTATGGATGCCAAAATCTGGTTGGAAGATTTTTCTGGCTTGATCCTAACGAAGGTGCAGAAGAAAACTGTGGCTAAACAGAATGAAAAATAATAAATTACTAATTTTAAGGAAAAAACCAGTAATAGCAAAAGAAAAACAATGGTCTCCAAGAAATAAAAAAAAAAGCCCAGGGACTAAGGCTACAGAAACAAGTACAAGGGCATAAAGTTATGAAGACCTATGAGTCTGTTAAAGAAGTGGGAGCAGTACTAAAGCCCTAATTACATGGTAAGGATGCAGAAGCAGAGGGGCCTTCCACCAAGTTCTAACACAAAAAGGAAATACGGAGTAAGGGGAAACTACAAAAGATTTCTAAGGACAGGTGTAAATAAGCTGTACTGTTAAAAATCAGAAAGGGCAAGTCACTGAAGGATATACAGCTAAGAAGAGACCTGAAGAAATTTGCTCTGGAAACAGAAATAAAACTAAGGGGAGCACTGATTGGATATTTAGCAGGAGGGAAGCTTATTGCCAAATAATGCTGAGAATTGCAAAGCTATTAATGCCACTTTGTATCAATATTCACTAAAAAGATACACTAGAAACATCTGTCTAATACCAGCGTCAAAAGGGTAGTATTTCAGATTACAATTATTAAAAGCAAAGACTAGATCCTGTCTTTCAACAGATGCTGTTGTTTTTATACCACATGAGCCAACAAACTATGATGCAAAAGAAACTGGCCAAAGCAATCTCAGAACTGGTGAGTGATTAACTCTGAAAATGCTCGGACCAAAGCATTGTCAAAGGGACGCAATGGGCACTTTTATCAAAGTTAGAATTAAGGCATTACAGATCACCCAATTTAATTTCACTTACTGGATTGCTACATACTGTGGTAGGTTTACCCTATCTGGATTTAGACGCCCACCAAAGCTCCTCTGTCACTCCCCTACTCAGGGACAAGGGAGAGAAAAAATAATGAAAGGCTTACAGGTTGAGATACAGGCAGAGAGAGATCATCCACCAATTACCGTCACATCAAAACAGACTTGATGAAATTAATTTAATTTTATTACACAATGAAATCAGAGTAGGATAATGACAAATAAACCCAAATCTTAAAACACCTGCCCCCACCCCTTCATTCTTCCTGGGTTTAAGTTTGCTCCTGATTTTCTACCTCCTTGCCTCAGCAAGCTGCACAGGGGGATGGGAATGGGAGCTGCGGTCATTTCATCACAAATTGTCTTTGCCGCTCCTTCCTTCCATAGGGGGAGGACTCCTCACACACTTCGCCTGCTTCAGTGTGGGGTGCCTCTCATGGGAGACAGTCTTCCATGAACTTCTCCAACGTGAGTCCTTTCCCACGGGCTGCAGTTTTTCACAAGTTGCTCTAGCATGGGTCTCTTCCATGTGGTGCAAACTTTCAGCAGCAGACTGGTCCAGAGTGGGGTCACAAGTTCTGTTCAGCAAACCAGCTTCAGTGTGGGTCCTTCTCTCCATGAGGTCACAGGTCCTGCCAGAAACCTCCTTCAGTGTGGGCTTCCCACAGAGTCACAGCGTCCTTTGAGCATCCACCTGCTGCAGCATAGAGATGCAGGTGGATATCAGCTCTGCCATGGACCTACAGGGGCTGCCAGAGGACACCATGGTCTTCTTCAGGGCCTGCTGCAGGGAAACCTCTGCCCTGGTGCCTGAAACACCTCCTCCACCTCCTTCTTCACTCTACTGGATGTGGGGGAAGTTTCTAGCAGCTTCTCACAGAAATCGTCCCTGTAGCCCCCCCCCCGCTACCAAAACCCCGTCACACAAACCCAATATTCCTAAAGAAGATAATAACAACATGAACAACAGGTGGTTGTGCAAGGCCCAGTCCTGCTGCGTATTCCTACTGATGACTGGGCAGGAGAACAGACAGCAGGTATATTATAGGTGCAGTGACAGAAGCTGACAGTCATCACCACCATGCTGGAGCAGACTGTGAGAAATCAAAACAGCTGTGATAAACAAGAGAACTTCAATGTACAATATGGAGACAAGGAGTGTCAACTGCATGGAGATAGGAACATCTGGCTTGGGTGGTGGCAATGAAGAAAAGGTTCTAAAGAACATTGTCAAGAATAATCTCACTTTGTCTTGAGATTTGAGATGGATGATGTATCAGGATCCTATCATACAAAGATCCATTTATAACATTATTTGGGGTTGTAAGATCTGTTGTATGACACAACTATACTGTCAAAACAACAAAATGGAAAACTAAACGTGACTTTTCTTAAGAAGATAACTGAAAGTAACTGTCTTTCACAAAAACTTAATGTACTCAACCCCATCTTTAAGAAGAAAATGCAAACAATTCTGGTGAGACAGTATATTGTTCTTAAAATTTCCAGCAGTAGATAAAGCAAACCAAGACAATTCTGTGGAGCAACAAGGCATCTCTTTTCCAGTTCCCTGTTCATACTGACTACATTCCATCTTTATTTTTGGATGTCTGGAAGATAGAATGCAGGTCATGTAGCTGCAACGCCTTTCTTCCACAGGGGATGACAGGGAAGAACAGTTCTCTCAGTGTTTCCACTTCAACAAACTGCTGGGGACTGGATGCATCAGTTCTTTCTCACTAGCCCACATGGTTTACTTCTACAGCATGTTGTCTTTGTGGGATGTGGGCACATAGGATTTTTAAAAAGTTGGAGAGAAATAAATAATTTTACCTTTGTTAAACTGCAAATAACAAAAAACAGCTAGATTTTTCTTGATGCTTACATGCACAGCCTTCTTGACTTTGTAAATTCAAATTGTGGTGCTGCGCTCTGACAAGCAATAAAATGATAACACAGCATTGATTTGTATAATGCAGGCAGTAGTGAGACGTTAAATTCTAGTGATTAGGAGGGAAAGAATTGACAGCATGTCTTCTGAAATAGATATTCTTTATTTGGGATTTTGATTTTTAACACCTGTGATATGACTAGGGTTGCCCTCAGAGCAGAGCAGTGGTTCTGATTCTTGTTTATAACTCACTGAAGCCACCATATCCCACTCTTTTCTTTGCCATTGGTAAATTTTGATCCAGACTGTTCATGAAATAGATCCCTGTTCATTTCATCTCACCTTTTCAAAGACTGCACTACGCTTTTGAAGAATTTTACTAGGCACATTGAAATTTCTGGTGTAAATCAAAGCATTTTTTACTTAGCAGCCTCCATCAGTTTGCTTGGTAAGTCATTTCCTAGATGAAAAATATAGGTGTTAAATACAAGGCCAAGAGTTTTCATCTGCTCCAAAATCTTGTCTCGCAATCCCACACTATTGGGGTGGGTAAATAAAGTAATGAGGCTGCTGCTGGGAAAAAAAGCAAGTGCTCCTCTCTTCTCATTTCCATTCATGAATCACATGGTGCACTGTTCCAAGAATAGTGTTGCTTGAAGATAAACATCATTTCCAATTATTATATATTACTTAGGGAATCAAGTGAGCACACAATCACTAGTACAAGCCGCATTCAAATAACGTGTCCTCAAATTAGCAATCTGTGGGTGCTATCTGATTGGAAATAGGATTTAGGAGGAGTTATTTTTAAGCTCCAACTTGAAACTTTAATTTGAAAAACTCTAGATAAGAGTACCAAACCCATTTTTTTTTGCAAGTAGCTCTCAGCTTGTTTAGTTTAATTTTCAGTAACCAGTTTAACTGCAGCTGCTAGGGCCTGTTACACATTCTGTCACTGGAGCTACTGAGTCAAAACACATATGTCTTTAATGGGGCTTTTGGCAAGCATGGCATGGATGCTATTATGGACAAATAAAACTAATAGTTTATTTCATGCTTTACAAATTAATGTTTAGGATAAAAAAATAATGCCTTTTACACAGTGCAAAAATATTTGCAAAGATAAATCAGCTAATAGGTGCATTGTACTACTGTTCTTTATATCTATGTTGATTAATTAGGATCTAAAAGGAACGTGGCTGACAAGTGCACATAACGCCTGGAATTGAATACTTTTTTAAAAGGTTAATGAAATCAGGGTGAAGTTGTCAATCTTCAATCTGAATTTCTTGATTTGTAGAGTGGGATTTCAGAGACTTGTGATGTTACAGATTTATATTAAAACTTGAAACTTACTACATATTTCCAATTAAATACATTTGACCTACTTCTAGCAGCCGTTTGGCTCCAAGTTTCTTATTTCAACTGCAACCTCAGAAGACACTTCATAAAATCACTTTTAAATATTGGAAATTTCTGATTTAAGGGATTATTTGTAATCACTTGTCTGTGGAGGAAGATGAGCTATTTTGTTAGATAAAGACGTGCCTGAGGATTAGCAAACTGGACAGTACACAGCCAATCTTCCACAGATGCAAACCATTTCAACACACTGCTGGCCCAAAGCTAATGCTGATACTAGTTGACAGTAGGTTTTAGATATCCTGAAGTTAATAATTTTAGTACAACCTTTTTTCCATTCAAATACAGACTATTTGTTCAGATCTGTTCAGCATGTTTATGAATCATTTGAGGGGAAATGACTATGTGTTAAGGTCTTCAAGAGAAAGGACATGGCAAAAGGATGTGGAACTAATGTTTTAAGTGATCCCAGTACTACTTTACTCTTTATACTTCCCACTGCAGTCACACTCAGGTGAGACCACAGTAGGCTAGGGCCTGGAGGAGCTCAGACCACCTGTGGCAGCCATGGGGCTTCTACACGTGCCCTATAACTCCTTTGCATCCAGCCTCTGTGACCTCTGCTCTCCAGCCAAGGGACCAAGCGTGCATCATCCTGCATCGAGGCATGGGGCTGGTCAGGCAAACTCTGAGGTGCAACAGGGAAAGTCTTACTTGAATTTCAACACAGCAATAATTGAAATTGCACAAAAATAGGAGAAAAATAATAGCAATGTCCTAAACAACACAGTGAAGTCACTAAATAGTTGTTCCGGGTGAAGTCTGTGAGATATTGGAAGGTGAGGACCCCTGCAGACTACTAAGGGTCTAAGAAAACTTAAGAGCTTAATTTTGTTGATTAAACAAAATTGTTTAAGATCAAGACAGCAGTTTATGGGACTGAAAAAAAAATCACTCATATTGGTGTAATTTCTGTAAAGTGGAAATAGGATATAAGGAGTCTGTTTGAAGTCCCCAAAGTTTGCTGTGATGAAACAGCTAGACAGGGATACTTGCATGCTGGGAAAATATGTGTGTTTTACGTCAATGTGTGATGGAGCTAGTTCTGCAAGATACTCCTGCAAATCAGTTGTTGTTCTTTTAATTTCACTGTGCTGTAAAAACAGCTTCGGGCATAACACCCACTATGCCAGCAACTGGACAATGACTACAAAAATAAATTTGGTTTGTTTTCCAAGGACTTCTCTCAGATGAGTAAGCTTGAAATACTTGGACTAGTTTAGGAAAGTTAAGACTGTAAAGAAGAAATCCTAACACTGTAATGATGGCATTCAATTGTTCTTCAAGCCCAATGAGGATAGGAAAAGAATTCAATCTTTTTTTTTTTTTTTTAAAAAAGGTGCTTTCAAGAATAAGTTTTTAACACTAAAGAAAGTCTAGCACTGGACAAAGCTACTTACAATCATTGGATAAAAGTCCTTCACAGGAGGATTTCAAGACAGACAACTGTTACATATGGTCTCAATAAAGCTGATCCTCTTTCAAGGAAGAGGAAGTCTTCACTGGATCTCTTGAGATCCCTCCTAGCCATGCATATCTGTGTAGATAAATTGGCAACTTCGGAGAAAGGATGCATGTCAAAAGAGTTTGTACAGTGACTCACCACTGCAGAGTTAAGCATTTGAATGGATATTTACTATGGTTTTATATGTCATTATTTTGTTACTGGAGTGCTGGTTTCAAACTCATATGTTCCAACTGCCTGATATTTTATGTTAGACAAGATTTTTTGTGTTTTTCTTCAAAAAGTAATTCAATTATTTGCAATTATTTCAGTAATTACTTCAGTAAGAAGTCCCTTTATTGTCCCATAAATTTTCATTCAAGGTAACACAGTTGGGAAAAGTGGGTTCTACCTCAAGGAAAAGTCTTACCCACCTCAGTAAATATCTTTTCCAACAATTAGTTATTACATAAAACACCCTAAAAGGTTAGGTCCACACTAGACTGTGAGATACACAAGAGCTGCCAGGGCATATGCAATCAGGAAAAGAGAAAATCAAGGATGTTAAATCTGTTTGTGTTAAACCTGTTTGTGTCTGTGTGTGAAGGAGAAAGAATTCACATGTGTTTGCAGGTATATATGCACACGTGCATATATACACCCACACACGCATGCACTATCAGTAAAGCTGCAATTATATTGCATTGTTACATGTCTATATAGCATTAATTGTCTGAAGATCTGTCTGCTTTATTTAGCCAACCAAGACAAAGTTAACAGATTTTGGCAAGCCAATTTAACATGTAAAATAATCTTCCAGTATGTAGTTATATTAAATTAAAATAGACTTAATTCATATATTCAGGGATAAAAAAGTCAGGGATCATGGAAAATTAATATTGAAGGCTTACAAAGCCATCTAATGGTATATCATGATCAGAGTTAATCTCACAATATTTTTCAACTCTTCCCTTCACTCTAGCAGTATTATTGCTCATCTGACTTTTTTACTCTATTGTGAAAATTGAGTACTCACCTGTAATGGAGTTGCTGATAACAATGCCTTCTTGTGACTGTTGTTATCTAAACCCCCTTTATGTCTACCTCTTTATAACAGCAAAGTCTAGAAAAGGACAATCTCTCAAATATATTCAACACCAGAACTGTGGGACTGTTTAGTCTATCCACCAACCACAACATCTCACACTATCTTTTCAAAACATTGAGTTTAGTTTAAGGCTATTCACGAGGTTATTGAAGACTATTTCACCAATTTCAACTACTTTACATGTACAAACTGCACAACATCATCATGAAGAGTCTGGCAAGCTTTTTGATTGAATAATGGTATGTCTTAGCAATGACAGCAAGGGAGACTCAAAGTGAGAGCTGCACAATGAAACCTCCAGTGAACCTACTTGCTCCTACTCAGGACTGGTATTTCAAATCTAATTAAATACTGAACATGCTGTAGCTTAAAGTAACTTTCTGTGCCTTAAGTATATGCTTGAGGGAGGAGCGACTCTCCAAGTTCACCTGCAATAATATCAGACCACCTAAAGTAAACAAAAGATAAGGGGTCAAATCCTGCCCTACCTTAAAGCTGACGTAAAGTCTTTGGAAGTCTTTTATCTTGAACTTAGTGAGTTCAGGATAGATAGAAAAGGCTGTGTTGAGTTTTGCACTGATTGCAGTGCCACTGAACATGATTTACAGCTTTGGCCAGTTTTTGAACTCATAATCGAAGCAGTGGATTTATTTCCCTTTAAAACAAATTAAATATTTTTTAAATAATTCAACCTTCTTTTGCTGGTAGGTTTCAAAGGAAGTTAAATAACCCTAACTAAGAGGAAGGGTCCCTCTGGGTGGCCTGGAAATACACGCAGTGAAACTGGAAAAGGAAAAGCAGTTCACAGACTGTTTATAAAAAGCGGGGGGGAGGGGGGGGGGGAAGCTTTATAAATGTTCTAAGTATTATTCCAGTTGCAACATCAGTTTGGAGGGGGAAATCATCCCTGCAGGATGCAAATCAGCCACAGAAAAATGTGGGATTTGCTCACAGCAAATTAAAACCAGATCAATTGATTATCAGGGGACAGCGTTCAGATTTCTATTTGGCTGAAAGGAAGTGCCATAAAAGTTGCTCTGTTTCTCACGGTATATACAATAGGAGTCCAAATCAGGGCCTAAGTGTGAGCTCAGCAAGATGTTCAGATCATTCCAACCTTTAATAATGCAGATAAAAAATAAGTAGAGATATGTTCCTGCATGCTTGGTTCATATAGAGGTGCTCATCTGCATGCCACACTGTCTTAGCCCAATGAATTACTCCTCACCAAAGATGTGAAAGGAAGGGATGTACCAATGCCCCAGCGGCATGGTTGGAAACACTGATAAGGATACATGAATAGAGTCTCCATCATAATTGTAACTTGTTCCCATTTACACATCTTCATAGCCACAGGATCACCCTTACCCCTGGTGTTACAGTGGACTGGCAGAGGCACAGCTTCTGCACTCTCCTCAGCCTTCTCACTACCATGGGCACGTTTACACCTGAGCAATTGATCCTGAGAAAAAAAAAATCAGTTATTTTCTAAACACCCCCATAGGGCCCCCTGACCAGCCAAATGGGTGAATAACAACTTGGAGGGTTGATAGAGAGATGGGGAGCACACAAGCAGGGGGTAAACAGAATGCACGGATCTACTGCTGCATGGACTATCTGCTGTTTTTTCCCTGCAGAAGGAACACAGAGGCAGGAAGGACTGTGACAGCCTCAAAATTACACTGTGCCATAAACAAGGACCCTCTGCAACCTAGGGGAATCTGACACTGTCTCCCTCAGGAACCCTCTGGCACCAAGCTCAGTGATCTGGGCTTGGCCAGGATGGGAAGGAGAATTAGTCTCATTTGTTTGGCTCTAGACAATGCTAGAATAAATAGCTGCTCAGTCTTCGAGCTGAAGCACAGATGTGCATCAGCCAGTTTGTTATACAGATCTGTTTCTCTTTTCTTGTTTTGAATGCAAACAGAAACCTCCAGAAAGGAAAGGTAAAGATTTCCCACAAAAAAAGCTATCTGTGGCCTCTGCGGTACACTCACTGATCTCTGAAAAACAAACAGCAACATCTCAGATGAAACTTGATTCCCCACAGCTTTGTGTCCCAGGGTTGCTTTGTTAATGCCCTGACTCAAGTTCTTCTCCAGAGCCTCTATTTACAGTATAAAAATATTAGTATTTTTGCCTCCTGGTGCAAGAAGCATTCTGTAACCTGGTGAAGCTGGAGCCAAGTAGGACATGTGGTCTCTGCACAGTCAGCACAATCATGCAGGTTGGACAAGGCTGGGGTACCAGGGGGTTTAAATCTCATCTCTGTCAGATGTGGCTGAACCTGACCAATGACTCAATAGCTGTTAGAAGCAGCACAGCACAAATTAACTGAATTGTCTTAGAAAATGGGAGACACTCTCAAGAGATGCTGCAGCCCATCTTCCTCTGAAGCACATCTCCCTGTTAGAGTGAGTGGCAGTGTTTTAACTGCTCCTAAGGATTTTAACCCAAGAGTCTCATTAATTTCCCTGGCTGTGTCACACGATCTTGCACAGCAGTGTTTTCTATTGGAAGATGGACTCTTCTTAAACCTGTATTAAGCCAGAAGACTGAAGTTTACTGATTATTTGCATTAAAACCATTATTTTTTTATTAAACCATTCACAACACAAAATATTGCAGATACAATGCTTCATTCAGGAAGACTACTCTGTTGTTTACACACACTAATTAGAGTTGAACATAGTAATTAAATAATTCAGAGAAGGTTAGGATGATTATGGGAACAAGAGAAATCTTCAATCTAAATCCCTGGTTCAAATTTGGCTCAGTGCTTGTTTATGCAGAGCTATGACTGTTCAGTCAGTGAAGTCACACAGTATTTCTGGGCCAGTTTAGGAAAAAAACTGTGGTAGCAGATCTATTATTTTCCTTCTAAAATCTGTAAATATGAGCTTGGTAGTTTGAGGCTATCCCCCTGCAGCTGACATGCTGCTAATGTCAGAAATTAAACACACACATTTAATGCATGCTGTTGTTTTCCTATGCCCATTCTGTGACTGAAGCAAGGATTTAATTCCTCGGGCCTGAGTCAGTGTTTTCTAACATAGCCACAAAACCCACGCGCATTTATACTTCCAGAGATCATACTCTTTGGAAGCAGCTGTCAGGTAAAAGGGTGAGTAAGGAGGCAAGTCGGGCTAATGTCACTAAGGATGCTCTGGCAATTTCACAGTTAAATATCTCTTTACCAGAGACTGTCACAAACATAGACATGGAAAGGATCTGTGCCATGGGAGGAGGGAGGAAAATTATGTTGCTCATCTTTCCGTCACCTTTTTGCATCTGGTGCCATTCTGCCTCCTTTCTTCCAACCACCTCTCTCTTATCTTCCTCAAGGTAAATCCCTCAGATCATTCGGTTGTGCCTTGTACGTCCCAAATCATTCTCCTTGCTGTCCTTCATAATGCTTTCTTTAAGTACCAATCTTCCATACCTGTGACAGCTAGTAATCCAGTTGAAGACTTAACCATGCTGAGAAAATTACAGGTACATCTCATACCTTGCTTTATGCAGACCAGTCTGGTGCTTATCTTTTAACAGCAACATGATACTGATGTTCTTGTTTAACTTGGGATCCACAACAAACCGAGATGTAAGAAATGTAATATCAATAGCTGGCCTCACCGTTTATTTGTGCAATTGATTGTTTAAACCTGATTTATGCTTTTGTACTCATAGATTTGTGTGCTGACGTTTATGACTATATCTCAGTTTTTTAAAGTTCATTTTAGATAATAACCCTGTCATCCTGTGACATGACTGCTTCTAATTGCTTTTCAGGACCTTTTGAGAAAATCCTTAAGCAGAAAGAGAATGAATTAAAAAACAAACAAACAAAAAAAACCCCACAAAAAATAGTTTAAAGGGGAGTCTTGGAAACATAATTTACTACTAGTGCAATTAAAAACTCCATGAGCTTTATTTTACTTTAATTTGTATCCCAGATTTGAATGGTTTTGTACAGCATAGAACAGAAGATGCAAGTTGGATAGCTAAGTACAACATTGTCCATAATGAAAATGAACCAAAAAAATGTGCCAGATTCTTGATGATACAGGGTTGATTTGTTTGGGATAAGAAGCTATATGTAGAACAAATATTTTCTAAATTAAGCTTTGTTCACTAGTTCCAGGATATTTGTTGCACAAGGCAGCTGGATAAAACGTGATTACTCAGTTCATAATCTGGTACTGTTTTCTAAACCAATATAGAAAGTTATGTTTTTACATTTTGACAGTTGCTGCTTAGTCAGTTGGCAAATTTAAAATCCCCATTTCCAGGTACTGTCAAGCAGAAATCTGTACTGAATTTCTGAAAAAAACAGTCCAGTACATTGTGCTGGGTTTCACTGGGATAGGATTAATTTTCTTCACAGTAGCTAGTCCTGGGCTGTGCTTTGGGACTTGGGCTGGTAAGAGTGTTGATAACACAGAGACGGTTTTGTAACTGCTGAGCAGTGTTCACAGAGAGCCAAGGCTTTTTCTGCTCCTCACACCACCCATCAGTGACTAGGCTGGGACCTCACAAGTTGCTGGGAGGGGACACAGTTGGGACAGCTGACCCCAACTGACCCAAGGATATTCCATACTATATGGCATCATGCTCAGCATATAGAGCTGGGGGAAGAAGGAGGAAGGAAGGGGTGACACATTTGGAATGACAGAATTTGTCTTCCCATTCAGTTAGGCCGGATACCTGCCTGACGATGGGAAGGGATGAATTAATCCCTTATCTCGCTTTGCTTGTATGCATGGCTTTTGCTTTACCTATTAAACTGTCTTTATCTTGGCTCATGAGTTTTCTCACTTTTGCCCTTCTGATTCTCTCCCCATCCTGCCATAAGTGAGTGAGTGAGCAGCTGCATGGGGCTCAGCTGCCAGATAGGGTTAAACCATTAAAGGGTTCTGCCACATCTGATTTCTTTCACTGGCCAATTCCAAGTAAATGTTTTAGAAGCATACAGATTTGTATAAACTTTATATTTAGTGGTCTATCATGCAACTCCTCTGAGTATAATTTTAGAGGTACTGAGCTGCTGTGAAAATACCATAGTCACTGCAGATGGTTAGCTGGTTTGAAAGTTAGATGGGTCATCAACTGAACATTCAATATGATAAGAGATTTCACCTTTTTTATGAGATGGTACCTACTGCAAATCACAACAGGAATAGCCAAACCTTGGTACTTCAAAGATGCTGGCTTTAACTCCTGTGATAATCTTTATCTTTAAAATAAAAATAATCAGCAAGTTGTGGTAATAATGCCAATTATTGAATGTAACTATATAAAAAAATCCAAGGTCAAAGTGGGAATTTGTTCTTCAAAAATCTTCTTCAAATAACTTTATTTATCAGTATAGAGGTAGCAGCTGTAAAAAAATAAGGAAATCAGAGGAGATTTTTCTTTTTTCTGGAAAATATTTTGTATATAGGATCTTGTTACAGTTTCATAGAACCTTTGTGACTTTCCACAACATGACAGCTTCTTATTGCAAAGAACTGAAACTGCAGATCAGGTGGGAAAAGTAGGTACTTTTCTACCCTTAGAGTACCATCCTGAAAATTTCTGCCTTTAACTGTTAGTCCACGCTACCTAGCAGGCAACTGTTCCAAATATTCCTCACTTATTTTGGCACATGGTGTTTCCACTCCTATTCATAAAATGCTCTATGTTCATGGAGTGTACTTGCTCTGATTTTCCAAATGTTTCTCTTTGTTTCCACATGATTATGACAACATTTCTTCCATAAGCAAAACAGCAAGAAACACTGCAAAGGAGAGTATGCATCAAAGTGGAAAGACATGCTAGACCTTTATCACTAGTGTATAGCTGCTTCTCTGTAGCCAGCCACCAACTGTGTAGCACTTGCCCTGCAGTCAACAGATGATCCACATAAAGCAGACATGTTGCATAGAGCCTTCTGCTTTTCAAATGTCCCAAAACTATGTTTCCTATCTGAAAGGACTAGTGCTAAATTAATTTTTTCCCTTTTCCTCTTCTGCAGTTACCTTAAATAATGTTTTCTACCAGTGGAATGTATATTAAGTTTAAAACCTTACTATTTTACACACACATAAATACATGGAGTTGTCTCTCCCTCTTTCACCTCAGAATTTTCCTAATCATCAGTTTGTGTAGGAAGAGGTGGCCACTTTTGTTTCATTCTGATCATACTAAATGAGGTGCAACTTACTTGGTGCTGGTTCAGCATCAATGAGGAGACCCATCACCTGGTCTGGGCAACTGCGGAAGCTCCCACTACAGTGAAAGGAGATCTGTAGCTACCTCCCGTGAAAAATATAAGGCATCCCTGGACATACAGGTAAAGTTCTGGGGGTAAATCACTCATCTGACAGCACCTCTTCTGTGTCCATTGGACAATGAGAAATAATTATGTTGAACTCTGCATGGGTTGCCATGGAGTTATCCCTATGCACTGGCTTTCTAGCAGTAGGGTACTCCAAAGGAAAGTACAGTTTTGAAATTATCATAACTTTTAACACAGAACAGCTAAATCAGCTTCATAGTATTGATAGTTCACACACACATAACATTTCACCAGTCACCAAGCAGTTTACACTATCATGATGTATGACAATACAAGAAAATTTTCTTGAAAAGGTTTGCAGGAACATACGAGGTGCAATCAAATCATGGTTTTATTTTTGTGGAAAATAACTGCTTCAGTTTTGAAGTGTAGGGGTAAATTTCAGATCTTGTTTGAAAAATAAATTTATTTCCATTTCCCACCTTTCAAAGAGACAATAATTCAGTCTGGGCCCTTATTAAATGTACACATTGGATAGGAGGGACTGACGTATCTACTTGTGTGGGAAGCAAATGGGATTCTGTTTGAGAGGAATAGTTTTTTTGTGGGGAAGAATTGAGATTAATTGAAAGCTGACTGACTTGTTAGTCTAATTTTACAAAGGCTCAATCCATCAATATGCATTTTGAAAAATTAGATTTATAGAATCCATTTTGATTGTTTAAATTGGAGAATATGTTGAAAAGCAATCTTCTTGCTCAACAGATCCACTCTTGCATAGCTGTTCTGATAAATACTGAACAAGATTATTTTTACTTTCCTTCACTAATCTAGAAACTAGTACCTTGACTCTATACTATATAGGAAAAAGGAGACAAGGTAAGGAATGGTGAGATAAAGATGTTTCTTCCATGCACTACTGAATAAATTCTAATCATTTGCACCAGGCAAGGATTGCAGTTACAATTGATTTATACAAGAGATACTTATTTCTGGGGTTTTTTACAAGATAAATAATTTCAGATCCAGGTGGAAACTAATGGTGTGCAGTGTCTAGTGATAGGATAAGGTATGAGGATAAGACCGTTTTTCTACTTGCAAACATGAAATAGATGTAGTCTGAAGATAACAGGATTTACTACACTAATTTACAACATACTTTTAGGATATAATTCCTCAAGAAGAACAGAATATAGACTAACTTTTCTTTCATTATACTTTGACACATGGGACTCTGTTCTCATCTTAAGGATTTTTGTCCTTCTGCCCTTCTATGAATTTATTTACAGTAAATAGACCTCAGAGGACAAAGTAAGGCAAAAAATTCTGCTATCTTTTGTTTACTAGTACCTAAAAATAAGAATGTTGTTAGTCATACAGCTATTTAGGGACTTAATCTAGGGCTTGTGAACATATCATACAAATCAGATCTTTCCGTTGACATTTTGTTCAAGATTAGATTCCATTATACATTCTCTATTACACTGCATATTATTACATTATACATCCATTATTCATCCTTCTTTAAAAAAAGAACAGCTTGAGACTTATTAATTTACTGAGAGCCAGATTAGCACATAAGAGAATGGATCGTACAGTGAGCATAAGATCATTGGGAGATCATGAGATTTTCAACCAGGGTTAACATGTTCTGTAAAGAAAATCCCTTATACACTGCAAAGTTGACACTTTCTGAAAAAAAATCCCTTACATACTCAAAAACCACACCTATATATAAATATATATATAAGCATAGAAATCTAATTTTAAAAGGTGTTTGGGGAAGGGTTGTGTTTGTGTGCAATTTCCTGTAACTGAGTGCTTCAAGGTGAACATCTCTAAGCTTAGTGGGAGGCAGAGGCCAACTCTCCCGTGCCAGCCACTGAAGCAATAACCTGCTCATTCACACACCCACACAGGGGCAGACCTGGCGCAAGGCCTGGACAACTATTCCAGAAGCATGCAGTCAACAGATAGATACAAGGATCCTGGCACTGGTTCCTCTAGGATGACTGTATCCACAGCAAAGATTTCATTTATGACCTCTTAAAATGAGTTAAAGAGACAAATTAGCTTGGCAATCAAATTCTCTGATGGCAAAGAGAAAAGAGACAAGTCAAGGCACAAAATTTTGTTGTTCTACCTGACATTTTCCTGCACATCTCTGCAAACTTTGCATTTCTGCCATTTCCTCATGCAAAAGACGGAGGCCTAGACAGCAGCCCCCTGGCACATAATTCGTACAATCATAAAATAGTTTGGATTGGAAGGGACCTTTAAAAGTCACCTAGACCTCCCCCCATGCAATGACATCTTCAACTAGAACATGTTGTTCAAAGCCCTGTCCAACCTGACCTTGAATGGGGCATCTACCACCTGTTAAAGCATTTCATCGGAAGCGTTGTAAAAAAATTCTTCCTTGTATCTAGTATGAATCTACTCTCTTTTAGTTTAAAATCATTACCCCTTGTAAAACCATAAGCACACACGAAATTAAACAAGACCGAGTGCAAGGTCCTGCATTTGGGTCAGGGCAAGTGTAAATCACCACTATGGGCTAGGCAGATAATGGACTGGGAGCATCTCATCATTCTTTGGGGAATGAGAAGCTCAACATTACTCAGCAATTTGTGCTTGCAGCCCAGAAAACCAACCATGTCCTGAGCTACATCAAAAGAAACATGACCAACAGGTCAAAGGAGGAGATTCGGCCCCTCTGTACTGCTTTCATGACACACCACCTGGAGTACTGCATCTAGCACCTGGTTCCCCAGTACAAGAAAGACATGGACCTGTTGGAGTGAGTCCAGAGGAGGCCACGAAGATGATGTGAGGACTGGAGCACCTATCCTGTGAAGAAAGACCAAGAATTGGGCTTGTTCAGCCTGGAGAAGAGGCTTCAGGAAGACCTTAGAACAGCCTTCCAATACCCGAAGGAGAAGGCCTACAAGAAAGCTGGAGGACATGGAGTGATAAGAAGAGGGGTAATAGCTTTTAACTGAAAGAGCATATATTTAGATTAAATATGAGGAAGAAATTATTTACTGTGAAGCTGATGAGACACTGATACAGGTTGCACAGAGAAGTTGTGGCTGCCTCCCCCCCAGCAGTGCTCAGGGCCAGGTTTAATGAGCAATCTGGTCTAGCAGAAGGTGTCCCTGCCCACGACAGGTGGGACGAGATGGTCTTTGAGGACCCTTTCAACCCAAACCATCCTATGGTTCTATAATTCTCCTGCTGCAGGCCCTGGCCAAAAGCTTATCCCTATCTTTCTTACGTCACCTTTATGTACTGAAGGTTGCAATAAAGTTTCCCCAACCTTCTCTTCTCCAGGCCAAACAACCCCATGTTAATTTATAATTGCCCCCACCTTAGCTCTTCTTCTTGTTTACACAAGAGCCTCTGCAGTACCTGGGGTTATCAAACACCTAACACTTCTCATAGCTATGCACTTTACACCTAAGGCAAAGGGAAGCTTGACAATGAGTCACCGTGCCCAGTCTGCCCACGTGTGGGTTGCTACAATAACCCAGAAGCCAGTCTAACTTGCTTTCCATAACTGCTGCGCCCAGCTTCATAAAAGAAGTACGATTTGTCTAAAAAACAAATTCTCTTTTGGTCTACTCCATTCAAGAATTTCCTAGCTATATGTGAGAGTATAGCTGATGCCTAGGAAGTACCATTAATGTTTCAAAGTTTAAGGTTTAGAAGCACTAGATAGATTATCTCCAAGAACAGTGGGGGCATCTAGCACTGAATGTTTGGGTAGGCCTAGACTCCTTTTGGGTAAGGAATGACCATATTACAGTAAAGTGTCATGAATACCTGAACTTCTGAAACTGGCAGTATTTCAGGTGATTCTCTCATATCTGCTAATAAATGTTTTTAAACCAGGCAACCTCACAGACCTGCAGTGGATGTTTCTGTAACTTTTTTGGGCAAGTGTCCATACATGTATACAATGCTGCCGTAAAGCTTTTGTGCATTTGTTTTATCTGACAGGCTACCCACATCAACACCGTATAGATTGTTTTGCTAACATAATAACAAAGAGCATGATTTCATCTGCCTTTTGATCAGCTAACTTCCTTGCTCTTTGAAGACATATGACACTGAAAAAGAGAACACATTGAACTTATACAGCTGCTACAAGCATGGTAGTAATATTTACAACATATTTCCTTTGCACCATTGTTATTTTGTTTGGTGAGAATCTACATCAAAAGAAAGAAAACAAGAACATATTCCTCTGCTCTGAAGTCAACAACCTCCCATTCCTCAAATCAACATCCAATTGAGATATGCATGTCTGGCTTACGATGTCAATTGAACGTCATTGCTCAGTGTTTTTTCCTTTTCAACTACCACCACAAAAGCTGATGCACATTTTCAGAGCTTACTGTGTGACACCACAGTGACAGGAAAAGCCACATACAAATACAGTGCTAGATAGCCAAATACTATTTGTTATTCAAGTATCACAGTGATTCTCAATGATTCTAACACATGAATTTGCATCTTACCAAATACTATTTGTTATTCAAGTATCACAGTGATTCTCAATGGTTGTAACACATGAATTTGCATTTTACCAAAAAATCTCAGCACTTATCTATTACTTTTACATAATTCCCAACTGTCATGATATCCAGCATTTTCATTTGATTTACCTTTATCTTTAGAAACTTCTCAAAGATCTCTACTTCACTGTAATTAAAAAGATTCACAGACAGTTGTCAGATAACGCTGCATGTTAGTGTACAAAAAACAGTGGAAGAAAGCAGATAAAGACTCAAAATCTTAACACCTAAGCAAACTGACAGATACTGAGGCAAAATGAGGTCTGACTGCAAATGATTTTGCTAGATAGAGTTGCATGAGATTCATCAGGCCAAACTTTGGGGGTGCTTGGGAAAAAAACCCAAAGTGCAATTCCGTGCATTTCAGCAGAGTATACTAACAAGGTACTTTTTTAAAAGGAAATTTCCCTTGTAGTCTAGCTTCCTGAAGTGCTTGTGACGAGTTTAATACTATAAAAATGCAGGAAGTGGTTACATTTTAAAAGCCTATATTTCACAGCATGTGGTGTGCTGCAAATGAAACTAAGCTTCTAGTTAGGAACCTACTGTTATTTCCCACACGACTTTCTGGTATGAAGCAAAGCTGCACAGGTCTGTGGTCTGTCTCCACTAAGACTTGCACGCTTCTCACATTATTTCCTTTCCTAAGAAGTAACTGCTACCATAAAGAAAGTTATCATCAAAAATGAAGCTGCAATTTTACTGTCATAACAGAAACAAACAGAAACCCATAACGAAAGTGGATTTGACTACCCCAGAACATACTAAGTGTACGAAATATATTATACTAGGATGGAGGTTTAACAAAGTCTTTTTTTCCCCCAAATATCTTTAAAAGAGCATCTTAATGTTCAATATTCTTGCACCATTGCTGTTAACACTATGATATTTTTCCTTTAATCACAAGATTATTCTTATGACATCAGCACATTAGACATTAATGAAATGCATTTGCAATAGTTATTAAAGGAATTAATAATTTTAATTTGCACATTATATATGTATAAACTTAAATAGTAAGCTGGCTCATCTCTGTATCTCAGTGAGCATATTTTGGTACTCAGTAACTCTGGAAACAAAATCATTTAACTTACAGGGATTTAAATAATGAACTTTAGATTAAAAATTTTGGCTGCAAAACCCTTTCATGTTCAAATTAAACTTGAATGCATAAAGTTTAACACAGAGAACAAGTATCTAAAGCTTTTTATTCATAATGTGTATTCAGAATCACTAATAAACAGAATTGCTCTAATCCTATAACAAAGTCATTGGCTTTTGTACCACATAAATTATATCTATCTATCTATCTATAGATAGATAGATAGATAGATAGATAGATAGATAGATATAATTTATAATAATATAACTTCACTGGAATGATTGGAGATTTATTCCACTGTAACTAAGAGTCAAGGTGCAGCACTAATAAATATATAAATCCTGAGATGGAAACACTTTGGAAATGCTCTGACTGCACTTCTGCAAACCATTCCACAAGTGTTCTGTCCCTCTGCAGTGCTTTCCCTTTCCACCTGCCCCCATGCATCCCTGTCTCATTTCCCTGATACCACACCAAAGCCAAAGAGATTAAGACTTCACTGGAGTAATGTAAGGACACCAGAAGCAGTATCCCCCTAAAAGTCACTGTTGTCTCCCTGACTAAAAGTTTGACAGTGCAATCCCTGCTTTTCCAGAGAGGTGAAAAGGCAAAGATCCAGTACCTCCATCCTATAGAGTACTTCCCAAATCATAAAATACAATGCAAATCAGAAAGCATAATGGTAATGCATGGAATGAAACATAAAGGTATTATTTGCAGCTGATGGCTTAAATAAAGGTATTGATGCAGATGTCCAGGGAGGGACCATAAATCTAATTTCTCAGACACTGTTGCTCTGGTAATAATAATTTATTCTTTTGTATTAAAAAAAATCCTTAGCATGTTACTAATTGACAATAAATTTTTTATTATAAGTATTGTACAAGAAAAGTGAATTAATGTTGCCTCAGAAATATTAATGATTGCATCCTGTTACAAATGTACAAACCTGAAGATTACTATGAGCTATATTAACAGACAGTTGGAGGGATTTTCCCCCTAATATGCTGTAGCATGCAAATTTGAATTAAGACTTTTCTCATTCCGTTCTTTGAAATTTCTGTAGTGTAGTATTGACCTTTCAGAATTCAACTTCTCAATCACAAATGAGAGTAAAGTCCAACTCCCAGCTCCCTTATACAGTAGCCAAAGAAGTATCAACTTGTGCCTACATTGAATGTACATTTCCGAATGACGGATAGCACTGACGTCAATCCCAGTGCAAGGCCATGTAAGCTGCACAGCAATCTTTTTATTTGATCTTTCCCACTGACTTCAATACTGATTACTTTATGCCACCTAAAAATAGTAAAAATTAAATCAGTATTTATTACAAACTTCCAAGGACTGCCACAGTTTTAGAAGATGGCATGCCCTTTCTTCAGTGTTAATATATAAAAAAGAAATCAAGCTTTCTTCTTTTCACGTGGATAAATGTAGGAGCATTTGAGGAGAAACATCGCTGTTGTATAATATGTGGGTAGGAAGGTCTGTTTTTATTGTAGGTCCTAACTTGGGAAAATCTGAAATTTTTAAACATCCCTTGTGTATTGGTTTGGCCCTGGCTGGAGGCCAAACACCCACCAAAATGACTCTATCACTCCCCTTCTCAGCTGGACAGGGGAGAAGATACATATTGAGAGGTTTAGGAGTCAAGGTAAGGACAGGGAGAGATCACTCCACGATCAGTATCACAGGCAAAACAGACTCAACATCAAATAAAGGAAAGAAAACTCTCTAATTTATGACACTGCACTGCACCCCCAAGGACACCAGAGTCAGATAATGAGAAGTGCCACCAGATCTTAAAGCACCTTCCGGCATCCCTCCCTTCTTAGCAGGTATCACTTGAGTCATGATTTTGCTCCCATCTTTCCCCCCATTGTGGCACAGGGAGGGGCAGGGACTGGGGAAATGGGGGTTTCAGTCAGTTCCTCATGAGTTATTTTCCTTCTTAGCAGTTGGAGGGGCATTCCTCACACCCTTCCCCTGCTGCACTGTGGAGTCTCACCCACAGGATACAGTCCTTCACAAAGTTCTCCCAGTGTGAGTCCTTTTCCACAGTGCTTCAGCTCTTCCCCAGCTGCCCCAGCATGGGTCACTGCTATGGGGTGCAGTTATAAATCATAGAATGTCTCTTAGTCTCTCAGGCCCAGACTACTCCAGTCTGGTCCTCCATGGAATAAAAAGTCCCCTCCCACCAGCAAACCTGCTCAAGTGCTAGCAGGGGCTTGCTTCAACGAAGGTCACAGCATCTCCTGTACGTCTGCACCTGCTCCAGTGTGAGGCCTCTCCACGGGCTGCAGGAGGGGTCTTGGCCCTTTCCATGGACTCCTCCCCCACTTCGCTGGCCTTGGTTCCTGCACAGTTCCTTGCAACTTCCCACTCCCTTCTCTTGGGGCAAAAAGCAGCTGCTTGTGGGGGTTCTTCTCCTAAATGTGATTCCCAGAGGCGCTGTGACTGTTGCTGATGGACTCGGCCTTGGTCAGCAGCAGGTCCAGCCTTGAGTCGGCTGGTATTTGCTCTGCAGGGTCCTGCAGAGAGCTTCTGGCTGCTTCCTGCAGAAGCCACCCTGCAGCCTCCTCCTCCACTAGAACCAACCATGCAAAACTACACCCTCTTGGTTATGTCTTAAATCACATTTTACACACAAAATTGTATAACTGTGCAGTTCAGGAAGGGTCATGTAGCTGATCTTACATCAATCTTCATCTATGGAGGTAACAATTCTATTTAGGGATATTATTTATACCTGAAGTATTTGGAGTCAGACGTAGTCTATAAAATTTCTAGGATCTGCAGAATCCCTATCCCTTTGCCTTTAGATCCTACTTTAAAAAAAAAAAAAAAGAAAAAAAAAAGAAAGAAACCTCCATGGAAGTATGCAGTTCATTAGCAGCATGACAAGCACCTGGCAGCACCTGGTCTGGAGATCTTCCTGTCTCCTTGCATCTGCTTTCACGGAAGTGATTATTTCACAGAGGGGTTTTTTTCACCTAAACTGCATTTCTTACTTAATCATGTCAGATCTGTATGCAAATGTAGCCATGGCAAATGGGTGGGTGCACAGGGAGTCCTTTTCCAATGAGGCAACAGGACTGCATGCCTGGTTAGAAACTCCCTTTTATGGTCAAAGGCATGATTACCTGTGAGGTGCCTGCTTGTGAAACACACCTGGGGAAAGGCATGGGCTCAGAGGGCTTCAGCATGTGCTAGTAAGCCTGCTACATTGAGGGAGCTTTTTCCCCAACTGCAAAGCTGTGCCTCTGTAAAATAAGAAAGAAAAGAATTCATGAGGTAAAAGGCAGAGAGCAGGAGGATGTGCATGTAACCATGTAGTCCAGCAACCAGTGCTTTCTCCACAGTGAGGGAAAACCTGTGTCTTGCTCCCTGCTCCCAGGCTGATGAAGGATTGTGCTAAAGCATAGAAATAAATGCCAGGGCCTGGGGATCTTCCCTTTTTCCCTTCACTCTCCTAAGGAGTATGAAAGCCTGCATCAGAGCACTTAGCCCCTGTGCTTCACCAGACCAATGGAGCCTTCTCTGGGGGGAAATTACATTTTTACACCAATTGGAACATTGACTTCTACCTTCAGGAACAGTAACTGTCACAATTCTTTTCTCTTCTGTGCTGCAAGACAAACCCTCAAACCATTTACTCTAACCCTTAGCCTTAACTTTTTCAGACGAACTTATCCCACCAGCCAGCCTAGGATGCACATTCCCACTCAAAGAGACTGGGAGACTTATTCTCTATATATGATTATAAAATAAATCTGAGTATTATTCCTTTTTGAGGGACTCCACAGAAACATTTAAAAATGTAGCTGCTGTTATTCCTAATGACTGTTGCTTCCTAACATGAAAACTTAGCCTAAGTACAGCTTAAAAGCTTTTGTCATCCTTTTAATAGCTTGGTTTCAGTATTAAAAACTACCCCTCTGGTATTATAGTGTGTCCAACCAGTGTGACAGGTTCCTGTGCAGGTTCACAGAACTTGTAATTCTTGTTTCTTCTCCTGGGTTTGCTCAGTTGCACTTTCCCTGCTCCCGGAGGGATCCAAGGAGTTTGCAGCTCTTTGAGTCATCAATAAGTAATGATCATGATTTCTGAAGAACTACATCTTGCCACTCATTGCGGCTGTGCTGGCATGATGATCTGGGAGTGGAAGAATTAGTTTGACCAATGGCATGTCTTTGGGGATCCAGTCTCAGAGAGTCTGAAACACCAACATGCTATTTGCTTATTCTCGCTCTTCTTCATTCCACTCCTAATTTTCAAACTCAGAGAAACTCAAAATCTCAAAACAAAATGATCCATTTTACTTTAAAACCACAGACAGATTATCATGAAGACAGAGCTAAGTTGAAGTGCAGAGCTAGCATCCTAACTGTGCATTGCCAGCATGCAGGGTGTGGTGGTTTTGGTTCTGATGCCTTTTTCTAGATTAGTGTGAATCAACATCCCAGAATCTCATATGCCAGGATAAGCAAGAACACATTGTCTGTTCTAGATTCAATGTGTGAAGTCCCTATCTCAGAGTTTTTAATAGATTTGTGTAGAAAATCCATCCCATCCTGTCAGTGAGATTTTTCAAGGCCATGAAGGCAGTGCTGAGTGTTGGTAGTTGAAAGTGAAGCAGATGTCTAAACATAGGATTTTGGACTGAGACATCCTTCTACATAATTTTGGCCACACTGCTTAAAGTACTTCTGGAAAAAGATTTGCACATAAAAGTTTAGGTTACAGTGATGATGATGATAATGATGTTGTTTATTATTATTTCATTGTTGTTGATGTTGTTACAGACATAAGATTATTGACTTCTCCTGATGTTCCACACAAATCTGATTAACTAGGGTCCGAGGTGGAATATATGATCACACCACTTTTCTCGATTATAATATTGAAACAGGATTCTTCCCATGTCACATGTTGAAAACACGTTGCACTGTATTGCCATGCACAAAAATATAGCAGAATAAAAAGGTATGAAAATGGTGGTGCCACATTTAATGATCTGTTTTAAATACCTTTTTTATATATATGGTTGATGTAAATGTTTATCATCTAAAATAACTACTATGATTCGGTTTTTATGGGCTTGAAACAGAAACATTTGGTTAAGAAAACTGTCAATTAATCCCTAGAAGGATTTAATTCTCACATTTTTAGAAAAAAAAAAAAAAAGGAGAAAGTTGCTTCATCTGCTTTATGGATAAGAAAAAAACATGGAAAATGTGAAGTGTAATGAGTGAGACCAAGAACCAATGTCAGTCATCCTTCAACTTAATCCATTACCTTTCTGCCTAGCAAGAATAGCTGAGATTTCAAAGCATTTATTGCATGCATGTAAGACTGAATGCATGAACAAACTTCGGCAGACGGGAAGGTGTCTTCATGGTTCAGACTGTCACACTAGAAGGTCCAAGCCACAGAACCTTCCCACCCTCATCCAGAATAAGTGGTTTCACCAACAGCATTTCCAGCTACACATTGTGAGTGCCCTTCAAATCAGAAGGTCTGAAGTCATTCTCCTTTTCCACCATCAGATAAGACCACAGCAAATTTTGTGCAGTAAAACTTATTCAACTCATCTGTGTGAAAGAGGGTGAGGGGGTGGGGAATTATTTTAGGGGTCATTCAGATGCAAAATTATTGCAAAATTACAGTAAACTCCTCCCAAAGCAAGAGAAAGTGGAATTCTCTTAAATCGGTTACCAGGAAGAATGGCCTTCTTGTGTACATGTTCTGAACTGAATCTTGAACCTAGAACAACTGTACATACATACATAATCACTCAGAATGAAAGATGGCCCTGTTCTCAACTTTATATTGTTAGTGGTAACAGTTCTCATGTCCCAATATACCTTATTATTATGAGCGTTCTTATTTTTGCTATTAATCTCATCCATGTACATCAATTTCATGGCTTTGAGGCCAATATAGGTGACAGAAATTGGCAAGAAGTGTGTTAGCAATAATAATTTTTTCTTTAAAAAGAATAACTGCTGCTCTCTTCCAAGCTGATCTCTAGTTGCTCCAAAAAATAAATTACTGTCAATTACTTTAGTGTACAAAAGTACAGCACATTTAGCTCCAAATAGCTTGATTTGACATATGTAAAATGCATGTCACCTACCATAATGATACCATACATAAATGTACTTAAGCAGATAATTTCTTATTCATTCCCACGTGGTTCTGTAATATCTTAGATTTATTATGCAGTAAAAAGTAGTAGTAGACACAGAAAATAAAGCATGCCTGCTGTATTGATTCACAGTAACTGTAATTTAAATATACTCTGTATCTGAAAAAATCAGGGTGCAAATAGCCACGCATAGATCAAACCTACAGAGCAGTACATTTTCAGCAAAGACCTATAGCACATTGAGAACAGATAAGTTAATCAGGTTTAAATCCAAAGACTTCTTGAATACAGCTCACTATTAGCAAACATTGCCCATTTGAATGTCCTTAGAAACAGCAACATCCAAGCATCCAGACTTTTACAACTGGCATTATTCTTATGTTTGAATAAACATTTCCTTTTCTAACCACAGTCCATTCATTTATTTGCTTGTGCTCTTATTTCCTTTGGAATCTCTAACTGTTATGGAAAAATCCACAGCCAAAAGGGAGGCATGAGGAAAAAATGACAAAAGTTTCCACACAGAGCTCTGTCACTGGTATGGCATGTTGCAAACCCGTGGCTCTCCCTAGATCCACCACTGTCAGCAATATCAGCACTATCTGTGGTATTTGTAGCATGCTGATCAGTATCTCACCATTGAAGGAAATATTTTTAAAGGACTAAAGTAGAGTCAAAATCAGCTCTAGTATCATCTATGTCATCAGGTCTTAAGATGTGACAGCTTTTTTTCCCTCTTTACCTAATCAGATGTGTCTCCTTCTTTTTCAGTTTTCACTTAAAGTTTTTACTAAGAAGTTTATGAGAGAGTTTGCCTTTATGAGCTAATTTGCCATTAGCTCTGGATAGGGATTGTTTAGGATTTTCCAAAACTCCCTGGCAGAGGTGCAGTAGAAAGACTTTCTTGGGAGTTCCTTGGCTAATGCAGTGTTGGGAGGTTTCTTCTCAAAGGAATTCACCTCATCCCATACTTTGCAAGTATTCACCAAATACTTGCAAAGAGTAAATGTGTTTTGAAATGGTAATAATAATGTGTACTTTATTTGTATATATGTGTTTCTGTGGTTTATATGTTTTCTCATAAGAATAAAAAATGGCTTTCTCCAGCTTTCTCTAAACAATCTTCATCTTTTTCCCATGCATCATATCCTAAAAACAGCACATTGTGCTGAACAATTACCTCACCCAGAAAAGTTCTCAAGAAGATAATAGAAATGCTTTTAATGCAATTTGACTTCCCAAAGGATATTTCTACACAGATAGATGCTTTCTGAGGCAGGCTGGCCTGGAAACAAGATGCATCAGAAGCATCTAGAAAAGATTCTCCTCCCTAGACTGAGCTCCACTACACTGTATTCTGCTCCTTACCTATGGAATCTGCAGCATCATGTTCCAAGCAAAACTTTTTTTTACAATCTTTGCCATTGTTTTAGCAAACTATTGTCTTATTGTAAACTTGTAAAGTGCAAGGCAGTGAGATTCCTTACAACTGTCCTGTGGAAGTCTTACTCTTGGTACTCATTATTGTTACTCCAAAGACTGTGATTATCTTAGTGCACTAAAAAAAAGTAGCACTCTTAAGAAAATTTCTATTAGGATGTCCAGTGTTATCTGCATGGTGTGAGGATCAAAGCCCTTGGAGAAGGACAGATACCTAAACCTGAGTAATCTTAGACAAATGTGACAAGGGTGTGCTTTTTGAAATATTTCTATCTTATGGTGCTTTCGCACTTACATAGTTCACCACAAAGACATTCCAAATTTATTTTCTTGTTATGGATAGCTCATATTCTGGCGAAGGAGATGTGATGGTAGTATCTCCACTGTGATCTGAGCACAAGAGGCTGGTCACAGAGAGAGAGATTTGTTAGAGCAGAAAAACACTCCTTGTTGAAACGGGAACTCACATTCTTAGTGCTAAACTTGGAGGGAGTATTCCTCAAGTCCAGCTGGTAGCTGGGGAGAAGGCAGTGATGTGCCATTCTGCAGAACTGGACTTGCTCATTCTCTAGGCTCCTGTGGACATTTTTACCTAAACCCTTTGCTCTTGCAGAGCTGGGAACACTGGCTTGGCATTTATCTTTCCACTCCTCCCTTGGCCAATTGCAGTGTTGTGAATTTTGGAGGTTAGTACTAAAGGTCTTGCGTCGTTAAAAGGCTTCAGAAAATGTTTTGTGAATAATGGGCTGCAGAAGGCTGTGACGCACAAGAAACTTTTCCAATGTCTGCATGCAGGGCATGATGGACTCTTTCACTGCTGGGCCATTTCCAGTCTGATGTTGCCGTTCCAACTGGGACACTGTTAAACAAAGGCTTGTTCTTGTCTGCACTAGATGCTGACTAGTATTAATGTATTATTAATTGAAATTATTTAGCTTTGCAATTCACAGCCTTTTGGCTACTTAGAGAAATTCCCAGCAGCTGGAGGAGGCAGAGGTATGCTCTGGGGTCTGCAGTCCCTAGAGAATGTCTCTATCCAGAAAATGGCATGCTTCCTCTGAAGGAAACACCAATTTTGCAGTTTCTGTATCTTTTCTCAAATATGATGAAAAGAAATTTGAGTCAACTTTTTTGCCCCTTGACCCCAAAGTTGTCTTTTTATTTACTGTTTATGACTATCTGAAATCTTAGCTATCTCGCTCTACAAAGAACAATTTATGCAGTCCTTAGAAAGACCTATTGTTCAGGAGTTAGTGATGTTTCTTGCAACTGCCAGAACATGAAATGTTCTATCCACAGAAGTTTTATTGCTAGTAAGACAAAAGGACAACAGTCTCATCAAACAGACGGATCAAGTGCAACCCGCTTT
This sequence comes from Laterallus jamaicensis coturniculus, assembly GCA_022605575.1. Classification (NCBI taxonomy): domain Eukaryota; kingdom Metazoa; phylum Chordata; class Aves; order Gruiformes; family Rallidae; genus Laterallus; species Laterallus jamaicensis. The sequence continues at coordinate 7,702,266 of JAKCOX010000024.1, read as the reverse complement.
AAATGAAAACACGTAAACCAGGATATCTGGGATATTTACAAGGCTAAGCTGTAAAGGAATTTAGTAGAAAGACATATCAAAGTTTAAAGGTAGAAGATGTACACAAGTCCATGAATTCCAAGATACTCTTTAATTTTAGATTACTTCACTAGTATGTTTGTCATTGAATGCCTTAAAGCAAAAGCAAGTATCCCACTTGTCTCAGAAAAAATGTAACCACTGCCACAATATCTGGCAATGGTACGTTAATACAATGCATCTATTTTTTCTTCTCTGTGGGGCATTGGTTGACGAGGTCTTAGGACTGGAAATCTTACAGAATTTACCAAATGCCAGTTAGTATCATCATACCCATGAAGTTGGAGAAATATTAGGGACAGGAAATTGATGCCAGAAGAGGAGTAAATTTCCATTTTGTTTCCCCTATGTGGGTTGCGTTTCCCTGCACATACTCCACATTGACTCTTATTTGCCATCTGCATTAAGATGAACAGAGAGACAAGTGATTGGAATCTGTACCCAGGGTGATTTACAGCTTCTTGCCACATGAAAAGAGAAATATGCACAGAGGAAGAAAAATAAAGTTTTCCACCTACAATATTTCAAACCTGCTGTTAAAAAATGCAAACGCATTGGCTTTAACTACTTTTCTAGAAGCTTAATTCAGCACACTACAAAAGTGAAGATGTGGATTATAAACAATAATTCAGAAGAATTCTTCACATAAAATCAGAAATCCCTTTTTGTCAGCAGAAAGATTAATTTGGGCTTCTAAATTATATTAACATGTTTGAGGAGTTTTGGACAACTAAAAGAGCAACTTCTTACAAATTATTGGGAAGGGGGGGAAAACCAGGATAAAACCAGTTCTTCCCAATGTAGAGTTGTTATTTTATGGAAAAATCTGTTTCAAATGGTGGCTCAATGCCAAGAGATTTTTATCTCCATTGCTTGGAGATTTTTGGTAGATATCTTGAGGCAGCAACACCTTTGTCAGAAGTACATGAACAGCCAGACATCCATAAGTAAATACTGGACAGCATGTTCAAAACCTTCCCTTTTAAAGTCACATGCAAAGCACTTTAAAAAAGGTGCCTGTCTTAAAAGAACTGTTCTGAGGGCTCTCTTAAATCAAAATCTAGAAAATAAATCAGCAAGAGAAAACTGCATCTGAATTACAGATCTTTTCTAAAATAACATGGAAATACTTATCTATATGTATCTTTCCAGATACCCTCAAAATTAATTTTTTTTTAATGCATTTGAAACGCCAAACTGTCAGCAAAGGATACTTAAAATGCAAACTCTGATTTTATAACAAATTCTCTCTGGTGATGACAAAAAAAACCCCAAACATGTCAGGAATTAATAAATAAAGGGTAACATCAAAGGGTGGATATTGGGACTGGCATTATTTAACATCTTTGTTGGCAAAATGGACAGTCAACACGCTGGAGGGAAGCGATGCCATCCAGGGGGACCTTGACAGGCCTGAGAGATGGCCCCATGCAAACCTGATGAAGTTCAACAAGGCCAAGGGCAAGGTCCTACACATTGGTCAGCACGATCCCAAGTACAACTACTGGCTGGATGGAGAATGGATTGAGAACAGACCTGAGCAGGACTTGTGATATTGGTAGACAAGAAATTCATCATGACCCAGCAATGTATGCTTGCAGCCCAGATAGCCAACTGTATCCTGCGCTGCATCAAGAAAAGTGTGACCAGCAGGTGAGGGAGGTGGTTCTGTTATCGTGACACACCACCTGGAGTACTGCATTCAGCTCTGGGGTCCCCAGTATGAGAACGACATGGAACTGTTGGATCAAGTCTACAAAAATGCTGGAGAGGGACTGTTTTCAAAGACATGGGGTGATAAGGCAAGGGGTAAAAGTTTTAAACTGAAGGAACATATATTTAAATTAAATATGAGGAAGAAAAATTTTACTGTGAAGCTGGTGAGGCCCTGGTACAGACTGCCCAGAGAAGCTGTGGCTGCCCCCTCCCCCGGCACTGTTCAAGGACAGGTTGGATGTGGCTTTGGGCAACCTGGTCCAGTGAAGAGTGTCCCTGATCATGGCATTTGTAACTAGACAGTCTTTGGGGTCCCTCCCAATCCAAACCACTCTGTGAGTCTAAGTTTTAAATATGATGAATATGAGTTAGTGCTCTGATATTTTGTGTCTTAGAATCAGTGTTGGAAACTTTCTGAGATCATCTTCTATCAGCTTGCTTCAGGGTCGACTTGTGATGAAAACAATATAGTAAATTCTGTTTATGATTTTACCCTCAGCAACTGTGAAAACATTTGTCAAGCTTCACAGGAATCTGCAGGAGACAGCAGCAGAGTATGTCAGCTTTCACAGCAGCTGGCAGAAGGCAGAATAGTCATCTGCTGTGAAAGTTGTTTCACTGAAATCCTATTACTTGCTTCAAACAAGTTTGATTACAATATGAAGTCACAGAGAGGTCAGACATAATCGACAGCAAACCCTGCCTGTTACTAAGTCAAGGTAAATAGCAATAAATTGTGTCTATATTAGGCTTAATTTGAGGTTTTGCTAGTTAATCTTTCTCTAACCTCACCCTACAGCCCTAAAATAGACTAACACCAACTCTTTCAAAAACTATAGGGTTGTGTCATACAAGCCAGAAATTTCATCCTCCTGATATTTGCATGCAAAACTTGCTCTTGTTCTTTGTCTCATGACAGCTAGTTACAAATCAAAAAAAAAGCCAAACATAACCCCCAAAATTTAAAAAATCCTAAATTTTTGTTATGCCTTGCAGATATCTTTTAGTCAAATTTCACAGTTTACAAAATTACTGCAAGGCAGCATTTCAAAATGCTAGAATACAGCAAAAGAACAGCATTGCATGTAATTCTTTTTCTCCCCTGGCTCTATCAGGTTACAAAAGTTTTATAAGGCCTATGCTTTCTAGACTTGATTTAATAACCCTAAATATTTCAGGGTTGTCAACACTTCACTGGTGAGTTATCTTGTCCATCTTGAATATCATGAAATTCCTTCAGGGTTACTGAAGTGCCACGCCAAGAGTCTTTCTGCTACCCTGTTCTGCCAGGACAGTCTTTGCAGTCTGACAGTGAGCAGTTTTATCCTTTTGGGGATACACATTGCCAACACTGAAGCCATCCTAAAGGTAAATCAAATGAAAAAAAATGTGCAATAAATCACAGAAAGATTAATACCCAAAAGCATCTGTAAAAGTTTAAAAGATTTTTTGAAGAACATACATGAAAGTAATGCATTTACTGAAAACAGATGTGCTATATCAGCAGCTTCTGATAGGAGTTGCTACTTTCATTTAAAAGGTAGTGCAATTAAGTATGAATGAAAATGTCAGGTAATATCACTGATGCTATTGACAGTGCCCTATTTGCATATCATTGGAAAGTTAAGCAGTCATTTCTTCAAAGAGAGGAATGAAAAATTATATCAAGAGATCATCGCAGCAAGAAAGGCCTATACCTTTTCCTCAGCAGTTTGTATCGCTCTACTACTGTTTATCATATTTTATTTTACCAAAAAGCCTGGAGACATCAGGTCAAATCTTTAGGCATTCATTGGCAGTTCAAACAGAATCAGGGACAGCACCCACCTTGAGGACTTGTTGATCTAAGCAGACAACACAGACAAAGCCTAGGGAGAAAGGAGAGATTAATATTAGCAGGTTAAGGGGAAAGTCTATCTAAACATTTTTAGGCCCTAAAAGCGTACTGATAAATAACCTTACTGGATTTGTAAATTCATATCTCTGTTTACCTGTCCACAAAATCATGATCTTAGGTGACTTGGACAAAGTTATAGAAACTATATAGCTGAACCAGTTGTGGCATCTTGATTTTACAGTGTCGGCCTGAGTCATTTCATTGCCTTACAGTTTGTTGACATTGTTGTCCGGCAACCAATAATTGCATATTTCTATCACAGTAACATGGATAAGTCTCATGTGATCCATATCTTCAGAGGAGCTTGCATCTCCCCCTGTCACCTCTCCCATCAGGGTCACAGCACCCTGACAATTCAGGTCTCTATTTTTATTTTTACAAAAAGGTTTAAGACTCTATGGCTGCTTTGACCTCAAGAAAATGTGGGTCTAGTTATGACTGCAAGAAATACTGAAAATCTAGTCTTTCACACCTAAGACAACTAACTGACCTGGCAGATGAGGGAGTTTAGGAATTGAAGATGTTCACAGAGCAACTAGGAAGAAAGTTGTGGCTACTGACGAGGAGTGGTACAGGACGAAAACCAGGAATGTAATAATTCATCGGCATTTCATTTACACTTTGCTCTGGTTATAGATGTGAGAATGAAGTCATACAAGGCTAAAACCCAGAGGATGGGCAAGAAAGCTAGCACCTTGTATTTTGAAATGTTTTGAATCTGAATTTTCCAAGGGAGGTGTTTTTTTATAAACCTAAGTGAGATGACATTTTGGTTTTAAATTTTTATATGATATTTTGCACCTGCATAAGAAAAATAACAAAGCTCAGAGTGGTAGTTTGAGTATGTGTTTTCCTGTTCTATTTATATTTTATTGCTTTTTGGGAGATTCCCTGAGTTTAGAAGCAAGCCTGTGAAGGAAGGGAAGCTGTCCGAGCTGTTCTGCTATGCAGTTATATTTATCTCCTAACATTAACTCAAGCTCCCTCCTAACTGCATGGCAGTTATCTACTGTAGCCTTAAGCAATGAAGCCTGATACTCTGGTTTTCAAAGGTCAAACCAAAGATTTTGTGTGTTTACTTAACATGGGCCTTCCAACTCAGGCATTTAGAGAATGATGCTCTGAGGTCTTCCAGAAAACCTTTCACACTTTGGGAAGGGGTGCTGATGGAAAATAATGCTAATGAGATTTACATGCATGCTACAGGCAGAAAAAATACAAGTTCTATATAAAAAACCCAACAAGAATCAAAATGCTAATGTGACAGAAATGGGATTTAGGTACCTATAACCTGTTGCAGTAAAACCCCTGTTGATCTGAAACAACATAAATTGGTGCATACAATGTATGCAGCAGTGCACAATTTTCCCTGTAGAAGATGCCTGTGGAAGTGTCCCATCCCAAAAAGGGGAGTTAAGGTCTGCGCTGGCCTGCAGTGATCCTGCAGCACAGAAGGCAAGTGGTAACACTCTGGTAATACTCCTAGTCACATGCAGGCCCTGAAATGCCAGAAGTCTGCTGCTGCTCTTCTACCTGACTTTACAGTCCAGCAGTGAACCAGGATAAACCAAGAGTAGGTCACTACCTCTCCTTGCCTGTGCCAAAGGGAGAATGAGTGACCTCCTTTGAGCTCAGAGTTTCCCACTCAGACACAGAGAGCTAGAAGCCAGACCTTGCAATTTACATGTTTTGATTAGTGTAATCTCATCTAGGATTAAGCCTTAATAGAAAAAGAGCAAGATCAGACCTACCTACAACTGCCCAAGTAGGCAGCATTTTTGCATGCGCTTCCAAGAAAGCTTCCAGGCAGCATCCTTCCCAGCACTGGCTAGAAGCACCATAGCTCACTAGGTAGTAGAATGAAGTACCAATGCATGGTGATAAACACCCACTTTCTTGGGACCAGGTGTCTAACCCTCTCCTAAATGCTCTCAAGGGCAATGGGCCAGACAGGGAAGTCCCAAAAAGTGTGTTTTTTATAGAGACGCGTGACTGGAACAAAACCTATGCATTCAAAAAAATCCAAATAAAGCACCCTCCATGCTCAAGGTCCTGAGGAGATGGGAGGGCTTTGAAACCAGTGCTGGTTTAAATACTCCAGAGAGAAGATGAAGTGTGGAATTACGCCTGCACTTAGGTTTTCATATGCAGCTTGTCAGTCATCAGTGTATATGCATCACCTTTCAAAGGCATCTGAGGCAGATAGCAGTCTGCATAGCCTTCATGCATATGTCTGCTTTTTCAGTCTTTCAGTGTTTACACTGAACATCAGAACGGTATGGTCTTCTAACATCTTGTTCATTGTTTCTGCAGTCTTAATCCTTGTGTCATTTGTCACCTTGCCAGTCACACAGCATTAGCGTGGACCAACAGAAAATAGTTTGATATGACATGCCCAAGCCACATCAATTGCTTGTAAATTCTGAAATGTATTCTTCCCAGGATTCTCTGAGGGAATATGCTGTTACCATCACATAATAGCACACTGCAGCAGAAGAGACTATAGCCAGATTTCCAAGGGCACAAATTCACTGCAAAGTGACATTCTGCATAAGGTCACTGCAGGAGGTTTGAAGCAAGTGAAATTAGGACAGCTCAGGTCTCCAAATTTAAGGACCAGTCAGCAATCTTGCATATAGGTAAGACTAGAGCACACAGGAGAACTCAAGTGCATTGCATTGCAGCCTGCATTTTTGATACTCCATGCAGAAAATCCACCACAGGCCCTGAAAGCTATTTTGCCTCATTGCCAAATAGCCCTTTTTCCAGTAAAGCTAATTAGTTTGGATCCAGCATGATGCCGACTTGGCTATACTTTCCAGCTGTTGGACTGGATCCTTTTCCTGCTGTCTTTTAAGTCTGTGCACTGGGTTGTACCACAGATTTCACATAGCCAATGAATTGCCTTCTCTCTCAGGCAAGGCCCCCACTACAACAACCCTGATGACCCCAGAGAGGCCAATGACAGATAAATAAGGATGAGACCATTACATGATTCATATATGAATCTTCCCACAATCTTTTTATAAAGCAAGAGGATTAAGAATAGGAACCTTGTGACTGCATGAATCCAGTTCTGCTACACATTCCCAGTATTCTTGTTTGTAATGCTGCTAGGTGCTCTTCTTACATGTAACATCCAACCCACACTGCTGTCAGCAGATTAAAGAATTTTTTATTACCAATTAAATATTAATAATGACCTGAGAGAGGCATGATGTTGGCACCTATCGTGCCCAATTGACATACTTCTGCCAGTGTACATACACATGTCTGCAAGTGTGCATGCTATTCTAGGGTGTGGGCTAACACTGAAGATGGTGTCGCACACCCAAAGTACTTTCTATTTGTCATGTAACTGGAATTTCAACTACGATTGCAAAGGATGGAAGACCAAGTACTAATAAAATTTAAAAAAAGCTAAAAAGAGCTGAGTCACCAGCAAACATCTCCATGCACAGTTTTGCCTCATTCTAAACTCAAGTAAACAGAGACTATTTACACAGAAAAAAAACCCTCGACTCAATTCTTCCCAATACTTTATTCTTAATTATTGCTAGACTATCAACAGAGCTTTTCTTTCAAATAAGAGATGGCTTACAAATCTTTACTATTCATCTATGTTTAATAGGGGAGATGCCAAGCACATCCTGCAGTGAAAGGCTTCAATACCAAAGTAAAAACCGGGGAAGAACTGAAACAGTAACTCCAGATTTATGATTGAACAACACACCCACTCCCCCACACAGAGATCATAGCCTCAATGCTTAACATTTTCTCTTGGTTAGCGCTCAGCAGCCTACGGGTTTTGGGGATACTATTCTCAGGCACCTGGTCATTCCCACACGCTGTACAGAAAGTTTGAGTACGTGAGCACATCTGAATGCAGAATATCACTGTGGGAGCCAGATGCTGAAAAAGTTAGCTACTTTGGCACTAAACCTGTGGGCATCTCAATTGCATATTGGATCTAACCCAACATTCTCAGATGTATTAAAAGAACTTAGAACAGTCAAAGCCAGTAGAGTTGAACTGATTAACACTGGCTATAGAACTGGTCCAAAGAGTACAATACATTACTTAGAGCTTTTGGACATCAGATGGAGTCTTTCCATTTAATTCAATAGATCTTGAATCCCAAATTCTGTGAAAAGAACACTGCCAGATGCATTTATAGCCAGTATTTTCCTCTCTATTATTTAACTCCATCATCAAAATATGAGCATAATTTTATTTTTAAATACTGATTTCTTCCCTTTCCCATTTCTTTGTTTATAAATGTAGGGTTTTTTCATATCCTAAAGTTGGTGGAACAATGACTGTGTTTTTATCAGTTTTATGCAGTGAAAAATATAGTCCATGCTTGCCAAATCAACTCTGTCATTACTGTAATGTTTCTCAAGACTCATGACTGGCACAAGGGCTCAACTAAGGCAACTTTTCACTTTCTCTACGCTGCCATACCCAGAAAACAGTCAAAATCTGCTCACATTTTCAAAATGGTGAAGCAATCTAGCAGCACAGAAAAGGATTAGGGAAGAAATAATGAGATAAGTAAAGCACTCTATAATGTCTGCTTTAGTGAGACATCCAAATTTGCCACTGTCAGTATAAAATGGTCACACACCAACTCATCATGTGCTTGTCCTTATGTGTGTGCTGCTTTAAGAAGTGAAAGTCACTATTTCTGCTACAACATTTGCCTTCTGGGTGGGAAAGTCCCCAGACTGGTGCTGATGACTGCTTTCTGACCACTCACTTTGTGGGGCACTATGCAGTCAAACTTCTCTGTGGCTAGCTCTAAGACTTTTTTGTTCCTCCTTTAGACTTACATCACAGGAATAGGTCACGAATGGCCTTTGGAGACACATGGTATGCCTAGCAATGTCTTTACTATACATAAGGAGTGACTGCCATCCACTTCATCGGTTGTAACCATTATGCTCAAGAGTTTTGCCTTAGGGCTAGGTGTGCTAGATTTAAAAGACTTCACTGTCACACCTGAAGGAAACTGGCAGAGCACACCTTAAGCTCATTCACTGCTTTTCTGCTTGTGTTCCTGTAAACAGCATTGTATCAAAGAGTGGTCAAGTGAGCATCTTTAAAGTCAGCTCTAAACTATGCTCCAGTATATAGCACAAGGCTCTCCAGAGGTGATTTAGCTGTGTGGTAAGTGGACGGTTGAGAAGAGGGAAGTGAAAATCACAATGCAGGACAAAGAGAAATAGAAGAAAGCCTAACTACTTGTGCTTAACAAAGTCAGTAGACCATGTAGATTTACATCACTCACTGAGTAACAATGAGAAAACAGTGTTTCTCAGAATTCTGACATCAAACTCTACTTCACCACCATGGTTGTCCCAGCTGTGGATTAAGCTCTTCAGAGAATCATAGAATCATAAAATGGCAAGGGTTGGAAGGGACCCCAAGGATCATAGAGCTCCAACCCCCCTGCCACAGGCAGGGCCACCTCAGTTTCTCATGATTTTTCCCTCTCCCTCTCTTGTGCCACTCTACTCCCTCCATGTACCACTTCAGTCCTTACCTCCACTCTATGTGATTCCAGCTGGCCTATACAAAGAAAGAGCCAAGGCCAGGGTCATCCTGCTTTATACATCAGATAGTACATCACTCAGGCACGTGGTTGTGCAGACTGAGGATTTATGACAAATTGGTACAATCTGTGGATGTACTTCATGACTCCACCACCCATTCTGTCCCATCAGACATGCTTCATTGTATTTAAAGTAAGCAAGGGCAAGGACTGAGAGTAGCTTTAGCTTATAGGATTCTACCTATGGGAGCCATCAAGATGACTTTTTGCTGTTTCTGAAAATGGACTTTCCCATCTTGCTTTCTGTTAATATATGAAACAATAACATAGATTGTCTATCTAATGGCAAAACATCTCATAGAAACAGAAGATCTTCTAAAAACCCTCCACTTGGAAGTGCATTGTACCAAACAGCATGGACAAACCAGCCAGGATAATTATCAGTGCTGTAGCAAGAAGATGTGTAATAACACATAAAATATTTCTGCATGTAAGAAATTATGTCATAACAATTGCTTTGGCTTTTGCACATAGTTCTTCACCTGAGATGAATCACTTTGGTGCGTAATCTAGTAACATTCTCTCCTTTTGCAGTTGTGTTATATAAATGCTCTAATGAGGTGGGGCTAAGCCAGGAACACGATGAGGGCTGAATGTCCAGGACATCTCACCATGTTGTGCTCAAGTGAGAACATGTGCAAGTAAAAATGACACTTTGTATTCCAGAAAAGACTTATTTACACACCAAACAATGGGACAGCTAGCAAAATTTACTATCAGTGTGAATTTAACAAAGGCTGTGTAGAGCTAGGGATGGGCAGAGACCTTTGAACGGGATCAGAAAGGATGTCTGCATTGTGCAAGTGTGTGCAAAGCAGAGATCCTGAGCTAGCACATACGCAAACTGGTCTGTCTACATGGCATAGCAGAGTGCCAGGTTGCCAGCTCGTGTCTTGGAAGCAGGTTAGCAGCATCAGTATGATACCACACCCAAGTAATGAGCTTGGCATCACTGTGCTGACATGGCCATCCTCCTCCAGATTCCAGGGCTCTATTAGCTCAGGCATGCATGCAACGTGCTGCATTGCACACTAGGGATAAGCTCCTACTTACACAGAGCTTTGGACAAAGGGCAAAATGAAGCCTTCAAGAGACTCAAGAAAAGCAGTCCCTCAAGTATTGGAAGAACAAGATGAAGAGGATTAGAGATTACTTTGAACAAGGAAAGCCAGCGACAGAAAGCTAATAAAAGTCTTAGGATGGGGAGATAAGGCAACTCTGCAATTGGCCAGTATAAAATGCGTACACACAAACATCAGCTAAGCAGTATCTGCCTTTTTGCTGTCTCACTGCACCAAAGGTGAGCTTCATCTTCAAAGAAAAATTGGAAGACCATCAACAACTCAGCATATTTAAAGATATCACATTTGAATACAACCAGTATAAGAAAACTGGGCTTTATTCCCTTCATTCCCTTCCTTATTGCTTTATATAGCATTTGCAATGCTAACTCTAAAAACATTCTTAAATGCCTCACAGAAGATCTAATTATTCACATAACACTTCAGAAGTTTAGGAAACTTGGAGCTCTTAATTATTTCCTGCCTAATGCTGAGCATCTTGTTTTTATGAAACCTAAGATCTCTTACATAAACCTACTATAAATGCTGTGGTGGAAGATAATGTCGCTGGTTGGTGTGGCTTTACAAGTTGACTGAAACCATATGTGGATTATGGAGCATTCTTTACACAAACGAATGCCAATTGTACCCAGTGGATGCTGGACTGCTTTGTCAAAAAAGTCTTGGTAGTCACTGCTAACATGCAACCACTTCTGGGACAAAACTATCAGGAATACAAGTTGCTACTTCCATATGAAAGGAAAAGTAAAAATTCCCTCCACGCTGGGACTGGAAATCAAATAGCAATTTGTAGGCTGTAAAATAATGAACACCATTACTTAAGGCAGAAATCTTATGACTTAAAAGCTAGAGGGTTTGGTGTATTCATCTGATTTTAAAATCATCCCTTTCCATAGCATCCCAAACAGCAAAATTTTACCTTGACAGACAGTTTTTGTCCTTATGCTTATAGAAATAAACAACCTTACAGATTTAAGCCTTACTGAAGATTAGAGAAGATACAGGGTCAAAATCTAAATTCACTTCTTCACCAGCCCCTTAGAGGAATCAGGAGCATCCAGGATCTCAGCACATCTCACATTCCTTGTCTCCAATTCAGAAAATGTAGTGTCAGCACAGAAGTGATGTAACCCAAGGGTTACATTTTTTACAGAATGAAAGAGGGCTGTTCTCATTAAACTCCCTGAACCACTCTTTCTACTCTCCATATCCCTGCTAACTTTCATAAAGCTGAGCTGAATTTGCTGCAAATAGAGATGGGAACATCTCAAGGATCACACAGTCACTGCATTTTCTCTGTTAATGAAATTGAGGTCTGGGATTTGGAAGTCTTTTACTAAAAAATGTTTTTAAAAGGGAAGAACGGAATTAAAAGGTCACCTTTCTGTCTTATTGCATCCTATTTGTCACTTCTTATGTTACTTCCTCCTGGCATCTATTTATAACTTCCTTGTGTGAGCTGTCATACCACAAAGTTGTATGACCCAGTTAACACGTATGCAATTGCTTCAAACATTGCATTATTAACAATCGTGGTTTTCTAGGTCATAAATGCAGAACCTATTTTTACATTTGCCTTTGGCCCAGTTAGGAAAATTACAAGCCCACTTGAAGCAGAGTGCGTAAACACACAGATAGCTGTAATCTGACTTCTACATAACCTGCGGGGATTTAAAGGGAGTTTCTGAGCTCAGCTTTGCTTCCCTAAACACAGCTTCTCTGCCTCCATACTTAAAATACATACCCTTAGGAACATGTTGAGGGCATGACAGAAGTGACCAAGGGTAGCTGTAACTAAAGCAGAGGCTGGTGGTCTTGTCATGTGCTCAAGCCAATGTAAATGACTGATCGATATGGGAAACCTCACCTTCAGAGGGAAGCTATAGTACATTTTTCCTTTTGCTGGTTCTAGAGGTTCTGACAAGGTTTCCATCATCAGACTCAGTGCCATCATCTCAGGTTTCCTTTCAGAAACCCTGTTGAAAACCTGACTTGATGGATATACATATTATCACAGTGTACTTTGAAGGCTCTGCTGAAAATGGCATGCCATGTGGCTGAGCCCAGCATAGCAAAAGGAGACACTGTGTCCAGGCTTCCCCTAGAATACAGAAAGGATACAAAGGGCAGAGGTGTTAAGGCATACAATTTATATCATAATGTCATCCTATGTATCAGCAGATTAAAAAACACTTTACTGCATCTGGTACAGAACAATAGAACTTCAGACAGCTGTTTTTAATAGAACCTGTATCAGCTTCCATCAGGAACTTCCAACACTCCCATTGCATAAAGAGATTTTAGAGTTTAGAAACTGTTATTTTTCTATAGATTCATCTCTCATTTGAGCATGGCAGGATTCAGCACAGCTCAAATCATATGTTGCTTAGCAATGCTTAGGTGAGTTACTCCATGACAAACAGAAACTAAGCACAACTCATCACCAAAACTCCAGGAAATAGGATGTGAGCAGTGTCCACTTTCTAATTTGGTGGTTCTTTCTGTGTCACAAAGTGCCATCATTTAGTTTATGCAGCAGCCCCGGTGTACCTCTGGAATAACAGGCAATCACAGAATCACAGAGTTGTAGGGGTTGGAAGGGACCTCAGGAGATCATCGAGTCCAACCCCCCCTGCCAAAGCAGGTTCCTTAGGACATGTCGCACAGGTAGGCATCCAGACAGGTCCTGAATATCTCCAGAGATGGAGACTCCACACACCCCTGGGCAGCCTGTCCCAGGGCTCTGTCACCCTCACTGTGGAAAAGTTCCTCCGCATGTTGGTGCAGAACTTCCTGTGCTCCAATTTGCAGCCATTGCCCCTTGCCCTGTCTCCACAGACCACTGAAAAGGGACTGGACATTTCCCCCTGCATCCCATATCTAAGATATTTATAAAGATTGATTAGGTCCCCCCTTAGTCTTCTTTTCTCTAGGGTGAACAGTCCCAGCTCACCCAGCCTTTCTTCATAGGATAGATGTTCCAGGCCCTTAAACATCTTCGTGGCCTTCCTCTGGACTCTTCCCAGGACATCCCTGTCTTTTTTATACCAGGGAGCCCAGAACTGGACACAATACTCCAGGTGGGGCCTGACCAGGGCAGAGTAGAGGGGGAGGATAACCTCCTTCGACCTGCTGGCCACACTCCTCCTGATGCACCCCAGCATCCCATTGGCTCTCTTGGCCACCAGGGCACACTGCTGGCTCATGGCCAACCAGTCGTCAACCAGGACCCCCAGGTCCTTCTCCACAGAGCTCTTCTCCAGCAGGTCATCCCTCAGCCTGTACTGATACCAGTGATTATTCCTCCCCAGGTGCAAGACTCTACACTTGCTTTTGTTCAATTTCATCTGGTTTCTCCCTGCCCAGCTCTCCAGCCTGTCCAGGTCTGGCTGGATGGCAGTGCAGTGTTCCTGCGTGTCTGCCACCCCTCCCAGCTTTCTATCATCGGCGTACTTGCTGAGGGGGGAACCTATTCCCCTATCAAGGCTGTCGATGAAGATGTTAAACAAGACCAGACTCAACACCAACCCCTGGGGAACACCTCTAGTCACAGCTCTCCAGCCAGATTTCTCCACTGATCATCACCCGACAGCCAGTTCTTGACCCACCTCACTGTCCACTCATCTATCCCATACTCTCTCAGCTTTTCTATCAGTACGTCATGGGAGACAGTATCGAAAGCCTTGCTTTCAAGGTAGATGACATCCACTGTTCATCCATCTACCCAGCTGGTGATGAGATCATAGAAGGCTACGAGATTGGTGTAATGTAGAAGGCAAACTTGGCAGCGTTAACAACACTGTCATTTAGAAAATCATGGAACATCCTATACAGCATTGAGCTGTACTGGACACATTGTGCTGCACAGACATATCGTCCTTTATTCAGAAACACATTCTCCCTGTCACTAAGAGGGATTGTGAGGTCCTTTGTTTGTACTGGTGAGAATCACTGCATTGCTGGTTGGTTTTTATTAATCTCATTTGAAGTAGGTGTCACTGTTCCTACTGAGGTACATCCTGACTGATGTCTTGTCACATTGGAACTGAATTTAGCGAAAATGAAAAGAGCTTTAAAGTTTCATCTTATGAGCAGGTGCTTAAAAAAACAAGCTACCTCACAGCTTTGTGAAACAGAACAAACTTCTAAATATATCAATGCAATTAAAACAGCATTTAGAATGTGACATCCTGATTTTTCTATATGCCTGCAAAAGACTCTCTTAATCAAGGAAGCAAAGGCCAGAATTTTACCTGAAGCACTCTGGAGTCTGATATTTAAAGTTCTTTTCCACAAGTCACAAAGTCATTACAGTTGTGTTACACTGCAGAGACAGACCCAAACCCACGCACACTCTCACCCAAGAACACAGAAAGAGCCATGGCATCTCCTCAAGGTTGCCTCATGCTTTGAAGTGCTGTTCTCAGCCTGGGACATACACAGTAGAGGACACATAGGTCTTTTCGCCAAAAGTAAGGAACAGACTAGGAGAGACTCCCAGAAAACTAAGCTTGCCACTGCTTTTCTTCACCAAGGAAAGTCATGTTCAACTAGATTTTCCTTGTAGGAAGTCCACATGGTCCTGGTCATTATCAGCAGAGTGGATTTAAAATCACAGGGTGGATTAAAAATACAGGGTCTGTGATTGTTTTCAAGGAAGTTTCCCAAGTTTGGGCTTTTTTTTCAACTTACAAAGTGTCAAGCTGTAATTCCATCTACCTGTAAATAATGACTACCTGTAAAAAAGCATTTGCAAGATTATTAATTTCTTAGAAGGGAACAATCTTAGAACTAGTAAGAAGGAAGAGACGTTTCTTTCACTACAACCTTTTCCTGTTGTCTGACTTGCTTATTTTGCAGGTTTCAGTCTTGCTCTTATCTCTTCTAGCACTCAGAAAATGTCATACCTGTCTCTGCTATTAATTTTATCTATTATGATCTGCCTTGCTTGTGCCTCCCACAAACAAAACTACTTTCAGGAAAAAATGATGATGCAGTTATTGGTCTGAATATTTTCGTAAGTGCCATTACCATGGGGTACTTGAAAGCCTAAATATGTTACAACAGTGGATTTATTTTTTTTAATGTGCACAGCAAAATTGAACGTAGATATAAATTCTCTTTTCTGATCATACTGGCCCAGTCATAGTCCTATTTTCAGAGTATGGGTCTTTGCAAAGTCACAAAGTAGCAGCCGTAGAATCGTATAAAACTTTGAAATGAAACTATATTGAGGGAGGTGTTATTCCAATTTAAATTACAAACTCACGTTTTCAAACTTTCCAGAAATGGGACACTCTCTAGAAAGGTTTATTTTTACCAAATAGTCAAATATTTTTTAAATAATATTTTCCATAATCAAATGCCCTGGCCTTCTGTTTAGTCCTAATCAGTGCAGAGTACAAAAACATGCAGACTTTGGTCACAGAGAATCAGGGTGTTGGAAACAAATAGAGGTCAGGAAGGACTGGCTCATGACTCTGATGACTAAAGCACAACACCTATTAATATAAATATGCAATATCAACATAAAAACATATATTAAGATACAATCCTCAGAGTGTTTACAGTCAAAACAGACAGGAGTCCCTTCAGGCACAAACCACGTACTTGTGAAGCCTTGTTTTCATATGGTATTGTGTTTTGGAACATGTTAAGGTAAATATCTTGAGATCAAATAACTAACTCTGGTGGATCAAAACAAAAGGCTGGGACAGCATGACCCTTAATTTAATCAAGCAATTTTATAATACTATAAATGTACTCATAAGACCTGATTCTGCTCTCAGATAGATTAACTCTAAAACCATATATTATAAATTCAGGACTAATGGAATGATAACAGCTACGGGCCAGGCTTATTCTACTAAAGTAATATGCATTGATGTGTATTTTTAAAGTCTTGAATGATATGCATGTATTTGATAATGATAAATTATCAACCATAAGGGCAGCATAGGGAAGTAGATTTTAATGCCACATCTGCACATTACAGAGGTATGTAGAAGCTTCTTAATAGAAGCTTATTTAACGAAATTATCCACCCATATTCCATCAGCACAGCTCCATGTCTGTTAGCTGCTGCTACAGCATATATTACTGTGAGCATCTTTTTGACGATATATTACTTTGATCAGTCTGCCAAATCAAACTTACTGTAAATCTATGTGGCATAAAAACTGGATATGCTTCATAGATTTTTTGATCAGAGTAAAGAAATCATCATTTGAGAAAGACAAAAATTAGTATTTTTCAAAAAATTCAGCATAAGAAATTTAATATTAACCTACATGATAGACTTAAGATATTTATGAAAAAGGTATTTGGATATGATATACTGGTTATCCACAAGAGATGGGGTTTTGTGGGTGGAAGAGTTACTTACATCTATTTGGATTATTCAAATATAACACTTCTCTTAGCCATGATAAAATATTTGTAATAAACAGTTTCTCCTTTTCTTAATTTAAATCCCTCAATTTAGCAGAAAAATGTTTGACACCCACTATAATCCATTTGGCTGATCAGTGACACTCACTGACTTTAATAGAGGCATAATTGCAGAATAACTACCTCATTTCATACAGACCAGACTAGGCATCAGATACAAGTGATTTCCAGTCATGCTAGGCTACAAATACACCCACTCAGAGTCTCTATAGCTCTCTATTCATTTCCTGAACTGTGCAATTCTTTATGGAATATAGTTTTTAATAAAGTATTTCAATTCCATTATTCTATTGAACTTTAATATGGGTTTGGCAATACAACAATCTCAGTTATATCACAAACGGTTGATGCAAAGCTCAACAGTATCCCTTTCGTGTTGATGCTGCAAATAACAAAATCACTTCTAACACCAGCAGGTTTTTTCCAACATCCACATGACCAGGACATATCCTTCAGCTGAACAGCAAGAATATATGATTCATATTGAGATAAACCTAATGGAGCTGACTCAGTATAAAAACAACATTCTTGGAGTACTGAAAGAATTGTTTGCAAGGGTGCAAGCTAAATTAACACAAAGACTTCCAGAAAACAAAATGCACCAATCTGACTTAAACATTTTTTAAGAAGTATAAAGATTGCCAAATGTTTTTAAAAAGATGTTTAATAGCTCCAGTGTCTGACAACACTGCAATGATGTACATTTTTAGGTATCTCAAAATTTACACATAGCAAAATGAGTTGTCAGTCATATGACTCAATTTAAAGCTTGTTTCTCAAAAAAAACAAACCAACAAACACAATAAAATGCACAGAGCAGAATAGAAGTAGCAGGACCCTGAAATATGCTTCAGTAAGATCAATGTCAGACATCAGCTTAACAAGTCCCACTTACTGGTACAGCTGCAGGAGGCATCAAATTGTATATAAAGTGCCATCACTTATTTGGGATTTTTCTCTTTTTTTGCATGAAATGCAGACTCTTAGCCTTTTCTGAAACAACAACATATAATGTAAGTTTTAAAACTAGTCATTCTGGTTAATTCTCATAGAAATTACTATACAGGAAAAGGGAGAACTCAGGAAAAAATAGTGTAAAGCAGCATTTTCTATGTCATTCCTTCCAAACTGAAAAGCATATGGGCTGCTCATAAAAGGTTAAAATGTCTTTTCATTTACACCAATAAAAGTTAGAAAATATGTTGGACCCGATGATCTCTCAAGGTCCCTTCCAACCCCTACAATTCTGTGATTCTGTGATTCTGTGATTTGAAAGACAAAGAAGCAGTTGAGATCACCTTTCCCCAGGCTGAAATAAAAGTGAAAGCCAAGTCAAGAACCCCACTCTTGATGCTTGTTAATTCCTGTAAAATATGCAAGTGTGTTTCCAAAGCCTGGGACTAGTGCAGTTTTCTGAAATATTTGAAAGAAGAAGTTGCTTGATCAGCACCCTTTTTTTTATCTTTAAAATATATTGTTTTTTCTAATCATTAAAAAGTAATCATTTTCAAATACTCAAGCTCCCGCCATTATAAAATTAATTAATTCTTTCCTGTCTTAGGACAGGGAACTAGCCTGTGAGTCCCTAGCAGGAGCATTATAACAAAAATGTCAATCAGATTTACACAAATCTCAAAAATCAAAGCAAGACTATTCATACTTGCATTGGTCCTCTAATTCATGTTCCTGCTTTTGTAATTGAACTCTTTGTTGGGTTTGATTTGTAGGCTTTGTAACTCATTGCAGACTCTTAGGATGGCATAAAGTTTTTAAGAGAAGTTTGCAAGCATGGGTGACAGCACAGACTCTGTAAGAGACAACATACGTAATGATGTCAATGAGAGGTTAAAATTCTGCCTTTACGTCTCCTTGTTTACTTGTCTGTGCAGAAAGGACATTTACACTTCAGAACAGAAATTATGGATCTACCTCAGCCCAGAAGAGACACCTTAGCACTGACTTGAAATGGGCTCCCAGTTTGACACAACACTGATAAATCCTGTCAAAAGAGTATCAGTTGACCACCTGCTGACTCAATCTAGATTGTATTTCCCCAGTTTGCTTTAGGGAAAGTAAATATGGATAACATCAAAATCAGACAACACGGCACGCAATTTATCCTCTGTCCGTCAGACCAGTTAAAGACAGAAAGAGAGACTCTGAACCTGATTTCTGTTTCACAACGCAGATAAGTCACTTTGGGGACATAGGTTTGCTTTCTATTGTAATGATACAGTGATGCTCATCTTCTAGACTTGAATTCCAAACTTAACTAATAGCAAAACCAGGTTTTGTATCTGGGTATGTATGGTATAAATTCATACACACAAAAATAATTCACAGAAAAAGGAAATTAGTGCACAGCCTTTGCACGAGCACTTCTAGTTAGATCACCTGCCCAGGAAATATCATGTGATGTGTCTCAAGTCTAGGTTTGGGTCTCTAACAGCAGCATGGCAAAAAGTCCATACAAAAAACAACACCGTGTTGCATTATCCTTGCTAGTCAAACAGACTCTTAAAAACATTTAAGCTTGGGCTTTAGTGATTTTTTTGTTTTACTGTGGGTTTGGGGTTTTTGTTTTCCCCATCAGCACTGTAGAAGTTGATTCTACCACCAGCTTAATTCCCATGTTCTGTTTTGCTACTTTTAGCCAAAGGCAATTTTTCCTGGACCTTGGCAAATTCACTTTTAAATCTAAATTGTTAAGTAGAATAATAGATACACTTAGGGAAAAAAAATGATGAAAAACAGTAAGAGATATTATGAAGCTGTTCAATAAATACAGAACATTTCATTGTGTTTGTTGGTGGCATTGTCTATGTAGACATATACAACAGCAAATCTAGATGTACCCTGCAGCACACACAGCGCACAGCAGCAGAGCAGGCAGCCCGTGGTTCTTATTCCTGTTTCATATTTTTTAGATTAGGCAAGGCCTCAAGCTTTCTTCGATCAGTATGCTGTGGTTTGGGTCGTACCCCAGATGACTAACATCTTGGTGGAACTATTTTCAGTCAAGGGATTATTTGTATACTCCCTCCTGAATACTGATCCTACCACATCCACTTTGTGTCACAGTCCCAAACAAAAGGAGGAGAACTGCTGCCAGCACTTCTCCTGTGATCTTTGCGTGAGCACCACCATCCAAATTGCTGCCCACTCACTCTTCCTGGCACTGAAAGTCTGCTGTGGGAATTGTACAGGCATTGAAACAGCACCTTCACACACAAACCAAACACGGCTTCTGTTTCCTCATGCCTTATTTCCAACATCATCTCATTTGCTTGTTATTTTTCTGGGAAGAACCCCCTTGGCTTTTCCCTGCTGCTAAAGTACTTCTGTCGTTCATTGGAATTAAAGCCTCTGTTAGTAAGGCGGCAACGCGCTTGACCAGCAGCCTCGCTGGTGCCATGGGTACACGCTGTCTCAGGGGAAAGAGGAAGAGCATGCTATCTCTTTCTATTTCAGAAATAAAAGTAATCTTTCACTGGGCTCTGAACTATGATGCTATACATTTGTTTTAGCATTCAACAGCAAATTACTGTAGCCACATTGCAGCCCTTGGTCTTCCCCACCTATGATGCATACAGGTCCTCACTTACTGTGCTGCTGTGTTACAAATCTGACATCAGGAACTTGTTTCACCTTTTGCATTGCAGAGGGAACCAATGGACAGTTTCAGCTTTGGACTCCACTGCAGAGATTATGTGCCTAAACACCCAGAACTGCAAGCCTCAGCATTGCAACACCTAAATCCCCATTTGGATGTAGGCCTAATTTGCTGTAATGCTCCTCAAGCCTAGAATAGTAGGTTGGAAACACATTTAGAAACACAAATTGCTGTATCTGACAATTCCACAAAAAAGCTTCTCTTTGGGAGAACAGTCTGCACTTTAACACACCGGAGAAACCCCAGCATATTTTCACTGTTTGCGATACAGATCGAACACAGATTTTTCTTCAAGGCTTGAAGGAGACAAGTGGACCTAAAGAAATCGCCTGTTTCACTGACAGTGGTAGGAAGGAGTGCGCAATGTCCATGTTTATACGGACAAGGCATGGGCAAAGTAACATGCCTAGATTTAGAGCTGGAAGTGTGGTGGTCTTACTTAAGTTATTAACAGCAGTGTGGCCCTGATATAGACTGCTCCCCTTGGATGAGGCAATTCTCTGCAGAAAATGCTGTCTCTTAAGGATTTCATCTTTATCTACCTCTTTCCATTTGATATATGCAAAGCCTCGGAGCCTAACCAAGGGTCAGAATACAACCAAGAAGCAAAGCAGACTAAATTTCCCCATGTAACTGTAGACACTGATGTAAAGCACATACATTCTCACTCTCCATCCTCTGCACAGGTGAAAGAGTCAGCTAAGGGCACCTGCACGGGATCATTCAGGTCCCAAGTGGACTGAATTACCTTTTGGAGGTGCTTATTTGTGTCCAATTAGGCTAGTTAGATGTGAAGGCAACCCTAAGTAAGCTCCTAGCTTAGATGCCTCGTGTGCCATATCAGGAGAAGCTGATGACACACCCAGCTCTAATGTGGAAATACAGAATGTTATGCATTGGTTTTAAATCGGCACCATGATACCTCCTTCCCCTTTGCAGCCCGGCACACAAGAGCATGATTGTGATTTACCCCACTGCAACAGCTTCCAAGTCCACATCCAGATTGCTTTAATTAAAAGCAATCATGTTAGATAAGGACAGGTAAAGACACATCAGATAAAAGAAATCAGACAGAATGAATAATCTTAAATATGCCTTAGGTTAAAATTACTCTTAAAATTGCTAAGTAGGCTAAATATTGTGGATTTCAAGTTAATTGTGCCTGTACTATGATGACAAAGTTTTAGTTCATAGCTTGTTATCTGAGAAAAGCACCTTCTTTTTGTTTGTCTGGTACCCCAAGTGCTTGGAGACATTTGGCCTCGGTAAGCTCCTTCTTTGCTAGCTACATGAAATTGCATTTAACTGAACATTACTTCTGTGTTTCACACTGGCTAGATTTCAAAAGCAATTGTAAGGGTTTAGGAACATTTCTTCTTAGCAAACTAATGCTGTTGCATGAATAACTGATTGTTCTCTTTTTCCTCCCCCAAAAGTTGTTTGCTTAGTATAAACAAGCTTTTTTGAGGGACTTCCATGAAGAAAGTTAATTTGGCAAGGCTCTGTAGTGACTGTGTTGGAGAAAGATACCCTGACCTCCCTCATGTGAGCTATGCAAGCTAAATCTGCCAGGATAAAGCAGTTCTGCATCTACACAAAGGGAATTCAGGCATTCTGTGCATAGTGCACTTCTCACATGAAGGACCTGGAACAGCACTGGACAAATGTGAAGGCAGTGACCTAAGGCAGCTTTCTGCAGGGGGTGACAGAGCAGCCATGAGTTCACAGTGCACTGGAAAGGCACAATTAATGGTCCTCATGCCACCACCAACTCAGAATTGCGATTTGATAAAAAAAACCAGCGACATTTGCCAAAAAATATGGTTCCCTTTCTCTCTTGGCTGCACCTGTAGCTGCAGAAGTAGAAAAAACAAAGCTGATTTCATTCACACTCACTCCCTGTCTTGGTTTTATTTCCTCCCTGATAAGAGAGGTAGAAGCCTGGCCATTGCTTGCCAACCTTTGTGTGGCAAAGTTCAGTCGTGCCCACATGACTGAGACTTCTCAAGGCAATTCGGACTAGAAGAAGCCCATTTGTGTAAACATGCAGGGAGAAATTAAGAGTTAAGATTAAAATCAGAGTCCAGAGTTAGATCTAACAAATAGAAGGGAAGAGTCCCTATGGCAAAAGATGACTAAGAGTCAGAAGAGGTACCAGTGAGGTAGAGGACTGCCTACCCAGAAGGAACTCAACAGTGGGGTTTCAGAGGTGTAACCAGGGAAAAAGCTGATTGCAGAAATTCCTAGGCTAAATCAGAAGGAGGGATTATCAGATGTGCAGATACAATGTCCTGATCTGAGAGCTGGAGACAAAAATACATGGAAGTCCTTTGGGAGGGTGTTCAATGGACTTGTACTCCTATAGACTTGTGATTCTCCAAAACATCTCGAGAATTTATCATACTTAATGCTTCAGTTGCATAGTATTAGTCTAAATGCTATTATCATCTACATCCATGCAGGTGTACTCATCTTAGAACTTTGGTAGCCTGCCTGCCTAAGTACAATTATGATACAGCTCCTGAATTTCAGAAATAATACAAAGATCTGTACTCAGCAGACAATTAAAATTTGAATATATGCAGAAGCAAGCTGTTCCCAGACCTGCAATTAAATAGCTAACTGGATTAGAAGACTGTTTCTGTGAACAAGTTCTTCTACTGAATCACGTTGGCTTTCATCAGCATGTCATAACATACAGAGTTTCGGAAAACAGCATTGCCTGGGAAAATCTAGCCAAAACTTACTGGCTTTCATACAAGAAAAGGGTCAGCCTTTCTGAGAAGGTTGTATGCAGAGATAACCAATTTATGACTATGGAATGAAACATACAGAGATAGGTATTACATAGGCAAATGGATCTCCATTTTACTGACCAAACTTCAAGATTTACATGCATGTGAACTGAAAAAACATAACTTTATTACAGTTAACCATAGTTATCCTTCATCTCCTCTTTACTTCCTTATAATAATTTAGCTCCTAAGTAGCATAGCAAAAGGGCTGTCTTCCCATTTGTGGGTCAGACACATCTCACCAAATATTAGCCATATGAAAGCTACCCATCCAGGATCAATTCCTGTCTTGGTTAACAGCTGAGAGACTTCCCAAGAACACATCCTACCTACCCTCAATATCTAACTTACAAAGGTATAAATTGCCCTCTTCCACCACAGACTATGGTGATAACCTACACAACCACTTTTGGACTAGATGACTAACTTGCTGGTGACCAAGATGAATCCTGGTCTCTTTATACAACTGGTAGAACAAGAGGCCATAGTTTTGATATGGTCATTATTAAAACAAGACTGCTATGTAGAAATCCAAAAGAGTAGAAGATACTGTTTGATTAAAAAGATACTGTTTGATTTATGATATGCTAATTTTAAAAAATCTTTCAATTTTATAAACTGTCTATTCTTTCTCTAGAATCTATCACGGAACTATTCTCTCATGCACCACTTTTTCAAACACTTTGCATTATCCTCCTATCTGTTTTTCCATTATCTCTCTACTTTTAGACCAATGCAGTTGATATCAACTTGAGAAAAATTCTTATCTACAATTTTGAAATCTCAGAATAGTTTACCTTCTCTAACATTCCAATTTTTTTTTTCTCATTTGACAAAAGCTCTTAATTCTCCTCTTGCTCCAATAATTTACGATAATTTCTAGCAAGGTGAGTATTCCAGACCCAGACAAATATTACCAAGCATTTCAACGACACTTTGGATGCAAACTGGACTGTTTTGAAAATTTGTTTTTACAACTGCATTTTCTTACAGTTCATTTCTGTTTATATAAATCAAAGGTAACACAAATGCGGATGAAAGAATCTAGAATTTTTGTCTTACAAAGGCAGCTTTGTAAGACACTGTCTTTTCAGCAGAACAAGTTTCATTTTGTGTCACATTCCTATGACTAACCTGTTGATAATTAATTTAAGACAGTAGAAGCTCTTCTTGCTGTCAATAATTAAAGCTGTAATGAAACAACTTCTCTTGCTTCCTCTGGTTTGTGTTCCGAAATTTTCAACTTCAGGCTGAAAATATCCTCTTAGTGTCAGTTTATAACCTATTTCACTGCACAGAAAATACAAATTAGTGTATCAATTTGTCAGAAACATAAATGGAAAGATTTATTAATGCTTTTTTCTTATTCCATGTAGTTTGTTTGTTTGTTTGTTTGTTTGTTTTTTTAAACACTATATAAGCAATTTATAGTTAGAATTTCTGTTGCAGTGGTTACTACTCAGGTAAACGTAAATGTTTTATTTCAGGCTAAAATCTTAAGGAGCATATTTGCCCAGGAGTGGGTCATGATTTATGTTCCTTGGTGTGAACAAGAGACACAAATATTCTTCCTGAGGGAGAGTCCTAACAACTGCATTCCTTAGCATCACGGTAAATTTAAAGAGCAATGTATTAATCTTTACAGTTTATCTATTGCTCCTAGGCAAGAACCCAAACAGGTAATAGCCTGCAAGGTGAAAGATGTAGTAAAATTATTTGAACAAATACAGTAGAATTTAAGGATTTTAGAATTTTTTTTTAATGAACAGATATTTTGAGTCAATAAAATTTGGAAGTATTGGCTTTCTCCCTCATGAAAAGAGATTAAATACTTGCTTCTCAGAAAGTGCCTAAATTGATAGTTAGATTAGGCACATATCAATCACACAGTGTCCTTATATCCATCCAAAAGGTTTCACAGGAGTCTGAAATATTTGGGCAAGGATAAAAACCCACTATTCAGCAAAGATGATTATCACAGCTGAGATAATGTGGTTTCAGGGAGGGACTTTCCAATCTTACTGTAGACCACTTACTTTAATGTGGAGAGTTGGGTTTTTATTTTTATGCATTTTGGCCTCATGAAAACATTTTAATTAGGAAACTATTTGTTTAATGAATTAGCCCTCTGACACTCCTTATCAATAGGAGAAGTCAACACACTAATGGAAAATAAATTACAAATCGAGAGAGTAATATTCAATAGAACACATCAAATCTAATTAAAAGCTCATTTGCACTCCAGTTTCTTATGATATAAAATACAGACTTAGAAGTTGGGGAGTTACTGTTGTTTTGCTGTTGCTTTTTTAATGAACTGTTCCTTTAGAGCCTGTATATCAGCAGAATAAACATATCCAAATTCACCAGCATCATTGGTTATGGCTACAAAGAATGAGAAATTCCTTTACTTTTCAAAATCAGGATCAGAAGCAGAAGAGAGAAATATACTGTCCAGTTTTTTTCTGTTGGATAGTCTAGGACATGCTTGAAAATATTTAATTACTTTTTAGTGAAGTTACAATTTTATAAGTAAAAAATTATAGGTTCATGCAAATAAGCATCAATATCTCACAATTAATTAACTCAGCCAACATTAAAAGTATGAAAAGAACAACACGTAAAGACTGTTCCTAAAAAAAGTCAAACCACATAACTTTATTTTAAATATACAAATACAAGGGCAAGCGACAGCTAAGTCATCACCATAATGTTATTTTCTGAGCAGTCTATTAGTAACTTCAGCAATCATGAAGTATGAAAAATTACTGATCCACCAACATTAACTATCATCAGTTCTGGTTCCATTTTAATCTTTATCTATGGAAACACGTATTTTCCACACATTAGCATACTGATTTTAGATTTTTTCCTGGTTTTCTCATATGAGGATATCTTATGAACTGAAGGCACTGCTATTCAAGATGCACTTTCTATACAATCTCATCTTATCCATGTGAGTTAGACAGGATCAGTAAATTTTCTCCTAATTTCCTTACCATTCAGGAAGGAAAGATGCATAATTCAGTGGAAGCAGTTTTCATTTGGCTTTTCAGCAGGCCCAGCTGAGATTTAATTAATTAATTAATTGATATTTCCTAAGTAACTGTAGATATTGGGAAAGGTCTGATTTTGTCATCTCAGTAAGTAATAAAAGAGGTCACATGGTCCCTGAGTTCTAAGTGCAAGTTTTCTATCATTATTTAAACCTAGGTTGACTTTAAGTTTCAGCTACTAACAAAACCACTTAAACCTGCAGATAGTGTGATACCTGATAATGGAACAAAAAGGAAATATTCCACATCTTTAAATTTTAAGAAGCCTTGTTGTCCTGCTCTCTAAATAAATTCAGCCCACCTCAGAGCAAAGCAACACCATCTGGCAAGTAATGTTGACAGGGTTTACTCATAAAGACTGAACATGGTTCCCCATTTGCTTGTTTCTCAGCTCTGTCTTACCATTTTCCCTACAGCTGAAATGCATCAACAAGCTGAAATGCTGGGCCAGATCCTCAATTCTGCTGAGATTTCTTAAGTAGCTGCTTGGCAAATGCAATGGAAGAGAAGAAAGAGGTGGTGGCGGAAGCATGGATTAGGGAAAACTGGCAGAGTGAAGGCCAAGGGCAGGATCAGACTGTGGAGTCTGCAAGAGTCAGCTGAAGTCCAGCAGCCCCACAGCTGTGGTAACAAAAGCTGCTCTATCTCTTTTCATCAAGGTCTGTGGCAAGTGCCCATGGTCCAGTGGTAATGCATATGAAAACCCCAACATATTTCTTATTCACACTGAAAGTCAGGTCCTAAAGTCATGTGCAGGAAGATAAACAAAGCTCATTCAAATGGGATCCTCTTTTGGTACAATAGCTACAAACCAACCAAGCTTTCCCCTCCCCCCAAGAAGACCTTGCGAACCTGCAAGAGGGCAAAGTTAAAAGAGTTCTGAGAATTCTAAGGAAGTATAACTGCCTGTTATCCTCCCACCATTCAGTTCTCCACTGGAAGGTCTCCAGTTGTCATGAATCAAACAATAAACAGAGAAAAAAGAAACATCTGCAATTGCTAAAATCTAAGACAAGACAAATAACATGCTTCACAATCTAGCAAAGCAGAATACTCTGAGAAAAGCCAAATTTCAATATTATTACACTGCTGCTCCGCAAAAGGTTTAGTTCATTGTGCTTCAGCTGTGCATAACAAAACTGAGAGCTTTATCATGCCATATTCACACTAACACTGAGATCAGAAGAGAAACTTGACACCATAAAAAACATGATGCTTCCTTGTCTTTGTCTAGTCACACGTCACTTCCAGTAAGTATTGCCAAAAGATGACAATTCAAAGCTCATGCTGATCATCCCTAGATAAAGAAATATTAACAGTTTTCCTCCTTTTTTTTCTACTCAAATTTTGAAAGCTAAAAATGTTCTTTTATTAAATGAAAGCTGACATTCTAAATGCACATGATTCAAGACCACGAGTCTTGGTATCTTAAAACAATCCATGCAAACTACACAACATACAAGATTTTATTACAATTATTATTATGATTCTTCTGTTTAGCTTGAAAAGGCTTTGCAGGGAACCCATAACTGCTCTGTAAGAAATTGAAGATACGTAATGTGTTTATGATAGTGAACAGTAAGACTGGTAACATAAATGTATAGGTTGGCTTACTTCCTTTGTACCTGTGTACTGACACAGATTTATATGAAGTACCAGAAAAAGGAGAGGGAGAGCAGCACACAACACTTAGCTAACCAATCTCTTAGTAAGCACTGTAAAGAAATTCTCAGACACCATCTCTCTTCCAAACTCTAACTCAATGGCAGGTTTGGAAACCTGAAGATATAGATTGTTGAGAAATAAATTTACTTAAGAACTTATTACTGTTGTGTTTGATTTTCAGATACCTAATACTTAACCCTTCCTAAGTGCATCCTAACTCAGAAAAATAACTACCTCAGGCTGCCTCAGCCAGCAGAAAGCTGAGCATACCTCTCCTGCTTGAATGCTGCTGAATGGACTCAAACTAGAAAGCCCATGGAGCAGAGAGCCACCTAGTCAGTAAAAGGGTGCAAGAACCCACCTATCCATAGGAAGACAATGTGCAGAGAAGGAACACTTGGAGCTGAAGAACAGTCTGGGTATCCCAGCTTATGAAGACTGGAGGGTTGTTCTGGTTTTGGGGCTGAGGTAGAATTAATGTTCTCCACAGTAGCAAACACAGGACTGTGCTTGGGATTTGTGCTGGAAACAACCTTGGTACCACAGAGATGGTTTTGTTACTGCTGAGCAGTGCTCACACAGAGCCAAGGCCTTTAATTCTCCTCACACCACCCACCAGTGAGTAGGCTGGGGGAGGGGCACAAGGACTTGGGAGGGAACACAGAGGGACAGCTGACCCCAACTGACCCAAGGGATATTCCATACTATATGATATCATGCCCAGCAATTAAACTAGGGAGTAGGCTGTGGGTGGTGGGGTGGGGGGCACTGCTCATGGACTGGATGGGTATCAGTAGGTTGCTGGGGAGCAATTGTCTTCATTTGTATCATTTGTCTTTCTTAGGTTTTATTGCTCAATGTTATTTTCCTTTTCCTGACATACTTTTTTTTTTTTTTTTTTAATCTCAAGCCATGAGTTTTCTCACATTTTACACTTCCAAGTGTACCTCCCATCCCACCTGGGCTGGTGGGATGCATGCAGTTTAGTTGCTAGCTGGGGTTAAACCAGGACAAGATTCCCTTTTCCTGTGTATTTGCGTGGGTTTGGGTGCAGGTGATTGTTTTCTGTGTATCACCTCTCTGCATTTGCACAGACATAGCTTTTACCTAAGATGCTGAGCACCCCCAAAGCCAGGTATTACAGAACATCACAGGTCAGTATTTGGATTACTCTTTTGATAACAATAAAC
The DNA here is from genome assembly GCA_022605575.1 of Laterallus jamaicensis coturniculus. NCBI lineage: Eukaryota > Metazoa > Chordata > Aves > Gruiformes > Rallidae > Laterallus > Laterallus jamaicensis. The sequence continues at coordinate 7,673,050 of JAKCOX010000024.1, read as the reverse complement.
TACACCATTAGTAATGAATACACAAATTATCCAAGCATTTTTCTGTTTATACTTAATGCTTTCTGGCTTAGAGAGCACAAGAAAAATGTGTAAGAACTGCATGTAACAAGAATGAAAGGAGACACTTTGATATACGGTGTTAAGATTCTTTCTCAGTATCTGTGAAGAGTTTGGAGCAGGGTCATATTTTAGGCAGGCATTATTCCAAGAAATAATTACCCATTCCTATTACTCAGGAATTATTACCCATTATTCCAACAGCACATAACTATCAGAGTCAGAGCAGCTGTTCCTGGAATGGCCTTTATTGCATGAATGTCAAGGAGCTGCAAAACTTCTTTCTACTTCCAGATGCTTTGAATCATCAGCAAGCCTTTCATCCTCTAGCCTTACTTCAAAACTTGTAGTGTGCAAATGGTGTCTTCTGAAACAAACTTTTCTAGTGAGTCTATTTAATGGACACATTAATGACACTTTCCTTATTCAGGCATTTCACACACACACACACACCTTCTTTCTCTCTTCTTTTGCATCTAAACTGAATGCATTCTCCAGGACCAAACTTCCTTTTTCACAAATATATGCATTTTTCATAAATATATGCATTTTTCATATCGCATACTGCTTTTTAAAGGAAACTTGCCAGGAAGAGAAAAAAGAAAGCTGGTAGCAAACTCTTATTCAAATATTGGCAAAATGTCTGTGAAACAAATCTTTAACTGGAAAGGAAAAGTACACGTCGTTTTAAATTAAAGGCCTTACATTGGGCCTCCTGTTCCATTAAGTCACTCCAAGTTTACAGGATATCAGCTCCCACAGCAGGGCTGCAAGATTAAGCTGGCATTGAAAAGCTGTCATGACAAATGAAATGAAAACTAAGAGAGAAGTGCCCCAAGATCTTGAATGATGTAATCATTTCTGTCTACCTTTAATAATACATTTCAAATTGATCTGAGTCATCAGTTATGTCTTCTCTTTGTCAGATGGCATAATTTGTACTCAGAAACAGCCTGAAAAATGGAAAGTCATACATTTCCCAGAAGGCCTTATTTTCTGAAATTCTTTGGACAGGCAGAGTAAGCTCCTCCTAACTTGATACACTTCCCTGCTGTGAGGAGAATCTCAGGTAGTGTAAACTCCATGCATTCTCTGCCCAAATTCCTGTCCAATGGCAGCACGCAATTTTTCTGTCTTGCATTCTGCACCAACAAGTGTTTTCACTGCCTTCTCAGGCAGCCAAGGATACACAAGCTCTTTTCCTCTTTCACAAGGACATGATACGTATTTTCTTTTCCTTAGGAATTTTGTGTGCACTAAATTAATATAATCTGATGTGAAGCAGCAACCGTTGTTACCTGCAAATCTTTGAAGATCAGCTGTAAAACCTTCAGTGGTTGTGCTTGTGCTTTGCCATGTGCTCTACCATATGCAGTGGTCTGCTATGACCACTACCACAGAAACTGGGCAGATTTGCTCCCAGTTAGGTTCAGTCCAAGTTGATCCTAAATTCATAGCTCCCTGAGGGTGAGAAACAGGAAAATTTTAAGCTCTCTTCTGGCAGACAGTTAAGCAGTTGCTTAATGGCCTGTTTGGAGTGATAGAATAAAGGCATGTCAATAGTCATATTTATATTAAAATTGCATTAATTAATATTATACGTAACAAAACTGGAATCATATTTATTTTTCTATTTGGAACTTGGACATATGCTTTTCAGAGATTAAGTGATTGCAGATAAACAGGAATGATGTGCAACAACTATGATGTGTATTAAAACAGCACCCAGAAGCACTGTAGAGGTTAAAGCATTTTTGCTTCTAAATGTGCTCTTGAGACTACATCAAAAGATAGGGCAAAGAGATGGGAAGCTACAAAAAGCCAAGCTTCTACAGCTTACTGGAAGTACAAGTAGAGCTACATCTCCCAAATACCACCCTGGTGCGTTAATTAGGAAAGAATACCACTTTCCATTTAGCACTTGCTATATTTAATTTGCCTTTCTGTGAACAAATAGTAAATGACATGTAAACAACATATTGCTCACAGGAAATTATAAACCGCATTTGTATATTATGTGTACATAAAGTATACAGTGAACATTAAACATCATCATCTAGTATTGCCATTTAGTTCAGTACATCCAAGACAGAGAGGAAGCAGTGTACAGCAAAGCCAGGTGAGAACGAACTCTGCGGAAGGTGAACTGCTCTCTAAACAGGGAATCACTCTACATTTCTCTCACTATTATGTTTCTTTCAGGTCAGCTTTTATGTTTATTGATCACCTGCAGTAGTAATTTTGAACTAGGTTCTGAACAGGCAGTTGGATTCAGAGCTACGAATTAATGTCGTATCAGCATCATGCAAACCGAACTGTAATTTCTGGATTCATGAAACATTTACATTTTCTATGCATTCAAAATAATACCAACAAAAAAAATATAAAATGAGACAAATTCTTCTGCCTTGCTTATTTTTTTTAAACTTTTTCTCAACATGAAAAAATACCGCACTGTGGTTCCACCTAAGCCCTTTCCTGGTAAGGATTGGTCACGCCTGATGTTTCTGATTAACAACATTCTTTCCTTGAGAAATTTTTTTTTTTTTTTTTAAATCATAAAAGTCTTAAATCAACAGATACAACATGGATTTGATTTTGTTCTGTCATGCTACAAAGATTGGCAAATGACTGTAATAACAGAGTCAAAGGCTGTAGTGATGAAAGTTTTCTTTCAACTACCAGCATTGCAAGGGTACCTACATGTGAGACATTTTCTTTGTCAGAGTTACAGAATTCTTAACATGAAGATCATTAACTCTATTTGCAAAATGCTTCCAAATTGTATTTTAAAGCTATCATTTACATGACTATAGTTCAAAAAAAAAAAGAGTAAACATAGAAGTTGAAGAAGGAAACAAAGATGGACAAGCTCACTGACTAACTTCCAGAACTAGGCAGTATCACATAACTTTCTGGAAAAGATCTACAATAATGAGAGTTGCATTGTAAAAGACTCAAAAGTCATAGAAGAAACAGGCATACACTTTGATGAGAACAAGACAAATTCACATTAACCATAAACAACAGGGATAAAATGTGCCGCTCAACCATGTAAACTCAGAATGGAGAAATTTTGTAAGAGCTTTGCTTACCAGAAACTATGATTTCCACAGCACCTTTAAATTAATATTGTTGCAAAATATAGAATCACTTTATACCAGTCCTTTCCTTGTTTTAAACTCTGTTCTTACGATTCAATATTTTTATTTTCTGTTTAACACCAATTTCAAGATTCACTAGTCATTCCAAAATACACTTTTTTTTAAAATTCAAAACTGTATTGTGCCATAATGTAAGAGCTCTATTTTCCACTCAAAAAAAAAAAAGTACAAAAAGTTTTATAAAATACTTTCAAGGACAAGTTTTACTTTTTTTTTTTACATTTTCAGAATTCTCAACTAAAACAAGGATCAGAAGTTTGACTTCACAAAAATCAATAATTTCTCTATACACAGCTAATTTATATAAAACAAGTAATTAATTTTTTAAAAAAACCAACCCTTCCTTCACAAACAATCCCATGTGAAAAGTGGTCAGTTGATCCCAAAGTTAATTGGTAGAATGCTTATTTTAGCTGGGTGACTTAGCAGTTGTAAGAATCTTGCAGGAATTGCTCAGCTTCCAGCTAAATAATGTTTTTAGATCATTAAACTTAGTGGATTAGCTATGGGTTTTGCAGGTTCTGTTTTACTAAAGGAGGATATACTGGAGCAAGTTACTGATGGCTTTAAAGTGTAATATCCTTCTCTGTGCTCCTCTACACCAGAAGGCAATCCTTCAGAGGTTTCAGCCAATGCATGTTCTTCTTGTGATTTCAACATAAGCTAGATAGGCTTTATTATTCAAAAGAACCAAAAGTGTTAATGCCACTAAGTGCATTTCTTAATTCTATGAGTGGCATATAATCAATAGGAAAAGTAGCTGAAGAGTGTTAAAGTAACTCCAGAAGTTGTTTTTAAACTCTCTAGAGCTGTACATTCTCTAATACTCAGCTCACAGCCATTTATAAAGTTTGCCTTCAAGCATCTGTGATTACGAGCAACCTTCACTTACTTGAGTGAAGCCATAGTCCTATGGACACATATTAGGATTTACAGGATCATGGCCCAACATTACAATTGGTTATCCTCTCTGTAACCCCAAATATAAAATAAATACTCTTGTGCAATATTTAGGATAGCCCAAATGAAATCACGTATTTTGTTTTGGGACTTTTTGTCCGATTTCAGAGGGAAAAAAGTTGGGCCTTAAAAGTTAAAACAAAAAGAATAAAGAAATAGAATTAAAGAAAGCTGAGGTAAACACTATGATGTTTTGATACAGTTATCAACACCCAAATAACTGAAATACCCTCAGATCACTTGAGAAAACTTCTAAAATGTCTCATTTTAGAGTTGCTATGCAAGGAGAGCTGCTACCAAAATATACCGATAGTTACATTTGTTCAAAAATTTCATTTTTTTCTGGGGACCTTGTTTATGTGTCCATTTTATACAATCTGTGCTTTATTTCTGTGTACAAATTTAAAGAGTTACATACTTATTCATGGGATATCAGAGTCTGAACCTGTTAAGAATTGTTATCAAACAATGTTTATTAATGTTAGTTATTAATTTATGAAATAACCTGTTCTGCAGCTCTAAACATATTCTGCAGAAGTATTATTGCATTGAGGTGTGAAAAAAAAAATCATTGGAGGTTACACAGTTCATTTGGTCTTTTGTGCATACAAGAGTAGATTTTACACAAACAGATGCTTATGTACCTACTTCACATCAGAAGAGGAGGTTAGCATATGCAGGACCACTACTGTCTATGAGTTCTTGCTATCCAGAACTGTGAAATATATTCCAGTGGTTACAATTAGTGTGGCAATTATGAACTTCAGTTGCATGTTTGCAATGCTTGAATTAAATGCCAGTTACCCTCTATCATAATCTTCAAAGTAATTTAACTACCAGGTTGGCCAAATAATTGGGGGAAGTTAAGTGAGATAATAATTGGGGGAGTCACACAGAAATTGTCTCTGTGAAACAACGAAGAAAATTAGAAGATGAAATTGTCAGAGTATATTTACCGGTATCTTTATGTGGAGTACCTGAATGAGATGCTCTTACTTGAAGTCATGTGAACACTTAAAATTAATGTGTAATTCTGAAACTATGAAGAATCATATTTGAATATCACTGAAGTGATATTTTAACAATGTAAAAGCAAAGTTTATATATCTATAAATATACCATGGTTTAAATGATAACGAAACAAATTTCTAGTGAAATACTATTAAGAACAACAGGGGGAAATGAAGAACACTTCAATGGGAACAGTATATTACTCTTTCAGGTTTTCTTAAGATCTTATTCTGTCATATACAAAAATCCCCAAAACGTATCTCTGAAGCAACATTTCTAAGAAACAAAGAGGCCTAGACTCTTCACAGGATAGCTTTATTCTCCAGTTGACTAGGTCTTAAATCGTATTACTGGGGTCAAGTACTAAAAAAGGGCTTGAGTCTAAGAAAAACTATAGACATATCTGTGGCATTGGGCATGTTCCTTCTCTCACTAGAACCTTGATTTTTATGAGAGCACATTTTAGATTTTCTGGCATAAACAATTTAGCAGGTACAGGGTCCAGGCAGTTCACAAGCACGGACAAAGAACCAGGAGATACAACACTCATTACATTCTGACTCCTGCACTTGAGAAAAGAAGCTCCTGATTCTTGACTCCCATAACCTCAAATTTAAATACATTCAAAACACACTGTTCCTGGAATGTGTAAAACCCAGTGCCTGGATGTTAATAATGAGTGCTTCAGATGACTTCTTAAACGGCAATAAACTGCAGTTAAAAAAAAAACAACAACAAAAAAACCACTTCAAATTTCTTCCTAAATGTATGATGTGTTTATCACTGCAAAATATTTTTTCTCAAAATCCTGATGCTTCTCCCAGACACAGCTTGGTCATTAGACTCAGCTGTTGCACCAGAAACCAAATAAGCTGGAAGGCCAATGACCCTAACCATCACATTTCTGCCTTTGAAAGCCTCGCCTGGGCAGTGCTGTGGAGTACAAGACACAGCTGACTGTCTTCAGCTCTTGACAAGCACAAGCTCCTGTTATTGCCTTATTGTTTTCACTGAAAAATGTTACCGGGTGGAAAAAAATAGTGGTGGTGGCAAGAAACTATGTCAGCTTGTAACTTCCAAGTCCATGGATCACATACAAGCTTTTAATTGCTACAACATTTCCCTAATAAATTTGCCTTGAAAATATTGGAGTAAATAACTTTTGTCATTACAATATATGAAAAGTCCGCATTGTCCTTGCCCAAGAGCTCCAAGTGACTTGGTATAGGAAGAGATTATGCATAAATTCCAGTTATTATTTTAATATGAATGCTGTATTATCACAGAAGACTAGCTCAGTTTTGGAAGATTTTAATGGCTTTTCTAAACAGTACTTCTGTACATGATGCTTTCTAACCTGCATACATGAAACATGCATTGTTACAGACAACATTGAATAATATTTGTTCTCTGCTACTATGTGAACTTATCCAAATGACACTGAAAACCCTGGGAAAACTTAGCTGGACTTCATAAAAGCATCCATTTACAACATTATCCTCCATACTTCACAGTATGGGAAGTGGAACAGCAGTAATGGGCAGAACACTGTACATTCAACCCAGGATATTTTATGCTTTAAAAATGTATACAAGTACTCCTATTTATCTATACATTGTAGAGCTGAACACCTCTTTTAAATATTTATATGTTTAAATAATTTTACAAAGGTACTTCCAAAAAAATCCTTATAAGAACATTTGTGACCCAGTTGTTTGCAGACTGTTGCCAATCACAGTAATCTGATGATATCTGCACAGATATCCCAAAACATTTTCAAAGGGCCAAGATTAGGAAAGCAGGAAAACAATTAGCATCCAAAGTCATAATCCCTTTTGGAAAGTCTCTAAATGCATAAAGAACTAATTGTCCACAAAGTATAAAATATATGAAACAATAAAGGCTGAAGGATTTGAACGGAGATTAAGTTTAACATACTCTTCGCTTTCTAGCCTGTAATCAGCTTTCAGCCCATAAAAAAACACCCAACCTTCTGGACATTTGACTTTTTAAATAATCTATGACATAAATCCAAAGAAAGCACATCTCTTTTATCTTCGTGCTTATAGATGTAGAAGGCTCCAGCAGGCCAGTATAACTAGGCTTCTCTTTGCAGAAGCCAAGCTGACTGTCTTCCACCAGACCATTTTTATTCATCCACACACTGATCATATTCTTTGTTGCAGACTTCAGCATTTAATCAGGTATGGACATAGAACTTTCTGGAAATAGGAGTTCCTTGGACTATATCCCCTGGATAGAGATATCTCTATACCAAGAAGACAATGTAAGGCACATTTTAAAAGATTAAGATAAAAAACTGCAAGACTACTAAATGGACAAACACTACTTTTGCATCTACTATCAAAAAATTAATGAGAATCCATAACTAACAGTAAAACTTTTCACAGAACATCCACTTATTCCCCATTGTTGCTTCCTGGATTCTTTCTTTATATTTGACTTGCCAAATCGTATATTGTTTCCCAGTTGTGGTTTGCCAGGAAAATAAGCATAATAAGAAGAAACAGACTAAACAGCTTAGATGATGGAGTGATCAGAAAAGATATACTTTTGTCTATGAGGAATTCTTTTTGTCTCAGATTCACCAAGCTATAACTTCTTCCAGGATTTTCAATTTAAAAAAAAAAAAAAGTCTCTGAATTGAAGGAGTGCATTTGAAGGGTTCCGTATGCTTTTCCTGCAGAGCTCATTTTGATTATGCATTTGCCAAACAAGAATTTGACTAGAAGAACTTTACGTCATAAATCATGAGAAAACCACATCTTGGCGTATGATTATGTATTTAAAATTATAGGTCACTTTAGAAATGTACTTTCACCATTTAAGATCATAAAATCGCAGAATCATTAAGATTGGAAAACACCTTCAAGATCATCCAGTCCAACCGTCCCCCTACCACCCACATCACTTACTAAACCATGTTCTAAGTACCTCATCCAAGCTTTCCTTGAAAACTTCAAGAGACAGTGACTCCACCACCTCCCAGGCAATCCATTCCAATGCCCAACCACTCTTTCTGAGAACTAATTTCTCCTCATTTCTAACCTGAACCTTCCCTGGTGCAACTTGCAGCCATTCCCTCTTGGCCTATCACTAGCTATCTGCAAGAAGAGACTGAGCCCCAGCTCACCACAACCTCCTTTCAGGCAGTTGTCAAGAGCAATCAGGTCTCCTCTCAGCCTCTTCTCCAGGCTAAACAGTCCCAGTTCCCGTAGCTGCTCCTCTTAAGACTTGGATTCCAGATCCTTCACCAGCTCTGTTGCCACCCTCTGGACGCATTCCAGGATGTCTTTCTTACAGTGAGGGGCCCAAAACTGAACACAGTATTCAAGGGGCAGATTCACCAGGGATGAGTACAGGCTATGTTATTCCTGATGCAAGCCAGGATGCTGTTGGCCTTCTTGTTGTCTAGCCAACTAGACACACTGTTGGCTCATGTTCAGGTGAGTGTCAGCCAACACCCCCAGATTCTTTTCCTCTGTGCAGCTTTCCAGCCACCCTACCCCAAGCCTGTACCTTTGCCTAGAGTTGTTATGACCAAAATGCAGGACCCTGCACTTCGCCAACTTGAACTTCATCCCTTTGGCCTCTCTGTCCATCAATTCAACCTTTCCAGGTCCCTCTAGAAGGCCTTCCCACCCTCCAGCAGGTCAACATTTCCCCCCAACTTAGTGCTGCCTGCAAAGTTACTGAGAGTACACTCAATTCCCTTATCGAAGTCATCAGTAAAGGTAGTGAAGAGGATGAGTCCCTGGGGAACACCACTTGTGATCAGTCGCCAGCTGGATTTAATTCCATTATGAAGGTACAATTTGCAATTTCACTCTTGTAATTAAAAATTGGTCTTACTAATACTTTGATAATAGCATTATCCATCACAAAATATCTCAGATCATTCTATTTTCCAGATATCACTTTAACTTTATAGAAATACAAATAATCAATACAGTAGTTAAAGCTTATGCCGTCTTTGAGTCAGGAAAGACTGGAAAAGACAGCTGAACAAAAAAGCTTCTAGTAGCTTAAACAGTCAGAAATGGGTTTTTTCTGTATTTTATATATATTGCTATTTTGGAAGTTTTTATATATTTTAAATTATTGCAAATAAAATTAGTATGTTCAAGTAGAAATTCTGGACTGTTTGCCAGGTTTACTACCATTTTTTGGATCAACAACTTTATATCTGCACTGCCTAACATGAAGTACAATAACCACTCAAATCTACTATGTGGCTTTGAGTAGTTGATTAAACCATCATGACCTGTGAAGCTACCTGCTGATCCTTGAAAAAAAGCAGGATGTTAGTATCCAGATTTAAATGATTTATTTTTAGTAACTAATTTTCACTCTGAATTGATGTTGAATTAGCTGATAAGGTGAACTTAATAAAGAAAAAACTAATAATACATACAGGCTTCAAGCATCTTAGGAGAATGTTCCCATTGCTAGGACTGTTATTCAAGATAACTATTCAGGAAACTATGTCTGCATGATAAGTTGAGCCTATATTTGTGTTACAATGCCAAGGGTATCTGAATTTATGATCAAGTAAATTCACAAAAGGGATGTTCATGATAATAGTCCCAGCGCTGACCCCAACCACCCTGTCTATTTGAACTGGAGATAACAGCACCTTGAGATCACAAAATAAAACATTTTGATTGTGTTTTTCCTGTTCCTGGTTACATTTGATATAAAGCAAGCACGATTCTGGAAAACAAATCTGTGTAAGAAATGTATTTTAAAACTTCTTTACCTCACTTAATTCTTGAGTGATCGAAAAGGGAAATCCAAAATCTGAGACACTTCAGAGAACTTGAGAACTGAAGCATATTGGTGTGGTGAGCACAGAGCTCTGCTCACATTCCCCATAGGATTGATACAGCTCCAAATTCTCACCAACTCTGGAAATTAAACACCTTGGTTTTTTTAAGCTTCAAACCTGGAGCTAATTCTCTAATGAGATTTAGTATGATCTCTAAGAAAGGGGGAAAAGAAAAAGAGACAGAAACAGCTGGGTGCCTTTTTAACTACTTTGATTGCCTTCAGTGACCTGCATGAGGACACACCGTCACAAAGATCATTGTTAACATTTCCAAGTACTCAGATCTTATACTTAAATCTAGATTTTTCTGATGGAAAACATGGAGAAAAAAAGTAAAATTTAAAAAGCACATAGTTTAAAAACTTGCTCAACTTTATCTACAGTGCACACTGCTAAATTGCACAATGTTTTCTGAATCATTAGTGATGCCTCCTTATGAAAAGACAGCTGTTAATTTACTTGTGAAGCCTTGAATACCTGTCCTGCAGGCCAATACTGTTACAAACCTATATATTTGCTATTTACTTTTATGCATTTAGTAGATGTTACAGGCTTCCCCAACTTTTTGACAGAAGAAGAAAACAAATCCAATTTAAATTATGTAAAGAGAAATTGTGCAAATCTCACTGTAAACCAAATAGTAAACCCCCAAATTGTCCTATTAACACATTTATTTAAGGGAGAACTTCTAGACGTACAGGATTTAGCCAACTAAGCCATCTGGCTGTGACATAAGTTTCCTAAATCCCAAACAGAGTCTTCAGACTCTGAGCTCCAACCCTGGGTTCTCTACCTGAATAGTCCTATAGAAGACTGATGCTACACCTACACAGAACTGCCCAAGTTCAGACAAATACTAGTATAAAATTAATCCAGAAAAAAAGATTTTAAATAAACAAGGCCTGTGCTGTCTTTCAAAATAAGTAACTGAGCCCACAGAATTGCTTGCAAAAGGATGCTTAGAATGCTGAAAGTTTAAATGGAATTAAAAGTCACCAGACAGATTTATAGAAGTATGCGTAGCTCATGAAGTTCCAGAGATGAAACTGTTTGATGGGCAATGGAATGGTAAGAAAAAGTATCAACTCTATCCATCTTGTTCTTACATTTTTCTCTCCTATACTCAACTTGTGGGCACTACTGGGACTCAGCATGCCCTAAGTACCTCCTTCACCACTAAAACCTGTCTGTCTTGTTCTGAGAAACATTTACTGAAAGCTTGGCAAAGGGTGTCCATAAACATAGTAAGTACACTTGGAAGTAAAGTCCTTCTTTATCATGGACTAAAGCACTCTTCTCATGCATAGTGAACCCAGACTCTCTTTCCTTCTGTGCCTAAGGGGAACCAATCTTCCACACCAATATAAATGCTTTCAGCATTATGATGATTTTCACATATGTAGCCCCCTTAAATTTTTCTGCCTTATAAGACTGAATATTCATTGGTCCCGTAAGATTTAGTTCCATTCCCTGTTGCGATGAGTATTTTATAAGTCTTTAATGAAGCAGGCAACTGAGACACTAGGATTTACAGGATCTCTTATTTTCCCTCTTTCATTAGTCATTAAAATATTGTTGTGCACCATCACTACAGCTGTGGATTCCCCTAGAGAGCGAGATGCTGCAATGTCCAGCATTGCAACATCTAAGTCTGCTAGCTCTGAGAGACTACTGTGCCTGAGCACCAACAACAGCTCTACTGAGGAATGATATCCATACACTGCCTCCCATTGCTCCAGGGCCATCTGGGCTCTCCAAGCTCAGCCTTGACATACTACAGCTTGCTGTTGTCAAATCATGAGCCTGTATGGCTGAGAAACTCAATGTGTGCCACTGTGGCAAACAGAAGGTCCCAGGCTTGCATTTTTCTTGTTTAGCATAAGGAAACAGTGAGCTCTGCAGAGTTTAAACTACAAACATGTGCATGTTTTCCCTAGCCCACTGCGTTCATTGGCTTTCAATAAAAAAGGAAGGCTGAAAAAAGCTAATCAGCTTCCAAATTCAGACCCCTCACCAGCACAGTGATTTCAGCATGCAGGATGGCATCCAATTTGGAACATCATCACTCTTACATAAAGAAAAAATCATGCTTGTGGTGGTGTAGCATACAAGGACTGAATAATGCTGCAGACTCCTGTACCTGAACTGAGAGAACTATTTTTTAACTTACTCCAAAACTAAATACTATCAAGATTTCCCATGGATCAGAAGCTTTCTAAGCCTTGAAGTGAAAAACTCAATATATAGGACTGTCTCATATAAGATTATCCTTAGGGATAAGTCTTGTTTATGTGTTTTGTCCAAGAACAGATTATAGTGAATCACTAGCTGAATATGAGTCAACAAAGTAATGCTCTTGCAAAAAACCAGACAAACACCAAACTCAGATGTTTATCCACAAGTATTGCTTTCTGCTTTACTGATCACCAGTCAGGACTTTGGTGGAATAGTGCATTCAGTCCTCAGAACTGCCCTTCAAAAAAACCTGTGATCTAGCTGCAGAGGACCCACAAGAAAGGAATTAACATTATCAGAGCTGCAGAAACTGTAACAGAGGACAGTTAGGAATGTTTAACCTGTAGCCTACCATACCGCAGGTAAGAACGATCTTTAAATACATACCAATTTCCTGCAAAAGGAAAGGTCATAGTATGTTTCCATGGTCACAGTAGATAAAACAAGAAACAATTTGTTGGAAGAAAGATTCGAGTTAAATGCTGGGAAAGTCTAACACTGGAAACAAGTATCACAGTAATTTGCAGAAGGACATATTGAATTTCTTGCTGCTGGCAAATGGCACACACATTTCTGTCTGGAACACCTCTGTCACTGAGGTCTTTATCAATTTATTTTCCATGACTCCATGCAAAATCTGTTAGAATTCTTGGGCATAGGGCTCAAAAGCCAAGTTATTTTTCTCCCTCTGTAGCCAAGTCACCCATGGTCAAATAGGTAATCACATGAAACAAGAAACCCTTTTGCTCACCAAATCTTGATTTTTTTTTGGCGGGTTGTAAAGCGGTCCTAAGTGAGATGGTAGGCTAATATACCTTACTGAGGGGTTTTAACTCTTTCTCAGCAGAAAGTCTTCTCGACTGTTAGGAACTGCTTTAACAGTTGTTTCTAAAAGTCATCCTAAAACACCAGAGTGAAGCTAGGCAACAGCATGCTTTCCTGAAGACCAGCATGCTGCCTTCTACCTCCCTCCTCCAATAGCCACTTAATAACTGGTGTGCAGCAGAGATCACCTCTATCATGGACAGAATAGAAATCAGTTACTTCCTCTTTCCACAAAGGGAAAAAAATGATACTTGGCGGAAAAGAGATCCCTTTTAATCCAGTACCTCAGGGTATGATTTTCTGTTGCCTTACATGTACCAAAGTTTGAGTATTAAGACTTATACCCTAGAGTTAGAAGGTCCCTAGGATTAAAGTGGAGAAGGAAGCATTCTGCAGAGCATCCCCTTGAGCTTTCATACAGGAAAAGGGGTAGATTTAATGCTGCTCTGGGTGTGAAATGAGCAGCTTTTGTGCTCTAGTGCATGGCTTTCACTCACAGAACCCTCATGCTAACCACTGATTCTCTAAAGACCTCAGGGATGAAAGGAAGGAGGCTGCACGCGCTGCAGTTGGCCTGGTTCCTTCCCCAGGCTAAAACAAGGAGGTGAAAGGAGATAATTATGTCTTCCTACCCACACTGAGCATCTTTTAAGAGCTGGCACTTTCTAGACCTTACAAGTCTCTCAGCCCTAATCTGTGTCATGCTTAATCAAAGACAAGAAAAAGAAAAAGAAGAAGTTTGCAGATGTTTTTATTTGATCAACAATCTTGTGTTTTATTAGCTGTGAGGTTGGTCTCACGTTTCCTCAGATGTGTCATGTTAATTCCTGCCATACTAGATGTACAAATCATACTGTGTTGCTGGATCAGGCACAAAGCAAAGTGGCTGCCCTAATTATGTGTAATATCTACATGGTCTTCCAGACATTTAACAGACTGAGAGTTTCAGCAGTAGCGTTACACTGCCAAAACCATGGGGAAAACACATTCCAGGATGCTTTGGTTTCTTCTTTGAATCAGTGACATTTTCAGGGATAATAAAGGAAGCTGGAGTCCCCTTGAGTTTTAGCTTTATTTAACAGACTTCATTGGATGTTATAGCTTTCAAAACCGAAGTTATATGGATCAACTGAACAAAAAGCAGCAAACTTGTTGCAGAGAACTTGGTTTCTGCTTAGATGGCACTCCATGACAAAACCATGCAAATGGTCTTGCTGTAGTACTGTGCGCAGCTACATTATCATACAGTGCTGGGAGTTGAATGTGCCATAGGAAACCTAGCTGTTGGGCCCCCTCTCAGACAATTCAGCTAGTTGTGCGCTCCCAGAAGCACTTGGATGTCCAGTGGTAACTAGTCATGAGTAACAGGGCACCTGCTGCAACCGAGAATTCCCAACCTGCATCTTTCTGTCTTTCACATCATATTCCTGGGAGCAAAGCCATTTTACTTGTCCTCTATCCTGCTTCTTGGGCCTTGCTCAGCTTTAGACAGCCATAAAAAGGTTATTTGCACAGTAGACCTAATAAGCAATAATGGGTGTGGTTGTTTAGCCCTGGCTGGATGCCAGACACCCACTAAAGTCGTTCTATCACTCCCCTTCTCAGATGGGCAGGGAAGAAAATATATATTGAGATGCTTAGAAATCAAGATAAGGACAGGGAAAGATCATTCTGCAATCAGTGTCATGGGCAAAACTGGTTCAACACAGAATAAGAAAAGAAAACTCTCTAATTCATTACACTGCACTGCACACCCAGTGATACCAGAGTTGGGTGATGAGAAGGACCACCAGATCTTAAAGCACCTCCCCCCACCTCTCCCTTCTTAGCAGACTTCACTGTAGTCATGATTTCGCTCCCTTCTCCCCCCGCCCATTTTTGCACAGGGAGCAGCAGGGACTTGGGGGATGGGAGTTTCGCTCAGTTCCTCACGAATTGATTTCCTTCTTTTAGCTGAGGGGGACAGGGCACTCTTCACACCCTTTCCCTGCTCCAGCGTGTGGTCAACCCACAGAAGACAGTCATTCATGAACTCCTACAATGTGAGTCCTTTCTGTCCAGGCTTCAGCTCTTCCCCAGCTTCCCCAGTGTGGGTCACTGCTATGGGGTGCAGTCATAAATCATAGACTGTCTCTCAGTCTCTCAGACTGCTCCAGCCTGGTCCCCCGCAGAGTCTTAAGTCCTGCTCCCCCAGCAAACCTGCTCCAGCATGGGTCTTTCATCTCTGTGCCTCTGTCTCTCTCCAGGGGCTGCAAGTGCTGGCAGAGGTTTGCTCCAGTGCAGGTCACAATATCTCCTGTATGTCTCCCCCTGCTCCAGCGTGGGGCCTCTCCACAGGCTGCAGGTGGGGTCTGGGCCTTTTCCATGGGCTGTGGGGGGACACCTGCTCCACCATGTGTTTCTCCACGGGCTGCAGGGGCATTTTTTTTCCAGCACCTGAGGTGCCTCCTCCCCCCCTTCCCTGGCCTTGGTGTCTGCAGTTTCTTACATCTTCTCACTCCCTTCTCTGGGGGCAAAAAGCAGCTGCTTATGGGTTTTTCTCCTAAATGTGATTCCCAGAGGCCCTGTGACAGTCGCTGATGGGCTCGGCCTTGGTCAGCGGCAGGTCCAGCCTTGAGCTGACTGGTGTTTGCTCTGTGGGGCCTGCAGAGAGCTTCTGGCTGCTTCTTGCAGAAGCCGCCCTGAAGCCCCCCTCCTCCACCAAAAGCCAGCCATGCAAAACCACAACAGCTGGACGTAAATCAGTGCATCCCATATTTAAAGATACTAGAACTAGTTGTAAAGGCAGACAAAAACCCAATCCCAGCGGTATGTGTTTACAGAGCTAGTGAGCATATCCCTCAGCCCTACACAGTCCAATTTACTAAGTGGAGAGACCAACACTGTCCTTTTCAAGAGACTAAATCAAATGAATCAGCAGGTCAGGTCATTATGAGATAACAAAGTACATCTTGCAGCTGCAACTAGCAAAGAAGCAATGACTAAAACACAGCAGGAGTACATTCTTCTATGCAAAGTGGAATATCTCGATCTGATACTTTAGCTCCAGCAGAATCAATAGCAAAAGTCAAAATAAAAATAAATTAAAAGTAAAAAAAAAAAATCCAAATTCATTATTAGAGTTACTGCTCCACATTAGTAACATAGCTCTAGTTAGAAATGAGTTTCACAAGGTCACTCTTCCTTATAGTAGATTTGATAGAGTGACAAAGAAGTTACGACTTCTGAACAGGGACTAAATGGAGTCTCTACAGGCTGTGTGAGTCCACAGAGAAGTCTAAGCCACAAGCAGCACTTCACTTATGCCAGATTTTCTGCCCTTCCTGCTCCGAAGTAATTCCCAGCTGTGATTAAAGAGACTAGCAAAAGACCACACAAATTTAGCACACAATGTGCTGGATGAACTGTAGGAGATGTGTGTTTAAAGCCACCTGGTTCCAGATCAGCAGCAGTGTTTTAGCAGTGCTTCCCTTCTAAATCTCAATCCTCCTAGCCTTATGGAGAACAGAGCTGGCATGACAGAGAAAATCTTTTTTTAACACAACTTGAAAACTTTAGGGCTTTATATTTCATTATCAGGAAAAAAAAGGTGTGCAACATGCATATGTGCCTTTGATGTGTGTATGCTACAAGCATAAGGGTGTCTAAGTGTATGAGGGTGTAGAGAGAGACAAAAATGTAGTATTGGAAAAATGTTCATCTCTTAGCTGCAATTAATTGGAAAGGTTTGGCATTTTAATTAAGGAAGGGGGGGAAGGAAATTAAAATTAAAAATAGGAAAATAAATAGTGCTTGTCAAAAGTGTTCTGCAGAATCTGTCTAATTTTAATCCAGTTCCTTTGACTGACTCACAGACTTGAAGTCAAGCATGTGCTGAATAGGGATTTAAATCACTGCAATGTCAAAATCCTGATTGACGTCATTTGTGAGAGTTCCTTTACTTACATTGTCCAGAACTTGATATATTGCATTGATTCATTGTTCTTTGGCTGACTGTGTGACCCAGAGTTTGGCTGGGAAAATCATTACTGCTTCAAATATTTGCTTCTTCAAAATTTTCCTAACAGAGATAGTTTCTCTATTTCTTGTCTTTTTGAGCTTATACATAGCTGAAACCGCTTTCTTTTCTGTGTTGCTGTTGAGGGAGATTTAGCTAGTCTGTAATTCTGTTTAGTATAAGTTAATAATTACTTTTCTGGTAAGTCTCCAGCACTGATAGGACTAGGTCAAATGCCAGAATCCATTGCTAATGGAACAATTTTTAAATAGCTCAGAGTGGAATTCAGGTGCTAAACAAGAGCTTGGTCATACAGTCAACATATATGCTCTTAAATTAAACAGATCTGGTGAACAATCCCAGGAAGGATTCACTTGCCTGTACTGTTACTGTCTGGTCTATCTCATGTAAGCTGATGCCAAAGAACAGTCCTAGCCCTTTAATGTACTTATATACATTTGTGCAACCAAAAACTTCCTATATCAACCACTTATACTAGAATCCAGTACGGTTTTTAGGCTTAAAAGCAAGGACTAAACTTGTAAGTAAAGTTTGCATAAACTTGGGTTATATAAAGATTAAACAGTATGAAGATACATTAAGTGTAGTTTTGTTTGCTGATAGGACAGACCATAATGAATTACTTATGATTAGCTGTGCAAGATCTACCTAATCATGAATTACTGAGTAGCGAATAAAATTAAGTGTTTCTTTGAATCTCTTTAGCAGATAGAAGAACAAGTTAACAGTCAGGGGGCTATGCAGTGCTCAGAACTATTTAAGAGTGCCACTGGAGACTATGAAAGAATTTCAACAGTTATTGAAAAAATACCATGATTGAATTTTCAGCTCATAAAGCAAGCAGATGCAGATGGAAACAACCCACTACAAGAGATCATATGAAAGTATTATTTAATATTTATTCCAGTTCTCCTTTTCTTGTATTAGAAAAATTAAGTAAACATTGAATCGATAGTAGTGGACAAATGGAATGGGCAGTACAAAAATGCATGGCAGCCAGAATTAAGTTCTGCCACCTCTTGTCTCTACTGAAGCTCAGGAGCTTCATGTGAGGGTATTCTAGTGCTTCACCCATCACTAAAGCAGAGTCCTAAAAAGCTCTTAAGTGGATTTTCCATCAGCTCCATCTAAGGAACAGTTGCAATGATCTTTAAAGGATCTTCTTGTCTTCCATTTGCTTCTCTAGGGTAAAAAAAAAAAAAAGAAAAGAAAAGAAAAGGGGAAAAAAAAAGGCATGCATACACAAAGGCTAGAAGTTATCCAAGTGTCTTGTTACATTTCGTGCTTTGTTCTGCCAGGACAAAATTGTGATGTGCCCAAGGAGTTTTCCAAGCCAAGCAAAACCATAATACATGCATTACCACTTGTACAAGAGAACTGGTTCAGTACTCGTGTCTCTGAGGTCAGTGGATGATACAGCAGAGTAATACCCCTGGCGCTTTATGCAACAGTGTCTCAGCTAACTCAGGAATGATTCCAGCCAAAACCACATGTTCTACATTCTCAGCCAATGAAACATGGTAAGTGAGGCTGTAACACAGCAAAACTGCCATGCTGAAATAAAGACAGACATTGCCCAAGGACCTAGGATATAGAAATGAGAGCTCTTGACTCTTAAAACTGGTTTCTGACAATAGAGTATTAAAATACTTTTTTTTCCCCTTTTGAATTACTATAGGGATCTGAAAAATAAGAATCCACAAAGCATAACATTTAATCTTATGGGCCTGGGAAACATGCATTCATTTAAGAATAGCTACTTAAATCTATTTTATCCAAATGCCGTTATAACGTGACTTAAATATTAACTGAACTGCTAGAAAACAGACTTGTGAAGGAATTACTTAATAATTCTTCAGGAGTAATTCTTATTAGTTGACACCAAGAACCTAGAAGATGACAGTCAGGATGTAGAGATCTAAATTTCAGCCAAGGAACTTCTCTGAAGGTGATTTATTTTTGACAATATAGTGAAAAAAGCTGAGATGATGCAAAATAAAACTCAAGCCTAAATAACACAGTAGCAAGATTAATTTCTGAGGAGATTTCAGTGCTGGAAAGAAAAGTTCAAGATCATGGTAAGTATTCTAGGTGTAGTGAAAGGGAAAGAATGAAAGAGAAGAGTGAATGTTCTAGAGTTCTAGAACATTCTCTTACTTTGTGTAATAAGTTAATTTACTCACAAAATAGAGACTGCCATAAAAATCACGTACAGTGCCAAGTGTTTGACACTGGAGCGTGCCTGCGTTGTGTGAGGGTGGACAGCTTCTTAAATTCCCAATATCCTTTTCAATCTATTTCAGGAACTGATTGAGGAATTTATACAATTATCCTTCTTAGCATCTCCAGTAATATTTCACTTTTATGGTTTTGAAATTCTTCACAAGTGCTTACATAAACAGCTAAGCATGCACATATTTGGATGGAGGGAAAGAAAATTCTACCTTTCTTTCAAGAATTTTGTGGGAACAACATAAAGCAATGTCTGTAAGACTGGGACTCAAGCAATAAACATACAATGAGAGCACTATTTTCAGCCAATTCGTGTCACCAGCATTTACTCTACCTTGTTGAATCCCAGCTTACATGGCAGCCTCCTGCCCTCACACTGCCCCTGCAGCTCATAGCATAGAGAGGTGTTTGCTTAATGCCAGCAGGCTGTTGTGTACAAGAGACATGCATGTGAAGTTTCTTACAGGGTTTGTTGAAAGAGACAATCCCGGCAATGAAAAGACAATAGACCATCTCTACACTATAACAATAACTGTATGTGACTTCATCCTGAAAGCCATGAGGCAAGGGGATTTAAAATAAACTGCCTGCTATTTAACATGTGCTGACAAGTTTTATGTGTTATTAAAACATTTAACACAATTGCAAATGACTACTCATAATTAAGGACTGTTTTAGGTTCTCAACTATTACAGTGGAACTTTGTTGGTTAACTATAATATTTATTAAACTAATTTTACAGTTAAAAAAGTTAGAAATCCCCGCTCCCCAATTGTTATTTATATTATGCTAATAGTGAGTCATGCTGTCTAAAGCTATGAAAAAGTGAACACCACCTAACAGAAACTTTTCTTCAGGAGTGCTATAGTTGATCCAAAGCACACAGAGGTCAGCAGCAGCGTTACTGTGGCATTCAATTAAATTGTTTTTAAGTGCTTTTGTACTTATGCAGATCTTTATGTAGATTAAAATTACACATTGTTCTTTTTATGCAGTTCTACAAGTTTCATTCTCATAAGCACACACTTAATATGGTCCTTGCTTGCTTTCTGCAGAAACTCTTTGGCTGCTCTCCTTTGTAAACCTTAAAGAATTTGGATTCCTTGTGCACTAGACATAAAAAGATTTCCTTCCTATACTCCTCCAAGAACGGTTTTATTAGCTATTCCTTGTATTTACTCTGAGGCCTACTTGGCCTGTTAGGTTTTTTAATTAATTATGGGTTACTGTTTCTCACTCTCTGTGCCCTCTGCCCCAAAGGGGATGAGTCTCGGTTAAGATTCTATTCTAGCACATAGCTTCTCCTTTTTGAGCTTCTCATAATTGAAGTGTCTTTGGCTACCACAGTGCAGAATGATGAACAGATACAACGTCAAGTGACTTAAACTTCCCATAATCCTCCCTATTATTGATTTCTGCCACATATTTGCATTTCCATTAATTTCAGCTGAGAAAAATGCAAATTACTGGTTCAAAAATGAACTCCTTGTAGCTTTACCAAGATTAAATGTGTCAGAGCAAAAACAGAGATAAAAACTTAATTACAGTTAAAATTATGAAAATATTATTTATCCTATTTCTTTGCATAGTGTGTTAATTATTGATTTAACTAAATTAGTTTACTAATAGTTGAATAAAGCAAAATATTTTTCTATCACATACTGAACAAATTTAAGATGAGCTTTGCTTAGGTCTAAGCATTTTGACTGTATACCAAAAAATACATATATTTTACAGAGAAAATATTTATTTCACTTGGCATTACATCAATAACCACTAATATATACTCTGTCTAATTCCTAAGGTGTTTGTAACACAAAAAGTCACTTGATAAAGCAAGCAGCAACTTACTATTAAATCTAACTAGTAGAAAAAAAGAAAAAGGGACATGTTATATACATAAACTTCTCGGTAATCTCTAATAAAGAATTCCTCTTTTTCTTCCACTTACTGAGTTATATTGACTCAATCATTCTGTATTTTAAAACCACACTTCAGTATTTTTATACCATCAGTTAAACATTTTTAACTCCTGGAATTCTAGAGTATTCAAATCCATCAAAAGAGTTCCATACATAAATAGCTCTGATTAGTCCTAGTATCACTTACTGGGATATCACACGAAACAAGTTAAAGTTTCAGTCATCCAGTTGATTATGTACTTAGGCTCCATCTGGAATCAAGGATTAAACTTTAGGATCAAACAAATAAGTGGTGAATCTACCTTAGAAGTGCATGAACAATGTGGGAAGGAGCACCAGCTTGTGTTATGGTTTTTTAACCATTCCAACTTATTTACCACATGAGAATTCCTCTTGGTAAGATACTTGCATTCCTCTTTCACCCTGAGAGATCAACTTGTCCCTTTGTGATACATATGAGCTTCCCAGTAAAAGACGCCAATCTCTTCCACAGAGACACTGGGATTACTTGGAGAAATGCCAAAGGTTATGAATTGATCAGAAAGGGAGAAAGAAGTTTGGGAGAGTTCCTCTGCAGAGAAACAGGGACATTTATGTAGTGTTTCCCCAGACAATAAATAAAACTCCCTATCTTTGACAGAATTATGACCCCAAATTTGGAATTAGATCTGTCTGTTACCAAGATCTAAATATGAAATTTAAACATATGGTTGATATAAGCATGGTCTTCCAAGGATTCCCTTAATCTGAAGATTACAGCAAAAATAGTTGGTTTACTCCCATACTCAGGTGTAAAAAGAGACCTGAGTCATTCTGTTTATCCTGCTTAATGTTAGTGTATTAATCAAGGGGGATTTTTTTTAAGACCAAGATGCCAGTGACCTTCAGATGCAAATCCCCAGTCTATAGGGTGTGCAATTTTCATGGAGTTTTTTCCTAATCAGGGGACAGAGAGCATACTGCCTCTCCACTGCAGTACCACTGGGAACATACTGAATGGCACAGAGTCGGGAAAAGAGCTATTTGGAGTTTGTTGCAACATCCCAAGGTTAATTGGGATTATTGCTTGCTCAAATGGAAGAATTTGGAATATATCACTGAATTAGGATCAATCTGAAACTAAAAGTGCTATGTCCTTCACACACTTGAAAAGCTCTCTATTGGTTTAAGGAACAATACCTGCCTGTTCAAACATAGCAAGGTTTCTGGTATTAAAGGCTTTTTGTAGGAAGTTTTTACTTTGTTTTGAGCAATGCATCATCAATGTCAACTACATTCATTACAATTTACATTTTGTTAACACTGTGGCAAATTAGGTCTCATTTTAGAACTGAATGTTCTTAACAGTTATTTAATTTCAGATTGCTTGTTCCTCATGTGCATCCTAACTTGGTTCCACAAACTTATCCAAATATTAAGCACAAGTATTCCTTGGTGCTGGGAAGAGAACTTTCATTTATTCATAGGGAAAATCACACATGTTCATAGTACTGCTCTAGCACTACAGGATGTGAGTATAAAAATAATTAAGTCATACCTAGTTCTGTGTAAGTTTGCCATCTCAAGGAACTAGGTACCCATCTTGCACAAAGAATTTAACCATTTATCTGCTTATTGTGAGTTCTAGCCTTCAGAAACAAAATTTCAGGTAGTCAAGAAAGGAACAGAAAGAAAATATGAGAGAAAAGAATTTACAGGTCAATGGCTTTCAAATGAGGGAGCTATATAATGTTTATATGGATTTCAAGTGAAAATCTCAGAAGAAAATGACATCTTGGGAATCTATCCCAGAGACTCTTCAATTCCCCACCTCTCACCGATGTCATGGTAAAAAACATTCAGAGTAACCACATGGGAAATTTCTTACTGGCACCTACAGACAGGGATGACTTGTCATCCATCCTTCTACAATAGTCCTATTCAAGAATTGTATTAAACTTTCATGGAAAATGCCTTCTATAAGGACAAATGGAAAGAAGATGGCTCCCACGTCTCTTGTAAGTCTTTGATTCAGTCTGTCTAATTTGCACAAGGCTTATTTACTTGATAAAGAAAATTTAACTTCTCTGAATTAATTACCAATCCTTCACAGATGCCGACAGAGGATCTGGGACCTCTGCTTTTACACAAGTTTTGATACATAATTGATCCAGGACTTGATCCAGGAACTGATTCATTCTTCGTTAGGGGAAACAGCCCCTATGATCTGTATACCCATGTCCATTACAAACATACTCTAAACCTTTCCTACTCCCATGCTGCTTTCACCCAAGCACCTTTTTTTACAGGATTGCTTACCTTTTCCCCTCCACTTCTTTTCCCTTTACTTTTTTCTCTGTTCAGCAGAATGCCCTGTGCTCTATCGTCATTTCAGTTGCGGATAAGACCTCATTGTTTTCCACTCAGACACGAAACTGCTTTCCGAAAACAGTTTTGCAGTCTCTTCCAGGCTAGTTTAGTATTAAAATTGCCCTTACTCACTGTCTTCATGTGGTTTTTTTTCTCCTATAGAAATGACTATTGCTGGGTCTCAGGAGAGTGCAGTTGTGCCGCAGCACCTTTTTCAGCTTGCGTCACTAGAACATCATAGTCTGGAACCGGTTTTCCATCTTGCGGTTCATCCATTTTATTCCCTCTGCATTCTCAGCAAGGAGAGGTTTTTTTCCCCTTTCTTAACTGTGGGGCTTAAGGGATCACAATATTACAGTTGTTTGTGGCTTGGCTTTCTCCCTCCCTTTCTCTCATCTTACAATGCTGCTCTCCCACCAGTTCAAACTTCTAAGGTAGTTAGTTCTCCCAAGTTATGAAGCCAAGAAAAAAAAATTTGCTTTCTCCTACTTTCTGTTCTCATTTAAAGCTATAGTATGTGAAGTGCCATTGTTGCATCTGGTAATTAAAGCCATGCAACTATATACTAATTACCTTTGATATCTGTACGCACAACAAAATTGAAAGGATCATGGAAGGAATAACTGCTTAAATCAGTACAGGCTGAGGGATGACCTGCTGGAGAAGAGCTCTGTGGAGAAGGACCTGGGGGTCCTGGATGATGACAGGTTGGATATAAGCCAGAAGTGTGCCCTGAGGGCTGAGAGAGCCAATGGGATCCTGGGGTGCATCAGGAGTGTGGCCAGCAGGTCGAAGGAGGTGATCCTCCCCCTCTACTCTGCCCTGGTCAGGTCCCACCTGGAGTATTGTGTCCAGTTCTGGGCTCCCTGGTGTAAAAAAGACAGGGATGTCCTGGGAAGAGTCCAGAGGAAGGCCACGAAGATGTTTAAGGGCCTGGAACATCTATCCTATGAGGAAAGGCTGAGGGAGCTGGGGCTGTTCAGCCTAGAGAAAAGAAGACTGAGGGGGGCCCTAATTAATGTTCATAAATATCTTAGGAATGGGATGCAGGGGGAATTGGTCTGCCCCTTTTCAGTGGTCTGTGGGGACAGGACAAGGGGCAATGGCTGTAAGCTGGAGCACAGGAAGTTCCACACCAACATGCGGAGGAACTTTTTCACAGTGAGGTTACAGAGCCCTGGCACAGGCTGCCCAGGGAGGTGGTGGAGTCTCCTTCCCTGGAGATATTCAAGACCCATCTGGACGCCTGTCTGTGCAGTGTGAGCTGGGGAGCTGCTTTGGTGGGGGGTTGGACCCGATGATCTCTTGAGGTCCCTTCCAATCCCTATGATTCTGTGATTGCCCTGGTCCAGCTTATGCAGTAAGATCTAATGTGTTAAGTTTGTGGCAGTGACATTTCTTCCACTCGCTGAAGTCAAGTTTATCTCCTATGCTGGGACTGAATTTGGACTTTTGTCAGCTGCATCATCTATATTGGGCATTCCCCATGTAAGTTGGTAGTAGGAAGATAAATTTAAGTTCTGAAGTTCTTAAAAATGTATCAATCTGTACATCATATCTTCTTTATTACATATGGATTGCATTTTTATGTTTTGATATTTTCACAAGACCTTGTTTAAAGACATTTTCCACCAACTACTAATCTAGAAGCAATCCCTGTGCCAGGAAACTCCTCCCCAGCTATACTGGTTTTAGTATAAGTCATGTTTAGTATAAATCATGTTAGTTCATAAATCATGACAGAATATGTTCCATAAAGATAACAAAGATAGTGCAAGTTTCATGTGTGCCTACTCCTTAGTGAAGAGTTAATTTTAAAATACAGTCATACCCCTTTCCTAAAACACTAACCATAATGCTTCTGGAAAATCTAGTTTTGACTTGCTAAAATGAAGAGATACCTAGCTTCACACAGCTCCTGGAGATAATACTGCCTAGAACTAATACAGCCTCAGCTGTTTTGGCAGCAGTTCAGCCTGATTAGAAATACTCCTGGGAGAACAGCATTAGGTGAACATCAAGCCCATGGAAATCAAATGCAAACACTAACTGTAATACACAGCAGATGTCAAAGATTTTTCAATGTAATGATAAATTACTAACTCTGGAATTGCTTTTATACAGCTTGAAAGCCTAAGTATTGCCAACCTATTACTGTAAATGGCCAGGAGTTCTTCTAGTATCCTGATGTTACTTTATTTTCCTCAATGATTGACAAAGACTACTGTGCTAGAACAGCAACACTACTTTATGGTGAAGGATATGCTCAGTTCATTACAGTGTTCTAAATACTAAATACTCTCTATCTTATGGTGGATAATAATCTTGTTAGCAAGACATGTTCTCTACATTTTTCTGAAGTATAGTGTCTGCTTAGTTGCACTGCTAAGAATTTAAAATAAGGACTTTAGAATGCCACCCACAAAGTGGACCCTTGACTAGGCTTCATCCTTGGAAACACATACATTCATGGAGTTTCTTTATGGCACTAAATCTCTTTCAACAAGAAGTACCATTTCTCCTTTGGCTCTAACAACTCTTGGATCATATCTTTAAAGATAATCAATTACAAAAAAAGGGAGTCTGTGATCGTGAATAATCACAAGAATAAGGACTGCAGCAGGGGAACCACAACATGTCCAGCTGTTCATCCAGCAAGGAAGACTCTGTTCCTTCACAGGGAAGGAAAACACATGCACACCTCCTTGATGAATTGTAGGACATTGTTGTCATTTCTTCCAGGAACAAGATGCAGAGGGCACAGTGACTGCTACACCACAAGTAAATATGAAAACAGTGATTGTCTCATCACCAAAGCTTCTAGGTTTTGGCTTGTAATGCTTGCACTCTGAAATGCTCTTAAAATCTCTTCATTCCATTTTCACTCTGATGCATCAAATGATGCCTAGAAAATGGTTGACTTTTTTTTTTCAGCCCAAAGATTGTTTCTTAAATTCAGATGAGCCATGAGTTACAATAAATTTAGGAACAAAAGATAAGAACACACATTATAAAAGACACATTATAAAGGAAAGGCATTTTTCCTATTATAATTCATAATCCTTGTTTATAAATCAAGTTGTCAAGGTTAGAGTAAGATATTCTCTCCTGCAGAACAGGAAATATTTCAACAGACCTAAATACTAAGCTGCATATAGTCTTTTCAAAATGTTTTATCAGATGCACAAAAACTGTGAAGAAGTTTCAGAACTATTTCTGTTGGGGCATTTTAAAAGGCAGGACAAACCCAGCATTTTCTGTCACTATTTTGACTTCCCATACTTGCAATATATGCTGCTATCAAAATGGGAATAAAATACCTTTCTTCCCAATAACCCAAAATCTCTTATACCTTTGAAATACATGTTTTCCACCACTACTCGACTTATTTAAGAAATGGCAGTTCGATATTGCCAGTAGTAACTCAAAGATTATTTCATGGGATTTAAAGTTTCTAAACCATTCGTCAAAATTTGGAACTGAAATGGATAATGGGACTGTTAATCATCACTCAGTAACCCACATTGTACCACATGCTCCCACTGTTTCTCAGACTGTACTACACAAGCCCTTTATACTGGCATAATCTGGTACTTCTCCCAAAATAAACCAAACTGGTCCTTCCATCACCTATTCTTTTCAAGCTGCATGCCACCTATTCAACTTCACTATAGCACCAGGGTTTGAACATCAGCGGAAACACAGATTAGAGAGTTGATTCACATGAAAAGTCACCTTTAATTTTTACTCAGCAGGGATGAACACAGGAAAATAGGCAGAGGATGGGACTTCCTTAAGTAGTACCACTGGTTTATACCAGACTAAAATGTTCACAAATTTAGCGTATCTATTCTCTATTCTGAGAAATATTTTTGAACTCGGTACTAGTTAAACTACAGCTGTGAGTTTTACTTTCTCTAAAAGTCCCTTTATGTATGGCAGCAGAGCAGCTCTGGAGCAAGCAACTAAAGCATTTGTGGTATCTCCGTCCCTGAAGGGTCTCTGGACTTGGCCAAACTAAGCCATGGCTGACTTAATGTCAACACCAGTCTTCTCGGAGCACTAAGTTTGACTAAAAACCTTCAGAGGTCCACCTGCATTCCCATGACCTGTGATCTGAGGTACTGAAATAAAGCTGGTAAGTACTCAGTTAATCAAAACAAATACATTATCTCATTCCCCGTGTAGACTGACAGTCTTAGCTTTTACCTCTGAAATCCACTCAACCTTGTCAACCCAGGTTTTCAAAGCACTCATTATAGTAAAAGGGAAAGTAATTTATGAAGATATAAAAGCATCAAAAATTATATTATTTCAAATCATATTGCCTTTTCCTAATACTTGAAGGGTTGGAGGGCATTCTACATGGCCTTGCATTATCACCAACTTCCTTTTCCCTGGTTATCAGTTAGCTTCCTCCTTGTGGAAGCCCAGTCCTATAAATGTTCTTGGGAAAAAGGACCCTGAACATCTCACTGGAAGAAGCCTGGCAGAATATAACTTCCATAGTGAAATGATGACCCAGCTGCATAACGAACACGTGGTACATGAATATGCA
Organism: Laterallus jamaicensis coturniculus; assembly: GCA_022605575.1. Classification (NCBI taxonomy): domain Eukaryota; kingdom Metazoa; phylum Chordata; class Aves; order Gruiformes; family Rallidae; genus Laterallus; species Laterallus jamaicensis. The sequence continues at coordinate 7,644,870 of JAKCOX010000024.1, read as the reverse complement.
GGATGCATTCAAATTCCACAAGGATCCATAAGGATCTCTGGAACTCTGTGATCCCTGGGGTCCCTTCCAACTCATGCCATTCTATGATTCTTACCGAACTGCACGATTCAGCCCATACAGCTCAGAGCCATCCAGAAACCAGACTGTCCCCAAACCATATGTCCTGGAGCTGAGTGCTCCTCACCCCACCAGGCCCCTTTATGCTGAGAATGATGTAACTGCAATGGAATATCCTCTTTGGCCAGTTTGGGTCACTTGTCCTGGCTGTGTCCCCTCCCAGCTTCCTGGGTGCCCTCACCTTCTCACTAGCAGGGCAGCATGAAAAGCTGAAAAGCCCCTGACTGCTTGGGAACAGATAAAACATCAGTGTGTTGTCAGCACTGCTGTCTTCCCAACTCCCAAAGCCATACACAGCATTCCACAGCTGCTAGAGAGAAAATTAACTCTATCTTAGCCAAAACCAGAACATTACAGTTTCAGATGATGCCACTCTAGTGAACCTCCTTTCACTCTGTAATTAAGGAAGTATTGGATTACATCTAATTTAAAATACAAGTGAGGATTATGGCTGAGAGACAGAAAAGTGACACTTACTGAGATGTTCTGGATGTCCAGGAGGTTTACAGAAGTTTCTTTTCCAGGTTGTACGGAGACCTACACAAGTGTCTATAAACTATTTAACTCTTTGGCCAAGACACAAGCTTTACCCAGGTGGCAAGGCTATAATGAATTATCCATTAAGGCCAACGAAATTATGTTCACTAATCTGTGCATTTGCTCAATAAATATTAAATTATACATCTCTCTAGATACCACTTACACCCTGTGGCTGCACAGGTTATGAATAGAAATTCACCTTAAATTTTTAGCTTCCAGATACACTGTTTTTTCTCTCATAATAAACTAGTACCTGGATATATCCAAAGTACAATTTATTAATGGCATGAGCAGAAAAAATATGAAGTATATGTTGCAGAGCTGTGTCAAAAAGATTTAAAGTACTTCTTTGCAAACCGTAGATTAATATGCTTAAAAGTTTCAAAACAGTTATTTTCTTATCAATAGTCACTGTTGGAAAAAACAGAGCTGCCACATTACAGGAGCTGATACTATTTTTTATCTTTAAGTTTAGAACGTTTATATCACCTTTTAAAGAATAAATCATAAAAACCAGTTGATTAAAATGATATCAACTAAATTGCTAAGCTGAAGAATACCAAAATTTGTGGTAAAATCTGTTATAAAGTGACACTGTGGGTGAGAAACAAACTTTAAGTGCAATAGAAGTAGAATGTTTGCAGCAGCAACAAAACCAACAGAACCAGTTATTGCTTTCACAAAAACCTGAAGAGCTCCTGATTAGACAACAGTCCTCGTTATTATTTTCCTGCTATTTTAAGAAGTATAGAAAATCTGCTAACGAAAAAGTCAGACCTGCCCAACTGAAAGATTGCAGTAGAAATTGCAATAGATTAAAATGTCTTATAGGCATCACAGAGACATGGTGGGACGGATCCTGTGGCTGAAGTGTTGGAATGGAAGGATACAGACTCTTTAGGAAGGACTCTTCAGAATAGACAGATAGGAGCAGCCTCACATTCACAATCCCTGGTCCTCACAGGGGACCACTCCAGTATCTAATAGAGGGACAACACAACAGTGCACAAGAAATCCACGAAGTTCCTGGAATGCATTGATGATAACTTCCTCTTCAAAGTGATAGATGAGCCAATGATAAGAGGTGCCATGCTGGACCTTATTGTCACCAACAAGTAGGGGTTGCTAGGGAATATGAAAGTCAGTGTCAGCCTTGGCTGTAGTGACCATTAAATTTTGTGATTCAAGATCCTCAGGGCAGCAAGAACTGCAAGACCACTACTGTGGACTTCAGGAGAGCAGACTCTGGCCTCTTCGTGGATCTGATTGGCAAAGAACCATGGGAAAAAGTTCTGGACAGAACAGGGGCCCTAGAAAGCTGGTTTATATTCAGGGATCACCTCCTCCAAGCTCAGGAGTGATGCATCCCAACCAAGAGGAAGTCACACAAAAACACCAGGAAGCCTGCATGGATGAACAAGGAGATACTGGGCAAACTCAAACACAAAAAGGAAACCTACAGAGGGTGGAAGTAAGGGTATGTAGCCTGGGAGGGATACAGAGAAACTGTCCAAGCAGCAAGGGGTCAAGTTAGGAAAGTTAAAGCCCTGATAGAATTAAATCTGGCTGGGAACATCAAGGGCAACAAGTTTTTACAGTGATAAAAGGAAGATCAGGGAACAAGTGATCCTGCTCCAGAATGAAACAGGAGACCGAGTTACCCAGAATACAGAGAAGGTTGAAATAATGTCATTTTGGCCTCTTCATCAGCATGGGCTCTGGTCACACTGCCCAGGATACAGAAGGCAAAGCTAGGGACTCAGAGAATGAACTGCCCACAGCAGCAGAAGATCAGGTTTGAGACCATCTAAGGCACCTGAAAGTGCACAAGCCTATGGGACCTGATGAAATGTATCCACAGGTCCTGAGTGGCTAAGCTACTACACATCATATTTGCGAAGTTGTGGCTGTCCAGTGACTTTCCCACTGACTGGAAAAGGGGAAACGTAGCCCCATTTCTAAAAAGGGAACAAAGGAAGACCTTTATCTTCCAAAGTTCTGTCTCACCTCTGTGCCAGGCAAGATTATGAAGCAGATTCTCCTGGAAAATGTGCTCATGCATATGGAAAATAAGAAGGTGATTGGTGACAGCCAACATAGCTCCACTAAGGGCAAGTCATGCCTGAACAAATTTGGTGGCTGCCTATGATGCGGTTGCAGCATTGGTTGATAAGGCAGGAATAACTCATGTCATCCACCTGGACTTGTGCAAAGCGTTTTGTACTGTGCAGCACAATATCATTGTCTCTAAATTGGAGACACATGGGTCTGATGGATGGAGTAGAAAAGGAATTGTCTGGACAGTTGCACTCAAAGAGTTCTGGTCAATGGCTCAATGTTCATGTCAACCACTGATGCATGCTGGGGTCAGTACTGAGACCAGAACTATTTAACATATTTGTCAGCTACATGGACAGTGGGATTGAGCACACCTTCAGCAAGTTTGCCAATTAAACCAAGCTGTGTGGTGTAGTGCACATGTCAGAGGGAAGATAGGCCATCCAGAGGGACCTGGACAAGCTGGAGACAAGGGACATGCAAACAGCATGAAATTCAGCAAGGCCAAATGCAAGGTCCCTGCACTATGGTCAGCGCAATTCCAAGCTCAACTACAGGCTGGATACAGCTTTGAGAAGAAAGGATTGGGGGTGTAGCTGCTGTAAAAGCTCAAAATGAGCCAGTAATGTTCATTGCATCAAAAGAAGCATGACCAGCAGGTCAAGGAAGGTGATTCTGCCCCTCTACTCTGCTTCTGTGATACCCCATCTAGAACATTGCATCCAGCTTTGCAAACCCCAGTACGACACCTTGAGCTGTTGGAATGAGTCCAGAGGAGGACCACAGAGATGACAAAATGGCTGGAGCATCTGTTCCGTGAGGACAAGTGGAGAGAGTTGGGCTTGTTCAACCTCAAGAAGAGAAGGTTTCCTTGCAGTACCTACAGGGCACCTACAGGAAAGCTGGGGAGTGACTGTTTACAGGGACATGGAGTGATAGGACAAGGACAATGGCTTTAAGATGAATGAGTAGATTTAGAGTAAACATTACGAAGGAAAACTACTGTAATGGTGGTGAGGCCCTGGCACAGGCTGCCCAGAGAAGCTGTGGCTGCCCCCTCTGTGGCAGTGTTCAAGAATAGGTTGGATGTGGCTTTGGGCAACCTGGTCTAGGTGGAGGGTGTCCCTGGCCATGGCAGGGGATTAGGACTAGATGGTTTTCAAGGTCCCTTCCAATCCAAACCACTCTGTGGTTCTGTGATTCTATGAAGTAACAGATGCTTGTAACACTGAAATATGAATGCAGAATCACAGAATTTAAGGGGTTGGAAGGCACCTTGAAAAGTCCACCAGGACCCCCAGGTCCCTTTCCCTTATGCTGCTCTCCCACAGCTCAGTCCTCAACCCATGCTGGTATATGGCATTGTCATGCCCCAGATCCAAGATCCTACACTTGCCCTTGTTATATTTCATTAAATGTCTCCCCGCCCAACTCTCCAGCCTGTCCAGATCTCACTGGATAGCAATACAACCCTCTGGTGTTTCAACCACTCCTCCCAGTTTTGAGTCATAAGCTAACTTGCTGACGGTGCATGGGAGGTCCCCTGAGCAGTGGAATCAATATACCCCATTTCCTTCAGATCTGTGTTTTGGTTTAGTATACATTCCACTGCAGTCCTCCCTACCTTCCATAGGTTAATAACCATGTATTTCTATAAGACTGAGTTCTGTTAAAGCCTGGTCCATCACCAATGAAACAACATGTTGATCACACATGAAGGTGAGCGAATTATTTCCTCAGCCAGGTAGGTTTCTGCAGTAACACTACTGAGGAACTGCATATGGTAATATGTCAATATAGGAGCAGCCATAATTAGAATGGCCTGTTGTGAGTCACTACAAATAATTGCTGACCAAAAATACTAGAACAAATCTTTTTTAAAATGCAAAAAGTCATTAAATTTTTTTTTTTAAAACTGCACACCTTTTCTAACCTTGTTAAATATTGCTTGGCACTATTAATGGGAATGCTTCCTCCTCATCATTCTCCCAGCCTACATACACCATTCCCAAATACCACTGTAAGAGGTTTTATGGTCAGGTTAATACCTCTGCAAAGTCCGATGACAAAAACCAGGAGATTCATGAATTTATGGTACAGGAAGTATCTTGATTGCTAGAGCTGCTAACAAATGCATGTTCCAGATATATTTTGTCTCTGGCCTTTCCTCAAATACTCCAAAGAAAAACTCAGATAGCTCCCTGACTTTTCAAGGATTTTACATAAAATACATTTCATAGAGACAGGACATTCCTCTGTTAAAGTCACAGGGAGGTCTTCTGCTGACTCCACTGGAACACCATCAAACTGCATTTTTAAAAATGAGACTATGTATTTGAAAAAAAAAGAAAATCTAGCTTGCCTAACTTATCATCAGTCCTAAATAATTATCTGATTTTAAATGATCCTGCTTGTCCTGAATTTATCCCGAAAGAACAGTGGTATTATAAATCTCTGGGAAAACAGATGCCAAAATAAAGAGCTTCTGCACTGATCATCTGTGGGAGTCAATGTATGTAGCTTGCTAAATGGATACTTCTTATCTTTCAGTACTTCTGAGTTTTTTCTCGCACCTCACATCTGGATTTTATAGCATTACTGTTTTAGGCATTTGCAGTAAGATCTATCTTGGAATACACTGGCTAGAAAATACTATCAGCTGAATAGTTTTGCCCTAACAGTATGGAATAGCTGTTACACATGACAGCATAAACCCTCTTCCATGTATCCACAGGATCTGAAAAGATGATCTTTCCCGGGAGAGGTGGAGAAACAGATAGTAGCAGAAGTTGGAAAGCACAGGCTGATCCAGGGATTAAAAGCAAGGTTGGAAGAAAGGTACAAAACCTGTGTTTATACTGAGAAAGTAGTGCTATGCAGGCAGAACTGAAATACCTCCTCAGGAGCTAACTCCAGTACTGGAAGGAGCAAACTGCCCTAATGCAGTGCTCTTCAAGGCAATGTTCCAATTCATACCAAGCTGGTAGTCATGGTCATTGCTCCCCATTGAGACCATAGTCTGACAAGGCTAGTAGTGGAAAGATAGCTGTAGGAAAGGAGAAAGGAGGGAGACCATCAGACTCCATATGTCAGAGTCATTTCCTGAAAAATAAGCATTGAATTCCGTGGGTCACATCTTCAGCAGCTCTAAGCTGGCACAGAGCCACTGAAATCTCAGAGCTATGCAAAATGCTAGCAGCTGGGACATGATCACAGAATAAATCCAGTGCTGAGCAGTTTGTTCTGAATGTGCTTCCCTGCACATTAGGCACTAGACTCTCCTTTCTTAATTGCAACAATTGCCTGGGTACCTGCCAAGCTGTGTTGTATCAGTATGTTCCTTAGGCAAAGATGTCCCCTTTCAGAAAACATTGTCCTAAGGGTAATAAATAAATAAAGACAGCCAAAATTCACAGATGTTCAGCCCAGTAAAAAGTGGGAGAATGTTATCTTTAAAAAGGCATCTATGGATTTTTAGTAGGAGCTCACTCATAGGTGATAAAAACCAATTGTACAGTTAAAAAGACTATCAGGATCTGTTTAGAAAAGGGAGCGAAGACTTATTCCCAGAAAACCAAGGTTGATGAAGCTACAAGGTAAAATAAATTGTTGATTCTCAGCCAGCCACATCACCTGACAGTGCAAGCAGCAAAGCAGATGGTAAATGGGATTCTAAAGAGCATATCATAATGAACAAATATTTACTGTGTAGCACACACAAAGAACATCTAACCTATACTATCCATGCTGTAACAGGAGTACCTTTGGTCTAATATGGTTCTTAGACTTTTTGTATCCAAGTGATGTGAGCAGAGACACGTGCCAAGTTTATGCATACTCTACAAACCCATCCAAGAGAGGGCTGAACCACAGGACAATCTTGCTAAAAATACCTACATATTAAAAAAAAAAATAATTATCATATAGTCATAATAAAAATCCTCTGATGGTACTACCAAAACACTTCAAGATATTTAGACTGCATTTTAAAAAGTTATTATAGCTTCTGTACAGAAATTATCTGTCTTGAAAACAGGGCACTAACTGGGGTAAGGAACTGCATTGTGCTGGGTGGTCATTTGAGGTTTATACAATTTTCCAGACTTCCATTGCACTGAACTCTCAGCTCCACACTACCACAGTTATGTGGTTATCACCATCAGTGCTACTTAATTCAGGATGGGCATGTTGGTGTGAATTGTTGTCATACCTAAGGCTTCAACATAGATACTTCCACCCCCTCACCGCAAGAAGGCCTGAATAACAATTGGTGAAACTTCAGAGCCTAAGCTTATTAACCTCTGGACATCCAAAAATCCTTGTCAAGATGTGAATTGCAGCAAATTTTTAATTCTGTATGTAAACATTTAAGAAAAACTTTACACAAGTCTTCAGAAGAAACTTGCATACAGGTTGAGCAGCTGAAAGACACTGACACAGTACAGACAGAACCTGAGAGAGAGGCATGCAGAACAATACATTAAGAAGCTGAAGGCGGGACATTCAATCCTCCACACTAAAATGAGTCATTCTAGAAAATGCAACAGCAAAATCTGCAGATGACACAACAGAGTTGACGATTATCCAGATTAAATGCTGCGAGATTTACAAAGTAGGGGAATGGGGAGCAACAATTAAAATTCAGGACTGTGCAAAGATGGCCTAATCATAACAGTTTCTGGTTCTCAGTGTTGTTCACCGATGATCACTTAGGTAAGAATGCTGGTCAGGGTGTGGTCAGAAGGCAAACGAAAAGCAAAGTTGTTCAAAGAAATGCTCTAAAGTCCTTGCAGAAAGTCACACTGCACTCTCCCCTGCAAGACACTGTTCAATTCTTTTTACCTTCTTTCAAATATCTTTTTAATAAATAAGAGCTGTAGGAGAGAAGGAGAAAGTTCAGCAAAGCTTCATTCTTTTAGTTTCATCGCTACTGTGTGGGCCAGATGACAGCTTTCTCTGGGCAAGGGCTGGTATTCACCTGCACAGCTCAGAACACCTTTGCACACCTAAATAATGCTGGCAGTGGCTCGTCATTCCAGATCACAGTAGATTGTTCCCTTTAATTGTTTAACTTTTTCCTGCTAGCCCCATTCCTCTGACTCTGCAAACTTCACCTCTTTGCCGTGTCACTCCTCCTTCATCAATACAAAATGTGCTCCACAGACAGCATGGTGTCCATAAATGCAGGCCACTTGAATTATAAGATGGCTCTAGCTTGGTAATTTAAACAAATACAGTGAATTTCCAAGGGTTCTGCAAATTCTGACATTTACTTAAAATCACAAAACCAAAAATACTCACAAAATATTCCACTTCCTTCCAATCTGTAACACACAAAAAACGCTTTCTGTACTGAAATTTGTCCACTCCTCTTAAACGGTAAATTGATCAGTAAAGTAAAAGCTGGTTTTCACATATTTCCTGCATAGCTATAAAAATGTAGCAGGTATTTCTACACCTGTTGTCTAGCTGTTCATGAAAATGCTGAAAAAAGTTTAGGCAGATAGTTTCCCAAGCGAAGGCATGGGTGCAAGGTTTTTCTTCTCTACCATCATCACCTCCCAAAGAAGACAAAAGAATTTTCCAACTGGGGACATACAAGCAGGGCAGGCTCCTTCCTTTCTTTCTTTCTTCTTCATAATCTCATCCTTGAAAGCTGTTAAAAGCCCAACATAGTTAGTGAGGTCCTCTCACAGAACCTTTAACACCGTGTGGAATCATACTGCAGTAATATTTCTACAGTGAAAACAAGAGTGGGAAGGTTTAACAAAATCACAATAGAAATTGACAAATAAAAGTAAACAAAGCCAGGCTTGCTGAGGCTATTCATGCCACCCCTACACAGCAAGCACGCTTTTCATTCCTGATCAGCAAAGTCCCGGGAGACAAATCAAGTTTCAAAGATGTCAGCTGGTGACAGACCTCCAGGAACATCAATACTGGAAGCATCAATGGAACAAACAGCAGACTTCCCTGCTCTTTGACATTCACAATGGGTTTGCTTTCTGATGCTTGAAACTGGCTTCCTGAGATAAGCTTTATGTGACTACCTCTTTTGGCTCTGCTCAGCAGTGGAACAATGTCACCGGTGTCCAGTCAGATGAACTGTGTTTTACAGAAGTTGTATATGGTGACGACACAGCATGGAACAATCAGAAACCCAGACAGCATGATCTGTGAAAAAAAAAAAAGGTTGAGTACGTTTACCCAAAGGAAAAGAGTGAAGTTGAAATTGAAATGCAAACTACAGATAATCCATTAATGGAAAAAAGAGAGGCTACACAGGCAAAGGAGCCATTGCTTGAAGTTCCTGGAGCAGTGATAAGGTTTCAGTAACAGGAAAGCCTGCAAACTTTCAGGCAAATTTTCTAACAGTAAGGTTAAATCAGGAGGATGTCTCACTGCTAACCAAACTTTGCCCTCTTTGCTGTGACTGACCCTCTGATACTAAACTGCAAGAACTCAAGGCCACTTTTCACAGTTGAAGCATTTGAGAAAGATGTGACAATTAGAGATGTGGATTCATTCAGCAACTGTCTGAGAAGCCAGAGGTTCACGTGGCAATCAACAGAGCATAGAATGCAGCTTAAATAAATAAATAAATAAATAAATGCTCTTGCTTCATTCAAGTTCCTTTCAAAACGTCAGTAGAGAAGCAGTATACTAAATACATGATCTGCAAAGTATTGTCATAAAACAAAATTGGCTAATACACAAAAATAAAATATCAGAAATAAGTGCTCAGTTTTCTTTATTGAAAAAGTAGGTTGATCAGTATAAGATCAAGCTGTTTGTTTCTTTTTAAGTTAAACTGAAATAAAACTGGCACAAAGGCTGAGCAGTAAGGAAGGAAAACTGCAGGTGTTTCAAAGTTATTTATGGTGGTCAAGTTCAGACAGGACTGTGAGAAGTTTACAAGAGAAACCAAAGTAATCACCAAAATGGCAAATGAAACTTGATGCTAGTACATACAAAATAACCCACATTGGACAGAAGAAAAAAGGAAAAGCATCCTTTCATCATCCTAAATTAACTGTGTGAACTTGGGAAAATAGTCTGGTATCACTGTAGAAAACTCATTAAAGACCTCAGCTCAATGCTGAGCTGTGGTAAAAAAGCAGACATGATGTTTTGAAGGATAAGAAATAGGATGGTGAATAATACAGAAAGTATTGTAATGCCACGATATAAATCAGCAGCGGAGTCTCATCTGGAATGCTGTATGTGCTTCTGGTTACCCAGTCTCTAAAAGGGTACTGCAGAGGTAGGCAGGATTCAGAGAAAAACAATGCAAATTATCAAAGGGCAGGAAAGTTCTTATACAAAAATCCATAGGGATGAAAGAAAAACAAATACTCAACTTCTGAGAGGGACAGACCATTGATGACAAAAGTGCTCTATGAGTAAGTATGGAGAACGCAAATAAAAAGTTTTCCTTCTCCCTGCCTCATGACACAAGAACAAGGTCATTAATTGACATGAAAACATTACAAATGAAAAAAAGGAGGTAATTCACACCTAGCACATAATTAATCTGTATAAAGCATAAATGTGATTGCAGCCAGGTAGCTACACTCATTTTCTTTGTTTTGAAGCAATGTCAAACAAACAAACAACATAAAGAGAACAGAGTGCTAACATTTGGATTAACAGTAAACCAATTAGGGATAAAGAGTAAACCAGACCTAGAAGGCAGATTACCATGTGTTTTACAAGCAATTTCTTGTACTTCCTCATCTACCCAGCAATAGCCATGTTTAACTGCAGCTTGCTCAACTAAACCAACCACAACAATCATCTTATTTGAGCACCTCCCATGAGTCTGTGAGACAAAGGACTATGTTCACTGTTCATCAGCAATGGAGATGCTACGACAGTTGCTGTTAGGAAATGGCACACCACCACAGGAAGGAAACAGTGAAAAGCAGTTTATAAGAGATTATCAAAACTCATTAAATCAAAGTTTAATTTAAGAATGACAGGATTACTAAACTAAAACTGCTGACAGTGGAAGGAACAAGGATGCCCTGAACACAACTAGAAACATGGGGAAAAAAGTAGTCTTTCTAATGCAAAGATGTGAATATGCAACTGGCAGGGGTCAGGCTTAGGTAAGGAAGCTCATTCTAGGCCTCTCACCATATTAACTAACATATCTAAAGGTGTAAACAGTAAATTGTGCTTTGTTTAAGGTCAACTATTTCAGTGCTGGCACAGGCCTCCGAAAAGGCATATTTGCAAGTTTTAAAACTGTGTTAATTGGCTAGAAACAAGTGGGAGAAGCAACTCAGTGCAGAAAGTGACTCCCAGAGTGACTAGTTTGAGGTTATACAAAGGTAATTACAACAATATCTTGCATTTCAAAGTGTGAAGCCAGGAAACAAAACGAGGAGTCTTAGGGACAACTTTTAGGGACAGTAACAGCACTTTTAGGTCACACTGATATTCAAATGAACTCCTAATTGCTAATCCCCTCCAGTACTGAAAGGGGCCTACAGGAAAGATAGAGAGGGACTGCTTACAAGGGCGTGGAGTGATCAGGGAATGACAGACTGGTTTGGGTTGGAAGGGATCACAAATATCATCTAGTTCCAACCTTGCTGCCATGGGTAGGGACACCTTCCACTAGACCATGCTGCCCAAAGCCCCTTCCATCCTAGCCTTAAGCACTTCCAAGGATGGTGCTTCCACATCTTCCCTGAGCATCCTGTTCCATAGTAAAGAATTTCTTCCTAACATCCAATCTGTTTCAGCTTGAAGTCATTGCCCCTTGTCCCATCACTGTACTCCTGGATGAACAGTCCCTCTTCAGCTTTCCTGTAGGATACGTTTAAGTACTGGAAGGCTGCAATTAGGTCTCCGCAGACCCTTCTCTTCTCCAGGCTCAACAAGCCCAACTCTCTCAGCCTGTCTTCATAGGAGAGATGCTCCAACTACCTGATCATCCTCATGAACCTCCTCTGGACTTACTCTAACATTTCCATGTCTTTCTTGTACTGGAGACCCCAGAACTGGACACAGTAGTCCAGGTGGGGTGTCACAAGACCAGAGCAGAGGGGCAGAATCACCTCCTTCAACCTGCTGGCCAGGCTGTCCTTGATGCAGCCCAGGACACAGCTGGCCACCTGAGCTGCTAGCGCACACTGCCAGCTCCTGTTGAGCTTGTAATCGATCAGCACCCCTAAATCCTCCTCTTCAGGGCTTTTCTCAGTCCATTCTCTGCCCAGCCTGTAGTTGTGCTTAGGATTGCACCTACCTACATGCAGGACCTTGCACTTGGCCATCTTGACCAATTCTCACAGGCCCATCTCTCCAGCCTGTCAAGGCCCCTCTGGATGGCATCCCTTCCTTCCAGCATGTCAACCTCACCACACAGTTGGTGTCATCGGAGGATGCATTCAATCATACTGTCCATGTCACTGACAAAGATGTTGAACAGCATCAGTCCCAGGAACATTACTTGTCACAGACCTTCATGTAGACACTGAGTCACTGAGCCCAACTCTTTGAGTGTGATCATCCAGCCAGTTCCTTATCCATCAAGTGGCCCATCCTTTGAATCCATGTCTCTCCAGCTAAGAGACAAGAATGTCATGTGACAAGGGGTAATGGCTTTAAGGGGAGACTAGATTCAGATATTTAGAAAAAATTCTGTGGGCACAGGCTGCCCAGAGATGCTGGCAGTGTTCAAGGCCAGGCTGTATGGGGCTCTGGGCAACCTGGTCTGGTGGAGGGTATCCCAGTCTATGGCAGGGGGGTGAGGTCTCTTCCAACCCAAACTATTCTGTGAGTCTGTAATCATGTATGAAGTTTTGCAAATCTCCTCTTCATAGAACCAAGATTTCTTGGTTATATTTATGTGTGTTTGCTTGTTTACACATGTGCATATATATATATGTGCAAAGTAAACATGTACATATATATAAAAAATAAAAATATATCTATATTGGCAAAGTACATGTGGCCAGGACACTGAGGGCAACTAGCAATGAACTGAGGTTCATTGCCTTGATCTCAAGTGCCTTAAACTGCAGAAAAAGGGAGGCACAACCTAGAAATGAATGTTGGGCAGCACCAACCAAATCCTGACCAGGAATTGCATGGGACCTGGGCATCTGGCCTAGGCCAAGGCACAGTCATGGTTGTTCTGGCAATGCAGCAGCAGAGAAGACACAGCCCTTGCGCTGGACAGATGGCCTAGTACTGGTTACTTGGGCAAAGCATCTCCTGGCCCCCTGTCCCTGATTTCCAGTATCTGACCTGGGGTTTTCTTAACTTTTGGTTGTATATTTTCTTTGCAACAGAGGGAAAATAAAATAATATATATTATTATTATTAATTATAATCAAAATCTCCAGTGAATATATATTTTTCTCTGTTGCAGAACCCCCTTTTTTCCTCCCTCTGATGCACGTAGTTGATAGAAAATGAAATGCACATGATATTCAGGTTACATGAGAACCAGTGTTTGGCAACAACATAAAAACCATATATGGACAAGGCAGACTGCCACCTTCTACTGCGTAAGGACTTATGACAACATCATACTGCGGGATTTGCATGACTAAAATTAGGCATAACATGTTCTCCATGAAAGAAGGGCAAGGCAGTCTATAAGCAGTAGCCAGAGGCAGCTTCAGACATGTCAATTCAGCTGGGTAAAGAATGTGCCAATCTCACTGCTGGAATAGTTTCCACATTTAATATACAGAACGAGTCATTAAAAATGAGGGGGAGTAACATGAAAGGGTGATGTATACTGCACTCAGGATGCTACCACAGCATGCCATATATGCCAGATAATAATGTGCATTAGAAAATCCATTTACACTTTCACTGCTGACAAGTACAGCTACTGCAAATTAGCCTTTCCACCTCAACCTCAACTTCTGTTTCAACATAAATTCCTGTCCCTAATGAATCAATGGGTAATTTGCCATAAAAGTTAGTAGGAACAATGTTTACTTGTTCAGGATTCTGCATCTGTGTACATCTCACTAATCCAGACATAAGGTACTTACTATATATTTTACTTGTTTAACCTCTCCACATTATCATCTCAAATACTTTGCATTATTTTCTATTGCTAAGGCTGGAAAATATTTAAACCTCCCCAAATTTTAATCAGACTGAAAAAAAGCTGTGTATCTGTTTAAGAGGCAGAGCTCCAGCCTATGAGATCATCTCATTTGGAGTTCCAATCCTCCTTTGAGCTTTGTGCAAGTGGATCCCCCTTAAAGTGAACAAGGTGAGGCATGAGCAGCACCAGTCAACTCAGTTACTGGAGGTCTGTGTGGCATGAAATAAAAAATTTGCTCAGTGGCATGACAACCACACTCTGATGGTTCAGAGCCTAATCCTGCTCCATGAACACCAATGCAAACCTTAACACTGGCTACCTCTGTACAAGATTTGACCCTAGATTACAGGAGACGTCCCACTGCCTTCTTGAAAACGGTAAGTATTGTCAATTCATAAATCATAACATCATAAACGATTCAAACAGATTATTTCCAAAACTATATGAAAGAGGAGAAGTGGAGAAGAAGAGGCTGAGGGGAAACCTTATTGCTGCCCACAAACACCTGAAAGGAGGCTGTAGTGAGATGGGTGTTGGTCTCTTTGCCCCAGGGACAGGTGATAGGATGAAGGGGAATGGGCTCAAGCTGTGCCAGGGCAGGTTCAGATTAGACATCAGGAAAAAGCTCTTCACCGAAAGGGTTGTTGGGCATTGGAACAGGCTGCCCAGGGAGGGGGTTGAGTCACTGACCTGGATGTATTCAAAAGATGGGTAGAAGAGGTGCTTAGGGATATGGTTTAGTAGAGGACAGGTATGGTTGGACTCAGGGATGTCAAAGATCTTTTCCAACCTTGTGATTCTGTGCTAATAATATCCCATGCCAGATGGACTGTATAGTTTGCTCTTCCATAAACACATTGTATATATTCATTTTTGAGACTGATTAATATTGATACGCAGGAGCTACACACCAAGATCAGACAATAAATTAGATCTACACTCAGCCAGGGAAAAGCAAAAACGATCATTCAGAAACCTATTCCAGTTTTTATGCCCTTTGAATGAATATTGTTATACATGTATACACACACACACACACACACACACATATATATAGTGTTATATCTATACAATGAATAATGTGTTACAGATGTAAAGGATCTGTGTGAACATACTGTACAAACTCTGACACACAAACTCCTGACATGAGCAGGAGAGCACAACCAAGCTGCACAGAATAAATTTTACCTTATATAATATTCCCCTCAGTGTGGGTCAGTTTAATTTTGCCAGAAATTAGTGCAAAAATATCCACTCTGAACCAACTCCAACCCGTTTGGCTATTGCAAAAACTCATCCAATTCAACATTTCCTGAGACCGAATAGTCCCATTGATGACAATAGTAATATCCACACATCATACTGTACTGTTCATTATAGGGAATTCTATGACTCAGTTTGGTCTGCACTTTTTATTACACATAACCATAAATCTTACTCATAGAAATACAACTGCATGAGCTTTAATTTCCTAAACAGGAAAAAAAAAAGTGCTTATTTTATTGCAGTTAGTATGTAAAAGGCCACAGGAAATCTACCCACTCCAAGATGACTCTACACATTTTCAGACTGTAAAGAGATATTTTTAATTAATTTCCTCTGTGAGATTCTGTTATTTTGGGAACAGTAAGTGCTGATATTCAAAAGCAATCCATTCTGGGTGAAAAATCCATGGTTCTTTAACAATCCATAGGTCTTTAACAATCCATGTTGTCAACAAGGCCCTAGTGCACTTCCTAAAATGTAGAATTATAGAAATTAAAGGCCAGGTTAGATGGGGCCCTGGGCGACCTTGTGTAGATCCAGGCCTGAGGTTGGTGGCCCTGTCTGTGGCAGAGGGGTTGGAACTCTATGGTTCTCAGGGTGCCTTCCAACCCTTGCCATTCTATGATTTTACAATTGTGTTACCTAATGTTTCAGTGTACAAATGAAAGTGGGCAAGGGATGGAGGGGATATTCATAGAATCATAGAATGCTTTGGGCAGGAAGGGACCTCAAAGATCATCTAGTTCTAACCTCCCTGCCATGGGCAGACATATTTGGACATATTTCTGGGGCTTTAACCTAGAAGAACCTGGAAGTGCTAACTTCAAGATAATAAACAACTCAAGAGGCTTCAAGGATGCAAACGCCATCTGTGTTTGTTAAATCAAAGCCTAGAAATGCAAACTGTCATTTGTTTTGTTCAAAATAAATATTTGTTCCATTTTTCTTTTATAGCAAACAGCAAACTTGACTGAGTCAAGTGCAAAGTTTGTATACCTGATGCTTGTACTGGTCTTACTCGGCAATCTTCTTTCCGTCATTCTCCAAAATGAAACATCAATGAAACAAAGCTAATAAAAGGCAGCTGTACTAGTAAGTGGAACCATTAAAATACATTCATACTATTTAAGTGAAACTAACTCATTTATTGCATTCATCTCTTTTTGTATGGGGATCCTCAGTCCAAGCCACTAAAAGAGAAAAATAAAATTAAAACAACTTAGATGTGAAGTGAAACAATAACCTACTAATACCACTTTGTTCCAAAATAGTACATTAAAAAAACAAAACAACCAAAAAAACTAGCTGTCCAATTTTACACCTCTGGAATTGTTAATAAAGTTACAGCCACAAAAGTAATTTACCCACTACAGCAGATTAGTGATCAGTACCCTAATCATAACTGAGCCTATCACAGGCAATCAAGGAAATGAACCATTATTTAAGATAGAGGTGAATGCCAGTTGTTTGGGTTTTTTTTCTAAAACAACAAAAAATGCTTCTATGAAGCATTTTCCATATCAATCATGTGCTAGAATGACTTACAAACCAGAGAAGTACATATCAAGAATGTTGCCATGCAGTTTAAAGAAGATGAAATACATCTCTGGAATGTTCAGGTCCAGAGCCAGACTAAAGTGTTATCCTTATGTTCCACTTAAGCCTTTGTGCTGATCCATAGTAACATTCATTCTGAAGAAGAATCTTAAGATGGTTTTCTTCTAAGTGGGAATCCTTTTCCAAGAGGATGCTGATGTTGAAATACTGGTCTCACTACACTCAACAGCTGTAGCTGCTGTTGAATTCAGTAAAAACAGGCTTCCAAACAATGTTTGGTTAAGGTATTTCTACCTATCACCTGAAATAAAAAGACAGTACAAACAATGGCTGCTAACACACTGCAGGTAAACAAGAATGTAAAAATTTTGAAAACTAAGACTTTGAGAATGTAGTTGTAGCTTCACAGATGTAACGCAGGCAGAAAATAACCACTAAGCTACAAATGTTCTTGCATCTTAAGATGAAAATGTCAGTTGCTGGAACAACTGTCTTACTTTTCAATGACCACACTTAGAAATGTGAGGCACCAAATGATAATAGACTCTGGGATTTAATGAACTTACCTTCTTAAAAGGTACAGAATAAAGTGTTTTCTGCTATCAGAGAGACAGATAAGAAAATTCCTTCTTTCTTCCACAGAACACACATATTGGTCCTATTTGAATCAAGACTATTGCATATGCAGGAAGCAATTCAGCCTAAATGGCAATGGTAACCTGCCCAAAAATTTATACCAGCTGATATTGAAGAAGAGGAACAAGAATTGTGTATTTGTAGATAAGGTGCTGAACACGTGATTTTTGCAGGGCCCAGCCATATGTTTGGACAAGAAAGATTTGAATCGGTATTACCACATGCAGGACAGACATTAAGAATGTTTCTTTTGATATTGAGATAATACTTTAGTGAGATGTGTTTAATAACAGAGGACACTGGAAACAAAAACTAAGAACAAATTGTCCCTCTGAACCTTGGCAGAGTCTTCACAGTGTTGTATTACTACAATTAGCTTAACCTCACGGACTCATTTTCCATTATTTCATTTTATTACCCAGTGCTTCAATGAAGTTTCTTTGTTCTTTCTTACGGTGAAAATTGGAAGCTCACTAGTAGCTGTCTTCAGGTCAAAAGCATGCTTCTTTAAGACTCTTTTTTCTTTCCTTTCATTTCTCCACAATGAGCAGTTGAAAACGAGAGCCAAAGCACACACAGAGATTTTACCTCCATGGTAAAAAAACATCTTGGCCAGAAGATACGTCCATATAAAATGCCTCCCAGCCCATTCCCCTTTAATTCCCTGGAACAGACTTGCAAGCTAAAACTGAAACTCAGTCCCAGCCACTGATTAATGAGTAATATCTTTATAGTATTTACAGCATAAAAAAGCCACAATTTCTTGTAAAAGAATACCATATAATGCTTTTTAATTCACAATGACTGAGGCACTGTCAGCTTCCTACAAGTATCAGGAAAGTATTTTTTCCGTTGAAAAAAAAAGACCGATGTTTGCAAACTGCTCTTGTAAAAAACACAGTGCAGAAAACAAGCCCACAACTTTCCCTTGTATTTTCATCATGTATCTTGCAGTCTTCCAAAAGCTGCTCAGGAAACGCTAAAAGACAATATACTCAGCTGGGAAATTAAACTAATTTCAGGGGGAAAGCAATAAGAAACACTGAGACTAAAGGAAAAAGGGGAGTTACACATACCTGAACTAACTTAGTGCATCGTTTGTCCTATTACATACAAAGACAGTAATACTTACTGAAGGCACAGGATTCAACATCAATACTTTAAAGACACAGACTATGGGCTCACTATGAAGTTTGACAGCAGTTTTCCAGCTGTTCATTTCATGGTGTTATCCACATGGGTAGCAGTCTGCAGAATCCAATCATTCTCCACAGCTTCACTGGAAGGAAACCAACGAACAAAAATATGTATACATCAGAAACTATGCAAAATAACCTGGTACATATATTTTTGCAATTCCTCTGATACACCTTTTGAGATTTGATATTCCAGGTAATGTAAGACTCCTCAAAAGTTAAACTCTTCCCTTCAAAAAACAAACAAACAAACAAAAAGGCTTCTTCTACTTAATACTACCCAATAATACCATTTTTCTAGGAAAAAAAATCTTTGTAAACAGACTAAATTTGTCATATTTCAGATGAAAGAGCAGAATTTGGGGTTTTGAAGCCTGAGGATTCATAAATATCATAGAAAGAAGAAAACTTTATTTTTGAATTTCCTATTTCCATCATCTCTCTATAACTTATGATTTTTGTAAGAGTTCGCAGACTGTTAATAAAGGTTAAAAAATCAACATCACACCTTCAAGATTTCTTATAAGTGGTCATTGTGGCTTAGTGAAAACCAAGTTATATACTGGACACAGTTCATTACATGAATATATCCAGTAAACATCGATGTGGCTGACTGCTGCAAGACCCACTGTTTACATGGTTATAGCTGCATTCTATGCTACTTTCATGCCACTCCAGTGTGTATCTCACATTTTGAAATCTATTCCCACCAGTCAGTCTAGCAACACAAAAAACAAATCACTTCTGTCTCCCTGAGCTTATAGAGTATGTCTTTCCTGGATTTGCACCATGGTAACTCCTGGTGCTACCAAACAGACTCACAGCATGGTCCCTAGTTTCCTCGCTCTTTGCAGAGAGACAAAGATCAAGAAATCCCCAAGAAATGTAAAAGCACGGTCTATTTGAGTAAATCAGCATGATGGAGGCTGAGAAAATACAGAAAACATGCTACGTAAGGCCTTGTTAATACCAGGGACATACTGGTAGCTTTGCCAGAAGACAAAGTACTAAATTTAGGCTTTCAGGCTGTAGTCTCTACCCCTTAGTGAGGGACTTCACCCTTTCTGACAATTCTCCAGAAGTTTCTAGGGGCTATCAAACATTCAAGGTTTTGGTATGACCTCTCAAATCATGTATCTGAAACCTATTTTTATTCCTGGGTCTCAGAATTGCTATTTTAGGTAGATGTGCTCTTTCCCAGTTGCATTAGTCCCAACTCACATGCTCAAAAAGATGTAGCCCCTGAAAGAGCTGGCACGCTTATATGGCAACACCCATTGTGAGCCTCCAAAGTCCCTTGTTGTTGTCTCTCTTGCTGACATACGCTCAATATTATGCAATTAAAATGACTACCCCACCTTAGTCGATTTGTTTGCTTTCACTTCTGTTCCAGGATGTTGTCCATTGCCCTGATTACAGACAAGTAGCATACTTGATCTGATAACTGTACTGGATTCCAAAAGAAAGACTTTACCAAAAAAATACAATTCCTGAGTATTTAGAACTGTATGTTCTTCCGTTCTGTTGGGAGTGCCCGTGTCACAATTTTAATGTCAGAAATTAACTCGCTGCACACACAGAATCTTAGCAATCCATCTTTCTCATCTGTTCATCTTGTTCAGGAAGGTTTTACTTTGTAAAAAAAAAAAAAAGAAAAAAAAGAAAAACAGGATTTTTTTTCAAACAAAAGTTACCATAAGCAACAGAAACATAGAAAATATCTACATTACCAAGCAGTATGGCAACAGTAGCAGATCTGTATTTGTAAATCTGGAAATGGAAAGACAAACAAAAAGCACTGTATATTTTTTTCTGATTTATGGCATCCAGGAGAATGGAGATCCAGGCCATCAGAGACACCAGAGACCTGAGCAAACCCAAGAGGAGTCAGCGTTCACAGTAGCCTCAGACAAGTGAAGATAATTTGAACCAGATACAAAAGGGAAAAGCACAAGAACATGAGAGAAGGCAAGAGAAGGCATTACTCAGATGCAAAAGGATAGAGAAGCATGCAGAAGACCTATAATTACCAAGGAAATAGTGACATGGGTAGCCCTCTGACTCAATAGAGAAAGAGGGAAATGCTGGTCTTAAAAGAGAAATATTCTTGGAAAGCAAAACTGAGGCTACCTAACAGAGCAGCAATTTCAAAATCTGTCTTTCATTGCATCACTGAAAAGCCATACTGAAAAAAGCAATGAATTTCCTCTCAGATACTTCTAAAGTCTGTCATTCTCAGCTATATACCACACAAAGTAGATTATCACTGTCATCGATCCCTACAGTACAGATCAACAAGTATAGATCAGAAAAGATCTGCAAAGATCTGCATAGAGTCATTACTTGGGTGAAAATCTCCATACTGGTAATTTTTTTTGTTATCTAATCTCTGTGAAGACAAAGGTCTGCCTTTCAACTAACTACAGCTGAAAGGCTTATCTGTGAAAATCAACTAGGCAGAAGTTTCTGAAATGCAGATTTCAGCAGGACATCAAGTAAATTCTTTGTTAAACTTCTCTTAAATGGCAAGTTATTTTTAGCAAAAAGAAAGCATCCAGCCATCATGGCAAAGGCTTAGGAAGAAGTTGGATATCAAATAGGAAGAGTGACTTGATAAACCAAAGAACAAGGCTGACAGTATGCACTCCAGCTGAGAAGACAAATCCTACTAGAGTTTAAAAACCAGAGGCAGTATCTTTCAGTTTGCTTTTTAAATGTAGTTCAATAAGGCTTAAGACTCACAAAAAAATCAGACACTTTAATAGCCCTCCAATCCTTAAAATATAATGTCCACGAGTAATCTGCTGAGTCTATTACACCTAGTGAAAATAGAGCTGGCCCGCTGTTCATTTCCCTAAACTGTTAATCTGTTGTCAGTGTAAATCTCTTGTGCAATATTTGAGCCTTCCAGTTACTGTAACAGCAATTTTAGCCTTCAGAAGGTTTCCCCTTCCTCTTAAAGACTGAAATTTGTTTTGCAATTCAGTTCATTTTATTTATAAATATTTAATTTTCATTTGCCTCCTCAGAATTCGTTCTGAGTGGATAGTAACATGAATTTATTATGAAGCGTATCTATCTTTCTGTACCTCATTAGTGCTCAAGAGTTCTGTTGCCTCTACCAACCACTCTGCTAAACAAACTTCTGGAAGCTGAATTCAAGCACATGGAGGAAATTAAGTGTAAATTTAGAATGCAGTTGTTCTTTTATGCCTCTCTACAATCTTCTTCAAAACCGCATGCCCCACTGTAGATCAGAAATGGCATTAAGACTGATGATCTGAAGACAGGGCACTTGATCCCTGCAGCCTATACAAATTGCATCAACATTTCCAGGAATAACCCAAAGTGGCAGTTTCAGGGGCAATAAACACACACACACAACATAAGAAAAAGGGTGGGGGGAAATGTCAGTCTTCAAAATGAAACAAGAAGCTCTGAGTCAGGGTTTTTAGTTGCTGTCCAACATTACTTTATACTAGCTGTTACCCAGTATTACTTTACATTAGGTTTACTCACTATTCATGTCTCCCTGAGACATGAACACAACTGAACAGACCAGAGAGTTCTAATAGAATTTGAGGCTGCTTGGAAAAAAAAAAAAAAAAAACCTGAATTGAAGAATAGAATGAAGAACACAGAAGAAGCATTAAGGTTAGCATAACATACATCTTGTCAGCAAAGGAAAAACTGACCAAGAGAAAACGGAACTTTGAGCCCATCAGCACAACTCATCGTAACAAAGGCTGATGAAGTTTTGAACAAACCTTCCGTTCAGCCCAGGTTTGAAAATATTCTGCTAACATAAATACCCTGAAAACACCACCCAGGAACAGCACAGCACGACTTCAATACGTTTTGACTTCAGTGCATCACTATAGTTTCACAGAAACAGGTCACAATTAATGGAATTTTATTTGTCATTTTAAAACACTTATGATGCAATTTTCTTGGCTGACTATCAAAAAACCCACTGACCTCTTCTCTGGTAGTGGGAAATTAGAGAAAAATTACTAATTTGGCAATTCCAAACATATCTGCATGCTTTTTTCCCCTAAGACCAGTATTACAAGTATTTCATTCTGTACCGGTTAAGTTCACAAAGGGAATCAGATTTTCTTATTAATACTAAATAATTTGGGAGCTGTGTAGTAAAAAAACCAAAGAAGCAGTTAACTCAGTTTTGAAGTATGATACCTGAAATCATTGCCATGCTAAACACATTGAGTCCAGTAACTGAGTACATCAGTCTGAACGAAAACCATACATTATACTTAGTATTGTTGCCTTAATGCAGCATGGAGAAAAAAAATTAAATAGTACTGAAAACATTTAACAAAAGTATTAAAATAATAAGTGCTCCTTACTCTGTACAAATAAAAGTCCTAGGTAATTTATCTAGGGGCTGAACAATAATGTATTATGCTCTTAAATCAGTAGGAAAGCATATAGTCAAAACCACCTCTACTGGCGCTCTTGAAATGTCATGATGATAAATTTTATTTAAAATGGACTGATATTAATATCTGTGTGTACTGCAGATAAAACAACTAGCATTCTGAAAAGTTCATGCTGGTGTACTAAAATAGATACTGCAGTTACCTCTATCACTAAAATCCCCATTAATCTGCCACGCTGTGATATTTCATATATCTAAACATGTTTCTGGTTACTAATATAATGGATTTTAGAATGGGTTTCATAGTTTATAAAAGATTAGATATTGCTGTAACACATTCTCTTCTTATTCTCAGACAAAACACTGCTTTGAACCACCGGTAAGATCCTACAGGAACAGACACACTTTTTCAAAACACTGTTCACTACAGATTCCTCTGGCATGTAAGTTCCTTGACTATGAACTCTCCAAAAACTGATGCCTACAACATCAGCTTTTGTAATAACAGTTTCTAGATAACAGACATTTACACAATCCATATATTTTACTACAGAAATTTCAGGGTTTATGTGGGGTTTTCTTAGCTACTGGGAGGGTTGTACCAAACACAGCAAGCTACCATAACCAGCCTAGCCTTCTTGACATTTTCTGGATTCTGGGCGGGAGGGTGGGGCAGGGCAGGGAGAAAAGGATAAAGAAAGGAAAGAAAAAAAGACAAGAAAAAAAAAAGTGTAAAAAAGTCTTTCACAGTAAAGTGCCAACTTTAACAGCCACCACAGTTTTTATGATTGAAGTCATCAGCATAGGTTCAGTACAACTAAAATCAGATCATAGCGCAAAACCACAATTAAGTTATGATTACAATTCCTTCTGAACCTTTCTGGAAATAAAAATCTATTATTTTCTTGATGATGGTAATTGTTACTAAAGAAATAGAATGAAGTCCTATAATCTGCATAGTTCTCAGACTTTGGAAAAGTTTAGATCACTGATAAAAATGTGACTGGTACATATAATTTCTACTATTTAAATCTTTGTATATTTGTATAAAATACTGCTTGAGCTATTAGGATCTCAAAAGGTGACTACTAATGACTATCTAATAAAATAATGAACAAAAACCAGGTTAATAATTCTGATAAAATAGATTAGGGAAAAAAAACCCAAACAACTAATTCCTGAAGGAAGCGAAAAGTGAGCAGAAAGAACATTGATACTATCGTTGTCTTGTATTAGTCAAGTTGGTTAATACAGTATGGGAAAGCACTCCAAAAGGAAAGTGATGAGTGCTAAAACACAAGCTACAGAAACTACCAGTAAGATAATTGGCTTTTAAAAGATATATGACATTGTGTATTTGAAGGAGCAAGTTTAGACACGGAATGTAGCAAAAAGGAATGGAGAGACTCTTGCAAGAATTAAGTGGCAACTTATATAGAAATGGGAAGCCATGAAAACAGGAGACACCAAGGAGGTTTGAGAGATGCACACAGAAAGTAAAAAAGCAGTGATAGCAGCACAAGAGATTGCAAGGGGGTTTTAAAATACCTGACATTCTCAGCATTGCCATGTATGGTTAGAGCTATGAAAGTAAACTGTATGTAGGATTTAGACACCTGATTTGGTACTAGTTCCGAAATTAGATACTCAGCAGCATCACTCCTACTTCACCCTGAATATCAGCATACTCAGCTGCTATTGCTCAAGATAGCTGACATCTACAGTACCATCTTAATTTTCATCAGTTTCACTTCTGTTCGTATCTATGGATAGTTCTACATTCCTCTGCTTCCCTCAGCTGTGACACCCTATTCAAGGACATCCTCAGAAAACCAGGCTGAAGACAGACTGTAAGACTAATAACAATTAGTCTTAGTGTTCCCTGAAGCTAGAGCTTAAAACCTATGCCTCTTGACTCTGAGATGTGCGAGCTAATCTGTAACCTGATCTTCTTTTGCACTTCAAATTAATATTTAATTATTCCATGCAAAGCAAAACACCTTCAAAAGGAAAGACTGCAACCATCCCACCTCAGAGTATTTTATATCCAGGATACTTTCCTGGAAGATAGGAGACGATGATTAGAGCTCCCTCGGGCAGAGGAAGGAACCAAACACAGGTCTGCTGCCTTCTAACTGCTGAGCTAGTGCATAGCACACGTTGGGAGTGGCAGACAAGGTACAGAACAGTACGAGTTTTGAACAAAAATGGCTATGTGCCTCATTTCAGCACAGGGCACTCCATCTGAAGTTCTGTTCAAGATCTCTCCCAGGCAGCTTGTTGGGATTTGCCATATAACTCTCCTTTTCAGAAGGGCTGCCGGAGCAGCTAACCTTAGTGGTGTTAATTCACTTACAGTGAGCAGCTACGAGCCGCAAAGCTCAGAGATGCACTAACTTGTGCTTTTCTTTGTGAGTGTGGTGCCCAGTGAGCTAGAGAAAAGATCAAGCGGCAAGGTGTCGCTGCCAGAGTGGGGCAATACGTTTATGATTTGGGTGGCAGCACAGTTCTTGGTGGATGCTAGACAATGGAGTTTAAAAGTGAGCAGCATGGAATGCCAGCACTTCGACAGAAAGTCACATGAAAATGTAGTGAAGTAAACCTTTTGGATATACAAACTGTGAATTTCAGAGGAGAAGAGGTGCACCTGCAAAACAAGCCTTCTCCAACTCCACCCCTCCACATGCCCCTGTTGTGTTCCTCTCTTCCACCATTTCCAGTCTCATCACCAAACCTCCCACAATTTTTATGCCACACCAGCCGTCTTCTTGAAAGCTGACATCGTTCCACAGCCTTACAGATAATATACATTCTCTCACCACATTAATAGAATTAACATGATTAATCACTAAAATAAAGCATTCTATGTGTATCTCTCTCCCTAAACACATATAAAATTATTTTGGGTTATTTGTAAAACCTAATTAGGTATACCTGGTTAGATTCTTGGCTGTGATATGAATCAGTACATTTCCAAGAATCTATCTGATTTACATCACATGAGTATCTTGCTTGTCTAATTAATATGCATCAGGGCATTATGCAGGAATGTTTTCCACATGGCATACATGTCCATAAACTTAGTGATACATCACACACATTCCTTCCAGATCTGAGATGTCAGAGACTGTGTCCCACAGCACTTCTACACTTGCACCTGTTCAGGTAGGTGTGGTGGAAACATTACTGCATTGAGTTCATTGCACATATACATGTGGGAAGAAATTGCAAACAAGGTGGCATAAACCTTTGAGATTTTCATAGACTATTACCATCCAACAAGAAACACTGCTCCTTGGCATTGTTCTTATTTTTCTTTCTTGTCAGCATGTCTAAAGGGGTCTGCCACAGCACAGAAATACCTGGTAGAAAACTTACTACATCCTCAGTTACCATTTTTCTGAGAACTGGTCAATCATATCCAGGATTAGACAACAGATCATGCCTGTGAAAGTCAGTTTAGCTAACACAGACACTTCATTTACCGTACTAAGCCAAAGTGAAGTCCTTCACATGGCATGATGGTAGCTTCAATCTTCTCTCCTTCTTCCTTCTCAGATTAGTTAAGGACCGCCGCCACTCTGCTTCTTAATATATCCTCAAGTTCTAAAATAATTCTTGCAGCTGAAACCAAACAAAAAACCACAACAAAACCACCTGTGAAGCACTGTAAAGTACTTAAGCTTTTTCATGCTGTACCTAGGAAAAACCGTGTAGAGTTCCCTGAAAGTGTTCAGACTTCAGCAATGAACAACCTTTCTAAAATTAATACTGGGCTCAGGAGCACCACGCAAGATATCACAAGCCTGTGTGATCACAGGTAATTACTCATACTCAGTGCGATTTGAGCTTTCATCACAATACCAAAACTGTTACAGCTGCATACAGTAGCTGTAGCAACTGAATGTTGTCAAGAATACTTATTATCCCAACGTCTCATCTGAAATGTGCATAAATGTAAAATTCAACTACAATTTAGTGGTATATGTACTGAAATTGTATTAAAAAGAGCAGCAACAAAGTACAAAAAGGAAGGTTTATCTTTTGAAAAGTTACGATTCCTGTTGACATGTGGAAGTTCAGGCTGTTGCAATCAAAAGGCGTGTTTGCTAGTCTAACATTTATAATTACACAAACATTCCCCCACCCTTGATGTCAAACATGCTGAATGCCTTTCTGACAGTGAGAGGCTTTCCAGCTGCTGAAGAGAACAGCATTGGGATTCAATTTGTATATTATTTAAAGCTATTATCTATCAAATTTTCTAAAGAAAACGGCATTCACTTCTGTTCCAGTCTGTGACTCTACCACAGCCAGATGCTATAATAATGGAAAGGATATATAAACAGCAGATGTACATATGAGGATTCACTTATAAACGGCTCAAAAGCATTACTAAGTGAATACATACCTTTAATAAATGTTGAACCGTTAATTATAGAATGCAGTGGTTGGGAGTTTACTTACGCCTATTTAAAGCACATTAATTGATAGCACATACATTCTTCACCCCTGACAAGCTTACCATCTCAATTCATCAGACATTAGCCCGTTGCAAACAGCATACCAGTGAAACAGTACAAAGTTCAAACTAAATACATTAAATCAATTATAAAATGGGTCTGTCTCCTCCAGACCAAGCTACTTCCACTTGGGAAGGCAGCAGAGTCAACTGAGATCACAAGGGATGGACAAGTAGCAATTCTGGCACTAACCCTTTGCATGACTTTGGAAAAGCTGTCCCAGGTTCCTCCACCTTCATTTGTCTATTCAGAGTTTAGACAACAGTGATCTTGGATTGGTCCTCAAGCCCAGAATCGTCCCATGTTAGTGAGATACCTAAACAAAGTTCCTGCCTTAAGAGATAAATTGCCCAGGCTTCTTGTATAATCGCCGGAGAGCATGACATAAATCTACTGATCCACATAAAAGCTTTTTTGTATTCCTTTGATGATGTAGAATATGGGTTTAAATATGGAATCAAAGTAATTGGTTCTACGTGTATTTCTCCAAAATAAAAAATTGAGATACAGCATTCATCCCTGATATAGTCTTTTTCCCAATGAATAGAAACCAATAATGTGTCATTTCTGAAAGCACATTCAGAACTAGAAAGGGGGTAGTGGGTGGTGAGAGGGGGGCTGTAACAGAGAGATTCAGCTAGATCTGACACACAGACCTACCTGATTTAAACATAAATTTAAAAAATTAAAAATAAAAAAAAAGTCCCATACAGCACAGGGGAAAAAAATCTGAGTGACAGTAATGTTATGGGAGCATTTTTTGTTTGCCTGTTTTTTTCCAGAGCGAATGATGCAGATTAAAATACACAGCACAGTACTACTTATATTAGGCTCATGACTAAGATGAATAATGAAATATCAGTTGCTGTTATTTACTATTCAGTTAGGTGGTTTATCAGTGGCTGAGTCAAAAACTTCACGAGTCACCAGCAAGATCTGCAGAGGCCCACAGCAGCCTCAAGTACAGCCCCAGTACATCCTGCCTTTTCTTTCCACCATCCCTGGACCAAACTATTTTTTGTACAAATCAGGTAATAGATTTGTATCCATGAGAAGCTGAAATACTGCTTTAAACAGAAACAAATTCTGAGTAACAGGGTTTCACTCAACTATGGCAACAAAATAGCTGCAGATCCACACATCCCTTCTGTTACCCTGCCAGATTCTGTGGCCACCACACTTCCTCTGCTCTCAGATCAGAAGAGTTGTGCTACACTGCAAGACTGACAGCCACCAAAGCTTACTGGCAGGGCTGCTCCCTGACGACTGATCTAAAATCAGAACTAGAAAGAGCACCCTCTTAGTCATCCCATGCTATCAGTACAGCAGACAGCAGATGCAGACAGGTACACAACAATACACAAGCATACACGCTCCTTAGCAGCAGCTGCTGTAGCAGGGAGTACAATAGCAGAAAGAAGGCTGGTAGTTGCACTACCCCCAGCAGATACACTTCCAACTTTGTACCAGGCTGTCAGTGGTGAGTCTCACCATATAGGTAAGATACCCTTGCCTTAAGAGTAAAGAGCTAAAATCATACACAATTGCATCACTCCAGATCTCAGAACTTTTGAGCAGCTACAAACAAGCTGAGTATTCTTCAAGTTTTTTTATGCAGTTGGTATTAAAGACGTTTCATGTTGCATCTACTTTACTAGCTGACAAATTAAAGCAGCTCTTAAGCAGAAGGCTGATAATACAACTGTTGTCAGCATAAGTAAACTGTAGTAATTCTTAACGGGCAAACGAAGCGGTTGGTAGAAGGGCAGAAGTGGGAGTACTGTTGAATTTGGCCACCTTTTCCAGTTCCAGCCTAAGAACATACCGCAGCCTAACAGCATGTTCCAGCATTTGTTAATCTGATGAGGTCAGTCTTGTTGCAGTTAATTTTTATTGTCCTATCTCAAATGAAAGGAAATGGGAATCATTAAGTTACCTTTCCTGATCATTCCTTCAACACACCTAGCTTCCTAGAGGATAAACTACCCTCTGCTGGAATAACAGAGAATTTACAGGCAAGGAAACAACATTTCCTCAGAAACTTCTTGCAAGCCTTTTTAAAAGCACTGCTCTGTGAATACAGTTTTTTGTTTGCAGCAGGCTTACTAAAGCTGGGGTATATTCCAGTGATTTTGCAGCCAGCGACCTCTTAGTGAAAGGAAACTGACTCACCTTAATACAGGAACCATTCTCACAAAATTAGCCTTTTTTTTTTAAAAAAAGAATTTTTTCTCAGACCCAAGTTTTGGGTTTACACATTGTATACAGCAGCTTCACGGTTTCAACTATTTTTCTTGGTCCTCCTAAGGTGATATAATTCACTCTGTGCAAGATTTGTTTACACACAGTAATTACAAAAACCTTCTTAATAATTGCTATGGCAAACATTTGTAAAAAGGAAACATCCTTCCCAAAGAGCCCAGCCTCTGCGTTTATCAGGAGAGCTCTTCCACTGGGCAAAGGAAGAGCCATTGCACGGCACTACTAGTTGTTGATCCAACCTGACAGCTGGAAGTGCTTTCAAGCCCAGCCCCATAGTGGGCAGGATGGTACAAGAAGAAACTTCTATTAAACTTTCAGCTGATCGTAACTCACATCGAGCCTGGGATCACATGCCCAAGGCAGCCTTCGTGCTGCAGAGGTAGAGCATGCAGCCTTTGCAAATACGACCCAGTGTTCTTTGCCCTTTCCAAAGATGGTCCTGGTACCTTCACTGAACAAAACAAATTTCCCTTCAAAATTACTGACTGTATTCTTGGAGGGCTTCACCAGGACAGAAACAGAACACATTCCGTACAGAGACAGCGTATTTTCCAGAGAAAATTCAGTTTATTTTACAAGGTGTTGGGAAAAAAACCAACAAAAAAACCCCAACAAACCAACCACAAAGCCAAGTATGACAACAAAGAAAGGAATGCTACAAAACCGTATCATGGGTTAAGTCACTTCCATGGCTGTTAATCTGGCTGCAAAAATCACAGGTCTGCTGATTTCATCACAGGTGCCTTTGGTACGCCGCTTTTAACACTTGATAAAAGTTTCAGCTTTGAAAAGGAAACGTGCAACTTCAGTTCTTTCTTCAAAGCTACAGAATATGGCTGTTTATCACACTCCCAGGTCCTGTTATCACACCTGCAGAAAAAAATAAGAATACAAAACAAACACCTACCACAGAATAAAGCCTAACATTTTGTTGAAGTCTCTGGCACACAGGTACCATCCCGGAGTTACAGTCAGGATCCTTGGAAAGAGTCTCAAGATCTCTCACAGAAAACAGGCTGGACAGCTAGCCTGGAATAGAGCCTTCCAGATAATGACTTCCTGTGCAATGCTGGCCTGCTTCTGCTTCTACTGCTGCCACCAATTACCATACCTCGTCACAACAAAACCAACCACCACACGCAGCCAACTGCAGAAAGCAAAAACAATATGAAAATCTTCCAATTGCTAATATTTACAAAGTATATTCTACAGGTCCCTGTAAAACCAATCAGGAGAGCAGTCCGATGAGGCTTGGTTCAGCTGAGGGAAAGTGGCACAGTTTGTGTCCAAGAAGAATTCATTTCATAGCACTTTTTTCTGCGTGGGCTCTGACTTAGCTACCTACTTGTAACTCATCAGGTAAGACCTGAAACAGGCAAAAATTATTTTAAGGGCTCTAAAATAAGAAAATGTGTTGACAGCTGTTTATTAGGGCTCTTCTATGAATTTCCCTTCTATGCAGTTGGCCTCTGGAAGGCAAGTAAGAACTGCCAAGCTTAAAAAAACTTAAAAAAAAAAAATTAGAGAAAAAAAAAAACAACCCAGCATAAGCAACAATTATGGAAGAAGCTAATTTTATCTATAGTGCTCCAAAGAAATGGACTGGGGGGAAAAACGTATTTTCACTGTTAATGCAGACCTCATAACTGCTAAAATAGAACTACGTACCTCTGCAGTGACAAATGTTATTGCAGAGGAAAAAGTCATTCAGTGTACTATAAAGATTAACGGCATCATTTAAACAGGAAAAAAAAACCATCCAAACTTCAGTAGCATGATTGACTAATACGGAACACATGACTGTGGAGTAAATTATATAGCTGTGGTTTTTGGCATGATAGCATCCTACTGGAGTGCAGAGGTGCCTCACATGCCAGTACACCAATCAGATCCCCTGGCAGTGTGCAGCTCTCTCCTAGACAGTCATGCCATGAGAAGAGGCGGGGGAGTGGGAGTGGGGGTAGGGTGGATTGCCCTTACTCCCCAAAGAATTCCCCCACCCAGGGAAATCTCCCATCCATCAAGATGCTTTATCAGGTACAACAGAAATGTGCCAGAACTAGTAATATTGCTAGTCATACTAGTAATAACCAGAACTCTCAAAATATATTTAATAGTTACTATCTGTGATGATTATAAATGAAAATATGTGGGTAGGAAACTATTACATGGTTTAAAATATACATTTTTTTATCTACTCACCATGCTATTTCTAGTAAAATTACATTACAGAATTCCCTACTCTGTTGTAAACATTTTTTTTTAACTTCTTCTATACTCTTTCTTTTCTAATGATTAACTAAAGACTGTTATGTAACATTTGGTTCGGCCTCTTTCCATTGTCTATTAATAATGATTTTATTTTGGCATAGAGTTTAGTCTAGTGGTTGTTTTTTTCCTGAAAAACTTTGTGTCAAAAGCGTGATGGCTGAACAAAAATTAAGCAGAAAACATGAAACGTTAACTATTGAGTAAGTCAAGAATGTTACTGAACTTCCAATATTTCGTGGGAGTTTAACATACAAAAATTTTTCAGACTTGCAGTATGTTAAGAGCAGTCTGAAGTTTCCAAAACTGGCTGCACTGAATCATAGAATCATAGAATGGCATGGGTTGGAAGGGATCCCAAGGATCATAGAGCTCCAACCCCCCTGCCACAGGCAGGGACACCAACATCAGGCCTGGATCTACACAAGGTTGCCCAGGGCCCCATCCAACCTGGCCTTGAACACTTCCAGGGATGGGGCGTCCACCACTTCTCTGGGCAGCCTGTTCCAGCACCTCATCACTCTCTCTGTAATAACCTTCCCCCTAGTATCTAATCTAAACCTTCCCTCCTTCAGCTTTAAACCATTCCCCCTTGTCCTGCCATTATCTGCCCTTTTAAAAAGTTGATTCCCCTCCTGTTTGTATGCTCCCTTCAGGTACTGGAAGGCTGCAATGAGGTCCCCCCGCAGCCTTCTCTTCTCCAGGCTGAACAAGCCCAGCTCCCTCAGCCTCTCTTTGTAGGGCAGGTGCTCCAGCCCTCTAATCACCTTCGTGGCCTCCTCTGAACCCTCTCCAACAGTTCCACATCTTTCTTGTATTGGGGGCCCCAGATCTGGACACAGTGCTCCAGATGGGGCCTCACGAGGGCGGAGTAGAGAGGGACAATCCCCTCCCTGTCCCCGCTGGCCACCCCTCTTCTGATGGAGCCCAGGAGACCATTGGCCTTGCGAGCTGCAAGAGCACACTGCTAGCTCATGTTAAGTTTCTCATCCACCAGAGACACTGAACACAGTGGAGCTCACAGAAGCACATCCAGGTAAGGTTTTGGAACCATCAGCCAGGTAAAGCAGCTTTCTGAAGGTTATCACATGGCAGCTGAGAGACACGGGGTAAGTATGACCTTCTTACCACACCATGAAAGAAGAAAAGAAAAAAGAAGTATTTTAATTTAAATCTTTCACCAAGCTAGAAATATGACAAGTTAGTTACACAGACCGACTAATCAAGCTATAGTAGTTGACTCATTAGTAGTAACAACATTAAAATCAGAAATTGTTTACTTGGAGCAAAGTAAAAGTTTATCCTAATCATTTTCAGTGCCCATGTTTCCTAGTCTAGTATTTTTAAAATCAACTGGGTTGGATTTTGCCCATTATTATCACTCCAAAGCCTTCATTTTTTTTCTTCATGGTACTCTGACTTCTCCCTTAAGCAGTTTCCACTGAAACAGAAGTTCTTTGGTGGTTACTGGATGCTATGAAGTGTGACCCTGTGCTATGACAGCATGACTACTCATGTTGCAAGTGGAATTTCAGTCTACTTTAAGAGTCCTCTTTGCTCTGAAGACTAAGGGTTTTGGGTGATTACACCTTTTCATCTTGACTAGATCTAGTCCTAGAAATCTGAACCACTAGTTCTCAGGGAAACTTCCAGAAGTTATTGAATTTTTATAATAATTTTAAAAGATTTTCCACAAGTGGTAGATACAATACGCTCACATGCAACCTGTCCCACAGTTCTGTGACTGATTTCTACCACATTCTCTGAAGAACTAAGACTATTTCACAAAACCGTTCTTACTATCCTGACACTCAAAACTATCCTTTTTCTGTTTCTTCATTGATTTTCCTGGCTTTCCTGCATTTTTAGTTAGTTTCTTTAGAGGTCTCTGTTGTAAGACAGACCTTACAGAACAAAACCTCACTCCTTCCCATGCATACATACATACCCACAGAAGGTCCTAAGCACCCTGTACTATAGATTGAGGCTTCTGAGGACAACACACAGTCTGTTAAGGGGCAGTCAGAATACCTCATACAACTGGATCTGCATGTAAGGAAAAAAAACCCCAAACTTTTCAAAAGGCAGCAACAAAGAAACAAGGATCATCTTTTCTGCCCTTAGTCCCTGCACCACTGCAGGGAAGCAAGGTTAATTCTTCTCCCATACCAGTAATGACTGCTGCACCTGCGTTATCTTAATCCCACATTATGGCCTCTAATACCAGAGCACCAAATTCGCCCTGTAGGAAAGAACTATTGAGTAAGCATGTGCAATTACACCACCTGAATTCAGATCGTGCTCTGTACCTGGGTCAGCTGTCCTGCCCCAGCCAGAAAAAATGTTTAAAAGAAAAGAAAAAAAAAAACAAACACCAAAACACAACCCACCTTTGTTTTCTTCTGAAAGCATTTTGAAGTGCTTATAACTTGCTTCTGACAATTAGGCAAACCTAATTGAGCAACCTCTACTCCCACATGTAGTTTTCACGCTTGTGACAGAATGATTTTCCAATTTTGTAATTTTCCAATTTGTGAGCTGTCAATACTAGTAAAAAAAAAACCCCTATTTTCTCTGAGCAGACCAGACCACCACCACTATCATTTATATACATTATTCCAAGACTGATTTTCCAGAAGTTTTAGTTTTCAAAGCAGTTAGAGAACGCTAAGAAGCTGGTCAAAAAACAAACTGCTTCTTTCTTCACGTCTGCTCATACAGCGTTTCAAACCCAAACTGTTGCCCTTCCCACAGCGTACACTTGCTCTCCTCTGTATGCTCTGTTCTGCCAGTACTTCTGCTGCCCGTGTGTCCAGTGCTACCGTACCTCCACCAAATGGTACGACGCCCATCGGCACCACTTTCAGACTTTAAAAAAGGGGAAGGGAGAGACAGCAAGAAAGAAATAAAAGGCTTTCGTATTACATTTTGCCTTTATGTCAGAGAAGAGATGTGTGTAAGGGTATAAATATCGTGCTCCAGGGCACAGGTTTTGTGTCCTCTGTGGGAACGGGTGTCACCTAATGTACAAGAAAGGGCGTTAGACCAGCTGGACCCAGGTGTCTGACCCGGAATAATGGTGTGGAACTTCGTCCCCAACCCCAGAGCATTGGCACGGGTCCCTTTCCCCTCCAGCAGAAACACCCATGAGCCTGTCTGTTGGGGCAGCGGGTTTCTGGAAGCGTTTCTGTATGAGGGACTCCAGCCCTGCTTGGGTGAATCCACTACACAAGCGCCACATGAAAGCGGCGGCTGTCCCCCCGTCGGCCCAGGTGAGAACGCTGGGCGACGAACGGGAGGCGCTGCCGGCGAGTGAAACCCCACTTCCAGTTCATTCGACACACGCTCTCAGTCAAGATAAAACAAGTTCTCGAAACAAACACATAAACACTTCCCTCGAACGCACACACACCCTTCCTGTGTTTAGCAACCTCCCTAGCAGCGGCCCGGCTCAGGCAGCCCATCGGGAGGGCTCTCGGCAGCGGGAGGCGCTGGTCTGGTCACGCTCGCCTGAAGCAGAAGTGCCCGCTGCCAGCTGTCGTGCTCGCTGCGGTATCACCCCGCTGCACCTGCCTTATCTTCTTGATAAACGGCCCGGCCGCGATCTGTCCGAGCTGCTGCTCGTCAATCAGCAGCCGGTGGAAGGGCTGCGGGGCTCCAGCCCTTCCCTGCCCCGGGGGACTGGAGCAAGAGCACGGAGCGCGGCGCTGGAGCCTGGCGGGCCATGCCCGCGCCTCGGCAGGCGCGGCTGCCGCGGGGCGCCCGTCCAGCCCTGCTGCCCGGCAGGGGAAACGCGCGAGGAGACCTCGCTCCCACCCGTCACAACCGAGGGACCGGCCGAGGGGACGCACGGCGCTCCCGGGCCGCGGGGGCCTAACGGACAGGTGCCCCCGGCCGGTGCCCGCCACCCGCAGGCGCAGCGCCACACGCTCCCCGGCCGCGGCCACTAAGGGCCGCCTCCCCCCGCCGGCGCCCCGCCTCGCCCGCAGGCAGCCCCGGGCGGAGGTGTCCGCGCCCAGCCCCGCGCAACCTGCCCTCGCCGGCGCGGCCAATGGGGCGAGAGGGCGGGGAGCAGCGGCGGGAGCTGCCCTCGCCGCCCCCGCCCTCCGCGGCGAAACTCGGCGGGAGCGCCGCGGGGAGTTAGACGGCGTCCGGGACACGCACCGCACCGCACCGCCGCGCCGGCCGGCGGGAGGGAATGAGCGGCGGCCACCGCGCTCCGGCACTTCCCCCGCCGCACCCGGGGGCACCTGAAGCCGCCGCCCGCCCGGCCAGAGCCGCCCCAGCGCCGTGCTGAGCTTTCCCCGGTGTCGGTGCGGGAGACGGTGAGGAGGCGCGGCTCGGCTCCGTTCGGCTCCGCTCCGCGCTCGGGCCGCCCCTATCCCCCTCCGGGCTGGGCGGCGGAGCGCTGCGGTGTGCGCGGGGAAGCGGCGGCAGGAAGAGCCAGCCCCCGCTTCGCCGGCTGCAAGTCGGTCGCGCCCGGACAGCGCCCAGCTTCGGCTCCTTCTTAGGACTTCTTTTTATAACTTTTTTTAAACGAAAAAACAGCACTTTTCTTTTTTTTTTAAACTTCTCCCTCTTGTTAGTTTTTATTTTCACGCCAGGCTATACCCTCCCCTTCCTTACCCTGCCTTTCCTTTTTGGACCTGCTCTTGCCTTTGCTTGACTCCCCGGCAGCAGCACGGGCATCATGTCCTTCAACTCCACCATCATGCCACCTGCGAACGGCTCGGCCAATGACACTGCCAGCGGAGCCGAGGGCGGGAAGCCCCCCACCATCCCCACCGTCATGTTCATCTTCGGCATGGTGGGCAACCTTATAGCCATCGTAGTGCTCTGCAAATCCAGGAAGGAGCAGAAGGAGACTACTTTCTACACTCTGGTCTGCGGGCTGGCGGTCACCGATCTCTTGGGGACCTGCCTGGTGAGTCCGGTCACTATTGCCACTTACCTGCAGAACCGCTGGCCGGGAGGACCAGCACTGTGTGAGTACAGCTCCTTCATCCTCCTCTTCTTTGGACTGTCTGGCCTCAGCATTATCTGTGCCATGTCTATAGAGAGGTACCTGGCCATCAACCATGCCTATTTCTACAACCATTATGTAGACAAGAAGCTGGCAGGGCTCACGCTCTTTGCCATCTATGCCTCCAATGTGCTGTTTTGCGCCCTCCCCAGCATGGGGCTCGGCAAATCTACCTTGCAGTACCCTTACACTTGGTGTTTCATAGACTGGCAAACAAAGGAGGCCACCCATGCAGCATATTCCTACATGTACGCCGGCTTCAGCTCCTTCCTAATCATGGTGACTGTGATCTGCAACATCCTGGTGTGCGTGGCCCTCATTCGCATGCACCGCCAGTTCATGCGACGCACATCCTTGGGGACAGACACCACCTCCAGCCGTTTATCTGACTTTCGCAGACGCCGGAGCTTCCGTCGGATGGCTGGAGCAGAGATCCAGATGGTTATTCTGCTCATTGCCACTTCCCTGGTGGTGGTCATCTGCTCCATTCCTCTGGTGGTGAGTAACTTTATGCAGCCCTTCTTCTTTTCCACCACCCACACTTCTCAGTATTTTCCCCTCCTAGTCTGTGCTTATAGGGCAGATTCCTTCTTAGCTGGTGCTGAAAAACTGTTAGAGTGACTTAAAGGCTGTCAGCATACATGCATGGTGAGAGAAACTTGTGTTGATTTGTATTTACAAGGAAAGAAGCATGCTTATCCCAAGTCCTAGGCTCCTTTGGGTAAAATACAGCGCCAAAAATTCTCAATAATTTTTCCACTGTTCAGATGGAATCCACACAGCAAGAAATTTTACTGAGAGCTAAAGGCACTTTAAAGTTCACTTCCTAAATTAAGTCGTGATGAGTGAGGTTTGGGTCTGGCATGCATTTCTGGATGTTTACTATATTTTAAAAATGTGCACGCTGTTGCTGAAGGGTACAGCGGTCCTTGATGAGCAGAAGGAGGACAGAGCTCTGTTTGCTTGGCAACGTGCAAGGTGCTTCACACCCAAAACCTTAGCTGAGCTTCCCCTCCTGAGGGAATCACCCACCAGCTCTGGGGCAGATCTCTCACAGACATCCCTCCAGCACCTCCCCGCAGTGGGAGAAGTAGGTGGAACCACACATCGGTGAAATGCTGAGTTAAATGGGAGTTGGGAGGAATTTGGCCCACGTAAACCTGGAGGTCATACTGAAATGTCAAACAACATTACCACTAGCCATTTGCTAATTTTCTGATACAATTAGCATCAGTAAATTGAACATGCAGGATCCACTTATGTTCCTCCACCTTTATCTCCAAGGAAAACAAAAAAAACTACTAGCTGTAGGTTCAGTTCTTGCTTACCACCCACTTAAAAAAAGCTTGGTGAACTTCTTGCCTCCTTTGGCTCGGAGATGTTAAACAAATAACTGGCTTGCCTTATTCTCCACCTTCCAAAACAGCATAGGGAGCCAAGCAGTGGCTGTCACACAGAAAGTGTTTTTGTAAGGATTGTTTTAAGAGGGTTTATAGTCAGTAGGGTGATCCCTCTGTCATAGAGGGGCTACAAGG
Source organism: Laterallus jamaicensis coturniculus (assembly GCA_022605575.1). Taxonomy (NCBI): domain Eukaryota; kingdom Metazoa; phylum Chordata; class Aves; order Gruiformes; family Rallidae; genus Laterallus; species Laterallus jamaicensis. The sequence continues at coordinate 7,606,410 of JAKCOX010000024.1, read as the reverse complement.
TGTGTGAAATAGAGCTGGCCAGCTGCAGACACAAAACTAGTAGCGTATATACCACCATAAGGAAACTTAGAGACGTACATGTGCGCGGGACTGGAGAGGTCAGCGAGTCCGGCCCCCTGCTTCATAGGAGCTGTAATCGCAAGGGTCAGGCCAGTTTTGCCACATTGCTGACATAAACAGGAGCCAGTGGAGTGTGGCTGTACTGGAGCACCAGCGCCCCAGCTGTCACCCACGGCCGTCTCTGTCCTTCGGTGTGGTCACTCTGTGCTGCGCCGCGGCAGAAGCGAGCGCGGTGCCGTGGCATGGGTTGCTCGACATCCCAGGGAAGCAGAGAGATGCTGTCCGAGTGGCACGCAGGGTGTCTCCGGCAGGTGCACATGTCTCAGGTGGAGGAAGGGCGCACAACCTGCCCTGCGGTCCGGCCCCAGAAGCTGCAGGGGTAAGCCAGCTTGCTGCACCAGATCGCGGGGGCACCGAAACCGTGGTCTGACAGTACTTAGTTCTATTAATTTTATATTCTGATTGATGGCTACTTCTCAAAAGAACAATATTGTGTTTTCAAGAGAGATGCTGGTAGAGGCAGAGAACAGCTTTTGGGAATTGAATACCCTGTCGTAATGTGACACAGGGTTATCAGCTGATGGAGTTCAGCACTTTTGGAAATAAATAACAAGCCTTTTGGAGCCAGGCAGTCTTTTACAGAATATTAGGACAAAAAAAGGGGAAAAATCAGAGGGAGGCGCTACCAGAAAAGGAACTGGATTGCTGACGGTTAAAATTAATGAACCTTGGTGGGGCAAAAAGTTTATTATTTAAACAGTAGCTAATGGAAAAACTTGTATATAACAGTAGGTATGTGAAGTTGTAGGTGATGAAGTTGTTTAGCTCTCTGATTGATTTCACTACTTGCTTCTAAAGTCACAGTGTTACTTTGGAAGTGTTTGCGCAACTTAGCTTTTCCCAGCTAAAGCAACACATCTCTATCTGAAGTGAGGTAGGAGGCTGTCATTTCACTTGGGTGACTAAGAAAAAAAAGGAAACTTTGTTTTAAAAAAGCAAACAACACAACCACATATATACACATCATCACAGTGTCCAGTGTGGTTAAAGTTCTTCATTGTTAAGTAGTTGTTACATGTCATCTGCCTGCCCGCTCCACAGCAGTAAGGTATAGCCCTGAGTGCCGTGATGTACTGCTGCATGTGCCACTGTATGCAGCCTTCTGGTTGCTTATGGACTGAGGTTAAGAACTGAGATAAGAACTAAGATTGCTGACACCTTTACTCTGTGCATCTCTAGAAGGAGCCACTAGCAGGGGTAGGTAAAGAGCTAATATAGTCGCACATTTTCCTGACTCTGAGGGGGGTTAGGGAGCTGTCACCGAGCGAGAGGCTCCTCTATAACGGGACAGCCTGGCAGTCATCAGGAACATGCAAGTGGCAAAGTGGCAGTGGCGTGATTCAGATACACAAAGCAGGCTTAGAGGGTGCTTTGTGACTGGAGTTTTCTGGTGAGCTGACTTCCTACTGATGATTTCAGCTGAACAAACCGTCACTTAAGTCAAAGTAAAGCAACTTCCAACGTTTTAGAATTAACACTTGTACAACATAATAAAACAGCAGACAGAGGCAATCCAGCAGGCTTTTTTAGGGTTTGGAAAAAAAATTCAATTCTTAAAATGTTAAATAGTCCTGAATTAATAAGCAAAGGCTTGCCTTGATTTAAAAAGTGGTTAAAGAACAGCAAGCTGAGTCACAGAGAACAGCAGGTTTTAATAATGAGATGCTCCAGCACTTAGTTTGTAAGTAGGGTTGCTTAGTGTCTTAATGATTTATTCATAAAATCAACAAAATTTTACAGTGACAAGTGCTATAACAAAATTAAAGGGTATTGAGCAAAACGCTGAGTAAACTTGTTGGAGAAGGCTGATCAAGTTTTTCTAGGGAAGAAAAGCTCAACAAAAAACGTTATTGAGAGGAACTTTTTGATGTAACCTGATCTGTTGCCAATGTGCAGGAAGTGATGTAAAAGGCATGAAGAAGAATCTGACAATAATTTAAAGATTAAATAAGAAATATATATAGATTGAGCGCAGACTCTTTTCTGCAGCCCGCACTAGTCGTCTCATGGTTTGAAATACTGTGAATTTTTAGAAAACAGAATTGAATAGAGTTGGAAGTAGGGAGTAAGTTACGCTAGGAGGGATTTTGTCAAGAGCAGAGTAGCAGTTATTATCTGGCCTTTAAAAAACAAACAAATTCTTTCAGGAGTGAACAGGCACACGCTACTGGGAAGTCTGTAATTCACTCCAGCAGTCTGCCAGGCACTTTCAGGATTTTTTAAGGGTGTGATATTTTTCTGATCCTGAACACTGAATATTTGTTGTTCAATTACAGCGAAGCAAGAAATCAAATACATTTTATTCCAGGCTGTACATCTGGTTGATTGCATGAAATAATCAGGAGTTTCTAACTTAATGTTTAATTATCCAAGAGTTTTTATTTCCTTTCGGCTTGGTTGTTTTCAACTTTTCTAACATCAGGGACAGTACACAGCCAACAGCAAGGTGGCAGGCAGGATTTTTGAGCCGAGGAGTAGACACTAAGCACTTGAAAAGGAAAGGCTTGTAAAGCTGAAAAACGTGTTCCTGCTTAATACCATACGGTTTTTAGCTTTATCCTGTCAGCGTGGAGGAGCGGGGGAGGGTTGAGGGCAGGTAGAAGCTACAAAGAGAATTATCAGTCTGACTAACTATGAAAGTCCCTTTATTGTACTTCATGGGAATTGAAATCATGATTTCCATCTGGAGTTAGTAATAAGGAAAATCACCGAACAGCACACAGGACTCTGATCCTACAAGTACCTATCACTTGAGCATAAACTCAGCAGACCTTCGCGCTGTGTGCTGCCTAACACAGTTGCAAACAAGCTGCCAGTACTTTTAAGGTGTATCGCCTGAATTATACAGCTACAAAACTAGCATGCGAAACTCATCCTTTTGAGGTCTGAATGGCTCTAGTTTCCTTCTTTCTTCAATTAGGATTTCAAATCGCACAAAATCAAGCGTCAGATTAGCTAATGCAGTAGTGGATTCCACTTAGTTGGCACTGACTTAGAAGATGCCAGGCAATATCCTTTATCATGCTACCTCCTGCAGTAGAAGATGTGTAGCCAAAACATGATACATCTCTTGCTGTTCTTGTAGATGATATGTCAGTAAATGCTGTTTCACCAGCATGTAAAAGAAATTATAACATTTACATTCCGACACATTAATTTTTTGGCTTGTTGTGATTAACAAGTAATCCCAGCCAAAGGTCTGAACTGATAAATGCATGGGACATTCTGGGGCGCCTTTCTGGAAAGGAGAGATGGTTTTGTAGAGTGGAATTTTTCACTAAATAGATCAATTTTACGAGTCTTTAACCCGCACACGCCACGTGCCTGTTACAAGGAACTAAAGCACGCAGGGATAACATAAAGCAAGTTGGGCTGTGCAGCCAGCGGTTATCTTTTTCAGCCACAGAGCCAGCACTTTTCAAAGAGACGGCTTTTGTCTTTGCATAAAGCCTGCCAGGTAGGCACAGCAAGGCGAAATAGGTACAGCAGTTCCACATGCTGCTTATCGAAGGAACAATCCCACTATTAAATCACTGACGTGTAACTGCAGCGCCCAGTTGGGGGGGCGGGGGGGGGGGATCAGATCAAGAAATCCCAACAAAAAGTCGTGTCTCCGAAGTGGGGCCGTGCATTCCTCTAGCAGTCCTCCAAGTGCGCCTCCTGGTTCTGTGATCTGGGTGAATTTATCAGCAAACACCCCTCCCTGTCACGCCTTCAACCTTCCTGGTAGTGACTGCACGCAGCCCTGCGAGCTGCTGGAGGGCCTCCACTCCCACGGCGCTGTCCTTTGGACTCCTGGCTCCCGGGGCCGCACGCAGGCACAGCCGCCGCACTCACGCGCTTTCGGGGTGTGCCCCCCGTCATAAGGGAAAGCCACTGCCGGAACACAACAGGGGCGTCTGTGGAAGGAAGTGTCGTCATGCCACAGGTCGAGTGCCCTGGGGGAGCCTGACCCCTGTGCGCTGGCACAGCCGGCCTTTGCCCCGCCGCACGTCTGACCTCTGCTCGGTCCGCAGCGGGCAGAGAAAGCATCTCACGGGAACGGCCAGGCCGGCAGCCGACAGCGGGTATCGCCGGTGCCAGGCGACGTCGCGCCACCCTGTCCTTTCAGCGGGAGCCCCGGCTGCCGCGCTCCGCTTCCCTTCCCGAGCCGGAGCATCCAGCCGAGGGACTCGTCCCCGCCTGCCCGGCGTCGCGAGCGGCTGCCCCGGCCCGTTGGCTGCCGTGACGCCGCGGCGGCAGGCCGTGACGTGGGACAGCCGTGCCACCTAGCGGTGGGAAGGTGTCCTCCCTCCGGCCGGGGGCGGCAGAGGCCGGCCCCCTTCCCCGCGCTGCTCCCCGGGACCCCCAGCGCGCCCCCAGCGGGTCGCGACAGAGCTCAGTGAAGGGCGCTGCCGAGGAGTGAGGGGATGCCCGCCATGCGGCCCTGCCGGCCGCTGCGGGGCGGGAGCTCTCTCCCTATGCCCCGCAGTGACGGGTGTCGGGGGGGGGGGGGGGGCTACTATAAAACAAATACTGGAAATAAATAAATTGGGGCAGGTAAAACGCAATAAAATAAACAAAACCCCCCACGAAGAAGCAGTACCGTGACGTGCAGTGGCCACAGGAGACGCCTCTGGGTACCTGAATCGCCTGTTGGGCTCAGCAGGAAAATGAGGTCACTAAGTCAGTGGCCAGAAGGGCACCTGCAGTGCTAGAAATCATTAGGAAAGAACAGAACTCGGCTCATTATATTGCTGTGCAAGTTCAGGGGGCTCCCGTACAGGTTTTGTTACCCATAAACCCAGAGAAAGTGAGTCCAGCAATTCGGCAGCCAGGTCAAGAGAGACGGTGTGCATCGGGCTCCCGGAGAGGGACTCTGCCTCGCTGTAAGCACACCTCATCCCTCGCTTCCGAGCACACGGCCTCTGGATTCGGAGAAGCCGACCGCCACCCCATTGCCTCCCTGCGTGGGAATTTCTTCAAGGGGAATGGTGAGATTTTTCACTGGACTTGGATGGCTTCACGTGCAGAGCTTGTAATGACTTAAGAGGGCTCCTGTAGTTTGGCTTGTTTATTGAAATGCCTGTCTGCCTCCTTGCCTGTAGCGTCCTGGCTAGGGAAGACCTGATTCACTTCTGGAGTCAAGGAAGACATTTTTAAAACCTCGTAATTTTACTACTACATTTTTTACTGATAATGAAGGCATTTGTTTTGACTTACAGTAGGGAATCTGAAGAAAACAGCATCTTCCCTCAGCAATTACTTTCTGTGTCTTTCCTAGACTTTCCTGTAATTTGACGCGGCGTAGGCCTTGTTAAAATGGAGAACAGCTGTTTGGCGCTGGTCAACATAAGCTCAGTATGATGCCATCCTCTGTAGTGACACAGGAAAGATAACGATTGGCATCAAAGATTTGGACTGTGCCTTACCACACAGTAGCATTTACATAAGTTGATTCTAAACCAAGAGAGGGACGAGGTTACTGGGGTTTTTTCTTGGATACAAAAGAAGAACAGATTTCTGTGCAGAAGACAGGATCCTTTAGTCTTAAATTTGTGTAGGGTAAAATAAAATCTTTAATTAATCATTTCATGCAGCAGCTTCAACATCTTAAATCCTTGGCCACTTTATCTGTAGTTTTACGTGTTTGTAAGTAGAACCAAAATGCTGGCTTACATAGGAGAGCAGACCACTCCAGTCCAGTGCTACAATCATCTCATCATCTCAGCCTATTAAAAATCTATCGTCTGGGGGACTTTTTTTTAACTTTTTTTTTTTAAACATTTCTCTTTTTAAAGTCATGCTGCAGCAAGCAAACAGTTGAGAGTATGCAAACAATTCCAGTAAGGATGGGTACCAGCAAAATGCATTTCTAAACTTGGGAATCAACAGCTCTGGCCTTGTTTCCAGAGTATATTTGGTATATTTGGATTATAATCTGAATTTCATTTCATTTCATTTTGTTTCTAAGCAAATGATTATTAGATCTTTGCTAGAGGAACTGATTGTCTAGGCCTCCGGAGTCAGGTATCTCTTTGCAACTAGTGCAGACTTGGTATACCAAGGAAGCAGGATACAAGGCTACTTGTTTGCTCCTGAGTTCTAATAGGAGAAGGAATTTTTATAAACACCAGACAGAAGCTGGACATTCAAGGACTAATTATGAGGGGAAGGAGAGCAAGCCATTCCTTGTCTATGCGTAACAAAGGGCAATTTGCAGCAGATTCATCTCTCTGATTCTTTTACTATTTCCAAAAACAACCTAATGGCTGTCAATCTGAGAAACCTGGCTGTGATGGCCCCTTCTCTTGTCACAGCTTGCTGTACCAAATCTAGGTCTCTGCTTTGAAGTGTACTTTTATTTCCCGATGTCACTGTATAATCGTGCCTTTTGCCTCCCCGATCTCCTTGGGTAGGTCCGTGTCTTTGTGAATCAGCTGTACCAGCCAGATTCAGTGAAGGATGTGAGTCAAAACCCTGACCTGCAAGCCATCCGCATTGCCTCAGTGAACCCCATTTTGGACCCATGGATCTACATCCTTCTCCGCAAGACAGTGCTCAGCAAAGCCATCGAGAAGATCAAGTGCCTCTTCTGCCGCATCGGAGGGGCCCGGAGGCAGCACTCGGGGAGCAATTTCAACTGCGTGGATGGCCACAGGACCTCCTCTGCCATGTCAAGTCAGTCACCCTCCTTCATCTCCCGCGAGCTGAGGGAGATCAGCAGCACCTCACAAACACTGCTCTATCCTCCAGAGCTGAGTGAAAGCAGCACTGGGGGCCGTGTGCTGCTCCCGGGCCCCAGTGCCAGCTTGGCTCAGTCCGACACCACGTCAGTAAGGACACTTCGCAGCTCGGAGACCTCGGATTCCTCACAGGGACAGGACTCTGAGAGTGTCTTCCTGGTGAACGAAATCGGGTCTGGTGGCGGGGCCAGCTCTGCTTCCAAGGGTGGCCCTCTCCAGGTCACCTTTCCCACAGAGACACTGAATTTATCAGAAAAGTGTATATAGATAGCCGTGAAAGGCATCAACCCTGGGGATACTTCCTGGTACATTGGAAAAACTGGTGCAATAGATAGGTGTTCTGCCTGTTCGAGGGGAGAGGAGTTCAGCTGTGCTCCAAAGGGCTATTTTTTCCTTGCCATGTGATGGGTATGTTTCTTTTAGACTACTGAGGACTGCATGGAACAGACACTGCATCAGCAATGGTACAAGGCAGGTCTAACGGGATCAGAAACATGAACTGCCTTGTCTTGTTCTGGGACACAGGAGAGCTATTGGGCCTCTGGAAATAGAAAGACCCATCACTTTCTTTTTTCTTTTTTTTTTTCTTTTTTTTTTTTAATTTTCCCTTTCCAAATCTGGTAGAACTGTGTTTTCTCTCCCCATGCATGCTCAGCTATCAAGAGCTTAAGCTTCTGGTACTAGAGCTGAATGTGTGGCAGCTGCTAGGAACCAGACCCAGCTACTCTGAGAGCTGCCTGGGGAAGATTTTAAAGTGTCTCACTAAAGCGTGAAAATGTGAATTTTTACCATTGTATATATATCAGGATTGAAAATATTTAAAAGTCTATTCTTCTCTGTGAGAAGGGTTTTTATTAATACAAGGTATATAGAAACGATTGCCAGCCTTCTCTTCCCCCAGTATTTCCTGCTGATAAGACATTCTTGGTTATCCACAGCTGATGAGAGAATTCTCTAGCTGGGAATACACAAGCACTTTCTGAGTGAAATGGGAATATGTGCGCTATTAAGAGAGAAAAAGAAAACACATCTTTTCAGTTAAGAATATTCTTTTTCAGTGTATGTACATACTAAAAAGCCAGACTTTATGTGCTGAGAACGTTTCTCTGTGTAACACATCTGCGCCTCTCTGAGTACTTTGGCCCACATTCTGCACTCACCTAGGCACACACTTAACATTGCCCATCAGAGTAGTCCCTCTGCTGCCCGGGAGACTCCTTACATGTAAAGTTAAGGACATATAGAAGTGCTTTCAGTATCAGGGCCAAAAACTTTCAACCCCTGGTTAATAGTCTTAATATTCACTTTAGTTAAAGCATCACTGATGTAATAAAGGTATTTTTTCATAACATTTATCATTTTACTTTAAATAGTAAATAGAATTTTATGACTGTGTAATCTGATACTCCATCCAATAAATGTACAAAACCATGGAAGCAGAATCTTCATTTAAAAGTATAGGTTATATAGAAACATATCCTTGTCTTGCAGCCCTTGAAAATCATTTGTTCCTAGAGTTTTAATGGCAAACACATCACCAAAAACAGCTGTTAACCACTGACAAAAAGGACTTTTGTGTTTTATGTTGTAAGGGTTAGATCTTGTTCCAGAAACACTGTTTATCAAAATAATTGTGTACAGGTATTTGGAGGATGTTTTGTCAAATACTAAGCATGTTATGCTGCTTAAAGTGTTTTCATGTGAAATGCTTTATTGTAATCTTGAGCCTTACTTTGTTATGTTTAAGCAGTTGTACTGACCAAAGTAATTTTGGAGATCACAATTAAATGGAAATGTTCTGCTTATCTGGAGAGTTTCTGTGGGTGTGCCATTCAGTGCTAACTCCTCACCTTAACAAGCCTTCCACTTGTAACTCAGCTGCTGTCAAAACCTGCTTTGCTCTCCAGGTTCCCAAAATGCCTCAGAATGATCACCATCATCAAGAGGCAGCCTCCTTCAGGAATGTGCCCAGGAGCACTGACACGGAGCCATGAAAACAAACAAAATTAAACCTCAGGCCTGCTCCATTATTTTCTTTGAACAGGAGCACCTGAACTTTGATACATGAGGAAAGTGAGGTTAAATCTCCACACAAAGAGAAGCCACTTTTCCACCAGTTAAGCTGGAGAACAGTATTACGTTCCTACTCCAGCTGAGTATCTGCCTGAATTCTTTGCAATTAAGCCACGTAACTGTGGTCTCTTGCTTACTAATGACTAAGAAATAGAAACAACTCATCGTACTTCCCAAGACAGGAAGTAGTACCTGGCAGAGTGGGAAGGTGCCACCTGCAGATACACCACCTGCACCAACACCGGACCACACCTCACAGCTGGCCTGTAGCAGCACACCCAGGTACTGCATGCAATGGCAGAATTAAGTATAGCAAGCATTTAAATATGCAAGTGCTTACAATTATCATTTATATTATTAATATTACTTTGTTATTGTTTGTCATTGTTACTGATGACAAATACATGTGGCCTGGGATACCTTTAAACAAGAACAGACCCTCTTAAGTAGCTAATCTTCCAGCATCCCTCAGCAAACCTCAGCCTGAGGTGTTCCTCCTGCCCACTGCACTGGGCTCTGTCAGTGGTGGACTGGCTCACAGCACACACCGTAATGCTAACTCCCTCAGTAATGAGCTCAACTATTCTCAACCAGACCACAGATTACCAAGTCTCCTGAGCAGTACCAGGGCTGTCTGCCACAGCTTTGGCAGTGCACAAAGACGTAACAGGAGCACCTCTGCTGCCTGCTGCGCACGCAGGCGGGCATTCGGAAGGACTTTACCAGCTAAAAGGACCTGGCAAGTGTGCCCATGTGAAGGCTGACAGACTATTATGCCTCCTCACCTGCCCAACAGTCCCATTCAACCTTGGCACACTCCTCCATGCTGACCACAAACCCACTACTGAATTACCTTCCTCAGCCTCACCAAGCATAGTAAGTCTTATACAATTAAGCCAGAAGTTTGTAGAGATTAGTTTGGAAGTTACAAACCCACAGAGTAACTCTCTTCCAATCTCAGTCCTGAGATCCATATATCCCTAAAACAGACTGTCATCTCTATCTACCTTCCCCAGTCCTCTGTGGTCACAGAAAATAGACTAATTTGCCATTAAAAAAATCCCTCATACCAGAATTTTATCTCCATGACTACATCCTGCTAGTCCTGTGACTGGCAGTCCCATCCTCACTTCCAGCAGCCTGTCCTGCCCACATGCCCCAAACCATAGTTTCACAGAACCCTTTCCATCTAGACTACTACTAAACCTCACACCCACATAGCACACCCCAATAACTCACTCCTAACTCAAAGTCCCTGCCCTGCGGCAGGGCTTTAAGGATCAACCCACCACCGGCAAGACTAGAGCGGGTTCTATGAAAACTTGTAGATAAATTTGATTCTCTGAACAGTAACAGATGGGCATTATGACTGGGCCCAGGTTTAGGCTGTAGGACATACTGACAGAGGGCTTGGGCTGTACCACAGGCTGTGGGATCCTGTTTTACACGACGCTTACACATCTCTGCAACACCAGTGCTGCCTAACCCAAACTGGTGCTATATGCACAATGCCAAAGCCAAACACAGGCTGGTTTGGTTTGGAAGGGACCTTAAAGCTCATCTAGCCCTGACTCCCCTGCCATAGGCAGGGACACTCTCCACCAAACCAGGCTGCCCAAAGCCACATCCAACCTGGCCTTGGACACTGCCAGGGAGGGGGCAGCCACAGCTTCTCTGGGCAGCCTGTGCCAGGGCCTCACCACCCTCACAGGGAAGACATTTTCCCCTACATCTTAATTAAATCTACCTTATTTTAGTTTAAACCCATTACCCCTTGTTCTGAGGCTATATGACCTTGTAAACATTCCCTCTTGATTTGTCTTCACGAGATAGGTGCTCCAGCCCTTCCATCATCTTTGTGGACTCACTCCAACAGGTCCATGTCTTTCTTGTACTAGGAACCCCAGAGCTGGACGCAGCACTCCAGGTGGGGTCTCACCAGAGCAGAGCAGAGGGGCAGAATCACCTCCGTTCACCTGCTGTCACACTTCTTTTGATGGATGCAGTTGGCTTTCTGGGCTGTAGGCTCATGTTGGATGCTATAAAAATACTCAGGTACCAATAAACAGAGAGAAAGATTCTGGGCTGGAAGTGCTCACTGCTGAATAATACTGAATTTTTGTCCACCAACAATCCCCAAGTCATTCCCTTCGGGACTCTGTTCTCCCCTCATCATGTAGTTCTGCCTTGCACTGCCCTGACCCACGTGCAGGACCTTGCACTTGGCACTTGAAACTCATACAGGCCCACCCCTCCAGCTCTCTGGATGGCATTCCTTCCCCCCAGCCTGTCAACCACACCACAGTTTGGTGTGATAGGCAAACTGTCCATGTTGCTGACAAAGATATTAAGCAGCGCTGGCGTCAACACTGACTCTTGAGGAATGCCACGTGTCACTGAACTCCACTTGGACATTGAGCCATTGGCCACAACCCTCTGAATATGACCATCCAGCCAATTCCCTGTGCACTGCGTGGTCCCCATCCACTCAATCAATGTCACCCCAGTCTCAACACAAAGATGTCATGTGGGACAGTGTCAAACGCTTTGCATCAATCCAGTGTAATCCACTGTCTTCTCATGGCACCAGCCATCATCCTAAACCTTCTACAAAGTTTTTAGTTCTGCTCCTAGACACAACTGCAACTGCACTATACTTCAAGGCAGATTGACTATTAGAGCTACTACTTGCCACCAGACTATTCCACTCCTAAGTTTTGTTATAGATCTGCAAGCTTTACTGGATCTGGAAACCAACTGAAGTCTACATCACCTGCTTTCTGAGCCAAAATAGTCAACTCACTCCCCAGCGCTAATCTTTTTCCTTGATCATAATCCTTATAGCTCCCAGAGTTGTGGTTCTTAGAAAATCAGTCCTCAAAACCAGGCTAGCACATTCTGGCAGGATCCAGCAACCATTCATGGTCATAAGCTCTTCCTGCTTCTAAACCAGCCCTCTCTGGAGATACCATGGGCCAAGGACCCCAGTCCACCTGAGAACAAGATGTTAACATGATACCAACCTACAGCAAACACATGGTGTCTGTAACCTGCCAGTAAACCAAGCACACATACTTCTGTTTCCCTCAGCCCTAGTCCTAACTATGCTTATTATAATTTTATAGCTATTACATGACCTCCCTTTGGCTTTAAGTTCGGGGTGGAGGGAGCGCACCTACTTTATGACGAGGTAAGTTTCCAATGGTACTACCATCACCTTGATCCCCAACACCAACAGACATTCAGACAACTTTCAGGAACTAGAAGATTCAAGGAAACTTATATTTGCTTTTCCCCCCTCCATAACTACTTTAAAAATCCAATTTCTTATGATACTATCAAATTAAGAGACACTGTTATCTGATCCATAAGTTTTTTTACCCTCTAGCACTGCCAGACTCACTGTCTCTCAGCATAATCTATGTTTAAGATTTTTAAAGATACTTATCTCTGTCTTTAACAGTGGAATTCATCTGCCCTGTTTCTGCCAGTCAGTTACCTTCAGCTTTCTTTGTAGTCAATGGAAATAATTAGACACTTGGAAGGCTGATTCAACTCATTTTAAGATATTTATCTAACACAAGGCACATGAATGGCCCTCTGAGGCTGTGTATTTTTTCCACTGCTAATAGAGGGATTCAAGGGGGAAGAAGTTATATTTAAATGCTTTATTATAGATTTTAAATCGAGCAAAGTTAATCAACCTAACCTACCATTGTTGAGATTATTTCTTTAACAATAGTTGCAACACTTTCAGCACTTTAATATATGGTTCAAATGGAGGCAAACAAATGGAATCTACTGCAGCCACTGCCACTAGTGACGATAAAGACCAACAGAAAATAAACTCCTGATGGCAAAAAATGGGAGTGTGCTTCACAGATATTGTTGATAACAAAGGCTTTCTCATTTGGGCACCCCTGAGAGGTTTAAAAGCACTGAGCATTAATTTGTATCAAACATTTTTCCTGAAATATCTTTGTTTTTTTTAGTTTTACTACAAGCAGAGACAGAAGCAGCTGATTGAGTAACATTCTAAAATGATTCTTGTTACAACCAAGAGAAAAAACAGGCATCACTAAGCAGCAGAGAAGTAGTATTTTATTCAAACAGATCAAAAAATCCCATACATGCAAAACAAGGCATGCTGTACAAAACCAACGTTGGTATCACCAAGCTTTGAACTTCTTCCCAGTTTAACAGTGTCACATGAACTTATCTGCTCTACAGTGCTCCACAAAATACTATGACGCTGACGATACCTAGAACTCATAACCTACTCTAATCAGAGGAAAACACATTTAGTACAGGGGATGGAAACAGCCCCCCCTTGAAGCCAGCATGGGGTGTAGACACACGCCTCTCCATTAGGTTTGCCCAGCAATGCTGAAGTCAGTTGGAAGTTTGTGAACCAGTCTGGACTCTGCAATAACATGGAGCTCTGCAAGGAGGGAGGCAGTCCTTCCTGTGTGAGTAAATACATAAAACCGAGGTAAATGTGAGAACAATGAAAGAATACATGTGTTGGTTTATAGCCAAGGCCCTTCAAAATGAACACACATCTTACAGGCTCTCACACATTTCCTTTGCTAGCCAGAGAATGTCTCGTTTTTTGAAGAAATCTGTCCAAATCCTTTTCATATTAGCTCTTGCCATGGCTGAGTGGATTGTCTGATTTAAGTTGTGAGGAAAAATAAGATTAAGAAATTCTTCAACTGGGACAATTTAAATCATCTATCAAATGATATCTTGATCAAATACTTATTCAGTAAGCATTTAAGATCTGTTTCTGAACTGAATGAACAAATAAAAACGTGGCATGATTATGGTTTAGATTTCTTAATATGTTTTTTAGTCCCTGTAATTACTGAATGTTCAGGAGACATCAGAAAGTGTGAATTTATCATGTACACATGTGCAAGCACAGTTCTAAAAACTCATATACATAGAAAAATATACTCAGTAAGAATCTTGCAAAAAACCAATAAAACTTAGTATGTACAACATTGCAATTAAGTTTTTGAAAGGGATAATTAATTTCTCTAAAGACAGTAAGTGTCATATTAAATAAAGATATTAACGTATCATCTGAGATAAATAAGGTTTTTTTACATGTCCTATTACAAAAGTCACTATGCTTCTTGAGCACCATTATTTCCTTTAAAAACGTGTTACTTTGAAAAGAGAGATCTGATTTTATGAATGCAAAGATGACTGATCTCAGATGATTTTGCTTGTCTTCAAAAGTACTATTTAAAATGTTTTAATCAAGCAAAATGCTATCAAAATCATGTAGAAAGGACATGTTCCTAATCCTGAATTCTCCAGGAATCCCCCAGGTGATAATCTTTTCCAGACTGGTTAGGAATAAACCATCTATCTCTACCATGGTCTCCAAGACACTGAAAAGAGAGCAGTCTCAGCAGAGAGCACACAGAAACAGCCTGACGTGGTTTCTCTGAGCTGCCTGTGTGAGGAACCAACATCCACCTTCCCCTGGAGAAAGATGAACACTAAACAAACCTCCTCCACTATGCCTCTGACTTACCACAATGTGAACACCCACCACAGCACCCAAAATCCAGAAGGGATCAAAAGGGAGCCTTGGGAAATGCTGTCCTGAAAAGCTGGTTCACTAGGAACGTCCTTGAAACAGCAGGTCACAAGAATTAGGAAAACCAAATTGGCTCCTTTTATCAGATTAGCCTCAGTAGGCAAAGAAAAGGCCAAATGTAATACAGTCCAGACACAGCTACCTCCAACTCCCACCATTTTGCTTTTGGCCATGCCTGTGGCACAGCACTCGAGATAAGCGAAGGCCAGTTTCAGTCTCAGCTAAGTGTTCTTTCCTCTGGTGAAGCATTCAGGGGCTTGTTTGGTGTAGCATTTCCTTACATTTAATCAGAAAGTGGTTAACCCATTCACCTATGAAAGCAACATAAAGGTTTACACCGATTTCATCTGACTGCAAGTCAAATGCCATGTCTCTCTCTCACACACACACGAGTGAAGTAATAATCTGACTCTGCTTCATAGGAAACTTCCTTACAGAAAAAGTAAACTTAATGAAAATAAAGACTTCTGGTAACAGAGAACAGCCCACACTTTAATTGGAAGAAAAATGATGTTAATGAATAAGGACTGAAATTTATTTCTTTTAAAATCCCTTTTTCTTTTACTGTTTAAATAAAAGGTTATTAATTACTAAGAAAAAGCAGACATTAACTTGTAAAATTACGAAATACATAAAGATCAGAGCAGTTGTTAGAATGTAGTTATGCATTTTAACATTGTATTTGTTCATCAGATTTTTGGAATCAACTCTTGGCTTTCTTCTCCAAAACCATGTCAAAACTCAGGTCACTGCTTTTTCAATTTACATAAGAAAAATAACTTCAATTCTCTAAACCTCTGCAGGCTTTCCCACTGTTTAAATGAAAACATAGCAAGCTGAATACAATAAATAACACTAGTTCTTACAGCAGTATGGCAACCCATAAGATTGACCTATCGGGCTCTGATGAAAAGGGTTTCATCAGGAGTTGTAGGACAATTCTCTTTCTCAGCAACAGTCTCTACTGTGCCAGAAGCAGACACAATCACTACCGTCTTAGCTGCTGAAAGAGCTTTCTCCTTCTCCGCAATGGCAGCACAGACTGCCACAATTTCATCACTTTCAAAGTCATAGTCTGGGATTGATTCCTGTGCAAGCTCTTTTTCTTTTGCCAGTGCTGGCACTGCCTCAGTCTTTGTTGCCTTCTGTTGTTCATGTAGTTTTCTTGCCCAGGAAAGGTCCTCTTTCCACACTTCAGGGTTCATTGGAAAGATGTGTAAGGATACCTGGAAACTTCGGATTGCCTGTAAACAGAATACATAAGAAACAAGGATTGGAGACTTTAAAGCATTCATAATTCATCACAAAAATTTAAAAAAAAAAACAAACCAATTCAAGCAAAGACAAAAGCAGAACAACTCTCCCTCAGCTAAGTTCAACAGCAGCGTTACCCCCAAACCACTGCGTGTACAAATGTCTGAAATTACCAAGAAGTTATGAACAACCTGGCAACAACAGAACAAATAAAAGCTCACATGTCAAAAATAGTACTATAACTAAAAAGGTAAAAGCAAAAATAATTTCTGTTTTGGTGGTTCCCTGTCTCACTTTCCTCCTGTCATCAGATATAAGATAAGGCAAAAGGAGGCAGGCATGGTTTAAAGAAATACAGAAAAGAGATGACTGGCATTTGAAGTATCACTAGTGCTGCTTTTACATTAGCACACAGTCATTTCACATACAGACCTAATATTTCAGCAATCCTACACCCCTCATAATAAGCAGTTTCCCTAACAGATCTGTGGTTGCAAACACACAAACTCCCAACTTGGAGAGCTGCTCTAAGAGCGAGCTCCTGTAATCGCACAAATCATGTTATATTGATACAACTAAGTATAGCTGATACTGTTTCTCTTGTCTTTCAGTTAAACTCGGAAGTCCCACTAATAAAAATACTCAGAAGTTCACAGAATCACAGGATTTGAAGGTTGGAAAAGACCTTTAAGATCATCAAGTCCAACCATTCCCATCCTATGCTAAACCAGATCCCTAAGTACCTCATCTACCCTTTTTTTAAACACATCCAGGGATGGTGACTCAACCCCCTCCCTGGGCAGCCCGTTCCAGGCCCTGATGACTCTTTCAGTGAAGAACTTCTTCCTGACATCTAATCTGACTCTGCCCTGGTGCAGCTTCTTGCCATTTCCCCTTGCCCTGTCTCCTGTCACCTGGCTGAAGAGACCATCACCCACCTCTCTACAACCTCCTTTCAGTTAGTTGTAGGCAGTGATAAGGTCTCCCCTCAGTCTCCTCTAATCCAGACTAAACATCCCCAGCTCCCTCAGCTGCTCCTCATAGGATTTGCCCCCCAGCCCCTTCACCAGCCTGGCTGCCCTTCTCTGGACTCACTCAAGGACCTCAATGTCCGTGTGGTGAGGAGCCCAGAACTGGACACAGCACTCGAGGTGCAGCCTCACCATGCTGAGCACAGGGGCACAATCACCTCCCTAGACCTACTGGCCACCCTATTTTTGATACAAGCCAGGATGCCATTGACCTTCCTGGCCACCTGGGCACACTGCTGACTCATATTCAGTCAGCAGTCAACCAACACCCTCAGGTCCATCTCTGCCTGACAGCTCTCCAGCCAGTCTCTCCCAAGCCTGTAGCACTGCATGGGGTTGTTATGTCCCCTGTGCAGCACTCTACACTTGTCCTTGTTAAACCTCATCCCCTTGATCTCAGCCATTCGGTCCAGTCTGTTCAGATCCCTCTGAAGAGCCTCCCTACCCTCAGGCAGATCAACACTTCCTCCTAGTTTAGTGTCATCTGCAAACTTACTGAGGGATCATTCAATCCCTTCATCAAGGTCATTGATGAAGATGTTGAACAAAACTGAACCCAAGACTGAGCCCTGGGGGACACCACTCACGACCGGCCTCCAGCTGGATTTTATTCCATTTACCACCACCCTTTGGGCCCGGCCATCCAGCCAGTTTTTAACCCAGCTGAGGGTCCACCAGTCCAGGCCAATGGCAGCCAGTTTCTCTGTCAGAATGCTGTGAGAAACCATGTCAAAGGCTTTACTGAAGTCCAAGTAGACTATTAGTTGATTTTATTTTTTTTTAAATGTGACTAATCCAGTAAATGTGATACGCAGCAAAAAGAAGAGCTGGATGCAACACTAGAAAAATGCTGTACTGTACATACACCTACATTAACAGTGAAAAGGTCATGACTGACCTTACCCACTTACTGTTATGTGTACTTTACACTGCTGGCTGCGTGGTCAGTAATGGAAATGGCCACCTGAGTGACCAAACTCTTGTGTGACGAGGTATCCTTCCCATAGAGTGGGAAAACAGTGATGATATATGGATATAGACTATATTTGGGAAGGATTCAGCATTTAAACACTTTAAAGACAGAGGAGCAACTACTGAATTACATATTCTGATGTAATTTATAAATACTAAAAGCATGCAAATTAACTGGAAAAATCACAACCTTTCATATGCATTGACAGAAACTGCCAATTCACTGTTCTGCTGGCAGAGATTAATATATGAACTCTGTATGACGTGAATGCAGCTGACAAGAGACACAAATCAGATTTAAGAAACTCTGATTATGCTATCAGTATTAATGGTGTTGTAATAGGCAGCCTTTCAGTTCCAGGAAAAAAAAATACTGTATTATTGGTCCACAGCCAGCTCTGAAGTGTAGGAGCACGCTGAACTTTAAACAGAAGAAGGACTGCAGTTTATTTCTTGCAAAACAGTGTAATTGTATCAACTTTGCTGGCTTCCCAGTGATAGATGAACTACAAGTAAACAATAAATGGTGGAGGTTTTTTCTATTTCTGTTGAAAACAAAATGGAATCAAACACCATCTGCTTTTATGTTACCCATGAAAGAGGGTCCCTAATTAAAACCTGCCTATATAGTTATGTTCATACACAATAAAGAACATTAAACAGAGCAATCAAATGTGAAGTAACATTTGACAAGTTTAGAAGCTGCCTTTATAATTCATACAACACAGCATAACAATAATCTTAGTACATCGATTACAAAAAAGACTTGATGTGTGACATTTTTATAAATATATAATAATAATGAAGTAAATTTCAAGTGTGGCAAATAAAGCAGAAAAATTAATTTTAAAGAAGCAATACAACACTGAGAAATAAGAGAACTGTCAGCCACATAAAACTTCATGGTGCCACCGAAACGGCTTCCACAGCCATTCATTTTCATACATTCAGAAGAAAAGAAATAACAGTGCTACCTGTAATTCTCCAACGGATGGATATGTAAAACTCCTTCCCCTGTCTAGTATTACAGGAACATGTGGTGGCACTAGATAAACTTGGTACTTCTAGCTTCATTTTAAACAGCAGCTGTGGTCTTTGAGACCCTGCACGTAAGGACTAAGGGATTTTAAATCTGTATGTACTCACATAGATGCTCTTGCTTCTGTTGGGAAGACTACTACAAAATCTACTGCAAGACATTCTCACTTGTCAAATTATAACATCTGAAAAACTTGTATTTTTAAATTATTTTAGATTTAATCTCACAATAGGGTATTCCATAGCAAGGAATCTTACATTTCTCCCATGAGCAGAATCTCTTCTGCTAATTTGCAGTCTTTAAAGGTGAAGGGCAGTTTTGATCAGACTACACTTTTTTGAAGCGTGTTTCTGTAACACATGGGCCTTGTAACTGTCAGCATATAGTCAACCCTAAACCAGTAAGGGAGCATTACACCTGCCCCCAGGATTTGTATTATGTCTCTATGTTACATGTGACAGAAACTGTTGGACCTCTTCCTAAGGATGTTCATCAGTGAAGACAAGTACCCCTGTACTCAGCCCTGGTGCGGCCACACTTTGAGTACTGTGTAGAGTTTTGGGTCCCACAGTATAGGAATGACATGGAGGTGCTGGAGAGGGTGCAGAGAAGGGCAGCCAGGCTGATCAGGGGTCTGGAGAACAGGTCTTATGAGGAGAGCCTGAGGGAGCTGGAGCTCTTCAGCCTGGAGAAGAGGATGCTGAGGGGAGACCTTATGGCTCTCTACAGCTACCTGAAAAGGGGTGCTAATGAGGCTGCTGCTGGCCTCTTCTCCCTAATAACTAGTGACAGGACAAGAGGGGATGGGTTCAACTTGTGCCAGAGGAGATTCAGATTGGGTATTGGGAAAAATTTCTTCACCAAGAGTAGTGAAGCCTTGGAACAGCCTGGCCAGAGACAGCCTGGCCAGGGAGGTGATGGAATCACTGTCCCTGGGGACGTTCAAAAACAACAGGTAGATGTGATGCCTCAGGAGATGGCTTATAGGTTATGGTGGTGTAGGGCTGATGGTAGGACTTAAAGATCTTGATGGTCTTTTTCAACTATGATGATTCTAGATGATTCTATGTATACATCTATAAGGAATATTTTCTGTATTTACTGGTACTTGAATTTTTTTACTACATCTGATATAATACTTGGGGATGGTACCAGTAGATGAGAAACTCAACATAATCCAGCAATGTGTGCTCACAGACCAGAAAGCCAACTCTATCCTGGGCTGCGCAAAAAGTATGACCAGAAGACAGAAGGAGGTGATTCTGTCCCTCTACTCTGCTCTGCTGACACCCCACCTGGTGTACCATGTCCAGCTCTGGGGTCCCCAGTACAGGAATGACATGGATCTGTTGGATCAAGTCCAGAGGAGGGCCACAAAAATCACCAAAGGGCTGGAGCACCTCTCCTATGAAGACAGGTTGAGAGAGTTGGGCTCGTTCAGCCTGGAGAAAAGGAGACTCCAGGGAGATCTTACTGCACCCTGACAGTACCTAAAGGGGCCTGCAGGAAAGCTGGGGAGGCACTGTTTACAAGGGCACTGAGCGATAGGATGAGGTGAAATGGCTTTAAATTGAATGAATGTAGACTTAAATTAGGTATTAGAAAAAAATTTTTTGTTAAAATTTTTGTTCTCAGGTTACCCAGAGAAGCTGTGGCTGCCCCAAGGAAACATTCAAGACCAGGCTGGATGGGGCCCTGAGCAATCTGGACCAGCTAAGGATGTCCCTGGCTCACTGCAAAGGGGAGCTGGGACTAGGTAACTCTTAAAGGTCCTTTCCAACTCGAACCATTCACCAATACTATGATAATATTTTATTAGAATTTGTCTTAATTCTTTCACTACTCACTGTGAACAAAAATAACAACTTTTTATAGTAAACATAATTTTACTTTTATTTAAAGTGTCCCTATTACGTTTCTTTAAATTAAAACCCCTCCATTATTTCAGATATTTTTACTCTAATTTAATAGTTTGGATGATATAATCTGAATGGTAGGTGTTATCTATTTTAACCTGAAATAGGCTGAACTTCTCTGTTCAACTTTTCTGTTCAGTTTCAGTTTCTATCTGGAAATTTATTTTCAGCAAAAATAATTCTTCTGTCTTCAAAATATGAAGTGAACACTTAATACTTTGTGATTCTTATGTTTATGAAGCCACCTTATTCAAAGGTTCTGCTGTTCTCATGTTTTGGAGAAAGCCCTTGAAACACAGTAGGCAATTTTCCAGATACAAAAGACTAAATATACCTATTGGAATTTGGTCAAGTTATATGGCCATGAATGTCTTTGTTTCCATTTGGTAGATGTCTGTGAGACAACACTAGCTTAATCCTCCTGTGCTGGAAGTTCTTTACTGCAGAGAATTTATACAGTGTGGATGAAGATGCATCGCCCCTGGAGTGACTCAGCAGATGTCCTCCCGGGGGGCAGTGCCAGATGGCTGGTACACAAGGCCAGAGGACATATGCCTGAACCTGCAGGTATGAAAAGGGAACAGGAACATAATGGCCTGAAGCAGTTGAAAGAAAAAGATCTCCTCAGTTTCTCTGGGCCCAGGCACACACCTAGAGTCTCCTTCTCTGGAGATATTCAAGACCCATCTGGATGCCTGTCTGTGCAGTATGAGCTGGGGAGCTACTTTGGCAGGGGGGTTGGACCCGATGATCTCTTGAGGTCCCTTCCAACCCCTATGATTCTGTGATCTCTCTACTAACTAGAGTTTCAGAAAATTTCCTATCAGCCCCTGTCCACTTCAAATTTCTCTTCAAGGTGCTTCTTCCTCAATTCCACAGCTTCCTTCTTCCTCTTCCTTTGAAGAAGTTTTTATTGCCCTCTTCTCCTTTCTCTTGCTTTGATGATCTTCTCCCATTTCCCAGGTCTCCTTTTGCACCAGCTCACTGCTTCCCAGCCCTCTTTCCTCACATCACTTACTGCCTGTCTGCCTTTACACCTCAGTGACCAGCCCTGTAAGTCATTACAGCATGCTCTGCAGAATTAACTGCTTCAGGCTCCTTTCACCATACAGATCTGTAGAGTGTGCTCTACTACATGCATGGACATCATGATCACAGGAACAAAAAGAAAAAATATCCCATCCTACAAATCGTCATCTTTAGCCCAAGAAAATAGAGCCTGCAGTTGTAAGAGCGCTCTTAACTTGCAAATCAGGAAAATCCAGGAGGATGGAAAACATTTACCTGTTACCAAATTATACTGCTAAATTTATTACCAAGAATCTTAAAATAATGGTATAACAACTTTCTCCCCAGTCACAGTTTCTCACTTCCTCTGCATCTGTTCTAGCTAATGCTTTTCATCTAAATGTTGAGAAGACACACTTCATCATCATAGCTCAAATGTTCTGAGCATCTGACAGGAGTAAGTCACAGAAGGACCCAGCTCAGTCAGCAGGAAACGCTCACAAGAACCGAGTACCCCAGCAAGAAATACAGCAGAAAGGTCATTTGAACTTCAGGAGACTTGCTTGCCCTTCTGTTTACTTGACTGAAAAGAAGAACTGCTTTTGTGTGGAAGATATTTTTCTGCACTTACCAAAAAAAAATCATTAGTGGGGTTATCAAAATATATTTATGACTTCCAACAGTGGCTGTTCAAAAAAAAAAATGTAGCTGGAGGCTGCTGGACTAGCAGAGGGCATCTGGGAAAGCCCCTATTACTGGGTATTATCTGTAGCTGTGTAGGACTGTTTAAAGCTGTTGAAAATAACGTGACAGAATCCTACTGAAACTGACAAAAGTAACTGCAATTTTTTCTAATGTAGTACTTCCCTAACACTATGCACGAGATGTGGCTGGTGTGTAGTTCAAGATGGAACAGGCAGGGCAGAAAAATGCCCTGTCACATGTTTCATTCTCAAAAGAACGGTCTTTCACCAAATCCTGGTAGAGGAAAGCAGCATCATTTGAATCCTGACACAAAAACTGTGAAGTATTTGGGCCAAAATAATAAAACAAATAGCAATTTTTAAAATTTTATTGCCCCTTTTTCTGTTCATTTATGAACAGAAGAATCAACTACATTAATAAGGTTAAATATTCCATTGCTATAGAATAATGCACACATTTTGTCATGCCTAGGAGGACGATAGTCACACCAGTGTAATTAAATACTTTATTCTCATACAAATTTAAATAAAATAAAAAAATCTGAGTTATTTATCCCCTCAAGTTAACAGGAACAGAACCTGAAGCACAGGCCTAACTGCTTTTCAATAGAAAGCCAACCTGTTTCCTTTTGATTATCAAAATCTTTACATTTGTACACACTTAGACTCATAACATTTTGGAAAATTATCTCAAATTCATAATTAGTTCTGTTAATTAGCTGGATTCCAAGCAAATGCAGTAATATCTCTATCTGCTAGTACATATTCCCATCTTTACATTAAAGACCTAGAAACTATTTCTTTCAAGAGAACTAAAAGAAAATGGCTGATGTGAGGACTTCTATTGCCAAGGCTTCTACTTCAAAGCATCAAACAAAAAGGTTCATATTTACACATCTGCACGGTCACCTCTGTATCCTAAACATCCCAGATTGGACATGGAGGCCCAGTCACAATGTGGTAAGATTAAATCACAGAATCACAGAACTGCTCACGCTGGCTGAGGTTATCTGGGCCAACAAGCAGAGGCTGGTTGCCCATGAGCATGCCCAGGCTTATGAATTTCTCCAAGGAGGGAGATTCAGTTGCTTCCAGTTGGCCACTTCTTAATGTCACTTTTGCTTTGTTTTGTTGAGTGCAGGGCTCACCCAGAATCTTGGGAAAAACTGTTCTAATGAAAGGTGTGTATGAAGCTTACTGCCTTAGTTCTCATCACCAACACAGTAGAAATACTGCAAGCCTGACCACATTTCTACAGTTCCCACATTCACACTGCAAAGTTTGCACAAGTATGCTCTTGCAAATTAATCTGTGGAATTCAAGGAATTTCTGCCTTTAGAGAAATAAAGCTAAATGTGGGCAGGCAGAACTTCCTTTTTCTTAAAGTATTTATTTAAGTATTACTGTTGAATTACCCTGTTTAGTAAATTCAGAAAAAAAAGCAAACAGTTTTTTTAAAAGCTAAATAGGAAGGGGCTATTTTTTCCTCACTCTGTCACAAGTTTGATCAAACCAAATCTTCCTTTGTTTGCAAAAAAATTAATATATTATGCAGCTCATAACATAAACCAGACTTCTTTTGATGATGTATTTTAGACCTGGGAAACATGAAATTGAAATACAGTAAACTGTTTTTTCCTAAGAAGAATTAGTACATCATCCATTGTGCAGTAATAAACCTATTTTCAACAGACCGTTTGGCAGGATGTGGGTAGTGAAGACAGACACTGGTGGGGGAGAAATGAAATAAAGAGAGGAAGCTGCTCTTGAGAGGGGTAGTAATTCCAAAATCTCAGAACATTACTACAAAGCCTTGACTACTAACATTTTTTGTAAAAAAATATAATGCAGTGACAAATGTAGAAAATCACAGTAATTAAAAGCTAATGGGAAAAGGATAATTATGACTTTGATCACCTGGTCAAGAAGCTTCCACAGGTTCAATGATTATGAAATCACTTAAGCTTTTTTTGGGTGGGCAATTGGCTGATGGGTCAGGCTGAGAGGGTGCTAGTAAATGGGGTTACATCTGGCTGGCGGCCAGTCGCTAGTGGGGTTCCCCAGGGCTCCAGTTTAGGCCCAGTTCTTTTTAATGTTTTCATAAACAACCTGGACTCAGGACTAGAGGGTGTCTGAAGTAAGTCTGCAGCTGACACTAAATTGGGGGGTGCTGTTGACTCAAGAGTGGAGAAGCCTTGCAGAGGCACCTGGACAGATAAGAGAACTGGGCAATCACCAGCAGCATGAAGTTTAACAAGGGCAAGTGCCAGATTCTGTACCTGGGAAGGGCCAACCCTGGCTGCACATCCAGGCTGGGGGATCAGATGTTGGAGGCCAGCCATGCTGAGAGGGGTTTGGGAATCTTGGTTGACAGCAAGTTACCCATGAGCCAGCAGTGTGCCCAGGCAGCCAGGAGGACCAACCATAGCCTGGGGTGCATCAAGCATGGCATGGCCAGCCAGGCCAGGGAGGGGACTGTCCTGCTCTGCACTGTGCTGGGGCGGCCTCACCTCGAGTGCTGTGTGTGCAGTTCTGGGTGCCACGGTACAAGAGGGACACAAAACTACTGGAGAGTGTCCAGAGGAGGGTAATGAGGATGGTGAAGGGCGCAGAGGGGAAGTCTTACGAGGACAGGTTCTAGTCCCTTGGTTTGTTCAGCGTGGAGAAGAGGAGGCTGAGGGGAGACCTCATCGCTCTCTATGGCTTCCTGATGAGGGGGAGTGAAGGGGCAGGGTCTGATCTTCTCTCTTTGGTGACCAGTGACAGAACCTGAGGGAACAGCATGAAGCTGCAACAGGGGAGGTTCAGGCTGGATATTAGGAAGAGGTTCTTTACTGAGAACCTCAGTGGTGGTCAGGCACTGGCACAGGCTCCCCAGGGAAGGGGTCACAGCACTGAGCTTGACTGAGTTCAAGAAGTGTCTGGACAGCACACTCAGTGCCATGCTCTGACTTTTCTGTCCCTGAGTGGAGCCAGGAGTTGGACTTGATGATCCTTACGGGTCCCTGCCAACTCAGGAGATTCCTTGATTCTATGATTTAAGACTCCTCCAGTTTAAATATTGTAAGATTTCTTAAAAATTGCCTGGTTCAAAAATAAATAGTGAATGTTATCTGCATTTCAAAGCAACTCCCCAAGTTCCTCTTTGCATGTGAGAATATATTAAGCAGAAGGCAGTTCAATATGCCAAAAGTCAGAGAGGCAAAAAGGTATTAAGAGCCAGTACTAAGGCACCAAGACACCAACAGGTCTTTCGGCACATCTGGGCTCCTTACTCAGAGACACAAACATTCAGAGGGCAGACTACCAGGTGGTAACTCCTCCTCCCCCTCTCCACAGACAGTAAGGTCAATTTAATTACACAGGCACCTATAGCAGCGTTTTGTTCCAGAAGAACCATGTGCTGTGAGGCAAATCACTGATTGTTCCCATTTGAAATGCTTTGGTTTGCATCATGGAATAGTGTTGAGCTACAAAAATTAGATTCCTTTCTGATTAAGCTTGGCAACGTGCTCCAAGAGAGCACCTGAAGGGCCACTCTGAAGTGAAAAAAAAAAAAAGAATAATGTGTGAGCACCAGGCCCCCAACACTATTAACTCAAGTTAACCACTTCTACTGGTGTGATGTGACGTGCCAATGTAGACAAAGCTTATGGGATCTGGTGAGCAGACCTGGTGTCATAACTAATATGGGCATATCAGTATCTGTAATTCACATTACAGTCACTGTAGCATTTTTTAAAGAATAAGCATCAATGACCTAAGATTCCTGCAGGAAATAAAACTTTGAATGCATTTAAAAACCTCATAATTTACAGCAGCAATTTCAAATGCTTAAAAAAAAATTTACAAATTCTAACTCCAGGCAGGACCGACCATATACTCTTACCTTTGCTATCACAGAAACCATGGAATGTCATCAGTTAAGTGATGCAGATACACATGGATTTGTATTAAATATTTAATATTAGGATACTGCAACAACATAAGGTAGCACACTAGACAGCTGCACCACAACTTTTGTCTTGTTATTCTCATCATTTGGGGTTTGATATTTTTGTGGTTTATTTAATACTGCTCCTTACCACATGATCTGTAGCATCCCTCAAAAAATCGTAATTCTTATTTTTTTCTCCTTGAAAATGCTTTATCCAAACATTGGTACTTTGCAAAAACACTCTAACAACAGATGTATGTATATCAAACCAGCACACAGGTGCTTTTATCAGAAATTAAATAGAAAAAAGATACCATTTCTAACTGGGAGTTCATGAAGAATTATTTTTCTAATGGGCTTTTATGAACGTGTCTGAATTTAAAAAGTTCACTATGTTTCCACACTAACTAGCAGCAAACTACTACACTATACATGCTACATTATCTAAAGGTGTGCAGCCTACAGGCAGAGTATGATCTGACACGGCAGTCTCCCTTTGCATCACATCAAATGGCCAAGACAGCACCATGCCATACAGCTCCAGCTACACGAGAGATGCACTCCAGCTACAGCAGAGCATCTCAGCCTTTTCAGCCAGCATGCAGGGTCAAGGGGACAGAGGAAAGCATGAATGATTCCCCGTACTTGAAGCAAAAAAATTGGATCCAGAGAAAAAAAGATACTAGAATTTATTAGCAAGGCATATATAAAACTAAGCCTGAATATTGACTGGGATTTCATAGTACCTTCATCTTTAAACTGTGGTGAGCTCTGCTGTAGCAGTACAGTACCCAGAATGTAGTATGTGCAGTTATGTCACCACAGTCATTCTGTTGCATAAAGCTACCCCATAAACACATTATATAACACAAATGGCTTCCATAAGCCCAGCAACAAAACCACACAGGAAGCATTTGTGAAGAACAACAAAGTGGAGGCAATACTGGAGACAACAACCACCACCTTCCTGCCTACTTTCAGGTTACATAAGGATATTAAGCTACCTTAGGTGGCTCCATACTTTCATTCACACACAATTCAGAAGATGTAGCTTACAGGTTCACAGTATTAATGTTGTCTGTTTTCCTACCAGTGCTATCTCTCCTAATCCAAGCTGGGCACGTCCCAAAGTCTGCCAGGCATCCCACGAACGGGGGTTTCGCTGGACAGCCATCTCTGCTGCATGCACTGCTGGGAACATTTCATGTAAAGACATCAAGACCTATGAGAGAAAAAGAAAAATAAAAGGAACAAGAATAAGCAAAAGTGGAAAGAGAATTAAATTTTCTGGGAATACTCAGGCAACCACCATTGTTTTAATAACCAAGCAGAGTTCATCTCACCTACCTTTCTATCATAAACTGGTTTGGGTTGGAAGGGACCTCAAAGATCACCTAGTCCCAAACCCCTTGACATGGGCAGGGATACCCTCCACCAGACCAGGCTGCCCAAAGCCCTATCCAGCCTGGCCTTGAACACTACCAGGGAGGGGGCAGCCACAGCTTCTCTGGGCAGCCTGTGCCAGGGCCTCACAACTCCCACAGGAAACAAATTTTTCCCTATATCTAATCTAAATTTACCCTATTTTAGTTTAAACCCATTACCCTGTGTCCTGTGTCCCTCTCCAGCTTTCCTGTCAGCCCCTTCAGGTATGGGAATGCTGCAATAAGGTCACCCCAAAGCCTGTTCTTCTCCAGGCTGAACATGCCCAATTCCCTCAGTCTCTCTTCACAGATGATGTGCTCCAGCCCTCTGATCATCTTTGTGGCCTCCTCTGGACTCACTCCATGCCCTTCTTACATTAGGAGCCCCAGAGCTGGACACAGTACACTACATGGGTCCCTGTCTCTGGGGACCCCGACATAAAAAGGACAAGGACCTGTTGGACCTTCTTGTTTGTTTTTTTTCCCCTTGTTTAAACATCAGTTGTATAATCCCAGACTCATTCCATAGCCCACAGAGAGAAACAGGCTTGCTAGATGATTCACCTGATCTGTTTAAGCAATTCTATGAGGAGATGAACTGCTTCTGAAGGTGTCTCTTCCCCTCCCTTCCTCCCTAAAACCCCCATACTCTGTAAAAGCATAAGAGAGTACTCTGAAGGACAAACACAGTTAGAATTAAACACGATTTATAAACAAGTTTTGTTGAAAAACTCCTGGGGTTCTGGTTTTTGATAGCAGACTGGAATCTACCCAACACAGTTGCTGTGCACATGATACAATTATAGTAACCATCCCTGTAATTCAGCCTGGAAACAGCCCTTAACAATGACAGCTGCATTTAGAAAGTAAGCATTCTGCAATAGCAAAGCCTAACTTAGACATGAAGTCACCTACACTGTTTAAAAAAAACCCCAAAAGTGGTTTCCGGATGTGGAAATCTCTCTTACTCAGCAGTACAGGTTAGTGTCAAACTGTTACCACAGTTTTCTACTCCTTGTACTGAATCTGCATAACTAAGCCTGTAAATCATAGTTAACAATATATAATATGGCTCAAATCTTGCCTTATTTTTCCAAGACCACCATGAGATTGGCACATTACCTGAGGACCTGCATCACTCTGAGATCATGACTCCAGACACCCACATGCTATGGTGATAGATACCAGTGTAAGAAACAAATGACAACCGCATTCCTGCAGAATGATGAGAATGTCAACCACAAGAGCAAGACTCATGTGTGGGCAACCACTTTCATCCCAACTGACCCGCGAGCATGATGAATAATATTAGAACGTATTAGAACTTCTGCTGAAGTGCAGAAAGCATTTATTTAACCTGACTGGTTTTGCTGTGTTTAAACACAAGGTTATTTTGCTACCTGGAAAACTCTTTTAATCATCTTGCTTATGTTATTTTTATTTTTTGGTTCTTGACCCCTACACATCACGCGTAATGGAACAAATTCCACTTGACATTGTGGAAAATAAGGCTTCATAATGTCTTGTTCAAAGTCTTGCCCCCACTTTCTACTGTAAACAATTTTCTTCCCTCATTTTAACAATTTATATTATTTGTTTCCTTTTATTTACCCCCTTTTTTAATAGATTGCTCTTATTTTATTTACTCCAACATAGCATCAACATAATAGTCTGTTTTTCTGCCTCTTACAAATATGCCCTCAGGTCTTCTTGAATTTCAGACGATGTGCTTGAAATACTTGAGCTGATCAGAAAATTAGTAATCTTTTCTTTCAGATGTGTGATCAAAACATGAATCAGGAAACCAGTAGCAGTCCTTACACACAATTTGAGCAGAATGCTTGCTTCTATTCTCACCTTTGCTCAACTTTATCTTGTCATAATTACTTTATTTAACTTCAGTATTTTTTTGGAAATGCTTAATTCTGTAGAAAACAGAAAAAGTAGAACACACACACACAGAGGCTCCCTCCAAAATAAGCACATTCTTTGAGTAAAAGAGCAAAGTGAACTCTTCTGTGTGGGTAGTGTTTGTTTTGGGGAGCTCTACTGTAGTTAATACAACAAACTCTTGACCTACTTTTAATCCCCTACCGATTGCTTCAGGACAATTGACTCCAAACTGCAAGCTATCACCAGTATCAGTGAAGTCCTACATACAATCGCATTACTGCATCTGTAACTTCACACTATCCCTTTCAATACAAACTACATTCACACCAATTTCAATATGTTTATGGTGAGTGTTTCTGGACAGCAGAGAATTGTCAGCTTCTGCTAGTTACACTTCCAGGAAAGCATTCAGATTACTAGCAAATCCAGGAACAAGTAACCATTATTTTACAAAGACTGCAAATCATTAGAATAGACAAGATAGAAGTTTACTCTTTAGAGAAATTAATTCAGCTGCATTAAGACATTATTCAATGATCAAATAGCACGATGCTTCACAGAGGAACTATATATGACTGAAAAATCCATTTAAATCCCTCTTCCTTCATGTTTCAGCATCAAATTAAGAGTCTTTAGATGGCCATGCATTCAGAAAAATGCACAAATACAACTTTGTCATTTGACAGCACAAAGATACTAAGCCTGTCAAAATTTTGCTGGGGAAAACCTTCATAAGAGATGATCCTAGCAGCAAAACAGGTTTTCCATCTGCTCTTTTTTGAAGCAAGCTATGACAGGAGGGGGCTATTTTGCCAGAATCACCTATGGTAAAGATGTTTGCTTATGAACACCCTTTTAAGAGTTGACACACAAAGATTCTATTCCCTTCCTGTTGCTCTCTAAATAACTTCTCAGATAACTCTTCTTTTGCAAAATTTATTAGCAGGAAGGCACTCAAGTTTCACAGTTAAGTAACCCCACTGCACATTTGATTTAGTTTTCAATTATATTGATAATACTTCTTTAGAATACATTCTTAAAACTAATCAAATAATTACAAAGCAGAAAAAAACAACTCAAGACTCTCAGGCACATATATATTAAAAATTACTAGAAGGAAACATCTTCCAGTGATGTTCAGTAGGTAGATTTTCAGAACTTAACTTTATTCCAACATCAGCTTACTATTATCACATGCATTAAAACAAGGAACATCCATGCCACTACAATGGCTTAAGTTTGACAGATCTAGCTTCAAAAAAATAGATGAATTAGAAGAACTCAGGGAGGAAATAAAACTCAATTAAACTTAGCAACTGCCATCAGGAACTGACCAAGTATTAAAAATCCAGGCAGCAGAATGACCCATTCCCTCCTACCCACACTATTTTGGAAGTGTTATGAATCTGAGTAAGTCCTGGTTTTAGATGAGCTCACTGGGTTGGAAGGTGAATCACTGCTCGTAGATACATTCCAAGTTCAGTGAAACTGACCCAATTCCTTCTTCCATCCAAAAACTCATTTTAAAACACTGATGAATAAAATTCTTCCCACCCATAAGTAGTTTACATTTATCCACATTGTGAAGCAATCACCACTACACCACACAGCAATGCTTTTTGCTACATAGCTTTCAATGTTCTGAGGTGAACTCTTGTCACTACCTGCCAGGTAAAAAACCCAAACAAAACAACACATTCCAAACCCATCATTTAACAATAATCAGCAATTATTAGTTGATATGTTATAACGTAAACTTGGGATTGAGAGTCTTGATTGCGTCTTGAGAACCTAAAGCGGGAAGAAGCATAGTTGGAAGATGATATTTCTTCTTCACTGAGATGAAGATTAAGAAAATCTTTAGGAGAACAGAATGGAATGGCTTGAATATGAGTATGATAGGTTTGGCCTGTTAAAAGATCTGAAATGCTGGTCCTGTTCAATAAATGCAAACTGAGGATGAAGGTTGTACAGAAACTGAATCCTCAGACAGCTGATGACAAATAGAGAACAAAACAATCAAGGAATGGTTTGAGTTGAAAGAGACCTTAAACATCATCCAGTCCCAACCCACCTGCTATGGGCAGGGACACCCTCTGCAGGAGACCAGGTTGCCCAAGGCCCCATCCAGTCTGGCCTTGAACACTGCCAGGGAGGGGGCTGCCACAGCTTCTCTGGACAGCCTGTGCCAGGGCCTCACTGCCCTCACAGGGAAGAATTTTTTCCTCAGATCTGATCTAAATCTCCCCTTTTTTAGTTTAAACCCATTACCCCCCTGTTCTGTCACTCTACGCGCCTGCGAACAGTCCCTTTCTAGCTTTCCTGTCAGCCCCTTTAAGTACTGGCAGGGTGCAGTAAGGTCTCACTGGAGCCTTCTCTTCTCCAGGCTGAACAAGCCCAAGTCTCCCAGCCTGTCCTCGGAAAGGTGTTCCAGCCCTCTCGTCATCTTTGTGGCCCTCCTCTGGACTTGCTCCAATGTCCAAAATTTTCTTTAAATGGAGATAAACCCAACTGTTTGTTTACACTTCCATTTACTTGTTTCCATAAATATCTATAGAAAAAATTCATGTGTACTTTGGGGATCCTATCAGAGTTGCACCATGTGTTTGACAATGTTACCTGAAATCTGAGGTGTAGTAACACTGGATGAGCAACAGAGTTCAGGTAAAATCTTATGAGTGGTGTAGAGTAGTAGAATGCCTGATTCCCAAGACACTTGGGACTTATTACACAAACTGCAATAAGTCCTTTAACATCTTTCTTTGCCCAAGAAGTAGTAGCACATGGTCCAGTACACACATGGCCAGACCCAAATTCAAAGAACGTTGTCAAAGTCCTTTCCTCCAGCTCTGTGATTCAAAGCAGCAGTAAAATAATCCAGTCAATGTTTAAGAAACTTAGCTCACAAATTTCAAACTGACTACATTAATATAGGTAATCTTCATATGTTCTTTTCAATGCACTTTAATACTAACTGTCTAATAACTAGAATCAACACTAGGCTGTTGTGAGTTTTTTTAAAGATTTTTTTTTTAAAGCAAAAATATAGAAATTAACTGCTTGCATAAACATTTTCTTGTCAGTCACTATGCTTGCAACAGGGGAGCAGTTTAGGCTGGTGATGGACTATCCAGTGTATATAATGCAAGATCTTGCATGCAAAGAACAGCTCAAGTGCACCCCTAACCTCTCCACACACAACAATTAATCTGTTTTTAAACGGATCAAAGAGTAGTTGAGAGCAGTGGAAATATATCTCATCAGCTTTTATGGGCTTTTGAAGCAGTTGAGCAATTCCACAATTCCCATATGTTTTTCTGGAAACACACTTACTGCAAGTGTCATTGACAACTGGGAACTTTAAACACTATTTCCGCTGCTCAGTAATACTGAGAAGACATTTGCCCCACATCTGTTAAAATACAGATCTTTAAGAACTTACCATAAATATTTAAAGATTCCTACTGTGTCATCAGCATATTTATCTGAGGTGCACATTAAACAACAGGGTATTTTAAATGTTAACTTTGCTGCTGAGAAAGCAAATAGTATCAGTGTAGGAAGCTGCTATACAACCCTGCATAAGACCGTCCTAATAAATGTAGGAAGAGACAGAGAAATTCAAGCCTGTGCAAAACAATCCATCCAATAATTCTCCAAAGAAATTACTTCATGAGGAGACTCTTCTTCACTGAAAGAACATTACTATAGACCATAAGGAATCTTTGCATATTTCAACCTCATTCTTAACATGAATCACCTCCTCTACAATGTGACTCACATACCAAGGCAGACAGATTTTCATAGGCCCAATGCTGGTCCAGCACCCCTTGCTGAAGCTGGTGTACAGTTCTTCTGGAGCTACCAAAGCTTTCTCATTTAGCTACACAGCCATAGCTGCAGTATTTGGTATGCTCAATTGGAATAACTAGTCAGCTCCAAGGCAGTTTAGTTTGAATATTGATACAATATTTTGAATTAATTATATAGCAAAATAATTTTAGCAAAACCAGATTTTTACAATTGACATTAGCATCTTTAAAAGTAGAAAGACACCAAACTACACACTAACCGGCGTCCAGTAGGCAGAAGCCATACCACAAAAAAATCTGTAATAATTAGTTGTGTGCATTAAAGAGATGTTACCAATTTCAAGATCAGAGCTTTTGTTAAAAAGATTCAATAAATAATTTTATAAATACATAATATTTTTAATATAACCTTTGTTGTGTTCTCATTCACAGCATAACGAAAGTTATGCAATATCAGAAGCTGAAATCAAACACGAACAGTGCAACTGCCCAACACTCCTCTCCCCCTCAGGAAAGGAAGCAGAGGCACAGTGAAAGCAGAAGCCCTAGTTCCTTTATTATTTCAGCTTTCATTACTCTCCAGTGGTTTTGTTACACAGACAAGACAAATCAGTCTCACACTGACAGATTTTCAGCTCCTCCATGTCAGAAAGAAAGCCATATACCTCATTCCTCCAACTCACCTTTGCCGTTCAGCTGAAATACAGAGCCTGGGGTGCCAAAGAAGCAAAGTCCCCTCAGCACGAGGTACTGCAGCTGGAGTGCCAACCAACCGAAGGATATTTTAGCAAGTTTGCATTTGCATAAGTCACTGCATCATAGTTTGGATTCTGATAAGCTAAATAGTTCCCTGTTGTCTTGTCATTTCCACTGTAAAAATATTTGCATAATTACAATTAAACAGAGTACTTTTGAAGAGCCAGCTTAATTCCTGCATTTGTGTAAAACCATAATAAAGAACTGTTACAAGAGAGGTATTCACTACTTTGTCCCACTGAATGTAATTGTCCTTTTCAACACCTTTCTATGCCAACAACAAAATCAACTTGAAAAACAAAGGCTTCAAAACACCCTGTGTTTAAAAAGCCAGCATCAGAGCACATGAACTGTTTCCTTTTAATGTAGTAGAAATCATCCTAGATGGTCTCTTTTATGCAAAACAGAGATAAATCTTTACAGTAAAAAAACCCTTCTAGGACCAATACTATTGTCAAGTCTTAACAGAATGGAATAGCAGAGTTAAAAATCAAACCTACAAATGAACAGCTACATACATTAGTAACCTTTACAGCAAACCAAAAACTGAATTAAGCAGAATTAAATTTTTGTCTCTCTTCTAATAGTGCATAATTAAGATTTGGAACTCCTG
The DNA here is from genome assembly GCA_022605575.1 of Laterallus jamaicensis coturniculus. Taxonomy (NCBI): domain Eukaryota; kingdom Metazoa; phylum Chordata; class Aves; order Gruiformes; family Rallidae; genus Laterallus; species Laterallus jamaicensis. The sequence continues at coordinate 7,571,519 of JAKCOX010000024.1, read as the reverse complement.
GGCACATAGCTCTTCAGATGCTCGAAGTTTACAAGACAGTAGAAAGCCATGAGACATATTTGTTGAAGAAAAATCTCTGAAACACAGCGAAGTCCCCAGAGCCAAAGCTTGCTGAAGGGTGCAGAAAGTACCCAAGCAGAAGTACATGCTTGCACTATCCCTGTGACTCTTCCAGCCATCTATTGTTAGGATAACTGGCTAGACTGACCCCTGTTTAGGTTAGCACTGATGTAAAGGCATCCAAATAGAAGTAAATATTCAATTGATTTTTACATGTGTAAGATATTTTGTTACCACAGAACTCTAACAGTGTAAGAGTCAAGCACTTAAATCATTAAGGTGATCCATTAATATTAGTATGCTTTATAAATAATACACAGATCTGATTCTAAGTATGGCCAAATTAAGAGAAAGAGCCACTGCAGGACTTCACAAGCTTTAAGCAATATGTATGAAGATATTTTAAGTGAGGGTTTTGTTTTGGTTTTCCCCACTAACCTAATCTCCTTTTATAACGGGGTGACCTGCATACTGAATGAGGAAAGGGATGTGGATGCTGCCCACCTTGTCTTTAGCAAGGCCTCTGATACAGTTTCCCACAGCATTCTCCTAGAGAAGCTGGCTGCTCGTGGCTTGGATCTGCATACACTTTGCTGGATAAGAAACTGGTTGGATGGCCAGGTCCAAAAGAGTTGTGCTAAACAGAGTTAAATCATGGAGGTTCTGGAGAGGGTGCAGAGAGGGCAACTGGCCTGATTAGAGGTCTGGAGAACAGGTCTTATGAGGAGAGCCTGAGGGAGCTGAGGCTTTTCAGCCTGGAGAAGAGGAGGTTGAGGGGAGACTCTATGGCTCTCTACAGCTACCTGAAAAGGGGTGCTAATGAGGCTGCTGCTGGCCTCTTCTCCCTAATAACTAGTGACATGACAAGAGGGGATGGGTTCAACTTGTGCCAGAGGAGATTCAGATTAGGTATTAAGAAAAATTTCTTCATTGAAAGAGTGGTGAAGCCTTGGAACAGCCTGGCCAGGGAGGTGATGGAATCGAATCGCTGTCCCTGGGGCTGTTCAAAAACAACAGGTAGATGTGATGCCTCAGGAGATGGCTTAGAGGTTATGGTGGTGTAGGGCTGATGGTAGAACTTGAAGATCTTGATGTTTTTTTCCAACCAGGATGAGTGGATGATTCTAAGCATCCTCTTTTAGAAGTTAGGAAGAACTAAATGACTACAAATCTAGCCTTATGAGAAACTGAGGAGAAAAATTCCCACTCTTCAGTATCATGTAGGACACAGAATGAGAGAATTGCACTAGAAAAATTTAATGTCAAGTAACTAATCATCTTATGACCAACATAATTCAAATTAAAAAGTAGAGTCAGAAATCAGCCCTTCATACACACCCCTCCGCAAGCTCTTCTCCAAGGTCTCTCTGGTTCCCTTATGCACATATATGTTGATAAGACAATCCAGTAGTACACTTCTCCCAAACTAATTCACAAAGAAAAACTTCTAAAATAGTTAAGTATTTATCAAGCTAAATACAAAATCAAGAAAGATGTAAACATTCAGAAGCTGAATAAAATGAAATCATCCTTCATTACTTATTGAAATAAGCTTATGATTATTCAATTAGCCCTTCTGCAGAATCAAACTTTCTTCACAGACAATATGACTGTGAGGAGATGTGATAGAACCCAGGGAAAAACAGAACAGTCATCACACCTTGGAAAACAGACAGACTTGCTCTTTGGGTTTTGTCAGGGTTTGTTTTGGCATGGGGTTTTTGGTTTGTGTTGTTTGGGGCAGGGTGTGTGTTATCTTAGTTTTTATACAAGAAAAGAATAACAACAGCAATGAAAACTTTAAAACTAAACATTACAGAAACTTCCTAAAAGTTACATATCACATTCACTGAAATACCACGATTCTTCTTTCTCTGCCTTTCTTCTAAATCTAAACAATGTATTTTTCAGCCATATTTGAGTAGCTACATTCCTAAAAATAGTTTTTCCCATTCTAATCTGCTCAGTTGGATGTAAGAAGCCATATCTTTCTTGTTCTCATCCTTAATCTACATTAAAATCACTTCTGCAGAAGAGCATTTTTATTTAATACAGAATATGTACTAAATTTTCATACCTATTAGTATCCTAATTCATGTCCTAACAAAAATGTGTTGTTTAGTGTGATCAACTTGGGTAACAGCATTATTTTGTGTTAATTCATGTTCCCTGGTGTGTAGGGAAAAACAGAAACTAGACAACATTGCACAGTATCTGTTCACAAGCACAATGTTTTCTTTTTTAATTTCTAAACCAATAAAATATTGTCATGCTTTACCTGTGATTTCATCTCATAAAGCGTAGCATCTTCTGGAGTTAATTGAATTGCTTCATCCCACTTGTGAATAGCCTCTCGATACCTGTAGTTAAAACAGTATTACAGTCTCACTATGTTTAAAGACATGAAACATTTCTATTCATATCCTGACATTGTCCTAAATGAAGTGCAATTGCATCTCATTAGCATTAAGGATTTTTCTAACCACTTGCCTGTATACATGCTGAACGGTTTTCAGGAGCTGGCTAACTATCTGATCAAATAGATGCTAGGTACTACTGTACAACTGCCCTTAAGTGAAGCTACAAAACAACATAGGAAACCTGTGGCAAAGCAATGACTTAAAACTAGAAATCTTGAAGTGGGCCAAATCCTACTCATTGTCAAAATCATCCTTAGTTAAGCACAAAGAAATATAACCTGAAGCCAACATGCCTTGATACAGTCATAATTTAAAATATCTTCTCAGTCTCAAAAGGTTGAAACACTAGAGTGTCCCTCCTGCTTTTCTGTACTGTGAGATAGAAAGACACCTGGGTATCTTTGGTGTATAAATATGGGAAGGAAGTTGAAAGTAAACAGCAGTACTGAAATCACTCCACTTTGGGAAGTAGACAGTAGATTGGTAATATGTTGCCCTTCCCTTGAAAACAGAACAAAAGAGTTGAGCAGAGACAATACAAAGTAGGCAAAACGGACAAAAGCATCCCAGGGTTTTGCCCCATACTGAAGAACTGTAACAGTACAGTAAGATTCTGCTACATGGGCTCAGTCCTTCAGCTCTAGAGGTAGCCTCAGACTAACGTGAAGAAGTCCGTGGGACACCACGAGTTCTCAGAATCTACTTCAAAATCCACCTTTGTTATCTAAATGTGTAGGAACTACAACATTTATATAAATTTCACTGCAAATGTATGAAAAACTACTCAACAGATACATTTTAAATGCATTATAAGTCCAATTTTAACATTGTATACATAAAACAACAGTAATTTTCATACACACTTCACATGGAAACAGTTATCTTCTCCTACTCCTCAGTCTTGCTTCCCTTTCCCTTCCCTATTTCTCAGTCCTCTGGCTTGTATTATGACTCCAAGTTTTCCAGAGCAGTCAGCAAAAAAAACTTCAGAAACAACAAAAGAATAAATTTAAAATAAACAACAAAAGAATAAATTTAAAATAAACAACAAAAGAATAAATTTAAAATAAACATCAAAAGAATAAATTTAAAAGAATAAAAAAAAAGAATAAGTTTTAAAACAATGCACCTGACGTCAAATTCTCACTCTTGTGATTCAGGTATTACTAGCTTCTAAACAACACTGGCAAGTATGAGGAGTAAGGAAAGGATCTTTCAATATATTTTCACATTTTCCCAAAGGTCAGCCACCAGCTGTGCATTTGCCACCTCAGTTCATTCCCTGTGGGCAAGTGTTCATATTGAGGGGAAACATCACCAGGTTTTCTACATACGTCAGTAGAAGCCTTAAGATGTCAGCAAGAACTTTACTTTTTGAGTTGAAGAATATATCACATGCACAGCATAAAAACCTACAAGAATAAGGGAAGTCCTCAGCTCAGTTGTGCAGCAAGGCACAATATTGTGAGCTTAGAGTTTAGGAAAAGGTCATTTTGGAAAACAGAGCAAATACATAAATGATATCAGTGACCAGAAAGGAAGGAACCACACCTGCATTCTGTGAATACAGAAATAGAAGATGAAATCTGCATTTCAGGAACCTTAATTTCTACTTCTATGGAGATCAAGTGTTAATCTGAAAGGAATAAATGCTCAGAGCAAGAATATGCTGCCTCTGAAGGGAGTGCTAAATATAAGCACAGATTCCTCCAAATCCTGTTAGGCTTTGCTCCCAGCTTATCAACTGTTTGCCAACAGAAGGAAGATGGTAAGGGAAAGGATGTTGTCCATTCACAGAAATGCTGAGCTACTTGTGTTCTGTGTTTGAATAGTAAATTACTCAACTCCGCCTGTGAGCCTCAGGAAATCCCCATCCAGAAGTGGCGACAGAATCCTGGAATTGCTTCCCAGGAATAAGAGGACAATGGAAGAGGGATGGAAAAGGAAGACTTGTCTGCAGGTACATGCTAAACTGCCTGCTCAAAAAGACTGGCTGCTGCATATCACACACCCACATGGCTGTGAAATATTGATCTTTTTAGTGCATATATTTCCTTAAGAAAGTCTGATAAAACATGACCATAATTTTAAATTCTCAGGAAAAAAGATTTTCTGTTATTCCCAGAAAAACTAAGGACACTGTTCAAATTAAAAGAATCTGAGCAATCCTTGTTCTAGTAATTCAAATTTAGGAAAAATGTCCATTCTATGAAGACGGCCCATTAATCCAAGAATTTTCTACCTTATTATTTCGAAGGAAAAGATTACATACTCTATTAAATATCAAGTGCCTTACTAAAAAAAAGTTGTCTGGGGATAAAAGATACAGCTGTAGAGTCAATGTTCCAGTAAGCGTTTTAAGAAAACCATAAACCTTGGCTGAAACAAGAAGTGACCTAACACAAGGGTAGTGTGGTTAAAAAAATAATTAAAAATAGATCACGTTACTGTCTCTCACAATCTTTTTGAGCTGAACTGTATGGGACCTTTACAGTTATAAGGAGGGAATACTAGTTTTGAAAATAAAAATTTCAATATAAATATGAAATCTGGGGTTTGTTAACACAAATTTAATGAGCATTCCATCTGTTATTCCCATTTTTCTTCTTACCAGGTAAATAAGCTTGCAGACATGAGTGACTACATTAGCTGAGCTGTAAGAACTGTAACAAATTCCACCTAGATGCTGTTTCACTGATGTCTACATCAGCTTCTTCCCATATGCTCCATACAGAAAGAGCACACATGGTCAGAACACATGCTGATGTACAGTAAAATGCATCTGAATCTTATGTCCCTTCAGAAAAATATGAAGCCTAGCATTTTAAAAATGAATTTGTCTCAAAAATAACATCTTAGAAACAGGAATGAGAATCAAAAGCCACAGGTCCATCCACTGGTGATGTTATAAAGCTTCTTCAAAAACCTCCAACATTTATCCAAGTGGAGATTAACCCCATGCCCCAGTTGGACAGGGGTCTACTGACCGGAAAGCAGGTTTGCAGATAAAAGACTTGGGGGTGCTGGGGGACAAGAAGTTGAGTACAAGCCAATATGCCCTTGACGCAAAGAAGCCTAACCAGCTGACAGAGTGGTGATCTACTTCATCTCTGCTCAGACCACATCTGGAGTGCTTGGTCCAGTTCTGTTCTGCCCAGCATGACAGAGACACGTACATACTGGAATGGGTCTAGCAATGTGCTACAAAGTGGGCTGAGGGACTGCAGCATGTGCCATGTCAGGAGAAGCTGAGAGATGGGACTATACAGCCTGGAGAAGGGACAGGTCAAGGGGGATCTTACTGAAGTGTAAAAATACCCAATTTGGAAGGGGGGCAGGGAGTTAAGATTATGGAACCAGACTCTCCTTAGTCATGCCCAGCGACAGGACAAGAAGCAATATGCACAAATTGAAGCACAGGAAATTCTGTTTAAACATATCTCTGTCATTGGAGATACCCAAAACCCAAAGAGTCAACATCTTGAGCTACTTGCTCTAGCTAACCTTGCTTTAAGCAGTTGAAAAAAGCCTGAATTGAAGTTCCTTGGGATTATATGATACTGAAACATCAGCCCTCAGGGATATATAATCTTAAACTATGTATGATATCTCTTGAAGACAAATTTTAAGCAAAATACAATCTTAAAATTAATAGACCCATGACCCATTAATTTTTAGATGTCTGGGATTACTATAAAAACTTACCTAATGTAGTAAAGTCAACAAATATTAGTAATGGGATATTAGTAATGAGCATATCTTGATCTATAAGATCAAATAAATACATGCAGCAAAAGTAAAACCCTAATCTATATATACATTGTACCTAAGCACCAAAACTCCAGCAATATGACACATTTTTAAGAAAATACTATGATATTTTTAAGTATTAGATTACTATTTATACGAGTAGAGAAATACAGTCTACTTGGTGCTTCAGTACACCTCACTACCAAAAAAAAAAAGTACAATTATAACCAGAACTTAATTATAATTTTCCTTTCTTTATCACAATGCCATATAAAGGAATAAATTATTGAGAACTTGCTACATCTGGGATGGCTTCAGCGTAGAAGACTTGATGGATCCTACTAATTTTTATTTAACAGCAAATGAAATCCCATAGCTCCCCAAAAGTACCAAAACTGCTGTCTCTTCAGACATGCTACTGACCATCTGTGAGCTATACAGACTTGGCACGTTTTACTACAGCTTGCTAAACTTCTGCAACAAACATCTCATGCTTACACTTCACTTTTTTAACACCACTTCTGGGAAAACAGGATCTCTTGAACTCTTAAACAAAATCTTTGAATATTTTTAATGGGAACATGGATTTATTTAAATTGGAGGGAAGCTGGTGAATGTAGGGAGGTGAAGCAGGCAGGGGTGGACTGTGGGAGAACAGTTTCAAAGAATGGGTGAAGGAAGAAGCTAAAAATAAAGGAAAATTAATGTGGCTATTTTTGGTTTGGTTTTATTTTTTTGTTGTGTCCTTTTTTGTTACACAACTTCAGAGTCCTCTAACCCAGATAGGCTCTAACAGTAAAGTACTTCCTCTGCGGGGGGGGGGGGGGGGGGGGGAGGGAGGTGTATAGCACTTTAAAGAGGCATCTAGAGAAGAACAGTGTGCAGGGGAACAGCAAAAGGAAACTGGTTGCTTAACTGTGCACAGAAAATACTTGTCCATACTTCGTGCCATACAGCATATGTTTAAGCCCATCCATAACCTTCACAAGGTTGGTAGGTCTTTTAACACATGGAGTACTATAATAAATGTCAGTGCCTTAGTAACACTACAATTTATCTTTTTTTTTTAATTGCAGACAATTCTGACACTATTTATGAATCATTACTGCAGGTCAAAGGCACAGCTGCTTTATGGTAAAGAGTGTGTCATACATTACTTCTGATAATGCAGAAGAGAGTTAAAACTTAGTGCTTTACTATCTACTAAAACTTCCTCTAAAACATTTTAATTTAATAGGCTGATTTAGGTATGGCCACACTAATCACCACAGGTAAACAGGTGCATGACCTCAAAGGCACCTGATCACATACATGCTCTCGCCCCATAACAAAGGGGAGATAAATAAACAAATGTGCTGTAACTGCCCTTTGAGAAACAACCCTGAAGCAAAAACAGCATGCACATGGCTAATGGACATCATTTCAAAGCTCAGTATTCATCACAGTTATCATTCTTGCACCTAGACCCCCCCCAGTATCAGGCCATTAACTCCTGGACACTACTACCACTGCATACAGTGAAAATAAGTCCAATTTACACAACTAAGTCTTTTCCTACACAGCAAATACAAAGTGCTGTTCCAAGTAAATCAGTTGCATGTACCACAAAATTAAATAGCTAACAAAACATTTGAGATAGACTTACCCACTTAAGAACTTCACCAGGAGAAGGGATGGGAAATACCATTTCATCACATGCCAAAAGCAATTACCACCTGCCACTGCATTAAGCTACAAGATGATAGAATCATAGAACAGTTTGGGTTGGAAAGGATCTCAAAATCCACTTAGTCCCAACCCCCTGCCATGGGCAGGGACACCCTCCACTAGACAGGTAGCCCAGAGGCCCATCCAACCTGGCCTTAAACACTGTCAGGGAGGGGGAAGCCACAGCTTCTCCAGGAAACCTCTTCCAGTGTCTTACCACTCTAGGATCATAAATTCTACTCTCTATTTTTCTGATTTTAATTTCAGCCACATATGCAAATATGGACAGTTTTTATCTCTGCGTCTATTAGGCAAATTCAGTTTAAGTTATCTTTATTGAAGAAAAGGAACAAAATCCAGTACTGGAGACAGATTTCTTATAACATACTCAGAAGTAAAAGCCACAAAATCAGATTCTGGTACTGCCTCTGACAGAGATTTCCTTTCTCATGTGGGAGTAACATTTAATTTCCTCACATACAACATGAAAAAGGAACCTCATAAAAAAAAAATCAGTCACTACTACTTCAGAATTATTTTATTGTGACCCAGGAATAGAATATTCTGCAGTAAATAATTTTACAGAGGAGTTAATGGAACAGTACTAGATAACAATGGGGAGTGAACAGTGATAACACTTTACAGTCTGCCATAAGATGTCTTTCGCAAATATTTTTTTATATTGAACTGTGAGCTGAGGACCCTGCTGCCTTTGACTTATTTTATACCCTACTTTACTATCTGGTAATAAGTGATTCATGGTCCACCCCACTCAGATACTGCGCTTATCTGTATGGAGACAAGAAAATTTGCCATACAAATGCAACACATCCGGCTGATAGTCAATTCTCTTCCTGCTAACTGAAGACAACTTTAGTGTCTGTCCCTTGTACTCTGGTGCTATCAGTGGGTGTGATTTCAGAGCTCTGTCCTCAAGATGGGCTTCAGAAAGTATGTATGTGCATATGCTCGTGTTTATTCTTCAAACATGAAATAATTACTTCAACTCTAATACAGGATTATACACTTGACTGACACACACTGTTTTAAGCACGACCAGAGCACGTATTTTTCTTTTTAAAAAAAAAGAACCACCTTTATATTCAGGAAAACCCCAAACAACTTGCATACTACTAAACCAAACCTAATTAAACATGCCAATCACACACAAAATTTTAGAAACTGTCTGCTTAGGTAACAAAGAGGAATTTATTTACACGCAATAAGATCACATCATGAAGATGGTTAGAATCTCAAAGATATCACAAAGGCCTCCTTATCTTTTCAAATGATACTACAAAAATGCCCCAAAGAGTCAAAATAGCTAATTTTATTTTACACAGTTGGGCTAACTTTAATTAATTGTGGTAGTATCGAGAACTTTGTAGTGTAATTTGTAACTGAGAATGATTAACAGAACAAGTTCTCTGTGCAAGCTGTTAACTCAGACAGCAGGACATTATTCAAAATGGAGGAACAGAACTGGAAGAAGTTATTATGCTTCCTCCAATTAAGTGGCGGTTTTGCTGGTTTAGTTTTGTCATGGAAACATGAAGACTGTATAAAATCTCTGACTGCATACCTGATTACCTATAGAAATATTAACTAATAAACTGCAATGAGAAATATTTAGATTTTTACTACATAAAAGTTAAAAGCTACAGCATGGATGCATGCTTGAGCTTAAGGAGGAGTGTTGTGATTTTGTGTGGCTGGGTTCTGGCAGAGGAGGGGGCTGCAGGGCAAAGCAGCAGCCATCTGGCTGCAGCCATCTCTGCAGGTCCCAGAGAGCAAACACCAGCCGGCTCAAGACCAGACCTGTTGCTGCCCAAGTCCGAGCCCATCAGCGATGGTCACAGCTCCTCTGGGAATCACATTTAGGAGAGAAAGAACCCCAAAGCAGCTGCTTTTTGCCCCCAGAGAAGGGAGTAAGAAAGTGTAAGAAACTGTGCAGGCACCAAGGCCAGAGAAGGAGGGGGAGGAGGTGCCCCAGGTGCTGGAAAGAAAGATCTATAGCCCCTGGAGAAACCCATGGTGGAGCAGGTGTCCCCCCACAGCCCATGGAAGATAATGGGGAGCAGAGACCCCACCTGCAGCCTGTGGAGAGGCCCCACACTGGAACAGGTGGAGATATGTGGAAGATGCTGTGACCCACGTTGGAGCAAGCCCCAGGCAGGGCCTGCAGCCTGAGGAGGGAGACACACAGACACCCTAACCAGAGTAGGTTTGCTGAAAGGGGGAGGGGGGAGACACAAGACACGGGGCCTGGGAACTGTGACCTCATGGAGGACCAGGCTGGAGCATTCTGGCCTGAGAGACATTCTATGATTTATGACTGCACCCCGTAGCAGTGACCCACGCTGGGGCAGCTGGTGAAGAGCTGAAGCCCCAAGGGAAAGGACTCGTGTTGGAGAAGTTCATGGAGGAACCCTCTCCCTCCCTCGCCCCACCCCCCCCTCTCTTTCCCTACCACAATGCTGGGTGTGGGGGGAGGGAGGGGCGGTTGGGGGTGGACGGTAGGGAGCAGAGCAACATTATAGTAGGTAAAGTGAAGTCTGGTAAGAAGGGAGGGGTGGGGGGAGGTGCTTTAAGATCTGGTCACACTTCTCATTACCCGACTCTGGTGCCACTGGGGGTGCAGGGCAGTAAATTTTCCTTTCCTTTATTCTGTGTTGAGTCAGTTTTGCCCGTGATGCTCATTTTGGAATCATCTCTCTCTTCCTGTCCATATCTCGACTCCTGGGCCTCTCAATATATATATATTCTCCCCTGTCCAGCTGAAAAGGGGAGAGAGAGACTTCGGTGGGTGTCTGGCCTCCAGCTAGGGTCAAATCACCACAAGTCAATAGAAATAAGCTATTTCTACCTATATTAACAGAAAGCTGTCAAGTAGTTACAAAACAGAACATAAAAAGGTCTGCAACGGATCTTAATTCATCACGGTGCACATTTTAAACCTTTTACCTGTACTTCTCCAGTATATATACTAAAAATAATTTTCAATTATGACTACACAGATATAGCAGACCTGTTCGTCTTAAACACAGACTAGAATTGGTTTTCTATTTAAAAAGACAGTGCTGTGAACAGAGCTGTTGATATGGAAGAAATAATGGTTATATTCACATGTACTGTAAGTCATACTAGTGCTTAAGAACAGAAATTGTCAAGACCTTCCACACCACTGAGAAATATTCTCACACAAGAAAACATTAAATATGTCATAGAACTATGGTGATAATTTAAGACCATTATAAGGAAAAATACAGATTTTATATTATAAATACAAATTATATTTTAAACAATGTAAATGCTTTCATGTTCAGCATTAGCATCAAATAAGACAACTAGTTAGAATGAGAACACCTCAGGAACCCCCTACAGAGTCTAGAAGCTGCTTCACAACTATCTATAAACCGCAGCCTTGTAAGTAAACACATCATAATTAAAATCAGGTATTGACTGTCATTTTACGGGAGAGAGCTCTGTAGGAAGCCAAAATAAACAAATAGGAGCAGAACTGAGATTTACACATGCAAATTGAAATCAAGAACAGAAATACAAGTTTTATTATTCCTGAATCTGTCATTTCTTAAGCAGTCAGAACAGACCATCATAATCTTAAAAGCTTCAGAAGGAAGTAACTGTCTAATTTCAGTAAAATCAATTCACTACTTTAGATTCCTAAACAGAAGCTGCAAATTAACACAAAGTTTCTCTATGAGGGCAGTGAGGCCCTGGCACAGGCTGCCCAGAGAAGCTGTGGCTGCCCCCTCCCTGGCAGTGCGTAAGGCCAGGTTTGATGGGGCCTTGGGCAACCTGGTCTGGTGCAGGGTGTCCCTGTCCATGGCAGGGGGGTTGGGACTAGATGAGCTTTAATGTTCCTTCCAACCCAAAACAGTCTGTGACTCTGTGGTTCTGTGATTTTATGAAGTATCAGATTTTGCAATAGTTTTAATATTTTCAGTATTCACAGAGAAGTATTTGCATTGCTGAAATGAAGTTTTAAATACAAAGCTTTAGTTCCTCAAAACAGTTTCCAACAGTAGTTCCTCTGAAAGCAGCAAGAAAGATGTAGAAGGAAAACTGCTGTGCTGCATTTGAAGCAATTTTGGGATCATATTCCAGTCTTGAGAATTACTTGTTCAGATAGCCTTTAAAAACACAGTAATAGAGCTAGAAGGATGGGTATCATCTGGTTTTTTTCTTAGCTGAGCAGGCACTTAATCTTTTTCACCTTTTAATTCTTTGTCCACAGATTGCTGACAGCTCTGTCTCTCTTACCTCAAGTCGTGATCCGACTGGTTCTCAGAAACCAGTCACAAAACTACAGCAAGAAGTCAAAAGCTGTCAACAGCACCAAAAAAGCACACCACAAAAAAAAACCTTACATTTAGATACCAGTCTTTATCTTCCCCAAAATGACTTACTGTCAAGATACGATGCTGAAGGGCAGAGTATTAACAGGGCAAAACATTTTGGGAGAGATGACACATAAAAGGCATTAGGCTGCTTACATTCTGTTCTGAGCAGTTCCATTTCATCTAGTTGACATGCTCTTCTTATCTCTACTAAATAATGTAATTCCCCTTAATTTTCTTTCCCTCCATCCCTTCTGGCCTCTTTACAATGTTTACTGATGTCAACATCACAGAGTAATAATGACAGAAGTTATACAGAAAAAACAGAAAGAAAGATACTCTATGGCATTTGGAGACTTAAAGGGTAATTTTAATTTATTTTCATGAAATTACCAATAAGTTAAGTAGACAGATATCCTATAAACCTCCCCACATAGAACTATTAGAAGCTATTGACGTAAAATGACTCTAACCGCCAATGCGTGTACTAGTCAGCAGAAACCATCAAGTCTGCTGCAGTAAGTGGAATACAGATATGTAACAAACAATACAATCTACCTATAAGAACATAATAAACATATGCACAGATTGTATAGGCACTGGATATCACCATCCAGATCTAAAGGAATGTATCAGACACTTCTACATCCCCAGATGACTAACATGCAAATCACCACACACGGAAGCGGCAAGGAGAGTGGGAACTCTCACTACCAGCACTGCGGAGACATGCAGTCATGAGTCTCAGCGTCACTAGGCAAAAATGTTCTCTACAGGGACAGATGAGGCACGTTTGTGCTCAAATTCCCACGACAGAGCTAGTTAGTCATGTACAATGCTGCTATGTTTCTACTGATAAGCAACCTTTACAAGAACCAATAGATTCAGATTGATGATTTTTGTTGGCAGGATGATCTTGCATAAATGTAAGAGCGCCTATCAAAAGACAGGAACAGCAATAACTGTTTAACTATCTCCTTTTTCCAGAGCACAGAGCATGACATGCAAATTAAAATATTAAAAATTCAACAGAAGATTAATATTTCAGGTGGGTTTATCTACATTAATTATTTAATAGGAATACTTTGGCAACTTAGTCCAAAACATCTTATGCCTCTGAATCTTAACTTCTAAAATGAATTCTTCCTTGTATTCTATGACTCAAAGCCTATGCTTTACCTAACAGGGAACATCTAGAAAGAGCATTTTGAGTTCTGGAAGGACTCCCTTTCCATTAAACTACTCATAGATTTACAACACTTTCAGAAAAGTAAACAGTACAACCGACACTAGCTTTTTGCAACAGCACACACAGCTGTACTGCATCTGTGAACTGGAAGATCCCTTGTCCCAGAGAAAAAAAAAAGAAGCAGTCAGAGCTTGATAGCTCCAGTGTTGCATTAGGAGAAAGGATGCATGTCTTTTAATTAGAAAGATATGCCCTTTAACATATAGTCCTTACTACTGTCTCTCTTTAAACACTGATGAGATAAACATAATTAAGTTTTACCAGCAAAAGCCTTATCTCTCTACAAATCCTTTTCCCGGATGATAGTGGGAGCTACTATCCACAATCTTAATACATTTTCTTTACTCTGAGAAATGCATTTACCTTGGTTTTTCCCAGCTTTACCCAAGATTTAAAATTTCACACTCTCACTCTCAATTTATTATCAGAATACGATGACCAAAACTAAGTAAGCTGGACATTCTTACAATCAGTTAAAATAGATTCCAAAGTTATAAATTACCCCAAAAAACCCAAAACCAGATAGGATAAAGTTTTGTCCCATACTTCTGCAATGCTCCATGTAATAGCTGTTTATAATAGTAATTTACCTAAAACTTCCTTAGGTTTTATGACAATTTATTCTGTAAATTAATTCAGAAATGTTAATATTTATTATTCTTATTTTAGTATTCATTTAGTATTTAAACAACACTTCTTGCCTGGAATTCCTTTCTCACTTTGAATCCCACCCAAAAAAATCTACTAAAATAATTTCTGAAACCTTTACACATTTTATTCTACCCACAATACAGAAGCATTGGAATTCTGCCACATTTCTAAAAATCAAATACATAAGTTGTAAAGTCACTGTGAGTCTTTGAAAGTAATTTTGCACTCTCCTCATCTCAGTCTACTTTCTTGTCCCTGCTTTGCACCAGCAAAAAAGCTCTTGCTTCTTAAACCAAGTCAACAAGTCTGATCCAGTTAGGACCCGTCCAAATACTAGTTTCCTTTTAAAACACCAACTAGTGTAATTCATCATTTGGCTGCACAAACACAAAGAAGAGAGCTTTATTTTGGCAGCAGTGACACCACTATATTGAAATGGCTTTACACGATAGCTAAATTTTATCATCTCAAGTATATGTTTGGGTCTTGGAGAAGCTCATAGTCCTTACAAGATAAATGTGATAGTCATGAAACTGAATGCATTACTAAAAAATGGCACCCTGAGCAAATAGCTTCCTATTATCTTCATACTGAGAACTCTATGAATAGGTTTTTTTTCAGTTTGGCAATGGGAGAAAGATTGCCTAGCAAAACAAAATTTTCTATACTGTAAAAATTTTATTTCAATCTCAATATGTGACCTTACCCCCCTGGAACACTTGAGGCAAACATTTTCTTTATTAAGTTCCTTTTTTATGTCCTTTTTGAAATTTCTATAGGTATTATTTAAATTTCGATCAGAAATGCTCTTTGCAGACTGAAAGTGTAAATACTTACCTGAACTACAATTCTATTCTAGAACATGCAATACTTTGAATAATATATCCAGGAAAGTAAGTTACATGTGAGCAACATCAGGAAATGACCTTCTGAAAAACAGAAGCATTTTATCAACAGACTGAAGACAATTAAAAACATCTCTGTCAACATCCAAATCCACCAAGGGTGAATTTATCACCACCACAAGAGCCAATTGCCAGGAAAAGGTAGGTTTGTGTTAAAGCTGGTTTGTATTAAATACAGGTTCCAACAGAGAAGCCTTGAGAACAGAACTCATTTCATTAAGTTTATGCTACTTAACATACTCAAAGTGTACCTTCCATTTTTAGCAGGAAAACAGGACTGTGGAGCCAGCTGAATACAAGCCATTATTCATTGCCAACACCTATTCATAGAATCATAGAGGTTGGAAGGGACCTCAAGAGATCATCCGGTCCAACCCCCCTGCCAAATCAGCTCCCCAGCTCATACTGCACAGATAGGTGTCCAGATGAGTCTTGAATATCTCCAGAGATGGAGACTCCACAACCCCCCTGGACAGCCTGTCCCAGGGCTCTGTCACCCTCACTGTGAAAAAGTTCTTCCACATGTTGGTGCGGAACTTCCTGTGCTCCAATTTGCAGCCATTGCCCCTTGTCCTGTCCCCACAGTCCACCAAAAAGGGGCTGGCTGATTCCCCCTGCATTTCATACTGAAGATATTTATAGAAATTAATAAGGTCCCCCCTTAGTCTTCTAAGAAGACTTCAGAGAACCTCCTTAAAAATGCCCCTACAGCTATGAACTGCATTTTGTCATAGCTGTCATTTCTTCATTTTTTCAGGGGACAAAAGGCTTAAGCCATGGTCTACTATGGTAGGCTTCTATTCACAGCTGATTTGCAGTTTAGTTGAACAAGTAAGATTGTGTGGAAACATACTCAACACACACTAAGAATGGCAGCCTGTAAAAATTAGCAGTTTGAACTGGCTTCAAAACAAAACCTCACTTCTTCATGAAGCCCAAATTTCAATGACTATTGTTCAGAAAGAAAGAAAGAGAGAAAGGGTGCATTACCGCTGCCACTGTATGGGAGTAGTGCACTGCAAATTAGCGCCACCCCTTACACGCCATGTAAGAGCCATTTGTTCAAGGTATAGCGTTAAATTGAGAGAAGAATTCGACTCACTCTGAAGAAGATGAACACTTCTGAAGTGTAAAACCTGAAGTGTCTAGCCTGCATGTGAAGATACACAGCCAGCCATTTCAACTTACAAGTACAATGCAGAAACAGTAACACAAGTGCAACAACTATACAACAATGCCACATAAATTAAAGAACCTGTCTCCACTTCCCTTGCTGTTTGGCCACTTACTCTAACACCCATTTTCCTGCCTATTTTGGCAAAAACATATGTGAACCAGATCAGAGCCAGCAACCAGGAAAAGACTATTTTCCAGCTAGGCTTCTCCTCCAGTCCAGTGAGAAATTGGTAATCTGAGTTGTCTGAAGGTAAAACAAAAAAAAAAAAAGGAATCACTGCAAAGGGGTGGAAATGAGAGGGCAAGAGAGTTGGGTCACACTGGCCCTGACCGAAATCCGCTAACCGGACACAGAACTGTGACCTTTGATTAGATACTTGACCTGGAAACAACCAAAGCTAGGTAGCATGCATACCTGCCCTTGCTTTCAATTATCTCAGCCCTGATATAATTTAACAATTGTCTGCAAAATTACTAAATAGTTGACTCCTGTGTAAAAAAATGAACAGGACAAAAAGCAGTGGAGAAAGTCAAGATCCACAATAAATTCAATTTATTAGTAATCTGATAACAACATGTTCGCATACAAGATCCTTACAAGTAATTTTTCTGGTGATATTACATAATATTGTGAGGTCAGCTCTTCAGCAATTAGTACTCCTATTACATCAAATATTTCCATGGAGAAAAAAAGAGAATGTAGTGCTCTTGACTTTTCCCACCATTTGAACTAACCTTTCAAATTACCTGACCAAACAAGACATTGTTCCAAAGGAGTTTTTACTCTGAGCCTTTACTGCCAAGCATCTTTACCAGTTTAAAGTTATTTTGATGACACAAATGGACATTGTTTAGGGAACTAGAAAAATGGTGACATAGTCTTGAAACCATGATCGTTGTAACAAAACGAATTGTTTGCCCTGCTGCTTCTTCCTGAAATATGTGCTGATAGGCAATTACTGTTTCTTAAGTTCAGAACATTTCCATTTTAGAAGATACGGACATCAGGTATGCATCATGTTCAAAGAGGTTCATATAAGAAATACTGAATTACTGTTTCAAAATTAAATTCCATGAACGAGGAAGACAGTGAAAGCAAAGGGGTGGAAGGGAATATTTTCTTTGACGGTTAACAATAACTAGGCTTTGTTTAAGAACAGCTGGACAAAGGCATGAAATTAGAACACCTTTTTTTTTTCCCTGCAGCTTCCCCTTTGAAGAGAAGTAAAACTGTGAAAAAATTATTTCTAAATACATAGTTTTTATTATTAAGTAAAGTATCAGCAGAGCTGAGCAATAAAAAAACCCAAAAAACTGTAACTTGGAAAGAATCATATACAATCACATTTTACAGGACCCAAGTGGCAATACACAATCTCATTAACACAGAGTCCCAGACAGGGTAACAGCAGTACTTTCACTCTTGCCACTGTCTGTCAAGCAAAGGATGTGAAAGGTGCACCAGGTTGTATTTGTAAAATCTGTTGAGATTATTAATGCAAATTACTAGATCTTGCTATGCTGTGTACATAAATAATAGAATGCCCCACATTTAATAGATGTGTTATTAGAATGTCTAGTAGTAGTTATGGGCAACATCTCTTAGCTGAAGTCAGAATCACATTCTTTAATTGCTAGGTACATGTTTGAGTTATACTAAGTGCCATCTGCCAGCACAGCCCTGCTAGCAGAAGCTGTTTTCTGCAGGACAGCAGCAGTGCTGCCACTGTGCCTGCTTGTTACAAGATGGTTCCTGCCCCAGTGAGTTTATAACATCAAAATGCAGCGAGGGCAAAAGAGTGAAGACAGCTTCAGAGATCAACTCCGAAAACAAATAAGCCAACTATGAGAGAAACTCAGAGTGGAGAAGATCTCTCAGCACAGAGAGGAAACGAAATGTACCATGTGCACTTCTGCTGCACATACTTACTATCCCTCACACTCTGCAGTACTACTTAACAGGAACTACATATCAAATATTTGGTCATAAAAAAAGCTGTCCGCAAAGAGTGCTAGGAATTAAACAGAAGCAAAGAATCAGCTAGCAATGTAAAAATTCAGGAGGTACCAATTCCTGCCCTACCAATTACCAAGATTAATTTTCTTTTTTTATGAAATGTAAAAATCAGAGGCAAATATTCTTTATTTTCCAGTAACCACACAACAAGACAAAAGAAAGTAATTGTCAGGCATGACTCCTCTCTATATAGAGAAATTTATATATAGAGATATAAAAAACCACATATATACTTAATCAACTTTTTGGGTTTCTTGAATTCCAGTAACATATTCTACATATTTAAATGCAAGAGGGTTTTTTTAAGTAAACAGACACACGTTCACTTTAAAAAACACTACATAACAAGTACTCAATGATTACAACAGCTTTTCACTAAGAAAGTTCTGTAAATTATATTTCACACATAGAAGAAATACTCTCCAAACTTAAATCCAAAGACAGCTAAAACACAAATTATCCTTAATCTCTAACAAATACTAGTATTTAGACCCAGTTTATACCACTGAAGTTTATGTACCTAGCCTAAAGCACTGACACGACAGCTTCTGTCGCCCTGTGGCCATGCAGGCTGTATCTGTGCTCACACACAGAGTGCTGGGGGACGTCCCTGGACACAGGTACCTGACCAGTGCTATTCTCAGTGTGACAGAGTGGTTTTTGGCATGTCACCCCCATGAGACCCCACCTTGCTCTGGTAAGACCAACCTGGAGTACTATGTCCAGCTCTGGGGTCTCCAGTACAAGACAGACATGGACCTGTTGGGGTGAGTCCAGAGGAGGGTGCCAAAGATGATTAGAGGGCTGTCCTACTGAGGACAGGCTGAGACCGAATTGGGCTCATTCAGCCTGGAGAAGAGCAGGCTCTGGGGAGACCTTATTGCGGCCTTCCAGTACCTGAAGGGTCTACAGGAAAGCTGGGAAGGGACTGCTTACAGAAGCATGGAATAATAGGACAAGGGTTGATGGCTTTAAGCTGAAAGAGGGTAGATTTAGATTAGATATGAGGAAGAAATTCCCTGTGAGGGAGGTGTGGCACAGACTGCCCAGAGAAGCTGTGGTAGCCCCATGCCTGGCAGTGCTCAAGGCCAGGCTGGATGGGGCTTTGGACAGCCTGGTCTAGTGGAGGATGTCCCTGCTCATGGCAGGGGGATGGAACTAGATGGTCTTTGAGGTGCCTTCCAACCCAAACCAGTCTGTGAGCCTATGATGCTACGGCTGTGACCAGACAGCACCCTCACAGTGTGTCCACAGCCAACAGGAAAGGAAAAGCATCACAAAATGGTCCTAGTACACGTATAACACATCTATAGGGTAAACAGTGAGCAACAGGAACCTCCAAATCACTGTTTAAGGTCTTAAATGAGCTTAATTATGTCAATGCTTCTTTCTCCTTACAATGTGAAGGGATCTTGAACAAATAGAGACCCATATGTTGGCTAACTCCACTGAAGGCCTCAAGTTACATAGCATGGTACATAGGCATCAATTGAACTACATTTGCTACTCAAGGAAAATATTAAAAAATAAACAAACATTTCCACAGTCTGCAGTTGTTCTATGAATATTCTGTTTCTATTTACAGATGCATACCTATGCAAGTACACACTCACAGAATCACAGGATGTCAGGGGTTGGAAGGGACTTCCAAAAATCACCTAGTACAACCCCTCGCATCAGAGCAGTATCACCAAGATTAGGTCACACAAGAACATGTCCAGGTGGGTTTTGAATACACTCATTCAAATACACATAGGTGCTACAATGCTGCAATTCAACATCCTCAAGTAGGAATAATTCTAACATAAAGGTACTAATGAAATTACTCAAACTCTGTGTACAGCTTAAATAATCTACAATTCTTCTTGTAGACACTCCCAGAAAAATCTGTGCTAAATTAGTAACAATTTCAATACTGAACTCCAGTTGTTGGCAAATAATAATTACCCAAACAAAGGGAAAACAGCTAAATTAAAGATAAACTGCAATTTAAACAAAGGAACTTCTTAAACACTGTGCATCTAACTTCCTCCTCAGTGAGAAAAGGCAACTAGATACACCACCAGGAAGCAAAAACTCTTCTCAGTATGTAAGAAAAAACAAAAAAGCTTGCAATAAAAATTAAAGACAAAAATTGTTTTGCTTCACATGGCAGTTTACATGGGGGTGTTAAACACTTTAAAACTCTCTACACTTGTTTTTTTCTTCATTCTGTAGAAAAGTTAAGAGGCCTGCAGAACAACCCGTATGTTCTGACTAACAAGAGAGAAGCTGCAACATGCTTTTCCCAAAAACAGAGGAAATTAATTAATTGTTCAGAGCCTTCTCTGTTTCAACTCGTATGTTCTGCACCTAAGTTACACTTCACAGACCTTCAGTCTCATTTTAGTGAGGGTGTCATGTGTAAGGCATTCTCCAGGAAGCTAACAGCAAGGAAGGTACATAATGCTAAGCATTGAACAACATTAAGAAGTGACCTGATAATTTGACTAGAGGTCAAAACAATTTTAATCAAGACCCTATTCATACTTTATAGTTTTACTTAGAGAGAAGTGGTAAGCCTACCTATTTTCACTGCATTTTTGCATGACTGACCTTAGAAAACACACAACCTAATCAAAGCTAATAATTACTGAGATTAAAAATGTTCTTTTTATTTGAAGAACACTGATATTGATTATTCACTACAAAATGAGAGAAGTTCTATATGGAAGACCTTGCCATACCTGGCATGTCCGGCATGCAAATTATATCCAAGACTGACCGATACCCAACAGTTATTTTCAGCCAACAAGGAACAGTAGGAGTGAATACTTAGTACATCATCTTAGTTTCATCATAAGCATTTTCCAGCGATCTCCCCTACACTTAATTATAAATCAAATTTTATAAGGCTATCAGACTACTCATATAGAAGAGATACTATCAGTGATGAACTCCAGATGCTAGCAGGCAACAGGCCAACCTCCTACACTATCTCTCCCACCCTCAGAGACTGTTACAACAGATGGAGCATAAAGTCATGGACAAAATTAACTCAGTGATCATTTTACAGGGATGGCCTATAGACTAAGGGAATTATATATGCACATATATATGTATCTATGAAAGACAGGAGAATGATAGTGTCTAATTGGAAGGTGTAGACAGGTTCTCTGCACAACACAGATGGTACAGAATAAGGGGTGGCCACTGTCCTGGTTTCTCTGGCTGTGGCAGAGTTCATTTTCACAAGAAGCTGGGAGGAGATACAACCAGGACAGCTGACCCAGACTAGCCAGAGGGGTATTCCCTACCATACGATGTCATCCTCAGCATATAAGGGGACCCGGCCAGAGAGGAGGTGGCTGCTCATCAGTTTCCAGAGGTGAGCAAACTGCATTGTGTATGCATATTGTATATTCTTTTGTAAGTATCAATGTTGTCATTTTCCATTCCCTTTGCTGTCCTAGCTAACTTTCTTTATCCCAACCCATGATTTTTACCTTTTTCTTCCGATTCTCCACTGGATTGGAGGAGTGAGGAAGTGGCCACATGGTGTTTAGATGCCAGCTGGGGCTAAACCATGACACTTGCAAAATATCAGCAGCCTAACAGAACTTTAGATAGGAGCCAGAAACAAAAGCTAAATTTGCATACTCACAGGTTATGTACTGAATCGATCCTTTTAGTTTTCTAACTTTCATAATACAACTTTGCTTTAAATTAGGACAGTTAGCAGACAGAGATGGGAAGTAGGCAGAGCAAGGACTGCATATTTTTTCACATCTCTCTTTATACCCACAGCATTCCACCAGACATACAGATTAATGAAACAAAATGAAAAAAAAAAAAAAGCGACTGAACAAAGTTTCCCACTCACCAAGAGGTTCCATACCAGCAACCTGTACAGCCAAGTTTAAGGAACAACTGTCTGTATTCAAAATGCATCTGCAGTTTTAATGTAGTATAATTACAGAATGGCCAAGATTGGAATGGATCTCTAAAGGTCATCTAGTCTGAACACCATGTTCAAAGCAGGGTCAGCTAAAGAGGTTGCTCAAGTCATTGTCCACTTGGATTCTGAGTATAAACAAGTCCACACCATCCTCTGGTCAATCTGTTACCTATCAGGTTGGCCAAGCATGATCTCCCCTTTTCTAACTGATACCAGATACTTCAAACAACCTTCTTGTACTTCCTGTTTCAGAATCACTTGCTCCACCATCTTCCCAGAGACAGACTTGAGGTTCATGAATATGTAAGTCCCTGAAACCTCCTCCTTACCCTTCAGGAAAATGTGACATTTGCTTTCCAGCACACGTTACGAAACACTCCCACTTGTGATGGCCCTTCAAATGCAGCTGAAGAGTCTTTGGGATGACCCCAACCAGCTCTATCAGTACTCGTCAACCCCATCAGGTCCCATGAACTTATGTTTCACAGGTTTGTTAAATATTTCATAGTCTAATCGTCCTTCACCAAGGGTAAGTCTTTCTTGCTCCAGACTTTCCTTTGGGTATCACAGGCCTGGGGTTCCTGAAGGCAAATCTTATCAGTAAAAACCAAGGCAAAAAAAGACATTGACTATCTCGTCCTGTTCTGTATCATCTGTCACTACCAAAAAAAGTAGGTCTTTGCTCAGAAGCTTACAGTACTCATTGACAGGGCTTTAAACTAGGCTTGAAGGTGGAAGGTCAAGCTTGCCTGCAACAAGCTGTAGGCTGACATGCCAGGACTAGAGTGACTAGGTGCTGGTGCAGGCTCTCAGAGTGCCGCTCCGAGACATGCTAGATACACTGTGGCACGCCTGAAGTCTTATAGAAATGAGACAGTGGCTCCTGAGGTAACAGGAGCCAACAGGAAAACACCAGTGAAACACCTCAAAGGAATTCCAGCGACTCCAGCCAGTCAGCCAGCTTTATCAGGGGCCCAACTTAAAAGATGCTGTGCAAGCACAGGTGGCATAGGGAATAAACACAAGGAGCGGGAGACATGTGCATGATCTTACTGGCATCACAGAGACATAGTGGGATGGCTCCTATGGCTCAAGACTTGAAATGGAAGGATACAGGCTCTTTAGGAAGGACAGGCTGGGGAGATGAGGAGTGGGTGTCACCCTTTATGTCAGTGACCAGCTGGAGTGCATGGAGCTCCATCTGGGGATGGGTAAGGAGCTGACAGAGAGCACATGGGTCAGCATTAAAGGGAGGGCAGTGACAGGGGACACCATAGCAGGAGTCTGCCACAGGCCACCCAACCACAGAGACCAAGCGGATGTGTCCCTCTATAGACAGATAGAAGCAGCCTCACATTCACAATCCCTGGTCCTCATAGGAGGTTTCAACCAACCTAGCATCTGTTGGAGGGACAACAGAGCAGGGCATAAGCAATCATAACTCTCTCCTCCAAGGGACAGGGGAGAAAATGAGAGGTGCTGTGCTAGGCCTTACTCTCACCAACATGGAGACCCTGGTAGGGAATGTGAAGCTCGATCATAGTCTTGGCTGTGGTGACCATAAAAGGGTGCAGTTGAAGATCCTCAGGGCACCAAGGAGGACCACTGCAAGCTCATTATCCTGGACTTCAGGAGAGCAGACTTTGGCCTCTTCGTGGATCTGCTTGGTAGATAACCACAGTATAAAGCCCTGGAGAGAAGAGTGGCCCAAGACAGCTGGTTAATATTCAGGGATCACCTCCTTCAATCCCAACAAAGAGGAAGCCACACAAAAACACCAAGAGGCCTGCATGGATGAACAAGGAGATACTGGGAAAACTCAAACACAAAAAGGAAACCTAGAGAGTGGAAACAAGGGAGTGTAGCCTGAGAGGGATACAGAGAAACTGTCCGAGCAGCAAAGGGTCAAGTTAGAAAAGTTACAGCCCTGACAGAATTAAATCTGGCTGGGAACACCCAGGACAACATGTGGGCCCCCTCTGGAATGAAATGGGAGACCTGTTTACCCAGAATATGGAGAAGGCTGAGTTAATAACTTTTTTGGCCTCACTCTTCACCAGCAAGGGCTCTGGTCACATCTAGGGAACCTGAAGGTGCACAAGTCCATGGGACTCGATGAGATGCATCCACAGATCCTGAGAGACCTGGCAGACGATGGAGCTAAGCCACTTTCTATTATACTTGAGAAGTCATGGCAGTTCAGTCAAGTTCCCACTTGGAACTGGAAAGGGGAAATGTAACACCCATTTCTAAAAAAAGGGGAAAAAATGTAAGACCTGGGGACCTACAGGCTGGTCGGTCTCACCTCTGTGCCCAGCAAGATCATAGGTCTTTTCCAACCTTGTGATTCTGTGATAAATCAGATCCTCCTGGAAACTGTGCTCAGGCACATGAAAAACAAGGAGCTGGTTTGTGACAGCCAGCATGGCTTCACTAATGGCTAAAGAGTTTGGTGGCCTTCTGGGTAACTGATGGACTTGCACAAAGCATCTGACATCACCCACCATGACATTCTTGCCTTGAAATTGGGGAGACATGGATTGGAAGGATGAGCCACTTAATGGATAAGGAATTGGCTGGACGGCTGTGCTCAAAGTGGCAAACAGCTCAATGTCCACGGGGAGTTCAGTGGCGCGTGGTTCCTCACGGGTTGGCACTGGCACCAGTGCCGCCTGGCATCTTTCTTTGCAGTATGGGCAGTGGAACTGAGCACGTCAGCGGCACGTTCTGAGCGACACCAAGCTGTGTTGTGTGGTCAACATGCTGGAGGGAAAGGATCCCATCCAGAAGGACCTGGACAGGCTTGAGACGTGGGCCCAAATGAAGTCCTGCAAGGCCAAGTGCAAGACTCTGCACATGGGTCAGAGCAATGCCAGGCACAACTACTGTCTGGGCAGAGAACAGATCGAGATTAGCCCTAAGGAGAAGGGCCTGGGGATGCTGGGAGATGAGAAGCTCAACACGAGCCGGCAATTTGCGCTCACAGAGCAGAAAGCCAAGTGTGTCCTGGAGTGTATCAAAGCAAGCATGACCAGCAGGCCAAGGGAGGTTACTCTGCCCCTTCTACTCCACTCTCCTGAGATCCCACCTGGTGTACTGTGTGCAGCTCTGGGGTCCTCAGTAGAAGACAGACATGGAGCTGTTGAAGTGAGTCCAGAGGACAGTCTCAAAGGTGATCAGAGCTGGAGCACCTCTCCTGTGAAGACAGGCTGACAGAGTTGGGCTTGTTCAGCCTAGAGAAGAGAAGGCTCCATGGAGGTTTTCCAGTACCTGGAGGGGCCTACAGAAAAGCTGAGAGAGACTGGTTTACAAGGCCATGTAGTGATAGGACAAGGGGTGATGGCTTTAAGCTGAATGAGGGTAGATTTAAGTTAGACTTTAGGAAGAAATTCTTCCCTGTGTAGGAAGAAATTCTTCCCTACAAGGGTGGTGAGGTCGTGGCACAGGCTGCCCAGAGGAACTGTGGCTGCCCCCTCCCTGGTAGTGTTCAAGGCCAGGCTGGACGGGGCTTTGGTCAGCCTGGTCTGGTGGAGGGTGCCTGCCCATGGCAGAGGGGTTGGGACTAGATGTTTAAGGTCCCTTCCAATCCAAACCATTCTGTGATTCTCTACACCATTTACATTTTTCACAGTGTTGCTTTTTACCTGCTACACCCAAAATAACCCTTTTTGCAGTTCATATCCCTCAGAAGATTCAACTGCAGGTGGACTTTGACTTTTCTAACCACCTGCCTGCATACTCAGGCAGAGCCTCCTGATGCTGCTACTGTGTCTTGTATATTTTGATTTCAAGTTTGGATTTTGTCAGGAACTGCCTGTACCTCCACTCAGGACTCCTATCACCTTTTCTTGATTTACCACTCATGAAGATGAGCCACTCTTGAGCTTGAAGGAGATAACATGGGAAAATAAAAAAAAGAAAAAAAGAAAAAAGCAACCAGATCCCTAAACCTCTCTTTTCCCTAACACACACCACTTCACAGGCTACTGTGTAATGCAATTCTGCTTGTCAAAATGCTTAGAGGTTTCTGCCTAAAAAACTGTCACAACTCCTGGTAAACTACTACTTTAACACTACATTATCTAAGCAACTTCAGTTTTATTGACTGAAAGTTGAAAGGCAATTGTGACACAATGATGTCTGCCCTCTGACATGTTAGTTGTATCAAAACAAATTATCAGGATAATCTGAAAGTAATATTACTTCAGTGCTTTCCTAACTTATTAATCAATGTAAAAAGTGCTTATCATAATCTAAACCTGAAACAAACAGGTAAACTGAAGAAATACAAGTGTTGTAAGAACACAACAGAAAGGTGTTTCAACTTTTTTTTTTATAAGGGTATTACTCTTCTGCTCCATCTCCTAAATAGATTTTCACAACACTTAACTTACCAATACATTAAACACAATTTTTATTTAAAGGAAGAGGCCTCTCATCTGACAGAGACTCCTTACAGTGTCTAGTGAAAAAGACATACTCAATCACAGCTCATTAAGGTAAGGAATCATAAATTACACATGTTGAAATCACACTGGCATCTTAGCATCAGAAAAAAAAAATCCAACCGCTGAAATCCTGGATAAATACCACTTTACAAATTTTTTTAAACAGATTAGAATATTAAATTAAGTAACTATTAAGGATAAATTCCTTCAGAAAAATGTCATTAAAATTGACCCATTATGCGGTCTGCTCATAGCAATTTGACATGTCCTTATTTAATTTGTTGCTGCAAAAGCAGAAGGAAGGAGTAAAACCTTATTAATCAGTCTAATTTACACATCAACTGACAAAGGGACACCGACTACTTATTTCAGTTTAGATGAATCTCTGCAAGCTCAGCCAAAACGTAAGGCTTCCAGTTGAAAATATGATCAGTATTCGCTTTAGAGATGGAGACTATTAAATGCAACATGGAATAGTAAATAAATATAATCAGAAGACAGAGAACTATTATTGTTATTTAGGAAAACTGAAAAATCAAACTCAAATCAGTAAGATTTTAAACCTAATAGTGTCTATCTGCAAAAGAAAGTGCAGTTCGAAGGTGAGCATTCCTGCACACCCAGGGTTTGCTGAGAAGAAGTCTGTCTCCACCTACTGGACCAGTACAGAATGCTGGTAGTTTGGGCATGCCCCTGTACGAATATGCAACTCAGCTGTACTGAGATACTAGTCTGAGAGCAGCTTTTCTTGCCGATGCTGTTCGGTCTCTACACACCATATGTTTGAGGTCATTGTACTTCATTGTTTCATCTCACTTAAACCTGTTCTTAAGCCAAAGACTACCCTACCTATACGTCAAAACACACCGTGCTTACCAACAGCTGTGATCAAAATCCTGAGGCTGAGCACGTGAACTTTTATCCTTTTGGGCTGTGTTGTATGTATTTAGAGCAGCCTAGGACTGTCAACACAGAAATGTAACCTGGATTATGGCTCTGGCTTTGCTTGGGGCTCTGGAGGACAGGGGGAATCGGTTGGTTTGGTTTAGTTCAGGCATGTCTGGGCACACCAATACTGGTGTCTCAAGATGGATAAAATACTAGTGTTTCTAGGTTTCATGTAAGCAAAACCAACTCCTCCTCTAAAACATTCTCCATTCCTTCCACCAACAGACTGTTTCCCAAAAGACTGTGTGTATATTTACTTGTTCCCTCACACACACCAGAAGAGCAACACAAATGTACTGCTTCTTCCACATACCTGCCTTTTCTCCCTGCTCTGACAGTGATATCACTCATCCACAAGTAAACTTTGCATCTGCCTACAGACCAAGTTTCTAGGTTAAAATTTCCAGGGTGACACCTTCCACAGTAACATACCCACTGGGATAATCAAGCTAATTCAGCACCTGCTCCTGGTAGTCTCCCTCTTTCTTCCCATCCCACAGAAAGACTAAAATACGGGCCAGAAACTGCTCTCCTCATCACCATTTTTCTCCTGTGCATGTCTCCCACAAACACTGAAAATCCACAGAGGGCTGCCACCTCCAAAACAATTCACTCATGCCGCTCCCAAGTTCGCCAGTGGGCAAAGAAAACAGTCTGCACAAATCCTGACACCCAAGAAGCCCACTACTCCCCTTCCCCAGGAAGCACCGAGTCTCACGTTCCAAGCACAAATCCATCAGATCTCCCTCACCCACAGACTTACTGCACACATGCAGAATAACAAAACCATGGCAGGGGTGCAACACCATTGCTGCCTTGCCTTATTAGCAAGATAACCTGTTGGGTAACTAAGCACACCAGTGTCAATCACTATTTCAGCCAGGTAACAGTGGGTATGCTCAGAAAATCCTTGTCATGTTGATTTTGCCATGCACATTACCTCAGAGTCTCTTTTCCATGAAAAGTGAAGTTGAATTTACTATTTTCCATTACTTCCTTTATTTAACCTCCAGCTTCTTCCCAAGTCTGTTTCCTTTCAGGATCCCCTTCTTCTCTCTAGTCCAACACCACAATACCACCTTAGTTACCCTTCAGTGATAAAGTCTTTGCTTTTCTTCTGAGTTTCTTCAACAGAGGAGATACCATCCTTTCACCTGAATGCTACACAACCCAACTCAAACATTCCTTTAACTGTTATCATTCTTTGATATTCAAGAAACAACCTACACTAAGTATTTAATTACCTACTTGAATCTGCTTATGTCATACAGGAATGTACTTTTAAGAAATAGACCATGTAAGTCTGAAGCACAATTACAGCAACCACCTTCCACTAGAGAACAAACATTCCTGTCAGCCTGCTTCAAGTTCTCTGTGGTGGTATGTCAGCTACTCCACCTGTTAAAGCGTTACACTCTCCCACTCCCAGTTCAGCCCCTAATCTTTTTTTTCCCCCTCTTTTTCTTTGTTTTAAGAGAAAAACCTGCCTGAAAGTTACATACTTTGACAGCACTGTACTACCATGATTGCCCAGACTGTACAGAGTGTGCTGGAGTAACTGATGGAAACAATAATTTCAAGTTAGAACTTCCTTTAAGCCTCAGATATAAATAGGAGTGTTAACATGAGTGGGATATGCCCCACAAAACGTGCATTTTAATTTCTTGTAACTTGTTTATCATACCTGCTATAAGCCACTCAGTGTTTCTCAGCAGCTTTTACAGTAATAGTAGATTCTTTACTTGGTGTATTCCGAGTTTTCAGCTTTCAATATTAATGTAACTGACTTAAGTGTGCTACCACTCTATTAGCATCTTTAATGCAGTAGCTGCATAAGGTTGATTTAGCTAAATTTGTTTTAAATTTAAAGTCAACTTAAAAGGCTTCAAGTTTTTATTCAGAGATTCCAGAAGTCAGGAACACAAAGGGAGGTACAGAAGTGAATTGCTGACACCTGAACAATGAACAGTAAAGAGAGGAAACTGTATTTAAATACTTTAACAGAGGCCTTTCCTCAAAGACATTTTTTTATTTCTTATTTTTTAAATCAGACCAGACCACATGCAGTGTATTTATTATCACATATAAATCTGCCTGCTTTAAATGTCACTGGTATTCTTGCCTCCATATTGCCTAGGAAACCCTTTTAGGATTGACTTTCTTAACACAAAAAGTTTGTAAGCACAGGAGCACACATTGACAATTTGGAATTATTTCTACCAGGAAAACAGTGTTACATCTGATCTAAGACAATGAGATGCTCAGACAAGTAATGTCAAGACACAGATTCAGATGTCAAGCATTCTCAAGATTAAAGTGGACTGTTTTTGGAACTGGTTTGTCCACTTACAGAGAAGATCTAACCAAATTACATAGTTAATTTATAGTCCCTCTTCCTTTCTTCTAACCCTGCTATGAAGGGACTTTCTTATATAAGCACAATAGGAAAATGGAACCATTTTGCAACATCCTTCCAAAACTGCTGACGTTTCAAGGCTCAGTACTGTGCTAAGATGCTCAGAGCAGCTACCTGAAGCTGACTTTGCAAAAGCATCAGACAGAAGCATTAGCTGCTTTCTAGTATTTGCCTAGGCACTGCAAATAAACTTACACGTAAGTAAGAGAAAAGGCAGGTTTACAAGAGAGAAGTCTGGGTAGCTAAAGCATTTCTTATAGTGTAGCTTATGTCACTCTACCTTACTTACATTCTCTACTTTCTTGCCTGATCAGTTTCTCATCTCTCGCCTTCTATCACCTTTTTTTATGTGAACACAAAAAACCCAAGATGGAATACAGACCTAATTTCACTGCTGTCAATACCATCAATGGAAACAGTCCATTTAGTACCAGCCAGAAAAGGCACAAGGAAAGGAATGATCACTTTATCAAACACTAAATCAAAGCAGTTGCCACCAAATTATCTTATCTTTAGAGAAGGGATTAAAATACCATTTGGTCCTTACTCAGCCAACAAAAGAGTAAGTCAACATTAGTACCTCTTGTTTTCAGCCAAACTTGCGCCTTCATCCTTCAGCTCCTTACTTTTCTTAACACAGTCTTCTAAGAGAATCTCCTTTCTCCTCTTCGTTGCGTGCACCCAGCTGGCATCATCATCCTCAGCCAGATCCTTGTCATCCGCCGCTTCTGCTTCAAACTGCTGAGAAGTGGCCTTGGAAACTTTCTCGCCAATCTTTCTCTTCCACCCAAACGAAGCCATTTGGAGAACTAGAGAGAAATGCGTTTTCAGCAGCTAGGCAGTTTAGCTATTAAACACAGAGAGGGAGGCAACACACCTCACTCATTGTGGCACAGAAACACGCAACAGACTTCTAGGCAAGTTCTGCTTGCCTGCCTCCTCAGGGGAGTGGGGCAGGCAGCTGCAGCTCTGAGCCCGGCTGGAAGATAATCCGTCAGGAAAACAGGAGGGGGCAAACCAAGCCAAGCACCACGCACAACCCCCCGGCCTCGGAAACCGCAGCTGTGACACACCACAAAGCCTGATAACATTGGAGCCAACGCACCAGGCACCTGACCAAAAGAGAAAGGGAACGACCCGGCCCAAGGCGAGCGGCCCGAACCGCGGCGAGCACCGACGGGCACGCGAACCGCCCTAAGCGCCGCCGGCCCAGCCGCCTGCGGGGAAGGCTCCCCTCACGGCCGCCCAGGAGGGTCTCACCGCGGCCCGGAGCGAGGCCCAGCACAGCGGCCGGGGACCAGCAGGCAGCCCGGCTGAGGCACGCCGCGTCCTGCCCCGACTCGCCGCACCCCAAGCCAGCCTCCCGGCGGAGCGGGCTCCGACACCGCCCCGCGGCCCACAGCCCCGCGGTTCGAGACCCGGGAGCAGCCCCAGGCAGGAGGCAGCTACCTTCCGCTCCCCTCCACACACGTCTCTTCCAGCCGGAACGCAGGCGCGTCCCTTGACCCCCGGCGGCAGGAAGCGGAAGGACGGGCCGGCAGCCGCGGGAGGGGATGGCGAGAGCAGCGCCCGTCGCCTCTCGCGGTGCCGGGGCCGCTGGGAGCTGTAGTTCCCCAGGAGCGGCGCGGGGTGGCCGGGGGGGCGCTGGGGCGCGCGCCAGCGCCGGAGAAACCCAGCTTTCCTGAGCTCAGCGGGCACCGCGCGGGGGCGCTGAGGCGCTGCCGGCTGCCCTGGTACCCGCCGCACGGCAGGAGGGGGAGGGGGGCGCGGTGCAGCTCCGAAGCTTTGGCCCCCGCCGTGCCGGAGCGCGCCAGGCATCGCGTACCCACCGCGTACCCATCGGGGCACCCACCGCTCCGAGAGCGCAGCGACCGCCCCACGGGTGCGCGGCTCCGGGCGGGAAACACTGCTGGGGGACAAGCCCGCGCTGAACGCAAGGGCGGGGCCTGGTTTCCCCAGAAGAACGGCGGGCTGGCGGGCTTAAGGCTGCTCCCTAGCGACAGGGGCAAAGGCCAAGGCAAAAGCAGCACCAGCGGGGCCTGGAAGGGACAGCAGGCGTGGGGGGCGGCGCAGGGTAGCCGTGACTTTGACGCCGAGCACTCGGTGCCCCTTCCAGCCCCGGGGGCTTTGATCAGGAGGCGGCTCCCGGGGCCGCGGGGAAGCGGTGGGGGCCAGGCTGCGCCACAGGCAGCTGCTACCGCCGGGGCTTTGACAGCGAGTGTAACAGCCCTTCTCTGTTAACTTGTAACCCACGCCACACCACAAGACAGCAGACACACGGCTGCACACGAGATGGTTCAGCATTTCATGTTTACTTAGTTTTAAAAGTTTAAAAAGTTACAAACAAGCGTTTTCACCAATCAGCTTTGTCAAAAGAAACTAACATAGGAAGTAGGCACATCTTTTCATCTCTTGCACTGGTAATTAACTGGTAAAATAAAGTTTATTTCCACTTCTGTATTAAACACTCATATCAAGATAAAAAAAGAAAACTACTTTCATGTTTAATATTGCACCACCAAGATGAACTTTTATCCACTACCAAGTGAGTCCTATCGCACATGGACGACCAGTTTCATCCATGTTTTTGAAAAAACTACAAAGCAAAGGCAAGATAATTCAGCACACTCCAACAGGAGTAAGCTCGGGAACACAGAGTAACATACCAGATCAATTTGTGTATTTGCATAAACTGCCTCCTTACAACCCTGACTGCTTTCTCAGTGAAGGTTCTTGTCACAGGCTGTTGGCAAGACACCAGCATGATGCCTGTGAGATCAGGAGGAACATGTGAAGAAAGCTATTTCAAGAGCAAGACCTACTTAGGAAAGTCACAATACAGACAACTGTTCTGTGTTCACCTAGGCTGTCAATCCCCTTTCTCCTTCCCCATCCCCTATTTTAAAAACAAAAAATCTCAAGTGAGTAAAACTTTTGGCCATCAAAACTGATTTATCATATCAATAAAGTTTACTTTATTTAAAACTACGTATATAGCATACTTCTGCCAGAAACTTATTTTAACCTCCAGATACCAAGACAAAGAAAAAAAAAAAACAACTTATCTGTCTCAATGCACAAGAGGGCCAAAAAATTTTAAAATTAGAAGCTATTTGCACCTTGTAATGCTGACCACAAGTGCAAGGTGTCACGTTGCAAACCAGGAGCAGATACCAGTTATATTTAGTTTAACATACACAAGAGTGATCCCAAACCAGTTTTAGATGAGAATTACTACGAATAAGAAAACCTGTGCGTTTGTTATATTTATACAAGTGCACTATTTAGCAATTACAAAATAGAAGGGTAACAAAATGACACACTGATTTATTCAGGACATCAGATCAAATTCTTACAAGACTAAGAACAGAACTTCTTCAAAGTAGGATTTGCAGCTGGTCCCTCATGCTGACATCTCAACCTCAGGAGTTTGGATCCTAAGCTTTACGTAAGGATAGTCTTCCATGCTGAGATACAGCAATACAACCCTCCATCACAGAGACCGTGTGTGACACTGCGAGACAAGCACCTACAGTTGTTAACTTGTACCTACACACTAGACAGACCACACAACTGCCCAGATCAGAACACAATTACAGCAGTTCTGGGGCTTAAAGCAGCTTTATGTTTCTTCAGATTCTGTGCATGTTCATAACAGACGAACTTCTGGACTGAAGCCAGCTGGCCTGGATCAAACTGTTCTTCTATCTGTAGATAGCAGTTTTCCATGGATGAAGTCTCAGGCTCACAAGTGATTGGCAGGAATCCCCATAAGTTTTAAGAGTTCAGGTTTAACTGTTCATAGCAATGTCTTGATTTCATCTCTCCCTAGGAGAGCAACCTTTGAAACCAAGCAGGTCATGAAGTTTATTTTGAAGATAACATAATTCTTGAATGCAGAACTAAATACTTTATGACATACAGTTTACAGATTATATCTATTAGTGCTAGATGAAAATGGAACTGTGACTAATTATAACAAATTACAAGAGACTAAATGTTTTTGTGCAAGTACTGGCTGTGATTTTAACATAAAAAGTTCCATCTTCTTCCTGAAACACTGCAAAAACTATAAATGCAGAAGGATTTCTTTTACTGGTAATCACAACTTACTGCTGAAAACTTTCTCAATGTATTACCAGTCAAGTTGTCATGATCAGTTTTCCATGTTCAACTGAAAAGACATACTATATAATTTCACAATTGATTTAAATAGCAAAAGTTTTTATAAAGGTAGCCTGGGAAAACCTAATCTATGCATACAGTTTTAATTGCAAAGTGAATTCTGTATAGTATATGCTACGTTAACATGTGATAAACAGCTCTATCAAAGTATTGACATATATTTTTAAAAGCTGTCAATTTCAGATTCTGAAATAGCATGCAACAGCCCTTCAGCTGTGCTCTTAACTACATGCATGTTTCTAAGAAAAAGGATTCTCAGCCTGCAGGAGCAGCAGGGAGCTGCCGTGCTACTACAACACTAAAGTATATGCACGGATCAGGCTGACAATTCTCCTTCACAGCTCCACCTTTTGTTTTAGCCCATGGGGTGCCAAGTCTCAGCACTAAGACTCTCACCCTTTCCCTCAGTGCATGACAGAGCACCTACACATATTTCCAACTGGTTGGAATTGCAGATTTGCATGCATTTCAAATTTATCAGTTGCTAAAAGTAGTACATTATAATGCATTAAACTACTGTCAAAGAAGGGGGAAGAAACACAGCAATTTTAACAGATTACTGTTAGATGTTATTGATACTTCTGACCAACTGAGGCACAGCTATAGATTGTGATCAAAAAGTCATCCTTAGGTCAATGAACTAGGAAGTGTACGTTTCCTTACAGTGCATCAGAGCTATGTATTACCAGTGAGAAAACCCAAGGAGGTCGGCCTAACTCCACAGTTTAAGCAGCCTAACAGCACTCAATGTAAAATGTTACGAACACTGTCCCAAGGGCGTGTGATTTCCTGTACCTGTATGATGCTATCGGACAGCAGACAATTAGTATTAACTCCAGCTTCAAAATAATACATGGAACTGCCCATAATAATTTCAATCCTTGTGCAAACTGCATTCTGTGGCTAGCTTTTCCATTGCCTTAGTTAATTTAATTTGATTATAATTGGAAGCATCTGACTATGATTTAGGCATGCTTATTGCTATAAAAGAAATAAGCCCATCTTCAAAATTATTGTGCAAGTATTTTAATAAGATTTGCACACATCTCAAAAAATTCTATTGTGTGACTCCCTGGTCTTGGAGTTAAGTCAGCAATGGAAGAGTCAAGTGAAGAGGTCACCGATGAGGTAAGGGATGTATCCACAGATTTTCCTTGCACATCAGCATCTGAATCTTTTTGACAGGATCTGTAGTTGCTCACTGAACCTGACCTCTGTGGAGTTGCAGTCCCAGACTTTGCTTCAGTAATTTCATCTGGGGGACGAGGGAAGAGAGGAAGCAAATTAGGTATAAATACAAAAATCAGTTACAGGAATAGCAAACATGGTTCTCAGTAGTTCAATTTAGGTTACTTTTAACAAAAACAGGGCAGCATCGTAAGGTTAAATCCGATAACAGTTCAAACATTTTGCTGATTCTCTTTGCTAGCATCTGTAACACTTCTGTTTTCTTTGTATTTGGTTATTTATACACCATCATTAGTTGCATTTTTATTATAGCTCATTGATGCATTAACATCTAGCACTGAGTTTAATTTATTCTTCACTTCTGCAAGTTCTTCCTCTCAGTAAATTGCACATTTGAGCTGCAGCAGCTTAAGTTTACCTTCAGTATGAGGCAATGCGAATGACAGGTTGGCTATGAGTCAGCAGTGTGCCCTGGTGGCTAAGAGAGCCAATGGGATCCTGGAGTGTATCAGGAAGAGTGTGGCCAGCAGGTCGAAGGAGGTGATCCTCCCCCTCTACACCGCCCTGGTCAGGCCCCACCTGGAGTATTGTGTCCAGTTCTGGCCCCCCTGGTGTAAAAAGGACAGGGATCTCCTTGAGAGAGTCCAAAGAAGGGCTATGAAGATGATTAAGGGCCTGGAGCATCTATCCTATGAGGAGAAGCTGAATAAGCTGGGACTGTTCAGTCTAGAGAAAAGAAGACTAAGGGGAGACCTAATTGGCGCTTACAATTATCTTAAGCATGGGATGCAGGGGGAAATGGCCAGCCCCTTTTCAGTGGTTAGTGGAGACAGGACAAGGGGCAATGGCTGCAAATTGGAGCACAGGAAGTTCCGCACCAACATGCAGAGGAACTTTTTCACAGTGAGGGTGACAGAGCCCTGGCACAGGCTGCCCAGGGAGGTGGTGGAGTCTCCTTCTCTGGAGATATTCAAGACTCGTCTGGACGCCTGCCTGTGCAGTATGAGCTGGGGAGCTGCTTTGGCAGGGGGGTTGGACCCGATGGTCTCAAGGTCCCTTCCAACCCCTATGATTCTGTGAAATACTTTCATCTTAGAAGCAATAGTCTACCGAAGTATGTTCAGTATTTTAAGTAAAAAGAAAGAAGCTTGACTCTCACCTAGCACCACAAAAGTTACTTCCAGGAGAAATCAATGAACACAGGACAGACTGCATTTTCACATTAAAGCTACTTTAAACTACAGTTCAGTAAGAGAAACGGAGAGCAGTTAAAGATGGTGGAGAGAAAGGAAAGTCATCTCAGCTTTGCAATTGGAAGACAGATGGCAAGTCCATGTTCTTGGCTTGTATTTCCTCAATAGTTGAGGCCAAGACTGTAATCTCCCCCATCCATATGGCTCTAAGCAGGCATCTTGAGTAAGACAGGGATCGCATTTGTCCTGTCCTGCAGTAGGTCAGCACAGGAAAGTGATTCATACCCTGCATCTGATATCTTGATAAGAGGCCAAGAGATTCCACTATGCCCTTGACAGTAGTTCCATTGTGTCTGGTTTGTGCTTGTTTAAGGAACTTTAAAACTGGTAGATACAAATAGGTATGAAGCTCAAGAAACCTTGAACTGTGGTTGTGTGATGGAACAGAACATATGGCTATCAAAACCAAAAGGAGGGACATCAGATTGAGAAGGAAGAATACAAAGGCACAGAGGCCTCACATGAAATTTGCATTCAAGGATAAGATTTCACAAGTGTGACTGACACACCCTGGAGGGATACAGATAGACCAGTGGAAGGTGAAGAACTATGGAAAGACCACGGAAGGCTCAAAGAACACAAAGATCTTCAAACAGCCACTAAGGAACACAAAAGGACCAGCAGAGAACCTCACAGAAGAGCTTCAGAGACTAAAATTGCATGTGTAATGAAAATGCAAATACTATGATTAGTTCCAGGAAACAGACCAAGTAAGTATGTATGACCATTCCAAGTAACTTGATGTATATGTAAATGACTTAGTGAATATACAAACCACCACCTGTGTGAAAACGCCCACCTCTCATGAATTAGTGTGCACATTATGTCGGAGCAATCCCCAGTGCATCTGGTGCTGCAATAAAGAATGTCTGCTTTCCAAAACTCAAAAATGGAGTCTTAGAAAGTTTATTAACCAACTTTTCTGGTAAGATGTCAAGTATCACTGGATCTAAGCAAGTCAGGTGCTTTTGTCAGAAGGAACAAGGCAAGGACTGCACAAGCAAGTCAGATCAGATTACACCTGTCATGAGATGTGGCCTTAGCTACCCTATGCTACAATCCAGCCACTGCATTAAATCCTTTTTCCATGCTGCTTGCTTTCTCCCAGGCATGTGATCTATTCCATTAGCTGGAGGTAATTCTGCTTTAGTTTATGATGCCCACAAACAAGCATTACAGCAAGTCTCTATAAGCTCCTCCAGACTTTTTTAGGAAGGTATGTTCTGTTACTGTCACTCTACAAAACCACTCGTTCCACGGGGTAGACCAATTGCTTTCAAGACTTCATTCACTGCAAGGGTACAACTCCTACCTCCAATTTTGTCTACTCCTAGCACTGGTACACCAACTCTGCCCACCAGCTTGTACCTCGGTGCAACGGTGAAGAGAACTGGAAGGGCAAG
Source organism: Laterallus jamaicensis coturniculus (assembly GCA_022605575.1). Classification (NCBI taxonomy): domain Eukaryota; kingdom Metazoa; phylum Chordata; class Aves; order Gruiformes; family Rallidae; genus Laterallus; species Laterallus jamaicensis. The sequence goes on along the minus strand of JAKCOX010000024.1, from coordinate 7,533,445 downwards.
TGAGAAAACTCATGGGTGGAAACAGCCACAGGTTAATAAGAGAACAAAATAATGAGAGAGAGAGAGAGAGAGAGAGAGAGAGAGAGAACAAGACTGAGCAAGTGAGAACAAGAACCAGAGAATGAAAACAGGAACAAGGGAGAATGGGAGAGAATGAGACAACAAGAGCAAAAGAGAAGGAGAACGAAGGAGAATGAGAGAGTAGAGATACAAGCCACCCACTACCTCTCCAAAGTAGACCGATACCCAGGCAGTCTCAAAGCTACCTTCCCCAAAGGCCCATCCCGTCAGTCTCTTGGCTAACCATACATTATAGGGCATGGGACATCCCTTAGGCTAATCTGCCTAGCACTCCAGGCTGTCCCCACAAATTCCTTGTCACCCCAATCCTAGGAACAAGTAAAACTAGATACTATCTAAGTACTGCCCAGCAATAGCCACAACATTGTGACTAAAAGTAACATTTTTTGTAACTAGTGTAAATAGTAACATTTCTGACTAAAACCTGGCTGCTGTGTGGAAAATTAACTCCATCTCAGCCAGACCCAGTACTGCAGTGGACAATCCAATTTAAATGCCTAGATACCAAGCTTCACCTTCATGAGGAAGTGTTAGTCACTTTAGATCTAAATCAATGTTTATATTTGGGGGTGAGGCTCCAAAGGCAGTTTTGGTTGATCCAACTATCACCTCTCATAGCCCTGCCCATTTCTGCAGTAGAAGCATTAGTGCTGGTGCAGATAAAATGTAGCACTTCAGTTGATATAGCTAAAAAGCTACTATTTTATGGGATTAAGCAGCTAACCTTGATCACAAGAAAACCAGACCAGGAAAGAATAACATAACTCTAATAGGGATCTTCGATTGGCTTAATCTCGAAGTGCAACACTTCCTTCACTCTAAACAAACAAGCTAAGACATGTTTGCATTTAGGATTAGTTCCAGTAGAATTTATGCAAGCCTTCACATACCATCGATGCTACGGAAGTCCAGTAAGTATGTCCTGCTGTCCACCTGATACAACTGTAGACTCATTTTAGAATATGCACTTGTCACTGGATTCTTCCTTCGAACACGTAGATAGTATGGATTAACAACCTAGTCCAAAAGACATTTGAATTAGCAACCAGACCTGCTAGAGAAGCATTGCATATTGGTTTTGTCACTTCAACTCACTAGTATGGAGAGAATTCAGGCTTACATGTTACAGCTTGTCTTTGGTTTACTTTGGGTTTTTTAACTAACAGGAAAAAAAATAACCCAACCAAAACCATTTCTACAGCCACCAACAGAAACGTCAGGCACTTTAGCAAGACTGTTTTTCCTGCCAGGATGAATAGCCTCCCCCAAAACCCTTCCTGTACTGCATGCACAAGCAGTCAGCACAAGCACATAAGAGTATTTTCCAGCACAGGAGACTTCCAGGCTACATAAAACACAGCTCAAACAAACAAACAAAACCTGTCATGTGTTGTAAAGACGCTTTATTCTCTTACCTTCCATTCATAATCCAGCTGTTTAATTGCTCGACAAACTTCAGCCATGATATCATTTGGTCGACTCTGACTCCGTATTCCCAAGTGCCACTTGGCTCTTCTAACACCTTGGTGCTTTGACTTCTGTGGATTGAGCTCATCAAGGGTATGGCGGGGACGTGGTGCTTCAGCTACTAAGAATGGCACCCTTTCAGGATGGGGGCGAGACAGATGGTGATCATCAAGAAAGGAATCTGGCGGGCTGGTAGCCAAGTAGAAGTCTTTGGCCTCATTCATTATTCTTCTATTATCTATAATGAGGTGATAAGCAACTGCTAAAGGGTCCTGATGATTTCGGCTGTACAGACAACTTAGCACTTCCTCTTCAGTGCACTCAAACTTCTCACATACTTCTTTTAAGGCTTCATCATCAATCATGGTAGAGCTATATGATGGGTCTTCAGGAAACAAGTATTTGGGAAGATCCTGTTTAAACCATTCATGCTCCCTAAGGTTTAAAAATACATAAATTCTAAGTATATGTAAATAAATCAAACCTTTTTAACCGTTAATTCTTTAAAAATACAACATTAATTTTAGTCTGTAGAAAAGGAACCAAAGTTCTCGGTCCAAGTCTCCTTCTATGCAGCACAGTCAATGATGCTGCACATGATGGGCAGTAATCCCCTCCTTCACAAAATTTTGATAGACATTTTACAGGAGACTGGGAAAAAAACCCTCCTTTTTCCTCTAAGTGTTTCAACTACCTGAGCTCAAAAAACGTCTTTGTATAACTCATCAACGAGGTTTAAATAAAAATGGCTGTATTATTTACTGCTGCTATGTTAGTTTGGAGATATGTTCAACTGAAATTCTTATTCTATGCACCTGAGTTGCCCCTCCTCAAGTACACACATAACAATACATAACAGAACTAAGAAGTGCTGATGCAAAGTAATTTTTTGGTACATGTCTGCACACAGATTTTTGAACATCCTTAAAGTCACAAGCTATCATTTTTTTCATTCAGAACAGCCCCAGCTGCCTCTTCAGGACTTAGAGCTGAAGGAAGTTGTGAAACCATCAAATGGTACTTCTTTACTGTATCCACTGGCAGTATTCATAAAAAGAAAAGATACAGAAAGGATCAAGTACTTAACTTGCCCAATCATGCAGAAAAAGTAGGATTGTTGTCTTCTGTGCCCAGAATAAGTTGCTAAGTGAGCCAAGGGTATGGCATGATAACTACTTTGAAAGTATTCTAGCCTATAGCATAAAAACTTGCTACAGATTTAGAAGGAGTTATATGGATGTCACGGTTTAACCCTGTCTACCAGCTGACCACCACACAGCTGCTCTGTCACTTGCCCACCCCCAATGGTCTGGAGGGGAGAATCAGAAGGGAACAAGTGAGACAGGTGGGAGATTCTCCACAGTGGAGATGCTGGCCTGTAGGAGGAAGTGAGATTTCCAAATTATTGGAGCTGTCTGGCCAATACATCTGCAGTTGGTGCCTCCACGCCTGTCCAGCTCATTACTGCCGGGGTGCAGATGTGTGTCAGTGCACTTGGTACAAACTTTTGCCATGTGGACTGTAACATATCAGGTTTCATCCAGGTCTTTGGATGCCTGGTCATTAGTTAGGTTGCTATAGATCACCTCCACCACAGCTAATCCCCTCAGATATGAATACCTCCCTCCCCTCCTTTTGCTATGGGAGTTTGCAAGATCTTCCTTGGAGGGACGGATATCTGTCTTTCACACTAGACAGGAGTTGCTTCTAAGCCTGAGTACTTCTGCCCGTTTCACAATCCCTTTGCCATGGCCTTAACCCAGCTGTAGGGCTTCGCAACCCTCTAATTCCTGACTATGTCACAACATCCCAGCACCAGAGTAACCAGCTGAGAATTAATTCACCTGGCTCATAGCTGAAACCTTTATGCACACCTCACAGATTACTTAGGAATAGAGTGGATTATGTTCTACTTATTATTTCAGTCGTTTCCTCTTCCTGTTCTTGGGACTGCTCTGCTGCAGAACAGGCTGCCCTTCCTGATTCTCTCTCCTGTTCCCCCTTAGAAGTTTCCCCATCCCTTACTAAATGAGCTGACTCCCACTTTGATTGTTTCTTTTTAAATTACAGGGGTGACTGATACAGTTGAAGGCTGAGTCTCTGAGTCCACAGTCCCTCTCTCCTCCAAGATAGCGTAAGTAGCATCGGGTATCATTTTGTAGGTGTGGAGCAACCCTCAGAACAGTGTGGTAAATTGGAACTCTTTGGAATAGCGAGGGCATCTTTTTTTCAAACATTCTACTGCATCAGGATCCTGCACTTGATCAGGAGTGAAGTCCTAGACCAGTCGGAGGTGAGAAGCTTTCTAGATACCTGCCCATATTCTCCCATATGCCTTGTCATAGGTCCCAGGTAATATTCCTAAAAATCTTAGGAATAATGTTTCAGCTTTTTCTAAGAAATACCAGGATGTTCAACACACTGAAGAGTTACTATAACAAGAGAGAAAACATCACAGAAGTTGATCGCGAAGGTCCCACTCTGCCTCTCCTATGCACAAAAAAACTAGCCTCCCCAAAACAAAACACACTGTACCCACAAAAAACAAGCCCTCCCGTAATTGTCTGTACCCAAAGTACAGTCATGGCTTCAGTACAAAACCCAAACACCAGAGAAGCTCAGGGTCAGTGTTTTAGCAATGAATCTCCCAGACAAAGCGTCACAAAGGCCTACAGAACAGAGCCAACTGCAGGAGCCAAAAGCAGCCTTGTAGAGCCAAAAAGGGAACAGGGCACAGACCAGATAATATCAAGAACAGATAAATCAGTATCATGAACAGCCACTGTTAACACATACAATAATTATAAATTCCATCTGCTCTAGCAAAACCTCTTATTATCTGAAACCCTTCAAACCTCACATTGGGCACCAAAAAGGACTGTTGCACTTTAACCCCAAAGAGCAACTGAGCATCACACAGCCACTTGCTCACTCCCTACCAGTGGGATGGGCAGAGAATAAAGATGGGTAAAACTGAGAAAGAAACTCATGGGCTGAGATAAAACCAGATTAATAGTTAGATCTTTTTCTAATTGTAAAAATGAAAGGAAAAAAAGGAAAAAGGAAGATGAAAATAAAACACAGAAATAACAAATGAGAACTACCAACTGACTGATGCCCAGCCAATTGTCAAGCAGCAGCTCACCCATGCCAACCTCCCTCCAAGCTTCGTTGCTGAGCAAGATGTTCTATGATATAGAATATCCTTTGGGTAACTGGGGTCAGCTGTCCCAACTGTCACCCATCCCAAGTTTTTGTGCACCTCCAATCTACTCACTGACAGGGCAGCGTGATGAATAGAAAAGGCCCTGACATCCCACAAGCACTGTTGAGCAGCAAAAAAAAAAAAACCCAAAAAACACACCACGTCCTGCATAAAACTGTTTTCAGCACAAATCCCAAACATGGCCCTTTACAAGCTACTATGAAGAAATCACAACCAGAGCTCTCATCAGTGTGATGATCCTGATGCCTCACAACAAACACGCTGAGCAAAATACACTTTCATCAGAAGCAACCAGTTAATTTGGAAGCAGAAGCAGCTTTCCCTATACCACTATAAACCACAGCCCTAATTGGATGACTCAATCCAGAGGAATTATTATTATTACTATTCATTGCAGTAGGCCTCTCCTCTTGAATTCAAATACACAGCCCTCAAATAATTAAGGTACTTAATTAAACTTAGTTTGGCCTTTAAGCTCAGAGGTAATATGTTTTATAGCTAATAGGGTAGAACTGTTTAGGATTCAAAATCTATCAGTGTTCTCCACCCACTGATTTTCAACATCTTTTTCACACCACTTCTCTTTCAAACTTATTTAACAACACTGAGGTAAGGTAAATTCCTATCTACTCCAATTTTACAATGCTGAGATCTCACAGCACTTTGATTTCTGCATGAAAGTATTTCTCACTGTAATAAAGTAGCAAGGGATAAACACATCACACTTTGTTCTACTGAACACAATCATCACCCATTTCCTAATTTTCAACTCTAGAAGGAGCAGCATTTTCACTAAGGTAGTATGTATTGGAGCTCTCTCCTTAAAGCTTATCACAAAGGAAATGAAAGCTTAACTAAGCTGCTGCATGAAGTTTTTGTTCAACCAATTGTTTTTTGTTCAACACCCTGCACACTTGTCAAAGCAGTCATCTTCTTCACAATCCTCTCAAGCTTTAACTTACTAGCGTTCAACACAGTAACTATCTCAAACTCATGGCAAGGTTTTGGAAGCTAGAAAGTGCTGTCTTGCATGTGGATTATTAACTTGTAACAGATGATTTTTCACATTCTGAAGAAATATTAATCTGATAACTACCACTTCTATTAAATAGCTGTAACTTCCTCTCAAACATTTACAGTACAGAATAGTGGTTTCTTAACAGCAAAGACTTCTTTTTATTCCCCAGACAAGTCAATAGTCTTGTTTCTGCAAACCATTCTGTAAGTAAATAACTTTGTTACAGTGGGGTCTTAAACCTAGAGTTTTTCAGAATTTCTATGTGTGATGTATATTTTTTGTTTCATTGTGACCTCCAATAGATACTTGATTGGTCGCTGCAGCTCAGAACAGTCAGAGCTAAAGCCAAACCATCCAAACTTGAATTTTTCATCTCAGTCTGTAAAACACAGACAAGTTGCATGAATGATTTCTTTGTTCTGCACATTTGCACTGAGATTATAACTGCAGCACCCTGTGATCAGACAGCAATGAGTGTTTTACCTAATGTCTCTGATTGTTGCTCTCTTCATTGGATCCACTTGCAGCATGTGCTTCAAGAGACTTATTACAGATGGATTCAGGTACTGAGGGGTATAAAAGATACCATCACATATCTTCTTAAAAAGGGTTGGCACGTGGTCATCATCAAATGGAAGCGTTCCACATAACAAAGCATAGAGAATAACTCCACTGCTCCAAATATCTACTTCTGGACCTGCATATAACCTGGGAAAAAGTTAACTATTAGTGATTTGTGTATAATACATTTAAGCAGCTATCTTTTTTTGTCTACTTTCTTACATTATATCATAGTAATTAAAAGTGTTCTACGAACTTGAGAGAACTCATCTGCAAGCATATACCATTGCTAGTTCTGTGCTAGGCCTCCCTTGACCTTTAGTATCCTTCTCCTTCAAATACCTAACAGGTCACAAGTGCAGAGTTTTCCTCTCTCTTGTGTAACACAGTATTCACAAATGCAATTTAAGACAATGGCAAATTGATAGAAAAAGTCACACCTACTACTAAGAAAGCATGTTACACATAGTATCTTCCCTTCTAATGAAATCTGTTCAAAGTCATCTGTACCCCAAAGCTGTGAGGCTGAAAACTTTAAGTCCATAAAGCATAACTTGTCACATATTCCGTGCTAGTGCCTGGATAAAACAGACATTTGGCCTCCAGTCAGCTAGGATGGGTAGCCAAGAGCAGCAGATTCAACATGCATAAAATCCAAAAAAAGGACAAGTTATCTTCATGTTGAGTATCTACTCTGCATCAGTTACTTCACTGCTCCTCAACTTCACAGCAGACTCTACCTGTAATTCTATCCATACCTCTACTTCCAAAACCTGAGCCGTGAGTGAGATTTTTAAACCTATTCAGGCACACTGTACACAATGGATTTGGGACATTAGACATCACCACCACCTTACAGGACTATTCAAATCTAGTTCTTAGAAGCCTTAAATACTAATTAAAAACTGGCAAGACAACTAAAAATTCAGCCCACAATTTCTCTGCATCACACTTGTCAATTGCACTAGTTTTGTAGCCTTTAGAATCAAGCAGTAAAATGGCCAAAGTACATGCACAGATGTATCCAATATAAAAGAAACTACCTTCCAGAAATTACTTCTGGTGCAGCATAGTTAGGGGAACCACAGCTTGTTCTTAAAAATTCTCCATCTGACATCATATTTGATAGACCTGAAAGTGTACAAGAGTAACTACTAAAAATTCAGAGAGCAAAATGATTTCACACTGTATATACCACCTAGAACAAATGACTAGTAACTGAAGTTAGAAAACCAACAAATTTAAGTAACATTTGGTATTACTAAAATTGTTACACAAGCATATCCCATAATCCTCCATTTAGTTTACCAGAAATTTGAGTAACATCAAGCTATTACAGTGCACAACCTAGAAACGTTTGAGAACATACTAATTCCAAGACAAAACCAGTTCAAACCTATGATATCATAGGCATGATAGAGAACAAGGTTGCTCTAAGAGAAATGGAGCAGCATAGCATGATAGGATTTTGTTCATTAACAAGAAAATCTTAACACACACATTCACTTCTAAACACCAAAGTAGAAGATGCTACCTCAGAATTGCCTAAAATTCTAGATGTTACATCAAATAAAGGGACTGAGTGGCACACATTACACATGGTGTCATTACAATTTAGACACCAACACTGCTCAGCTGGTTCCTGAACCACTGCAGTTCAGCAGCTGTATTTTACATAACTGTTAGTAATTAAAGTGCACTTTAGAACTAGACCATCTTCATTCACCAACTCTCAGTACAGTCTTGTACCAAAGAACTTCCACTTCCAGAACAGCTGTAGGAAATGTCTTCTATTTTTCTCACAGTCGGTTACATGAAAAAGAACTCAGTCTCCAAGGAAAACTGCCTTTTTATAAGGCTGGGGAAGGATGGAGGAGCAGGGGAGAAGAGAATACAGTCTGGACAGCTTTCATAGTCCAATACACAAAAGCATTTAGTAAAATCTTGAATTGTATATTAAAGAAGAGCAACTGATTGCCACAGCTCTGCTGATACTTAAAATGTTTTTATAAGTTTATCCTTGGGGTCCCTTCCAACCCTTGCCATTCTATGATTTCTTCACCACACAAACCATTTAATCCAAAGGATTTTCTACACCCAAGAAGCCAATGAGATTCCCAGTGCCCAAAATACCTGAATTTTTTAAATGTATTTAGAATATTCAGCGTTACCTAGCACCTCTAACCACAAGCCTCAAAATACTTCACAAGGGCAGGTACTATCCACTACACCTACTAGAGACATATCATGATGACATAGCAGTATGGATACCTTACTATGCTTATATGGTGAAGGTTTCCAAATCAGATAAGTTGCAGGAACTAGCTGCTAGTCCTCTCAGCAGCTGTATCACAAACAGCTAGCATAAAAAATTAAGCTTCTCATTAGTTAGACAGGTATATTGCAAAAAAGCACAGTTTGCAAGATTAAAACAAAAAGCAAGATTTTTTTAACACACCTGTAGAGGTGAATCAAGAGTAGTTTAAACAGGCTGACCAGTGTATTTAACTATAACAATGTGGTTCTTAAACCATGAACTGCCCTTGCACTTCCATGGGAGCTAAGCACCTACATTTTACATATGGTGAAACAGGCAATAAGACTGAATTTTGACGTGAAAAAGGTCAGAAGCTACTTCTCAATCCAGAGAAAATACTGTTAAGAAAAAAACAAACAAGCTGGTTCACAATTTCACCCAGTCACAGAAAATACAATACCTGAAAATAAAGCTTCAGAGGAAAATAAGTTATACATATGTGCAGGAACATGATTTTGCTTTACATCCTTACTCTCCAGGTGCTTGTGTTGTGTCCCACCAAAAGCATATTAAAGTATACACATTTCATTAAATGTTTCCCATAATAATTAGCAGGATCTGAACACCAGAAATGTGATCACATACAGAACAGCAATGCTTACCAAAGTCAGCTATCTTGGCGTTCATGTGTGCATCAAGCAGCACATTTTCAGGCTTCAGATCTCTATGTACTACCATATGCCTGTGACAGTAATCCACACCAGAAAGGATCTGCTGGAACAGACGTCTACTTTCCTTCTCATCAAGCTAAAATGGACAAAAAAGTTTTAAATAATTATGAGACAGTAGAAGATAACCTGATTTTTGTTTATGTGAATTAAAGGGAATTTTCAAATGACCTCAAATTATCCTTTATAGTTTCACAGAACAGATTGTCAGAACTCAGAGCAGAAAGCCTCGTGGTTTGCATCATTTTGTTTGCACCGTGGTTCTAAAAAGACTAAAACAAAACATATCCACCAACTCAGAAAGTCACTGAAATTTCCCAATCACACTTCTGAAATTGTTTATGCAGATGTTACATACTGGGTAACTAGAAACATCAGCACCCAAACATTAACCTTCTTCAATTGCAGCATCAATTAACTTTGACATTTCAGCACAGTGTCAGACTTAAGTTGACAAAAGCTGCTGACATGTAGGAGAGAAGTGGTATTTTAGATGCTATTTATGCTACTAGCAGCTGGTCCCAAACAGGAGATTTATCTGGCCACTAACTGGGAATGTGCCTTAAACAATGTCAAAGTCTGTTCTAACAAATAACTAAAAAGTATCCTGGCTATCTAGACAGTTTGTCAGAAGTTAGTTCAGAGCTGCCACAAAAACTGTTTTATCAGACAACAAAAGGCATAACGGTACCTTTCCATAGTAACTGACTGTATTAAAGAAGTAAGTTTTCAGCTACCACAGCTGAATACATATCCATCTGGTTTGTATACCAGTAATGGCAAATTAATATATCTGTACTAGTACTGAGGAAAAATGCTATGGCCAATTCATTCATAAAGAACTGCAACATGTTTAACATACGACCACTTTTACTTCAGAACAAGATATAGTCATCAAGTATACTTTAATTGCTAACAGCAAAACAGTGACCAGTACCCTCAGCTCCTAGCCCCTAGTAGTGTGGATAGCATAACTAACAATTTTATGAGGTAAGCAGCCATTCTGTGACTAAGCAATTCACATATTTGGGCCTTTCACTCAACCCTGAAGGTCCTGTGAACCAAGCAAACCACAGATTTCTTCTTCCCCTCCCTCAAGGTTGTAGGCACCAAGCACACTACTCCCCTCTTCACTGGCCCTGAAGGTCCCAGGTACACCTCCACCGTGCTCTGCCTCCTTTGAGGACCAAGCAACTTGTATTTTTCATTTGAATGTTGAGTGTAGACCACGATTGTTACATTGATACAGTAAACCATATATTAATATTTGGCCCCATCTGCCTATGGTTTATGCAATTAGAAATCATACATTAAGCTGTATTGTTAGTTGTTTTACACTACTTAAAAGTTATACCATATTTAAACTGCTTGTTGAAGTCCTGTGCTCTCTAATGATAAATCCTGTGCTACCCTAATGATAATATCCCGTTAAGAAAATAAAGTTTTAATTATACCATTCTGCCAGTGATCACCAAAAAGAACCTGTCTGTACCCTCAATGTCATGTGACACAGGAATGTTGCAAAAGCAGTAACAAAATGCAAGCCATTGATCTGTAGAGCTGGACTACTTCTTACCCTTCCATTTTTACAGATATAATCAAACAGTTCTCCTCCAGAAACATACTCCATCACCATGAAAATATCAGTTGGTGTACTGATGACCTGGTACCTGATAAGAGAAGGTATCTGTTAGTCTGTGCGTTCAGTAAAAGATACTTAGTTACATCCAGTTAAAACCAAAGTTGTGCAAAAAGTCAGATGAACATAAACTTTAAAATATTTATCACCCAACTGACAGCTACTGGAATGACAGTAATTTTCAGAAGCTACATAGTCTCCTTTCACTATGTGACGACATCATTGCCAAGACTAGAGGAAATTTGTATTCCCACCAGATTACTTTCAGAGGACTTAAAGATTTTTATGAGAGTAATTACAGTGCTGCCTTGCAGAAAGCTTGGTGCAGTGAGAAAGGAATTCAAAACTACTTTGATAGTGTCTCAAAAATACACTTTTGTTCCACATATCCTTACCTAAAACTGGTTAATTCCCCCCCCACACACAGAAGTCAGAAGTTTTCAGTGTTCAATGGAACAAGAAAATGAACACTGCTAACACTTCAACCAAAAATCAAATACAGTGAGAAGACAGGAGGCAATAATGGGTTGAGAAGAAATGTTTCAAGGTACCTCACTTAAGCATCCAAATACCTGAATTTTAATAAATAACTAAATTCATAAATACACAACTGCAACATTTTTCAAAATGCCAATTCTAAGAGAAAGGGGAACACAGATGTGCTTCAGCTTACAGACATGTTTCAGTTGACTCGTGAAGACTTGTGGGACATGTTATTCCTAACTCCATAGACAGCAGTGAGTTCAGACTACCCAGGAGAATGTGTGTGCACATAGATGTATCTCTTAACAGCTTGGTGTTATGGTGTAACATTTCAATAACCTCAATGCCCTTCTGAGAGAGTAATCAACACAAGATCTTCAAAAGACACTACTACAGAAATAGGATTTTAATCCTTTAAAATGCAAATTTACATCTCATTTTTTTGGTTGTGAGGCTGTGTAACCCTTACATACCTACAGTACAAGTAAGGTTATCAAACCACACAGCACACATGACCAGAATGCAAAGAGAGGCAATCCTCTGTAGGAAAACAAGATGCATTCTATTGCTAGAGGTAAAAAAAATACAGAGGACATGCTTCAAAGGATTTTTATTTAAAGCACATTATAGAAAGAGAATCTTATTACAACAGGATTGCAACTGTATATGCAGCTAAAGACATGTATGAAACTTTTCATGAAGTGCAGCAATGCTCCAAAATAGACCCTGTCTAATTAGTATTAAGCTGAACATTTACTTTTATCCCACATATCTTAAAACCTGTTATCTAGCAGTTCGCCCATCCAGTTCCACACAGCACAAGCAGCATAATCCTGAGTTACCAGCAAGTCTACCTTTACAACAGTATCAAACTCAAATGCTATTTACACATAGGTTAATAATCTTTCTCCTTTAGAAAAGCAGTCTGACCAACTGAGAAGTCGAGGATCCATGAAGTTTCCCATTACATCTTATATATTATCCCCTCTCTCCACATGCAGGATGAAAAAAATTATCACAGAATCCTAGGGGTTGGAAGGGACCTCAAGAGATCATCGGGTCCAACCCCCCTGCCAAAGCAGGCTCCCTAGCTCATATTGCAATTTTTGAATATTTTTGAATATAATGCATATTTTTAATATTTTTAAATGGAAAAGCCACTTTCATGGCATCAGCCTCCCAACAGATGGGAGCAAGAGCATGTACGTGGACAATGTGAAGCCAAGCACTCTTACTTCATGGTGTCTCGGGTGCAGCACCCTTTGTTAGGGCTACACTGCAGAGCTCATCTTGCTTTGCTCTTCCCACTGCCCTATTTAGCAAGCACCTTTTCAGTGCCTCCCTCGTTGCTTCACAGGGAGAAGTGGAAGAGATCGAACTACAAAACAAAAATCTGCATAAAGAAAACGAGGAGCTGAAAGCAAGTTGTTGTGCAAGTCTCCAGAAACAAACCATGGATCTGCAAGGACAGCTCAGCAAGGCACAGGTAAACAAAAAGCTCACTGAGTAAGTTAAGTCAGAAGTGTTTCAGTATGAGAGATGAAGAGGAACTGACTCAGCTCTTTTTCCTTCCACTGCTTCCAGATGGAAATTAAAGTGGTTTCTCCCCATATTACCTGTTTAATCCTTTACTAAATCATACAGCACCTCTGCTGTGCAAAGAACAATGATGATGAACAAGAGGCATCAGAAGACACAACTGTTGGGAACCTGTTGGAAGTGTTCAGAAATGCTTTACAGGCTGTCTGGAAATCACACTGTCTTTTCCTCCAGATTCAACAGTGTAGCAACACTATAAGCAAACATTTCTGTTCCACCCCCATTTCTCAGTTGGTACACTGATACTTCCTACTTTGTTTTGGCTACAGGTTTGTCCTTTGAACTCATTCATGAACTCGAACTGGCAGCACTAGCAATTTTGCAGCCAAAGCAGTTCAACAGTCTTCTGAAAACTAACCCACTGAAGAAGTTAATGAGTTGATCTAACACAATTCAATTTAGCTTCAGTGTAAGAGCTGCTGCCAAATTAAAGGAAGTGTTACAGGGATGGCATCTGTTAGTAGCACCAGGGTCTTAAGACTAACAATAGAAAAACTTATCAACACCATGTTTAAGACAGTGAAAGCCACCCACACTCTGGAGGTGCAGGTTAACTTTACAGGAAATTAAAATTTAAAAAAAAAAAAATCAATTTAATTTATAACTCCTCAGACCAACCATAAGGGTTCTACTCTGGGACATACTTATTTGTCATCTGAACTCCACTAATGGACTACTGATCAACAAGCACACTGTAAATACCACATTTATACAAGTGGTAGCAGCTATATTGAAGAATTCTGAGATATCTATCACATTTAACGAACTATACATCCTTATTTCAGAAAAATCTTTCAGAGCACTACATACACTGAAAAACAACAGACCAGTTACCAGCAGATCACTAAAAACTTAAGAAAAAAACAATTAACTTACTGTTGAAATGCCCTTCACCATCTTGTTCTTAACTCATTTTCTGAGCAGAAAAAGGATTAAGTGTAACCAGGAAAAGAAAACTGAAGCAGCAGACAAAACCAGAGATGGATGCTAAGAGAACTATCATGCCATTACTTTCACATACTAGTCCAAAGAATCTGTAAGCAGAGACATAATGGAAGCTCCACAGCCTGCAGAGAAAACCAGTTTTGTGAAAATGCATTACAGAGCACACTGAAAACATCACATACTTGGAAGCTGGTTATTTCTCTGCCAAGATACTGTTAGCAGTATTGACCATTAAACGCATTTCAAATCAGTAAGATCAGAAAGAGATTACTGCTTAAGTGTTTTATTGTAGCAAGCAAAACTTACAGCTTAATTATATGAGGATGTCTGAAGAGTTTGAGGTTCTGAATCTCCCTGCGGATTTTTCCTACTACATCAAGGCTGCGAATCTTCTGTCGATTCAGGATCTTCACCGCAACTTTATGCCCGGTTAACTCATGCTTGCCAACTGCAAGGAACAAGGAAGTATTTAGACACGGTTTTCAACTGCTCCATAAAGACATTATTTACTCATTTTGGCAGCAGCCAAGAAATACAAGCGAAAATGTCAGCATTACACATTCCCCCACTGAAAACCAGATGTCGTTTCTTCAGTCCTAGTCCAATTTTTGCCACAATTCTATCAGTAGGAGATGAATGAAATATCTAACAAATACTTTAAGCCTAACCCTCAGAAGCCTTACAGCATAACACATTTGCACTATCAAAGCATACTGCAAAATACTGTCATTCTTACTAATTAGAAAGACCTTTTTTTCACCCTGTGAGAGTCACTCCAAGCTTCTGGCTCACTTGGTAACCCATTCTGACACGTTTTCCTGCACCTCTTCTACATCATCTGCAAGGATCGCCCCTACTGAAAAAAATCACTGCCATCTGTCCCTCAAGAAGCCTGTTTCAGCAATTACACTGAAGTATCTGATCAGTTTATTCAAAAAAAAAAATCAATGATCTGTCTGCACTTGGGGCAGTCTAACCCTATATAAGTTTCACATTCTGTGTAGCAAACATCAGAGCTCTATTATATAAAATAAGTGACAAAAGCTATGGGAAATGCACAAAATAAAAGCCCATACTAATTAAAAGCAGCAATGTGAACATGAAACCTCATGCTTTGCTGCTTCCAGGAAGGTTTAACTTTTCTTTCAGAGGAACTTAGATGCATACAGTGTTTCCACAACAGTTACCACTCAAAGTTCTCAACCTTGCAAGTGCTCTAGGAAGTAGCTGAAACAAAGTTGCAAAGAATATCTTTTTAATTTGCAACACTCCATCTTAGATAAACCATTGCAAGTATCTCTTCCACTACACAACCTCCGGATCTACCTTGTTTATTCTCACTTGAGAATTCAACTAAACCCAGGCTTCAAGCTTTATTTAAATAAAACCATGGGAAAATGTGATCTACAAGTTTCCTCCTGCAGCCAACTGATCATTTTGATAGAATTAGCAAACACCTATCAACCTGTAAATCTCATTCCCCACTCAAGACCTCCCAGCTGCCTTTCGCTTCTGCATTGAGACAAAAAAACAATGTGAGAAGAAATTCTAAGCTGAGAGACAAAAATGATGAAAAGCAACTATTCTTACAACAAAGAGACAGTCACTGTGCAAAATAAAGCAGTTCGTCTAAACTCCTTCGGGGAAGCAACTAAGTAGTGGATTACCAAGGCCCTGGAACATCACAATCCCCTCATTCAGTGGAGCCATTACCTAAAGTTTGCCACAATGATCAACACTAGACAGGCACATCTACACTGCTGAGGAAAGCAAGACAAAGCCCACATCCTTCCCAAATTCCAGACAGGCCACAAAGCATTGGTAGGTGAGTGCCCAGAACCGTAAAAGTCACTGTCATCTATGAGGATTGTTTGCTTTCAACCAGACCTACAACTAAAGCAATCACCACCACCCCCCCCCCCCCCTTTGTTTTCTTCAGTTCCAATGTGGCTGAGTTTTAAAGAAGCCAAATCAAACCTTAAATAGTGATGAACCATTAACATAAAACATTAGAGAAACAACTATTCCATTGGAATTAGAGTCTTTCCCTACCAATAGTGAACTGAAGAAATTAAAAAAAAAATCTTAGTAAGTTAAAATTTAACATTGTTTGATTGGTAATAAGCAACTTCTTAGAAACTAAGTTAGACACACAAATTTACATCCTTCTTTTCTTTACAAAGTAAAGTAGTAGCAATTACACAGCTCAGCATATAAATAGTTCTGACATGGAACTTGTTATAACAACTCATTTATCAACCAACTTGTTTAGTTTCTGATTTGTCAGCTCAGCTTCACAAACTAGAATTTCAGTAAAGCTCAGAAAAACACTAGAAAGTCATTAATTATCTATAACAACCCATGTTCAACATGCAAGGCACATAAAAGTTTTTGAAATACACATTTTTCGAAGTAATTAAACAGTAACATATGCAGTTGACTGAAACTAATCCTAGATGTTGTGGCTTTTAAGATTCTGTGCCTCAAGCCTTGATTTTATTCATTGGCTGGAAGAAAACATTTTTTTCAGCTTCTTCAACTGTTTGCAAACTTTGAATAAATTACTGTAATGAAAACATACTGTGGTTTTGTGCAGATGCAAAAAAAAAAAAACCCAAAAAGCCTGCTCACTTAAGACATTTCAAGCTGAATCTTTTATTAGTAATTTTTCCTTCCCTTTTTTAAATTCAATTTAAGATTATATTAAATCTAGTTTTAAGTTTCCAATAAACATCTACTTCAGGAAATAAAACTGCTTTATTGGATATGGTTCAAGATACCTGCTATCAGCAAAACAGCAGGCACTACCTGGTAACAGATTGCTGACTAGTTTTGAATTCAAAATAAAGACATAACTGAAAGCAAGACCTCAGGTGATAACATAAGCTAGAAGAGAAGCCAGTGCTACCTTTCCAAAAGCTACTTTTAGTACCTCTTGACCGAAATTTTACCTATAGAAGGGTAATAAATTATGAATAATCAAAACTTTTGTTAATCACCCTAACCTGCAACCAGCTATCAGACCTTAAAAAGAATCACTGCAAAAAAGTTCCCATTACAGACCTATTATTGCCCTATATTTCTTTATTCTCTGACAATACAAACTGCCTTCAAGCTTCACTATGGGCATGTATCACACCAGCGTTTCCAAGACAGTGACTGCTTCAAAGCACCAGTGGCATCTTTCAACCATTGAAGTGTAGGAGCAACAGTTTATAAACTCAGTTCAGCAGGTCTTCAACTGGAAAAGAAGACTAATTACCAGTCCACTCAGAGTAAAGAGAACATTATTATGAAATACAGGTAGCAGTCATGAAGTTTGTAGAAGAGAGGTGAACAAGCCTATGCTGTATTTAAGGGAACAATTTCGCAACAGGCTGAAAAGCCAAGCCAAGGCTCAGAGAACTGCAGTCTTTAAAACTATGAGTTAATCATTTTCACTAATAAAAAATAAAAACCTCACCAAACCCAAAAGACCCAGTGAACCCTATGTAAAGGCACAACACCATCAGTTAACATTATCATTGCCTTGACCCAGAAGACCTAGTTACATCAGTTTTGCAGTATACAGACCAAGGTTTTTAACCTAGCTCTACAGACTGGAACAAGTATCATATATTTAAGCATTATCCCTTGTTTTTTCAGTACAAGTCACTGGAAGCCAGACTACTCTTCCTTTTCATAGAACCACAGAATGGCAGGGGTAGGAAGGGACCTCTGGAGATCACCTAGCCCAACCCTCTCGCTAGAGCAGCATCACCTAGAGCAGGCTGCACAGCAGAGTGTCCAGGGGGGTGCTAAATATCTTCAGAGATGGAGCTCTTATGAAAATTAGCTTTTATTTCCAGATTTTTAAAAATAAAGTTTGCATTTGGTTTCAGCACAAAACCCAACAGTGCTTTGTTTGGATTGGTTTTTTTTTTTTAGTTAAAAAATTAAAACAGGGCTAGAAGTTTCACACTGAATCCTGGTACAGTTTAAGTAACAATACATCTTACATAATTGATTTAGATTTAGTACTCTTTTACCCTAACAGTTTTCCCTTCTGTAGCATTTTAGGTCTGCCTAGGTATTGACTAGAAACAGCTGTCTCCTCCTTGAACATCCATTTGAGACACAGTTGGTAGTTAATTTGGGCTAGTACAGCCAGACAAATAGTTATACTGAAAAAAACCCCATTGCATCAGTAGCAGTTATCTGTGAGGGCAGAAGAGTAAGCAAGCATCAGGGTGAATAGCTGTTAAAGGTAGATATCACATTAATTAAGCAAAGCACTAGTTCTCCAGTTCCATATTTTCAAGCTGTCACCACAGTTAAAAATTAAAGACCCAATTTCAAGATGCCATATGCCTGACACCACATCAGTTAGGGTTTTCTTTAAGCTCATGTGAATATCACAACAATGAACACATTTGTTAAAGTTTTGCACTTCATTTATTGATTAAACCATATCAGTCACTGGAGAAGGAAAATTTTGAGGATGGCAGGAAAACATTCATAGATCTGGTATCACGGTATGAAAATGTGTTTTGCAGAACAGAAACAGTGCAGCAGAGATGAAATATGCCCTTTATTAAGTACAGCTAAAGCAAGGCAAAACTAACACAGTACATCATCTAGGATAAAAGAAGAAATACTTAAAGCATTTTTTAATGGAAACAGAATATTAGTCCATACTAACACTTGCTTCTAGATGCTGACTAAATACTAACACTTGCTTCTAGATGCTGAATAAATTCCTAAGACATTAAAGGCAGGTATTTGGTATGCAGAATGATGTTGCATTTCACCACCAGGTGATTTCTCCCCCATCTTCAACAAAAATATATTCATACATGCATGTGTGTATCTTTACATAATCAATAGCAGCCTAAAAGGACACCTAACATCAAATAAGTCAAGCAGAGGGATATTATGGAAATAAAGCAATAATAAAACTGGAACCCTAAGGTTGGGGTTTTTTTTACTTAGGTTTTTCAAGCTAACTGTATTTAATGAAATATTAATAGAAGCAATGTTCAATAATATACCAAGATTATAACAGCTGCTCCTAAAATTGACCATCTTTCAAAGTTTGAAGATCAGACACATTTTTGCCAATGCAGAGAACAGCCACAGTAGTGCAACAGCATTCTCTAAAATTTCAGAGTATATTAAAACATTTATGGATATGGCAACTTTAACTTTGTGCTGTGCAATTGCAGGAAGAAAAAAAGAAAACCAACCAACACACAAACATCTCTCCTCAACTATGTAGCCTCTCCAGACAATCTGACACCTGCCTTCTGCCTTGTCTCCCTTTCCTCTCTATTTAAGGAGGTGCTAAACTCCCAAGAAAAGGAACTGTAACTCAGTTGCCAGCGTGTGGTCACTGCTCCTGAAGTGCTGGGAGTGCGTTGCAACTATATAAACCTGTCTTAAAAAAAGGGGGACTTGAAGGGCTCTATTCTCAAAACGTTATCTGCTGCTTTCACACATAGAGACAAACATCTTATTTTCTATACATCATTAATTTCTTCAGAAGATACCAATAGCTGACAGAGCTTGCTCAGAGAACATACAACAGGAAGATCTAGCATATCAGATATAACAGGATAAACTGTGGGTTTTTACTGGTTATAATTAAACAATCCCTTAGGTTCATGTTGTGGTTTAGCCCTAGCAGGCAACTAAGAATCATACAGCTGCTCATTTATTCCTTCCCACCTTATATACTAAGCATGAAATCACATGGTATGGAATATCCTTTTGGTTAGTCTGGGTCAGCTGTCCTGGGTGTATCCCCTCCCAGCTTCTTCTGAAAATTAACTCCATCCCAGCCAAGAACCAGGACAGAATCCACCCCTTATTCTATACCACTGACATAATGCCCCAGATCCAACACCACACACACACAGCCAGCGACCCTCTTCAGGGTGGCTCTTTCTCCCTATCTCTCTCTCTATGGGCTGCAGGTCCTACCAGGAGCTTGCTTTAACACAGGCCATGGCATCCTCCATATGTCTCCATTCCCCACCTATTCCAGTTGGTGAATAGGACATATTGTCTCCAAGTTGCTGGATCTCCTGCAATAGTTTTCCCACAACTGAGACAAGGAAGGGAGACTTTCTTTATACTGCTGGAGTCAGCCAGACACTTCACCCACTGGTGGTGCCTATTCACCTTTCCAGTCCACCACTGCCAAGAAGTTGGTATGCAACAGTGGTGTGCTCCATATAAATTTCTGCCACATGGGATGTGTACACTGGACTTCATTAGGATCTGTGGGTAACTGTGTTGGCCAGGTCATAATAAACCATCTCCTGCATGGCTAATTCCCTCAGGTACTGGATACCTCACTCCATAGTGGTCCAGTTGCCTGGATGACACACATCTTCCATTAAGCAATACCTTTCCCTCACACTTGACAGAGGTCACCTCCACAGACTGCGGGCTTGTGTCTTTTTTCCCAATCACCTTGTCAATACCTTCTTTCCTAGACAGCTGCTTGGCCTCCCTATCCTTTAATTCCAGGTTACTGGCACCGTTATCCCAGCATCAGAGCAGCCAGGTCACAATGCGCTCTACTGAAAGGCAGCTGCAATCTTGTCACATCTCACAGCTCACTCAGAAACAGGGATCAGGTAATCATCTCTGGTTCTACCTCTTCCTCCCATTCTCATGCTGGTCCTGGTTCATCATCATCCCTTACTAAGGAAAATTATTTTTAGTGCATTTCTTCTTCTGCATAGGCTGATACTGGCATGGGTTTGTTTCTTTTTTGTTCAGCTGCACTCCCTGTCACCAGGGTTGGAGTAACAACCACAGGGGCTGACACTCTGTCTTCCCCTCTTGGCCTGATGGTGCTGTCTCCTACTAAGCAGTGTGTGACAGATACCAGCCTGAGCCCAGCACAGTGCAGGAAGTTGTACTTCCTTGGAACAGCCACAGCATTTTCAGACATTATAACACTTTATTGCAGTCCTGTAGTTTTTTCAGGAGTGAAGTTCCAAGCCACTGAAGGTGCAAAGTCCTCTAGACACCTCCCACATTCTCCCACTGATGACTAATCCAGCCTCAGGGCAGATCTCTGAGTCTTATTCTTAAAATGTAACCCTAAACAAGACCAGGAACACATTCAGGAGACAGAAATAAGAGCATGCTGGTTTGAATAATAAAAGATATTCAAAATTATCAAAAACTGATATAACCATCCTGAAGGAAAAAGGGGAGATGAAGCAACAAGAGAAAGTACCCCACATCTCTCCATAGATAGGGTACCATTAATAATCAGTTCTGAGGGATGTCATCTGAGACATGGGCATGCCAGCAAAGACACAAGTACCTGCTTATGCTCATGACCACTGATGTTATCATGTATGAGCTGATATTACGTGGTACAGCAAAACACGAATCCTGACCCCTCTACAAAAGGTGATAAATAGTGCCACAAGGAACACATACACCAAGCACAGGTTTACATAACACAATCATATGAACAAGCAAAACACCACTTTGACCAACAACTACTTAACTAATATCATAAGTGCCTATAACAGATTTGTCTTAACTTGCTCAGGTCTGACCTGTCACTACCTCACGACCTTCATGCCCCACACTGGGTGTCAAACAAAACTGTTGTGGTTCAGACCCTGCCAGCAGCTGAGCACCACTTGGCTACTCACTCACTCCTTTGCCCCCTTAAATAACGAGGGTGACATCGTATCGTTGAGAGAATCCCTTTGGCTACTTTGGGTTAGCTATCCTGGCTGTGTCCCTCACAGCTTCTTGTGAAAGCTAACTGCATCCTGTATGAAAACCTGGATAACAAAAAAAAAACACAACTTACTATGAAGTTTTGAGTCTAGCCTAACCCATTTGTGAAAGGATGCTTTGAATTTTCATGCCCCAATATTCGAACACATCTCTCAAAACAAGACAGCATCGCAGTGTCAGCTAAGGCACAGTGTCACCACCTGCGGCGGGCAGCCTCAGGTGAGATTTTAATTTCCATCTTATTTCTAGTAGGCTTCTAACTTGCAGCACGGCACCTGGGAAAAGTTTATTTAAAAGCCTGAGCTGGGAAAAAAGCTTCAATAACCACTGATTAGGTGGATTTGCAGAAGGTCTCTCCAGGCCTGTGACTAGGCGGCAACAGAGCCGACAGGGAATCCCAGGCTCACCTTTCCACGCTCACTTCCCCCTCCGCGGAGGGAGAAGGCTTGTCATCCTTATAAGGACATACAGCGGCCGCACTCCGGCCCCGTGCAGACAGCTCAAGAGCTAAGCCTGCCTACTGTCGCTATACACCCGGCGGTTTTAAACAGGCGCTGCATCGCGAGCTCCCAGGAACGGCTTCCGCCACCGCGCGAGGGAAGGGGGGTCCCTGCCCCGCCGGCGGTCCCTGCCCCGCCGCCGCTCCCCGCGGCGGGCCGCGGGTCCCGCCCCCGGCCAGCCGCCGCACACAGCCCCTCTCTTCGAGCGGCCCCGCGGCGCGCCGGGCGCCGCCTCCCCAGCGGCCCCCACCCCACCCCGCCCCGCAGCCGCCGCGCTAACGGGCCGTGAAGCGCCCGGCGGCGGCTGCCCCGGCCGCCCCGCAGGCGCTCTGTCCCTCCGCCCCCGCCGCACCGCGCTGCCAGCGCCGCCGCAGCCCAGTGACTCACCCGTCCCGGCGGGAACGGCCGGGCAGCGCCCAGCAGCTCAGGTTTCCCGGAGTCGCCCCCGGGCCCCTCAGCCCGCCGGGCGGGAAATGGAGCCAGGCCGAGCTGGGGCCGTGTGCGTGGCGCCCGCCTCCCCGCCCCGGGCAGGCCTCGGCCGCCATCCGCCCCCGGCGGCGCGACCGCAAGCAGCAGCGGCGGGAGAGACCCCGCGGCCCAGCCCGACACGCCCGCCCAGCGCGCTGCCCGCTCCCCACCGTCCCGGGCGGGCCGGGACACCCCGTGGCGCAGGCGGTGACCGCGCTCCCCGCCGCTCACCCTTGACTTTGCCGAAGGTGCCGACGCCAAGCGTGTCGCCCAGGATATAGTGCCCGATCTTCACCCGCCCGTGCTCGTGCTTCTGTTTATCCGCCGCCGCCATCTTGAGCCAAGGGCCGAGTCTGCGCATAGTGCCCGCCCGCGCGGGGACGGAGCGCGGCGAGGGGAGGAGCAGCTACGGAGAACCCGGAAGCGAACGCCGCAGTTACCGGGCAGGAACCATTGCGGCTCGCGGGGGGGGGGGGGGGGAAGGGGGGTGTGTCGGGCCGGGGAGAGAGGAGGGGGAAGGGAGGGGGGTGGCGGAAGGGGGGGGAAGGATGGGGGGGGAGGGGGGGGAAGGGGGGGGGAGGAGGGGGAAGAGGGGGGGAGGGGGGGGGAGGGAGGGGGGGAGGGGAGGGGGGGGGGGAGGGAGGGGGGGAGGGGAGGGGGGGAGGGGAGGGGGGGAGGGGAGGGGGGGTGGAAGGGAGGGGGGGGGGAGGGGAGGGGGGGGGGAAGGGAGGGGAGGGGAGGGGAGGGGGGGGGGGGAAGGGGGGGAAGGGGGGAGGGGAGGGGGGGGGGGGAAGGGGGGGAAGGGGGGAGGGAAGGGGGGGTGGGGGGTGGCGGGCCGGGGAGGGAAGGGGGGTGGGGGGGTGGCGGGCCGGGGTGGGGGGAAGGGGGGGGGGGTGGCGGGCCGGGGAGGGAAGGGGGGAGGGAAGGGGGGTGGGGGGGGTGGCGGGCCGGGGGGGGGGGGGAAGGGGGGGGGGGTGGCGGGCCGGGGGGGGAAGGGGGGGGAAGGGGGGGGGGGGTGGCGGGCCCGGGGGGGAAGGGGGGGGGAAGGGGGGGGGGTAAGGGGGGGGGGTGGCGGGCCGGGGAGGGAGGGGGGGGAAGGGGGGGGGTGTGGCGGGCCGGGGACGGAGGGGGGGGAAGAGGGGGGGGTGACGGGCCGAGGAGGGGGAAGGGGGGGGGGGCGGGCCGGGGAGGGAGGGGGGGGAAGGGGGGGGGGGGGCGGGCCGGGGAGGGGGGGGGGGAAAGGGGGGTGGCGGGCCGGGGGGAGAGTGGGGTCAAGGGGGGGTGGCGGGCCGGGGGGTAGGGGGGGGCAAGGGGGGATGGCGGGCCGGGGGGAGAGTGGGGGGCAAGGGGGCGTGGCGAGCCGGGGAGGGAGGAGGGGGAAGGGGGGGTGGCGGGCCGGGGGGAGAGTGGGGGCTGTGGGAAATATTGGAAATGTTGCTTTTGCAAACCAATTGGGAGCAACTGGGGGGTACAAGCAATGTGTGATTTAATCCTAAGGAAGTATGGATGCATAGGAATTTATACTATAGCTAAACAAATCTGTGAAAGGTGCATTGCTTGTAAAAAGATAAATAAAACGGTTCTCAAGAAACAGCCTCAAGGGGGAAGGAACCCTGTTTAAGACCTTTTGAAAGTATTCAAGTAGATTTCACTGAATTGGCACCCATAGGAAGGTTGAAATATATCCTGGTCCCAGGTATGGAATAATTGAAAATGCGGATTAACAATTATCAAAGTTAATTTTAGAGAAATGTTGTTTGACTTGCCTTATATGGGTGAAATCGGAAAAATCCCAAGGTTTGAAACCAAAGATACTTAAGAACTATATACTGGGGCTGTCCTCTTCTTTATCCTTTCTCAGGAGTAAGGGACTCATTGCACAAACTCCACCATTGGAATTTGCAGCCCATAATATCCGACCTGGAGAATGGGTTTTGATTAAGTCATGGAAGGAATCCAAGCTGCAGCCTGAATGGGAAGGTCCTTTCCAGGTTCTACTGACAACTGGAACTGCTGTGAGAACTACTGAGAAAGGTTGGACTCATTACACCTGGCTCCAAGGACCGGTGGAACAGCTGCCTGAGGACAAACGTTTGACAGCCCACCAAGAATCCTTTGCTCATCAAACTGAAGAAACAGTAATTTAAAGACAGTTTGAAGTATTGTTTTTGTAGTAGAGATTTTGTTTATTTTTTATTGCACTAGTATTTATTGTTTTGGGGGAAGGGTACAAGGGTTGAAAATGTTCAAAATGTTAGCATGGTGCTTATACTTCACTATAATGAAAAAAGGAGTGCTGGGTCATGCTAGAAAACCCCATAATAATCAAATGAACTTAAAATTCAGCATTCCAGAGGGGACTGGGCTTCAGAGCATCATGTTTGATGCTTGTCAAATTTTGGATCATGGGGATCTAAAGAACTGAGCAGTGCTGAGCATGTGTCCTGAACCAGTACATGGTGGGACACTTCACTGGGAGGGTTATCCTTGCCCCTCCTGGAGCAATGTTTGGACGACTCAGGTCAATGGATGGACCGCAGATATAAATTGAGAAAGTTGGTATTGGAAACCCCTAAAACAGATGATAACAATCTCAAAAGGACCCACTCCCCACAATTGTAAGGAAGGGGGAGGGTGTAATCCTATAATAATTACTAACGCTAATAATACTGTCACTTGATCCTATGGATTAGGGATAGAGGTCACAGGGAAAGATCCATTGGGGCGATTCGGAATAATGGTAGAAAAATTTGAAAATAAGAGTTCAAATAAAAATGGAGAATGGAAAAGTACTCAGAAACCTAGGTCAGAGGTAGGGGACACGAATGCCCGGGTGGAATGTGTAAAATACAGTGTGAAAAGGTAAAATAAGTGATTGCTATGTATGTGCCTCAGGTCGACCTAAACCACAAGTTGTACCTTTTCCCATAGGATGGTCCAATGATCACAAAGGAATGGAGTACATTATTGCACTGTACCAGGAAAAAAAACAGCCTTGGGAATTGATACCTGTAAAACACTCTCACTTCTGTTCCCAGCCTTGCTGAAAAAGGACATTCAAACACCCCCTGTTCTCACAGATGTAGTTGGAAGCCACACAGCTTGTCTCTCACGACAGGGTGGAGTGGCTACACAATTTTGAGGGGAGTTCTCAGGATGTAAGAGAACCTTGAATGTGACAAATGTTAAAGGTGGGAACTATTAATCATTACAGGTTCCAAGAGCTTGTTACTTGTGGTGGTATTGTGGAGGAAGAGCTATTCCACCCAACTGGAAAGGCACATGTGCTATAGTACAATTGACTATCCATTCACCCTGGCATTCAGAGAGGATAAGACTTCTAAAGAAAAAGAGATAAACGTATTGGGAACCTCCTTTGAAGTTCCTTAAGGGGTTCCTGATTAATTTAATAGATACTTCTCTTACTGAGTGGTTGGAATCTTGGTTTGGAAAATGGAAGGGAATGGTGATTCACTTCTCTGATAGTGGTAGCAGGGGATGTTAGTGGCCACAGGGTGCTGTATAATCCCTTGTGTTAGAGGTCTAATACAGAGATTAATAGAAACTGCAATAACTAAAAAGATGCATCGGGGACCCCACCACCTTATAATATGCTTCTCCTAGAGGAACAAGAAACTGATAATATAAAATCTCAGGAGAAAAGAATGTGAAGCAATGTTGGCCTGGTTAGAAGCTTCATATGAAATAGGACTTTGAAAATATGCAAAAGACAACAATGAGTATAAAGAAAAGAAGGGGGGAATTGAGGGAAATATTGGAAATGTTGCTTTTGCAAACCAAAATGGGTGGTTGTAATTCTTGTACGGACTTGTAAAATGGAGAACTAAAAGGGAGTATTAAGTTTTGCTGTTATGGAAAAGAACCATTCTCTCCCATAAAAGGTAGCTGGGGGAGACAAAGCTCAACAACGGGTTTATCTAAAACCTGTATGGAGCTTTGACTTCCCTCAGCCCGAGGCCATGTCAGTTGCCGGGAGGAGTTCAGCTAAGAACAGTAACTGCCAGTAAGCGGTTGTCCCAGACAAAGAGACTCATGCATTTTAATTCTCTTCACCTGTGGGAAAGGGGAATCTGCCAGACCCCTGATGACCACCATGGGATGCAGATGCGATTGGGAGGAGTTTATGGAAATAATTTCCTAGAACTCCTCTTAATACGAGGCGGGACAAGTAATGAATCATGTACAAGAACATGGTATGAAAAGGTTGCGGGCTCTGACCAAAAGTGTGCCTACTTTTTGGGTCACCCGCTCTTGCCAGACCGTATAATAAATTACTGCTTCACTAACGTTTCTACCTGGAGTCCTTGGTTTAGGACCTTTTGTCATTTCTAACAGGGGGCAAGGGGGGGTGGCGGGCCGGGGAGGGGGGGGGTGAAGGGGGGGGGGAGGGGGGGTGGCGGGCCGGGGGGGGGGGGGGGAATGGGGTGTGGCGGACCGGGGGGAGAGTGGGGGGCAAGGGGGGGGGGGCGGGCCGGGGAGAGAGGGGGGGGAAGGGGGGGTGGCGGGCCGGGGAGGGAGGGGGGGGGATGTGGGGGGAAGGGTGGGGGTCAAGGGGGGGTGGCGGGCCGGGGGGGAGAGGGGGGGGAAGGGGGGATGGCGGGCCGGGGGGGAGTGGGGTCAAGAGGGGGTGGCGGGCCGGGGGGGAGTGGGGGACAAGGGGGGTGAAGGGGGGGGTGGCGGGCCGGGGGGGGGAGGGGGGGGAATGGGGGTGGCTGGCCGGGGGACAAGGGGGGTGAAGAGGGGGTGGCGGGGCGGGCCGGGGGGGAGTGGGGGTCAAGGGGGTGTGGCGGGCCGGGGGGGAGTGGGGGACAAGGGGGGTGAAGGGGGGGGGTGGCGGGCCGGGGAGGGAGGGGGGGGGAAAGGGGGGGGTGGCGGGCCGGGGGGGGAGGAGGGGGAGGGGGGGGTGGCGGGCCGGGGAGGGAGGGGGGGGAAGGGGGGGTCGGGTCGGGGGGAGAGTGGGGTCAAGGCGGAGTGGCGGGCCGGGGAGGGAGGGGGGGATGTGGGGGTGGCGGGTCGGGGTGGGAGGAGGGGGGAAAGGGGGGGTGGTGGGCCGGGGGGGAGTGGGGTCAAGGGGGGATGGCGGACCGGGAGGGAGGGGGGGGAGGGGGGGGGAATGGGGGTGTGGTGGGCCGGGGGGGAGTGGGGGTTAAGGGGGGAAGGGGCGGGTGGCGGGCCGGGGAGGGAGGGGGGGGGCGGGAAGGGGGTGGCGGGCCGGGGGGGGAGGAGGGGGAAGGGGGGGGTGGCGGGCCGGGGAGGGAGGGGGGGGGGAAGGGGGGGTCGGGTCGGGGGGAGAGTGGGGTCAAGGCGGAGTGGCGGGCCGGGGAGGGAGGGGGGGATGTGGGGGTGGCGGGTCGGGGTGGGAGGAGGGGGGAAAGGGGGGGTGGTGGGCCGGGGGGGAGTGGGGTCAAGGGGGGATGGCGGACCGGGAGGGAGGGGGGGGAGGGGGGGGGGAATGGGGGGGTGGTGGGCCGGGGGGGAGTGGGGGTTAAGGGGGGAAGGGGCGGGTGGCGGGCCGGGGAGGGAGGGGGGGGCGGGAAGGGGGTGGCGGGCCGGGGGGGGAGGAGGGGGAAGGGGGGGGTGGCGGGCCGGGGAGGGAGGGGGGGGGAAGGGGGGGTCGGGTCGGGGGGAGAGTGGGGTCAAGGCGGAGTGGCGGGCCGGGGAGGGAGGGGGGGATGTGGGGGTGGCGGGTCGGGGTGGGCGGGGGGGGGAAAGGGGGGGTGGTGGGCCGGGGGGGAGTGGGGTCAAGGGGGGATGGCGGACCGGGAGGGAGGGGGGGGAGGGGGGGGGAATGGGGGGGTGGTGGGCCGGGGGGGAGTGGGGGTTAAGGGGGGAAGGGGCGGGTGGCGGGCCGGGGAGGGAGGGGGGGGCGGGAAGGGGGTGGCGGGCCGGGGGGGGGGGAGGGGGGGGGTGGCGGGCCGGTGAGGAAGCGGGGGGAGGGGGGGGGCATGGGGGGTGGCGGGCCGCGGAGGGAGGGGGGGGAAGGGGGTGTGGCGGGCCGGGTGGTAGTGGGTGCAAGGGGGGGGGCGGGCCGGGGGGAGAGTGGGGTCAAGGGGGGGTGGCGAGCCGGGGTGGGAGGGGGGGGGGAAGGTGGGGGGTGGCGGGCCGGGGGGGGAAGGGGGGGGTGGGGGTTGGGGGGGAGGGGGGGAAATGGGGGGGGCAATCCGGGGGGAGAGGGGGGGGAAGGGGGGGTGGCGGGCCGGGGAGGGAGGGGGGGAGTGGGGGTTAAGGGGGGGTGGCGGGCCGGGGGGGAGTGGGGGACAAGGGGGTGAAGGGGGTGGGTGGCGGGCCGGGGAGGAAGGAGGGGTTAAGGGGGGGTGGCGGGCCGGGGGGAGAGTGGGGGGCAAGGGGGGTGAAGGGGGGTGGTGGCGGGCCGGGGAGGAAGGGGGGGGAGGGGGGGGAAGGGGGAGGGTGGCGGGCCGGGGAGGGAGGGGGGGGGGGCAGGGGGGGTGGCGGGCCGCGGAGGGAGGGGGGGGGTGGGGGGCCGGGGGGAGGGTGTGGGGCAAGGGGGTTGGCGGGCCGGGGAGGGAGGGGGGGGGAAGGGGGGGTAGTGGGCCGGGGGGGAGTGGGGGGCAAGGGGGGTGAAGGGGGGGGGGTAGCGGGCCGGGGGGAGAGTGGGGTCAAGGGGGGGTGGCGGGCCGGGGGGGGACGCGGGGGACGGGTGAGGGTGGCGGGCCGGGGAGGGATGGGGGGGGAGGGGGGGGGGAAGGGTGAGGGTGGCGGGCCGGGGGAGAAGGGGGGGGGAGTGGGGGTTAAGGGGGGGTGGCGGGCCGGGGGGGGAGGGGGGGGGAAGAGGGGGGGGGTGGCGGGCCGGGGATGAGGGGGGGTCAGGGGAGGGTGGCGGGCCGCGGAGGGAGGGGGGGGAAGGGGGGGTGGGGGGCCGGGGGGAGAGTGTGGGGCTAGGGGGGGTGGCGGGCTGGGGAGGGAGGAGGGGGAAGGGGGAGTGGCGGGCCGGGGTGGGAGGAGGAGGGAAGGGGGGGTTTTCGGTTTGGGGGGGGAGTGGGGGGCAAGGGGGGTGGCGGGCCAGGGAGGGAGGGGGGGAAGGGGGGGTGTCGGGCCGGGGGGGGAGGGGGGGGATTGGGGGGTGTGGCGGGCCGCGGAGGGAGGGGGGGGAAGGGGTGTGGGGGGCCGGGGGGGAGTGGGAGGAAGGGGGGGTGACGAGCCGGGGGGAGATTGGGGGGCAATGCGGGGTGGCGGGCCGGGGAGGGAGGGGGGGGAAGCGGGGGCGGCGGGCCGGTGTGGGGAGTGAGGAAGGGGGGGGGGCGGCGGGCCTGGGAGGGAGGGGGGGAAGGGGGGGGTGGCGGTCCGGGGGGGGAGGTGGGGGAAGGGGGAGGTGGCGGGCCGGGGAGGGAGGGAGGGAGGGGGTGGTAAGCGGGGGGGTGGCGAGCCGGGCGGGGGTGGCGTGAGTCCCGTGTGAACTGTTGGCGCCTTAAACCGTCCTTCTACCCTGATGGTATCAAACTATTCCGCCTCCCTTATCCCTTGCTATGGAACAGAAATTATGAAATATTTCGAAGTAAATATAAAGAAAAACAAACAAAACCCAAAAACCAAACCAAACCAAAACAGAAGCCAAAACCAAACTTGATAAAACCAAGTCATGAAAATAAACCTGAGCCTAAAAGCATGGTGGGGATTGCCTGTCATATTTGCTCCCTTAACATTTGCATTGCATGGAACAAACTAACCTTGTAAATCGTAGTCAAAACAAGGAAAGCAGCAGTAGTACTTGTTCTCTATTTGAGGAATTAAAGAGTTTTAAGTTCAAACACTTTCATGGGGCTTATCTCTTGAGTGGAAAACGTGAGAAGCTGCCACATAACCAGTTAATGTTACAAGTGTGTAACGCAGGAAAGGCCAGTGCTAGTGTTGCTCAGTAAGCCCGCTTTGCTGTATAAAGGTGCAGTATTTTTTACTTCCTGACTTCATGCCTGTTTTGGCAGGGGGGTTGGACTCGATGATGTCTGGAGGTCCCTTCCAACCCCCACAATTCTGTCAATCTGTGAATTCAGGTATATTAATTAAACCCTTTCTGGACATACTGTGAAGAGGACTATTCCCACTGAAATTCTGCTTTGAATCCCAATTCATGCTCAGCGTCAATAGGGTTGTGAAACATGTGCTGTATTCTCTTTTTTTGTTTGGTCGGTTTTGTTCTTAGAGGAGGAGAACAGAGAGTGCAGCTATCGAGCATTTTTTCTCTGTAGCAGAAGTTCATGTTTTCTGCTGCCAGATCCATCCCTTCCTAACGGAGCCTTACCATATGTACAGAGAGAGCATCGAGGGGAGATGAGCCAGAGTTCAGGCTTTCTACCCATCTGAATCAATGTGATTTCCTACAGTTCTGCCTAAATGGAAATGGCATCCCTTGTTTTTAAAGAAAAACAGAACCAGTTCGGAGCTATTAGCTTCCATAAACATGGATTTTAAATCACATGAATTTCGGTTCTAAGATCCACTTTAAAAATGCAAACATGTAAAGATGTTTGACACTGACTAACATAAACTCACCAACTTCTTTATTTGTGGCATTTTTAATCTGCAAAAACTCTACCACTCTGCAGAAAAATAGTCAGCATCACAGCCAGACATTGTTTCATTGCAAATGTTTTTGGTAGAAGGTCAGTTACTGGGTTCACTTCTGAGAAGCCTCCAGTGGTGCTGGTGCCATGGAAGAAACCACAAAAGAGAGAACCAAGAGCAGCTGGCAGAAGTCACAGAAATGTGAACCAAGGTTTGAGTTTTGCTTCCCCTGCCCCTTTCATCCCTTTATCTTCCTGTAAAATGCTTGTATTTACAGCACAAGGTGAGCTAATACTTTGGCAGGTCCAGCCCCACCAACTGACCAGCAACTGCTCTTGCTTCCCTCCAAGAAGCTCTAGACTGGCTGGGTTAAGTCCAGTAGAGAAGAAGGGTTAAAAGCTGAATTGTGAGAGTACTTAGCAAGGAGTCCTGGCTCCAGGTTAGGCATTCTGTCCAATGTCTTAAGAACTTTAGCACTTACTCTAAAGTGTCTAAATGCCTAATTTTTCTGTAGGATCCTATCTATGGCTTTGTGGAAAGGCTAATCTGTAATGCTGTAAGAAAAGCGATGTAGGTAATGTCACTTGTGCATAACAAGAATATATGAATGTATTGTATATGTGAATGTTTCATATAATATGAATGTATATAAAAACACAGTGACTTGTTTTCTGAATGGTATACAGTCTGCACAGACACACTATTTCATACCTAGAACACTGAGCCCCAAGGCAGTGTGAGAAGGAAACGCTGGGAATGACACTTTCTATGTGTACTGTCCCATGCATGTCCTGCTGGTTTCTTAACTACGTGGATACAGATTATAAACTTCATAATACATTTTAGATTAGCTTTATTGCTTGGATCACTCTGAAAAGTAGAGAAGTGTAAATAAAGATACCTACAGACTATCATACAGTAATGGAAAGCTAAAGTTTGCAGTGAAATGTGTCGATCACCATAAAAAGTTACAATACTTTTCTATTTCATCTCCCAAATCAAGTGCAAAGTGATATCTAAAAAACATCTAAACAAAATTCTACCTCAAAAAGGAAATGTAGAAAGGATTTTTTTTTTTTACACCAGAGTATGAATTCAAATTATTTTTGGTTATGAGTTCAAATTATTTTCTCTTTCTCAATATAATACAACATCAGTTGTTTTATATTCCTGATTGTTTTCCTTTATCATTGTAGACATATTTAAACTAATTTTTCCCACTGCTTTAACTGAACTATATATGTTTCTCCCCCTATTTCGGAAATCAAAAATAATGTTGCACTTGTGATGGTAGCCAATAAGCAGCTGTTGACAACATCGAATTTGTACTCTTAAGAAGTAGCAGCTAGTTATCTGACAGCTATTCCCTTAAAAATTACTAGAGCAGAGAGATTTGGTGTTGTACTGCTTGACTCAAATGGGGCCAGATTTGTCACCAAGTACAAGAGAATGACAAGAAATAGTTTTGTCTATTGATCTTAATACCATTTAAATGTTTGACTGACCTTTTCCTACTTGAATAATGATCACTTTATTTGAATCTATCTCTTCTTGTTTGTTTTGACTAATTTGCTCCTTTGGATGAAGCAGACAAATCACAACACCTCTGATATTGGGTAGTAACATAGTGTTGTTAGTAAAATGAAACTAATTTTTGATGTCCAGTGATAGAAATTTAGCAGCCTAATGTTAGATCCCTGTCTCTAAAAATTGTATACATAAAGGCAAAAAGCATCTCTTTTTTCATTTTACATTACCTTCACTACATACTATATAAGCATTAGCATACTTAATTTCACCTAGTTGCATTATAAATTAGGTGCATCATGTCTTTCCTTTCAGATCATGAAATTCCAAGAAAGTGACATTAAAAACAGCCAAAAAATAGTGGAACAAGGAATCAAAAAAGTAACAGAATTTGTCTGGAAATTACTAGAAATTTCTCTAAGTCCTTTTAATAAAATTAGAAATGAAAAAGATCAAGCAGAAGCTTATACATACATATATAATCATAGAATTGTAGAATGGTTCAGATTGGAAGAGACCTTAAAGATCATTGAGTTCCAACCCCCTGCCATGGGCAGGGACACCCTCCACTAGACCAGGCTGCCCAAATCCCCATCCAGCCTGGACTTGAACACTGCCAGGGAAGGGACAGCCACAGCTTCTCTGGACAGCTTGTGCCAGGGCCTCACCACCCTCACAGGAAATAATTTTTTCCTAATATCCAACTAAAATCTACCCCCTTTTCAATTTAAAACCGTTCCCCCTTGTCCTATCACTACACTCCTTGATAAACAGTCCCTCCCCAGCTTTCCTGTAGTTCTCCTTCAGGTACTGAAAGGCTGCTATAAGGTCTCCCTGGAGCTTTCTCCAGGCTGAATAACCCCAACTCTCTCAGCCTGTCTTCATAGGAGAGATGCTCCAGCCCTCTAATCAGCTTTACAACCCTCTTCTGGACCCATTCCAACAGTTCCATGTCCTTCTTATATTGGGGACCCCAGAACTGAACACAGTACTCCAGGTGGAGTCTCACAAGAGTGGAATAGAATGGGAGAATCACCTTCCTTGACCTGCTGGTCATGCTCCTTTGGACGCAGCCCAGGGCTTTCTGGGCTGTGAACAGGCGTTGTTGACTCATGTCAAGCTTCTCATCCACCAGCACCCCAAGTCCTTCCCTGCAGGGCTTCTCTCAATCATACCATCTCCCAGCCTATATTGATGACAAGGATTGCCCCAACCTAGGTGCAGGACCTTGTACTTGTCCTTGGTGAACGTCATGAGGTTCATATGGGCCCTCTAGATGACATCTCATCCTTCTGGCACATCAACTGCACCACTCAGCTTGGTGTCATCTGCAAACTTACTAAGGGTGCACTCAACCTCACCACCAATGTCATTGATGAAGATATTAAATGATACCAGTACTTACCCCTAAGGGACACCACTTGTCACAGATCTCCATGTGGACATCAAGTCATTGATGACTACTCTCTGGATGTGACCACCCAACCAATTCCTTATTCACTGAACAGTGAACAAATCCATATCTCTCCAAATTAGAGAGAAGGATGTTGTGGGGGATTGTGACAAAGGTTTTACAGAAGTCCAGACAAATTACATCCATTGCTTTTCCTGTGTCCACTGATGCATTCACTCCATCATAGAAAGCCATCAGCTTGGTCAGGCAGGATTTGCCCTTGGTGAAGCCTTGCTGACTGTCTCAAATCACCTCCCTGTATTCCATGTGCCTCAGCATAGTTTCTAGGAGGATCTGTTCCATGATCTTTCCAGGCACAGAGGTGAGGCTGACAGGTCAGTAGTTCCCTGGATCATCCTTTTTACTCTTTCTAAAAATGGGCACAATGTTGCCCTTCTTCCAGTCACCAGGGACCTCCCCTGACCACCATGACTTTTCATATATGATGGAGAGTGTTTTGGCAACCACATCAGCCAGTTCCCTCAGGACCATGGGATGCATCTCATCAGGTCCCACAGACTTATGTTTGTTTAGGTGCCTCAGGCAATCACGAACCTGATCTTCCCCTACAGTAGGAGGGGTTTTACCACCTTGTGCTTTGTCTTTCTGTCCACTGACCCAGAAGGAGTGAGTAGTGCTGTTCCTAGTGAAGACTGAGGCACTGAGGCCAAGAAGTCATTGAGTACGTCAACCTTCTCCTTCTCTGTTGATATAAGGTCACCATTTTCATTCATCACAGTGGGTACATTTTCTTTCACCTTCTTTTTCTGGCTGACATACCTGTAGAAGGCCTTCTTGTTATTCTTTGCATCCCTTGCCAAGTTCAGCTCCAGCTGCACTTCACCTTCCTGACCTCATCCCAAAAACAACTGGGCAAAATCCCTATATTCTTCCCAGGTTGCCTGTCCTTGCTTGCACTGCCTGTGCAGTTGCCTCTTGCTCTTTACTTTGACCATCAAGTCCTGACTCAGCCTAGCTGGTCTATTCCCTTCCTACATCTGGGAACTGAAAGCTCTCGTGCTGTACGGAAAACATCCTTAAAGATCTGCCAGCTCTGTTCTGCTTCCTCATCCCTGAGGACCATAGAAGTATTTGAACAGTATAGCAATGTAAATATCAGGTGGACCTTAAGTGACTCTAGTCACGCATATCCTTGTTGTGATTGGTGTAAATTTTCCTTGCTTCATGTTCAAAGGTATAGGCTAACAGAAATTCAGAGCACAGGCTCAGTGATGGGTGCTTGCACCTTGGAGGCAGGTAGCTTTTGGGATGGAGGTGTGGTTTTGTATTATAATGAGCAAAAGTTGACATGAAGAACATGATCTTGTCAGGACAGTGATGAACTGCTAGCTCAGTTCTGGTTCAGTTCTCACTCAGGGCAGAAGCAATGCAGCTTCGTGGCACCATAGCACACCAGGTCCCAGAGCCTAGCCACGGCATCTCCACTCCACTCTACCCTCTGTCTATTGTTCTCTCATCAAGCTCTCCTGATGTTGCCAGCCTCCAAGATCACCTAGGGAACTTTTTATGAAATTAAATGTTGACATGTCAGCTGCTCTTCACCCTGGAAGTTTCTTGAATGTTGAAGCTTTTCTTAAAATGTTAATGTAAGCTTAGTTTATAGTCACCTCCAGTAATTATTCCACACTGTTACATACAATCGGAGGAACTAGATGGAGATCCTTTGTAAATGGGGGTAGGGGGAAGGGGGTGTGTGTGGAGTGGGGCGAGACATGTAATGCAGGCGTAAGTATAACCATGTCACATAAAAAGTTGACTGCCAGAGTGGCAGAATAAGGAAACAGTTAGTAATGCTATTTTTGTCATTATTATTGTTGTCATTAATTGTACTGACTAGTTTGCATTAATGTCAAAATGGTTTTCTTACATTCAAACTTCTACACAACTAAAACCAATATTTTTAAAACTCCTACTTGAGATGACAAGAGACTGCTGTCAATGTGCACTCCTTTTCCTGTCTTACCCCTCTGAAGTAAAAAAGCCATAATTCTGTAGTGGCTACTCCTGATCTAACTGACTTAACATCCTAAACAAAAAAGTGACCCAAAACCAACCAAACCAAACAACTGAAAAAAAGGGAAAAAAGCCAAGAAGAGACACAACATTTTGTGATACATTTTGTGATACATTTGAGATACATTTTTGTGATAGTATGTTACCCACAAGGGTCATGTGATAAAAACGAGTTTATGTGTTTCTGCATCGCAGACTCCAAGAAATAAGAGTATCTTGTCATGAATTGAAGAATAGAAACAACCACTGAAAAGTAAATATTCTTGTGGCATCCACAGAATTCTGTAACTTTGCTATGCTGCAGACTGTGAAGTGTGAATGACTTGTTACACTGCTTTTTGTCCTAATAACATAATGCTTCCACTCACCAATGCAAAAAGGAAAGCAACAGTAGAGTCCAGTGGAAACAGAGTTTCACTTTGCCTGGAATGCAAAGGTCTAAAGGATCTGTACATTGCCCTGGGTGCGTGCCTGTTTGAAAGGCAGAACCATACTGCCTAGGTCTTCTCAGTCTCTTATTCTCCATCGTCTCCTGGCACTCCCTGAGTAAAATCTCTGGTTTGTATTTTCCAGTGCACACACTCCAGGCTTCTCATGGGAAAATAAAAAAAACCCTACTTTGTTTTCTTTACACATGTACACATTACACATGTAAATACATGCAACTTCATGACCTTCTGACCAAAAGTCATTGATAAGTTGTTGGTTTGAATATCCCAGTTTATGGAACAAAATGGCAACCCTGTGTAGCTCCAGGCCTGAAGGTTGGTGGCTCTGCCTGTGGCAGGGGGGTTGGAACTCTGTGATCCTTGGGGTCCCTTCCAAACCAGAACGTTCTATGATTCTATGAATCAAGGGAAGAATCTTCACTTTACATCATGTGTTTCCGAACATCTCTAATTGTTGGCACAAAATATGTCTGAATGAAAATGACGTTTAAATTTCAGTGAACACAGGCTTTTACCATAGAAGCTTAAAAAAGTGCTGCTTCTGACACATTCTCCCTCTTCCTATGCAGAAAGGTTTGAGGTTGGATGTTCATGTTCTGATAGCCATTGCTTGTCTTTAAATACAGTCTCCAAATAGCAGCAGTAAAGGTAATGGAACATACTGAGAGTTTCAGCTGCTATGCCTATCATAAAGCAACTTAAAATCAGTGTAATTGATAGATATTAACTGTTTATCAAAGTTCCCAAACATGCCTTTAAACTAATCTATCATAAATTCAATAAAATTAAAATTGAAATTGAATTTATGCTACATTAGTTTGCTTAAAACTGAATTTACAGAATTAATTAGTTATGTCTACACTGCTGAGTGTAATCATACTCGAAGATTGCATGATAGTTATGTTTACTGATAGGTATAAAAAAGTGTCTTCATATAAAATAAGTAAAACCTTTTCACTATGTTTTTTTCTTTTGCACTCTAACAGGATTTCTGATATCAAGTCATGTATGAACTTTAAAAATATTTTAAGAAAAACGAAGGATCTGGAGCATCTCCCCTACAAGGAAAGGCTGAATGAACTGAGGCTGCTAAACCTTGAGAAAAGAAGGCTGAGAGGGGATCTGATCAATGTTTACGAATATCTGAAGTGTGGGAAACAAGGGGAAATGGCCAGCCCCTTTTCAGTGGTCTGTGGGGACAGGACAAGGGGCAATGGCTGCAAACTGGAGCACAGGAAGTTCCGCACCAACATGCAGAGGAACTTTTTCACAGTGAGGGTGCCAGAGCCCTGGGACAGGCTGCTCGAAGGGTTTATGGAGTTTCCTTCTCTGGAGATATTCAAGACCTGTCTGGATGCCTATCTGCGCAATCTGTGATAAGGAACCTGTTTTGGCAGGGTGTTGGACCTGATGATCTTTTGAGGTCCCTTCCAACCCCTACAATTCTGTGAGTCTGTGAATATAACACATTATCAACCACACTAATAAGATTAGTTCTGGAATAAAAGACTAGTACAATATCTTCTGTGTAAGGTGGAAAAGGCTGCTATTGTAAAGGTGACTAAACAAATTATAAATCCTCAATCAAATGAGACAAAATTTGAAAAATAATCTCAGTTACTGCTATTCAAACCACAGTAAAGATTGGTCTGTGAATATCTATAGCCTAGATACTGTGGATGATCTATAAACTACAAATCTTTAAGGAGAACACTAACTTAGGGAGTTCTTTGCAGAATCTCTCTACTTCTTCCTTACCTACACTAAGCTGCTTCAGCTTCCCACACAACTCAAGCACAACTCAAAGATTCCATCCCTTTAGCAATCTCCTTATACATAATTTGGGGAAAAAAGGAAGGAAAATTTGTGAATTATATATGTGTAGGCTCACTGAGAAAACTAATTAGTATATATGAGAAGTTCTCTGCTCCTCAGACCAATCACTGAAAAATGCAAACAAACAAAACCCCACCATTTCTGTCATATTGCCTACTGAAAGTTCTCATTTTGTTGAATTGTTCTTTATTACAGCCAAGATGCTGGGATGAGAAGAAATCAAAGTAGACCTGAGATTTTACAAACAGCAGCAACATTCTTTGAAAACACTTCCCACTGTTTTCAACATGTCAGTAGTTTCAACCTTGATGGAGAAAACTACACTGTGAAGATATAAAAATCAGGACTATTTTAATAAATTGTTAAATATGAATTTGCCTTCTCAGGCATTGATTCCAGAACTTTTCTCATCAAGTACTAAACTACTTGATATTTTATAGCAAAAACGTTCTTTGTCTCAGTAAAAAAGGTAACCTTTATTTCTAAAAATATTTGCACCATTTCCCCTTACAGAACATGCCTACATCTGAGAAGTCAAACTACTAGTGCTGTACTGCTGTGTTATTTTTCACACGTTGGCTTTGCTTCATCCTAAAACCCCACAAGACACAGTTCTGCAACAGCTGCACAATTTCTAGTCATCCTTGGTCTTCCTACCAAGATCCATGAATAGCTGCCATTCTTTCACTCTTTATTCAGCTTCTAAAGCCCGCTCAGTGCCTTAAACCAGCCTTTCTGTGACAGAATGCATACCTATCAGTACTGTGAAGTGGATTCGTTCAGGTTTTCACCTCTATCCTGCAGAGCACAGGTTATGAAGGTGCTCTATGTTAAGAATAAAGCTTCACACATGGAGAAGTACCTTCATTTAATGTAAAACCTCTCGTCAGAGATGGAGCTTCTGGCAGCGCAACAATACTCTTGGGTAGCTAGCATTGCAATAGTTCTAGCAATGTAAGGATCTATACAGTAACTTTCACTCCAGAAAATTATAATAAATAACAACCACCACCATGACCACTTGGAGCCAAAAGTGACATTGCGTTTCTGGTAACAGGAAAAAACATAGCTTTAGTCATGGAAAAAGTGCTTTAAGCAAACAAAGCCACCCTCCAGGCTCAGGTCCTGAGCCAGCACATGCCCTTTGCTCATTTGAAAATATGAAGATTCACCCCAATAAAGCAGACCTTTTATTCTGTTACTGCACCTTGTTATTGCTCAATCTGACACTAGCTTACACTTCTGTCCACAAGCTTTGGTGTTTGCTATGTTCCTTACAATTCATAGACACGTGCTGGCCCAAAGATAATCACAACACATTTTGGAATCTTCCTCTCCGGAGTCTTTCTTTACCCATTGGCATAATTTCTCTTCTCAAATTTACATCAGCAATATAAAGAGAACCCAATTAAAATAGAAATCGTTTTGAGATTGCATGTTTAATGAAAGTATTCTACACTGAGTGGCCTTCGCAGATGGGAAATAATTGCTGAAGCTAATATGAACCAGCAATGACAACATTTTTCAACAGTTCTCTATATCATGTGTACACTTTTGTTGCAGTTTGTTTGGTCTTAAGCTGAAGAATGGCCCCTCTGGTACTGCAGATCCCAAGTACATCTTGCTATCTTGTGTTCTGGAAACAAAGAACATTTCATGACCAAGGCAGAATGCTTACTGAATAGACTGTGCCACCATAAAGACATCCTGAATATTGGAAATTGTGTGTAATAATGCACTTTGAGATGGAATCATAGAATCATAGAATTATAGAATTGTCTTCATTGGAAGGGACCCTTGTGATCATCAGGTCCAATCATTACCCTAACCTGCCAACCAGGTCCCTTAGCACCACATCTAACCACTTTTTAAATACCTCAAGGAACAGAGATGCCACCACTTTCTTGGGCAGCCCATTGCGATGCTGAACAACCCTGAAGAAGTTTTTCCTAATAATAAATTTATGCCATTTCTTCTTGTCCTATCACTTGTCACTAGGGAGAAAAGGTCAGTCCCCAACTCCACACAACCTCATTTCAGGTAGTTGTAGAGAGCAATTAGATCTCCCCTCAGCCTCCTTTTCTCCAGACTAAACAACACCAGTTCCCTCAGCAGCTCCTCATAATGTTTTTTTCTCCAGTTTTTTTCTCCCCTCACCACCTGTGCCACCTTGGGGATTTGTATCCAAATTGGTTTTTATTTAATTAATTTTAATTTATTGCCTTAATGAATCATAGAAATTTATATAAATGAAATATTTATCTAGCACTCATGTGTCTGAATGTTTTAAGTAAAAGTTTTCTGCTCATCAAATATGAAACTTGAATGTGGTGTTTAACCAGGAAATTATGTTGTCTAGGACAATAGAAGTGTCATCAGTGTAAACTCTGGTTTTTAGCATATTTAAAATTATGCAAAGAAAAACTGAATGTGGCCTGTATCACCTAGTTTTGTTGAAAATGCGTTTGTGGTACATATATACACAAAACAGATCATAGAATCATAGAATATATTGAGTTGGAAGGGATCATAGAATCATAGAATGTCAAGGGTTGGAAGGGACCCCAAGGAGCACAGAGCTCCAACCCCCCTGCCACAGGTAGGGACACCAACCTCAGGCCTGGAGCTACACAAGGTTGCCCAGGGCCCCATCCAACCTGGCCTTGAACACTTCCAGGGATGGGGCATCCACCACCTCTCTGGGTAGCCTGTTCCAGCACCTCACCACTCTTTCTGTAAAAAACTTCCCCCTAATATCTAATCTAAACCTTCCCTCCTTCAGCTTTAAACCATTCCCCCTTGTCCTGCCATTATCTGCCCTTCTAAAAAGTTGATTCCCCTCCTGTTTGTATGCTCCCTTCAGGTACTGGAAGGCTGCAATGAGGTCCCCCCGCAGCCTTCTCTTCTCCAGGCTGAACAAGCCCAGCTCACTCAGCCTCTCAGGTGCTCCAGCCCTCTAATCATCCTTGTGGTCCTCCTCTGAACCCTCTCCAACAGTTCTACATCTTTCACTTCTGCCAAGGTGTTACACCTTGGTCTGTCATAAAAGACCAGAGAGGCCCTAGAGTGAAGAAAAACAAGAAACATGGTATAGCAGGACTAGAAATCTATTTTTCTAATGTTCAGCTAAGCCCAGCTCCCTCAAGAAGGTCTGACACATAAGCTCAGCTGCAGTGCTTGTGAAAATACATTTTATCTCACTAGGTGCTTCCCTCAGGAAGTAGTGTTGTACTCCAGGCAGATAATGGAAACAAATCTCTGTTTAAACAAAGCTGATGTGAAACCTCTACCCTGTCAACACTTCCAGCTTGGATCTAAGCTTTTAATGCTACATATTGACAAGAGAAATGTTTCATTATCTTTGAAGTTTTTGGATTGAAATTCCATTTGATTAGTATTCGTGCTGCTCACTGTCTGTGACATGTCGGTGCATTCTCCACCGTTCTGCATGCCCCAGGAGCCTGGCTTGTCTTCGCTGTACAGTACTCTGTGCTCATGCAAAGCGACAGCATGCTATGGGCAGACCAT
Source organism: Laterallus jamaicensis coturniculus (assembly GCA_022605575.1). NCBI lineage: Eukaryota > Metazoa > Chordata > Aves > Gruiformes > Rallidae > Laterallus > Laterallus jamaicensis. The sequence continues at coordinate 7,491,350 of JAKCOX010000024.1, read as the reverse complement.
ACCCTTCACCTGAGGAGCATGGTCCTGCACTGCTCACATACATTCCAGGCATCCCATACATTCTGGCATCCCAGATGCTCTGCATAGAGGGCAAGTGCCAGCACTGGCAACCTACAGAGATGAGCGAGAGAGAGAATTGCGCAGGAGCAGGTTTGCTGGGGGGAGGCTGGTGACCCCGTGGAGGACTGGGACTGAGAGACATTGTGATTTATGGCTGCCCTCCATAGCAGAGATCCATATGGGGCAGAAGATGAAGAGATAAAGCCCTGTGGGAAAGGACTCATGTTGGAGAAAGTTCGTGGACGACTGTCTCCCACGGGTGGGACCCCACAGTGCAGCAGGGGAAGGGTGTGTGGAATGAATGCCCCCCCCACCCCAGGCTGAGAAGGAAGCCAACTTGCAAGGAACTGACCGAAGCCCCATCTCCCAGTCCCTGCCTCCCTGTGCTGTGATCGGGGCTGGGGCGGGAGGGGAGGAAGGGAGTGAAATCATGACTAGAGTGAAGTCTGCTAAGAAGGGAGCGAGGTGTGTGGGGAGGGAGGTAGAGGTGTTTTAAGATCTGGAAGAGGAAAACAGCTCATGAAGAAGTAACCAAGAACCCCATTATTTTTTCCTAGTCCCTGCCCCCCCCGTACTGCGAGCGGGGGGGGGGGGGGCGGGGGAGAGGGAGGGAAGAAGGGACTAAAATCATGGCTAAAGGGAAGTCTGCTTAGAATGGAGGGGTAGGGGGAAGGTGCTACTGAGAACCCCATTTTCCCCAGTTCCTGCCCCCATGTACTGCGAACGGGAGGGAAGAAGGGAGCAAGATTCTGATTAAAGTCTGCTAAGAAGGGAGCGGTGGGGAGAACGTGTTTTTAAGTTCTGACTGCATTTGTTTTAGGATTTGGTGGCCCTCCTGACTCTGGTTTCACTGTTCTTTTTAGTGTAGTGTAATAAGTTAGAATAGTCTTTCCTGCACTGTGTTGAGTCTGTTTCGCCCATATCATTGCTGATAAAATGATCTCTCCTTGTCTTGACTCCTAAGCCTCTTGATATATATTTTCTCTCCTGTCCAACTCAGATGGGGAGTAATAGACTGGCTTTGGTGGGCATCTGGCCTCTAGCCAGGGCTAAACCACCACAGTCCTTTTTGGCCTAAAGGCCTGCATGGAGATGCCTTCTGTCCCTTCCCGGCTCCACCAATTTGGATTACATGGATTATTGATTCAGGTGCTTCCCCAAGAAACGTTCTGCAGGAGGGTTTGGGAAAGTCCATCCTGAATTCTGCTTCCAAGATTGATTTAAGCATTCCTCTGCTTACACATCAGAAATGTATTTTTAAAAGTATCTGACCTCTGGAAGGTCAGAGCATAAGGAGTCTCACTATGCACGCCATAATGATTAGGAACAGCTGAACAAGCAAGGAAGAACCCAGAAGATGTGATGACCTATCAGCTGAGCTACTTAGAATGAAACACCAACTTTTTCTATATGAACATAAGGGGCTTCAATTTACACAGTGCTGTGCAGACAGTACTGACCAGCATCTACTGTCTGCTAATATTCGTCAGAACCTGCAGATCTGTGTCCAGGTAGCTTCAAAATACCACAAACAACTGTCGACACAGTCAGTTATTGAGCTGTTTGAGTTCTTCAAGAGCTTTGAAGGTTTGTTTTATTTCCTGGGCTCTATTGTAAACTTCAGCCAGGATCCAGATGTACACTTCAAGTATTCTTCTACTACTGACCAGCATCTACTGCAGGTCACAGCAGAGTCAGTACACCACCATACACTCACACCTCATGGAGCTTCTCCTGATGCATATTTATCCCTTAAAGCAATTTACACCATGTGTGGTTTGGTTCTAGACTTTCAAACTGCTGCAGACATGAAAGTTTTAAGACTACACAACCCAGAAGCAGTCAGTTCAACATTCCATAGTGTTTTAGGAATATAAACTGAAATGTTTCTTTTCCATACACAGCAATTCTCTGAGAGTAAAATAGCCCTCTCATACAAAGGGCTATTCTATTGAAGCAGACTATGCTGTAACAAAGTGTCCCGGTTTCATCTGAGATAGAGTTAATTTTCAATATAGTAGCTCGTATGACACTATGTTTTGGGTTTGAGCTGAAACCCACGCTGATAATAGAAAGATGTTTTTGTTATATAGAGATGTTTTGGTGCTTACACAGAGTCAAGGACTTTTCTGCTTCTTGCACCACCCCATCAACAAGTAAGCTGCAGATGCACAAGGAGTTGGAGGGGACACAGCCAGGACAGTTGACCAATAGGATGTTGTGTGCAGCATAGAGGGGGCTGGGGAAGAAGGAAGTGCTGGCATTCGTCTTCCCACATCACCATTAGGCTTGAGGAAGCCCTGCTCTCCTGGGGATGGTTGAACACCTACCTGCCCATAAGAAAAGGTGAATGAATTCCTTGTTTTGCTTTGCTTGTGTGTGTGGCTTTTTTCTTTACTTATTATACTGTCTTTATCTTAATGCATGAGTTTTCTCACTTTCACACTTCCAATTCTCTACCCCATCCCACTGGTGGGGGGGTGACTGAGAGGCTGCATGGGGTTTAGCTGCCAGCTGGGATTAAACCTTGACCTTTTTTGGCCTCCCCATTCTGGAGCACAAAGGGTTTGCGATAAGGACAGATTTGATTGGAATGTGCTAGATCAAATTTATAGCAGTCATTGCTGTTTAGCTATGAATTGACAGGCTCCTGTGCTTGCCACGGTGTTTTCTTGCTTTACTCTGTGATAGTTTAGTGCTCATTTGTGGCTGCTACTTGCTTTCACTGCTCACTGCGGTGCTGCACTGCTTATCATCTTACTGTGCTGCGCCTGGGAATGTTTTTCTAACAGCAGTGGCTGTGCACCTGGGCTGTATCTGTGCTGCTGCACTGGATAAGCTGGAACTTCAGTGTGTACTCGAGTCAAAGGGGCTGTGACCTGTGGATGGATCCACATGGGAGCAGGACACCCTGAATTTTCTGCAGCTGTGAATAAGTCCTCACCAGAGCAGGTATATCCCAAAGTATCTGTGGCAGTGGTTTTTGTCTGTGCCACTCATTTAATCAAATGCCTCTGGTTTTGGATATAGCACGCTGTTGTGATGTAAGAAAATTTGTGGGGTGAGATAGAAAGCATTTAATAGGGCAGAAAATAAAGAGAATAGTAACAATAACAATATATAACAGTACATAGCTGATTAGCTATTACACAGAGCTACTGGAAAGTGCCCAGAGGAGGGCAACAAGGATGGGGAAGGGTCTGGAAGGGAAATCTTATGAGGAGAGGCTGACTTCTCTTGATTTGTTCAGCCTGCAGAAGAGGAGGCTGATGGGAAACCTCATCGCTCTCTATGGCTTCCTGATGAGGGGGAGTGAAGGGGCAGATGCTGATCTCTCTTTGGTAACCAGTGACAGAACCTGAGGGAACAGCATGAAGCTGCAACAGGGGAAGTTTAGGCTGGATACTAGGAAGAGGCTCTGTACTGAGAGAGTGGTTGAGCACTGGCACAGGCTCCCCAGGGAAGGGGTCACAGCACTGAGCTGGGCTGAGCTCAAGAAGCATCTGGATGATGCACTCAGTGCCATGCTCTGACTTGTCTGGCCCTGTGAGGAGCCAGGAGTTGGACTCGATGATCCTTATGGGTCCCTGCCAACTCAGGCTTTTCTATCATTCTGTGATTCTATAGACCACATCAAACACAGTTTCAGTAGCTTCTAAAGCAGACTTTTCCAGGGATGTGAACAATCACACTGGGCAGAATGCTCTCAAAGGCTTTCGATGACCAGCAAGCTTGAGCTTAGACTGATTGCAGAATGCTGAGGCCCTTGCAAAATCAAGAAGAGCTGCAGAGTTTGCATATATTTAAGAGGTGGTTAAGGTATTCTCAGAAGAACAGTTACTGTAACAGATCAGTATGCCACCATGACCTCTTATTTGAAATCAGTGCTTGATGAGGTTCTGGCCACATCTAGCTGTGAAAACTCCAGATTATTTGTTTGTTGGTTTGGGGTTTTTTTTCATAGGCAAGTATCACATCTCTCATTTTGAAAAGATCCATACATTAGTTTCTTCTTTCAAATTCCCTGTTTTAAAGCAATGCACCATTTCACTAAAAGCCACAGCATCTAGCAGATATGTGATGTCACTGAAGCAGGAGTGCATAATTCAAGACTTCTTGAATTCCTTAATGCCTGATTTTGGAAATAGTTACCTGGTGGTGAAAGAGAAATTGAGAACTTCTTGGTAGTTCAGTGCAGTGTATCTGCTTTCAAGGAACAACCACCTACACAGATGAGAGAAAGCTGTGTCCCAAGCACTCAGACTTCCCTAAGACAACTGGCATATCTATGCTGATCCTCCTTTCTGAAAGCCAACGAAGTTCAGCTAAGGCTTTTGTGAAGTCACACTGTCCTCTGACCTTTCATCTGCTGAAAGTCTGAGGAAGTGGAGTGCAGAAAAGCAACTGTTTTCAGGCAGAATCCCAAGTAGAAAAAAAAGGGATCAAGCAGTCTCCACCTGGATGACTGAATCATGGTGGTATTTCCTTTCCTGCCAGTTTCAGAGTCACCATGTTTTTCCCTCGGCCTAGCTGCAGAGCTAAGCAACACAGCACCATGGCCTGCAGCCCACTCCACTGGCTAGACATTCCCAGAGGTATGCTGGCGTCCTGGCCAGGTGCTGTGTGGAGGCACCCAGCCCGCTCTCCTGCTGCCGATATGCCAAGCAGGAGGGATGGGCTTCACTCACTGCTCTCCCCTGTGCTTCCTTTGTGGTCCATGGTTCTGGTCATGCTCACTCGTGGTGACTGCAGCTTTGACCGCACTTGGAGCACGCAACTCTTGGACTCGTTGCCAGCTCTGCCTTGCCCCTCAAAAGCAGAGCAGCCTGCCTGGCATGAGAAGCTTGAAGAACAATCTCCCTGGGAAGCTGTTTTCAAAATGAAACACAACTTAGAGCTTAAGCAAAGGTTTTTTTAACTTGTTCAAGGCAGTTAAAGAGGGGCCAAAAAAAAAATGCGTTCTAAGTCCTGGTGGCTCAGCACATTGTCTTGAAAAGAACCTGGGAAGCTTTGGCTGTTAAGAGTGCCTGCCATCTTTTGTTTCAAGTATACCACTACATGGCCTGCGTCAGGTGGATCAAGCACCCATACAAGCTGCTAATTTGATATGTGGAGCTCAAGCCTTCAACTGAGATGATAAAAAGTGATTATCAGCAGTCGACCTGGAGATAGACCTGAATGCCTCACCAGACCTCATCTTCAGAGACAGCGAAGGTGCCTTAAGGTAAGAGATCTGCAAGTACCTTGAGATGTTGGGTGTTTCAGTTTCTGAAAGCACTGTGCTGGGGTTTTGTCTCTTGTGTGTGTTTGGCATGGGAAAGCTTGGACATTAAGATGACAAGCTAATAAGTGAACAGCACCTACATGCTGCCAGGCATCTGAAAGCAATTGTGCATTCACAGATCCTTTGGAATGACTCTGTAGCAAGGTACAAGTGGCACATTGTAGGGATTAATACTAGGCCCAAGGCAGGTTAGCATCTTTACCCACAGAATGGTGGGATGGTACATGCTCTTGGAAAGTTTGAGAACCCATATTCACCTGTGTGGAGAGATCCAGCAAGCAGTTACTGTTGGCTGGAAGCGCTCCAAGAGCAGGGAAATAAAAAAACAAAACAAAACAGCTGGTTTGAGGGAAGAGGCACTGTTTGAACTTTAAGAGTTGAGGCAACCAACCTCCCACTTGTGCAAGTAAAGAGCCCAAATTTAGTGCCACAGTTTTTTCAGTACTCCTGAAATCAAAGGGTGAGGCTCTCTTTATTCTTTATATCTCTTGCCAAATTCAGCTCCAGCTATGCCTTAGCTTTCCTGACCCCATCCCTGCCCCCCCAGGCAGTGTCCCTGTATACTTCCCAGGACGTGTGTCCCTGCTTCCATTGCCTGTGCACTTCCTACTTGTGTTTCAGTTTCTGCAGGAGGTCCTTACTCATCCATGCTGGTTTCCTGCCTTCCTCGCCCAATTTCTTGCACACAGAAATCAAGTTCTTCTGAAGTAAAAAAGAGCTTTAAATAGCTGCCAGCTCTTCTCTGTTCCTTCATCCCAGGGGTCAGTTTCCCATGTAGTCCCATCCACCACTGCTTGCACAACTCCTGAGTTTGTTTTCTAAGGTTTTGGTCTTGCCCTAAACACTTCTTGCCTCACCTGTATCTCCAGATCAGGAACAGAGATAGAGACAGTTCTACTCTCACTTTTCTCCCTGCCCAAGCTCTGCCCAAGGGAGACTGGCTTGGTGCAGCATCAAGCACTGAGACACTAGAGGGAAGAAGAGGAGAAGATGATGGGTTATTTCCCAGTCAATACAGTCCAAAACCCCTTTTTCATTCCTGTGATATCTTCATTGGAGGAGTGGTACAATGATAGCTCAGGACTCTGCAGGAGGTGACAACATACCCATAATCATGTTGTGGGCCAGGGAAAGGGAGAGCCCTTTGAACTTTTGGTGTAGAGTGCTCAAAATTCCAAAGAGGAATTTCTCTACTGTGAGAAGGATATGAAGATCCTTGAATGTGCCCAGGGGAGGAAAACAAATCCCAGTAAAAGTGCAAAAAGGCATGTCCTATGAGGAGCGCCTGAGAGCTTTGGGCTTGTCTGGTTTGGGGGGGAGGCTGAGGGCAACCTCAAGGCTCTCTGCAGCTTCCTGAGAAGCAGAAGGAGAGAGAGTGGTGCTGGGCTCTTCTTCCTGCAGTCCAGTAACAGGACATGTGGGAATGGTTCAAAGCTGCACAAGGGGAGGCCCAGACTGGACATGGAGAATAAATGTTATAAGGAGCAGCTGAGGGAACTGGGGTTCTTTAGTCTGGGGAAAAGGAGGTTGAGGGGAGCTCTAATTGCTCTCTACAATAACCTGAAATGAGGTTGTGGAGAGGTGGAGTCTGACCTTTTCTCCCTATTGATAAATGACAGAACAAGAGGAAATGGCATCAAGTTATGCCAGGGGAGGTTTTGATTGGATATTAGGAAAAACTTCTTCATAGGGAGGGTTGTTAGTCTCCATCCCTGGACGTATTTGAAAGACAGTTATATGTGGTGCTGATGGACATGGTTTAGTGGTGGTTAGCAGGTTAGGTTGACGGTTGGATTTGATCTAAAGGGTCCCTTCCAACCAAGAGAATTCTATGATTCTATAAGGAAGCATTTCTTTACCAAGTAGTCGAACACCACAACAGGCTTCCTAGAGAGGTGGTCAGTGCACCAAGCCTGTCAGCGTTTGAAGCAGGTGGGCAATGCCCCTAACAACGTGCTTTAACCTTTGGTCAGCCCTGACTTGGTCAGGCAGCTGGACTTAGACGGTGGTGGAAGGTCCCTTCACACAGAAATATTCTAGTCTATTCTGGGCTAAATGGAGTCTGGTGATATCTCTTCAGTGATACTGAAGTGCAGGGTTCATTTTGTTGATCAAGCAATTAGAGGAAAGTGCAGCTCCTGCAGATGAATGGCAAGATGGGAAAGCTGATAACCTTTTTAACCTGGGGCCATGAACTCCAGCAGCTCTTAGTCATCATTTACTGGAGTTACTGTGTAAGAAAATTTTAAACATTAGAAACCTGTTTTCATTCTTATGCAGAAATGTGCAAAAGCACAAATTCCCTTTTTGAATTTCCAAGTGTCTCATTTGTACATGCTCGTATTACCCCCTAGATACTCCTCAGAGCACCAGAATGGTCCAGAGGTTTCCTGGGCTCCTGATCGTATTTGAGTTAGTGGCTGACTGCATGTATCATCTCTATGGCTGACCGCATGGGTCCTGTTTAAACAGGGATGCTAACAAGGTGCTTTCTGTTCTCATCTCCCCGCAGAACACCTTGGCAGATGCTCCTCAGGGCTTGCAGCGCACTGTCTCCAGACACTGTGGCATCCCCTTCTCCAGCCTGCCTCGCACACAGCTCCAGAAGAGAAGAGCCCCAGTGCTGACTGATGACTATAAACCCCTCCTTTGCTGCAAAGCTCCCATTGGGCATCTGGGGAGAAAAAAGCAGTCTGCAGGGAGGTTGTGCAGGCCCAGAAGCTCGTCCAGTGATACGACTTTATTCCTGCTCAGGGCTTTGGTTTTCTTTTTCACCAGAGCATTGTCCTCCAAGTCTGGCTGCCTTTCTCCACCCTCACAGAATGAAAAGATCTTCATACACATGCAGAGCACTGGAGAGTGGGTCAGGGAAGCAGGCAACAAGAAGACCACTCCCAGGTCAGTTGCCAGCCTCCAAGAGTCTCCAAGAGCTGAGTTTTCACTATGTTTTCACCAGGTCCATTGACTGGTGCCAGAGGCAGTTTGGGTCCTGCCTATGTCTTTTGGGTGCCCCTTACCATGGGTAGCCTCAAGACTTGGAGGTACCTTGGTCAGAGAGTACCTAAAAAAGTGTCTGGCTTTCTCTCTAGGGAAGCAGCAGCTTATGGCTTGGAGGACGGAGATGATGGAGCTGGACCATCTGTGGCTGCCCTCTTTCCCCCACTCTCCCAGGAAGAGATGTCCATCAAAGACTACCTTTGGGCAGAGAGCGGGAAGAAGGGTTAAGCATTAAAAAGAGAACAGAGCTGAGGGCCTGCTGATGCTACCCTAGCTGCATGTCCATGGGTTGTGAGGACACCAAGCTCCTGCATTTCATTAAACATGCTTCCAGAGTGCACCAAAGAAGTTCAGGAAGATGGGACAGACACACCCACCACCATGTGCTGCTGGGCCATGCTTTATATGGGGAGAGCAGGATGCAGCCTCCGGGGAAACAGGCACATCGCTCTCCAGGCACTGCCCCAGGCATGGCAGGGACTTGAGAGACATGAAATGTCTGGGTCACACTGGCAGTTCTGGACTGAGAGTGCTGGGCTTGTTTAACTCAGAGAAGAGAATGTTCCAGGGGGGCCTCCTTGCAGCTTTCCAGTACCTGAAGGTGCCTACTGGAAAGATAGAATGGCACTGTTTCTAAGGGCACAGAGTGATAGGACAAGGGTGATGGCTTTGAGCTGAAGGAGGGTAGATTTATATTTATCTAATTCTTTCCTGTGAGGCTGGTGAGGCCCTGGCACAGGCTGCCCAGAGAAGCTGTGGCCGCTCCCTCCCTGGCAGTGTTTAAGGCCAGGCTGGATGGGCAACCTGGTCTAGTAGAGACTGTCCCTGCCCATGGCAGGGGGGTTAGAACCACAAGATCTTTGAGGTCCCTTCCAACCCAAACCATTCTGTGATTCTATGATTCTGTCTTGTCCTATGACATCACCAAGTGATGGTTTCTGATGTCACCAATTAATGGACTGCAACATCTCCAAATGACGGACTATCACAGCCCAAGCAATGGACTGTGATCACATGTCCCTCACTGCTTATATCAGGGTGCCAAGTGTCACCCAGTTGGTTCATGCCTGCACTCCAGCTGAGTAAGTGATTGAAGTTTGAGTTTTGAACAAGGCTATTGCTGGAGCTGAGGTTGGGCTTGGGGAGTTCTTCACTGCAACTCTCAGTGCCCAAACCCAGAGCCACTGAAGGATTTTTCCTGGCCCTGCCTGGTTCAGGCAGCCAGTGCATTCAGGTGTGCTTGCAGCACTTAACAGATGTGAGCTGTGCTGAGAAACCTCACCTGGGGAGCTGGGAGGGTTTTCTTCTTGAGTGTCCTGGACATTTCTTCCACCCCTCCATGAGACTAACAAATGACTGTTGCATCTCTTCTTTTCCAGCGCAACACCCACTGCTGCAGCACCTGTGAGAGGGAGTGGTTCGACTTCCCTGGCCCTTTCCATCCATTAGCGCATGGAAAACACAGTCATGGAGCCGGAAGACCGCTGTCCAATCTGTCTGGACAGAATGGAGGAGACAAGTTACATCCTGCCATGCCTCCACCAATTCTGCTACCCATGCATCATGCGGTGGGCTGAGACCACGCCCAAGTGCCCCCTCTGCAAGAGGAAAGTGAAGTCCATCTTGCACTCAGTGCAGGCAGACAACAAATTTAATGAGTATGTCCTCTCACCACCTTCAGTGCCATCAGTCAACTATCAGGCAAGAGGAGCTTCCGGAAACCCATCTGCCCTCAGCCTCTATCAGCCTGCAGCACCCCAACAACCACCGACGGAGTTACTGCCAGTGGGCGGCTTCTATCCCTCTGTCTGGGCATCCATCTTCCGTGTCTACCCCATTGTCCTCGATCTTCTGGTGCACTGGCTCCATCAGGAGCTGCAGCAGATCTTCGAGGATGCCCAGGAAGCGGCAGCAGTGGAAAGCCTTGTCCTGTCCGGCTTGCGCTTCTTTGGTTTGGATGAACCAGCTCTGATCAACCTGCTGAGGGCCTTCATGGGTAGGCGCACGAGGATCTTTGTCCAACAGCTTCTGCAAACCGTCGTGCAACGGTGCAGCAGGCAGGCACGACTTCACCTGGGCCTGGAGAATGCTCCTGATGCTGAACAGAGAGAGGGCAACTCCGAGACAGAGGCAACTCCCAGACACCCTGCCTCCTGAGGAGAGACTTCCACCTCCAGCACAGCCTTTTCGGGGGATCCTCCCTCAAGCACCCCCATTCCCACCCACAGGGAGCAAGAAGAGCCACAGGAGGACCCAGAGGAGGCTGTACTTGGGCCCTTTGCATGCAGATGGGACACGAAATGCTCCTCAGAAGATCACTTCAAGCCACAAAGAGAAGGGCTGTCACCCTAAGAACCCCTCCCAGCTCCACAAGAAGTTACCACTAGTGACAGTGGGGCAGATAGAGCACAACCAGGCCAGCAACTGGGTCTTGGGCTGGTCTCCAGGAAATCCTGGCCCTCTTGTTCTAATTATCACTCAATAAAACACTGGTAGCAGCAGTGGCAGTGACATGTTCCTGTAATATGGGACTCAAGGGACCGGGTGCAGCCGCCTTGGGTCCTGTTACTGCACGAGGCAGAGGAACAAAGGCAGGAGATGGGATGATCACAGAATCACAGAATCAGAGTTGTAGGGGTTGGAAGGGACCTCGAGAGATTATCGGGTCCAACCCCCCTGCCAAAGCAGCTCCCCAGCTCATACTGCACAGACAGGTGTCCAGATGAGTCTTGAATATCTCCAGAGATGGAGACTCCACGACCTCCCTGGGCAGCCTGTCCCAGGGCTCTGTCACCCTCACTGTGAAAAAGTTCCTCTGCATGTTGGTGCGGAACTTCCTGTGCTCCAATTTGCAGCCATTGCCCCTTGTCCTGTCTCCACTGACCAAAGTAAAGGGGCTGGCCAATTCCCCCTGCACCCCATACTTAAGATACTTATAAACATTGATTAGGTCTCCGCTCAGTCTTCTTTTCTCCAGGCTGAACAGCCCCAGCTCTCTCAGCCTTTCCTCATAGGATAGATGTTCCAGGCCCTTCATCATCTTCGTAGCCCTTCTCTGGACTCTCTCAAGGAGACCCCTATCTATTTTATACCAGGGAGCCCAGAACTGGACACAATACTCCAGGTGGGGCCTGACCAGGGCAGAGTAGAGGGGGAGGATCACCTCCTTCTACCTGCTGGCCACACTCCTCCTGATGCACCCCAAGATCCCATTGGCTCTCTTGGCCACCAGGGCACACTGCTGGCTCATGGCCAACCTGTCGTCAACCAGGACCCCCAGGTCCTTCTCCACTGAGCTCTTCTCCAGCAGGTCATCCCCCAGCCTGTACTGATACATGCGGTTGTTCCTCCCCAGGTGCAAGACTTTACACTTGCTTTTGTTGAATTTCATCTGGTTTCTCCCTGCCCAGCTCTCCAGCCTGTCCAGGTCTGGCTGGCTGGCAGCGCAGTGTTCCTGCGTGTCAGCCACCCCTCCCAGCTTTGTATCATTGGCACTTGCTGAGGGTGGATGCTATTCCCTCATCAAGGTCGTCAATGAAGATATTAAACAGGACTGGACCCAACACTGAGCCCTGGGGAACACCGCTAGTCACAGGCCTCCATTCAGATTCTGCTCCACCGATCACAACCCTCTGAGCCCGGTCTGACAGCCAGTTCTCAACCCACCTCACTGTCCACTCATCTATCCCATAATCTCTCAGCTTTTCTATCAGGATGTCATGGGAGACAGTATTGAAAGCCTTGCTGAAGTCAAGGTAGATGACATCCACTGCTCTCCCTCCATCTACCCAGCCAGTGATGAGATCACAGAAGGCTATGAGATTGGTCGAGCACGATCTCCCCTTGGTGAGTCCATGCTGACTACTCCTCATGACCTTCTTCTCTTCCAGTTGCTTGGTGATGGCATCCAGAATAAGCTGTTCCATAACCTTTCCAGGGACAGAAGTGAGGCTGACTGGCCTATAGTTACTCAGATCCTCCTTCTTGCCCTTTTTAAAGACTGGAGTGACATTGGCTATCCTCCAATCCTCAGGCACTTCTCCTGTTCTCCAAGACCTGTTGAAGATGATAGAGAGCGGCTCCACAATCACTTCCGCCAGCTCCCTCAGCACACGTGGATGCATCCCATCCGGGCCCATGGATTTGTGTTCATTAATCCCTTTGAGCCGCTCCTGGACCTCCCCTACCTCAACTAGAGGGAAGCTTTTTGTTCCCCAAACACTCCTATTTTCATCCGGGATCTGTGGGTCCCGAGGGGCCTTTGGAGTGAAGACCGAGACAAAGAAGGCATTTAGTATCTCCACCTTCTCACCATCCCCCGTTACCAGGACACCCGCCTCATTCAGCAAGGGACCTACATGATGCTTAGGGCCATGGAGGAGCAGGGGCACCTGCCTCTCCACTTCAGTTCCTTTGGCAAAAGGTGGTAATGTGTTGCACCAGCTGTTTTTCTCAGGGGACTCTAGTTTAAGTGGAGGTCTTATACTTTGGGAACATTCCCATCCCACTATGAGCCTAGGGTGTTACAAGTGTTTCAGGGAGCCATGTGTGGAGCCCTGGCATAGGTGCCCTTTGCAGCACCCAGGGAGTCAGTAGTGTGGGTCAGGGACAGAGCAATGGTTTCCCAATGCGTGCCAATCCATAGGAACTGCAATCCACCAGGCTGCTTTGTCTTCTCACCTGTGCAGATTCCTTCCAAGTAAGCAGGTGGGCTTTTCTGGGAAGTTTGTTCTTGACTTTGGTTTTCAAAACCAAGTTCTGCAGCCATCAGCAACATGCTGGGGCACTTGTGACCGGGCAGCGGGAAAGCTCTGTAGTTCAAAGCCTGCTGTACACCTCCACACCTTCCCTCTATCAAGGGCCCCAGAGCTGGACACAGTACTCCAGGTGGAGTCTCATGACATCTGAGTAGAGGAGGAGAATCACTGTTTTGCCTTGCTGGTCATGATTCTTTTGATGCAGCCCAGGACACAGTTGGCTTTCTGGGCTGTGAGCAAACATTTCTGGCTCACTTCATCCCCCAGCCAGTATTGATACCCGAGTTTGCCCACCCAGCTCACTCTGTATATGGCATCATAGAATCATAGAATGTGTTAGGTTGAAAGAGACCTTTAAAGGTCATCTACTCCCACCCCTTGTAGTAAGAAGTGACATCTTCACTAGATCAGGTTGCTCAGAGCGCTATCAAGCACTTAGAGGAGGGATGGGACCTCCACTACCTCTCTGGGCAACCTGTTCCAGTGATCTTCCACCCTCAGACTGAAGAAGTTTTTTCCTAATATCCAACCTAACCCTACCCTTTTTGAGTTTAAAACCATTACCCTTCATCTTATTGCTACATGCCCTCGTGAACAGTTCTTTCCAGCTTTCTTATAGGTGCCTTTCAGGTACTGGAAAGGCTGCTATAAGATCCCCCTGGAGCCTTCTCTTCCCCAAGCAGAACAAGTCCAACTCTCTCAGCCTGTCCTCACAGGAGAGGTGCTCCAGCCCCTTGATCATTTTTGTGGCACTCCTTTGGACACACTCCAACAGGTCCATGTCTTTCTTGTGTTGAGGGCTCCAAAGCTGGACACAGTATTCCAGGTGGGGTGTCACCAGAGCAGAGTAGAGGGGCAGAACCACCTCTCAATCTGCTGCCCACACTTCTTTTGATGCAGCCCAGGATGTGGTTGGCCTTCTGGGCTGCAGATGCACATTGGTGGCTCATGTCCAGCTTCTCATCCACGAGTACCCCCAAGTCCTTTTCCTCTGGGCTGCTTTCCAGCACATCATCTCCTAACCTGTATGGATAATGGGGATTGTCCCAACCCAAGGGCAGGACTCTGCACTTGGCTTTGTGGAACCTCATGAGGTTCACCTGGGCCCACTTCTGCAGCCTGTCCAGGTCCTTCTGGATGGCATCCTGTCCCTCTGGCACATTAACTTCACCACTCAGCTTGGTGTCAGCAGCAAACTTGATGAGGGTGCACTCAATCCCACTGTCAATATCATTAATAAAGATATTAAATAGCACTGGTCCCAGTACAGATCCCTGAGGAACAACACTTGTCACTGTCTTCCATCTGGACATTCAGCCACTGACCATCACCCTCTGGATGTGACCATCCAGCCAACTCCTTATCCACTGAACAGTCCACCCATCAAATCCATATCTCTCCAGCTTAGAGAGAAGGATGTTGTGGGGGACTGTATCAAAGGCCTTGCAGAAATCCAGATAGATGACATCCATAGCTCTTCCCTCGTCTACTGATGCTGTTACTCCATTGTGGAAAGCCACTGGATTGGTCAGGCAGGACCTGCCCCAACTAAAGCCAGGCTGGCTGTCATGAATCACCTCCCTGTCTTCTATGTGCCTCAGCATAGCTTCTAGGAGGATCTGTTGCGTGATCTTCCCAGGCACAGAGGTGAGACTGACAGATCAGTAGTTCCCAGGGTCCTCCTTCCTACCCTTTTTAAAATTGGCTGTGATACTTCACCTGACTGCCATGACTTTTCAAATATAATGGAAAGTGGCTTGGTAACTACATCAGCCAATTCCTTCAGGACTCTGGGATGCATCTCATCAGGTCCCATGGATCCCATCCCTCAGGCTTGTCGATCACATCACTCAGCTTGATGCCACCAGAAGATTTTCTGAGGGAACACTCAATGCCACTGTCTATGTCTTGATAAAGACACTAAACAGTACAAGTACCAGTACGGTCATGAATCTGATCTTTGATCCCCCAGTCCCTGCCTTGAGGTCCATCCACTTGTAAAGTGTTGGAAGAGAGGTTGCCAATGAAGACACTTTCTTTGACCTTCCTTTTCTGGCTGACATGCCACAGAAACCCTTCTTTTTTGCATCCCTCGTCAAGTTCCGCTTCCATAACACCCTGACCCTCCTGACCCCATCCCTACACGACCAGACCACATGCCTGTACTTTTCCTAGGATCCCT
Source organism: Laterallus jamaicensis coturniculus (assembly GCA_022605575.1). Taxonomy (NCBI): domain Eukaryota; kingdom Metazoa; phylum Chordata; class Aves; order Gruiformes; family Rallidae; genus Laterallus; species Laterallus jamaicensis. Next base: position 7,476,070 of record JAKCOX010000024.1, on the reverse strand, counting down.
CTCCCTGCTTCCCCTGCCTGTGCATTTCTGGCAGGTCTCCACTCAGCCACACCGGTGCCTTGCTTTCCTTTCCTGATTTCTTACGAATCACTATCAGGAGCTCTAGCATTCTCTGAAAAGCACCCTTGAAAGTCTGCCCACTCTGTTCTGTTCCCCTGTCCTCAAGGGCAGATTCCCAGCAGGTCCTCTTGACTAACTCCTTCAACAGCTGGAATTTTGCCTTCCTAAAATTCCAGGCCATGACTGTACTCTTCACCTGTCCCTTTATCCCTCAGGACTGCCAGCTCCACCAGTGCCCGGCCACTGCAGCCCAGGCAGCCTCCGATCTTGATGTCTCTGATTAGCGGATGTGTGTCGATCCAGCAATGCATCCCTTCCTGTCAGGCTGCCAATGCATCCCTTCCTGTCAGGCTGCCAATGACCCGGCTAAAGAAGCTATCCTCGATGCACTCACAGATTCAGTGCCTCGGACAATTTTTCAGACCGGCCGAAAGCAAAGCGTGAGGCTTGTTAGAACGTGCTGGTGCCTGGGATCTTGGTGCCACCCAGTGGGCGCTGGCCGACAGACAGGAGGGAACCCACGCGCATCCCCAAGAGAGAGTTTCATTCCTTCTGGCCAGGCTCGCTCAGGTACCCCTTCAACGCAGGGGGTATTTCCACCTGGGGAGGCAGTGAAATGGACCACCACAGAGCTTCCCTATCCTTTCTACCTGCTACCGGAATAAAACTGCAGGGGATGTGGGAGACATCCACCTGCACACTAATAATTTAATAAAATGCAATTACTCAAAGTCATCAGATGGCATAAATTGTTCAGGATTTGTGTTTGCCCAAGCAGCCATGAGGTTAGCAAAGGGCTCAACCTGAGGCTGTTTACTCACAGGACAGACACAGCATGGCAAGCCAGCTCATCTGCCCCACAATGCACAGGAGCGATGCTGGCAATTTTCTTGCCTCTTGTACTTTGGTGGGGGCTGCTCAGAGAGATTGCCCAAACCCACATTGTGACAGCTGTACCAACAGGAGGTTGATGGCAGTCTTCATTTAGCATTGTGTCCGGGCTGTCTACCTCAGCACTACAAACAACCAAGACACAAGCAGAAGAGCTCCTGCAACCTGCACCTCTGAAAAGCCTGCATTAAAGCTGCAGGTACACCGTGTGGTAGCGTACCCAGGTACCACATGTCCGTATATGGCTTACTGATTTTGATGATCTAAAAGGCTGCATTCATAACACTGATTTTTACAGATGATGCTTCAGCTCTGGTTTGAGTTCTGACATATAAAGTTATTTAACATGACCTTTTGGCTCAGAAGAGAGCGAACTGTGGCCAAAGTTACATTTAACCTTGCTTTGCTATGGTTTCTTTAGCAGTTAGTGTCCAGACTTCTGTCAAAAACTCTTAAATTATACACACATAATGTACCAGTCCAGGCCAAACGATGCATGGCCTCTTTTCCTACGGGCTCTAGGACCAATTGTCTTAGGAAGCTGCAACTTACTGCATCCAAAGATGTTCCCTCTGCAATTCCTTCTTGGAAGGTCATTAACCCACAGTCAGAACTCCCCTATCACTATCTGTCCAAAATTCACAGCTATGCTAATCCTACTTACCACTTCTTGATCACTCTCTCCTCTCTGATCAAGGAAGGCAGTGGCACACCCTGAAAACAAATATTTTTATTCCTGGTCTGTGATTTCAGCCTGCACATCCTGTGAAGGTTTTTTTTTCCATAATGCTTTTACACTCTTGCTGTTTTCAGAAACTTTCATCCACTGTGCCATTCTGCCTGCTAAAGACTCCAAGAATGCTGAACATTCTTCAAGAGGGAAATCATAAAGGCACAGGAGCAATCCATCCCCATATGCCAAAAGACAATCTGTTGTGGCAGAGGATGGGGCTGGCTGAACAGAGAGATTTTTCTGGAACTCAGGGGAAAACAAAACAAAAAAAGAGTTGCTGTGAACCCCATTGTTATGACCTTTGGAAAAAGAACTAGGCAAGTACAGCAGAAGACTACAAGGATCACAGAATGACAGGATAACCTGAGTTGGAAGGGACCCATAATGACACCAAGTTCAACTCCTGGCTCCACAGAGGGACAGAAAAGTCAGAGCATGGCACTGAGTGCACTGTCCAGATGCTTCTTGAGCTCAGCCCAGCTCAGCGCTGTGACCCCTTCCCTGGGGAGCCTGTGCCAGTGCCTGACCACCCTCTCAGTACAGAGCCTCTTCCTAATATCCAGCCTAAACCTCCCCTGTCGCAGCTTCATGCTGTTCCCTCAGGTTCTATCACTGGTCACCAAAGAGAGGAGATCAGGGCCTGACCCTTCACTCATCCTCATCAGGAAGCCATAGACTGTGATGTGGTCTCCCCTCAGTCTCCAGGCTGTGAACCTGGGGACTCCAGCCTCTCCTCATAAGATTTCCCTTCCAGACCCTTCCCCATCCTCATTGCCCTCCTCCGGGCACTCTCCAGTAACTTTTTATGTTGATATGCAGGAAGGAAAAGAGAAGGGCCAAAGCCCTTAGAACCTGGCTACCACCATAAGAGACTATAAAAAACACTTCTATATACATATAAGCAAGAAAAGGAGGGCAAAGCTGAATCTCCATCCTTTATTGGATACTGTGGGAAACAGTGAGAAAGGATGAGAAAAAGGCTGAGGTACTTCATGCCTTCTTTGTCTCAAACTTTAGCAATAAGACTAGTTGTTCTCTGAGTACCCAGCCCCTGAGCTGTAAGGCAGGGACCGGGAGAAGAATGAAATCTGGAAAATGGTTAGCAACCTGGTACATCACTTAGACACAAACAAGTCTATGGGGCTGGATGGGATAGCTGGAGAGCTGTCAGGCAGAGAAGGACCTGGTGATGTTGGTTGACTGCAGGCTGAATTTGAGTCAGCAGTGTGCCCAGGCAGCCAGGAAGGTCAATGGCATCCTGGCTTGTATCAAAAATAGGGTGACCAGTAGGTCTAGGAAAGTAATAGTGCCCCTGTACTCAGCATTGGTGAGGCTGCACCTCGAGTGCTGTGTCCAGTTCTGGGCTCCTCACCATACGGACATTGAGGTCCTTGAGTGAGTCCAGAGAAGGGCAGCCAGGCTGGGGAAGGGGCTGGGGGGCAAATCCTATGAGGAACCGCTCAGAGAGCTGGGGTTGTTTAGCCTGGAGAAGAGGAGGCTGAGGGGAGACCTTATCACTGCCTCTCGCATTCACTGGGTGGATCTTCTGGTACCTAGAAAGCAGCATGCTGCTTCCAGAAGTTCATGATAAAACCAAAGAGATCACAATGAAAAGACCCTCAGACACTTAAAGCTTTCATTTTTCTCAGTACTTTGCCTTCAGAACATCTGAAAATCCTGGTAAACCCTTGCAGTGAATACTGCAATTCCCCAAACTTCCCTAGCATCATCTTACGATCACGTATTTGAAGCCAAGTCTGAAAGCTGGTTGTGTAGCCCAGCAACACAGCGCCTGGGGTGCAAACTCCCTGTAAGGCACATGCGCTCCCGTGCGGCTGACTGGCACACCCTTCTGGTGTGGTTTTGTGTGGCTGGGATCTGGTGGAACGGGGGTGCTGCGGGGGTGGCTTCTGCAAGAAGCAGCTAGAAGCTTCCCCTAGGTCTGCAGACCCAATACCGGCTCAAGGGTGGACCTGCCACACGCCAAGCCAAAGCCATCAGCGACGGTGGTAGCACCTCTGCTGACATATTTAAGGGGAAAAAAGCCCACAAGCAGCTGTTTTTTGACGCTGGAGAAGGGGGTGAGAAGATGTAAGAAACTGCGCAGGCACTAAGGCCAGAGGAAAGGGCAGGGGAGGAGGTGCCCCAGGTGCCAGAGGTGATTCCCCTGCAGCCCGTAGGGAAATCCATGGTGAAGAATGTTGTCCCCCTGCAGCCCCTGGAAGATGATTGGGACCAAAGATCCCACTTGACACCCATGCAGGACCCCATGGTGGAGCAGGTGGCGATACATGAAGGATGCTGTGACCTGGTGGGAAGCCCATGCTGGGACAACCTCCTGGCAGGACCTTCAGGCTGTGGAGAGGAGCCCATGCTGGACTAGGTTTGCTGGGGGATACGACTTGTGACCTCCATGGGGGACCAGGCTGGAGCAGTCTGGGCCTGAGAGACTATGATTCTATGACTACACCCCATAGCAGTGACCCACACTGGGGCAGTTGGGGAAGAGCTGAAGCCCCATGGGAAAAGACTCATGTTGAAGTTCATGGAGGACTATCTCTCATGGGTGGAACCCCATGCTGGAAAAGAGGGTGTGAGGAATGCCCCTCCAACTGCTAAGGAAAAAAACCTCATGAGGAACTGACAGAAACCTGTATTCCCCAGCCCCTCCACCCCTTGACACCTGGACAGGGAAGAAAGGAGAGAGAACATGAATAAAGCTGAGCCTGTGAAGAAGGGAGGGATGGGGTGAGGTGTTTTAAGATCCATTTTCACCTCTCATTATCCTCATGTTTTCACTGGGCACTTTCTTGGTAAGGGGTGGTGGCTGTAGTTAGATGCACTTCTTTTCATAGCATATTGAGTCTGTTCTGCCCATGACACTAACTGTTGAATGATCTCTCCCTGTCCGTATCTCCACTCCTAAGCCTCCCAGTATGTATTTTCTCCCCTGTCCAGCTGTGAAGGGGAATGACAGACTTTACTGGGCATCTGGCCTCCAGCAAGATTAAACCACTGCACATACTCAGCCCTTTACAGACATCACCACCCCACACCAACCTCCCCAGACCACTGGGGAACCTTCTTTGCCAACAGCAGATCCCAACTTCCTTTGGCCTGGCAGTGTGCACTCTGAGCTTTGGAGTTTCTTTTTGCCCAAGAATCAACCACCCCCCTGAACAAGCAGTACTTTTGCAGGCCTTTCAGTGCCACAGAGCACTGAAAAAGGGTTAAGACTGGGACTCCCTCTAACGATTGCCTCCCAGAACAGCAGGAAGAGCCATCATTCAAGTTGTTACTCAAGGAAAATCCTGACTCCCTACCAGGGCACACTGAAATTCGAGGCAAGCAGGGCAAGTTCATGGCGCCAGTACTTCATTTACCTTGCAGGCAAATTCTTTTGATGAAAGCCTCTTTTAAAGTTGTGGTAGGTAATGTTCCTTTTCAAGGCAGAAGCACCATCAACTGAGAAAGTAAATTAAGGGATTGTTTTTAATGAAGCACTTCCATGCATGCCTTTAAAAACTGTGTGTAAATGTTTTCAGGAATCTTGCATTTTACTGAAGACATATGAAAGGCAACAGATTTTGTCAATAAGACCATTTATTTTAGCAAATAGATGTGTCTTTATGATGAACTGGAGGCTGCAACAGCTGCTCTCTTGGGCTTCGGTGTGGTTCCCTCACGGAATCCATTCCTACAAGGAGAATTAAGGTTATAGAATCACAGAGTTGTAGGGATTGGAAGGGACCTCAAGAGATCAGGTCCAACCCCCCTGCCAAAGCAGCTCTCTAGCTCATATTACACAGGGCTTTTGAAAGGATGACTCCTGCTCTGGTTATTTTCTAACAAGTAGAGCTTGATATTGAGTTCACCAGACTGGGTTTTTTTTTGGGTTTATCTCTGTAACACACTGGAATCACTAGAGTTCATACATTCAGACATTTTTAGTAAGAATTATCCTATTAACCATTGATTGTTTTTGGAATAAACAGTATATTTGCTCTCTTATGCTGAAGTAAATTTGATTTCTTCAAACAGGAGTATTTCAGTATCTGAGTGAACACTGCAAGACTGCATCAGATCCAGCACACCTGCTGAAGGAACACCTTCGTCTACATTCCTAATAAGCAACTCAGCAGATTTAACTTTGTAAAGGCAAGGCAGTGTCTTACAGAAATCCTCTGTGCCTCCAACCAGAGATTAGAACAGGCATGACAGAGTTGGCCCCAAGCTTGCTTTTGGATATGGAATTTTTACTTCAGCAACAGCCAGTGAACAGCAGGCTACAGCTGCACCCTGTATAGTGTTTTCCAACTACTGCTGGGAAAGGTGGCACTGAGAAGTTCTAACAGATGACTGGATCCTTCAGGTCCACGCAGGTCTGAGACTTAAAAGGCTCCTGTTACATTTCACTAGTGAAACCAATGTACGTTTCTATGACAAGGCTCTTGAATTACTCTGTATTTTTCATCTGGCTTTCTCTTTTAGAAGAGAAAGCTAGAGAGCTCAGTTAAAGAACATGGGAAGCCATACAAAAGAAATTATTAGTGAGTTTAACAGTACAATGTCCCCACCACTAGGTTCCAAGAATAACTTTAAGATGTGTAACAAGTTTTAGAAACCTGTAAACCACAATCTGGTATTAAACCTACGTACTGCTAACTGAACTTCCAACTAAGAGAGTGACTACTTAAGTTACTCCAGTCCAGAACTCTTTTTTTGTGAGCAAGAAACAGGAATACACAAGACTCGTCTCCTACAAAAACCCACACTTGAGCACACGTGGGAATTTAATTGACTCAAAAAGTCAAGACAACACTACACAAACTAGAACTCTTAAGAGTTACGGTAATAAAGCGCCCACATCTGTGTTCTGTACTAGCAACACTTAATAGAAACATCAGAGCTTGTTATACACCCCGTGTACTAACAGTGAGTGAACTTTGCTATCCTGAAAAGAATATGCAGCTAAGTAAGGCATCATCAACCCAATGATATATTTAGTAAGACCATACCACATGAAGCGTATGAAATAAAAATGTTAAATTTGAACAGTGAACTTTATGTTTAAGCGACACCTACGCAGGACTCAGCATGTTAGTTTGTTAGAACAGGCTATACCTGAACCGACGGTAGACCTTCTTCAGGTGCCTCATGCGACCAGTACCGGTGGTGTTGCGCCTCTTCGCCTTTGCACTCCAGTTATCTAGAAAATTCAAATTACTGTTATCCACCCCCACCAAACAATGAAGCTGAGTGATACCTCTATACAGCACAATTATTCAACCTGACAGAAGCAAAAAAAAAAAAAAAAAAAAAAAAGGTCATTGGAAGTGAAGTCAGTTTCTCTGCAGAAGTACTGTTGTGTTAGCTAAAATGTAGCTAAATCAGCCCCAGTTTGAGAAAAGCTCCAAGCACTGCAAGAGGGCATGGCATTCCTCCTCGGCTGTGAAAACAAACGGAGTAGTGCAGACAGAGCAACAGGTTTTAAACTCAAGGCAGTTTACAGTTGGTTACTTACACTTTCTCTTACGCTTAGCCGGGTAGCCACACTTCCCACAGGTAGATTTCTGCAGATGGTAAGCCTTGGACCCACATCGACGACACAAGGTGTGTGTCTTATTTCGCCGCTTACCGAAGGACGATGTACCCTTCGTCTGAAAAGCATTTCAAGACACGACAGGTTGGAACGAGCACTAGCACTCCCACGTTTCGTAACTGAAAGAAGACCACGAAGGTCCATAAACGCATCAAAAGCACACCGAACTCAGAAATACCCACTCAGACTTCGCCGGGAAGCCGCCTCCATCTTTGGAAATCGTTTCCTCTCGTCGCCTCGCCACGCCATGCCACGCCATGCCATGCCCTCCGCCCTCCCTCAACCAAGACAACCGCGCCGTGGCCTAGGTTTATGCCCGGCTGCCTCACCCCCCGAGCCGCCGCTAACCGACAGCCAAGCGGCAGACGCGCTCGCAAGCCGGGCGCCGCAACACCCACCCGCTCGCTAGGTTATCCGCACGGCGGCCTCAGCCGCGGGGAGCGCCGGACGGACCCGAGCAGGCGCGGAGGACGCCCCGAAGCGGACCCCGCAAGCGCCCCAAGGCAGCACGGCCCCGCAGCCCAGCGCGGCCTCCCCGCCCGGGACGAGGACGCCGTCCCGCGACCCCACCCGCGGCTGGAGCAGCGCCCGCCGCCAAGCCCAGGCCCCGGCCCCGCAGCGGCGGCCCCGCAGCGGCGGCCCCGCAGCGCCGTCCCCCCGCCGAACCCGGCCGCAGCATGGCGCAAGGTAGCCCCGCGCTGCAGGCAAGGCCCGCAGGCCCCGGTACAGCAGCGGATGGCGGCGGATACCACCCGATACCGCGCGCCCGCTCGCCAGCGCTCACCATGTTCCCCGGCTGCCAGCTCCAAAGAGACCGAGCCCCGCCCCGCTTCCGCTAAGGCCCGGCAAGCGCTTCCGGGGCGCGACGGCTGCGTCCGGCCCGGCCGCGGCCTAGCCGAGCCCTGCGGCCCTGCGTGCGGTTCCCTCCTCAAGCCGGGCCCGGACTGCTGGGACGGGCCGCCCCCCCTCAAGTCCCCGGTGTCCCGGGTCCCGACCTGGATCCCGAGCGCTCAGCTGCCCCCGACGGCAGCGCCCCGAAACTGGTGAGCGGGGTGTCGCGGTGCGGCCTAGGCTGCGGTCCGACTGCTCCCTCCGTGAGGGCTGAGGGGTGTAGGCGCGCCTCTGCCCGGGAGGGACAGCGCCGGGCGGCCCCGGGCCGCCCTACGGGCGCACCGTACAGGCTGAGTGCCCGCGCAGCCGCTGCAGGCCGCAGAGGCGAGTCCCGGCTCTGCCTAGGCCGTGGCTAGGGGTGGATTTAACGCACGCAGCTCGGGGCAGGGGGCTGGGGCTGTAGCGGGCGCTGTGGAAACAGGGTGCCTTAAACACCAGGCGGCCCCTGTGCGCTCTGCTTGCCGGTGCCCCACGCACCCTGCCAGGCCTCCTGCACCGTGTGGCAGCCGGCCTGCCCACCTGCCGCCCAGAGCACCACAGTGGGCGTCACTGAATGCCACGTCGTCTTTCCTTTCGGATGCACCATTTAAATTCTCACATGCCAGCCTGCCACGCACCTTCACAATCTATATGCAATAATTAAGAGTGTGCAGAGGGAAATGGAAGAAGTTTGTGTTTATGTTACTACTTAAATGCTTCATTGCCTCAGCCAACTGTAGGGTTACATAACCTTGTCTAACAGCTCTTTATAAATTTATAAATTTTTCTATCGAGCTAGATCTCACTCCTCCTGCTTCTGGTTCACTGGCCAGAAATGCAGTTACTCCAAAGTACAGCTGTCTGCCACATGCCTGCAAGCTGTGAGGAACCCTCCCACAACGAATGTGATAAGTGTGTGCACAGTCCAACCCCTGTAACATGGTGCTCACTGTCCAGAAAAAAGGATCATCCCATGGCACGATCCCCCAGGCAGTGACACTGTGCCTGACTGCTGCATTTTCACTTGTGGACAAATCAGCCTGGTACAGTTGTCTCATTGTTCTTTTGTCCTTGCTTCTTCCCTGTGAAAGGCCTCTTGCTGAATTCCTTAGGCATTAATTTCTATGCTGGGAGGCTTTTGACCTCTACTTAGATTGAGGGTTGTGACAAAAAAAACATTTAGACTTTATCTTCATTGTTTCCTCACACAGAGGGGTGGGGCCCAGGCTGTTGAGTGGGCTTTTTCATTTTGATTGGCAGTTTGAATCACTAGAATAACTCCTGAGGCAGAGGTCTTTGCTCATATTCATTTTACCTCATTCTACTTCACCTGAAGGTAAAATGGCACTGAGTCCATCCATGGTCCTCCTGTAGCTAAAGGGCAGAGATTAATGGTTTTAAAGGGTAGATCTTCCAATCTCAAAGTAGTTATCTAAAGTAAGCTGGAAGAATCATCCTTGGGAAGAACCTTCTCCTTCCATTAATTCTAACAGGAGCCTAGACAGCCCCCCCTCAGGCTAGGCACATGGATGAATTAAGTTAGGTAAGATGAATTTTGCCCTAACTGACTTAAAGAATATATTTTTATGGCAGTTCTGTCTTCCTTGTGAAAATAAAAAATCAAAACTCCATGTCCTATGGATGAAATGCTGTACAGAAAAAAAGAATCCCAATTAACTGAAACAGTATGAATACATCCTACAGTCTGGACTGGGTCGTATTTCTCCCAGCAGCCTTGCTGTGTGTCTTTTAACGAGCACCTCCTTTCCTCTGTTCTTTCTTCTTAGATCTCAGAAATCTGGAAGATGCTGTGAAGACATTGGACAGATGCCATGGCAACAGCCTCCCAAGGAAATATGTTGGGTTTGGCTGCCTGCAAGGATATGCTGCTAGAGGAATTATTCTTGTCCTTTTTGGGGATAAAAATAATTTTCTTCATTTACATGTCTTCAAACCTGTTAGGGAAGTAAGATTTTGAATTCTCATGCAGTTGTCTTTAGTATTCAGAAACACTTGATACCTTTAGGGCAGGGAACAGGCAGAGTTGTGGCTGACCCAGTAGCATCCCAGAAGCTCTTGGCCCAGGTGCAGGTGCTGGGAGAGGATAAAGTTCACTGCCCCCATTGAGCTCCAGCTTCCTGTACTGGCATCTGCTGGGTGGCACCAGCCTAAATTTAGCGTGGACCAACTCACCTTTCTTCTTTGATGCATAGGAAGTAGTCCAAAATTAGGAAAGTGACCCATCTGGATTTTGGAGCTGTCTTTTTGATGTAGGAAATAATCTGTCACTGCAGCCAGTGTCCCATCACAATGTCCACCCAGCACTTCCATTCCAGCCAGGTCCAGCAGTGGGAGAACCTCTTTGTCATGGCAGCAAACACTGATCACATTAAGCATCTAGATCTGTGTTTTCTGAATATTGTGGAGGCAAGTGCCCCTCTGCATTCCCCAGCGCTGTGTTTTGGAACCTGTCTGATCTGGCTGAGGTTGAAAAGCTGAAGCAAAATGCAACACTGGCCCATCAGTAATTTCTTCCATCCCTTGGGAGCACTTGTTTTGCAAAGGTTTGATGTTGTGCTACTACACTGCCACCAGAGTGCAGCACAGCTGTACAGTCCCTGATGTGACTGGTGGGACTTGCACCAAAAGAGAGTAGTTGTACTTGAACTTGGTCAAGGAAACTTGAGCCCTGCTAAGTGACTTGTGTGGGGCAAATGCAAAACTGATACTGAAGCAGTTTTTGTCTAATGTCATTTGGCATCACTTGTGCACGTGTAGCACCATTTGCACAAGCAGGGATGACTTCAAGGGATAGGAACAGTGAAGATTCAAGCTTGATACATGCTAGAAGCTAGTCGATGCTTGACACCAATTATTTTCTGAGATGCAGCCAAGCTGAAGTCTTTAAGTGTGATCTCTTAGAGCAAAGGAAGGCTTTTCAGTATCCTTTTGGATATTGATCGTTTTGACCTAGGTAACAATGTCTCAGGAAGGCTGCAGGAGAACTGAGGAATGAAAGGGCAGTGTTTTCATGAAGGTTGGTTTGCATGCCTTTGTTTCTGGATATCATCCAAATTTGCAGAGGTAGAGATCTTTGTTGGAATTATTAGCTGGGGAAAAAAGCTATACAGCATATCTGTTATCAACGAGCTGCAGGAAATGTGGCTTTATTTGTATGGTATCCATGTTCTTTGGTTTGAAAAGAAAGACAGACAGAGTCTGTCTGTCTGTCTGTCTGTCTGTCTGTCTGCCTGTGTCTGTATCTGTATGTGTCTCTGTGTGTTTGTGTGTTGGTCCTTCTTTGAACCAAGAACGTTGGTCACCACAAGATGACAGTATAGTTCAACTTCAAGTTTTCTCTTTAATAACTCACTAAAAACTCTAAATGGTAACGGTGGTGACTAAACTGAACACAGTATTATCTGTGCAGTTCTTAAATCTCTGTGCCAGTAACATAAAGTATGAGCAAACAGCAGAGCTTATGGAAAAGGCTGTTGCATCCTGCTAAGAAACTAATGACTATTATACAATGGTCTTTCTATTTGTTTTAAATGAAAATGGGTATAAGACAATTAAACAGCTGCCACTAACTTATGAAATTGCTTGTTGAAGTATAGTGGAAATGGTTGAAGCTTATACATGTGTATAAAATACCTTTGATACTGTTGCTCCCTATAGCAAGTCCTGAATGGGAAGGGATGAGCCCTTTCATCACAACTGTGTGCTCTCTGCATGCATTCTGAGCCTTTTTTACTGTAAAAACCAGCAGGATATATGACCTCGGATGTAGTACCCTGAAATCAATGCCAATAATAAAAGCAGTTACTTGAACTCACAGTAAAGAAAAGTGTCCAAGTGTTTTTCTCAATACTGAGCTAGAAATCTATTGTTCCATCCAGCTAGGAGAACAGGGCCAGCACACCTGTGTACAGCAGAGGTACCTGCAACCTGGGACACACCTGTTTCACAGCACAACAGCCTCTTGCACAACTCTAAAACTTCCCTTTTATTTTTAATGCTCATGCTTAGATGCATCACAGGGTCGTAGTGCATCGTTGCTGCAGAGCGGTGGGTTTCAGAGGGGGTTTCACTGGCTGGCCTCAAGCTTGCAGAGGTGGTTCAGGAGATGCATGGAGGAAGGCCACAGGTTCCTCTACATGGTGACAGCCATTTTCTTCTCAGTTGTAAAACAACAAAATATTCTTGTCTCTCTTTAGCACTATTTTGATAAAAAACAACCTATACTGATTGTGTTTTGTTTGACAGTGTTGCCTTAAACCATTGTTGCATTATTCATGCACAAATATATGCACACACAAGCCTAGAACAGATTTTTCTCTGGAGATGCACAAAAAGCATCTGAGGCACCACAGTCTGGAACTGTAGTCTGCATCACATCCCAGGCACAGCCTCTAACCATGTTCCCCTTGCACTACCAGAGTTTTTGAGATGAGAGTATCTGAAATGGCCTGTGTGTGGTGGATTTTGTAGTGCTGAGGCGAATAGCCTGGATGATCTGAAGTTCTTCCCAGCTGTATTTCTGTGATGCTGTGACTTTATAAATAGAGGCCTCTAGGATAAACACATAACTGTATCGCTCATCTCCCTCACTGTCGTGTTCTCACACAAAAGTGTTTGACCAATTTTATACTTGGAATAAAAGGTCAGGTCTTCACAAATTCTGCATTCAAATGTTATCTGTTTTTCTGGTCCTGATGTTTGGCCAAATAAATGCTGTGGCCTCTCCCTTACAAACTTGCCGTGTGCTGACAGGCCTGTACTTTAAACATCTGTCCTTCCCTAGGGTAATGGAGGACTCTGACATGCATTTTCAGGATTATTCTAAAGCACATTAAACCCAAAAGGTTTATTATTGAACAAAATAAATGCAACTGTCAACCAATCACATGCATAAATATGGGTATATCTCTGTGCAGGCACGTACACGTGGATGGTCTGCAATTAGCAGTAGTGGCACTATCAATGCTTTCTTTCCTGTTTGTTGGGGTTTTTTTAAACTAAAAACATACCAAAGTCATGTCTGATTCATAGCAAGACACAGCCTAGATCTAAGCACAGACTATGGATGAAATTTGCTAACCTGGAAGTCGAATGTCTAAAGATGACTAACAATGGCAATTCTTTTATACTTACAAATGGTCTGGTATGAGTGATACATGGGCATCCTCTTTGGAAAAGGAATATAATTTCAACTACTTGGGAAAAAAACCCACCTTTCCTGCAGAAATGTTGAAGTACAAGTTTTTGCCTGACGCTCAGGAGAAGAAGCCATCTTAGATTCAAATAACTGGCTACCTTACTCTCTCAGTTTTCTCATTGTTACGCGGAATTTGTTGCCTAGGTACATCTCTGCTATCATGTTCCCTCCGTATGTTCCTCAGCTATGTTTCCAGTGCATGTGTGAATGATTTCAGCAGCCATTGCTAAGAACATGACTTGATGCTGTTCTCCTCCCACAATACTTCTATGTGGCTGTAGAAATGCACATACATGCCTTACAGTGCCTCCTTTCTCCAAAAGTTAGCCAGTATTTAATTCTACAAGACCCAACCAGGTTTGGCACCTGTGTGTATTGAAAGCAGTGGTACAACCTGTACGTGGTATGGTGCATTGTCAATTTTTTCATGCATGTTGCTATTAGAAGTATTTGAGGGTGAGAATAAGTAGAAAGTCATGAATATAAGGTGTCTGATTTTCTTTTAAAAATGTGTATTCTGACAAATATTTACTGTTCATACATTTCAGGTTTTTCCTTAGATCTAATATGCAGGGGGGAAAAATGTGTTTGTCTGCAGTGAAGTGGAAGAAAACAGAGAAGAAAACATTGGAGAATACTGTGGCACTCTAATCTGAAAGCAGTAAAATAAGCCTACTGTATTACTTGTTAGCTGTTTCCTTTGTCTCATGTCTCACTTCAGGCATTCTAAAGCATTTACATCACTCTTGCTGAGGGACTACTGCAAATGAATGCTTTCCCTGGTCACTCTGTCCCTTCTCCAGAAGTAAAAATGCTCACTGTAAGGCAGAAAAAGCTATCAGCTGTACAGCACTCCTTACCCAGCATGGAATTGCAAGGTTTGTGTTTAATATTTGGATGTGAGACACGAACTGTAAGAAGAAAAAGCTTTGCAGCGAGGCCAGGTGGGGAGATGCAAGTTCTGTATTTACAGAACCACAGAATCACAGAGTTGTAGGGGTTGGAAGGGACCTCGAGAGATCATCGGGTCCAACCCCCCTGCCAAAGCAGCTCCCCAGCTCATACTGCACAGATAGGTGTCCAGACGGGTCTTGAATATCTCCAGGGAAGGAGACTCCACCACCTCCCTGGGCAGCCTGTCCCAGGGCTCTGTCACCCTCACTGTGGAAAAGTTCCTCTGCATGTTGGTGCGGAACTTCCTGTGCTCCAATTTGCAGCCATTGCCCCTTGTCCTGTCTCCACTGACCAAAGTAAAGGGGCAGGCCAATTCCCCCTGCACCCCATACTTAAGATACTTATAAACATTGATTAGGTCCCCCCTCAGTCTTCTTTTCTCCAGGCTGAACAGCCCCAGCTCTCTCAGCCTTTCCTCATAGGATAGATGCTCCAGGCCCTTTATCATCTTCCTAGTCCTTCTCTGGACTCTCTCTAGGAGACCCCTGTCTATTTTATACCAGGGAGCCCAGAACTGGACACAATACTCCAGGTGGGGCCTGACCAGGGCAGAGTAGAGGGGGAGGATCACCTCCTTCGACCTGCTGGCCACACTCCTCCTGACGCATCCCAGCATCCCATGGGCTCTCTTAGCCACCAGGGCACACTGCTGGCTCATAGCCAACCTGTCGTCAACCAGGACCCCCAGGTCCTTCTCCACAGAGCTCTTCTCCAGCAGGTCAACCCCCAGCCTGTACTGATACATGCGGTTGTTCCTCCCCAGGTGCAAGACTTTATACTTGCTTTTATTGAATTTCATCTGGTTTCTCCCTGCCCAGCTCTCCAGCCTTTCCAGGCCTCTGGATGGCAGCGCAGTGTTCCTGCGTGTCAGCCACCCCTCCCAGCTTTGTATCATCAGGTACTTGTTGAGGGTGGATGCTATTCCCTCATCAAGGTCGTCAATGAAGATACTAAACAGGACTGGACCCAAGACCAAGCAAAGCCTGTTTCCCCACATAAAGTTTGCCTTCATCAAAACCAATGTTGCATTTTCCTATTTCACCAGCTGAGAAGTTTTCCTAAGTAGAAATGCTCTGCTAACAAAGGTCAGCTCAACTCTGCAGCTACAAATATTAACTTCTGTTTATTCTGGAATATGTTTTCCCTGCATCAGGCATTCTCAGCTTTGTGTTTACTGGAACTGAGGCGTACTGTCTCCCTCGGGGAACTCCCCTAACATCCATGCACCATTTCCCTCTTCAACTCCTTCAATAAAAATAGAGGACAAAATGTTGCCTTGCCTTATTAGCATGAGCAAAGAGGGCACAGGAAAGAAATGGAGCTTTTTGAACTTTATTGTTACCTGCTCATACTCATGGCCACAAGACCAAGATTGAGCTAGTGCACGCAGCATAGAGGGGAAGGCTGCGCACCAGCCAGCGGGGCACAGGGAGGTGCTTTGCTGCTCTGCCCTCCAAGGCAGCAGGTATGCAGAGAGGTTTTCCAAGATGTCCAGGTGAGGAGCTCCTGTTACTGTGACTGGAGCTGCACCTTTCTGCCTCTGAAGGCTGCCTTTGGGGGAAGGAGGGCAGGCTTGGCTTTCCCAGCACTCAGTGCTGATGGTGGAGAGCAGGCCAGTACATACGACTTTAAGATGTGCTTTATCAGATTAGTTGGTAGCTGTTAGCTAATTGCTGTAAAGTAGAAATAGTTCTTCAGTTGTGCTTGTACAGATGTCACTGAGAGATGTAGCCTAGAAACTGGTTGCTTGAGAAGGGAAAAATGCCTGAGGGGTCATTGCACTGTAAAAAGGACACAAACCTGTGGTAAGCCCAAGCCTTCTTACTCTGTTTCACTGTATTTTAACAGCAGAGGAAAATGGGCTAGTCCTTGAAGCAACGCTATTGGCAATTGTCTTTTTCTGCTGAGTCTCTCAACCATTTTACGAGTCTGTTACTGACTTCAGTCAAAACTGACCACCAGCCTTTCTCCAGGCACCTTGCTCAGGGCCAGTGCAATTTGCACATGGCAGTGTTTCCATGCCCTGGCTTCATTGCCGCCTCAGAGATGCAGTATGTAGTTCGTGATGAATGGGCAGAGGTGTATTGGCTTCATGCCATGAGCCTACACAAAGGAGGAAACAGGAAACTTCCTCTTCTGTTGCTATTACAGGCCTTACATCTTACTGTTTTTCCTTGAAATGATCAGGCTTTGGGTTTTTGTTTTGTTTTGGGTTTTGTTTTATTTTGAGTTTTGTATTGTTTTTGTAAAAATCTCAAATCTATTTGATAGCTCTAAAAAGTCTGGATATTTCCATTTGCCTAATACTTTTTCCTAACTATTAATTTTTCTACAGAACCTCCACCCACATTAGAAATACTGTACTTCCAATTATTCTTGTGATGGTATTTCAACCAAATGAGTATAAAATGGGATGTGTTTACAGGCTAAGTAAGAGTAAGTGACATCTCTAGAAATACAGATTCTTTCAAAGATACTTACTAACATGGTCTCCACTCCCAGATTAAAATAAAAAAAAAATCCAATTTAAACAACTTCAAATCAACTTTTTCCATACTAATCAAAATTGGTATGTACAAGTCATTGCATGGCTTGATAGGCAGAAATTGTCCGAGAGTTTTATTTCTGGAAGTATAAAAGTGCATTGTTAATACAGGCAGAGAAGGAGTTACACCTGTATATTCACCTACACACACAAAAAATAAATATATATTAAAAAATAAACTACATATGTGTGTATATAAAGGGAGTACTTCAACCTTGTGCTTCAGTGCTGCTCCTTTGAACTGAACTGCAAGTACAGGTGGAAGCCAGAACAAGTCACAACAGGCCGTAGCACCCATTACAAGTGTTTATAACCTTGTGGTAGAAGAAGTAATAACTGTATCAACCCTTTTTTATTACTGGGACATCATTTATTTCAGGTTTATGCTTGTACCCATAGCCAGCCCAGAATCAGGGAGGGCAAAAGTCATCCCTGTGTCATTTCTGTTTCTGCACAATGCTCTGCATCTCCACTGTCCTGGAAATTTGCAAAAGCTCACTTTATTTGTTGAACTTTGGTTCCAGTTGGAAGATAGCTACAACAGCTCATTCTAGAAAGCTTCGCAGTAGCAGTTAGGGTTAATTACTGGCTTCTTGAGTAAGCTGAAAAAATTTTAATGAATTAAAAAATTGTAGTTCAAAAAGACATCCTAGTAAGATCTGTTTCTTTGAAGTTCTGCCTTAATTTTCTTCTCTAACTCTCCTTTATAGGATAGGACTCTTTGTTCTGCTTATTGAAATTTCTTTTAGGTTTAAATTTCAAGATACTTGTAAATTTTCAGAGGGACACTGATGGATTTTGATGAAGGATTTTTGTTCAAAGTTTGCTATTTGAAGCATTTTATCTTTCCAACTAGCTACAATAACAGTTCTAAAATATGTAACACATGTACACCACTGATTCAGAAAGAACCATGAATATGAAAGCATGGACAAGGCTGCTAATGGCTGATGTTTGCCATTCTATTCTCTGGAAAAGGAAGAGTCAGAGATGCTTTTTTGAAGAACACCAAGACACTAGGCTAGAAGAGATCTTCTGGACCATTAACTTGAGATACTACTGTCTCAGACATCATACAAAGCGGCTTATGATTTTATTAAACTGTATGAATTAAAGTCATAATTGAATGATGTAGAAGAATACAAGAAAAAAACCCAACAGAGTCCTAAATCATTGGGTACTTGTGAAAAATTGACCTTGTCTGGTTCTGAGGATAAATCACCAGGACCAGGATCTGCAATCCTCCATGTGACTTAGCCTCTGATACACCCCTTTGTGTGCCGTGTGTGGGTTTGTGTCACTGTTAACAGGAATGCAGTAATACTTCCATTTTAGCCTGTTTCATGTTAATCTCTCTGTGTTAGCTTATTTAAAGTGCTAAAATCATTAGGCCAGCTCTCTAGTTCATGAAATGGATATATCGTATGTCCTTGTGAGCCTCTCCATTGCTGGGCAGGTACCGCTGCTTCTGCACACAGATGGCAGGTGAGCTCTCAGAAGAGCATGTGCAAAAGCCCCCAGCCCTGTGAGCAATGTGGGCATGATTTCAGGTTGAGAAAGACTCAGGATGGACCTAAGATGGACCTAAGCCTGCTCCCAACCCTCGGTGATGAAGGCCATTGGAAATCTCACTCAGACTGTGAAAGGTCACTCAGATCTGTACTTTGGCTGCGGTGAGCTCCAGAGACTGATGGTCTGAACCTTAGCGAATTTTTTCAGCCTGAACGTGGGACATCTCAGGGATGCAGGTATCAGTAATGAAAAATAAACATTCAACTTCAATGAATACCTAAATCAGACCTGTCCCAACCACCCCATCACTGGATTGGATAGTCAATTTGGATGTCAGCATGAGGAAAGTCCTGTGAAATAGGGAGCAGCAAGCAGGGTGGTATATATCTGGTAGTCTAGGTTGAGCAGAAGAGTTTGTGCAAGGTGGTGGTGGGGACTTCAGCAGATGTCAGTGGCTGGCTGCATCTCTCCAGGTAGAAAGCTCTCCTGCTGTCCTCCATCCTCTCGCATTCCCCACCTCTTTTCTCATGCTGTCTCTCCGCAGCAGCAGTATGTTTTTACCCTCTCCCTGGGTCTGTTGCCCACCAGACCTTCATGGAAGATGATCTCAGTCATTAAAACAGCATGAAACTGTGCCGATTTTTTTTTTCTGGATTAATTAAATTAAACTGGTTCACAGAGAGGACTGAAGTGTGCCAAAGCCAGCACGAGCTGTGAAGGAACACATAGTGGGTATTGGAAGTGAAAGCAGGGAAAGATGTGGAAAAAATAGAATAACAACACACCATTTTGGGTAGTTTCAAGCTGCTGAATTTGTTCACCATGTCTTGTGTTCTAGGATCAGAACATAGCTCTAAAGAACAGTGGTTATTTCTTTGCCCAGTGATGACCCATGTGTGCACACCAGATGAATTGCCTGTGCTCTAGAAAAGTATGACTTATTACCTATATACTGCTAAATCTGTCTGAAATTTGACTTTTAATAACAGCAGCTCTTACCTTTCACCCTGGTTCATTCAAACCAGAACTATCAGCCCTTGTTTGGTGTAGTTTCTGCAGCATAAAGATTCCAGTATCTAAGGCAGTATCTGTCTACGAAGTCCCATGAGGAAATTATTTGCATTACAGTTAGGACAGCATTAATGCTACTTGACATATTTCATAGAGACACATCTCAAGGCATTGTCATTAATGCCTGAAACGTGACAAAATATATTAAAAGCAAAACAGGCAATTAAAATGCTTTATAAAAAAACCCAACAGTGAGATGAATAAGCAAAGAGAAACAAATCCAGAAACTCTCCAAGTCAGTTTCACAACTTTAAAACATAATGACAAGATGTTCTTTCCCACTCAGTTGTCACTAGATCCTTGGCATTTGCAGCAGTCAGAGACCACAGACTGTCTTTAGGGTCGCAATACATAATGAACTTGGACAATGAAGACACAAGACTATTTAAAGCTTGGTAAACTGTTGTGTAACCTTAGCATCAATCCTATAAAAGGTCTACAGGGAAATATCACTGATATAATTATATTCTGGCTGACCTTAGTGTGAAGTACAATACAGGCAATACCATTTTGTGCTGTCTCCAGACCAGGCAGGACATCATTATCTCAGCAAGAGAAGCTTTGAGTTAATAATTCTTGTGCTAGAATTACCATTTGTTGTGGGGCAAGGAATG
The DNA here is from genome assembly GCA_022605575.1 of Laterallus jamaicensis coturniculus. Classification (NCBI taxonomy): domain Eukaryota; kingdom Metazoa; phylum Chordata; class Aves; order Gruiformes; family Rallidae; genus Laterallus; species Laterallus jamaicensis. The sequence continues at coordinate 7,456,000 of JAKCOX010000024.1, read as the reverse complement.
CCTTACCTTACAGCTAACCCTTTGTGTCTCTCAAACTACCCCTTTTTTACTCCCCTATGGTATCATTTTTAAGCTGAAAGACAGTTTATTTCTGAACAGACTGTAGAAAAGTTTAGCAAGAACTTAAAGTTCCTGTGATAAACTACATTTCTAGCTGTGAAAGGGTTAGTAGATTGTTGCCATTTTCACTAACCTTAAGGGAAATTCTTCTCCATTGTCTCTGTAAGTCGCACTCTGCCCCTCACTAGCGTGCAGTCAGGCAAAGCAATTGGTGAGCTCCCTCAATCAGGCCTTTTATTATAATTTGTGTTACTGTAGAAGTGCACATCAGCCAGCCTCAGACAGGGCTCGGTCCAGCATTGTCCCTCATCACAAAATTGCACTGTAAATAGATTATCGTGCAACTCCACATAGCCTGAAGTATAATTAACACTCAGAAGTAGGAAACTACTGGTTTGGTAATGGTCCAGAGCCTAAATGCTAAGTAGAGAAAAGCTACTGTAAGTACCCTGTGAAATGAGAAAGGAATCAACCATTCACAGTCCCACTGTTGTAGAGGAGACTGAACATTCATCTTCTGCAAGACAGTGAACTGCCACAGGACCTGTGGACTCGTGGACTTAGTAGCCACTCAAGTCCAGGTCTAACCTGCCTTCATTGTGCACCATGGTGGTTCAGTCCCTTTGATTTTGTTGTTGCTGAAGCCAGGGTCAATAAAAACATAGGACCCCATTTCCAAATGACAGAAGATACAGTCTTTAGACTGAGGCACCTGAAAATGTGTGCTAAAAGAGGGATCATACAGCAACTGCCAAAGCAACATTTTTGTCTTGCTGAAATGCTTCTTACACATTCCATCAATATAAACAGATTTGAATATGATACCTATTAAAATCAATGATTTTATTGTCCATTAATTAAGAGAAGACACTCCCACCACCATACATGCTTCATTTGCTAGCTGTATTTTTCCTCTTTTCTATTGGTTTGCATGTTTTGTTTGTGAGCAAATTACAGTATATCTTTATCTTGAGGGTTATTATAGCTAATGAGGTACTTACAGGAAGTGAAATAGCTATCTGATCCATTAAAACAACTACCTGAAAGATCGGGATATATGCCTGGAGAGATAAAATATTCTTTGGTGTTCTTGTATTCTGGGGCAGCTTTTAAAGGGCTTAACTCAGTTCTAATAATTCCTTTCATAGCCAAATAACTGCTGACAATGTTGCACAAATTGGTCATAAAACTTAGTAAGAGCATGAGAGTTTTGATCAAAAGCGTTAAAATAGATACAGAAGTGATGAAAGAGTATGAATTACATTATCAAAGAGGTTCATAGTTACTAAACTTGGCACGTCCCAAAGACAGGCTCTGTGTTAGTTAAGCTTCTGAGGAGTGGATACAGGGCTCCTTCTTAAATATGGAATAAATTACCCACAGTCTAGGCGTCTTCTTAAGGAAAACAGACCATGCCAGCAGAGTGCAGGGTTTAAAAGTCACCTGGCAGTGATGCTGTGACCTGAAACATTTGGTTTTCTGAGGACTGTGTTAAACTATTCAAGATAGATTTAGTAGATAAGATGTAGTATACGAGAGAGAAGATAAGGAAAAGATGATTGTTCTTCCAGTAAGCTCTCTCTCTTCACAACTTTGTGCCAGCCCCAGACAGTACATCCAATCCCTGATTTATATGTCTTAAAAACACTGAGCAGCTCCCAAAGCAGGCTGTGTCCCTGGAGAGGACTGGATGGGTTAAGATTAAAATTCCTCTGCAATATTCAGCGGTTTTAGGGAAAGAAAAACAGAATAGCAAGGCAGAGTGAGTAGAGACGTACAGTAGCAGACAGACTGACTGACTCCTTTGGCTGCTGAATTGAGTGGAAGTGCATTTTCCCTGGTAATTGCTGGATATCTGAGTATTTCATCTAACATGAAGGTAAGATGCTTACTTAATTTGTACTGATGAAGTGAATATGGCAAGTGCAATGAAATATTAATTTATAAGAAGAAATACTTAGCTGAAGATGGACTTGGGCAGCATTGCAAGGAAGAAGAAAATAAAAACCAACAGCTTGCACAACAAAGCTGAGGGAAATCAGTGAGATGTTCTCTATTTCTTCAGCTGTTTAGTGTAAAGGCTGCAGGAAGTTAGAACAGCTGCACAAGCTAACTCAGGGAGTGTGACAGCAGAGTAAGTTTGCTTTTGCTCCTCATTTTCAGGTGCTGGGGATTTTTTTGTTGCTGGAAGTTTCAGGCTTCTTTCCCACTCCTTCCAGGTGAATATTTCTTTATTAAATTACAATGCTGAAGACTAAGTGTGCATAATTTAACAGGTGACTTCTAGTGTATGACATGGGATGATGCTTAAAGGGGTCTTCAGGTATATTTCCAGGGAGAGGAGACACCGCTGGCCATCAGTGCTGCCCTTGACATCAGTAGTGACAAGAGTGAGGTGTAGGTGTGTCCCTGACCTGTGCCCAGAGGAGCCAGCCATGCTCTGGGAAGACAGCGGGCAGCAGTGGCATGAGCCACAGCGACGAACACCCGCAGAGGACAGCACAACTGATGCTGAGCCATACCCCATCCTGGGAGCAGGTTACACCCTTGGTGCCTCCCATTGGCAAGCTGGCTGGCTGGGAGCTGCTGCAGGAAGGTCTGCTGCACTCTGTGAGCCCCTGCCAGCTCCCCAACAGACCCCCAAGGTGATCTGGCCTCTCTCTGCTGTGTGACACCAAGCCCACCTTTGAAGCTGGTGTATGGTTGCATGAAGTCTTTGCTGGTCTTTGGGCTGGTGGACGTGCCCGGCTCCTTCTGTTGTGCAGCAATCAGAAAGCACAGGCAGGAGCCGATTTCTTTCTTACCCGCGACAAGCAAATCCAAATGCTTTTGGAAGGAGCCTCATCATGCCCCTGTGTTTTATTGAAGGTCTGCTTTGCTGTTTAGGAAAGTTTTGCACTAATGCTTATGGTTGGAGATCTGTGATGATTTTTCTTTTTCTTCTTTTAAATGAAAAAAAAAATACTACAGAAGCAGCCCTTCTCCAGTCCATTGTCGCTGGAATTCTTTCGGCCCTTGGTCTGAGTGTGATGGCTGTACCCAAAAACAGGTATAGACAGACAGTTTTTCTCTACCCTAAATCAGGTGTCAGACAAAACCGCCAGCAGAATGGGAAGGATGAAAGGCAAAGAACTCAGAACGGAAATTCTCCAATCTGTCTCTCTATGTTCCCTTTCAAAACTATGGTGTTCATGTTGTAAAATATTTTGTGCAGTTTTTATTTCAGTGATTACTCAAAAAACTCAACTGAACCGTTCAATAAATAGAGACGTTCCTCCCCTGATGTTGGTTTGTACCAGTTCCGTTGATCTTGCACTAGTGGAGTCACATCTTAAAGAGAGAAATCTTGGTTAAGAAGTATTATCCTCAGTGAAAACAAGTTGGTGACTTTTGCAGTGCAACTCTACTGATATCCAAGATACTCCCTTATAATTTACTTTGATGTGGGATCAATTTGAGAGGGTTTAGACAAAATTAAAGATGCACCATGAGACTGTACTTATTCTTTTTAGAAGCAAAAGGTAGCCCACTTGATGTTAGATTTTACCATCTTACTTAATGACATTGTTTACTTTGAAGAACTTTGAAGCAAATTTGTGTCAGGCATGATTGGTCCTATTAAAAACTTAAACCAAAACAGAAATGTGTCAGCATCTTTCTCTTGGCTTCAGTAACTCATTAGATTTTTGAACAAACAAGCCAAGCTTATGCATCATTCCATATTCCTTACAGATAAAATAGCTGATATTTACTAGCTTGGGAGTTTGTTACCACATTGTAGTGATACCAAGTGTGGTTGTTCCCAGAAAAATAGTATATGTCTTATTTCCTTACCACAGCAGAGTGGTAGCATTGTTGTGACACTAGTAACCTATTCCTTGTGAGCATCTGGATTTGCTAAGATCTCCCTTGACTTGCATTCAGATTCGTAGACGGACAGTGGCAGTTTATGGCCAGTATGGGGGGAACCCCTGCTCTGGGGATGCCTTTGAAACGAGACCATGCACACCCACAAGAGGATGCCCAACAGAGGATGGCTGTGGTGATCGGTTCAGGTGTTTCTCAGGTATCATCCAAGATCTTTTGCACCTTTTTCTGGTCATAAAGTTCAGAAGATAGCCTTGTTATCCTCTGAAAATTACTAAATGGACAAAGGCTTTGCAGAACCCCTGACCTACAGATAATTTGGTTTAGCAGGATATTTCCTTTTTTTTTCAGAGTACTACACACCTTTTTAATTTCATCTGGAGTGTTGCAAAGCTTTTCAGATAATATGCTGCAGCCCTGTTACCCTCTCTAAGTCATTCTGCTTTACTGATTTGCTACAGGTTTTTCATTAGGAGAAGATAATTACGAAACGCAGATGTAGACGTGATTATTCAAAGATGTTCTAGGCTATATCCAAACATCATGGAAATCATTTAGGTCATGGAAAACTAATCCTAAAACAGCGCTAGTATCCAAGCAGCCTCCATTACCTTCACAAGAATGCACATTACTTGAGTAGGTAGACATTTGTCACAGAGGAATATGATAAACATGTTTTGGTGCTGCCAGTGAGATAATCACAATTAATCACATCTGGTAGAGTCAAAGGATGAAAGCTCAGGAAATAAATCTAAAAGTCCACTGTTTTACTTATATATCATAAACGTCGGATGACTATGATTCCCTGAAGCGTGCTAGACACTATTTCTTCATGTCTACATTTGCTATTGTTTCACAAGCCCTCCTGGGCATTGACTCTTCATCACAGGATTGAACAAGCCAATTGATGTAGTAGATAAGTGGGACTTTTGCTTTGATTTGGGGTGATATATTTTCAAATGCTTCTCCTTTCCCCATGCATTTTTGTTCTGATTTAGGTCAGTGCATTAGCAGATCTCTTGTGTGCAATGGAGATCAGGATTGTGAGGAAGATGGTGCAGACGAAGATCGATGTGAAGAGAAGACAACCACATGTGATACTGACAAAACACCTCCAAATTCAGAACTTACAGGAACAGGGTAATGTTCTGTGTCAGGCTCAGTAGTACTGCTGCCAGATGCATTTACATTTTTGTTGTTTACAACCTCTGACTGTACAGATAGACTTCCTCAGCCTAAGGTAAAATATCTGTGCAGAATTCTTCAGTACAACCACCTCCATCATACCAGTGGCTCAGGGCAGCCAGGATGTACAGGCCCTTTGATCTGAAGTGCAAATAAAGCTTTTTACTCTCATTCCTACTATTTAAAAACATCTTTTAAGAAGTGAAATGAAATGTCAACCAATAATGCATAATCACTGTCATATTAAAAATGAGCCAGCAACACTCATTCTTTCTGATTCTTTTTTTAATTTCTGTTTGTACATCCTATCTGCAACCTAGAAAAATAATTATCTTAAGTTTCTTTGCATAGTCGTATCAGTTGGTATGTGATATAATTCAAATATAATACAAAACCCCTTTGGAATGGATGCCTTGTATCACTGTTGCATTAATCACTGGAACAATAAAACTAAATAGAAGTTGGTTTTGAAAATATGAATGTCTTAATGTTAAGAGATAATGGTATGTGTTCATTTTTGTTTACAAATGAAGAGCAACATTTTTCTTTGCATATTGTAAAATGCTTCGCAGGCGTAGAAGTCTGACAGTTGATATTCCCTTTTCTTGCATAAATCTGTTCATGATCTTAATCTGCAGATACAGCGTTCAGTTCCACCTCCCATAAAATAACCTTGTAGTGATCATCCATGTTTTCTTTCTCAAAGCTTCAATGCCATTACTGGTGAGACTAGGGGAAGAGTCATTCACACAAAAAGCTTTGGAGCACAATGCAGAAAGGTCTTCAGTGGCGATGGCAGAGAATACTACAGGCTGAGCGAAAGTGTTCTTGCTTATACTTTCCAGGTATGTTTCCATTAAGCGCAGCTTTGTATTTAGCATCATGATTAGAAATGGGAGAAGGATGCAATGCTTGTTGGGTCTCCTGGCTTGTAAGTTTCCCTAAGCACAGCTGAGTAACACCTCTCTGTGGTCACTTATTATTTTGATCTGGTGCATATCTTGCTAAAATGAAAAGGAAAATGTTGCAGTTGCTCAGATGATGTCTAATTCTCTCATGGTTAGAGTAAAGCCGGTTCCTTGGCACAAGTAGTGGCCTGAATCACCCGAAGAAATCTTATCTGCACAAGGCTTTGGGGTGCTTTATGGAGATCTTCCAGAGATATGCTTTGTTTGAAGTCATTCAGAGATTTGGGGTTTCTCACATTTATCAAAAGCATGCCAAGTAATCCTTAATGTACTTTACCTCATAATGCAAATATTTAATACACAAATAAATATTAAAAATACATTATGCTTTTGTAATAGTGTTCAGTATTTTTTTATGAAATCTGAAATGGATTCAGCCTGATTTTTTTGTTGTCATTTTTAACATACTTCCTGAAGGTCGTTATGCAGATGAATTCTACTTTTCATCTTCTAGGTTAAAATTCAGAACGATTTCACTTATGAGTTTTTCAACAGCAGCTGGTCATACATGAAACACATAGAGAGGTATGAGACGTCAAACAGTGGACACAGTTATTCACAGAATAAAATTTTGCAACACAATCAAAAGGTATGTATAGGCTGCCACTGTGGCTTAGTATTTTGCATGAGCATTTTCATCATTATTTCCATGTGCTTTTATAGTGAGATGCAAATACTTATTTTATCTCGATAATTTTGGCACAAAGTCCATGACAAAAAAACCCAACAAAACCTCATAAAACCTTTACAAAGACATCATTAGTTTGATTAGCAATTAAGAAGGGTTGGCTGCTGGTTTTACTTTCTCCATTTTTCCTCTTTATTAGTAATTTATTTATGTACAAGCTGTTTTCCTCTCCATTTGAGGACACAAACATTAGCTTCTTATAATTGACTAGTATTTTCCATTTTCTTCTAATGATTTGCTGTATTTTTTTATTACCTCCTCTGTCAGTATTTTGGAGCAAAAAAAAAAAAATTACATAATTCTGTGATTAAAGCTAGTTTATTTCATGATACATTTTCCACTAGTAGAAGCCCATTAAGAGACAGATCTATTGTCTTAAACAGCCAGGAGGTCGCAGTGCTTATACCTTTGACTTATTTAAAAAGCAGTCGCAGATAAATAATTTGAAAGTAACTCTCAATTACAAAGTATAAGCTCTATTTTATAGCAAATAACATAAAGTAACAAATTTACACTTCTTATGATCCCCAAGCTGAGAAAGGACAAACTTGTTTTAGCACACTAACAGCTATGTATGTTGAGACAATGTATGTTGGCATAACAAAGCATAAAGGCAACTTTGAGAGGCTGAGGTGACCATTTTTTTATAGACATATAGCGTTTTAAAATTCAGCAGCATCCTAAAAATTGCTGGAGCCCATTGCAAAGACAGGGCAGGGTGCAAAGACAACTTCTCTAGTGCTTCTCATTTGCTTTCAGACAGGGCTTGTTAATCTGCTACTGCCAGATAATGGAAACCACCATTAGCTTTGAAGAGTGGGATTTTTTGTCTCTTATTTTTCCTTATGTTAGCTCTTGGCTACACAGAAGAAAATCATACAACAATTATAAATACACAGCAATTAAAAATGAAGGTCCAAAAGGTACTTCCTAACTTGAGGATTCATGGAGTTGCTTAGACATACATAACAGCTCTGTAAAGCTTTTGAGTAGCCAATATCACCAATACTGGGTAGCCGGGAGCAGCAGTGTTGGGTGCATATCATCTAGCTGGTGGGAACCATCTTGAGAGTGACATGGACCATGACTGATGTCTTTTTCTTCCCCCAGAGTAAGCAGTTGATGGTTGTTGAGAACAGTGTGGAAGTTGCTCAGTTCATTAACAACCGCCCAGAATTTCTCAATCTTGCGGAGCCCTTCTGGAAGGAACTGGCCAACCTCCCAGTTGTCTATGAGTATAGTGCCTACCGAAGACTTATCGAACATTTTGGGACTCATTTCTTAAGTTCTGGATCTCTAGGAGGACATTACAAAGTTATTTTTTATATGGATACTGAAAAAATCCAAAAGGAAGGTAGGATACAAGAGTTTCTCTTACAAGAAACAAAATTAATGAACAGCAATGAACATTACTTTGCATGTTCTACCAGATACTGTCTACAATTCATAGAATCATAGAATCATAGAATGGCAAGGGTTGGAAAGGACCCCAAGGATCATAAAGCTCCAACCCCCCCTGCCACAGCCAGGGCCACCAACCTCAGGCCTGGAGCTACACAAGGTTGCCCAGGGCCCCATCCAACCTGGCCTTGAACACTTCCAGGGGTGGGGCATCCACCACCTCTCTGGGCAGCCTGTTCCAGCATCTCACCACTCTTTCTGTAAAAAACTTCCCCCTAATATTCAATCTAAACCTTCCCTCCTTCAGCTTTAAACCATTCCCCCTTGTCCTGCCATTTTCTGCCCTTTTAAAAAGTTGATTCCCCTCCTGTTTGTATGCTCCCTTCAGGTACTGGAAGGCTGCCATGAAGTCCCCCCGCAGCCTTCTCTTCTCCAGGCTGAACAAGCCCAGCTCCCTCAGCCTCTCCTTGTAGGGCAGGTGCTCCAGCCCCCTAATCATCTTTGTGGTCCTCCTCTGAACCCTCTCCAACAGTTCTACATCTTTCTTGTATTGGGGGCCCCAGATCTGGACACAGTACTCCAGGTGGGGCCTCACGAGGGCAGAGTAGAGAGGGACAATCACCTCCCTGTCCCTGCTGGCCACCCCTCTTCTGATGGAGCCCAGGATACCATTGGCCTTGCGAGCTGCAAGAGCCACTGCTGGCTCATGTTAAGTTTCTCACATTCTCTTCATGGGACAAATAAAGAAGATTTTTATAAAAAGGGCTGAAACCACAATGTTTAGTTCTAGATCTGCATCTATGATCTGCTGTGCTCAGGATAGCAAAGATTTGATGGTTATTTCAGGACCTAATCAGGGTAAACTTGAATTCTGTTGCCAATCTAAATCTTGAATTATGATAAATCTTAAAAATTACCTAGAGATTAATGTTCAGTAAAACTATGCAAAGCAGCATAAATTACAGAGGAATTATAGTGACACATGTGATGATACTCAATGGGGAGATGCTGTAGGATTAGGAATTGCTGAGAAAAGAGGTGAAGGAAAGAATAAACTTTTTCCAGATGCACCTCCAATATCTCAGCCTCCATCGATAGGCTTTAGGAACAGTTGGACCTTCCCAAAGTATATACTAGTTAGTTATCTTCTACTTTAGGCATAATACTCATGGTTCTTTCCTTTCTAAAACACATCTCAAGTCAAGGGGGAAACTTGGAAGTAAATCCAACATGCTTTCTGTGTACAGTACTGTTTGTGGATCGATTTTTTTCAGGTCTGAGCATAACAGACATGTATGAGTGCACCACATCAGGCTGGAATGCATTCATTGTGAAAAAGAAGAAAGTAAAGTGCTCCAAGCTGGATGAAATATTACAAACTTCTTCAGGTAAACGTTCAACAGTGGCTCCTCCTAAATAACTGTAAAAATGAGGAGCAGATGTTGATAGCTTTGCTGAACTCTGTCTTACCTTGTTGAACCCAGACACCAAGTACCTTTTTCAAAAGCTTCTCCATCACCCATGAATCATTGCCAGTTCTTTCCTGGTAACTAGTACTCTTCTCGATGCCCTAAATCAGGGCTACCAAGACACCTGCAGAACCAGGTACTTCAAATATGTTATCCATGCAGGAACTCTTGATCCAGGCACAGGTTGTTGATCTGCGCTGAAGAGTCCTTTCACTACTTGCTAGTATAGGTTTTGCATGTATTGTTTCTGTTTCCACTTGTAAACACAGTAACGTTGGTATTTTCTGTATTCCCCATCCTGAATTTACAGGAAGCACTGGTAGTAAGATTAAAGGAGAACCCTATGTAGAAGGAGGAAGCCCAGGTGCTGTTGCTGGCCTTAGTTACCTTGAGCTGAATAATCCTGCTGGGAACAGTCAGAGATACTCCTTTTGGGCCAGATCAGTAACAGACTATCCCAGAGTAATTAAAAAAAAGGTAAGGTTGTTTTCCTGAAGCAGAAATGAGCAGATGGGATCACCTCAAGGGGAGAAATGATTAAGCTATAGCTGGTGATTAATCAGGCTGCACTCTGCAATCATTTTGTTTTCAGATCACTTTAAAAAAAAAGAAAATTCCATGGCACTAATGCTATTGGCTGCATTGCAAATCTAGGTCCTTTGACAGGTCAATACCTACAATCTTAGAACCTGCAAGTGACTTTAGTGAAGGGAGTCACCCTAGCATCAGAGAATGCCTGGATTTCAGATAGCCTCTCTCTGAAATGCATATTGGTGTGTCTGTGTGGCTTCCACTTGGCTTGCAACCTTTATGTATCCCTTCTATCCCTCTTCCTTCTTTTTGCATCTCTAAGTTTTTTGGGAATTCTGGAAAGCTACAGTTTTCTAAACTGGGCAGGACTGTACTCACTGCTCCCTTGACCAAGTCCTTTTTGGGAGCTACTCACACAATGAAGAATGGTACACACCGAAAATATTTATGTTGGGAAGAGTTCGATTGAATGAAAAAGTACAGAATATCATAAAATACACAAGGGAAATACAAAGTGCTTTCACTTACTAATACCTTCAATCACTACTTATTGCAATAACACAATGCTTTTTTTAAATGTCCAGCTTTTTAGTCTGAGAATAGACGGGTAAGAATTTAGGTTACTGCCTACCAGTGATCTGTGTCTTATAGCTCAAATATGTTTGAACACGATTAAACTACCAGTAGCTTTAAGAAATGCTGTTAAGTAGAGATGACTTTTCAGAAAAAGGCTAATATTAATACTAACATAAGAGTTTATTTATCTCTCTAGCAAATTAGAGCATCTATCAACTCCCATGTGCAGGAGCATACACCGCAGATTATTTTACATGACAAAACATGCTCATAAACTCTTATGTCTCAACTATAACTATTTAACACCAATGTTTCTCTCCTGTGTGTAGCTAACACCATTATATGAGCTCGTAAAAGAAGTGCCCTGCTCCTCAGTCAAAAAGCATTACCTAAAACAAGCCATTGAAGAATATTTGGCAGAAAACGATCCCTGCAAATGTCAGCCTTGCCAGAATGGTGGTGAGGCAGCCGTGGAAGGAACTCAGTGCATGTGTTACTGCCGGCCTTACACCTTTGGAGCAGCTTGTGAGCTGGGAACTCTCGTGCAAGATCAGCCAGGTTGGCACTCTTTAAAATTGTGGTTAGAAGTTACAAAGTGTGCTCTCCTTTTCCAGGCTCTTTTTGTCCCGCTGCACCTCCTGAAAGTGGCTGATGTGCAGTGGCAGGGTCAGATACCACTGCAGGCACACAGCGTGGGGAGGGACACACTGAGCCTGAGACTTTGCTTAGCAAATGTTTGTATTGCTCTTTCTAAATGCAGTGGATGATACTAAACACTTGAAATGTACCCTTCTATCAATAAGCATACATACTAAATGAGTATTAAGGATTTTTTTTTAAATGTTGCTCTTTCGAGTTATTCATACCTTATATCAGAATCTAAGACACTATTAAATCAGCTAGTTTACAAACTCCATGAAATTATACTTATGTAGAAGATGAGTTTGGATAAGATTAGATCATGGCACTTTGGAATTCTTGGTAAGCCTTTGGAAGGTCACAGTTTAGGTCATCACTAGATTTGAACATTTGCTATTTCCTTCTTTGTTTTTCTTAAAGGACAACAAACCTGAAAAGTGGTTTAATATGAAATATTCCCAAATGTTACATAGGTGTGGTTGATGGACACTGGAGCTGCTGGTCTTCCTGGAGTGCTTGTGCAGGGGGAAGGAAATCAAGGAGTAGAGCCTGCAACAACCCCTCGCCCCGTGGCGGAGGGAAGGCCTGCATAGGAGAGCAGCATGAAAGCAGACCCTGTGAAGATGAAGAGTTGGAGCATTTCCGGTAAGCAGAAAAGACACATCTGAAGCACAACGACAAGAAAATCAAAAAATTTATTTCAGAAAGGTGCATAAGCTATTGAATTCGGGGAGAAGATAATTTACTGAGATTTCATATTTAAGTTGAATCAGAATGAAGTTTAGAAAGCTGTGAATCATTGAATGACCTGAGTTAGAAGGGAGCCATAAGGATCATCAAATCCAACTCCTGGCTCCACAGAGGGACAGAAAAGTCAGAGCATGGCACTGAATGCACTGTCCAGATGCTTCTTGAACTCAGCCCATCTGGGTGCTGTGACCCCTTCCCTGGGGATCTTATGCCAGTGCCCAACCGCTCTCTCAGTAAAGAACCTCTTCCTAATATCCAACCTAAACCTCCCCTGTCGCAGCTTCATGCTTTTCCCTCAGGTTCTGTCACTGGTTACCAAAGAGAGAAGATCGGTGCCTGACCCTTCACTCTCCTTCATCAAGAAGCCATAGAGAGCGATGAGGTCTCCCCTCAGCCTCCTCTTTTTCAGGCTGAACAAACCAAGGGACTTCAGCCTCTCCTCATAATATTTCCCTTCCAGACCCTTCCCCATTCCCTCATTGCCCTCCTCTGGACACTCTCCAATATTTTTGTGTCACTCTTGTACTGTGGCACCTAAAACTGCACACACAGGACTCAAGGTGAGGCTGCACCTAGAGGATAACACTAGAAAATGGGGCAAAAGCCAGAAAACTTGACACTACTCTATTAAGCACTCTCTCAGCCTGGAAAGTTACTGATTTAAGTATAATTGCAGTGTAAATGGGACACGTAATAGTTTTGAAAATGTGTTTGACTCAGACGTTTAGAATTTTGAAAGGAAGGGAGGCTAAATTCAAACTAAATCATAACTTTTGTTTGCTTCATAGCTTGATTGAACCACACTGTTTTGATTTATCCATAACCCCTACAGAATTCTGTTCTCCTCCTCCTCTCTTGGAAAATGGATTTGTTCAAGTAAGTTATTTCTAGTCCTCTGTCATCTTTCCTATCCATACCTGCAGTGTCTCTTCTATAGTTAATACAAATATTCACAAGCAAATTTGTATTTATGTTGGTAAGCTTAGTATCAGAACTACTGTATAGCAGGTCTCTCAACATTTCTCCCTGGCTGCTGTTTACATTATATTAGCCAAGAATTCTTACTAAAAATAGAAGAAAAGCAAAAAAGCCCCCCACCTGAAAGCAGAACAAAATCTTTGCTTTTCTGGAGCATGGTACTTACAGAGAAAAAGTAATCTGCTTGTCCTTTACCCTATAAACATATTAAGAAAAAAAGATGCCACATGAATTACATATTAAAATGCAGGAAAGTAGAGAAAAAAACAGCACAGTAAGGTCATCCAGCAAGTCCATAGCAAAGTTAGAAACAGACTTCAGGAGTCCTCACTCTACACCCAGTAACTCACCATTGCACTTGTTCCCTGGTGAAACTATGATCTGGTAAGTTATTTCGCTGACTGTAAATTTGATCTAGTTAACAAAGGAGACTAATTCCTCCCTTGGAAGAATGAATTATGCCTTTTCCATGTTACAAGATTCTCAAGATTCTCTTTGCTCAACAAAGCAATTATTTCAAAATCCATTAATCTCCACACAACTGCAACTCAAGGCAAGATCCAAAATCTTGTGTATCTCTTTTGTTGGTCTTCTGGCTTTTTTTTTTTGGGGGGGGTAATCAATAGTTCTATACTGATATCTTTGATTCACAAACTAAAGGTAAAACCCTCCAGTTTGTGGAGTAGTCTCAATTTAAATTAAATTCTCTCCTTAGAAGAGAGTGGGTTACAAAATGAGAAAAGAGCTGTGTCTTCCAGGTCCAGCTCTTTTAAGTGACCATATCACATTGACCTTTAGCAAGCTGGTAACAAGCCATCCTAAGAATTAGCAAAGCCATATATGCTCCACTGATTCCCCTGGAAAACTAATCAGAATCTTATGTTCCACATCTAATACTTGGTAACAGCCATATTTAGTGTCAGTTTATACGCTGGCATAGAGTGCTGTTCCATCACTGACATACCACTGCCAGACCCCTCTTGCATGGTGCCTTAACCTTTAACCCTCCCTTTGCTAAGTTAATACAGCCCACATGTTCTACTTATTTGCAGGATCTCATCTCCCATTTTGATCCCATTTACTGACCATTGATAACTGGAATTGCCCCCAGTATTCCAGACACTCACATCGATTCATCGCAGAGTGACATTAACATTTCTCACTGTCCTTAGTTACTGCATCCCAGAATTAAAGAGTCCAACTCTGCTGATTGTTCTTAGATTGTATATGCAAAATTTCACTTGTTCTTTTTCTTTCAGAATGCTGAAAACTCATACCCTGTTGGGAAAAGCATTATTTATGCTTGCAGACATGGATATTCTCTTGTTGGTGATCCTGTTGCTAAGTGTGGCAGTAATTTACAGTGGCAAGTCGGAGACAGATATTGCAAGGGTACGTGTAACCGATTCTTGTTTTGAAATGAAACTCCATTCCTGAATTCCAGTGAAATATCTCTCAATGTCTGCTTTCCAACAGCAATAGTGGAAAAAACCACCCCTACACTTCCCCATTCCCTAGACATAATCAAGTCTAGATTGACTTTTATTTTGAATCTAGATATTGTAATACTGAAATAGAAATATGCCCATAAAGTCTGTTTTAAGGAAATCTGTATGTCTGGGAGACTAAATTCCAGCCCAACTGTTACTTCCTGTGGAAACAAACTTTGTTGCTAAATTCAGTCCTGTGGCTAAATCAAGAGCAATGGGGATGAGACTATGTCTAAAGTAAACTCAAAAAAGGTCCAGTGGGCAGCACTGGGCAATCACAAAGTTCTCAAATAACCTCCTTTTCATAAGAACACAACTCTTAAGTATCACTTTACGTCTTGGATGATCTCCCTACTTCATTTTTTCCTCTAACCCAGCTAGTAACCATAAGGGTTTCTTTATTTTTTCCCTGCACATTTTATTTGTGAGTCAACATTGATCGTGACCAGATAGACTCGAGAATTTTCAGACCTTTAGTGTAACACCATCCTTCTTCCTCTCAACCAAGTCTGACTGCCCAAAAAATGCTAGCCCACACTGTTTAAATGTCATCTCTTTCTGTATTAGTGAATGGTCTCCCAGGGTCCTCCCTTCTTCTCTTTGCTATGATGTTGCTCTCTAGTATGAACCACCAACAAAAGCATG
Source organism: Laterallus jamaicensis coturniculus (assembly GCA_022605575.1). Taxonomy (NCBI): domain Eukaryota; kingdom Metazoa; phylum Chordata; class Aves; order Gruiformes; family Rallidae; genus Laterallus; species Laterallus jamaicensis. Next base: position 7,440,753 of record JAKCOX010000024.1, on the reverse strand, counting down.
AGTCCTAAGAACAGAGAAGGTTCAAGCTAGGATTGGACCTAGAGGCAGTAGGAGAAGATATTGTCAGTCTGTCCTTCGTATTGCACAAGTTTGGTTGGTGTGATGACTTAATAGCCTGTGCTTACATGAATTACACATTTCTTCAGGGAAGTCAGATAATTTTACTATTCAATTTGTTAAGGGATTTCAGAGAAGATAAAATATGTGACTGCTTTCTGCAATCCACTGATTCATGGTGGCTATCTCAAATGCTTCAATCCTTAGAAACTGCTTGTCTCCTTCCGGCCCTGGAAGGGGGTGTGCAAGGAGAGCCATGGAAACCTGTGTATGAGATTGGTGAGAGAATAACTCTGTCTTGTCCACATGACATGCATTTAGAAGGGGCGCGCTCTATTTTGTGTGAGCCCAGTCTCAAGTGGTCTCCTGACATGAAGACTATCCAGTGCAAGAAACCAGGTAAGCCGCTGCAGTCTTCCAAATACAATGCAGAAGTTTGTTTCCTGAACAGACTATGGCTGATGTAGATAAGATACAGACAGCTATAGCTGATTTATTGATATAGTGATAAAGAAGCCATACTCATATCACCAGCAGGAAGCACAAGAAATGTGTGTTTTCTTTGGGTGGTTGAAACAATATGCCTTAAGGCATTTCTTGTGAGGTGTCCTTACAGCCTTTTGCTCCCCTCTCCTTAATTGCTATCCAGTATTGTCACTAACATGTATTTTAAGAGATTGTCTGGAATGTATGGTGCCACTTCTGCCGCCTAAGAGTACTTCCGTTTCCACCCATATTGTGTAACACCTCCTCCACATGAGCGGCACCTAGGTGGTATGGCTTTTCTGTCTGGAATCTGTTCAGTGCACAGCCTCTCATGGCAGTGAAGGAAAGGGCTGGAGACTCCTTTACTCATCTGATGGTCACACAACTGATATGGAATAAATCTCCAGGAACTAGAACCAGTGGGAAAACATTGCTTCTAGTTCAAGAAGAAGTTGACAGTCAGGCTTGGATTTCAAAAGGCAATGGTCCTGTGAGATTCCCAGTGTAAGTCCTCTGCCACTGCCATATCCACATGCACAGAAAGTGTGAAGATTTCAGGAGTAACATAGCCATACAAAGACAGCTCAATGCTGCTGCAGTACCAGTGCAGAAGTACAGTTGCCAGTTACTCCCTAGGCTGAGCCTCAGTGTCTGATTTTCATCTGGCTTTCTGCTATATCACAAATATTCAAGTTCCAGTGATAACTGAAAATGGTTCTGAATACGTCTACCATTATGAAGAGTTTGTGCTTGCCTCTACAGGAGCATTACATAAGTATAAAAGTAAAAAATAAAACCAAACCAAACCAAACCCCCCACAAAACAAAAACGGGACAATTAGATTAGAATAAAAAATAGAACAACAGTTAAAAAAATAAGGAATATGAGATAAGAAGGGTAAAATGTTATCACATATGTATGCACAGACACAGCAGTGCACACATGTTTGGGTGAGAGCATTTACTCAGCAGCAGTGTCAGCAACATGCAGCATACCCAGCAGCCCCAGGGATGGAGGCAACGCAGTGATTTTTGATGGAAATTTCCCTCTGCAGGAAGATAGGTCTGTGTCTACTGTCTGTATTGCAATGCACTGCAACTAGCTTTATTTTCCTTTTCTAGTGATTTCTAGTGTGCTTGGCAAGTATTAATCCATAAGGGAGGGCTGGGTTTTTTTTCCTAAAGTGACAATGTTCAGGGATATTAAAGCTTCATGTTAAAGTAGAAAACTATAAGCACCTAATTTAAAGCACAAATCAGAGAAAAGCTTTCTCAGAAAGTGCCTCTGTATGGATTTATCAATGTCTTGTCATTGTTTGCTACAAAAATCTCCAGAGGAATGTTTAGCAAAGATAAATTTCATTTTCAAGCTTGGAATTTATTTTCAAGCACTCAAAGAACAGTACAATCATGAAAATTCTCCAAGAATGACTATTGCTTTTATTTTTGAAGTTAGTGCAGATCAAGAATTAAGGATGAAACTTGTAGTTTTCATTGCCATCAGTACATAAAGATACTCAGGTTCATATTTCTACATAGGCTATTACAGCCTTAGCTTTTCTAGTGACAGTAGTGAAGCCAGTAACTCAGAAACCTAACAATAAAACTGCTGTCAGCTATGATTCAGCACCAGTACGTTTAGCAGAAACAAAGCTGCTGCAGAAATGAGATGAATGTTTAAGCTTGAACGCAGTACTTCTCTCCTTCCATCTGACTCATGACCCATGGATAAATTACTGATCAGTAACTTTGCAAAGTGTATCATTGTTTTAATAGTGTTGATTCCTTCCATGCAGTAGGAACTTGTAATGAACATGCAGCATGTGACTTTGTGTCATGATTGTAAAATTCAGTGCCTTTTAAGCCTAACTGATAGGATAATTTCAGAGTAGACCTTTAACAGTTCTTGTTTTTCTGACCCTTAATAGCACTGTCTGTGTTCTTCTACTTCAGTGCCCAGTGTGAAACCCAAAGTGACAGAGCCTAAATGTCAGCCATGGGAGAAAGTGCAGCAGTCGCAATGTGTGTGCAAAATGCCCTATGAGTGTGGGTAAGTTCAGTCTGAATTTGGCAATGACTTTCTCCAAGACCAATTAAATTTCTTAAGTCTTCAGCCTATGACAGATGAGAAACTTTTAGTCATATGAGAACAAGGCATTGTACTTTGTTTGCTTTACAGCTCAATCAATGTCCTGTTCATCACTTACCTGCCTTGTCAGAGCTGTCAGTGGGGTTTAGCAGTGATGGAATTTGGTTAGATGACAGGAGGTGAAGGGATAATTTCAGCTCCACTTGATCTGTGAAATAGATGGAAAAAGATAAAATGATATTTTGAAGATTTAGAAGACTGAGAAAAAGTTTGAACAGAGACCCTTGGGATATAAACCATCAAAGTAGTGAGCTAGTGAAATAAAGCAGATTTCTTTTCCCTGCTGAGAGACTGGAGAGTTATGAAAGGAACAATAATATAATCTCCCACTTGCACAGCAGTTTACACAGACCAGTCACATCACCTTTCCTGGCCTCTTGACTTTCAGAGCGCAGTTTATTGTTTCCTGATTGATCTAAGCTTATGTTCTGCATTAAGCAATGTAGGAGAAATGTAGCTCTCTTGAGTTCCTTGCTGAACGTGGAGATAAAAGAACCAAAACAAAGGAGTAACAAGAAGACACCTGAGACCACCTGGCATTGATGGCCAGATGTGCCAAAGAGCTCAGCGCTCCAACATCTGGTCTGGCTTTCAGACTGGATGAAACGTGATGTACCTGTCATCACAGTGGGTGTGAGCTCTGAACATGAAATCTGGCCAGGTTTGTATCATAGCAGGAGCCGAGCAGTTTGGAAATTCTAGGATAACAGACCATATTTTTCCTGTTCTTGTGTAGTGGAGGAAAAAATGTTGAAGTCATCCCAAGTGCTTACAAGGTACTCAAACTGCTAAGGGGAGAGGGTGTACTTTCCATCAGCCACACAGTTTAAGAGTGCCCTACATGGTGATACTGCTTTAAGCCAAAATAAGCAGACTTGAACATCTCGAAATTAAGATGGGTGAACTTAGTTCAGGTTTTGTAGATCCACTGGCTACTTCCATAGGCTCTGAGACCAGTGTCTTGCATGCAGTTGTGTGAGGTTTGTAACAAGTCTGCTAAGACTCTAATGCTATCCTTAAACACCTTAATGTTTTAAATGATCCGGTCCTACTCTTTATGTATTATGCCTCAACAACCATTAAAGTGAAGCAACCCCTCCTCTGATTCATGGGTGTGCTGAGGTTAGTTACATGGAAGATAAGGGAAGTCCACAAAGGTAGGGAAGGCCTTGGGCATAGTTAAATAACCTTGGAAGTTAAATGAATTACATTCGGTTATGCACTCAGGCTTCAGTTATAATTAATCTACTACTTGCCTGTTTCTATTTTTTATAATTGTGTTCAAATTGGCAGGAAGATAGATAACAGTCATTTGTGTTACCTGATGCCATCTTTTCACTCAGTCTTGAAATAACACATCTAATAATAGAAGGATAAATCATCAGCTGTCAAAGCAGACTAATCTGCCAGTCTGCTAAGGCCGTAGGAGTAAGGCATGTAAGCAGATCCTTCCTTAGAGATCAGAAGTAACTTGGCCTGCTTTGCTGTGGCAGTGACTTTCAACAGCAGCCTTTGCTGGGAAGAGACCTGGGGACAAGTGTTCATGTGGGAATTCAGGAACACTATGGTTTCAGACCCATCCTATATCCTTTCAATTACCAACAGAGATTTCAGGGACAGCATGAAAACCCCGTAATAGAATGGTGAGGAGCAATCTGTCCTTCATGACGTGGTGCCTTAGGCTACAACCGTCCTCATCAGTTAGAAGCGGGGAACAATCCTGGACACCAGAGCTGCTGAACTGCAAAGGCAGCTCCTGGCAGAGCTCTGACGGGGCTCAGCTCCCACACAATTCCCAGGCAAAGCACAGAAGTTACTAGGGTCAGGGGCAATTCCTAGCAGGTAGTCTGATGTGGTCCTCATCTTTTGGGGGAGAGTTTAACAGGATGGACACTAGCTATTCTGTGTGAGTTGTCTCTGAGATTGAGAGCACAGTTAGTGTATTAATACAGATGTAACCTCAGCCTCCAGCTAAAGGCTATCTCCACAGTGAAACATGTGATTTGGTAATTTTTTGTACTATTCCCTCTTTTCCACCATATTTATTTGTGCAGCATCTGTGCTTCTCCTAAAAGTTCTTGACCTGTGTTATATTAAAACTCAGGATCTTTGATACAAGTTAAAGAATATAAAATAATGCTCATTGTGCTGAATTTTTCATTTTTTAATTTCACCTAAAGCTGTCTGCCTTTTATTGTGGGTGAAAGGGAGAAAAGGAATCTGCTGACACATTTGTCACAATACGTCCCTTAGTAAAATTTGTTCTTACCCAAGCCAAGTCTGCTTTTTCAGGTAAAAGGTACTGAATTCTTCACACTCAGTTTACACAAGGATTTTTCATTGCCTCTAATAATTTTTGTTGCACTGCTGTCATGCTGTTAGCCCTGTAATATCAATTTTCAGCAGTGAGTGCAAATTACTAATTTCTCTTATGACCAGAGATTCTTGATTCTTTTTCTTATCCATCTGAACATGTTGATTTCTACTGGCTTTCTCCCAGATGAGCCACCCATAACAAACATGTGAAGCCCCCTCAAGACAGTATACAGGAGCTAGAGATTGGCAACATGGACCATGAACTCCCTGCATCCAGCCTTTGGATAAATCAGCCTCCCGTTCCTCTTTTGGGTGATGCTAAGGTGGTGTAAAGCAGACAGAGTAGTGCACTTGTGTCTAGCCTTAATCTTTTCAGGTAAATTAAGATGCCTTCTATACATGTTTTTGGCCTTAAGAGTCAGATGTTAAGATTTATCACTCAGGAAAAGAAAGAACGTCCTTGAACAATTTCAAACAAAAGAAGCAACTTCAATATAGATTATTTAAAGATTTTTTTTATACCTCTGCCTGTAAAGATAATTTTCACATTATAAACCAGTGCACCACTAACTCATTGGCTGCGCAGCCAGACAAGGAAGCACTTGGCACAGGCTTCTTTTACCAGCTGCTTGGAGCTGCAGTATCCATTGGGCTGTCCTCTTGTTGTGACTCAGAATAAGAGAGTTAACTTCCTTCTTTATGTTACCAAAAAAGCATTAAGGAAAATTCAGGCAACCAGCTTTAGCAGATATTTAGTGGCTGGTATACTGACTAAGCACTACAGTTAAGGGACCCACTACAGCTGAGGATGCTAACTTAAGTAGGAGATGTGATACAGGCAATAATCTTTGAAGACATATTTATTTGCAGATAAATGCAGCAAAGTTTTCAGAGTCAGCTGATAAACTCTGTGCCAAATTTTAAATATCTTAGAGGTACACTGTTACAGGTAGTTTTCACTTTCTGTAAAGCCAGCTCTTTTAAGAGGGTTCAAGACCATCTGTCAAAAAGAACCATTCCTGAAGCTTTAAGGAGGCACTTTAACTCAGTGTCTTACTTATAGTTCTATCAAGAAACACTTCCTAATTCCTGGGGGGAGGGGGGGGGGGAAGAGGGGGAAGAAAGAAGAAAAATTACCTTAACACCTGGCCAGCAAGTGAGCAAGGCGTGAATCAGGACTTTATTACCATGCCTTCCCTGTTCCAAATTCCTCTTCCCTACACTGACAAGCCACTTTCACAGGGACTGTCCTCCCCAACTCAGACAGCCCCATGAAGCTCTTTCGGGCCATTTGGCCATACCTCATTGACCTCTGTACACCACCGAACACCTCTTTAGCTGAGGTGTGCATTCAGAACTGCTATGTTAGACACTAAATGTTTCTGTGTGAGTGTTTGTGAACTCAAAAGGAGGAGCTGTGCTGAAAACAAGCCTTTGGAGACCTATTTCAAAGCTCTCCATCCTTCAGGAGTGGGTCTCTGCTTTCTTGTGCCTGGCACAGCACCTTCCCTGTAGCTGTAAAGTGTGGCCAGGAGAGCACAGTCATGCCCTGCTCTGCAGAGGCAGCTGTTTTGTTCACTACACATAGATGTTACTGAAGAAATGGAGAAGTTTGGTGTTTGGGATTAAAATCCAGAAATAACAGAAGAGCTTTTCCTCTCCTCCTACACTTACAGCATGAAACACAAGCGATAACAATTTCCTGGAACTGTCCCCAAAGCAAAGACTATTTAAGGTTGTCCAAGAATCGCTATTACCACTTTTACAAGCTCATTTTTTTGTGGGTGTTAGAACACTATCCAATTTTCAAGAAGTAAACAAGCAAAATCCCTGGATAAATAAAGCAGGTTTTTCATAAAGTTTCTGTAGAGATATATGCATATTTTCAGAAATATCTTTGGTCTCTGATGTTGGATCATAACATCTTATTTGGTGAAATATGAAGCTTTTAAGCACAGCAGAGAAAAAGTCTTTTGGCATATTCTCATCTCTTGTAACTAAGGAACACTTGTAACATATTTTAGTATATGTAGATAAGATGTTTTCTGTGTATGCACTTCAGTGCATGTATGTGTAATATATTACAGAATAATTGAAGTCTGAATCCTTTTTAACTGAAGTTTCAGGCTCGCTGCTACTGAGGTCAATAGCAAATAACCAGTAACATTGCTGTCCTTCAGAAGGAACACATCCTGGCTCTGCTGAGGTGTAGCATACAAACAGGAGGGAGCATACAAACAGGAGGGGAATCAACTTTTTAAAAGGATAGACAATGACAGGACAAGGGGGAATGGATTAAAGCTAAAGGAAGGAAGGTTTAGATTAGATAATAGGGGCACATTTTTTACAGAAAGAGTGGTGAGGTGCTGGAACAGGCTGCCCAGAGAAGTAGTGGATGCCCCACCCCTGGAAGTGTTCAAGGCCAGGTTGGATGGGGCCCTGGGCAACCTTGTGTAGCTCCAGGCCTGAGGTTGGTGGCCCTGCCTGAGGCAGGTGGTTGGAGCTCTATGATCCTTGGGGTCCCTTCCAACCCTTGCCATTCTATGATTCTATGATTCTATGATTCTATGATTCTATGATTCTATGATTCTATGATTCTATGATTCTATGATTCTATGATTCTATGATTCTATGATTCTATGATTCTATGATTCTATGATTCTATGATTCTATGATTCTATGATTCTATGATCAAGGAAGGAGCCTGAATTACTCACCACTATGTCTTGAGTTCCCTTTCTGCACTCTTAGGAGGTATATCAATGAATGGAGTAAATGAAGCTGGACCCTGAATGTTTTATATTGCCTCAGGTATTTTTAAGAGGTACCAAGATAAAGCACATTTAAATAGCGAGATCCCTGCTTTTGTTTTCAGTCCTTCCCTCGACACCTGTGCTACAGATCAAAGAACCAAGAGGAACACACTTTTAACTGTTTGCAAGATGCATGCCTTGGAATGCATGGGCAGAAAATATTCTCTTACTCATGCAGAAAACTGCAAAATGCCCCAGGCACATGAAATATCATGTGGATCATGCCGTTCATGGGAAAAATGTGATGGTAAGAGATTCTTCACAATTTAAGCAAAATTGTTTATGTGACCAAAATGGAATCTTTATCCCCAGATGTAGATCTGTCCTACTATGGTATCTTCAGTCTCTCCCAGAAGCACAGTGTATTGCTAAGTTCATTCAAACCCTCAGTCCAGTGTTTGGTGTCCAAAAATGGCAGCAAGCTCCAGCCATGGTAAAAAATTTCCCACAAGCTATAGTAACAAAATGGGCTATCTACAGAGAAAGCTTATTCCTAGTCCCTTCTAAGTGGGTTGCCTGTTGGTCCTCTGTAAGTTTTAGGTAGTGCTCTTGCCCTGCCATCATTTCTGTGTGTCCATCTGTTTTAAATTCCTTAAGACAATAAATGTTGTCGTCCCTCTTGTCCACAGGAACAGCTCATCCTTTCTTGAAATTTGCAGAGCAGTCTCCCCACCAGTATCCTGTGGCAAGGAACTGAATATCTTATTCTATAGTATCTATGAAAGCGATTTACTTTTTCTTGTACTTCACCGCCTATGCCAAATTTCTCATATCATGATCGCAGGTGAATGTGTCTTCCCTTAGAGGAAATAGCCCCAGTCTGTTGGAACCTTTTTTCAGTGAAAGTTTTCAGATTTCCTGATCTAATTTCAATGAGTGTCCTATACTACCTTGCATTTAATGGAGGGTTGCCAGAAATGGGAAGATAAAGAAATAAATTGGGTTTTTAGAAGTGCAACAGAGGCACAACCATTGTCATATTCTGAAAATATAAAAGATGACTTGATAAGATGACTTTGACAGCCAAAAATAATAACCAAGGATAATCAAAACTGGCTGGAGCTTCAGCATAGACAAACACAGCCAAAAAATAAAATAAACATACAAAACCAAAACAAAGACACAGTTATGAAAAATAAATCTCAGATGGGAGCAGCTTCTTATCTGATTATTTAGCTGTTGTCAGCGTTACAACTACATACATTTATTCCTAGGAGTAGATTCTTTGAGCTTAGTGAAACTGCCTGTATGTAAATAAAAATACTATCTGAAAGTGTCTGCATAATCAGCTTGTTACGGTCCAAGTAAATCTCATATCTTATCTAGACTGTGGAGCAGTAGATACACAAACTGCTTCAAGCAGCAACATGAGAATAGTCTTTGAGAGAGATATCTCAGGCACCTTAAGCAAGCTTTTCCCACAAGCACAACCAGAGGGAGCCTCAGCAGTGCACCACTCCACTTCTAGTTTTTCCACTGAATATCAGATAATACTATGTCTGGTTAGAAAAGAATCGTAGAATGGTTTGGGTTGGAAGGGACCATTAAAGGTCATCTAGTACAACATCCTGCAATGAACAGGAACATCTTCAACTAGATCAAGCTGCCCAAAGCCCCAAACAACCTGACCTTGAATATTACCAGCAATGAGAGATCTACCCCCTCTCTGGGTGATTTGTGCCAGTATTTCACCCCCCTCATCATAAGAAATGTCTTCCTTATCTCTAATCTGAATTTACTCTCTTTTAGCTTAAAAATATTACCCCTTGATCTGTAGCTACAGGCTCTACTCAAAACTCTGTCCCCACCTTTCTTACAAGCCCACTTTATGTACTGGAAGACTCCAATAAGGTCTTCCTGGAGCCTTCTCTTTTCCAGGCTGATAAAATCCAACTGTCCCAGCCTGTCCTCACAGGAGTGGTGCTCCAGTCCTCTGATCATTTTTGTGGCCCTCCTCTGAAGCTGTTCCAACAGGTCCACGTCCTTTCTCTTTTCTGGAGCTATTCTGACAGGCCCATGTCTTTCCTGTACTGAGCACTCCCAAGAAAGTTGCTGTCAATCCTACAGTTTTGCTGGAAAAGGTGTTAGTTTGGCTTTCACTGAGTCAGATGCCATCCTGAGTGTTTTTTCTCTGTGCTTTTGCTTAGCGCAATCCAACAGCTGTGTTTGTGATGAAGATGGGTCATGCGAGGAAGGAGGCATACAGATCTGTGCTGAAGTGAGCGCCTCTGGTGTCCGTCGGACCATGACTGAATGCGAGGCCGGACAGCTGAAATGCCAGGGGGAGACTGTCACCCTTGTCAGCATAAGGCCCTGTGATGCACAGAGCAAATAAGATATGTTACGGTTCATTTTGCTTATTGCCATGGGATATGTCAGAATGTGTCAGCTCTCGCCTAGGACATTCTTTGAACGTTGCTCTACCAATGGCAAGCTCTGCTGTGAAGTCCACCATGGCTGATGGGATGGTGTGCATTGTCTCTGGTTGGCTGTGAATCAGGGCCCTCGGCTCTTCATTAGAGCTGCAGTGGTCGCTACCACTCATGACGGGACTCTTGCCTAAGCCCCAGCACTGGCAAGTTTACCTCACATTTCCATCAGAATTTTAAAATATTGCTGAAGTGGAATTGCAAAAGTAGCACTTATAGTGATGGATTCCAGTGCCTGACATTGTAAATACATTTTACTTAAAGCCACACAAAGATATGCATGCCCAGAGTAGATTTAAAATTAAAATAATGGTCTTTACAGAGTAATAGGTATTATTCTTCTCTTCTAACAAAGGAGCTTCTTCCTACTGTGTCTTACTCAGCTGTGCAAGCAGAATACCTACTGCACAGCACTGAACTTGTTGTTGAGCCTGAAGCGCTTAAATATCAAAACAACATGCATTAATAGCAAAGCTGGCTTAAAGTAATGAGAAGATGTCCATGCTTGCAGCTTCTTGTACTCAGAACCACTTCATGACAGATTACCATTTTACATTGTCATAACTATCATCATGAGTTGTATTTGGAAGCGAAGGCAACACACTTGGCTTTATGTTTGAGCCAAGACCACTTTGCTTACAGAACTCTGCAGAGAGGCCTTCCACCACAGCAAAACTTTCCCAAAGGCAGCTTTAGGGACAGTGTATCTTCACAGAAATTTGGGACATTCAGCATGCAGTTCCTCTGGAGATACCTTTGGACAATCTCTTAAGACTGTTCCTGAATGAAGGAGGTCTCTTGCACTCTTTCCTTACACAGCTATGCATGCTGTTTAGTGTAATAGGACAGCAACCTCTTCCCTCAAATGTGGTGTACCTCGCGAGTCCACACAGGGGCCCATGCTGGCAGTCTGATCCCTTCTGAATGTTTTCTGATGCAGACATGGACAAAGGGCTGGATAGCAAGGGTGTGATCAAGCAAGTGCAGTACTATCTGCAGGAAGCTTGTATGCTTTTCAGACAACAGATTGTATTTCTTAGGATCAATAAATATCTACCAGATAAAACATCTCTCTCAGTTGTCATGTTTGTACCTTTAGCTTCTTCACACAAACCCTACCCTCAGCTGGAAAAGCTTTGCTTTCTGTGGTCCTGGCAATGAGGATTAAGGCAGAAGGCGAGTGGCACGCTTTCCCTTGGAGACTCCCACTCCTGGGGGCAGCTGTGCTGGTGGGGGCATGAGGCAGAAGGTTGCCACTGCACTGACTGAAAGGACCTGCTGATCTTTATGCTGTCTGGAGCGTAATGTTATTTTTTGTGGGATTTTGTGCAAATCATAAACTTTTGTGAATAGTTTATAGATGAAAACAAGTAGAATAAAACCCTAGTTAATTTAATCAGTGATTTGCTTGTATTGTTTCTCTTTCTTCAGAGAGCAGCCAGATGTTTGCCCCTTGGTTACTCCCAACTTTCTTATCCTCTCTCTTGGGGCAACTGGCACAGCATGTAATTGGACCATGAGCCCACTGGGTAGCAATAGCTTCCATAGCTGCTGGAGGCAAGAGAAAATCACCTGGAAATTTCCTGATAGATGGCACAGAAATAATAGTGAGTTAGTGATTCATGTCTTCAAGCATAGGGAAATGTAAAAGAACAGCACAGGGCCTCAAGAAATGTTGAAAACTCCTACTTAAGAAACAGTTCAAACAAGCATTAAGGTTTCCTGATAATCATCTCAATATATCAGCAAGAACAGATCTCCATGTCCATAAAATAAATTAGTCTGAGATAAGGCAGACAAAATATTAATGAAGGCTGAATTTCAAATGCTTCATCCAGTCCCTGACATCTCACTGTTTATCTGATCTAAATCTTTGCAGAGATCCTTTTCCTCTCATTTTTCTTTCTAATTACCCACTCCATCTTTTCTACCCCTGAGCCCAGCTGTCTCCTTTTCTACAGACACCTCAAAGACCCGTTCCCCCCAGACACCTCCCTGTGGGTGCCCATCAAAGGTCTGCTCCCCTACATACTGTGACAGCGCAGTCTTTTCGCCTTTCCATGGCTGATTTCTGCCATATACTATTTTCCGTATTGTGTCTACACAGGTTAGAAAGCACTTCTGCTCCATCATCCCTCCTGAAAATCTGAGGTCATCTTACAGCACTTTAAAAGAGGCATGATGCTTTTTTTTTTAAACACCCAACTGACCGCCTAATGCTGCTTCAGGGGGCAGAAGAAAGTGGGTAGGTAGGAATATTCTTCAAAGCGGTAGACTGGAAAACAAGGTTCATGTAGGACCAGTGGCTGGGATGACAATCTGTCCAACTGTTCATCCATCCCTCTGGTGTGCACAGCTCTGGCCCCTTCAGTAAAGAAACATCTACAGTCACTGTCTTCACCATACAGCTGTTAAACACGGAACTGCAGGACTTGGAGAGAAAGAAGTCAAATGAATTAGCTTCAGATGTGAAGAACAAACAGGGGACCATGGTTCCATGGAGTCAATCAGCTCATCAGAGGCTGGTAAGCCCCTTTGTTTTACTTGAACTAAATCACCACTGAGTGAGCATTTGGCCAATCACCACTTGTCAGGATACTTGGGAGTAATTTAATATAAAATGACCTGAACTTTGGACAGCTGAACTGTGTGAACTGCAAATGACATTCAAGTAAAAAAAAAATTAAAAAAAATTACCATGTAAGAGGCTGTAAAGAGATAGAAACCAACTGGGAAACTGAGAGATGCTGTGGCAGATTAAATTTAACTCACATCAAGGTAAGCTAAACTTGTTATCTATACTGATGAGCCAGAGATGGGATCATCTGAGGCCAGTTACTTGGAAGATGTAATCACAAACTGCTCAGTAAAAATTCTTGCCTGATGGAGAAGCAGCTACAAGGACAGAGTGGAGGGACTTCTATCATAAAAAAGTAATACTGAAAAAATTTATCCTGGTTAAAACTATTTGGTAAACAGCACAAGTACACAGTGAGAAATTCAGCCTTGGTTGCTTCCTTGGAAAAAAAAGTGGTCCCCTCAGTAGCAGCAGTGTCAAGATCTAGTTTTTTAGGATTTTTGGTTTTTTTAGTAGATGCTGTGATAAATAAGAACAAGTCAGCACATCTGGGGAAGACACACAGCAGAGATCTTTCTCTACCCAGCTGCCTATTTTCATGAAATATACCAAAGAATCAATACCTTTGGGATGTCTAACCTTCAGTTACATGTTCATAAAAGGTAGACAACAGATTCAAATACTGTTGAAGTGACAACACAAGTAGATAGACTCCTGCTCAAATGATCTTGTGACAGACTCCCCTTTGGAAAAAAAGGGCAAGCTGGAAAAGGAAGGAGATGCCCCAGAAGCAGAGGTGGGAATGATAGAGCAGGACTGGCACAGAGCAGTACTGGCTCCGTGCTAAGCATAAGACATGGAATATTTCCAAGCAGAACGGACAAGTAGCTAGCAGAAACTTGGGAAAGAATAAAGCCCTTCTGATACACCTTTTCCTAGTCTGGAAGCAGCAAATTGACACCTACAGAGGGAAGGATATTTTGTTGTGGGAGAAACTTCCCAACTTTCCTCCCAGATGGGAGTTTGCCGGCATGGAAAAGATTTGGGACTGTTGTGCATCTGGAGACTAATTGAAGAACAGCAAGTAATGTCCACCAACTTGCTATTGTTAAACTGATAATAGTAGCACTGATCATGTAACCTGTAGTTTGAAAATCTCTTTTTCACTGGAGATTGTGTATCCTTGATGTCCTTCTCATGGGCACTTAAGCTCATCCTCTGGCACCCACAGCTATCCTCCACCTTGCAGCGTGAGAGTTGCATGAAGTGGGAGGCTGTGGTTCCTAAAGCATTCCCTGTCCTGCAGCCAGGGCTGACAGCTGATCTTCAATTGAGTTCCCTGCCTAAAGCAAAACATCACCAAGACAAAAAATGTTTGGAAGAAAAACATAACTCAAAAACATTAAACCCCCCTGTGCAAATAACATTTACAAGGTATATTATTCCCTGCTTCTGAGAAGTCCTTCTGTTTTCCTATTCTGTTTATGTCTTCTTCAGACAGCTTGGTTCAAGCACACTTACTCTACCCCTATTCTCATAGGATGTAACCTGCTGCTGTCTCTTTCCCACCATTTCATAACCTGGTGAAACAAGCTTGTAATTTCTATGGGGACAGATCTTCATACCTGGTGATTCCCCATTGCATTCCAAGCTGGGTGCTGCTGCCTTGCTTCTTTATTTGTTCTCTCCCCAGCCCAAACAGAAGCTGGATCAATAACTTCCTTCCTTGATCTTGTCACCATCTAAAGCCATTGCATCACCATATTCATCATGCATTATTACAGGCCAGCTCCCTTTCCACCTCACTGTGACTCTGCTGCATTGGTCCCTGTGACAAGCCACCACTGGTACACTGGAGACATGACTACTACATGTGTCAGAGGGTGTGAAAATATCAACTGCTATTGATTTCTTTCTCTCTGTACTGCAAAACACAAGAAAAGCTGCCTCTGATGAGTGAAAGGATGGTGTTGGCACCCTCCATCTTCTTGCCAAACTCAGGAGACATGTTAATTGCTTGGAGCTCAGCTTCCAGGTCCTGGTGCTCCTCAAGCAGCTGTTTTCACTTCATGTGGTCACAGGCCAGTGGGCAGAGTCCTGCCTCACAGCAGGCAAGAGGAAACTATCAACTGACTTTAGCACTTCCATAAATTGATTTTTATTATATTTAAGTCTCTAAGAACTTTGTTAAATGTGAATATACAAAATTAAATTCAGCAAGTGGAAAGCAGAGAAAAATAGCTGGAAATTGTGCTTTTGGGCAGAGCAGTAGTTGAACCAGACTAGATCACTAGCTTCTGGTAAAGCTGAAGTCATGGGTTTAGGTTTTATTATCAACAGCAATTAAACCAAGATTTTTACAGTAATTTTATTATTCACTTCCTGCATAATTACACAATATGTGACAACAACCAAACTTGCCTTTACCACAGGCCGTATTGATCCAAAGGCAACCAACAAACACAAGCTATAATCTTGTATTTTGAGAACTGTTACTCAGGTGGTCAAATCCTTTAATGAGAAGATCTATACAAGTACTGTCACATAAATAAAGCGGGTTATAGGATTCTACTTGTGCATTCAGTCCAGGCACATGTAGCAGCAAAGGCCTCTACAAATACTTTCCAAATAGAAAAGAAAGAAAAAAAAAAGAAACGACACACAGACAAATCAGCACCCCAAATAAAACCCAACATCAAACCTGATATTTCTTGAGGGAGAATGAATTTATTTGAATCATGTCCCAATCCATGCACATGCTTTTATCTACCTGAAAGCAGGATTGCCATCTTTGTTCCAGTGTATGCCACTGCTCCCAGCACACAAATACTGGATATTGTCTTTCTCCATGAAGCTCCCAGCAAGATGCAAACAGACTGCTTCTAATCATTGGAAAAATGGCTGAAGCAAGAGGAAGAAGTATTGTGACTCTCAGTGGGAAAATTTGGGGCATTATCTACAGAATAGTTGGAGTTTTATTCTTTTTTTCTCTCTCTACATTATTTCCTCTACCAGATTTTATGGAAGCTCATCAATAAATTGACTTTCCTAGAAGACTAAATCCCTGTAAATCCCAAAGATGGCCTTAGGCTATGCATATCTACTCTCCCAGCTCTTTAAACTGTCTAGACACAAGATAGCCTTATCTGAGGACCAGGTAGCCAGGGTAATACAGTGGCTGAGCTAATAAGCCCTGGGGATATCAGGGTGGATTAATTTGAGCACAGGGCAGTGCTTTGAGACTTCAGCTAGCTTTTAGGATAAGAAGAGGTGGCACAAATACAAAGCCAGTAACAGCAGTGCCAGCCACAACTGCATCTGGCAAAGACTGACTGCTCTTGATGTTTTGCTGCTTCACTCAAGATATTTCTCAGTATTTACAAGTCTTGTAGAATTCAGAAAAGGATGACATATATCATAGGGATAAAAAGTAAGCCAAAGTGATGACACTGAGTTTGATCCTACAGGGGCAAGAATGACTGAAGTCTTTGGTGAAGTCTCTCTGTTATGCAAGTAGCTGCAGCCTAAACAGATACTGCAACATCCATGGTTATATCGGTGAGGGGAGCACGTGGTCCTGTTGTCCAATGCTAAGGTATTTTCAGTCCCTCCAGTTTTTGTGCACGTTCACAGAAGTATACCTGCACCCATCTGGCCAGGAAGGAATACAGTCACTACCCAGCTTTTTCTTGGCAAGGCTCTGCAAATCGTGCCAGCCAAGAAAAATGACACATTTACAGGAAAACCCACTGCTGTTCTCACCCTGTTACACAGCAAATAAAAGCGTTGCACAACAAATGTTGACACAGTGACTCTCAGAGGTATTTCACAGACAAAACAACCATGTATTCACAGATGCTAACAAAGTAACCTGGGATTTCACATGTACTTAATAAGAAGTTATTCCCTAGTGAACTAAGCCAAGGATAGGGGATGATTATCATAAATCATTTGATACCACCAGATATTTTACTATGCAGGTTTAACTTAAATTTTTAAAGGAACAGACACAGTACTGCTCGAGGCTTTGGCCAATAATGCAAAAAATATCTTAGGTTCTTAAAATTTCTCAGCCCTGTTCAGAAATCTCAGATGACTGGAAACACTATGGACAAGTTTCATTTATACTTCAAACACAGGAACTTTTCTCTGGCTCTGAACAGTGACCCTTTGGACTGTTGTCTGTCCCTAGTGCATGCTGGAGAGTTTCAAAACAGATAGAAGCATGCGAATAAAGTAAGTCAAGCCTAAGAATTCCTGAGAAAGAGCAAATAACCAGTGCTTAGAACAGTAAATAAAACTGGACAGGTCTCATTTTACAGTCCCAGAGGCAAAGGGGTATAGGTCAGTTTGCAGCCATCCAGCAAAGCCTCTGCCACAAAAACTGTTATCTTGCTGGGAACAGTCCTTGGCCCGTGTGAGTGGTTGCAATGGGCTCAAATGCTCTTTAGGGGAGGACTAGCTAGCACAGACCAAAGCCATATTAAATTATTCAACTGAGAGGATAATAATATGCCCTTTCCTGGAGCCCATGACCTGGTTGCTTTTTGTTTAAGCAGCACAGATACCATAAGGCTGCTCAACCAAGGACAGAAATGGCTGCAGTGTTATGGTGACCCCACTCTGCTGCTTCTGGGCACACAGGACTAAAACCACTCCACAAACTATCCTGAGATTACATGACAAATGAAATTTTAAGCACAATTGCTTTGTAAAGTAACCATTCTGAAATGCTTCCAGAAAATCAGCCTATTGCTAAGGTCCAACTCTAAAGTGCTATTTATTTGCTAGATCACTTACATTTCTTGGATGATTGCTGTTAATAACAGTAGCTCCCAAAATGGTTTCATAAGAGAAGTACTCATTGCTATCTTTCAAACCTCTGCAAATGACATCAGCAAGTCATTGCATGGAGTACAAAGGTTTGTAACCAGCAGTCACAGAACTTTTGTGAATCCAAAAACTGACCATTTAGCTTTGACAATGTGATGCCAAAATCAAGGCATTTGAAAGTTAAACCTAATGCAGTTCCTAGGGTTAGGAAGTGTCATTCTTGCAGGGCTGTTTCCTTACAATCCTCACTGAGGATTTCATCTTTTCAATAGCCCAATTCATGTTAACATCATGCTTACAGGGATCAGGACACAGAAAGAGGGGTTACTGGTCATCTAGGTATTTGGTCATTTTCAACCAAATGCTGGCAACTTTGACAAGGACACAGATGTCTCCAGAGCTGTCACTATCAAAAGAGGAAAACTTAATATGAAGTGGAAAAAATCCTTAGTCCCTCAGCTTGATGAAAGGTAGTTGTCTCCTGCCTCCTTAAATCTAAAGCATGCTTGTTGAACATAACAGCCTGACCTGACAGGTGTGTGTTGTGTTTCTTTGTCCCTGTGCCTATCATGGTTCCTGGATTCTTTTATTTTGCATGGATATTTTTCCTGGTGCATGGCCCTGGTGAACCAAGGCCACCGTTTTACTGTAGTGCAATTTAGCACTACTCAAGGTGTGAAATCATGTCACCCTGGCTACAAGTATGGGTTACTTTCAATGGGTTATTTTAGAAAAGCAGTTTTGGGGCTTCTGGTTATTTTTAAATGATCTCATGGAATGGAAACACCAAACCTCCACACATATTCTTACCCACAGTCTTCAGCTGTAGTCATATAGGTGCACTGGGATTCAAACTGCCTCGTCCAAAACTACAACTAACCCTTGAGCTCCACTGAAAGGCATCAGGAGGTGGCAGGCAGCAAACATCACAGCTCCTGGGGGGGAGCACTGACGGGCTTCAATGCAGTCAGGTGCTTCTTCTGTCATGAGCCCTGCCAGAGTGGCTGGTAGCATGGTCAGTGACTCATTTCTGGAGAGAGACTGCAGCAAGGACGCCTATATGCCACTGGCTTACAATAACCTGCATCACCCTGACATGTGCATTATAAAGAAAAATTGTGGAAATTAGGAAAAAAAAAGTCAAGTGATTTCAACCAGTTTAAGGTTTGTTCTGCTGTAAGTTTCAATTGCCTTTAGCCAAGCTGATTTCCAGGAACAGATCTTGCAATTTCTGCTCTGCTGTTAATTGCGTCTATCTCTCTGTGGACTGGTAATCTGAAGCTATGGATTGGCTGCTTTGCAAGGCCATGCCAGAAAGCCTTCCTGAGGTACAAGTAAACAGCCAGTGAATTGAGGAAACAGCAGATAATCAGCTTTATTTTCTCCCTGAGAGGGTTTTAACATGCAGGTCACACTGACCAGGGCCTTAAGTCTCCAAGACGGCATTTGACAAGACCTATTTGTTCATCAGGGGCTTGAAATTCCCAGTTGGTGCCCAGTTATCCACAATCACTCATGTGTGGTAGCTTTTGGAGCTGATTTGTCTGAAAAGTAAGATATCACCACAGGAAAAATAATGCACTCCTATCAGTTGTGCTATTTGCACTGTGCTCACAAGTTCTAATCACAGACTTGTTCGGGTTGGAAGGGACCTCAAAACTCATCTAGTCCCAACCCCCCTGCCATGGGCAGGGTGTCCAAACCCCCATCCAACCTGGCCTTGAACACAAAGCATCCAATAGAAGAGGAAGAATGTTTTTATTATTTTTGCAAGATCTTAGTAGCAGAGAGCATTAGAAGGAGAAAGTCCCTGGTAACTGAGTTTTATGCCTGATAAAGAAAATATGATTAAAGCTTGCACTTGCTGCCACATTTATGACTTCCAGCTAAATGTGTGTTTCTTTACTTTCCTGTCAGGGTGTCACAGGGGCTGGGGGTTCCTTGGTGGACCCCAGAGTGGCAGGCAGTGCCTTGCAGCCCAGGCGTGTCCCACCCCACATCCAGGGAGATGGGAAAAGCCAGTTTCAGGCACCTCCCTGGGGATGGGGACAGGACAAGGCCAGAATGGGACATTGGCTCATGGGCAGGGGACCCAAACTGTGAGGTGCATTGCCAGGCAGGGTGGGGTCTGAATGCTTTGAGGCGGCTGAAAAAGAGTCCTGGCTATAGGAAAAATGGGGGAGGCCTGTGGGAAAAACATGATGGGAAGGAAGTGCAGGGCACTTCCTTTGGTGCTGGGCCCCATTCTGGGAACCAGTCTCTAGCCTTGACCTGTCCGAGTGCCAAGCCCCACAACAGCTTTGGTCCTTTGTGGATGGAGATAGTTATTCCTGAAAAGCAGAACTATAAATGGCACTGATCTAGAAGACAAACAACCCAGTGCTGGAAATTAATTGTTAGGTATAGTTGTATGTTCATATATCTTAACTATCTATATGCACACGTGTGCGTGCACACACAAAGGTATGATAAATTTTATCAATTTTTAGGCATCTATCCCATAAATATTTGTATCTAACATAGTCAACCCCCAGCTCTCTTCACAGTCAACAGAAGAGAGGCAACTTTAGGGAATGACTCATCTGGCCTGTTTATAGATGCCTACCTAAGAAGACAGAAATCCCGTCCTCTAAGGGACCGTTTCTCTCCTCCACAGACTAAAAGGATCACCAAAGTTCATTAGCTTGGAAGCAGACAGACACCTTCAGCAGTATCTCACTCCCACTAACTAAGGAAGGAAGACCAGCCTACCAAACTCTTTCATGCAGGAAATCTTCACACCTACCCACACACAAACACACAGAGCCTTGGAAGCCAGTTGAAAGACCACTTATAGTAAATTTGACATCTCTGAGCAGAAGGTTTATTAAATCTAGTTATCAACAATGTTATTTTTAGCATCTTTATGCTATAACATCTTAGCAGCAGATTTGAGTCAGTTCTGTTACAGATATAGTTGAAGCACCTGTCTTCTGACACAACTAGCCAAAGCATACTGCTCAGGGATCTCTGGGTGAAAAGAAACATGATGGACCTCCTCCCCTAAAGACGCAAACTGAATATATTGAGCTGGAGCTACCATGAACGCCCTAAATTATGCTACTGCTGGAGATGCATTGCTGCATTCCTTGGAGTAGAAGTCCAAAAGTGAGTTGGAAAGCAGTGAGCTCTGCAGGAACCTAGTGGAAAAAACTGGACCAGATCACCTCTGGTTTAGTACTCACCTCACGTTAAAATGCAACTAGCAAAAGCTCTGTTTTCTTCTTCTACTGTGCTCACTGCATCTAGTAGTTTTGTATTTAAAAGTCACAGTCATGAGAGATTTACCTCTCATATAGCAGCTGAAATAAAGACATCAGGACTCCAAACATTCAATACAAGATGTGTCTCATAGCTGTAACAGGAAACAGTAATTGCATTAACAAAGTAGTGTCCTATTGGCAAAAGTTTGGTGGTTACTATTTAAACCTATACATCTGCCTTATGTTCAACCCTTGAGGCTTGATCTGGATTACCAATTTCTGAGGTTGCATAAGGATAAACACTATAACAGATCCACTCTCTCTCTATATATATATTTATATCTTCTATGGTTGATCAAATTTTTCATTCTATTTTACAACTGCAATAACTATTTATACAAAAGCCCACAACAGCAGCTGCTAATTGTCCAGCAATTGAATTGTGCTTCAGCTGTCTCACTGTGGTAAGTGTACTCTACATACACCTCACATACTCTTGTGCTTGTGAAAAATTAGATATGCTGGGAAGTTGTATGGAACTTTGAGCCAGCTCATTATACTCATTTTGGATAATGCCTCCTCTCTGACGTTCAGAACAAATTGATGGGATTTTTCTGAGCAGTACAGAAACTGCATTACCGCAAAAGCTGTCCTTCAACAACTCATAGGTCTCTGTGACCCTGGTTACCCTGACAAATTCGGTTCAGGTTTGCTTCATCTTCTCCAATTATAATTTGCCACCCAAGGCAACCATCCGTCAAGCCAGATAACATTATTTGGAGTTTACAATGGCAAAGGAGCATTTCCTGCCACCAGTGAACAAGAAAACTTTATCATTACTTAATCTAAGATATCACAGTACTAATATCGTGAAGAACTTGTCCAAGAAAAAAGATGTTGCAGGAAACATTATAGAGCTTCAGTCTTTGCTGTGTTGGAGACCCCTATGACAGAGCATAGCAACAAACATCATGTCCTTGCAGGCGCAGTTCTCACGCTACTGAAGTCGATAGCAAAGCTCCCACAAATTTCAGCAAGCTGAAGATTCCCTCTGGAAACAGTCTATGGCTGAATTACCCCCTTATAAGTGAGTGGCAGATGATGTCTCCACACTAGGCCATAATGCTCAACAGTACAACAGAAACTGTGGGAGTTATTCCCATCAGCAAAAGAGAACAACACAAGTCCTAATGCAAGTGCTCACATAGCATAAAACCACTCTGAGACCAGAGGTGATGGAGAAATGGGGGTAGACAGGGAGCTTTCAGCTGCCTTCTCTTTGCCAGGAAATAACTTCATCTGGCAATTTATCACAGTGAGAAGTGTCAGGGGAAAAAAATTCCTCCTATCAGAAACATTGCTGGACAGTCACACTGGAATCAGAGTCCTGTAATGAAAAGCTAGTGTGAAGGTTAGAGGGTCAGGAGCAAGAAATCTTCATTGCTTGTTGAAGGTGAAGAAGGCACATGTAGCCATTCTAAGTGATTATTCCTCCACAGAATGCAACTGACAAGAAGAAATAAGGGCACTAAAAACAATCAGGGGACAATCAAATTTGCAGTCCTCTCCTAGACCATCACCAGCATATTAGCATATATCTTCAGTTGGAGGAAAAAGCTATAGAACCACAAAGGCAAACCTGTCTAAGGTTTTTATAATCATTTTACTACAGCTTTTAAGCAAGAAAACATAAATGCTTTATTGTATTCAGCAGCAGGATTGATGACTTATTTTTCTTGACCTCCATCCAGTTGAGAGTAGCTGATGATTTAGGGAGTTTAGCAACATCACAAATATAGGTGCCTGATACCTCCTTGGAGGTAAAATAACCATTTCACACACAGCCCACACCCAGCTCCCAAGTAACTCTGACCAGCTCCTGGCACATTGTAAACATGGGGCAGGTTACTCATCAATGAACATTTCTTGTGGCTTTTTTCCTGATTTTCACTGTTCTTCTGACTGCTGGTGACAGACTTCCAGTTTTCCATTTCTTCGAAGGCAGGTTTCCAATAATTAGTTTAAAATTATGAGTGTTGAAGGGAAAAATCTAATTGTAACTGCTCAACAGTGGTAATTTGTGAGTGAGGAATGACCTGGCAAGAAGACCGAACTACAAGAAGAAGTTAAACTGGCTGGAAGTAACAATGCCAGAGAAAGAACTCCTTCTTGCAAAAGGAGTGGAGTTCCCCATTGGTGATGAAGTAGAAAACAGCCTCAACATTGTCTTGCACTCACCCTGGAAACCGGGAACAGGGACCCAAGCTCAGTGCCAGCCTTCGGGCAGCAGAGCTGGGGTGTGGGACGGAACCAGGTTGGGCTGATCCTGGTATGAATCTATTTAAGGAATCTGCTTGTGACACATTATTGCAGGGTCCATCTAGAACTGCATAGTAATGTGCTAAAACACTGCCCAATGTGTTTTTCATTAAATTTTTCTTTTATATTTAAGCACAGATGTATGTTTATTTCAAGGGATACCATAAAAATACTCCAACAGTGGCTAAGACTCAAAAACCAGCAAAGCCAACCCAGAAAACAAACTTTTCCTCCCTTTGGTTACTGATTTAAAACCTCATAGTTCTGAAGACTTCATTCAATCATTGAATATTTCTAGGTTTGAGAATTTTGTACTTCTCTGTGAATTTATACTATGAGTGCCCAGAGAGGTAGCCTCCTTCATGGCTCCATCTGAAGTCTGCCTGGATGATACAGCAGGTAGTCTCAACCAGTTGGATGACCAGGGTGGACATCAGTCACAAGTACAGGAATAGAGAAACAAATGGCTGAGGAAAATCTCATCCAGCACCAGGAGAGACCAGAGGTAACATTGTGTCTTCTTCCTTTCCAGCTGCTTCCCTCCCTCCCTCTGTACATCCATAGAGCTACCAGCACTGAGAACAGTCTCTACACCCCACAGGCCAGAATATTTTCAAAGAATTCCTCCTACCACCCTTCTCTCAAAAATCTGTTAAGTGACCTCAATTTCTGCCTTGCTTCTATGTGCACACCCCCTCACCACCACACCTCCACACCCCACACCCCCCCACACACCCCAACACACCCCCCTCCCTTTGTTTTTTATCTGCTTGTCCTTTCATAACCAGCTGAGTTTTCCTGGCATGGCTCAACCTGGACATGGTGAGATGATCATGGTGGCTGTCAGGGGAGCTGGTGAGTTATGCCAGACAGCTCCCCTGCTCCAGCACCTCCAGTTTGATGCCAGCACACTTCATGGCTGCCAGGGTGCAATGACTGACTGTCCTCCTCCTCCCTGTCGACTCCATACGGATGCAGTAAAGCTGGCTCTCCTCTTTGGGGCACTGGTAAGGCATCAGGCAGGAGCACTGGGTCCGTGTCTCTGGGAAAGAATGTGTTGGAGTTTTAGCTGCACATATCATGACTAAAACCGTATTTTACAGTTGAACAACATGTCAAAGTCCAACAGGGAATAACTCTACTGTCGATTTGTGATATGTTAGTTATAAAAGGTTATAGTGCACACACTAGATGGTAGAGTATTAGGAATATAGACAAAAGCACCTTTAAATATCAGTCTTTGCAGCAGTGGCCCATACAGAAGCAGAAACTAAGTATATAACTATATTTATCCACTGGCTTTCCCTGACCTTTCTTCTAAACAAAAAGATATTAAGTTGACTTTCTGTTCCCAATTATCCTTGCACACAATGCTGCTGTGAAATGGAGTCTTAAGGTCCATATTGTGTCAGCTCCTATTTCATTAAAGTTCCCTTTATGAATGCTAAGCTACCTGCTGCTGGCCTGTGGTAAAGCTCAGTCCTGCCTGTTATTTCATTACCCATTTCTGATCTAATCAGATTGTGACTCTTGATATTCTTTCCCAGAAATTCCCTAGGCAGGAAACTAAGTTTCTGCCTTCCCTTTCTTAAAACGTATGAAAAATGTGTGTTTTCGTCCATTTAGCTGCTCACACGGTGCTGCAATACCTGTTACTTATTCTCAGGAAAACCAAAACTCACATCTCCTAAATGTTTGTGCATACTCATAAGGGGACCTTTGTGGAGTTTGAGAGGAGGAAAGTCCATTTCAAACCTCTTGAGCATCACAATGACAACATATTTAATGTATTTTTCTCTTCTCCCTCTCATTTTTCCTCACTGAATAGGGGTCCTCTGTAGGCTTTTGAGAGAAAAGCACTGAGGTGCTGGCACAAGATTCAGCTTTAAGCCACTTCCACAGTAGGAGCAGATTTACACTGCTTAGGGGCTCTGGAATAAAGAAGTCAAATATTTCTTTTAAAATTATAATCACCTTCCCAGGATTCCAAGGTGCCCAGAGGCTCCAACACACGCTGTCCCACGAGGGGTACACCTGTTCCTACCCTCTGCTTCAGCCCTACAAGGAGCAGCATCTCATGTGGCAATTTTACAGCCATCTATTTCAAATCCTGTGCTACAGAAATCTTACATCTTCAAAACAGGATTTCAGGATTGCAACACACTGCTCTTGCTTTATTTATCGTACATAGACTAGCTGTGATAAGGATCATGTTTTTCTCTGGAAGCAAGTGAAGGAATGAATGTGGCTGCCACTCAGCCCTTTCCTGGCAAATGCTTGATGTGCATGGAGCCAGCCAGCACCTCAGACATTTACAGGAAAACCCACTGCTCTTATCACCAAGTTACACAGTCAATAGCCAAGTTGCACAACAGTGCTTATAAAATAATCCTCTTAGGGATTTCACCAGTTTAGCGAGTTCATTAAAACTCTTAATAAACACAATTTTTACATATGGGTATTTGCAAATTTTACTATTAAAATCCCATTAAGTCTGATGGCCCAAGTATTGCTTTTTAAGTACTGTTATGATTTAATTTAATATTTAAATTACATACTACAAAAGGTGTGGCCAAAATTAACTCCTGAAGCACAATGTAGTGGTTATAGCAGCCTCACAGGGAATGGGCAACCACATTGCTGACTACATTGCTGTGATTAAATATTCAAACATAAATTCTCCTGCAGAAGTTCCTTCAGTCTCCAAGTTATTTTTTTGCCTAACTAATGGGAAATGGTGATGCTACATCACTTGTGCCTGTGGGCAAAGCCACATATCTAAGTGTAACACTTCGTAGCAAGGACAAGGGACTGACCATGCTTCCACAGTCTTCTCCCTGCCAATTGCTCAGATAGACCACAATGCCTATAAATCCCTTTCTTGGAGTAGCTAAGGAGTCAGCATATTTTATTTTTAGATCCCAAAGATTTAGATCCCACTGTTTGCAAGTCATACCTGGACACACCTCCCAGTCATAGCAGGTGTCATAGCCACAGGGCACTTTCTTCAAGCTGTTTGTAGAGAGCTTTGCCCTTTCAATAGCCCAGTCTAGGTTGGAATCACCATGGCATGGGCCAGCATGCAAGAAATGAAAAGTCTGTTCTCCAAGGCACATTTCAGCTGAGTACTGACAGCTGGGCTTGGTCACATTCTGTTCAGAAACAGCATGTAGCACGCAGAGGTCTTCTGAGTAGTGGCTGCCCCAAGAGAAAAAGAAAAATTATTTTAGCAGGCTGTGAAACAAGCCCATCGTTCTAAACTCATCACCAGCATCAGATGAACCACAGCAAGGGTATGGCCAGGTTAGATACCTGCCTAAAGACCTAAGGCTGTCCCAGCTACTGCAGGACCTGCACCTGATACAGCACAATGCATTGAGCTGAAAAAGCTTTGTTTCTGTCCAACAAATGGGACATGTTACCTCCATGTGATGTGATAAATTTTCACAGGCTCTGGGGTGGCTTGTCTGAGTTAATGCAGCCCTGAAAAAGCATGCAAGACTGCCTCTGAGGCACCATTAGTCTGGGAGCAATCAGGCAAACCCAGCCATGCAGCTTGTAGTTTCTTGCTGCATTGCTCTTGTTTCCTGAGTGGATTTGTTTCTCAGCAAATTCAGGCATTTCCAAGCAGGCATTTTGTGGAGTTTAGTCACATCTCAAAGAGAGGGAGCAATACAACTCACCTTATTTAGCCTCCTAAATTAAGCTTATATCTTTAGTCAGCAAAACCTCGCTAGATTTCAGAGGATTTGGCCTATATACTTTTGACAATGTCTACCGCCCCTGAATATGCTTTCTTTCTATCCAGTGGCTCTTGAGAGAGAAGATACCTGATTATTTAGGCATGAATGTGATGAGTCCCATGCCAAGGGTCTTGCCTGTGGTCACACAGGAGCCCAGTGGTGGAATGTGTGTTGATCTCAGCCCTGCAACAGCCAAGCTCATATTCAATCTCTACTCATCTCTCCTACTCTTCTATCCTCAGCCTTATGCCACATCTCCACCTTGGATGGAGATGGATGAAAAATCTTCTAAGATAAGTCTCTATTCACTGGAATGCTCAAAAGTCAGCAGGCCATTTTGTGTAAAGAGATGGTAAATTCAAGTCTTAGGTATTTTCATATGCTCTGGAGACTGAAACATACAGTGTATTTTGTGGCATATTCTTCTGAAAAAGGTGAATCTCAAACACAAGTCCCACAACCTATTATAGCAAGGTGATGACAACAAAAATGTACAAATTGGAGGAATAAAGAAAAGGGAGAGACAGGATCTCTTGTAGCAGATGGTAATGTAAATTAGAATGATGCACCCTGGTGTGCCATTTGGTTAATGTCATTGTTCATTAATTTCATAGTCTGTAAACAGGACTGTAATTTGGATACAGAGACATAGCTGGCAAATATCTGAAGAGAGAGTAACCCTGAATTGCTGTTGCCTTTTGTTACTCTTCTTGTTTTGTGCTACAGTGGACTCTTGGTCTATCAGTGCAGAACTTTTCTTTTTCTAATGCAAGTACTCAACTTACCCACAGTCTTCTTCTGGAGACATACAAACACACTGAGATCCAACCTGCTTTTGCCCAGGATTACAGTCACCTCTAATTTTAGTTTGCAAATCTGAAACAAAAGTGAGAATTATTGTAACTAGTAGCAAAGGGGAGAGAAATACCTTAGACTCCTGTCATAAAACCTAAAATTAATTTATTTCCCTTTATCTCATATTTCTCTCTTCAAAACCTGCTGTGTTTGGGATTCCACAAGTACACACCACTCTTTGCAAAAATCACCAGAAAATTCTGTGCAAGAAGAGAAGACGAAGTTTCAGTAGAAAGCATTCTCCTACTTTACTTTCAAAACCCCTTGTTAATACACCTAGAGTTTGTTTTGTTCTGGGTTTTTTTGTTTGTTTGTTTTTAAAGAAAACTTTCGGTATCTCAGTTCATGATTAGAGTGTACAGTACATTGAACCCCCAAGTTCTGAACTTACTGCAGATGTTTGGGGCTGAAATTACATGGCACTGTGGCAGAGACAAAGTAAAACCAAAATTAATTAACAGTTGCCAAATATCTTAAAACAAGTTGTCTGCTTCCTAGGCATAGCTAGCTAAAAAAGCACTCTGCTCTTAATACCATCAGTATAGAAGCACTAAAGTCTCTGTAGGAACACTAACCTTTTTCACATGTAATAGATCTCAAAATAGGAGGTATCCAGGACAAGTCTTTCCCACATGTATACTGTGTTTGACCAGTGAGTATAAACCCAGCTCTGCAGCTCAGCTTCATGGTTTCACCAATGTTGTACTGTTGCTTAAATGGCGACAGTGTGACACTGTCAGATGTTGTTGGCCTGAGGCATGCTGAGGCTGTAATAAACAAGAAAGAAGTATAACACTGAGAGGTTTTACTGTGTACGAATATTTACAGCAAGTCATAATGCTTCAACTGAAGAGCTGTAAAGAAACTCAATAACACTGAACATTTGACTGTCATTCCAAACTAGTAAATATTTAACATATTTAAGCCTAGAATTTTTCAGTGCAGCCATATTCTTTAAAAATATTTTTCAACCAATAACTAAATACTTAGAATGTGTTTCTACTATATGCTAGTATGAGTGATTTAATTTTACAGATTAATAATAATAAAAATGGCACTAACAGCATATTTTAAACTATTAACAAAACAAAACGAGTGGCAATAGAAAGCTCATAAGTATATTCAGGCAATTTTTTTTGATAAAATGAGCACTAAATCAATGAGATCGCACTGAGTTCTAGAAAACTACTAGAACCTTTCCTGTTTGCAAACCCAGATCAGTTCTGATCCTTAATTCTAAATTGGACTATAAATAATTCAAGACATTGACTTATTGTGGGAATTTTCAAGGTAGCCTGGGGGTGGGGGATGGTTAGCCACAGATCATCCATTTAGTACAAAAAACAAAAAATGGTAGACAAATTCCTCTAAGAACACTTTCTTCAGCTTAACTGTCATCAACTTAATGATATCTATGTGCGTGTGGAAACAAAAGATGAGTCCTTCTGTTAAAGGTATTTAAAACTAGACAAAAGAAGGACTTCACAGCATACATCTGAGGGTTTTCTAAAGCATTGAATATTACAATAGTAACACTTCAGAACAGAAAGGAATGATGTAATGACTCAGTAGGTTTTTGCCATCTCTACATGAAATAACCTTCTCAAAATGCTACCTTTTCAGATAGCATTACAGATTCTTTCTTTAAAACCTGTATTAAAATCTATTTTGTGTCTTTTTCTTCCACTTCTGTTTTCTTGCCGGGATAAATCAGTTTTTCTTACGTTGACATTCAACAGGTTGCTGTGTCCATGTTTGATCTGGCAGGCACCGAAAGAATTGATAGCCATTGAGGACATGACCACTCACACAGGCAATTTCAACTTCTTCCCCCACAGCATACTGGTTCTTTTCATTCTACCAAAAAAAAAAAGAAGAAAAAAGAAAAAAGAAAGAAACAAAAAGCCCCATAAAAATCTATAGTAAAAAGGCTGGGTACTGTCAAAAGAAACAATGCTAAAAGCCTGATGTTATGATTTAATGAATGCATGCCTTTCCTATTCTGAAATACAAGTTACCCACTCACCTATGTAGTGACATGTTTGCCCAGCTGCACTAACTGTTGTTGCAAAACAAGGATTCAAGGACCACTGTTTGAACTGGATTTTCCCTTGCCTTCAATTGCTGGTGAACTTTGATGGACAGGAGCCTCACAGAATGCCACATATATAACAACATGCTCACTATCACAGTAACTAGCTTGGCTATCAGGCACATTTCCCAGCTCTGTAACTACTAAATTAATTTTTCATGCTTACCCTGATAAAGCCATTTTCTGGTGGGTCTGGCCGGGAACATCCAGACTCAGGTTCACTGATCAGGACATCCTTTTCTCTCCTGGCTTCATCATCATTTATACAAGGAGCACCTCTGAAAAGTAAAAGTTTGTTGGTAAGGGGTGCACTGGTGTCACCAAATAGCAATGGCAGAATGTCAGGAGCTTTGGACAGGAATGCTGAGAGGGTGCCCTGTCCAGTCTCCCTGGTGAAAAACCTTTATTCTGTTAAATAAAAGATAGTGGACATAAAAAGTTGCAGATATTGATAGGAGAGAGATTGTGAGAGCACTAAAAAAGTGATAGATACAAGGCTACAATTTCTATTGACATGAAATATTTTTATAGAGTAAGAAAGGCAAAGAACAACAGATGAAGGAAGTCTCTAAGGAGTCCACATGATTTGCTTGGTTTTAAAATGGCATAGTCAAAACAAGGCTGTTGCCATCAGTCAATGGTTAAGGCAGGCTAATCTCTGTGGTCATGGAGCTGTAGAGCCTGCAATGTCTAGCTGAGATGTGTAAAGAAGAGCTGTGGAGCCCATTGCTTTTAATCCACTCCAGAATTTCTTCTCTAGCCATTACCACAGGGATGATGAAAACCCTGCTTCAGCTCTTGATTCCAATAGAAAAACAAAATGGAAATATCACAGAATTGTACAGGTTGGAAGGGACCTCAAGAGATCATCAAGCCCATCCCCCTGCCAAAGCAGGTTCCCTAGGACAGGTCACACAGGTAGGCATCCACACAAGTCTGGTGTATCTCCAGAGAAGGAGACTCCACAACCCCCTTGGGCATCCTGTCCCAGGGCTCTGTCACCCTCACCATGAAAATGTTCTTCTGCATGTTGGTGCAGAACTTCCTGTGCTCCAATTTGCAGCCATTGCCCCTTGTCCTGTCCCCACAGACCACTGAAAAGGGGCTGGCCATTTCCCCCTGTGTCGCACACTTGAGACATTTATAAACATTAATAAGATCCCCTCTCAGTCTTCTTTTCTCAAGGCTGAACAGCCCCAGTTCTTTCAGCCTTTCCTCACAGGGGAGATGTTCAATCATCTTCGTAGCCTTTGCAGAACTCTCTCCAGGAGATCCATGTCTGTCTTTTTTATACCAGTGAGCCCAGAACTGGATACAATACTCCAGGCATATATGAGAAACTTCCTAATTTCTGTGGAATCCTCTCTGAGACTAAGTTCAGACCCAAACTTCAAAGAGAAGAGGATGTGATGTTAAAAAACCTGAAATTGTGAATTCCCATGAACAGAAGCAGATGAGGTCTCTATGGATTTGGACAAGAAGCCATGCAAAGCAACATAAGAGATCAGTAGGCATACTTTAGTGTATAAGTCATCAGCCATTTCCTAGGTATACAATCCAAATACATCCAAACTTGAAGCTGTCTGGAATTTTTTTTTTTACTTTTCCTTCCATCAGCTCAGCCACAGAAGTTCAGGCAGGAGAACTGTCTGCTATTTCTCCTTGGCAGTCACAAAAGCTTTCTGGAGGGCTACATAACTCCAGGCTGTGATTAAGGAGGCCTTTTGACCTACAACTTCTTACCTGTCTGTGAACACAGAGACAAAACAGTCCTCCTCTTCTTCCCGTTCACCTTCACAGGTCTTCCCACCATTCATCGGGGAGGGGTTATTGCACTCTCGGGTCCTTCTTGTTTTGAAGGAAGCATCGCATGCACTCCATTCAGACCAGCAACCCCAGCGGCCATCTACAGCAACTGCAAGGTACAAAAGATTGATCCTCTGGCAGATCTGTATCATACATAGTATTTCACTTCAAGCCATGCACAGGAGAGATGACAGTAAATCCATAACAGCCATTTTCAGAGGATTTAAATCTGTTACTGTTAAGAGAGTAGACTGTCTCAGAATGTGAAGTTTTCCAGAGAGATAGACAAATTCCAGTTGCTAAAATAGGTTTTGATTGTCAAACCCAGAAGTAGCTTTTTCTACTTGCACTCACAGATGTTGTTTTCATGGTGCTGACAAACTTTTTAGACAGCTCAGTACTAAATGAGTTATTAAATAAATCTGAGCTCTAACACCATGTAAAAACCCAAAATCCACATCTCATGCAAGCTGAAGTAAAATACTACTGTCTTTTGAAACCTAGGGCATTTTGTGCATGCCACCATGAAGCATATGTAATTTTTTTATTTACACACATATTTTTTCTGCTTGTAATATACTTGCTACATTCATCTCTATCTGCATATCTTCAACTGTTTATTTCTTTCAAAATATTTCTTTATCAGGGTCAGATAAGAGATCTCTAACTGCCTAAGTGACTTTGCCCTCAGTCCCCTTTTGGTCCTGGAATATAAATATATGTAATAGTAAATACCACATTGGAAGAATCTTCTGTTTCCTGTGGTATGACCCCAGTGATGATTTAATTAAAAGCATGTTTGGGCCGGAAGAATCCCAGACATAGATACAGACTGGGAGAAGAGCTTCTTGAGAGTAGCCCTGCTGAGAAGGACCTGGGCGTCACAGTGGATGAAGAAGAGGGGTGGCCAGCAGGGACAGGGAGGTGATTGTCCCTCTCTACTCTGCCCTCGTGAGGCCCCACCTGGAGTACTGTGTCCAGATCTGGGGCCCCCAATACAAGAAAGATTTAGAACTGTTGGAGAGGGTTCAGAGGAGGGCCACAAAGATGATTAGAGGGCTGGAGCACCTGTCCTACAAGGAGAGGCTGAGGGAGCTGGGCTTGTTCAGCCTGGAGAAGAGAAGGCTGCGGGGGGACCTCAGTGCAGCCTTCCAGTACCTGAAGGGAGCATACAAACAGGAGGGGAATCAACTTTTTAAAAGGGCAGATAATGGCAGGACAAGGGGGAATGAATTAAAGCTAAAGGAGGGAAGGTTTAGATTGGATATTAGGGGGAAGTTTTTTACAGAAAGAATGGTGAGGTCCTGGAACCCAGAGAGGTGATGGATGCCCCATCCCTGGAAGTGTTCAAGGCCAGGTTGGATGTGTCCCTGGGCAACCTTGTGTAGACCCAGGCCTGAGGTTGGTGGGTGTGCCTGTGGCAGGGGGGTTGGAGCTTTGTGATCCTTGGGGTCCCTTCCAACCCATGCCATTCTATGATTCTGTGATTCTATGATTAAATTTTTCTTTAAATTCTTCAGAATGATTATGCTCTCTTAAGGCAACTGAGTTTTCCTTCCACACTGTAATTAATAATTTTTAGCTCCTTTAGCCATTTAGCGTTAAACATAATGGCCTATAAGGAAAACTAAGGAACGCATTTCTCAATTTTTGTATCAGTTATATATGATCTCAACTTCATCCTTATTGCTGAACAGCTTAATTATCTAGCTAAGAAATCTTTTACCATGTCTTACTTCTCATGACCTGTGCCTGTTCAGTTTGGCTTTTTATTTTTAATCCTACCTTGATTCTTACACTTCCTGACCGTCACCATGTGGTGAGAAGTGCTATGTTTTAGGTAAGGGAAGGTTACCATCAATAAATCTTTAACAAATAGATGCCATAAGGACGATATTTATATTATGGCAGTATCACCCCACATACCTGATTTATAATCTGGTGCTCGTATCTCACAGTTTTTACCATAGGTGC
Organism: Laterallus jamaicensis coturniculus; assembly: GCA_022605575.1. Classification (NCBI taxonomy): domain Eukaryota; kingdom Metazoa; phylum Chordata; class Aves; order Gruiformes; family Rallidae; genus Laterallus; species Laterallus jamaicensis. The sequence continues at coordinate 7,407,062 of JAKCOX010000024.1, read as the reverse complement.
CAGCCTGGCACAGGCAGAGGCACTCCGTCCCAGAAAGCACAGGCCTGCCATTGTTGGGGCATGGGGCACATTGACATGGGTCAAACCTGCCCACATATTCTCTCAGGGCTTTCCACAGGTTGCGACGTTTGGTCACAGCACATGGCACGTTCTTCACCAAATCCACAATGGGTGACACCTGGTAGACAGCAGTTCAGTCAATGCTTACCTAGACACAGCAGGGTCCTGCTGGGACAAAAAATCCCAGCAGGATTTTAAAGCACTAGAGCCTTATGAAACTGTATCACACAGGGGTTGAAATTTATGAATGTGTAAATGGAGCATGACAGTGCTGTACATCTATTTCCAGTTTATATTGCTTTTATTTCCCCAATTCAGGTCTCTTTGAATCAGTGGAAAACCAACGAGATGAAATACCATGCCTAAAAATTCAGGACACTATGAATTACATGGGGTTTGCTTACACCCCTGTCACATGACACATCCTTATGCTGCCTTCAGGAGTGCAGCAGTTACAGTGGGAGAAAGATCACTGCATACTGCATTCAGGCAGGTTTTGTGTTTGTCTCAAGCACTGAGCAGCTGCTGCACCAGCCAGGGAGCTCGGTGTGCTCACAACAGTGCTGCATCAAAAACGCAGGACAGAGATACCAGGGGACTACTGGGTTTTCTTCAGGTTAGCTGTGTGCCAGACTTTGCAACACAGGCCTGACAAGGGAAGGAGCATATGGAAAAAAAGTGTTCCCAGCACCATGCATTGCCTTTCTGCACAATAACTAACCCCCATGTGTGCCTGAGCTCCTGCCAGTGCCGCAGTAATTTGCTTGTACTCCCTCTTGCTCTTACTGTCCATGGATGCTGCAAACCTGATCTGGCTTATAAATGGAAATGTACATGAAGAGGTGCTAGTACACGTTTTGTACGTTTATATTGTGCCCATATGTATGTGCATTCATATCCAACACAGCATCATCCCAATTTAAAAGTCAAAACTCCCTCAGGTCCCTCTCAAGATCTACTAACTGGTGAGTGCTTTACTATCTCAACTTTTTCTTGTCCTTCTCTTACCTCAAAGTCAATCACCACAGGATTGTCCTTTGTTGATTCCAGCCAATTCGTGAAGACTGTGTGTCCTGGAAAAACCCCCTTTTTCTCCCAGGCTAGAGCTGCTGCATACTCTGACCTGCCACCATTTACCAGGGAGACAGAACGTTCAGCTGACTCCAAAATGGAACCTGAAAGGTGATTTCATCACAGTATTGTCAGACAAAGGCCTCCAAAGACAGCGTTTATAACAGGGGTTCTAAGAAAAACTGTGAGAGTATGTAAAATAATATAGTAAGATTAATTTTTTGAAGCTACCCTTGGAAGAGTGTGGTCGAAGCTCAACAATCTCTACTATGACAGCAGTGTGTTATGGTCTTCAAATGAAAGTCTGAGACCTTAGCCCTGGAGATAGAACTACACAAGACACTAGTAGCAAATTCAGGGGATATGGCAGGGACATCTAGAAGGGTACGCTGCCAGGCAGGATGTTTAGGTCCAGCTGCAAACACCTGAGTAATGAAAACTGATAATAAAATGAGGAAAAAAACCCATGGTGGAGGTGATGAAACTCATGGTTTTGGTGATACACCAACTTTCTGCAGTTCCTGATAAACATTTTTGGGCATTGCAGGAAACTCCTGCACTTAGATGTCTGTTTGGCATGAGGAAGATGAGAAGGGAAGGTCAGGGAGTGTGTTACTGCTGCCCAATTTACTCAATGAGGTCTGAGCAACCCTTAAAGATCAGGGATGCAGTCATGAGCACACATTTCTAGTTATGCCAGTTTCCCAGTTCAGCATGCCTGGTCTTGGACCCAGGGCCATGGGGAATGTCTGTCAAATCCATAAGTGACAGGAAGAGACAGTGTCACTAGATTCACAATGAGGGTGCTCCAGAGGAGAGTAAGAGCACTCCTACTCCATAATTTCTTTTGCAAGTAAGAAAATGTTTCCAGTGCTTGCTTAAGAGACAAACAGTGAAACACTGGCTCCTCCGACAGTGGTGGAAGAGCATCTATAGTTCAACAAGATGGTAGGCTACCTGGGGCACCTAGCTCAGGGGAATGGTATCTGTCAGGATAATTAATAGGACATAGGCCCTGTTCTTGTCATGATCACCTTCATGTTTCACAGTCATCCTGTTTGTGGTACATCTGGTACTGACTTTCTTTTTCTTCCGGAAAAATACACGCCTTGTTGTTTCTGTTCGGACACATTCTGTTGATTCATCCACTGTCAGGCCTAGAAATATCACAGAGCAGCAGGTTCATCACTGTAACAAAGTTTCATGACACACCATGCCCCCAGGCTCCCACATAGAGGTCAGCCATCTCAGGTCACCGTGTTCCTCACCCACCACTGGAGACTTCGTTACTGCAGGCACCTGCTTGCCCAGGTACAAACAGCCTTCAACTGAGTCATGCTTACCATCACCATGAGGTGGGATGCAAGTTACAGCAGTGGCAGTGAGGATCACAGCCTTTAGCTTTAGATTTTTCCACTTTTGTAGCATTGTCTTTTCATTTTGAAATAGTCTGGTAGTCACGTGAATATTTTGAGAGTGATTTCTAATCAGTACCAACAACTTTAAAGACTATATCCCAAAAAGTACCACTTAGAACCCTCAGGTCTCAGTCCCACACTGAAGTATGCTGGAACACCTTTTCCTGGTGTTAAGAGGTTTCCCTGAACACAACGATGTTTACCAAGTAAAGAACTCTTGAGCTTTTCAAATTAAGACAGTGTAAAGTAAAAATTTCTCTATTTTTGTCTATATTTTGGCAGCGTGTGTAATTCATGGGTCGATGCAAGTCTAAAGGATGTTTTGCTGTTGGAGAGCTTACTATGTCGGAGAGCTTACTTACTAAACATTGATAAGAAAAGCTGGTAAACAAATAACATTTTCTTGTTAAAGATCACATACCTGAGTTCTTCAGTTCCTCAGAGCTGTACTGGTAAAGAACATCATAGGAACCTCCCATCTTTCCAGAGGTGTAGTAATGAGTGCCAAAGTCATCAAATATTCGGCTGTATAAAGCATAGTTGTACTCCAAGGGCAGATGGTTAAGTGCTTTTAGAAAGACATCTGAGAGTTGAAGATCCGAATGTTTCATTGTGAAGTTTGCAACAGAAATGACTTTATGGACTCTAATAAAGTTGGAATTCTAGAAATAAAACAAAAACAGAAGTTGAGTCTTAGCATCTTCATAGGCAGTTACTGGCAGAAAGTAAATGAGTCAAGCATATGCCCTGAAATACATTGCAAGAACTAATTAATCCTATGTCTGATGCTCCTTCAACTGTGAACAATCTCACCCTGGAGTTTCCAAGACCCCTGCAAGGTTTTTGAGGACAATGTTCATCACTACTTTACATTGTGGGAGTACATAGCATTCCACAAAATTTAGGACTCCCTGAGCACCTACCAAACAGAAAGAAAGGTTTCTGCTTTCACAAATACACCAGCAACTGATAACACAACCTAAAGTCTCAGAGGAAGGTCTTCAGTTTATAAGCATCCATGCTTATTAGTTTCACACTGATCTGCTGAGTGGGTATTTTGGACACTAAATCACTCTGTTTTACTGTTCATCAGTCTGGTAAAATTAAAACTAAACCAGAGGAATAACGATCTCATTGAGTTCGAGTGTCAGGCTGTTAACAAGAGAGGGGAAAACAAAAAAGTAAGTTTAAAAACTGGAAACATCCTTTATATTTAGAAAAAAAATGGTGGTTTTGAAAGAGCTGATTCATACATTTTTTTGGCATTGCTAGAGGCTGTTTATGTGTGACTTTAACTGGAAAGAAGAATAGAAAACACTGCAAGAAGGGATTTATAAAGTGACAAAGGGAACTGATGGCACAAGGCTGAAGAAATCAAGAGCAAAAAGAGGGGCAAGAAACTGGAGCAAATGAACAACTGGCATTTAGGAAAGAGTCATTATAAAACAATTTTTTACTGATCTGTACATGGGTTCTTCTGATAAATTTTGCTGCCAGATTGACTCTGTTCCAATTCTGCCTCCAAGGTCACTTCTCTTAGAAGACACAAGAATGCATCTAGATAAAGAGGTTTACCAGCCAGGACCGTGCAAGGTAACACATGAGCACAACCTCAGCTCTCAGTTCTGCGAAGCACTGCTCACTTCAGTATTCTCATTTGCATGTCAGAAAATAAGCTACTCAGCTTTCTGCTGGAGTGAGAATAAGAATAGAAAAAATAGGGTATGTAACAATTTCCAGATTATATTCAGCTCCTTACGGACCCCATAGTAATATCAGTTTTCATGTGATTTAGGTTCTGATCCTAAATTTGCAGTGTTGCCAGCTAACATTTCAGTTGTGACACACAAAATTGCAGGCCACTTGTCAGACATTGATTCTAAATGCTTACTTGGTTTTAGCATGCACTTGTATGCTAAATATGAATTTCTGCTTGACATGCACCTCGCATTTGCATTTTCCACTAGTAAAAGTATCTTAAGTGCTTTTATTACTACCAATTAAGTACTTTTATTACTAGCAATTTACCTTACTGTTGTCAAACACAGTGATTTCTATGTTAAATCCCTGATGCATACACAGTGTTGGAAACCCTCACTTGCAGATCAATCCCAGGAACTTTGATTCCGAAGTCTCCATAATTCCTGGGCACATATTTAACCATAGTGGTAAACCCTGGTGCCTACAGCAAGCTTGACCCCAAACTACCAGGTATTAATACAAAATATGAGTAGATCAGGGATTATCAATCCCAAAGAAAGCGTGGTCTAAATCAAGCATGGGTACTCAAGTTCTATTTTGTTCTACAAACAGCTTCATTGACAAAAAACAGCCAAACACAAGCTGAGCTGGGCTGATGTTGAAACTAGTACTGTTAATTGGAAATTCTCTAACAAAGCAGGATTTCACACAGTTAAGTAGTCTTTCATCCCAAAGATCATAAACCATGGAATTATCTCTGTTCCTCCCTGCCTGCCAACCCCAGGGATGGAGGTGGCTTCCTATCTTTGAGCTCTCAGTTTTTGAATTTGTAGTTCAAGCAGTCTGAATCAATTAACTGCTGCCAGAAATACAGTGTACATGGGCTAAAGGAATGGACACAAATTGTCATACGAAGAAGAGACCTTTGACATCACAGCATGGGAACTCAGTGACAAATGAGTGAAGAAAGTAACAGTAATGCAAAATGACAACACGGATCAGGATGGTGAGATCAGTAGTTTATAATGAAACATAATATTACATAATATTCCAGTCTCACTTTACGAATCTTTCCTTATATTTAGTACAGAAAAGAGATGGTCACCTGGGCTGAGTCAACAGCCATACTGGGGCACTGTTCAGTTAACAGACATTTATGTAGAAACCCTCCCAATTTTTCCTCATCAATACAGAAAGAGGGTGATTAAAAAAGATGCAGATCCCTATGGAACTGCTGTTGCCTATAGATATGTGAGCTGAATCCCATCCGAGGTAATTGCCATGATGCAAGCAGAAGACATCAGGGAGTCCTAAGGATGATCTTTAAGGGTGCTTTCCATAGAGTCCAAGAGGTGTCAGGAAAGGAAGGCAAGACACCAGGATGGCTGAGTCAAAACATACCGGTCAAACTAAAGGGCAAGAAGGAAATGTACAGGTAGTGGAAGCAAGGACAGGGATCCTGGGAAGAGTATAAGAATGTTGTCCAGTTGTGTAGAGATGGGATCAGGAAGGCCAAGGCACAATTGGAACTGAACTTCAGAAGGCACACAAAGAATAATAAGAAAGGCTTCTGTAGGCATGTGAGCCAGAAAAGAAAGTAAAAGAAAATGTAGCTCCCTGATGAGTATGACTGGCAAACTGGTAACAGCAGATGAGGAAAAGACTGAATCACAGAATCCCAGAGTTGTAGGGGTTGGAAGGGACCTGAGGAACTCAGCTACTCTTTTTGTCTCAGTCTTCACTGCAATCTCTCTTCCCACGCCTCTCAAGTGAATGGGCCTCAAGGCAGGGACTGAGGGAACCAAGTCCTTCCCACTGTAAGAAAAGATCAGGTTCAAAACAACTGAGGAACCTGAACATACAGGAGTTTATGGCAGCTTTTGCGGGAGACATGGCCTGGGTATTGCCAGAGCTATAATGGCCACCTCCACATGTACAAAAGCATGAGCCACCAAAGCCTGCAAACAGGGTGATGTATCAGCCAGGGCATGGTGTGGCAGTTTGTGTGGTAGTTGGTGAAGAGGTGCCTCTTTGAAAGAAAGGCATGTGACTTGTCAAGTAGGAGACCTGAAGTACATGTAACCATAGAATCACTGAATGGTTTTGGTCTGAGAAGACCTTGAAGATCATCAAGCCATACCTTCCTACCTGACCCTCAAGGCAGATGGTGGGCATCTGAGAGCAAAGGCTGCATGTCTAGCTGTGGGGTGTGCATCATCTACCCCAGTGGTGGTCAGTGCTCAAAGGAGAAGCTGCAGTGCGGACCTCAGGCTGCAGGACATGCCTAGACTTCTCTCCTGGGGCAGAGACAGGCAGCAGATCTGCCCACAAAAGTTGTGCCCAGGTGGAGGATCTCCATCAGAGGGAGGCTGAACTGCAGGAGGCTATGAGAGGACTACATCCTCATAAAGGATGCTGAGAAGGAGTTAGATGGCTGGTTCCAACTGCAGTCTGCAGTGGACCCATAGCCCATAACAAACAGCCAAAAGCTTCTCTAATGGCAATGGCAAGCCGGAGGAAGACTTCACTTGAAGCCTGAGGTGCCCTTACAGAACTGATTCACCTCTGTGCAGACAGAAGTGGGAAGACCCATTATGTCAGAAAAGATGCTGGAGCTGAGTAAGGCAGCCTGAATTGCTCCCTGTGTAACAACCAGCACAACCAAGAAAAGGCAACAATGAGTGACAGGAGCAGGCGACTCTTCTGAGAGGTATGGAAGCACCATTTGCTGACTTGACACTCTGTCTAGACAGGTGTGCTGCTTACCAGGGGCTCAGACCAGGGGCATCACTGCCAAGCCCTGTGTAGGCCACTGACTATTATCATTGCTGTTTCCTGTGGGCACCAGTGATACAGTCAGGAGCAGAGTGAAGAGAAACAAGAAAGATTACAGAGCCCTAGGAGCAGCAGTAAAGGACTCTGGAGCGCAAGTAGTTTTTTCATCAGTCCTCCTAGTCAAGGGGAATGGGGTTGAAAGGGTCAGTTGAGACTTGGAAACTGACAAGTTTTCCTATTTCTTTCATGCTGACATGGAAAAATGCATGACCTCTTAAGGGGATAGGGCCCTCTAGAGACCCATGTGAAACCCTTCTGCACACAGTTTAATATATAGGTCTAAATTTGACCTCCCAAAATCCTGGTAAGTTCCCCTCCTTTATAAAAGGAAGTAATTTGCATTAAAAAAGTAACACAAATTCATTTATAGGTGCCTCAAACATCTTTCTGCAAACACACATAAACAAAATCTATACAGATAGAGATAAAATAGAGGCTTTCCATGTAGAGAAAATGAAGATGCAAGTTAAAATTCCTGCTATGCATCGACTAAGAAGGGATTTCAACCAACACCAAACTAAGTTATTGCCTATTTCAGGTGGGTTACTGGGACTTCACTGATACAATTTGAAAACCAACATATATCCAGAAAACCTTACTGATGAAAGTTTCATTTAAATTAGCATTTTCTGAGTAGCTTTGGTATGGGTTTAAGCTAGTAAGAAACTACCACTCCACCAACTTAAACTTACCAGTTGTACAACAGCATGATCAGTAACTATACAGGTACCTACATAAGAATGGAAGTCAGGAGATTTCCAGTAGCTGGAACTTCATTATAGCTTGATTCAAATGAGAAGTAATGGACTGTTTAAGTAGTTGAGTTACTTCACCATAAGAAGAAGTCCAAAAAGTCTGCACTAAACTTCTGTTATAAGAGGTTGTCTGTTGGGCAACAAAGCTGGTGAAAGATCTAGACCCCATGTCTGATGAGGAGCGGCTGAGGGAACTGGGGTTGTTTAGCCTGGAGAATGAGTCTGAGGGAGACCTTATTGCTCTCTCAACTAACTGAAAGGAGGTGCTAGCCAGGTGTGTGTTGGTCTCCCAGGTAACAAGTGATAGAATGGCCTCAAGTTGTGGCGGGGTAGGTTTAGATTGGATATTGATTCACCCAATCTGAAAATCTCAAATATATGTCAAAGCTATGCTTTTGAAGGTGAATAAGTCTATGACTTCTCTACTAAATGCAGAAAAGCACATTGCATTACAGAAGCTATGTTACAGCCAGAAACATCCTGTAGTACCAGAAGAGAAACATTTAAATTCGTATTTCTAGTAATTTGTTTCCAGGATTTTTTAAAGCATAACACCAATGCCTTGGTAAGGAAAGTAGCCTTTGGTAGCCCAGTTATCAAATCAGCAGACAGAAATCAAATGAAAGAATGAAATTGGAGGCAACATTCAATTACCTTTTCATGTGAGGCTTCAATAGCTTTCTTGAAGGAGGAAGATCTTGTGACTTGTACACGTGTCTTTTTTGAGAATAAAAATGGGATACCAGAAGATCTCCGAGCACCGTGACTGGATGAACTACTTTCATAAGCACTGCTACTCAGAGGATTCAAATCGTTGTAGAAATCTGACTTTGCATCATCTTCTTCATCTATTACCTGGAGATTCAATACAGCAAAATGCATTTGCCTCAACAATAATCTGAAACATAAACCTATTAAGAAATGAATTTTGATTTTTTTAATAGAAGAAACATGTCTGATTATTTGAGAAATGGCAGTAAGATAAAAACCTGTTCTTAATACAAAAGATGAGGCAGAGAAAGGTTAATAGGGAAGATGAATAAAAGATAATAAGTAGACTTACTAATAGGCAGTTTTATATGAAAAAAGACAAAATCTTGTAACAGTTTACTCTGAAATTCCCCAAAGCTTAGGAACTGTTTCAACACATTTTTTAAAGACTTTCAGACCTTTGTGCTATGTCCACACAATGACTAAGTCCCAGTCCCCATGCAGTAAAGGTAGGTGGTGAGGAACCAGGAACAAACCTGCTTAAGTTGGTAAACCTCAGTGGTGCAAAGCACCAAAATGACTGTATCATCAGTTCAGAAATTATTTGTTTCCCAAAACTCAGGCTAATGACTGCAGATTGACCCCATGGAGGACCAGGTTGGAGCAGTTTGGGCCTGAGAGACTGAGACACAGTCTATGATTTATGACTGCACCCCATAGCAGTGACCCACGCTGGGGCAGCTGGGGAAGAGCTGAAGCCCCAAGGGAAAGGACTGACGTTGGAGATGTTCCTATAGGACTGCCTCCTGTGGGTGGCACCTCACACTGGAGTAGAGGAAGGGTGTGAGAGCCTGAAATGGCTCAGGGAGGAACTGTGTCCAAGGCTGCAGGTGACTAGAATGAAACTGGTGTTAGGACAGCCATTGGTACTGTGAGGATACAGTAGTGATGAAGAAATGAGCTCTGGACTTGAAAAACCACTGGCCAGATTATGTCAGGTAGGAGTCCTGGTATCCAGACAGAACAAAGGCATGGCCATATCCATGAAGAAGCAGGAAAGAAGCCAAAATGGTCATGGTGACACTGATATATGGTGCAGTGGGCAAGCAGAGATCTGAAAGATGTTAGTGTCACCGGAGTGCTCAATTTATTCCGTTTCCACACATCACCTCAATCACGATCAGGTTGAGAAATGTCGTCCTAAAACACATACTACTGCCTAAAACTTGAGCATGTAACTTGGATTGTTACTGTGGCAATGTTATTTTGGTTAGCAGTTACTACTTGAAAATACCTGAAAGCTGACAGCCTCCAGGTTCACAGGAACACGGTACGATTTCCTTGTCTCATTGCGCTTCACTGTTATGCATTGTCCTCCATTGAATGAGTTCCCAAGGACTTCCCCTCTGCTCTCTCCTGCCAGAACATGAAATCTAACAAAAATAATTTCCAAAGATTAAAATCCCAGAAAGACATACAGGCTTTAAACATTTAGTGCTATGTAGCTGCCTTGATGATCTTGTTGGTTTGAAGGAAATAGAATGAACATCTGGGTTATGTTACTGCTTTGAAAAAGGTTCCTTTACAATTCCATTTCATTCCTACTGAATTCTCCTGAAAAATGCTGTAGTAACAAACTTGTTTCCCACTTTCCAGCAGAGTTCAACCCTCTAGATAATCCCAATGTCAGCATGAAACAGTCACTCATAAGATGAGAAACAGCTAAAAACGGCCTAGGAAAATGAAAAAAAGGCAGTTCTTCAGTCTGTCACAAGTGATGTTACTGGAGTGCACCGAGTTCAAAATTCAATTAAAAAAATCAAGACTGCCTGAGACAGCAGTACACTGTTTAAATTAGTATCCTGGAAGTGGTGATGGTTGGTATCATGTGAAATGTATCACAGGCAAACAAATATTTCTAGAGGAGCTTCCTTAAAATTTCTGAATGACGTGGCATAACTGAGCTGGAAGCTGCCAGTACTGATGCTCTGGTTGCTGTGCAGCAGAAGGCGTCACTCAGCTGTGCTCCCTGACAACTCTAGTGCACCTGCAGTGCAGAGCCAGACTGGCAAATGCAGTTCCAAGCCTGATGCCTTGGCTGCATTTTTATAATTCCTTGTTAATTTTGAAAGATTATGTGATTTAATTGGATACTCTCACATGCTAATTGGGGATTATCCTGTTTATGTAAATTAGAGAGATAATAATCTCAAGTTTATGAAAAATAAGTAAAGCTGGCTTACCCATTGCCTATTAACTGCACTCCTGGGATGCTCTCATACTTTCTATTACACACACTCTTTTTCCTCCCACAATTTCTTTCATCAGAGTTGTCCCCACAGTCATTTTCTCCATTACATTCCAATTTTTTTGCAATACAGCGACCTGTCCCAGAGAAACAGCAAAAGCAAGAAACCTTATGCAAAGATTCACCATGTCTGAATGCAGAAGAGGGAAGTCTATTTCCCTATTAAAGGTGTGAACTTGCTGTAGGAGTTAACAGCTAAGTAGTATAATGCCAAAATTATTCCAATGAGAAATACTTCTTTTAGTTCTGCCAGTTTTGCCTTGCTGTAAAGGATTAATTTAAGGTTTAACAAAAGGGTATGTGGGTAAAGTTATTTTGATGATAATCAGGTATATTTAAGAAGCAAACAAGAAATACCCACAAATGTAATAAAAATACTGTGATTTTAATAAAAAAAATCAAACTCCAGAGATGTATTTGGACATGGAAAATTTGTGCAAAGACATATTTGAACAGTGCTATTGTCTAGCTATCATGGCCATACTGAGATCCCAGGCTAGAGATTGCACTTTTAGGTACTGGAGAAACTGCAAACATCAGGTCCTACTAATGCATATGAAATCCTTAAGCAGACTTTTCTCCCTGCTCCTTTCCCATGGAATTTGTGTATGGAACATTTAAGACCTGGACCATCTGGACCTTTTTTGTCTCAAAATCTTATCTTTTCACTATCTTATAATGCAGCAGTTACAAAAAGAAGATTATCGTTACCACTTTCACACTGAAATTTATTCTTGCAATCAACTTCCACTATGTTGCAGATCTTCTTTGGGAAGCATGGGCGGGAATCCACCAGTGGCTCAGGACAGGCCTGGCCCCCAAACTGGGATGGTCTCAGGAGTGTCCGGACACGAAACTGAAAGGCAGAAGGAACAAGACCAAGGTTGTTTGTGTGAGCTGGCTTTGTTGCTGAGTGCTGTTTCACAGGCAGACCCATATGTCCTCTGCTGCTGAAGCTTCATCAGAATCAGAACCCTGAAGCAAATAATCAGGGTATTTTTGTCCTTACATCCCACTGTGCCAAATCCCAGGTAAGGCAGGCAGGGAACAGAAATCCAGGAGCCTTAGTAGCCCTGAAGGAGCTTACCCAGTGAAACATTTGACAACCTGGGCTATATCACTGGAGGAATCAGAAGTTCAGACCCTGTATCTTCAGTTTTAAAGGTACAGGTACAGTAGGAAATGGTGTGTGAACAGACTTATGGAAGTTTATCCTGTTCTTTATCATCTCTTGAAATAGAAACATTTTGACAGTGGCATGTATTCTTATCTCCAAACCAAGTGGCATGGCTTCCACACATGGGGCCTCTTGTCTGAGGAGCACTGGATGACTGGAGAGAACAACAATATTTTTCCTGAACATTTCCGTTAATAAAGAACATCTGGGAATAAAATCTGGAGCTTACTGGGTTTTCCTTTCTCCAAGTCAGAACTCTTCATGAAGAATAACAAAGCTAAAGGCTAGGAGTGTTTCTTCCACTCCTTTTCAAGGGACTACTTGTGAGATTGGTCTGCGTGTGACTGAACAGTTTATCCTCTAAGAATTTTTCCCTACTGGAAAAGCACAGGTCCTTGCAGTCTTCTGTTACTTCCCTCCCTGTAGACAGACCCTGGAGTCAAACAGTGCATGAAGACACCCAGTAAAAATCAGTAACTGACTATGTATGGAGAATGCAAGGAGCAACACCAAACCATCCAAAAGTTTTTACGCTCAAGATAGCCCTTCCTTGTACTCCATTTGGGACCTGTAATACTGACTCCATTTTTTGTGTGAGCTTCCACCTCATCATCCTTACCCCTCACTGGGAGCTTGCTTACAACAGTCTTCACACTTAACTTGGAAGTCACGTCCTCCTTTCTGGTGGTTGTTTATAAAAGTCACAAGCAGTTATGTTTACAGCTTGGAGGGAAAAATGGATCACAGTGCACAAAAGTACCTTTTTGCCTGAAGCAGCAAATATGTTACATCAATATTTAAAGTTAATAAAAGTGAATGATTCTATATATGGATGCATAGGTAAGAAACCCAGCCATTCAAGGCGATAATGTTTAGAAAAAAATCAGTTCAACTGAGAGCAATGACCCCTTTCAGGTCTTGCAGCCTGTTTGCTGTCTCCCACTCTCTCTCTCTGCCTGTTCCTGCTCTTCTCTCATACTCGCCATCTCAGGTACAGGATGGGAGCCCCATCAAGTACTCAGGTACACGATGGGAGCCCCACAGGGAGGTTCACATCTCACACTTCAAACAGCTTCTTCATGTCTTCCTCATACTGCATGGGCATCAGAAATTTATATGTGTGTGTAAACATGTACATATGAAATCTGACAGGTCTTTCAAGCTAGCTTTTCAGGCATGAATTTGTGAAGCTGAGCAGGACATTCAGAGAGCTGTAGCCTATGTCTGCACAGAAACTCAGAGCTGCTGTCATAGTCAGCCTCAAAATTCAGACCTACCAGCCATGTAACTACCTAAAAAAATATACACTCAGCTCCTCTACACTACCTAAAAACTTATATTTGCCAGGGCTCGGTTTCGTTAGGTCAAATTCACTTGAAGATAACTTTTCACATCTTCCCTCTCCATCATCTCAACTTTAAGTCTGCCAGCAGTCAACAGACACAAGACCGAAAGTTAAAAACCATCATCCTAGAACTTTGTGCAACAGATTAAGTGCAACAACTTTTCTTTTTCTTTTTCTTTTTCTTTTTCTTTTTCTTTTTCTTTTTCTTTTTCTTTTTCTTTTTCTTTTTCTTTTTCTTTTTCTTTTTCTTCTTCTTTTTCTTTTTCTTTTTCTTTTTCTTTTTCTTTTTCTTTTTCTTTTTCTTTTTCTTTTTCTTTTTCTTTTTCTTTTTCTTTTTCTTTTTCTTTTTCTTTTTTTCTTTTTCTTTTTCTTTTTTTCTTTTTCCTTTTTCTTTTTCCTTTTTCTTTTTCTTTTTCTTTTTCCTTCTGTAGGCTATAAAGCGTGGGGCAATGGTGCCCTGAATTTCTGAACAGCAATATCAAACTGATCCTGACTATCAGTGTACATATAGCCTGAGTGTTTCTAGCCAGTGTGGTTAGGATTTGCTGGTTAACACTTTTTAACAGATCCTATTTTTCTTGTCTTTAGAATGTATAGGATGCTGAGGATGTGCTAAAGATTCTGTGACTTTCTCCTGCTGAAACAGACATGTGAACTCTACAGCTTAATTTAAGCTTTATCTGGAAAACTTATCTTTAATTAGTGCAATGAAACTTTTGAAGCAAGTTCTCATGAATGTATTTATGCTACTATATTAGACCTTTCTGGTTTGATCTACTTATTTTAACTTGTTTTCTTTCACAATCAATTTCTCTTAACATTTTGCAGACCAATTGCCATAAAGTTGAATGTCCAAAACAAAGAAATCTCTTAAGCATAATTTCTTCCATTTAAATGCATAATACATTTTCTACCTACTTGTTTTTTAATGCAGGGGTCACAATCTGACCAAGGGCCAAAGTCTCCAAGCTGACAGTTGATAGGACACGTTTGCTGGTTACACACACGAGATTCTTGCTTTGTGCACAGCTGATCACAGAAGTTTTGGTTATAATATTCATCCATTCTTATTTGCCTAAAAAATTTTAACACATTGTGATAGGAAGGAATCACAGACAGACAGACCAGAGATGTTCTCTAACTAAGTGAAAGCTGATAAAGAGAATTCATAGAATAATAGAATGGTTAGGGGCAGGAAGGGACCCCAAAGCTAGGTAGGTGCAGAGTGTTGAAAAATATGGTTTAAATTTACAGAGCAATTCTTTTTGGTTTCTATCACTTCAAATGTCCTGGGGAACAGCTACAGAAAAGGTCAGGTGGAAAGGAAGTGATTTCTTATAAGTTTAGAATATGCTACTGAACTGCATCCAACATGGTGCTGATGAATCTTTATTTGACTGTAACTGTTTTCATATAATTAATCACACAGGGAGGAACTCTCTGTAGGCTTGCCATGCTGGAGCTGACCCTTCCTCTGGCATTGTTCTGCACTGGGAGAGCTCCCGAAGTGGGACACAGAGCGGTGGCCCTGTTCCTTAATGAACTCTGCTGGCAAGGCCATCATAGGATCTGGCTGTTCTCTCCTCATTGGATGTATCGGCAGGTGCAGGTTTGTTTGGAGGCACTGCAATGCTCTATATACATAACTCTGTGACTTTTAAGTCTTGAAATTAAAATATAATCTACTCAGCTGGTAATCAGTTTCTCGGTATATCATGGAAGCTTGAGTTTGAAACAGAGATCCTCCGCCCCAGAACAGGCATTTTCTCAGGGAATACATAGAAATATAGAGATAGTGAAATATAGAGGTTTGTCCTTACCTGTGCCTGGTCTGTGTGCCATAATTGCAGGTTTGCGAACAGGCAGACCACGGCCCCCATGGGTAATGTTCACAGTAGCACCCCTGGCTGCTCCCCATCACCAAGCTCAACAGGAACAGGTGCATCAACATAGTCTTGTCTGTAGTGAAGGTGTCCATCTACCGCACATGGACAAGTCACAAAAGCTCAAGAAACTATTGCTTACAGTTGTGCCTGTATCCTTAGAGACACATCTCTTCTAATTTACAGACTCTATGAATCTGCTTCACAGACCAAAATTACCTAGCAGTGTGCTTAGAAAAGATTAATAATGCATGATAGACAGAAGTCACAATGGCTTTTTTTGGCCACTTACTTATCAGGCATACTAATCATGACTGCAGTATTTCTATTTAAGGAGTTTCTTATGTTTCTTTGAATATTACAAATAAAGACCTGCTATTGCTCTTCACTGCTTAGAGTATTCCCAAAAATATTTCTAGGAATAAGAATTAAAGCATGAGACAGTTCTCCCCATAAAACGTGTGAAACACCAAACAAGGTCTTAAGAGTAAGCAGCCCAATCTCTTACTTTGTAAGCAATTAATTTTCACATTCTTACAAACCTCCTTTCCCTAAGCATTTTGCTGCAGCTTTTTGTTGTTCTTAGTTTTGACTAGACTGTCTAAACCTCAAGCCATCACTATTCAAAGCTCTTCTGAATTTTCTACCAACAGCAGCAGACAGAACAACCAGCCTATTTCTTACTTCAGTGGTCAAACTTCATTTGATGAGGCAGAAGGTTATAGGCAGTCTTTAGTAAGTAATAATGCTTAGCAAACTTGAACAATGTTTTCCAGACAAAGTATTTGCTTGTTTAAAAATGCAAAATATTTTGGCCACTTATTGTGAGAATGAATAAACACTAAATTTGATTTACTGTTAGAGCAGAGTGTTATCATTCTGTTTTGCCTCAAAAACCAGACCAATAGGAGGTTTTAAAATCAAATTATTTATTTAAAAACAATACTCTAAACAATTGCACTTTGAAAAGCTTGAAAGGAAATGTGTCACTGTTTTCTATTTTGGGGTTTTAGCCACATTTGCTATTATGTTTTTTATATCTTGCTGAGAAAAATGAAATTGTGTCGTCAAAACGTTGCTTCCTCCTTTAGTAAAGACAGGCAGTAAGCCTTCACACAGCAGTCATAGACACTCAAAGCACCTACTGCGCAGTATTTCATCATTGAACAAGACTTTCAGAGAGATTTAAATATTATCAAACCCAAATTACGGTAAAACTGAAGGCAGAGAAATCATCAGTCTCGCCAGTGACCCAAGAGGAGGACAGGTATTATACCTTTTTTCCTTACCTGAGCTCCTCGCACCAACTGTGCCAGCCTAGAAAAGAGAAGCAGCCCTACAGGACTCCCTCAATTACTTTGTTCATTCCTTCACTGCACTGTACGTAGAAGAACACTCTTCTGTGAGCAAAACTCCAATCAATACATCAGAAGCGTATCAGCAGCCATATAGATGTGAGCACACAAGAGATTAATTCAAACTTGCAAGGAAAAAAACTCGACAAAACTCTTCCCCAATGTCTTGCAATCTGCATGCATTGAAGCCAACGAAAAAAGCCTCCTTAATAACTTACGGTAAGACTGTTAGCTGCAAAGTTAATCAACTTTACACACTGGTGTGACCTTGGTGTGGTTTGCCGCAGTCTCCCAAATGAAAGGTTGGAGGTTTTGTTTGATTTGCTTATCTGTTAATAAAGGCAGATTTGGTCTGGTGACAGAAATGGTCAGAACGAAACCTCCGCTCCACCAGTGCCCCCAGAGGGACATGTTCTGGAGAAGCATGGAGGAGTAATTCTTTGTATAAACACAGCTGCTCGACAGGAGGCGAGAGAAATAAAAATACCTTTGCTTTGGCCACAATGGCTCAAGGCACTGCAGGTCTCCTTGTGCTGGCTGATAGAGTTGCACAACCTCTCTGCTTACAGTTTGAAGGAAAGAGAGGAAGAGTATGGTAAGATGGCACAGGCTCACAAATCATTATTGCTTTCATTAGGAAATAGCAGAGAAAGTCCAAGCCAGGGCAAAGTACACTTGTGCAGATGCACCCTCTGTGCGAAAGTGGGGGTCTCAGAGAAAACAAAACTCAAAATATATTTGGGATGATTTACAGCTCTTTGCCTTTTGCCCTCTGTGGTGAGCTCTGGGCACACAGGGACTCTGGGGAAGTGCAGCCATCAGACAAGAGCTGCTGAGCGCCTCTGCCCTGCAATGTGGGCACCACCCCAAGACTGTTTCCAGGGCAGAAATTAAAATGGAAAGCAAGAGAATAGACTCATGCAGAACAGATTCAGCAATGACAAGCACAAACCAAGGAAATAGTTGGTGCTAAAAACCATAATTAAAGCCTGGAACTGAAGCCTAAACCTCCCAAACATGCAACATGTGTCCCACCCAGATGGCAATGCTGCATTGAATCTCCCTTTGCTCCAGCAGACTGACAGAAACATGTTGAGATGTCGGATCCTCAAAACATATTTCCCAATTTGTTGCGACCCAAGGTCACATATATCCCTCAAAAAGAAGAGTGATTCAGAGCTTCCTGCATAGCTTCATTTTTCAGTTGCTTTTGTAGATTTGTTTTGGTTTTTCTGTTTTAATTCTGAGCTTGGCCAAGGAAGTGTTACACAACTTGAAGACACAGTCAGCAAACTGATGTTCTGCCAGATCCTTATTACATTGTGTAAACTTGTCAAAAGAAATCAAAATAGTCATCACTCTGGCTCGATAGTTGATGCTGGGTGGGGATTTGTAAGGATTTTTTTAAAAAAATACTGTCTTCTACCTTTCAGAAAGGATTTCCTAATCCTCAGCAATTGTAGGCTCACTGAGGGCAGCCCTCCAGCCCCTGTGAGACCCCACACAGGAGATGCCTACCTTCTCTCAGGCTTCTAGAAACAAACCACAGCTGTGAGCTGCAATTCGGTGTTTACAGTAGTGCAATGCAGATGGCTAAAGCTTCTAGCTGAGAAACTTCTTTTAGCTGACAAATTACTTTTGTGCTTTTACCTAACATGAAAATAAGGAGTCATTAAAACAGCTTACACATTTTAAAATTATTACAAGGAGAGGGCGCTTCATGCAGTCCACAAGCACGCTGCACCCTTCGTAACCAGAGAACAAGCTAGCAGACTGGTACCACAGTTAGCTTTGGCAGAAATTTAGGTGGTGACTGGCCCTGGTAAGCTTTGTGCCAAAGTCAGGGCTTCAGGACAGCATGAGTACATCCATATGGAACCTGTAGACAGGTGAACTTAACTCAGTTGCCCGAAGCTGGTGGCCACAGTAGCAAAGAGCACTGCTTAGGCTAAGTCACATTTTGTTAAAGCTGCATGCAGCTTCTGATGTGCCTGGGATGTTGTCAGCTCATCTGCCAGCAGGACAATTAATCAGAGAGATGAAGAGTCTGGACCAGGACAACAAAGCTGGGACTCATGTAACAAAATTGACCAGAGAAGGGAACTTTTTCTAAGTGTGGCAGCTCAGTCCTCGTGACACAGCAGAACTGCCCTCTCTCTGTATTCCTCAGTTCCTTCCAGGCTTTGTCTATAAGATATCCTCAGAGCAATCTCACCCTCTTCCCTCCTGGATGGAGATCAACACTTGCATATGTGCATCCATTCCTTATATCACAGGATGTATTGGGGCATCTGAACATCAGGCAATACCCTTGTGCTGACACTCCACTTTCTGTCCTCATGGTCAGCTTCTTGCAAGGTTTCCTCATGACCTTTTAAAAGTAGGAGAAATCAGGTAAGTTTGCTTAGAGGAACAAGCAGTTAGAAATTTCGTCAGCAATATGGTGAGTGATGGCTCCTGTAAACAACAGTACCTTATAGGGCTGATTTTCATGTGAAAAAGCACCAGCACTTAAAAGATGTTCTTCCTGCAGGCTTTCACACCGATGTGATGCTGTGCCTTTCCAAGTCTCTGGTCTGAAGCTCTACTGCAGCATTCTTCAAACACCAAAGCACTGGAATCAAACTGGGAACAACTCAGAGAGGTCAGAGTACAAATGTATGCCATTTTACAACACTTAGACTTTTGGACTGTCTATGCACATATCCATGGCCTCAATTTCATTATTCCTAGAAGAAATATGTCTCCAGCAAAACAAACATAACATCTCTTCATCTCTGCTGCAATGTGTTTATAAAAGATCATTTTTCAAAGAATGGGAAAATGTTATCTCAAAGGGAGTGGAGAAATCCAATGAGCATTCTGCCTGAGATTGTAGTGTTTCTAGCTGGGTTTCACGAGGTCACAACTCATTTATTTCATCCTATATCTAATTCCTCCTATTCAGAAAAAACATATTATACTCCCAAGTCTACCTCTAACTTGCCCAGAGAGCAGCCTGTGTTCTCACCCCAAAGCTCCGCTCAAGAGAGAAACTGTACAAGTGTAAAGGGGAAAAAGCAGAAGGAAGGGGGCAAACGCCACAACATTCTCTGAGAGGTAAGCAGAATGAAAGTCAAACAACACTTCAGCTTAAGTGCCATCCCCTGGAAGATCCCTTGGATGCAGAGACAGGGAAAGCCATTCATCCTGTCCCATAAAAATTCCAAACTGTGGACTGTTACCACCTATTGCAGAATGGTGAGAGCTTACTGAACTGCACCCCTCACCTCACACAGATCTCGCAGATCTGGCTTCACCTGTCTGCCCTCTGACAAAGTCTGGATTTTTAAGAGCTTAAACTGATACTATTCACTACATGATTTTTTTTTCTTCCATCTCAAAATCTTCCTGAAAACAAAGCATAAGAGAAATCTTTCATCCTTGTGTGGCAGTTTAAAATTTAATATCAGGCTGGACTAGGAGGCAAATACACTTTGAACTTAATTCAATAATTCAGTAAGGTATTTTTCCTCCCCTTAAAAATTTTATCACCCTATATGCCCCCCATGAGAAGGGGTACTGAAACAAAAAAGATTAAGGCACCTTTAAGCATGAAAGGCCATGTGAATGGCTTCAATACTGAGCTGTTTTGAGATATCCTGATATCCTGAGCAGTGGATGTCATCTACCTCGACTTTAGCAAAGCTTTCGATACTGTCTCCCACAACATCCTGATAGAGAAGCTGAGGAAACAAGGGATAGACGAGTGGACAGTGAGGTGGGTTGAGAACTGGCTGTCAGACCGGGCTCAGAGGGTCGTGATCAGTGGAGTAGAATCTGAATGGAGGCCTGTGACTAGCGGTGTTCCCCAGGGCTCAGTGTTGGGTCCAGTCCTGTTTAATATCTTCATTGACGACCTTGATGAGGGAATAGCATCCACCCTCAGCAAGTACGCCGATGATACAAAGCTGGGAGGAGTGGCTGACACACAGGAACACTGCACTGCCATCCAGCGAGACCTGGACAGACTGGAGAGCTGGGCAGGGAGAAACCAGATGAAATTCAACAAAAGCAAGTGGAAAGTCTTGCACCTGGGGAGGAATAACCGACTGTATCAGTACAGGCTGGGGGATGACCTGTTGGAGAAGAGCTCTATGGAGAAGGACCTGGGGGTCCTGGTTGATGACAGGTTGGCTATGAGCCAGCAGTGTGCCCTGGTGGCCAAGAGAGCCAGTGGGATCCTGGGATGCATCAGGAAGACTGTGTCCAGCAGGTCGAAGGAGGTGATCCTCCCCCTCTACTCTGCGTTGGTCAGGCCCCACCTGGAATACTATGTCCAGTTCTGGGCTCCCTGGTATAGAAAAGACAGGGACCTTCTGGAGAGAGTCCAGAGAAGGGCGACAAAGATGATTAGGGGTCTGGAACATCTCCCCTATGAGGAAAGGCTGAGTGAGCTGGGTCTGTTCAGCCTGGAAAAAAGAAGACTTAGGGGGGACCTAATTAGTGTTTATAAATATCTTAGACATGGGTGGCAGGGGGAATTGGCCAGCCCCTTTTCAGTGGTCAGTGGGGACAGGACTAGGGGCAATGGCTGTAAGCTGGAGCACAGGAAGTTCCGCACCAACATGCGGAAGAACTTTTTCACAGTGAGGGTGACGGAGCAGTGGAATAGGCTGCCCAGGGAGGTGGTGGAGTCTCCTTCTCTGGAGATATTCAAGTCTCGTCTGGACGCCTATCTATGTAATATGAGATAGGGAGCCTGCTTTGGCAGGGGGGTTGGACCCGAAGATCTCTTGAGGTCCCTTCCAACCCCTAAGATTCTGTGATTCTGTGATTCTGTAATAAGAAAAGTGAACCATAAAATATCTTATTTACCCTGTCCATCACTGAGTTGTCTGATGACAGGGGTAGCACGGCCCCCAGCATGGCTCAGTGGCGACAGGCAATCTTGCCTGTAACCAGATGCCCATCACTTACACTCTTCTTCACCAAGAAACCTGAACCACTGCTTCCTCCATGGGTGCCATGGCTGTTCTGAAGGAGGTGTGGGATCAGAGAGCTGAGGCAAATGTTTTGAGTAGACGGATTGTATTAGCACCAGGGATGCTGTGAAACAGCAGCACCTGTGGAGAAAAACAATCTCTCTTTGAGGATTATGTTCGTGGATAGAGACTTCATGCTGCAGGACTTGAAAGCATTGAGTTGCAGTTGCCCTCTCAGGCTGCTTTGTTGAACGAATAGTCAGGATTATACAGAATTTGCTACTCCTTGACTTTTATTAACACACTAGAAGTGTTTGGTGCATCAGTAGTAGGCCAGGACTTAGGACTTCATTGGGGTAGGGGCCAGCACCGAGGTCACTGGAGCAGCAGCAAGTAAAATTAGCTACTGTTTCGCAAAACGTGCGGCTTTTGTCTGGATTAGTGTGGTTCAGGGTGTTTTGCATTGTAAAGCATATTTGCTGCTTGTATCACCAAGAAGACTGAGCACATGTCTTGTTTGCTAAGCCCCAGGTCCATTGCTTCAACCCCATGGTGATGGGGGAGGGGAGAACAGGGCACTGGATGGACACTAGAGCCAAGGAGGGAAACCTCAGCTCAGCACCTTCCTTTGTTTCCCTGCTTTCAGGCTACTGTTTTGTCACTTATTCATCCCACAGATCACCTCTAAATTAAATTAAGACTTTCATCCCCCTTACCGCACAGTAACTGCTCCAACACAGTGACGCATGACCATGGAACTACCCAAGCACAACTACAGAACAGGTGCATTCCCTCAGAGCATAAGCAAAAAATTTCTGCCAGGGACTGAAATGCTTAAAGGTGAAAATCTACCCCACCATGGAAAAACAAATTTCTGGGGAAACTACATCCCAGTTTCCTTGATTGTAAGATACCTTACCAGCAGAGTAGAGGGCAGTGAACCAAGCAGAAACATTGCATAGAGGCAAACAGGCATTCACTCAGCAACCTCACCTCCTCCTGGAGGGTGGAGGGGAACTCAGACAGCCTTTACACACCACCGTGGTTGCCAAACCAACCACCAAGGCAGGAGGAAGCAGCATCTGACTGAAGAGTTTGAGCTGGCGTCATACACTCACAGGCTGGTTTGGTTTGGGTTGAAAGGAACTCCAAAGATCATTTAACCCCACCACCCCTGCCTTGGGTGGACACACCTTCCACTAGACCAGGTTGTCCACAGTTTTGGTTGTCGTGCATCCTCAATTACATAAACTGCTACACACAGCACCAGGATCCCTCTTACAGCAAGGAGCCTTCAGCAGCCATCACTGCAGGGTTTATTGTGAAGAAAGCACAGAAGGCATCTGGTTCTCACTAGTGATTTCATACACAGCTGGAAACAGGATGAATGAGCCTGGCTGCTTGATCCACACCTTGTGTTAACCCAGGAGAACATGACCTTAGAATCATAGAATAGTTAGGGCTGGAAGGGACCTTAAAGATTCTCAAGTTCCAACCACCTTGCCATGGGCAGGGACACCTCTAGCTAGACCAGGCTGCTCAAGGCCCCCATCCAATCTGGCCTTGAACACTGCCAGGGAGGGGGCAGCCATAGCTTCTTGGGCAGCCTGTGCCAGGGCCTCACCAACCTCATAGGGAAGACTTTCCTCCACTCTAATCTAAATCTACTCCCTTCCAATTTAAAACCATTCTGCCTTATCCTATCACTAAATGCCCTTCTATAAAGTCCCTCCTCAGATTTCTTGAAGGCACCCTTCATTTTATAACACTTTTTCAGCATAAACAAAAGCTATCATTAAGTACCTACTATTTAAGGAGTTTGTGTATTAAGGAATTTGCATCTGAAGCATGCTTACTGTATGAAACAAGTGATTCATTAAACTATTTTGTTTCCTGGTAAATATTTTGTAAATACTAATGAGGTGGGATCTTTAGAGACTAGGAAAATACATTCTGATCATTGTTTATGTAAGAGTTGAAACGTTTTGTCAAAACTTTAATGGAAATTGCCTTTTTAACGTTTTTCATAGAAAATGCCATTTTTTAAAGTGTGAAGACTGGTATTTATCATGACTGACCATTTTTAAAAGAGGATTTTCCTCCTCTTTATTCTTGCTCAAGAAAAAGTACAAATTTTCACTTGAAAAATGCTTGAAATAATTTGAAAAATATAGACATATTTTCTGTTGCCTGTCAATATTTTTCTCTACAGTTCTCTCTACTAAATAGATCTAATCTGTGGAATGCCCCAAACCAACTGATTCACACATCTGCACAGCCCCCTTCCTACAACCCTGTGAGAGCTTAAATCGAGGTGATTAAACTTTATGAGAAAAAAAATCTCAGAGCATAATTTACTGAGTACAGTTATTCCTCAGGTTTTCATGCATCCAAATCAAATAGATTTAAAACAAACCTGTGAGAACCCTGAGAAAATTATATCATGTAAAAGATGCCCAGAAGGGAGGTTTCTTTTTGCCTTGAAGGTTGGTAGTGCCAAAACTGAAACCTATTAGCCTCTTCTGATGCCAAAGATGTGCCTCTTCATCATACTGCTTCTAATAGCCTGCTGCCAAGCTGATGCTGCCTGCTCTGGGGCCAGGCAGTCTGTAAAGCTGCTTTTCCCACCTGCGGTCAGCAGCCTATGCACATCCCCCAAGGCCTGTCTTTGGGGAGAACAGCATTTTCTGTTTGTGGGGTCCTATTTTATGTGCAGAGCAGGTGCCCCAGAACAGTTTAGTCCCATAGATGGAGGTAGCATCTTGGGGGGGGTCCTTTCCTGCTACCCCTGCACAGCCTACCTGGGCCAATCTATATTTACTCCATAATTTAATATATATTAAACAACCACTATATTAACATATTAACTAATAATAAAGGTATAGTTTATAATACATATTTTGTATAGTTTCTGGTTTCTGTAAGCATACAGTTTAACAGGGAGACAGGAAGGGCATTCCTCTGTGGAGGACAAGTCAAGGAGGGGCTCATGTCCCATTGAATTACACATTGCAAAATGTCACTGTGTGCCCTTTCTCATCAAGGAAGAGCTGTAAAGGGTGAGTTTCCCCCACACAATCCAAAGGAGAGACGTGACTTCCGTCTTCCTGAAAGTGAGTTGGTTTTGCTCCACTGAGGCTTTTAAGGACTGCCCAGATTACCACAGGAGACTCCAGTCTGCAGAAGGGTGAGTGCAGGAAAGGGGCAGAAGGTTTTTGGTCCTGTACTCTTGCTCTGCTTCACCAACCTGGCATTGAGACCCTGGCCTAGAGTTCATTGCTCAACCATGGTCGTCACTGCGCATGAGCTGTTGCCAGGGTACCACTTTGTCCACACTGGTCACCCATCATGTGTCAATGTGAGACCATGATCTCCCCATTTGCAGTCACCTCCTAAATTACTCACAGTCACTGTTTAAGTCATTGAGCAAATTAACTCGGATTGGTACCAGTAGACACTGGAGTGCCAGAGCATGAGATGGATGCAGAGGTCTGAGGCAATGAATAGAACTGGAGATTTGGGGTCCCTGAAACATCACACAGAAAGTCATTCTGGAAGCTGCATCTGTGTTTTGTTCTTCTACAAGAAATGACAGTAATTCTGGAGTGCTAGCTAACAAAAGGGACAACAGAGCTGTGAGGCATTTGTACCCCATCACTGAGCAGGTCATCAGAATACATGAGGAAATACTTGTAATTTCATATAACAGCTCACCTCTATCAGTGCTAGAGGCAGATTGGCGGTACCATGAGTACCTGTGAGTAAGCATACCTGGAGTTCGGGAGGCAGTGGCTTGTGCCACAGCTGATATCCCCAATATTTACCAGGGCATCTGCTCCCCATTTGCAGTGAGGGAACTCTCAAAAGCTCACCCAAGTCATAGAAAGTACATGGGCAAAAGGCTCTGTTGCAAGGCACTGGAAATACACTTTGCAACTGCAGGAGACAGCTGCTGTACTGGGCTTTTTCCCTGTGGAGGAACGGTCTAGTAATGTGCATATGTAAGGCAAACACTAGAAATTTAAGTTTTCCTTTCCAGGTTGCACAGACTGAATTTC
The DNA here is from genome assembly GCA_022605575.1 of Laterallus jamaicensis coturniculus. Classification (NCBI taxonomy): domain Eukaryota; kingdom Metazoa; phylum Chordata; class Aves; order Gruiformes; family Rallidae; genus Laterallus; species Laterallus jamaicensis. The sequence goes on along the minus strand of JAKCOX010000024.1, from coordinate 7,381,421 downwards.
AATTACTTCCAGCCAGTTTGCTGGTAGGTCTTAACTTCCTGAAAGAGATAAAGTGGTGCTGAAAATGCTGAAGTTATGAAGATAAGATCCAGCCTGATAGCAAAATAAAAGGATAGAAGAAACTTCAAAAGGAACAATGTGAAGCAATAAGGATCCCCAATAAACAATGGCGTTTAGTATAAAAAAATGTTGATAATCACCAAAGTGTCTGGTAATCACCTTGTTTGATTAAACCAGCACCCAAATGCCACTTCACAAGGAAAAGGTGCAGGCAACTGGGTGCATCCCTAATCACCACTCCTGTCCCAGCCTCCCAGTCTAAGGCTTCTCTGACTCACTGCCTCTGTACAAAACATGATCCTCTGTCTCCACAGTTGAAATTCTGGGACAATTTCTTTTCTCAGCGGAATCCAAAACACCATGGTCAGCATTGTCCTTTATTGGATGGGTTTGTGGCAGTTTCCCTGGAGCAGAAGCATCGCGCTGCCACCTCTGCATATGTGGTGCTGTTGTACTTCATTTCCTGTAATAAAGTCTTAGCAACCTCAGACAACACTATTGTGCTGGGCTTCAGTGTTTGAGACTGGTGTAATTTAAAAGTATATATGTCTTACATACACATATTTAAAAGATATCAGGGCAGGATATATAGATTGCACCAACTTCTCCTTCTGTTCTTTCATTTGCCTATGTAGACAAGCATGTGCTAGGGAAGCTCAAAGACTTTAGGAGGTTTGTGCTGGAGGAGATTGACACAATGAAGATTTACCAGTGCAAATCCAGTCTGCAACACTTTGTCTGTCACCTCGGGCTTAGAGTAATTCCTATACCATGGCTGGCAGTGGATGAGAGCAGAAGAGACTTTTTTTTTAATACCTGAGCTTCCCCTGCCCAGGAGCAGCATGGTTACACATGGGTCCTGCTGCCCAAGGGATCTGTGGTGCTTGGCTGTGTGCAGCCATTTTGCAGGTAAGAGCAGTCTCGTGGCTGTGGGGTTTCCTTCTATCTCAGCTGTTTCTCAGGTTGATAGAGTTGAGGCCAAGAGAGACATGGACCAATGCCAGCTTGGCATTCATCTGTTCTTTTAGCCCATGCGTTGTCCCCAGGCTACCACATTCACGGGGAGGGAGCTATGGAGCCCAGCACACCAGCCACCGTCCCGCTTGCTACTGTAAATGAACCCTGGGGATGGGTCTGGGAGCAGAAATATTCTCCACGCCTCTGTGTGTGTGTGTCTGTGTGCCTTCCTGACTCTTGGTGCCTGAATTTTTGCCTGATACAGAAATAGGAAATAGATAAAGGGTGGTGTATCTCGCCTTGCTTAGGAAAGTTTATGTAGCACGTTAATGCTGAGAACAGAAATGAACACAGCTGAGCAAGGAAAAAGGATTTTATTCGCTGCTGTGTGCATTTTACACGTCGTAAAGGCCCTGAGGTACCTGAAAGCACAGTCCTGCAAGCACAGGTATATGTGAATTACTTTATACCCCCAAACAGGCTTTTTGAGGGACTTTAACATTTAAAGCAATTAAGATAAAAGGGCAGATAATGGCAGGACAAGGGGGAATGGTTTAAAGCTGAAGGAGGGAAGGTTTAGATTGAATATTAGGGGGAAGTTTTTTACAGAAAGAGTGGTGAGGTGCTGGAACAGGCTGCCCAGAGAGGTGGTGGATGCCCCATCCCTGGAAGTGTTCAAGGCCAGGTTGGATGGGGCCCTGGGCAACCTTGTGTAGCTCCAGGCCTGAGGTTGGTGGCCCTGCCTGTGGCAGAGGGGTTGGAGCTTTATGATCCTCGGGGTCCCTTCCAACCCTTGCCATTCTATGATTCTATGATTCTATACGGAATTGTAGGACAATTCACACAATTCCTGCCGGCTTCCTGCAGGCTCCTGTCACCACTAGGGAGCACCAGCAGACAAAGGGTTTTGAAGCTTTTCTGTGTTCTCCCTGCAAAATACAGAATTCATTTCACACTGACACAATAAATATCTTAAATTACAATTTTTTTTTAAACTGCCCACTGAGAAACTAGATGAATCAGGAGTAATGGGGCAAGAGATTTTAATTTATTTGATCAATACACAAGGCCTGTAAATTGATACCAGTTGGCTCTGCTGATTCTTCTCTGCAACTTGAGGATATTTTTTTTCTGAGCTCCTCTATGATTGGTAACTTTATAACGATAAAAAAGACAAAAAAATAGGCACTGAAAGAGCCTTTCTCCACCAGATATGAACCTCCTAGGTCAAATCCAAAGTACATTACAGAGCTAAGAGAAGAAATATCCTGGTTTTTTCAGGGGCAAATCAGGATCAGAGGTTCCTGACTGTGTTTGACAGTGACTCAGAGGCACATGGGGAGAATTCAGAGCTGTAGCTCAAATCCCAGACTATGCAGCAGAACTGACTGACCAGACATGGTTGCTAAAAGCTCATCCTGTAAAACTTCTGTTCTTCTTGCTCCTGCCTGGAGCAGAACTGGATGTCCTCCTTACCCTCTCCTTCTGTCTGAGTTGGACACATAACATCAGCATTGCTGTCACGTCTGTGCAGACTGGGATGACTTTAAGGTTGGTGTCAGACCTATGAAACTCTGGCTGTTTGGTCATAGCTGTGTACCCCATCAGCCAGGTTCCACGGGGACATTCAGGAGCCTCAGGAGATTGGAATGAAGACAAGGCTCAGGTTAACACACCCTCAAGTCCAAAATGGCTTTGCAAATACAGAGCAATGTGTCTGATAACCTGATCATTATTGTAAGATTTTACATCTCATCGTCTGCTTCTAGCACTAAGAGGTGGGATTAGCCATGATTATTCAGAGCCACCCAAACTGCAGCTCTTCCCAGCCTTTATTTTCTCCCAACATGTGCACTTATGAAGGTGTCAGGTTGGAAAGCAGCCCTCACATACCTCGCACCAATTCCTGCAAAACAGATAAGGTGTCACTGAAGACCAGTCATTAGCTACCACTCACAGGGGCTCTCCTCCATGGCTGGTGACATGATTGCAAGGAAATTCTCCAACGTACAAAGCTCTACACACTGCTCAGATGTAGTGGGTGATGCACACTAAGTACTCTTACAAAAACCCTTTTGGTTATTGTATGGAAACTAAGCTGCATTCATCTAGCCTTCTGTGGTATCCCAGTTCCAGTTGGATTAAAGCTCCCCCATTCCCCAATGGCAAGTTATTTCATACGTTGTTCTTCCCAATAGTCATATCACTGCAGTGAATATGATCTAAATATCAAGAGAAGTTGTAATTGAATTCAGTAGTGTGGTGGTTTGGTCCTGGCTGGAGGCTAGACACCCCCCAAAGCTGCTCTATCACCCCTTTTTAGCTGGACAGGGGAGAAAATATATAACAAAAGGCTTGCAGGAGAAATCATTGAGCAAATAACGTCACTGGCAAACCAGACTCAATCACTGGCAAACCAGACTCAGTAATTAAAAGGCTCTAATTTATTACTCAGTCTAAACAGACTGGGATAATGACAAATAAAACCAAATCTTAAAACACCTGCCTCCACCCCTCCCTTCTTCCTGGACTCAACTTTATTCCCAATTCTCTTCCTCCTCCCCCTGTATGGCACAGGGGGATAGGGAATGGGAATTGTGGTCGGTTCATCACATTTTGTCTCTGCTGCTCCTTCCTTCCTTAGGGGAAGGAATTGTCACACTCTTCCCCTGCTCCAGCCTAGGGTGCCTCTTGCCATCCTTCATTAATATGAGTCCTCCCCAAGGATGCTTCAGTTCTTCACAAACAGTTCTGTCATGGGTCCCTTCCATGGGTGGTGACCTTCAGGACTAGTTTGCTCCAGCATGGTCCCCCATGGGGTCAAAAATGCCGCCAACAAGCCTGCTCAACTGTGGGCTCCTCTCTCCATGGGCTGCAGGTCCTGCCTGTAACTTGCTCCATCTTGTGCTTCCTACAAGGTCACAGAGTCCTTCATGTGTCTCCACCTGCTCTACTGTGGGGTCCTGAATGGACTGCAGGTCAGATCTCTGCTCCCCATCATCTTCTCCACAGGCTTCAGGGGAATCTCTCTGCCAGTGCCTGCAGCGCCTCCTCCCCCCACCTTCTTCATGGACCTTGGTGTCTGCAAGGTTTCCTCACATCTTCTCACTCCCTTCTCTGGCAGCAAAAAGCTAATGTGTGCATTCCAGTTCCCCCTACCCCCCAACCCCACCTTTCTTAAATATATTATCACAGAGGTGCTGTGACCATCACTGATGAGCTTGGCTGTGGTCAGTGGTGGGTCTGGTCTTGAGCCAGCTGGTGTTTGGTCTGTCAGACCTAGGGGAAGCTTCTAGCTGCTTCTTGATGAAGCCATCCCTGCAGCCCCCTTCTCCCACACCAAAACCTTACCAGCATACTGCAAAAAAAGTAGGAAAGCTCCTGTTTGCTTATTCATTGCAATGACATTTAAGGTGACACTCCTGACCATGGGCAGAGGGATGACTTCTGTGCCATGGTGCTACTGGGCCAGCCACGGACACTGAACCCCAGCTGGGGCCTCCTTAGTTCACCTGGGCATGGTGTGTTTGAGGGCAGTGAGGGTGGGAACAGAAGTTGAACCAAGAAAAGCAAGTTCATTCCATGTACAACTCCCTTACAGGCGTGATGCTTGTGGAATTTGTTGATTATTACATTGTGAGACTGATTGATGATTTTACAATGCCACAGTTGGGAAGAAACATCAATGTGGAGGCAGATGATCCTGTATTTCAAGTAAGAATACTGAATATGCTGAAACATAGAAGAAGCTTTTTATCATTGTGTTCAGGTCTGAGACCTCCAATATAAGAAGGACACAGAGCTGTTGGATTGAGTCCAGAGGAGGACCATGAACATGATTAAAGGACTGGAGCACCTCTTCTATGGTTGCAGGCTGAGGGAGTTGGTTTGTTCAGCCTGGAGAAGAGAAGCTTCCAAGGAGACCTTATTGCAGCCTTCCAGTACCTGAAAGAGAGGAAAATCTGGAGAGGGATGGTTTACAAGGGCATGGAGTGACAGGACAATGGTGAATGTCTTTAAACTAAAAGATGGTAGATTTAGATTAGATATGAAGGAGAAATTCTTCCCTGTGAGGCTGGTGAGGTCCTGGCACAGGCTGTCCAGAGAAGCTGTGGCTGCCCCCTCCCTGGCAGTGTTCAAGGCCAGGCTGGATGGGGCTTTGAGCAACCTGGTCTAGTGGAGGGTGTCCCTGCCCATGGCAGAGGGGTTGGGACTAGGTGATCTTTGAGGTCACTTCCAATGCAAACCCCAGCATTCTATGATTCTATGATATTTTTGTGTAGACTTAAAAATCAAGCCAAGGATCTTGTCAGTGAAAATGTAAATGCTCAACATCAGTGCTCATGAAAACTTCCAGTCTGGAAAGATTTTCCTCTGTCTGTCTGGTTGGCACACAACCCAGACTCTGCCTCTGCATTGCAAGGAAATGCTGACTACTACAGAGCTAAAGATCAGCCTCAGCTTTGCACAGAACTTTGCTGTATCAGACAGGCCAGCTTGCCCTGCGAGGTCCCAGAACCATCAAACCTACCTTCAGCTAACTGGGGAGTGAACTGCAAGGTGCACATGCAGGCTACCTTACCTCTGCTCACTGGGACTCATGTCCTGAGCTATCTATGTGTGCGCTAATGCACATGCTTACAGTGAAGCTAAGCATCAGCTACCAGCATCTGCTAACAGTCAGCCTTCTCCAAAGGAAGCATTGGATGAGCCATACTGTGTCTTTCTAACAACATGGACTCCTCTTGCCTGCATCCCTGTGGGAAGCAGGGAGATGTGCTCAAGCCCTCCCTGCAGAAGCCTTTGGCTTCCCAGGACACCTGGTGCCCCCATCCCAGCAGCAGCAGCAGCAGCAGCAGGAGTTGACCCTGGAGACAAGCAGTGCTCAGAGACACCAGCTGCAGGAGGACGTGCTGTTTGTCCAGGCTTCAGTACTGCTGAGCCTGCATTTCAGGAAAGGTGTTGGAGAAAGTGAGGCAGCCCTGATGTGGTGCTGCTGAACTCGGTCATGCTTGCATTGCTACAAAACTGAACACCACTCAGCTCAGATCAGCTAAGGCATGTTTGTTTCACACTAGTGTGAGTGGAAAATGTTGAACTTTAATGTGCGTGCAGTGATTGACAGGATGAGATGATCTGAGGATATCCCACCATCTATCTACGACAGCTTTTAAAACTCAGTTTTACAGTCCTTCTTCAGAGACTTAATGATTTAAACAATTGTCCTGGTAGGCCAGCACTCTCTATACAAAAATAAATCCAGAGGATGGAGAGTGAATTCGGGTAGGCTTCAGCCCCTGGAGCCAAGCCCACTGAAGACAAAAGATGATTTATGGTGTACCTGTTCTGCAGACAGACAGGAGACCCGGGGCACTTCGGTGATTATGTGTGTGCATGTGCCCTCCTCTGGAAGTAGTCAGTGGCTATTTTCACACCGCAGCCCAATAAATGAAATGCGAGAGGTATCTGTGCTTTGTTTATAGCTCCATTAGCCTTTCTTGAACGGTAAATTACTTGGCAGTGGCTGAGACAAAAGGGAAAGACAGGGCTGGATGCCAAAGGAAAAGTTTGAAGTTCACAGCTAATTCAAGTCTTCCAGATTTTACTGCCTGAAATTACAGTCCCTTTGAATAGTTACTCCATAATTATAAAACTCATTAGTGGAAATCGACACATTTAGTACATGTTTAATTGTAGAAGAGACTACAGTAAAATATATTTTTTTATGTTTAACTGATTTGTAACATTCCAACTATCACTGTTTTCCATGCCAGTACTCACCCTTGTCTCTTATTCTTCATTAGGAACTGAATAGAAAAGAGATTAGATAAATCTGTTTGGGGTCTGCCTAGCACACTCGAAATTTTCAGTGAGGGGAGTTAGGAACAATAAATTGTACTTTCCTCTCATTTCCAGCCCCTTCGTTTAACCACAATGACAACACTAGAAGAGGATAAAGGCGCAGCCTGTGAGGGACAGCAGCGGGAAGCACAGTTCTGTAATGGCATCTGGAGCATTATCAGTAGCACAGTTGTGAGTAATTATATTAATTGTCTTTAATTACACTCTGTGACCTGAAACAGGCTGCTTCCAAGAAACATGACACACTACCAATCACGATGGATTTAGAAAGTGACTTGAACAAGTATATGGTTAGATCTTTCTAAGCAGAGCCACAGCTGGAATGACAGGCATGTTCATGCATATTTGTGTGCTTGTTTTACAGGTCACCCAAAACAGAAGCAGAGCAGCAAGCACCAGGTCCTTCTTTACACAGTTAACCCTATACAAGCCTGGAAATGGTGCTTTGCTTTCCTTTCCCTAGGACTAAAGGCTTTAGGGCTAGCAGGTTACACCACACTGTTTCTACTGGACAGTAACATCTTTACCATGGGCACGATGAGAGCTGTAAATCAGCACAGCTTTCCACAAACACTGAAATGAATTTTGCCTCAGATGCAGCTCTGTCCCCTTTTTAGTTACAGTTCTGCAAACATGAATGAACATTTACATGTATGCATTTTTGTGGTGAGGCAAAAATAATTTTGTGATGAAATCCAAAAGTCATCAGAGGAATTGCATTAGAAAAGCATGCTCTCAGCTCTCACCCAAGCCTTGAGATGGACCTAAGCTCCCAGTTCAACATCCTGGTCTCAGAGACAGGAGATGTTGTAGATTTATCAAATGATGCCTTGCAGGTGTACATGTACCTCCATGGCAGGCAGTCAGGCTCCTGAGATGGCCCTGCTGATGGAGCCAAGACGACTGTTTCTCTGTCACTCCCCATGTCCTACTGTGGGATGGAGTTGGTGGTGTTTTCATGCCATCTTTACATTGCTCACCTGCAATTATGGGATTTGTGCTCTTCTCCATGACTCAGAATGTTTTATTCATGATCCATTTATGGTAAGACTCAGCACAGCGGACTATGATGATACTGAAATGCCTTTGTATGCTAATGGCTAGGTTTTCAGCCGTGGGTCTCCAATTCTCACGCCTTATGCTGACATTTGTGCATCTGAAGGAGAAATACGTGCCAAACTTGCTGCATGTGCATTTACCTGCATGTGACCTGAATGCAGAGTGCAGCTGCCTGTGCAAATCTAATGTGCCTGCCTCCCTACCCACGGATCACTGTGAGCATGACTCCCTGAACACCTGTATGAGAAAAACAACATGCTATGTCTTCTGGCCCAGGTAGTCATTCTGCCTGACACCCTCCTTCTGACCCATCCTACTGAGCTCCTTCAGAGGGTGTGTGAGACCGTCAGGATCACCCAGCTCCCAGCTCAGCCACATCTGGCAGCCTTAATCTCCTGAGCTGCACTGTAAATCTTTACATATCCAGGAAAAAGAAGGGGAATCTCCATTATGTCTACTTGATCTACTCATGTTGCTAAGTCCTCTGTAGCAGACATGGGTGGGAAACCCTCACAGCTAGAGTGATGAAAAGGAAAACCTACTGCTTCCTTGTTCCCTGCCATGGTTGTCCATGCAGGCTGTCCCTTCCCCTGCCCAAGGTGTCAGTAGGTACCCAGTGACTCATTTTTTAATTTATGATCGTCAGATTTACCTGTATGAACACATTTTGAGGCACTGAAGAGGTGAATCCAGTAGGTCATACTGTGACTTTGTTGTTGCAAGTCAACCTATCTCACAACCTTTAGTATCAATTTTTAAAAAAAAAATCTTAAAGCTGTATTATAGAAAGCATATGTGCATACTTACCATCAAGGAACCTGATAGCTACATGCTATAGTCAATAAATACAACAATCAATTGGCAGCTCTACCAGGGTCCATAGAATTCTTCTAAATTCCTGCTTTGCAAGCAGGAGGTGAATGAAAGTACTACCTATTCCCTAAGCTACCATTTGCAAGCAATCAGTATCTTGGCTTTCCAATAGGTTTTAAAAAAACCCAACCCAGAATCACCCTGGAAACCAGCAGTGATTCTCAGCCACCCTCAACTGTCCTTGAAAATCCCAGCTTAAGGTCTTACACCTGTTCCTATTGAAGTAATTAAATTAGCGAAATTTAAGATAGGGCAGCAGAGGAAAGCGTAGTCCAGACAACCAAACACAAGGTTAGGAAGTACAAATTACAACACCCAGTCCCACACCGTCTTTTCTGTGGATTATGCCAAAACACTTACCTTCCTTGCCCTTTTCCTTACCTATTTTTAAACTCAGGGATATATTTACCTGTTTAAAAAAAGATTTGTTCACCTCAAAATGCACTACACAGTATTCAAGTAATTAAATTTCTTGAATAAAGACATTGCTGACAAACAGCTCTGCTTCTCATCACATGTTGCAACACGACCAAGCGCAGCCTGGACGTCCCTCTCTGCTGCCAGCTGCACAAACTCACACAAGAGCAAGCAGATAGCTCTGTGCAGAAGGAGGTGAAGGTACCAGAAGGGTTTTTGTTCCGTGCTTGTGAAGCCACAAAGCTGCAGGATACAAGGAGGCAGCTGATGGAGGAAACATGTGAAGTCCTGAGCCCACACTGCCCTCTGGGATTTAACATCACAATAAAGGGATTAAGGTTTCATAACTAACACACCACAGTTGGCCACCTGGTGCATCAACATTGCTGACTGTATGCATGTTGAGGCTTGCTTTCCTACCCACATTTTCTACACTAACCCCTCCTGTTCTCAGTGTTTGGACACAAACTGCTCTGGCCCTCAGATTCTGTGTATGTTCCAGTACATAACCACCTCAACTGTGACACCTTTTCTTGCTTAGATTACAGTACAGCAACGACCTCCTGCCAGTGTCCTCCACCCACTCTGTTCTACCCACCCATCTATAGAATGCATTAGGTTGGAAGGAACCCTTAAAAATTACCTGTCCAACCACCCTGCAGTAAGCAGGGACACCTTTAACTAGCTCAGGTCGCTCAGAGCTCCATCAAGCCTGATTTTGAAAGACTCCAGCAATGGGATCTCCACCAATGCTCTGGCCAAACTGTGCCAGTGTTTCACTACCCTCATAGGGAAGACCTTCTTCCTAAGATCTGATCTAAACCTACCCTGCTCTAGTTTAAAACCATTGCCCCTTCTCCTATGGCTACATGCCCTGGCAAACAGTCCTTCCCCAGCTTTCCTGTAAGCCCTGTTAAGGTACTAGAAGGCCATCCATCCATCCATCCATCCATCCATCCATCCATCCATCCATCCATCCACCCATCCATCCATCAACCCATCCATCCATCCATCCCGCCCTCCTTCCCTGCCTTCACTCACCCACCCTGTTTGCACAGAGTCTTGGCAGCACTCTAGGCTGCCCTGGTTATAGTTTCTCCATCAGAGGCTGCTCCAGGCTGCCATCACATCCCTCTCCACTGAAGCATCAGAAGCTGCTACACAATCAGCTGGAGGGGCAAGTAGGCCTTCTGGTGACTATGAAAGGGATATTGCAAGATCACGAGTTTCACTATACAATTTTCCACTTTTGACATTTGAAGTCAGGCTTGGTGAAAGAACCTGGAATGAGCTGAACAAGTAGTGCAGCATCAGCGTGTTGCAGTCGCCAGACCCGCTGTACATTGTATGAACACTTGCTTAACACCACCTTTGCCCTGTAATGACACTCATAATGAGAAGCTTTCCAGCGCTGCTCAGGCCTTATGAAGAGAGCTGACTGTACCACTGCAGTGATTTAGCCCAAGGGAACCTGTAGAAACAAATTAAGCAACGTATCAGAGATTTGCCTTCTTTTTTCTCCTATTCACCCCAGCCAAGAAGGTCATGTAGAATATCTTTCATTTCATTAAAGGCAATTTAAGTCATTAATGTCCAGCTGACACTGTAGTGTTAATTCTGCTCTGCAGAGGTGAGAAAATGGCCAGTGACCTGAATTTTTTAAGCTGCCTAGAAACAGCATGGTGCAATTACAATGCTGCAGACACGGTTGGCTCCGTCTCTAGGTATAGACAGGCTATTCCTTCAGATAAAAATTAGCAAAGGTCAAACTTAAATCAAGGTCATAAGCAGAACATTGGGAAGAACAGCAAAGGACCCTTTGAAGAAATTTGTTTGATATTTGGGGATCATAGAGACTGGAGCTTTTTTAAATTAAAAAAAAGTAAGACTAAGTCATGTGAGAAGCTTCCTAGAGAGACTCAGTGAGTACAACAGAAGGAGAGTTTGTGGAGAAGGGATTAGGCTAGCTGGAAGTTTGGAGAAGAAGATGATAGCAAAGAGGACCATGTTCTGTATGGTCAAGATTTTGAAGGCTCTTTAATTGTTCTAAAAATTGTTTTTAAAATAGTCTTTTAAAAGGACACCTAAATCAAAAAAAAAAGGGGGGAGTGGTGGTAACACCACAGTATATCAGCTTCATTTTTCTTAAGAGTGAACAAGGTGAGACTCAGCTTCACTGGTAGGGATTTGGTTTTATTGTTTTGAAGATCATAAAGGTCTTGTGAAAGACTTAGAGCCATTGAGGAAAAGAAGGATCTATTGCTTTAAAAAAAAATAAAATACCCAGAGTATGTGTGCTGCCTAATTAGATGTGATTCAGCTAATATCTCATAGCAGCTGTGCATGAAGACTTCCCATTCCTAGAATCCTCGCAATTGAGATAAAATGAAAGATGGTGTGATCCAGGGGCAGTTTTTAGGGTTACTAAATTAAATAAAGCATCATAGTACTGAAACTATACACGCTGTGTTTGTTGGACACATTCAGCTAGAGGCAAAGCAAGAGAACAGTACCGTACAGCAGGGAGCTAGTGCTGAATGCTCTCCCATGAGAAATCACGACTTATTTAATACAAATACTGCCTTGTGTATATGTGCATGAGTGTGTGTTAATTATAGCTAGGCTTACTGCTTTCTGCCTGAGAAAAGGCAGGAGTGCTGAAGAGGTGCTGCTAAAATATTGATTGATTTTTTTTAATATCACTCGAAGCCTAATTGCACTATTCACTTGAGAACTTACAAACATGAGCAGTAACTGGTATTTTTCAAGTCCTCAGGGGCAACCATGAAAACTGGATCTGTATTAATTAAGTCACAACAGAATCTTGTTATCTGCATTCAGGTGAGTTATTTGCAGTTGCTCCATCTTCCTTTGCAAGGGGAAGCGAGCGCTGCCATTTAATGCCTTGGCATGCAGTGCTCAGTTCAGGGCTAACACATGCTGAGACTGTATAGACCTGTGTTGCAGTAACAATTGCTGAGTTTTATAATTCATGACAATATAACTTTTAGATCACAACACTTCTGAATCAAGCAGCAGAGGTTTACAAAGCAAGTCCTGCTACACTTAACAGTGGCTGGCACTGGAAAGCGCATACTGAGTACTTGCAGAGAAACAGTTATGGACTCCAGGACAAACAAGCACTTCTTGCTTTACACCTGTTCGTCTCCTCAATGTAGGATTTTGTAGGTTGCCAAGCCACTGTAAAGCACTCATCTTGATTTAAGTCTTGACTTGTTCAAAGTACCATTTCAACTTTTGAATTTGGCTGGTGGCACTAAGGTCAATTGTCCCCACAGCTGCCCACAATGAACAGTCATTGTTTGTTTCCTAACAGCCTGTTTTCTCCTGGTTTGTTCTTTGAGCAACACTGTGAAAGGAATTATCACAGACTCCCAGATCCTCTAAATCACATCAAACCTCAGTTTATTTAGGCTTGAAGGTATAGAGGCTGGCAATCCCACCGTAGTTGAAAAGTGAATCCTTTGCAACATGATGTAGTGGAGGCTGCCTTCCCCGGTGGATGGGAAGGCTGTTTCTGCTTATCCATGGGCTGCTGTGTAAATGCCAAACCCCAAGCCTCCCATCACCCCATTCCCAGCTGCCTGCAAAATCTACAACAAAGCTCCCATTTCCAAGGATTTACACTTTTGCAAAGTAAATATGAAGTGCTAGAAAATTAGAGCACTCATACCTTACCCTTGCTTCATAGAGGCATAAATGCCAGCAAGCTCCAAGGTAGTGGAGGAAATTAACTGAGACCAGGCAAAACAGCAACACCTGGGCAGGTAGTCACACCAAAAATGTTTTAAGAGTCAAGCACGAGGCAATCTCATGCTAAAATACAGCGCCTGAACCCCAAACAGATACACATATGCAAATACATACAAGATGGAGAGGGAGGATCAACATTGGTTCTTACTCAGAAGGCAAAAGGGGTTTCTGATTGGAAGGTTAGTGGGCTCTGAACCATCTGCCACAAGGTTTGCATAGCAATTTGAGAAAAGATGCACGAGATGCAACGGGAGACAAACATGTTTTTGCCTTCTCATCTCCTTTACTCTTCTAAAGCTACCCGTCCCCTTTATAATCACAAAAATAATGGCAGTAAGGTCCCCGGCCCATTTTGTTCTCTTCCATCTCTGTCCAATTATTAGGCAAGTATGAACATAATCAAGACATTCTATTTTCCATGTATCTGTTGGTCCTCAAGTGCTTTGTGCAACATGAAAGAGGCTGAGAAGAGAATGAAAGATCTGCAGACAAGTTGGCAGATGGACCTGTTTCTGGGGAGGTACCAAGGGCTGGAGCCCAGGGCTCAGGCACTGCCAAGTAGTTGATTAACAAGATAGAGATTAGCAATTTTGTTTTGAAAAACTATGTTTCAGCAAACAAACTTCAAAAAGAAAAAAACCCCCACAAAACAAACACCCAACAAACCAAACCCATAGGCAAGCTTGTAAAATATGTAAACGCAGGACAATTCCTCTTTGGAGATTACCTCTCTCCCCTTTAAGTGCATGGTCATGAGCAAGTGTTCACACATACGTACTTAGAATGTGTACAGGGCAGAATGAGTGTTTCTTTTTTCTCAGATGATGAAAATATATAGATTTTCTGCCAAATCTTTGTAAACATAGTTTGGCTCAGCTCCTTTACACGGCCTCTCAAAAAAATTGACAAAGTTCTTGCAACTCAGCATCATAAGTCCTCAGTGCATCAAAATAGTACCCAGATCATTAATGCTACAATATTTATCACTTTCTGTGAAGTAGGAGAGAACTTGTGCAGACCTGTAAATTAATTCCATTTATATGGAACTATTTCTGATCAGGCACTGGGTCCCACAGACATAGAAGACCGAAAGTTACCGCTGATATTTTGCAGGAAGGTTCCACTAAACAACTTCCTTCCACTCACCTGATCCGATTGAAGCAACAAAGCTTACAGATATGCAGATTGAGCTGCAGGATACTGGCAATAATCGCCACTGGTTAATGGTATCAGGTTCTTGTCCTGATTTTGTCCAAAATGCTCAGGAAAGAGTAAAACATGCTCATTGCAGCACCAGCAGGTCAAGTGTTTGGTTTGATGTGAAGAGTGAGACATTCTGGTCCAATTGTCTATTATTCTGCACAATGCTATGGAACTAAAAGTTACTCTAAAACTGTCAATGCAATTCTCCAAGCTATTTATTTAATTCCTCTAGAAGATCAAGAGCTTTTTCTGATTGTCTGGAGAAAGGGCAAATTAAAAAAAAAAAAAAAAAAGAGCAGCAGGAGGTTCACTTAATAATTAATTTAGTAACATATGATGTAAACACATACAGGTTGTCGCATCAGTAACTTGGTCTTTAAAATTAAGCTCCTTTTTTTTTTTTACTCCAGAAATTGTATTTATTTAATCAAAAACCTAATCTTAGCTGCACAAAAAGATCATCAGGGGAAAAGCTCCTCAGAAATCTACTGTGTTAAACGTTATGATTACAGGCAAATTAACACAATTTACACTTATTTGTTAACTGCAGCCTTTGCAGAACTGCCACTTGCCATGTATGGGAGAGTAGCCCGGGAAGTTGAAAAGCAGCTTCATCATAAACTGTTGATTTACACTTCCCTTTGTCAAGTCCTCTCAGCAAGCTTTAATTTAAGACTCAGGCTTTATAAAGCAGAGAGGGAAGATGTCAAACATTTGAGAGCAGCAGCAGCAGCAGCACTGTTTACTCCCTTCACCCACGAACAGCCTTACACGGCTCCAGGAAGAGTGGGGTTGCTTTCATCTCCTATTTCTGGTTTTAAATTGCAAATTTGTCATCACTGGGCTAAATTGCAGCCAAATTTTATAAAACTAGAAGCAACCAGCTGAACCCTTAGAAAGCTGGGATCCTACCTGATGTGCTTCCCTCTAGAGAGAGTGGTAAGGGAAGTCCAGGGCATTTGTTCTTCACAAATTATTGGCAATGAAATTCAAAGGCTAAATTTCTTGTATCCAAAGTACTCTGTGATGGTGGTTGGGTGGTCCATGCTCCTTTTCAGCAGTAAATATAAGGAGTCTTAGTCCTCACTAAAAAAATCAAGTGTACTTCCAGCAGTAACTGGCCACGTGTGATATAACAGCCCTCATTAATTTTCACTAGCCGTGAGATAGACCAGCTTCGCCTTGCTGCATTTCAAAGAGGAGGCAGCTAATTGCCTCAACCATTCCCTTGCCTTTCAACTTTGATTCTGCTATACATGGGCTAAAATCCCGGTGTTCAGACTGTGTAGTTGGTGCTTAGGGTAGTACTGTCAGATTTTCAAGCAGCTTTTTGAAAGAAGTTCCCCCTCCCTTCCCTGTTATGTGCTGGCTGATTATGCACATGTACAAAAAGGTTCAGCCAAGTTTAGCTTGCACATTTAACTGCTCCACTAAGGAGAATACAGATTACCTGATTTTCTTGCAGAGTACATTGTCTGCACAAACAGATGTACAGAGTAATAATCTTCGTATTACAAAAAAGCACCTGATCTGGCCATATTAGAGCTTTAGTAATGCAGTAATTCAAGCAGACGACAAACTCGTCTCTAAAAGGTTTGATTAATTGGAGCGCTGCTATTTTGCGCAAGTCCATGAATCGTGGGCATGATTACCTATTTGTATAACTACGTACTTAATCATCCCAAACCATTCAATGTGGAAGCTTGCTTTTCATCTGGAAAAGGCTACTGCGGTCTTTATTTCATTGAACACGGAGCATGAAGATACAATACCTTGTTAGATTGGACTATGCAGACAAGGCATGCAGGTCAGTTTGATACCAGGCCCTGTGACAAACTGTGACTACAGCTAATAAAATACTCCTGGCTCTCCACTCTGCTGTAAATTATATGCACAAATCTTTAGCCCACAAAAATGCTATTATACAAATGTGGGTTGGGTGAGTAGCCAGGCAGTCTTATGAAAATAAGTACATCAAGTAGATGAATGAAGGCATAGAAGGATCCTTTCCTCCAGGATAAACCTTTTGGCATCTGATAATCCTGTCTAGCCAAGGGTATTAAGAAGCATTTAATATGGAAATAGATGAACCTGAATTGTTCTGTGACCCCACGATAACAAATCAGTAAGGTGCTCAAGGGTGAGCTACCCAAGCAGAGTTTACCTTCACATCTATATAACATGAATTAACATTTTTCCTATTCATCGCTAGGCAAGTGCTATTGTTTTGTGTTTAAGTTCACACTTTATCAGTCAAAAGTAATAACTTCTCTTTGTTTTATGAAACAACAGCTCCTAAGTACCCTTCCAGCCCCCAGCTATTTGCAGCTTAGGAACTCCCTGAGCTGGATCCACTGTGTGCATTTAGTAAACCTCAATAAATTTATTTTTTATGAACTTGCCTTGTCTTCCTCTAGGCTGACAAAAACATTCCACACCTATCCAAGCATCCAGTGGCAAGGAACAACCCCTGTACTACAGAGCAGGAGAAAAAACCCCTCCTTTTGTTCTCTCTGAACGTGCCTCCAGCATGCTAATGCCTCCTCCAACTTGTGCACCACCAGTTGCAGTCCCCTCTTTTCATGCCACTCAAGGTTACACAGCCATCTATCACACCTCCTCATGTATGCCTCTTCTCTAGCCTGAGGGCTCCTGACCTAGTCATTCCTGAGGCGAAAGTGAGTTCCAACTCTGCTCACCCTTGTTGCCCTTCTCATTTTCAGACCTATCACATGCTAAATAAGAGCAGGTAACCAAACTACACTCAGTATTCCAGATGCAGATGCTGCTTAGAAGAGCGGGGTGCACAATGATGCGCTCTGGTTTGTTCCTGTTTCTTTTGTAATGATCCCTACTGTGATTTGCTTTTTGGTTTGTTTGGGGTTTTTTTTGAACACCAAAGCAAATGAATTTTATTGCTCCATTATTTACAGTTTGTTTCAGTGCTGATGCTAACAGCCATTAGAGAACTGCAAGGTAGACAGATGACAAACACGCGTTTCTCAATAGCCTGGAGAATAGGCTACAGCCATTCAACGTCTGTATTGACTGCTTAATTGCATATTTAATTTCAGTTAAAATATAAAATCAGACACTTATACTTGAAACAATCCAATGCCAATGGGATTATACAATGTATTGGCCTCTTTCAGACCTTGCAGTATATACGAGCTACAAGGCTGGAGCATGTAAAAGTGTATCCAGTATGCTTTATTTCTGACAATGTCTCACAGTTTCTATTTTTTAATGATGTAATTAGAGGAAGAGCAAAGGTGAATCTTGTGGGGTAGCAGCTGCATGATACAGTGGAAAAGGAGTTCACTCAGATTTTGGGTCAAGTATTTTAATTAACATGGGCAAATCTTCCCATTACTGTAGGGAAATAAATGATGATTTTCTACCAAGAAACCAAGCCTCAAAAACCTTTTGTAAGATCTATGATGACTTAGACGACTGCCAGGTTGATGAATATAGCACTAGAGAAAGATGAAAGTTCTAAACCCTGGATGGCATCACTTCTCTCACCCACATGCCTTGTCTACAGGGTAAATCTGTATGAGGCACAGGCAGCTTGGAAGCTTGGGAATAACCGATTCATTCAAGTGTCACGCAATAACATAGAATCATCTTGATTGGAAAGGAACCTTTAGATCACCAAGTCCAACCATCACTCTAACCTGCCCTCCAATAAACCATATCCCTCAGGACCATATCTAACCATCTTTTAAATACCTCTAGGGATGGAGACTCTACCACTTCCCTGGACAGCCCGTTCCAATGTGGAACAAGCCTCTCCATGGAGAAGCTGTTCCTAATATCTAATCTAACCTCCCCTGGTGTAATTTGACACCATTTCCTTTTGTCTTATCACTTGTCACTGGGGAGAAAAGGTCAGCCTCCATTTCTCCCTACAACTTCCTTTCAAGTAGTTGTAGAGAGCAATTAGATCTCCCCTCCACCTCCTTTTCTCCCAACTAAACAACACCAGTTCCCTCACCTACTCCTCATAACATTTATTCCCAGTCCCCTCACCAGCCTTGTCACCCTTCTTTGGCCACGCTGCAGTATCTCAATGTCTGTTCTGTAGTGAGGAGCTCAAAACTGAACACAGCACTCAAGATGCAGCCTCACCAGCACAGAGCACAGGGGGACAATCACTTCCCTAGTCCTAACTCACCATACTAGGCAATACAGGCCAGGATACTGTTGGTCTTCTTGGCCTCCTGGGCACGCTGCTGGCTCCTGCTCAGCCAGGTGTCAAACAACACCCCCAGGTCCTTCTCTGCCAGACAGCTTTCCAGCCACTCTGCCCCAAGCCTGTAGCACTGCTTGGGGTTATTGTGACCCAAGTGCAAGACCCAGCCCTTGGCTTGGTTGAAGCTCATGCCACCAGCTTGATCCCTCTGTAAGGCCATCCTACCCTTGAGCAGATCAACACTCCCACTTAACTTTGTGTCATCCGAGAACTTGTTGATGGTGCACTTGATCCTCTTGTTCTGGCCATCAATAAAGATATTAAAGAGAAGAGTCAGCACAGAACCCCAAGGGAAACCACTGGTGACTGGCTACGAACTGGATTTAACTCCATTCATTGCCACTCCCTGGGCCTGCCTTACAGGCAGTTTTTTACTCAGCCCAGCCATCCATCCAGTTTTTTTACCCATCAATGCCATGAGCAGCCAGTGTCTCTAGGAGAATGCTTTGGGAAACAGTGTCAAAAGCTTTGCTAAAATCCAGATAGACAACATCCACAGCTTCACCCGCATCCACTAAGCGGATCATCTTATCTGAGAAGCATAATGCACCATTCTCCTGGATTTGAATGCAAGCTGAGATGGGTTTCACATTTTTTTCTCAGTTTCTAGAAAAGCAAAGCCAGAGGCCTTGGACAATTGGCTAAAAACAGGCTTTTGTACTCCAAGTTAAGATCTGTTCTGACTGTGGTACTAGACATATCTAAACTACACCCCAGGTCATGCCCTCCAATTCTTCCTTGCAAATTGTACCGAGTTTATTTTAAGATGTTTATGAGTTACAGAAATAAGACAGCTACTTGAGGAATGGGAAGTTGTTTGGTCAGACAACAGTTTTGCTAATGAGAATGACACTTCTTCACCTCTACCAACAGCACGGGAACAAGAAATCAGAATATATCTGCATAGAACATGTGGTGTTAATGAACAAGGACCGTGTCACATAAATCAAACACAGATGTTTTTTAAAGCTCTTTTCCATTTAATTTGAATGCTGTGAGGGAACAATAGCTCTCTGCAGCTTATTGTTCAGTCTTAATGGCTCCATGGCTCCATCTGGACAAATATCCTATTTGAAGATGAAGGTGCTCAGGTGTGTCTTTCAGGCCACATCGACTGGGCTGAATCTGTGTGATCAACAGGACAGTGTATTTACATCTGCAGCTCCAAGAAAAACAAAACCCCTGGAGCATTTACTCTTCCATTTCACAAAGAAGCAAATCCAGTCTCTTCCCTTCTGATGCCTCCTGAGGCATTAATTCCCCCTCAGATGAACAAAGTCCCCCTGTTCCTTGGTTTCCCAACTTTCTCATTGTCCCCAAAATACTACTTTTTCCATACCACATCCCCCCCATGATGTCCCACTTGTAGCCATACTGTGAAGTTAATCCCTGTGTTCAGGCTCCCTCCAGCTGATCATGTCTTTCTGCAGTTTGTACCACCACTTGCCTCTATCACCTCATGAGTCAAATTCTCTCTCTCTCACAAGAGCTGCAGATTTTATTCCAGCTTCTCTCCTTTCTGGACAGGTTTGCTAATTTTTAAAGACCAGTGACAAGTGGCATTCCTCGGGGATCAGTGCTGGCGTCTGCATTGTTTAACATCTTTGTCAGTGACATGGTCAGTGGGATCAAGTACACCCTCAGCAAATTTGCCTTTGACACCAAGATGCAATACAGGTGAGATGCACTGAAGGGAAGGGATGCCATCCAGAGGGACCTTGACAGGCTTGAAAGGTGGGCCCATGTGAACCCCATTAAGTTCAACAAGGCCAAGTGCCAGGTCCTGCACATGGGTTAGGACAATCCCAAGCACATCTACAGGTTGAGCAGAGAATGAACTGAGAGCAGCCCTGGTGAAAAAGCCTTGAGGAGCTGGTGGACAAGAAGCTCAACATGAGCTGACAATGCACACTTGCAGCCCAGAAAACCAGCTGTGTCCTGGGCTGCATCAAAAGGTTTGTGACCAGCAGGTGAAGGCAGGTGATTCTGTCCCTCTGCCTTAGCCTCACAACACCCCATCTGAAGTACTGCATCTAGCTTTGGGGTCCTCAGTACAGGAAAGACATGGACTTCTTGGAGTAAGTCCAGAGGAGGGCCACAAAGATGATCAGAGGGCTGGGGCACCTTTTCTGTGAAGACAAGCTAAAAGAATTGGGCTTGTTCAGCCTGGAGAACACTATGGGAAGACCTTATAGCAGCCTCCCAGTACCTGCAAGAGAGGGCCTACACAGAGGGACAGTTTACAAGGGCATTAAGTGATAGCACACCAGGGAATGGCCTTACACTGAAGAAGGGGAGATTCAGACCTAATATGAGGAAGAAATTCTTCCCTGTGAGGGTGATGAGGCCCTGGCACAGGCTGTCCAGAGAAGCTGTGGCTGCCCCCACCCTGGCCAGGCTGGATGGGGCTTTGAGCAACCTGGTCTAGTGGAGGGTGTCCCTGTCCATGGCAGGAGGGTTGGGACTAGGTGGTCTTTGAGATCCCTTCCAACCCAAACCATTCTGTGATAACTGTATGAAAATCTGGTGTCACTTCCACCATTTTAAAGGACAGATAGAACCTTTATTGATTGATATCAATACAAATTAAAGCTCACATTTACTATCTAGTACTGTACAATAATTTTCACTTTGTTCACACTGAAACATGAACAAATATAAAAAGGTGAAATGGTGAAGTTTCCAGCTTTAATTAATAAGGAATAAATCTTCCTGAAGTGAGTGACTTTTTTGGCATGTGAGCTTTCTGCAGCAAAAAATCAATAACTGTTTGTCTTTCTAGATTAATTCAATTATTAGCTTTTTCAAAGCACAAGAGTATTGACTTAAAAGCAGAAAGACTTAGATTTTCTGCTCATCTGTGAAAAAGACTTTCCATAGATTTCAAAATTGATACAGATTTTCCTTGGGTCCAGAATATGTAGCTCCATTTTATTTAGAACATGCTTTTTATTAGCCATAGTGCTTATTTTTTTATGTTTTAATTAATTCTAATAATCTTCAGGGATAGTATGAAAAAGCTAAAAAAAAAATATTCTAATTTAATTAAAAAGGAGTGCCTTTTGCTTTTACCTCACAAAATAAAAGGTGAAATAACAATCTACATGAATGTATGTTAGAACAGATGGTTGTTTACCTATGTGTAGAGCTTACCCTCCTGTTTAGCACAGACAGACCAAGACTACTGTGCTATTCCACTTAGTTACTAAACCAGTTCTTAGTGGTAATCTACAGGACTATCTCATTTTAGATCAGAAAAAAATCTAGGATGACAAAAAGGAAAGCAAGACTAAAATTCTTTCTCTAAATCACTGGTTTGTCCTTGAAGATTTAAATACGATTAACCCAAGGGGTTTTGGGTTTGGGTTGTTGGTTTTTTTTCTTTCATTCTTCTTCCCATCCCCTTGGGGGAGTGGAGAGGGTAGTGAACAGCTGTGGTGCTCAGTTACTGTCTGGGCTTAAACCATAGTAAGAACATAGCAGTGATGACAGGAGCCAGCAGCGTGGGCACATACAACCTACAGACCTGGGTCATCCATTTTGGCACTTGAGGCAAATCAGGGCTTGGAGAGCCCTGCCAGGGAAAGAGGTAGCTGAGAACATGCTGATATCACAGTGTCCTGTGTCATTCAAGGGTCCCAGGTGGAAGCAGTACTCCTGCTGTTATGCCCTCATGGGGCATCCCACATATGCCCCTAACATAACAGCACAGCCTGAAGCTAACATCTGACTCCATCCCATATGGGAAAGCTGTATTTAAGAAGCCTCCTACGTGTAGTCTTGAACGCAGCAATGAAGCCATAAACCAAGGTAACAGGTACCAGAGCTTTATTAGATGTTTCACTGGATACAAAGAAACTGGATTTTATGTTACTCTTTTATTTTTTTTTTTTTTTTACATTAAATACACATTCTCATCATAAAAATTCACATTTGCTATACAGAACTGTAGGCATTTTTACACAACATTTATTAAAGTACCATTGAATAGATCCTAAAAAGAGAAGGTGCAGCTCTGTGAACCTTTGTGGGCACAACACACAGGGAGCTCCATGTCCTCAGTGTTACACGATCATCTTTTCCACCAAAATGGAGAAAAATCAGTCAAATGCATTAGTGCTCGTTGGGAATAATAAGGCTTCTGTACAAACGCCCTGAACAATGTCAGGAGGCAGTGTGGCAATAACATCACCTATATGATCCTAAAGCTACTGATGACTGAGGCAGTCAAAAACTTAACTACTGTCCTGGCATGCCCAGCTATTTATTCTTTTCCTTTTTAAAATTGTATTTTAAGCACGTGTTTTAAATTTCATTAATTAATTAATAATTAATTTCAAATAAACTCTGGATTTGGCTTTAAGGATCCCAGCTTCACAGGAAAACTGATTTTAGCTACTACAGGAATCTCTCCTGATCAAATTGACTTTTGTAGGAGCCAGAGCTGAGGGAACAGTCTAGTGAGTGTCATCTGACTGAAAAAGAAGTGTGCCCAGGACTTGTTAATTCGGGTACCATTCATTTTTTTTTAATTTGGGGGGGTGAAAGTTTATACCTCAGTTCTCACAAGCCCAAGGTGAGGGCACGTGTATGCAACTTGGAGAATGGAGATAAACCGTCCTGAGACATCAAATGTAGGACACTGCCATCTTTTTATCCTGATACTGATGGGCTCGGCCTCGGTCTGCGGCAGGTCTGGCCTTGAGCAGGCTGGCTCTGTGGGGCCTGCAGAGAGCTTCTGGCTGCTTCTTGCAGAAGCTGCCCTGCAGCCCCCTCCTCTGCCAGAACTCAGCCATGCAAAACCACAACAGTAATTGTGGATTGCTACGATGCGCTGAGGACTTATATGGGAATGGTAGAGGGGTCCTACCTATGGGCTGTGCAGAGATTCCTAAGTCAAACACCAGGCCCTGCGAGCCACTGGGATATTACAACTTTTTAATTAAAGCTGCCATGGCTCCAGGAAGCAGAATGCTGTAAGTGGGCAGGCCAGGCTGCTCTGCCTCTGACATTTGTATTTTTTACAGAAGGATTTTACAGTCCAACCTAGACCAGAGCGGAGTTCAGAGCGCTCCCTGCGAATTTACAGCTATGTTCCAGCAGATGAGCAGTACTGCATAGCATTCAGGCACATCCCCAAAGCCAGGGTATCACCGCCTTCCTATCACTGTTGTATCCCAGAAATGAATTTTAGGCCATTCAATTACATGATCATAATTCCCACTGGCATAAGCAGGAGCTGTGTGTGCACAGAAGTGAGTGATTTGATCTGTATCACACTGGAAACCTTGTCTTTGACAGCCTGCACAATCAAGGTAGTTGATCAGGAGAATATCCTGTTCTTTATTTAATAATATGTAAGTGAGCTCCAAGTAACTTTGAATTTAACTCCTTAGTGCCAAAAAGTGAGGGACTCAGCCCTATGGACAATCCTCGGTAATGTTTGAAATCAGAACTTCTAATTATGGGATTTAAACAATATTATGTGAATGCATTAAGGCAGGTTACATAACTGCCCTTTTCCTTTAGGATTATTATTTCCTCATACATTGTAGACAATCCATACTCCCATACACACACATACCTACAAAACATCAGCACAGTAAAAACTAAATACATCACTGAACTCCAACATACTTGTAATCAATACATTGCACATACTATAAAGCATATTTTAACCTCATCATTGGGTAAACATACACAATTCAGAACAACATTGACTGTATGTAACACAGAAGCTACCACTGAGATATGCCAAATACATCATACACTATTAGCTTTTACTTCACTGAAAAGGAATTTAGGAGTTTAGAATGGTGTTAACTGAACTGCTGAAATCACCAAATAATCTACTCAGTTGCTAATACCTAGTACTCCATATACTATATTCAAGATAAACAGCACTGGAGTGGTGCTTTCACCGCACTCCACTTTTTGATGTTGTGGAGTTAAGCTCTGAAATTTTAAATTTCTTTTGCAACACAGCATATACTTACTACACTCTGACAATCTGCTCCCTCTCATCCCAGGGTAAACGTTTAGTTACTACTTTGAAGTTAGCAGAAATGGTCTGGATTTGTATCAGTGTGACAGAAAGACTTATCCCAGCATACAGGATCATACATTCCCTCTCACGCATGTATGCATATATATATACACACACGTGTATATGTTTGAAAGAACGGCTTGAAATGGCAGGACCTAAAAACCCAGTGATGTAACCAACAGCAAAGGAATGCAAATAATCCACTGATTTTAAAACTAGGCTCCTGTGGTCTGATTCTGACCTTACCCCTCTCCACACAAGTCAGGAATCAGCCCCCAGGTCTAGCTGTTATTTGGTTCAAATTGTTGCAGGGTGGATCAGTACCAAACAAAGACATCTCAGTGTGAGAGCCAGGTAGGTTTACACCAGCTCAGACACTGCACTTGTTGTGCAGTGCAGTCATAATTTTTCTGGAATGACTGAAAAGATCAAGTAATCATGTGGAAACATCAGAAAACAACACTACCTAATGTGTATACAATGAACATTATGAGGGAGAAAATGAGCCCAGGAAGAAAAAAACCAGTGTTTTGGCAGAGGATGACATGACAGTTTGAGTAAATAGATGCTTATGAAGATCAATAGTGTAGACAGGTATTTTTCCTTTGATGGGCTGATTACAGTCATCTGATTTCCCACGAAAGATTCCTCATAATACATGTGTAGCAATCTCCCAACCAACTCAGGTCAGAGCAGCTCACCTGACCCGACCCCATAAGCACATTTCTGGGTGAAACCAAAGAGATTTTTAGCTGCATATGCATGGCAAAACTGGGCTCCTGAATGGTCCAGTTGTGCTGCACAGTCCCTCTGGATTGTTCTTTTCTGGCAAGATCCCCAAAACAAAATCAACACAAAGTGCATCCCAATCCCCAAAACTTACGCTTTTGGGGCCTTGCAGATGAAATCCCCAGAAAAGTGTGGAAAGTATGACCTCCCCACACTTTTATGTTTCAGTAATTAAGGCAAGTTTGTTTACCTGTCCCCTACATAAAGTGCTGTGCTTCTCCAACAGAAATGAGATCAATAGCTAAATGAAAACATAATTTTTCTGACCAAAATTTAACATTTTGCTAAGGTGTTTTTTTTTTTTCTCCCCATTAATGGAGAAATTATATGATTTGTCTGTTATCCTTCTTGTCAGAGGATTTTTTAATTTTTTTTTTTGCTTTGCTTTTATTTTCCAGCACCCAAATGACAATTAGAATAAGTCTGATGCTAAGCGAACATTTCATAACAATGCCAACAAGCTCAAGATAGCTCAATATTTATTCATATATACAGGCGCACAGGCAGACACACTTTTCTTATATATAGCAGAATATTTGCTTTGAGTACACCTCTGTGTAAGCAAAAGCTTGGTGTGTCTGGTGTGTGTTTGAGCAGGGGGTCCCAGGAGGAACTCATTGATGCTCTCAGATTCAACAGAATTTCAGTCAGAATCCAAAGAAGTAACCTAGTTTTTGCTCCACCCATGGATTCACATTGGCTTGCTATATTAAAAGGATAGGTTCACCCTTTTGACTGTATTTAAGCAGCTGAAGGATGACAGGAAGTCTGGGAGCAAACAAATCTAGATAGATGGAAAAAGGAAAAGAGCATTTTGCAGCTTATCGCTGGTAAATAAGCAAATGTTTCCATGTTTCTATGAAATAGGGTGGGTTCAAAATAACATATGTTCATGTTTCTTTTTATGTGTCTGTTACATGAACTTTGCTGTGGAAAATGGCAACGGGGTGCCCCATATCCTGATTAGTTATGGGTGAAAGCACTTGAGGTCCTACCCCTTGTCAATGCAAAGATGGGCTGTGGCTCTTGCTAAATTTTTGAGGCAGTTTGGGTAAAGTTTTAATGCTGGAAAAACCTGAAGTGGCTAAGATCACAGATTTCACTGAAGATTAATCTTATGGTCCTTAAACCACACAGAAAAAAAATTGCTACTGAAGGAGGCATCGTAACTTTTTAATGGCTGCAGTTTTTTTCAACCAAATTTATAATACTTCTGTTCAGAAACCCAAATACCATTATGCAAGCATGCATGGGTGTCTTGGTGTGATATCCATACATTTAAATGTATCTTACTACACATACACTTAAATGTTTCCTTATAGTAACACACAGTTTTTCCAAGGCACCTTCTCAGTACAAAAGAGAAGGAAGTGTTCATTTTATTCCACTTCTTCCACAACAGCAAAGGCCCTATTCCTCCCTGAAATCCACCTGTTCAATGAGACCAATTTTGTTTGTCTAAACTCTGATCGTAGATGGTATTTATCATCTCACAGGAAGTAGCAAAGAACCATAGGATGTTATTCTCTCAAACTTAAATTCTAATAATGTGAATGGAAACTTGACCTTAGTTTTATCCCATAGAGTCCTGCAATATTTCAAAGAGCATTTTCCTTTTAAGATGTTATAGTACCTATTGTTTTGCACTAATGAAATGTTTTGCTTTCCACAGTTGTGTGCCTGTGCATTGATGTATCCAGGACTTATGACTGATTATGTTGTATCCAGTGAGGTGTCATACTGTGGCAATGCTCTAATTTTATAAATCACTACATTTTCTATATTTGATTAGTGATTTTGCTGCTAGAGCAGTGCCATCCAGTAGACTTCCAACCTCAGTATTACATCCCACAAACAATTTAAGGGCTACAGAGTATTTTTATTACTAGAAATTGAACTACTACACTCTTTAGTACAGCAATTTTTCACTGATGAAACTGATTTTTTTTGTAATCAGTAGGGAAGTGGTGTGTCCATAGCTGCCTTTAAAAGCTTTGACTGCATGTATTTTTTTTTTTAAGTGCAGTTTGAGTCCTGCAGAAAGCAGGTTGCCACTATGGGCACCTGCCCACCTTACACAATTTGCTGATCCTGTGTCCAATCCATGCTAAACACAGGAAATTTTCTTATTTACTTCAGTAGACATAGGATCAGGCTTTTACATAGGTTAATTCTGTGAGGAAGAGGTGCACCGGGCAGGCCTAACTTTGTTCTTGCTAGAACCAGGGAAAATATGCACTGGCAACTCCTAGTACAGAGTTAGGCCAGCATCACGTATCTGCTGACTTGACCTGTGGCAGAGACATTAGAAAACCCCATACTGAGAATGAAAAGCAAGCAGGATTTAGTCTGTGCTCTTTGCAAGCCACGTAATACATCATGTTTACTGTCCAGCGATGATGCATGTGTCAGAGCCATGACTTTGGATTTACTTCACAAAGGCATTTAAATGTGTAGCTCACTGATAAGTACAATCAGTTAAACCACCTAACAGATGAAGCATAACACTTAAAATTTTCAGGCCAGATATACTGTCCTCAGTCTTCAGGCGCAATGCACACACAGTCACGAGTCCTGCTGTGAGCAGACAGAGGGCAATATACATCCCATTGCTCTGAAAGAAGCAAATTTCTTGGCACTGTTTGTAACCACAGAAGACACATGAATCGCATTTGGTATTTCATGGAAAAACATGTAAATGGCCTTCTTTTATCAAACACAGTAAACATGTTTAGTTTTGCGCTTCACATGGAACACAAATGTAAAAAATGATCATAATTGATTAAAACATTTCCCTTTATGCCCACCCACTAAAGCCCTAAACACCTCAGCGTGTTATAGGAAGATTAGTGTTTTACAAGGTAATTCTTTTAAAATTTAATTTTTTATTTTTTTTTTTTAATTCTAAGTAATGCAGCAACACACATAATACAGTACTATCAAGTAGTGTCATCTTCACCTTCATCCAGAGCATAGTTGAGCTTTATCACTGTGCTGATAAAGTCACCAAGTTCTACAAAATCTGCAGTGATAATATTCACACCACTTTCTCCTGGTTTCTGAGTTCGGACCCACTGCATCATTGCAGGAAGAGCCCTAAGGAGAAAACAGGAACAATAATTAATCATAAAGCAGCAAAACAAATGCATTGAGGCAGGATTTACCAACAGAGACATCCATTGATCTTGGTTTCTAAGGGAACCATGTGAGAAGGGACACAGGTTAATGCTCAGGCTCTTTGAACACTCTTCTCATTTAAAAAAAAAATTTAATTGTCTGTGGAAATAATATGTTGATTGCATTTCCATTTTTCAGTAGAAGAAAATGAAAGGAGGGTCATACAGGCTTACAGTAATTCTTGATCTTGCCTGGGGGTAAGGGCATGGGGCAGATACCTTTTTGATATCATCCAGCCATATGACCCAAGGGAACTGCTTATGGAAAAAGAAGAAATAGAAAACACAAGCCATTCACAAAGTATGTGTGACACACTCAAATAATTACTGAAAATAATATTCTGGGGGACACCAGAGAAACCATGACTTCTACAGTTTAAGTACAACATATACTGAATACTTTTTCTTTCCCAGTATTGATATCCTAGACATGAATTATATTTAATCATAAACCAGTGGTTTGTGACTGAAATAAAAAGCGCTGCAGTCATACCAACTCTTTTCTAAGATGTCATATTTTTATTATTTCAGACCCTTAGCACGGGAATACTGAGGTATAAAAGATGTCTGCCTAACTAGGTTTGTGGGTATAAAGACTTTTGTTTCATGGCATGGAAATATAAACTAACAATCTCGAGAAATATCCATGGGGTAATAAAGGGCTCCCCAGTCCTTCTGAGGAAATCAAGCAGCAAGATCCACTTCTCAGAAGTCAGATGTTAACAGAGTTCCAAAAAACCAACCAACCAAAAAAAAAAGGTAGACATTTTTCAGAGAAAGGGTATTTTTCACATAAATGGTAACTGACCATTGGCACAAGCTCCCAACAACTGTCACAAACTCTTCAGCACTTGGAGTCTTTAAATCAAGCCAGGATGTCACTCAGAAAATACACTCTCGGTCAACCTCAAGCTGCTGAGTTAAATAAAAGAACCTACGGACTGGGCAGGACTGCAGTCAGTTTCAATGAACATTGTATTTGCTCTAAACCCCCTAAATCTGTGATTCCCCCACAGACAGCATGTTGTACTGCTTCTTTCACAGAGGCAAGGTACATGTAAGATGCCGGTCTGATAGTAATTGAAATCAAACTGAACATCAGCTCCCAAAAGAGTTAGGAAAACAGACCTAAAAACCCCAGAACCATTAGCAGACAGGGGCTGTATTAGTCAGTGGCCAGCAGAATCAGTTATTTAAAAAAAAAAAAAAATCAGCACAGAAAAAACCCAAGTAGTTATAATTAGCCCCCTTTGTGATTTTATAGGAAAATGCACAACACTGAGGGTTTTTTTTATAAGCACAGCAACACTTTTTCTCTCTCTCATTGATTCTGAACCACTGAAGCACACGTCTGTGTGCACACCAGCTCACAAAACGGAGCTCAGGCACTCTGCTGCATGAAAACCCGGAGGCACCTTTGGATTTAAGTTTACAAAGTCCTGAAAAGATGCATTTCATGGAACTGCAACAGGCACAGGTCAGGTGTTAAATATCCAGCAATGCCCGAACTCTTTGAAAAGAGCTGCGAGCAACCAGAACCAGGACAGATCTCAGCAGAGCAGCAGGGACCACCAAGGTGATAAAAGACAGCTCAGAGCAGCTGAAAATGCCACTTCGACTTCACATGCAAGAGATCTTGCTGAACACTAGACACAGATACAAGGCTGAACTTCTAAGAGGGGAGTACGTTGCTTTTGTCTTTAATACCATCCTACTTAAGCTCAAAGACTTTCAGGTTTAAAGGGGAACTGATTGATTGTGAGCAGGCACAGATGATTTTTTTCTTACTCCCTTCTGCATAAATTGATACTCTTGATATTTTACTCCCCCTTGAGGCATAATTAACTTTTTTGGTGTCCTTTATTTGTTCTGAAGTTGGTTCTGATATAACTCTGCCTTCAGACCATAGAGTTTGCTGTCTATACTCTTAGTCATATAGACTGAAATGCTGTTTTCTTTTGCCTGCTGTGTTCTTATTAAACAAGTCTTTAATAGATAGCTGTCTCTCCTTTTGATTAGTGCTCTATCATCAACTCAGTTTTACCTGCCTTTCACCTACATTTCAGCTTGGTTCTTAAATGGTTTATTTCCATTTTACTGATATTTTTACATGGGACACAGTTGCATGACTCTTTGCTCAGATGCAAATTATTAGATAAAGTCACAGAGACCTTTTTTCATTAAATTAGAAAACATTCAAAGATAAATCAAAATTAATCAGATTACCCAACAAAAAGCTTATTTGCATAGCAAAGCAAAGAACATAAACCCATCAAAAACCTCCCAAACTCAAACCTGAACAAAAGATCGCATTGACCTTAAGGATTCGATCTAGGCTATGCAACTCTGCATACACTAGAAATTCACAGAAAAAGCCCATACCTATCATCTTCCTCCCATATTGCCATCTTGAAAATGGATTATATCAATGACAGTACGAAACCACATGTTGCTCAGTTTCAGTACAAATATCTCACATGCTCACAATAATTATCAGAATAAGCCTGCTTTAACCATCCTCAGGGTGCCTTTGTGATAGCAGCACAAACCTTGTTCACCCTTCCTTGTAATTTCCAGTCTCTGCATGCCTCAAACTAGTAATTGTTCTCATTAAGGGTTTTAGTCAGAGGAACACAAACCATGCTGTGTGGCAGCCACCTACATGACTGTGCCCACAGAAACCCAGTTTGTACCACAGTCTTAGTAGATATTCTTGCAATATTGATAAGAAATGATTTTATGCATGAGCATATTGAAGCCTCTTAGCTTGCAAACCCTGACAGCACCACTGCCTCTGTGTTAGGCACTTCCTGGCTCTCCTGTGGAGGATGTTGACGTCCAAGATTAGTGGTCTCACTGGAGTTGTGGGACCAAGGGTTGAGAGCCCAACCTTGCAAAGGCTGAGGACAGACCAGCCATGTAGCCATCATCCACCCTCATAGCTACTCAAGGTTAGCAACCTCTGCTGTTACCCCACTAACTACAGCAGGGTAGTCATACAGTAAATACATTCACTGCTCCAGTGAGCTAGTGTAACAAGTTTTCCTGATACAACAGTGTCATTCTGGTAATAACAACACCAATGCCTCTTACAGAAACTACATGCAGGGCAGGCTCTAGCTCTCCTGAGGGCAAACTCAAGCCTTCCAGACCACTCTGCCTCAGCTGCCTCCACTGCAAATGAAACAGTGAAAGCTGGATGGAGTCCTACTGGCCTCAGACGTGTTGTGAGGATTCAGCACCATGAATAGACATTCTGAAGGGTGTACAGAATGAAAAGTCCTATGTTAACTTGCTACAAATGAAGAGTCCAGCAACTAGAAAAGGTGGCAGACACAGAACACCGTCAGCCCTTACACTTAGGGAAGTCAGCTGTGTCCTACAGCTCTGCAGTCCAGCCCTTGCAGCCACAATCTGAGCTCTTGGAAGGAATAACCTCTAACCCCAGGGGCTGCAGAAGCCACCATGTAGCGCTGAGCCATGTACACAGAAGGGTGGTGCCTGCCTTTGCCTACAGCCAGGGAGGAAAGAAGGTGTGCTCATCATTTTTTTTATAGTGACTGGGAGCTGGGAGGTGCCAGACAGCTGCCCCTCACTCCCTGGAGGATGAAAGAGCAGGGGGTCAAAAGAACAGACATGATGTGGAAATATCTTGCGGGAAGGACTGTGGTTTGGTCCCAGCTCACCACTGTCGCACATCAGCGCCAGGGGCCAGATCCATGCCACCACCCACACTTTCAGCAGTGTCCTGCAGGAGCTGGGCAGTAGGGACATACCTGTGCTGCACAACTCCATGGCATGCAGAGATATTTAATGTGACTCTCTTTTGAGACCACAGCTTTTGTCCCCAGGTGGCACCTCACTAGATCAGAGGTACTGATCATTTGGGCATGGCTTGGGTCTCAGGATGGCTTACATCACACATGCATATATGCCCTACATCACCATTCCCAGCTTTTTTTTTTGTTGAGGAGTTGTGTACTTTCTCATATATCATTGCTACAGTGATTTGCATTCATTACAAGCCAGCAAAATCTAGTTTAATCTTTGACAGTTATTTTACTGCCTCTATTTTCCCCAGTCTGTTTTCTTGCTTGTACAAACAGAAATATTTGCTTATTTCTTTTAAAGATTTCATTTCTTTCAGGAACCATTTTCCGATGTGTTAGAGCACTCAGCTGAGAACCATGGTCTTAACTCCAAAATATGCATATCCCTTTTCAAAGCCATTGAATACTCAAGATGTTTTTTTTTAAAAAATCTATCAATGACCTCAAGTGGACTCTGAGAGCATTGAGTTTTGTTTACAAAATAATAATTAAACATTCAAGTAACTCCAGTTCAAGTAGCAAGACTCTGATTCCTGATACCAGCTTTCAGAAAGAAAATAGGACCTAAATAATTGCATTAAAATTTGCTTTTAAAAAATTGGTCTTAGGCTATTTCAGTTCAGAAAGAGGGGTAGTGGTTGTTTTGGTCTTTTTTTTTTAATGCCTGAGTCATCAGAGCCTGACAACGACAGAAGACTAACAATAGCAGTGCTCTAAGACAGGACTCCCATCAAAAAAAAGCCGCTCCTCTCTGCAGAGCTTTCAAGGGAGGGGAGGAAGAAAAGCAGCTTCCTTAGCACAAAGCAAAAGGGCTGTTTTCTGTTTAATGAGAGTATGACAACTAAAGGCAGAGGACAGATTTTCTCCTGGACTGCAGGTGGTCAGTGCAACCAGAATGAGAAACTGGTCCCAGTTACCGAGCGCAGCACTGCCTACCATCAAGTACCCATTACCAGTAACACCAGTGAGAACTGAAGCCGGTCCCCTTGCTCAGGGCAAAGAGACGTATGACATTTCTTCCCTCTCCAGCAAAACACACAACCTGCCTCCATGTAGCCTTCTGCAAAGAGGCATTACTGTTCAAGAAAAAAAGCACTCCTCTGCAGGAGAATGTCCTCGTATGAGCCTGAAGCTGAATCCCTACACTTTTTAACTTTCCCCACCCTCCATCCAATTTTGCCCATGTGTGCAAGATCACTGGTTAATCCTGGAGCTGTAATTCAGCACACGTTGATTTTGGCTTTTCAAGGATGCTGAGAATTCATCACTCCAGTGGGAGCAGTTGATGTTTCGTGTGTCACTGAAACATAAGAATCACGACTGGAAAGAACCTTGAAAAGTCCTTCAAGCTCATCCAGCCCATCGCAGGCAGGATCAACTACAGGAAGATAAACTATGTGAACCACTCCTGGCAAACCCTTTGGTTCATCTGTTCTTACAACAGTGATTGAGTTGTCCCTCTGTACTCAGAGGACCTGTATGTAAATAACCTTATACAGCCTCATTAGCTTCAACTGGAGCACCCATGAATAGATGCCATGAAAAATAATGGCATTAAGGTGCACTACTCAAGAATGTTAACCATGTCTTCACCCTGCTCCTGCTGAAGATTTACCATTGATCAGTAAATAAGCTTCCTTGCAGAAGAGGAACCTTAGGTACCATTCCACAGTACATCATTCCACCATAATTCTCTTCTGAGAAAAAAACAGTTTAAAAGGTCCTCTTCTTGTACATGACGGTGGTTTGTTTCTGTCTTCTGATCAAAATTTACCATTTTTTCAGTTGTGCTAATAGAGCTGTAGGGAGAAAATGAGAAGCAGCACATGGAAATGGTCTAGATTAAAGAAACAAAGCAACCATGTCTGCTCTCCATCAATCCCAAACAGACCCAGTTCTTTGAAGCAATTTGATTTAAATCAGGCGCTGATTTGGCACGACCGAGGAGCAAATGAACTGAAGTGTGGAGATTTACATGCCCTGAGCAGGGACAGGCTGGATAGGAACTCCTTAGATTCATTTATTTACCTCTCAGATCCTCTCTAGGGAGCTGTAGTGTGGTCATAAAATCAACACTACCAAGGCCAGACTGACCAGAAGCAGAAGATTTGGGCAACACTGGGTGAGATTTTGTAATTCATAGTCCTAAAGGCACACAGGTGGGAGTTCCTTATCTAGGATCCTAAGTGGACATTACGCTGCCCACGAGCTGCCACACTGCAAGAACTACCTACATCAACATCCAATAGCCCTGAATTTATTCTTCTGAAATACTTATCTATAATTTAGTCATCTCCAATTGCTTTATACAGTTTGGAAATATATCTAATCGGATGACACAGACTACCATGCTGGGGTCAGATGAATATTTTAAGGTAATTGATCATAGCACTGTACTCTGCAAAGTCACCAGGGGCCAGATGTCTTCACTCTCCTATTGAGCTGTTGTTGCCTCCTGGGTTTCATTTTTAAGGGGAGGTAGAAGCCGAATTTATTGAACCAACACCTCTATGTGCATACAAAAATGCAGGCAGGATTTACCAACAGAGACATCCATTTCATGGCAGTAAATGGTGTCTCTGGAGGGGATTAATGTTCACTGTCTTATTTCACCATTTCCCCCTCATTCTGTGATTTTAGCCATTGCACCGAGAGCATTAACTAACATCATTATCAATGCAGACAGCTGTGAAATGACTCAGTAGACCCTGCACTACAAAAGATCTCATTAATGGGGCAAGTATTTTGGCTCCTGTCTTAGTGGAGTGGGGAACTGACTACCAATGCTGGAGCTAAAAGCTTGAACAGTTACCACACAAAGTAAGGCATTTAGCTTTTATATCATGACAGAAGAAGGCCTTGCAACACTCACAGTTATGCTGCCATGGACAAATACATGGTAGTCATAGATTAGTAGGAAAAGTACTGCCTGCCACGAGGATGCCTGTGTTTGAAGGCTGGCTTTTCCCTGTCACCCAGGAGATCAAGTTAATCTCATCAACAGCTCTTCTCATCTGTTAACTCTCTGGAGATAGTACAGTGGAGAAACATCTCCTGATTTCATAATGGTGGTACAAACTGTTAAGCTATGGAAATGGAGGGGACAGAGAGATCAGAGTGCTTTTCAGACACTGCTTTCAACCTTTTGTAGCCAGAACAGAGATGGGTCTAACCACTCATTTACACAGGTGCCTGCACATGGCATGGTCTGCCTACTGGAGACAGTTGGTGCTGGTCCCAGTTTCACACAGAAAACTGACTGTTCAAGAACTGCCAAGAAATTCACAGGAATGACAGTACACGTGGGCTATGGAGATGGGAATAGGAACTTACTTCAGTGCCTGTGAAACACAGGAAATCTCTGTTTTACGTAAGAAAACATCTGTCACCAACCAAGGGAACAGCTACAGGTTTGGGGCTTTTTTCATGCACACACCCCTCCCTTCTAGTTCTCGAAAAAGAGAGCTGTGATTTATTCATGCACTCATTACACTTGAATCACTGTATGAACACCATTTAAATCAGATGTTAAGGGTTGACTGCAGAGCAGGATCTGCTTTGTCACAGACCATTCACAGACACAATTTCCTCTGCCAGACTCAGCCAAGGGCTTAATTTTCTCCAAGGGTTGCCACCATGTGTCACCTGGGACCTGTCAAAGAGCAGTCCTGCTGAGGAACTTGGTGGGAGTCTCCAGGTACAGAGCTGCCCAGCTACTCTCCTGTTCCAGTTTCACTTGCTGCTGCTGGCTCAGCCTCTCAGTACCAGAAGCACATCCTTGAGCATGTAAAATTTGAATGATGTAAGGCAGAAGAGACAGATTAAACAGCAATGAGTTAAAACCCCCAAAAAGGTCATGCATGGAGGAAATACTCTGAAATTTAATGTGAAGAACAATGAAATAGGGTTTACCAGGGCAAAGCAGAAGAGGTGATTTTTACCAGGGTTTAGCCCTGCCCAGAACCTTGGAACACAGATGCATTAGCAGAGTGACTCTGAAAAAAAATCCACCAAACAGCCCACTTTTGAGTAACTGGAAAAGTTAGTAAAAAGGTACATATCACTACCAGGGAAAAGACAGCAGCTACATGCAAGGCAGAGTTTATTTAAGAAACTCCTGGCTGCCAGCACTATCGCTGTAGTATATGACCTGCACAGAATTTCACACCTCATTGCACAGTTTCCACTGAAATAGATACAAGAAATCTAAATTACTTAATTAAATAGGTAAAATATGGATTACTTTTTAAAATTCTAACAGTGCAGGCTGCAAAATTAATGTTTTCTTCCTGTGAATGCTTTGAAATGAAACTAAATCTCACCTATATTTGTATCTTTTTCTATTGAATACAGAGCAAAGCAATTTCTGTTTTATTTTAGATAAACAGCTCTAAATCGTTCTATTTTTTTTTGTTCCATCAAGTGGTGATATAAAGTCAGAGTCTGGCAGAGAACAGACAACCAAAGCATATGAAACCCCATGCAGCTGTTTGCTATAGTACCTTGCTCAGTATAGTCTACAATATATTATCCAGACAGGCATACTGTAGAATAATTCGTATTGAATGTAATGTTGAAAAATGCAAGGGAAATAACCACACCTAAATCAGAGAAAGTTGCAGCGAAGAGGTAGGTCTTACAGCACTCCCAGGAACGTAGCACTATGATTCTTTGGAGAAGATGGAAATCAGTTTCATTTGTGAAACCTCAGTAAGGAGATTACAAAGTTCAAATGGGAAATTTCATTCAAAATAGTTGCTTTTGAAAAAAAATATACAGGGAAATAGTCATTCTTCATCACTGCTGCTAGATGGACAAGCAAGAAGCAGCAGAGAATATAGGAAGAGTTTCAGTCTGCACATCCAAGCAATAGGAATTCAGTATAATTACAGCTTTGGTTTGAATGATGCTGTGATTAAAACAAGTCAGGAATTGAGATGGCGGGGGACAAAATTATATAGGAACATAAAATTTTTCAGTTAATTAAAAAAAAATTAAATGTCTAGTTACAGTTCAACGTAAACAATTAAACATTCTTCTTGGTCTTTTAAAATTTAAATAATTTTAAATTAGGTGTCATTTAAAAATAAAATGAATTCAAAATTGTCATGACACTTCAATATTTCTAAAACATTAAGTTAGAAAATATCAAGATGAAATGTTTTCCTACATACTTTCCTCAAATACAATTAGTCATCAAGTTTGACCCAGTTTCACAAATAGTATCAATGGTGCTCACGAATCTGTTTTTCCAGGAAATTTCTGTTTAGCATCAAAAGTCGTCCCTGCTGTACTTCTCTCCACCTGAGGCACCATGTCTTCTGCTTCCTCCTGTTGTTTCCTTTGATTACATTAGCAGCTAAGTGCATTTTATGTGGACAGAAGTTCCTCCACCTCCTTCACCAACAAGCTTTTATGTGCCAAGGTAGTTTTACCATTTTCCTTGTGAGGGAAAAAATAGATACAGAGCACTGAGGATACTTACTACGCTGCTGTCATCACCACTCAAGGTTTTGCCACCCAGACCCCCAGCCCTGTGCCTGGACCACAGGCTGCTGGGGTCTAGGGTTGTCACCCACTAGCTCCTCTGCAACAACTGCTTCATGTCACCAGAAAGAGAAACCAAGCTGCTTATTATTCTTCATACATTTTCTGGCTTCTAACTCTGGCCTCACACAGCTAAACCAGCTTTGTTAATCAGCTGGATCCCAGAGGCAATATCCTCCTAAATAGCATCCTGGGCATTGCTGTGAATCATTTACCAGCAGCAGCCTTGCCTTCCCTGAGCTATTCCGAATTCCTTCCACTTGTTTTCCACACAACCCAGTTTTAACAAGCCCAAAGCATTCTTACGATAAACCCTGTATTATACCAACTATAATTATGCCACAGATAGTACCCAGGAGATATTACAGAATAAACTCTGCTGTTTCACAGTGAGAAATGTTTATTCTGGGTACAGCTAGGGAAGATGTACTCACTGGGCTACCTTCCTGCCAAGGTGGCTCCATGTCAAGAGGGTTTTTCCCCCTAACACAGACTTCTTTGACTCCTCAATCATCTCTGGGGTTATGAATGACTGCTGCAAGGGCACTTGCTTCCCCATCACTGGGCTGTGGATTTTCACATGCCTCAAGACCA
Source organism: Laterallus jamaicensis coturniculus (assembly GCA_022605575.1). Classification (NCBI taxonomy): domain Eukaryota; kingdom Metazoa; phylum Chordata; class Aves; order Gruiformes; family Rallidae; genus Laterallus; species Laterallus jamaicensis. Next base: position 7,342,979 of record JAKCOX010000024.1, on the reverse strand, counting down.
GACTGCTCCTGGTGCTCCTGCGAGCAGCCTAGCTGGGACAGGAATGCTGCACCACGTGGTCCTGTCCCCCCACCTCCATTGCCAAGGCAAGTGGAATGGATGCGACATGCAGCACTGCTTTTGAACAAGTAGGCTAGCAAAGTTGCCACCTTCCCATAGAAGAGGACCTGGGAATCTGCTAACTAATGATTTCCAATCTTCTTTCAAAAGCTGATAGAACTCATCATAAAAGCAATCAGCTTTCTCAGTGCTAGCTTTCCAGCTGTTAAGATTGTTAGAAATCTTCACTGATGGCAGGGAGCCCTTCTCTCACTTCCAGCTTAAATTTATTTAGTCTGCCTAAAACTGTTGCTCTTCTGAGAACACTGGCCTTTAGCCTAAACTGGTTTTTTTTTCCTCCATGGTATTTATTCCCCTGTGATATTTATAGACAGTAATCACATAGCCTCTCAGGCCTCATTGTGCTAGGATAAACACGACAAGCTCTCTCAATATCTTCAGCAATTCATTCATCGATTATCCTAGTTACTAGTCCCTCTCAGCATCCCTCTTCCAGTTTTAATCTACTCTCCAGAACACAGATGATCAGAATTGCACAGGGTATAAGATAACCTACTTGCACTTCGGGCAGTAATATCACCTCATTTCTGCACATGCTTGGAATGCTTCAGTGCATATCAAGAGGATACCGCTTTTTTCCCCACATGCTTTCCACTGAATGCTCAGCTTCAGTGAGCCATGGGTTGGCACCTGCCTTGCCTGGCTTCCCCAGCTGATGAGATTCCTCCTTACCAGAGCAAGTCTCCCTTCTTATGACCTGAATTACAGCTCATTGCTCAAGACTGCAGGTGTACAGTTCTTGCTATAAGTTACCAGCCAGCTTTCCCCTGCTACAGCTCTTTGTGTTACCAGCAAACTCCATTAGCAGTCTTCTACAGCTGAACCCAAGGTCCCTCGGGGAAATATGCAAGATCACCAGGCTCTTTGAAGAATACAACCATTACCTTCTCTTCAGTCTGGTACTTCCAATCAGTCCCAACTCCTTTTCCAATTCCCATATTCCATTTTGGTTGATAATATCCCACTTAACAATTTACCAGCTGATTTAGTGAAATCCCAAAAGTTTCCTGTAAAATTCCCATAGAATTAGTTACAAAAATAAAAATCACTTAACATGAACCACCTTTGGCAAAATGTCATCAATACTTATCCTACTTTCCATTAACCTCTGCATCTTTAATTATCACTTCTTTCCAGTTAAGCAGTTCAGTTTCACCTTCTCCTGAAAGCTTGAGGGGGCTCAGACCATTCCCCTGCCATTTTTAGATAATGGTCCTATGTTTGCTGCTCTCCACTCTAAACCACTGTTTTCATAGGTCTGCTTTAACATGTGCAGTGCTTGGGCTGGTCCTTCAGCAGTTCTGCTACAGAGACTACACGGAATACTTGCTACTCTGCTCGAATGTAGTAATTTCTTACATTTTTTATAAAGCCCCTTCCCTTCCCCAGTGGCACTGGGAGTTGCAAAGGCAGCTCCAAGAATAATTCAGACAATTTAGGCACTGGATGAAAAACTTATGTCGAAGATCCAGAGAAAAACTAACTTCGAAGCCCCACACTGAACACAGCAGAACTTAAAATGAAGATAAGCAGGGTTCATACAGTTATTTGCACTAACTTGCAAGGGCCTGTCGTTATGGCAGCAGTGGTACAGTCTATTTACTACACTGTGCAAGACAGTGGAAGGAATAAAATCTGCTCTGGTAAATATTTCTGCTGACCTTTGAGCCATTCTTTTTAATATTCATTACTAGCAGATTTTGTAATCAAATGCTAACAGCTATCTTTTCTTTTTACTCAGCCTTATAGCCAACAGTCTTGAAATGTCTAAATGATGCAATGGCAACATGATTGACAGCAAAGTTCAGATCAGTCATAAAGCTGAGTCAGACTCTTCCATGTTGCATAGTCCCAAATCACTGACTCTAGACAGCACCTAGCATCATGCTGTCTGCCTTGACTTCAAATCATTTTAAATTTTAGAGAGGGTAGTCATGGCATTTCACTTTTGACCAAAATAATGAGGTTGAGCTCTCTTAGAGAAAAATCAAAACCAGGTTCTGACTTATTTTTCCTGCAAAAAGTAAAGGTTCTGGAGATGTGCTACAGTATTTCTTTGATAAGAGTGTCTCTTGAATAACTCTGCCCTTCTACAGTGTATATTACCATGCACACCAGGTGAATTATTTTTGATGTTAATAATGATATTTTTTTTGCCAGTGGTATTCACCCTATAGCTAATGGATAAAACTGTAATTTCTAATGGTCGTAATAAAAATTAAAATGGGCATTAGGAATGAGAGAAAAAGTTTGATTTTTGTCTGCACACTGTTACTCGATCAACCATGATACTGAGGGTCAAGCAAAGGCTGGGTACTTTAATGCCAGACACACATTCTGGTATTAAATAGACCTGGCCAGAAACAAAGAACTGCTGCTCTGTGAGAAAGTTCAGCATTTGAAAACGTGATTTTGTTTCAGATTAGGAAGAAAACACAAAATGTTGGCCTTTCCCATCATCTGAAGTTCAAGACCCGTTTCTGAATACCAAAATGAAAAGTTGTGAATACAGAAACAGCATTAGATATTGCAATTAACACTGTAACACAAGCCAGAAGACAAGACAGAATTAATAGAAGTACAAAGTTGAAATGCTTTGACAGGTACTACTTTGATGCAATAGACTCCTCCCTGGAGAAAATCACTGAAAGAGGCATTCTTGGGAAAAAAAGTTAGACTTTAGGATATCTGCAATTTTCAGTTAAAAAAACCCTGCAGCAATGGGGGAAAAAAAACAACAAATGGTTTTGCAATTTCTGGGTTGGAAAAATTTACACAAACATGCACTTGCTTCCACATCTAACAAAACTAACAATTGTAGACCAAACTCTTGAAAAAGGAAATAAAATATTAACCAGTATACCACTGATGTGATCTCAAATTAGCTTTAAAAACAAAAAAATGTTTGGATGATTTGCAGACCTCTTACTCATTCTGATCAGCACTAAAAATAGGCAGACATTGTGAGAAGTCTCATGTTTCCAGTAATACTGGTAACTTCTGAATTGATCTCATATTTTATTTAATAAGAACTTGATACTGATGAACTGCCTTTTGATACCACAAACGAAAGAAACCACATCACAGACCATCAGGGAAAATGTAGATTAAAAAACACATTATATAGCTTGTAAAAATACAGCAAGTGATTGCACTAATAATATACTAAAATACTCCTGGAGTGAAGCCTGGATAGGCATTTCTTTGAGATACACCATAACAAAGAGGTTGTAGAATCATAGAATAGTCTGGGTTGGAAGGGATCTGTAGAGGTCATCTAGTCCAACTCTCTTGCAGTCAGCAGGGACATCTAGAAGTAGATCAAGTTGCTCAAAGCCCTGTCCATCCTGACTTTGAATGTTTCCAGGGACAGGGCATCTACAACCTCTCTGACCTGTTCCAGTGTTTCACCACCCTCATCATAAACAATTTCGTCCTTATCTCTACTCTGAATATAGTCTCTTTTAGTTTAAAAACACTACCACTTGTCCTATCACTACACACCCTACTAAAATGTCTGTCCCCATCATTTTTATAAGCTCCCTTTAAGTACTGAAAAGCTCTAATAAGGTCTCCCTGGCCCCTTCCCTTCTTCAGGTTGAACCAGCCAAGCTCCCAGTCTGTTTGAAGGAGAGATGCTCCAGCACTCTGATCATCCTCATGGCCCTCCTCTGGATCTGCTCCAAAAGTGCCATGTCTTTTCTGTACTGAGGAGACCAGAGCTGGACACAGTTCTCCAGGTGGGATCTCACCAGTAGAGGCAGAGAATCACTTCCCTCAACCTGCAGGTTACAATTATTTTGATGCAGCTCAGGATACAGTGGCTTTCTGAGCTGCAAGAGCACACTGCTGGCTCATGTCCAGTTTTTCATCCACCAATAACCCCAAGTCCTTCTCCTCAGGGCTGTTCTCAATCCCTTCATCCTCTAGCCAGTATGGCTACTGTGGCTTGCCACAGGACTTTGCACTTGGCCTTGCTGAACGTCAGGATGTTCACATGGACACAGCTTGTCCAAATCCCTATGAATATGCATCCTATCCCTCAGGTGTGTCAACAGCACTGCTCAGCTTGGTGTCACCAGCATGTTTGCTGAGGGAGCACTTGATACTATACTTGATATAGGCTGAAAGAACTGGGGCTGTTCAGCCTGGAGAAAAGAAGACTAAGAGGGGATCTTATGAATGTTTATAAATATCTGAAGTGTGGGACACAAGGGGAAATGGCCAGCCTCTTTTCTATGGTCAGTGGAGACAGGACAAGGGGCAATGGCTTCAAGTTGGAGCACAGGAAGTTCCGCACCAATATGTGAAAGAACTTTTCCACAGTGAGGGTGCCAGAGCCCTGGGACAGGCTGCCCAGGGAGGTGGTGGAGTCTCCTTCTCTGGAGATATTCAAGACCCATCTGGACGCCTGCCTGTGCAGTATGAGCTAGGGAGCTGCTTTGGCAGGGGTGTTGAATTCGATGATCTCTTGAGGTCCCTTCCAACCCCCACAGTTCTGTGATACACTGTCAATGTCATTGATGAAGATGCTAAAAAGTACTGGTCCCAACAGAGACACCTGAGGGACACCGCTTATCTCTGATCTCCATCCGGTCATTGAGTCATGTACCACTGCTCTCTGGATGTATCCATCCAGCCAATTCTTTATCCACCTGTTGTGGTTTTGCCTCAGCCAAGAGCTGAGCACCACACAGCTGCTCTAAGAGTGTGTAGGGGGTAGTGGGGGGAGGAGGAAGGGAGGGAAAAGGAAACTGAAAAAACTCAACCCCTTGGGTTGGGGTAAGGCTAGCTTACTAGGATAGCAGAGAGATAGATACAATAATAATAGGAATTTATAGCAGAATATATGAAAGTGGTGATACACGGTGGAGTTTCTCATGATCCACACTCAGGCTGTACGGCTCAGACCCGTCCTGAGACTGGACTGTCCCCAAATCGCATGTCCTGGAGCATAGCTCTCCACCCATCCCTGCCACCCCTGCCTTCTCCAGCCCCCTCTTATGCTAAGCATGGCATATTTGGCATGGAATACCCTCTTTGGCCATTTTTGGTCAGCTGTCCTGGCTGTGTCCCCTCCCAGCTTCCTGAGTGCCTCCCACCTTCTCATTAGCAGGGCAGAATGAAAAGCCCCTGACTGCCTGGGAACAGATAAAACATCAGTGTGTTGTCAGCACGCTCTCATCCCAACTCCCAAACACCATACACAGCATTCCACTGGCTGCAAGAGAGAAAATTAACTCTATCCTAGCCACCAAACAATCCATCCAGTGAATCCATATTTCTTCAATTTAGAGAAAAGGAAGTTGTGAGGGACCGTGTCAAAGGCCTTATAGATATCCAGAGAGGTGATACCTGTAGTTCTTCCTCTGTCCACTGATATAGTTACACCATCAGAAGATTTGAAGTATGGACCACTCATTGGATAAGGAATTGACTGGACAGTCACACTCAAAGAGTTGTAGTCAACACTTCAATATCTGAGATCAGTGACAAGTGGTGTTCTTCAGGGATCAGTACTGCAACCAGCACTGTATAACATCTTTGTCAGTGACATGGACAGTGAGATTGAGTACACCCTACACAGGTCTCTGATGACACTAAGCTGTGTGGTGTGGTCAACACACTGAAGAGAAGGGATGCTAACCAGAGGGATTTTGACAAGCTTGAGAAGTGGGCCCATGTGAACCACATGAAGTTCAACAGGGCCACATGCAAAGTCTGGAACACAGATTGGTACAATTCCAAACACAGCTACAGACTGGGTGGAGAATAGATTGAGCAGCCCTGAGGAGAAGGACTCAGTGGTGTTGGTGGACAAGAAGCTCAACATGAGCTGGCAATGCACACTTGCAGCCCAGAAAGCCGACTGTGTCCTGAGCTGCATCCAAACCAGCATGAATAGGTTAAGTAAGGTGATTCTGACCCTCTACACTCTGCTGTTGGACCTCACCTGGAGTACTGTGTCCAGCTTTCAGGTCCCCAAGACAAGAAAGATATGGACCTGTTACAAAGAGTCCAGTAAGGGCCATGAAGATAATGAGAGGGCTGGAGCACCCCTCCTATGAAGACAGGGTGAGAGATTTGGGCTTGTCCAGCTTGGAGAAGAGAAGGCTCCAGGGAGACCTTATAGTAGTCTTCCAGTACCTAAAGGGACTTACAGGAAAGCTGGAGAGGGACCATTTATCAGGGATTCTAGTGATAGGAAAAGGGGTAATGTTTTTAAACATAAAGATGGTAGATTTACATTAGATAGAGGGGAAAAAATTCTTCCCTGTGAGGCCCTGGCACAGGCTGCCCAGAGAAGCTGTGGCTGCCCCCACCCTGGCAGTGTTCAAGGCCAGGCTGGATGGGGCTTTGGGCAACCTGGTCTGGTGGAGGGTGTTCCTGCCCATGGCAGGGGGGTTGGGACTAGAAGATCTTCGAGGTTCCTCCCAAGGCAAAGCATTCTACAATTCTATGATTTACAGCTTCTGAGTCCTGGGGTGGGTAAATCCACTTAGTGTGTTATTTCCAGTTACTACACAATAAGGAAAGGTCCTGTTTGAGCTGGCAAATATTTTTTTATGTAACGTCCCACCTATAATTTTCATGAGAAATAGTTTAGAATAAAAAATCCCAAATGTTTATCATATGGTTTAGTACATCACAGTGTTCCTCAGACTGCAGAGCTCAAAGGAGGGAACTTTTCACCATGAGAAAACTGTTCAGTTGGATTTACGTCTTTTCTGTTCTAGCACAGCCAGACAGCAACAACACTGAGAGGCTGTCTGATGGAGAGAGGGAGCCAGCAACACACACCATGAGGTGAGACAGATCATCATCCAAACACTCTCCGAGCTGAGATTAGCAACATGCTCAGAAGAACTTACTGTCCCTGGTGTGAGAGCAGAGCAAGAGAGTGTCTTTAATTTCTAGTGCTGCAGCGCTGACCTTGCTCACCACTCCTGGCTGAGCCCTGTCCTTCACTTTCTGCAGAAGGATGCTTAACAGATGGGCCAAACCAGGTGCAGACATTCACTATGCCTTATGCTCATATTCTTCAGAGAAACAGTTCTGGCCTTAGACAACACTCATGTACCTTGATGACCTACCAGCAATGAGCTTTAGGATTGTCTAACACCCAACGACAGCCTGAAACAACCTCCTTGTGTACAAAACACCCTTTCACTAATTCCTCCCAGTGGCTACTTTGAAGGTCAATGGTAACACTCCCATTTCAGATTTAATTAGTTCATCTTAATTGCCCAAATCGTAATCATCACTACATATGCAGCTGAAGTAGACATGACACTTGCTGGGCTGAATGCTTGCAACAGCCCAGAAGAAGAAATGAAAACTAAAAAGACTCTACATGGGAGGAGAGAGATTGCAAAAGGCAGCTAAGGAAAGGATGCAGCAACAGTAGTCCTGAGCAGAGGTGATCCTCCTCCTGACATGGGGACAAGTGGTCATGAGTCCTGCTTGGATAAGACAGTCGAGAAGGGCAATGAAGAACTGAGTCCTTACCACTTTCCTCAATTAAAAGCAGGGAACAGAGGGGTGGCCCTGTTGTTGCTTTCCTGTGCTAAGCATCAAACCCAAGGCAAACCATAACAATCTTTGCTCTGAGAAAAACACCTGCTCACAAGGTCACAAGCTCATTGCAACATCCGCTCAAACTGTGGGGAGCAGGGCAGCAAACACACTGGCTACTCAAGCATCCTGGTTACTCAATCAACACATATACCACCATACCCATGGGCATTATTTGTACTATAGCAGCGCCGCGGAGCTGTAATTTGAACAGGTCTCACTGCAAAGGGAGAGCAGCCAGTTTCAGACGTAGAGTATGTAAATCTAAGTAGGAAGGGACTAAAGGTCCATGACTGTCCCTCCTTGCTGTCCAGCTGCAAAATGAAGGAGCCCATTACCCAAGATCTGATTACATTCTTGATTTACTACACAGCAGTGCTTGCATGCTTGCTGTCACAACTGGGACCACCACAGTGCTGTTTGAAAGTTAAGCAGGCTTCGATACCCCACCATGAAACAAATGATGTTAAGGTTCCTGCTTTGTGCTATAGCTCAGAAAACAAATTTTCAATAGAAAAGTGCCATGGCTCCTACTTCACTCAAACCATCCAGTCACCTTCATATCTTCATACTATTTTATGACATAATACATTTTGGATGACAGTTGCTTAGTTACAAAAACTCTCAGATCAACAGCTATAATATAAAACTCTTGCCAGAGGTCACATCCCACTGTATGATCATTCAGTGTCTTAAAGACATGTGTTTTATTATCTTTTCTAGCATCTGAAACAAGTACTGAAAGTCATTTTACTGTAATAGGCTGCGCTATCTTGAAAGAACTGTACAGCCTGGGATAATATATACAATGCTATAATTATGATTATGGACAAACTCTTATTATATCTGACTATATGAAATTTATATTTTAGCTGCAAAAAAACCACCAACCAACACACAACAACACTCCCCTCCCCCCCAAAAAAACCCCAACCCAAACCCACAAAAAACCCGCAAACCAGAACAAAAAAATAGAATCAAAGAAAATAAATTACGAAACATTTGCCTAGGAGTGAACTTGTAGAGAAAGTAACAAGAAAATGAGGTTAAAAATTTCGGAGCTTTAAGAACAAAAGAAATCAAAATAAGCTCTATATTGTATCAAACCAGCATCTTTCATAATAACAGCAGCTCCCAAAGAAAGAATTGCACTACATCCCACAAACATTGCTGAATTCCTAGGGAACAAATTTCATAATCTCTGTTTTAACAGACAAAAAACATGGGCATTTTTAAAGCCCCATTATAGAAAAGGTGGTACATCACCACGACTTTTGTCCTGGCCTCTTTCCCTATTTACAAGCCCTTTTGCAGCCTCCTCTTCCAGCTGCTTCTTTTGCACAAACGTGGCACTGGAGTGACAGGATCCCTTACTACCTCTTCTGCATGCTTTGCTCCAGCACAGCTCTAGCTACAGGCTGAATGCCTAACTGCTCATTCAGTCCACAAAGGTTCCTTGTTTGTAAGCATGGAGAAGCATTTAATAAAATTAACTGCAGAAGTGTTGTACCTGGATCCCAGGGCCTTTCTGTGGTTAAGGCTTCCTTAGACTACCACCCCAGCGGAGATAGCCACTGCACAGATTTGGGGTATGCAGGTGACTTCTCTAGGGAGAGTGTGGGTGCATTCTCTCTAAATTACAGCTGAATCTAAGGCCTTGGAGCATGCTGAGAATTGCCCAGATCCATCAGGAATGATACAATATCTGCAACAGGGTTTTAAGAGCTGACACTCTATATATTTCAAAATATACTATATTTTGAAAATTTCTATCCACATCCTAGAAATCCACAACCACAGAGCAGCTACAGGAGATTAAATATTCCAATTTCCTATCTGAACTTTATAGCATCTATACATAGTGGCTGCATGTTATCTAGTCCAAAACTGCTTGTTACTCTGCTTACAAATTGGCAAGAATGGGCCTATAGACCTACCTATATAACCCTCGAGGCAAGGGTTTGCATCATGCAAGTGCTAATACAACACAGAGACATGGATGTTGTCATACCTACTGAGACTGCATTTGATTGAGTTTGTATTAAATGTCTCTGTACTACAGAAGGTGATTAGCAGCTTGAAAGCCACCTTGAGAATAAATTTAGAGAGGCTTATTTGTGTTAATCTCTGTGGTCATTTTGTACCTCATAAATGAAGAGGAGATGGACCAACACATTTTCACAATGAGGTAAAAAGAGCTAGGCAGAACCAGGCCCAGCTCCAACAAATGCATTTCCCCTGGGCTCAGCACTTGTTAGCATCTATTAGCAGTAGAGTTTCCTTAGTGATCTAAGTAATGTCAGAAAGATCAAAGAAAATCCAGCTGACTTAATGAGACATTTGCAATTTCACTACAGCAGCCATGAAGATTGAAGCATGAAATCTTTGAGACAAGTAGATGTTAGTGACAGCTTACAGTAGCAGGGCTGGGGGAACAAGCATTTCCTTTTTCTGATGAAAAATGCTGCTTTCTGTGTGCACGGGGTTGGACTCCTCAGAGTGTGATGATGGGATCACACAATATTTTTAATAGTAGTCATACAGCATATACTGTAACTGCAAGGAGGTGTTTTGGTGTGTAACATGACAAAAGTTACATGCAGGCAAAGTAGAAGCAAAGACTCTGAGACAACCCCACACCTCACAAGAAAACACCAAGCCAGCTACCCCAAACCAACACTCCAAACCCAAGCCATCAAAATAATGCTGGTGAGCACGGAGCTGGTGATCACCATACCAACTTCCATTCTGGACTAAATCTCCCAGGCTACTAATAGGAATGTAGATAAAAGCTTTTTCCTAACAAAGTTATTTAAATATCCTGTGCTTTTGCATTTTGTGGCATTTTAATACTATTGAAGGTTCATGACCAAAGCCATCAGACACAACCACTCAGCAATTCCCAAGGGAACACTATACTAAAATCCTTGTACAGACGGATGCTCTGATGATGAAATGCTGCTAAAACACTTCCCAGCAATATCAGCTTGAACATACAGAGCTCATTTTGAATTTTACTGTGCAGGCCTGTTGACATGGCAGACAGATGCTGTTCTGTGTGCAAACATGGAGATTGCCTCTTGTATGGATAGACCAGAAAAGTAATTAAGGACACTTTGAGGAAGAATAGGAATACTAAGGTTTTGGCTTGATTGCCCAGAGTGCTTTAGAGTAGCCTAGTAATATACTAGAATGGAAGAGAAGGAAAGGAAAAAGGAAAAAAAAAAAGACTAAAAGATAAGAGAAAGAAGGTTAGAAAAAGAGAACAGAGCAAAAAAGAAAAGTGAGAAAATAAGGAACGAAAAACAAATGAAAAAACACTCAGTGAGGGAAAACATGCACGTACTATACTCATTAGCTGGGGACCAAGTATTCACTTGCCCCTCAGCAGTTAAAGAACTCACACGACCTGCGCTGCTATGTGGCTGACCAGTTCTAAACCCAAATCTGCTGATCGGAACCTGTTGCTTTCTTCAGCCCACAATAGACACAAACATCAACGTTGTGTTGCGCAGACAATAAGCAAAATGCAGTTGTCATTTATATGCTGTTGGGTTTTTTGATTTTTCACACAGAATAGCTGAAGAATAGCATCAGTTTAGTACCAAGTGTGGATCAGAAATAGCACCGAATCCCACTCATCCTGCAACACAGAAAATCTCAAAAATTCAGCTGGCTGAGAGAGAGCTTGGAGAAGGAGTGCACCCTCAGTAACTGACTCAAAAATCCCACTTCTTGCAATTTCAGGAATTATTTTTCATATAATACCCACCTATTTGCTAGCTAAATCTGACCCTGCTTAGTTTACGTCTGCACCCAGAGATGGCTTTTCTGCAGACAGCTTCTGTGGCCTACTTACCACCCCTTTTGTTAATGATGTGGCTGTTTTCCCTCTACTTCAAAGGTTGATTCTCATGTGCAGAATTTTTTTTTCCCTTTGGTTGCTAAGGGGGAATCTTTAGTGTGGTGGGCAAGGATTTAGTCACATGCAAGCTACAGGGAACATTATCCTTAGACATTAATTTGGATATCAAATAATAATCAGCTGGGTATGTGTTTATTTTCTATTTCACAAAAGCTTTAGAAGTACCACAGGATTTTTGTGTCCTCTGAAGGAGATCTATTTTTCATCTTCTGTGTTATTCAACCCCAGAGACAACAAAGAGAGTATCATGCTTGTCGCCACTGTCAGAGCTAAAATTAGTAATTTCACTGCATATCAGAAAACAAACTAACTAGATTATTATGAACAGCTCTACTCATCAAAAGGTTGTTTCACAACCGCCTCTCAGATGTACTAAAGGCAGCTGCCTTACTGTGAAGTTAATTCAATAAGCACAGGAAATGTAATTCATTTGGTATGTACTGTTTGCTAATCAAAGACTATTTTTTGGCATCTAAACTGTGCATGACAGAATGTTAAGCCTGAAAACATATTGTTAGTCCTCCAAGTTTTTCATCAAATGCAAGAAACATATCATGCATGCATGTGATTCTCATTCAAGTAATGAAGATGAAAGCTGTGTCAAAAGTTTTGTAGTGCTGAGCTGTGATCCTAGGAAGAGCTTTTGAGAAATTGTATTTGTGCAGGATAAAAAGCTGAATGACTTTGTAATTTTTCCTTCTTTCAAACTGTTGAAATTACTGAGAGAAACCACTTTCTTCTTCTGCAGGTGGCCATTGCACTTCAAATTGTAAATAATCTCCCAAGTGACAACTAGAATTATCAAAACCAGATATGTTTTATTGTATCTGAAAGGACATAATCTTTGCTCTATTTTCATAATCGAGTCAATACATAAATGCAAACAGCCACTGTATATATGGGGGGTGGAGGGAAAGAAATGACTAACAGGGGTTTTTTTAATTGTCAAACATTTCTTGTATGCAATATTTAATATGTAAAGGGGCTGCAGGGGTGGGATGTTCTGTTCACCACAACAGAATTTGAAAAATTCAGCCTTATTCCACATTTGCATTCAAATCTTCCAAAATTCAATCTGAGGGGAAAAACTCCATCTGATTATGGTAACAAAACTGCTGCCAAAAGTAAGATACTGCATTCTTAATGCAGAGCTCATCTCCAGACTTTATTAATAAGCAGAAAATAGTATAAAATTTGTAAATCTATTCAGCAACTGACATCAAAACCACATTATCTACCTGGACACAATAATGGGGTATGATCTGTGCATTTATTCTGAAAAGGACAGAATAATCTTTACAAATCTTTGCAAACAACTATGAGATGGTTCAAAGTAGCAGACACAGAGCAGCTGGAAAGTATGTTCCAGCTCCTTCAGTATACTTTTAAGTCACAAGAATATTGAAGTAGCAAGATTGAAGAGAATTCTGTAAATTCTACTAATTGTGCTGCATTCTTCAGTAACTCCTATTTATTTTTTAGCAGGATCATTATCAAATGAGGAGCAGTTCTTTGTATACTTAAAGTTTACTTTCAGAGCACTTAATATATCAACTCGGTTTCTTTGTAGATTAGCACATTATTAGAAATAACATTTCCAGATATTCCAGGCCAATTATTTACTGACATTTAAAGTTAATTATAATTTCAAACTTTGCAGTAGAGAAAAGCATAGTTAAGAGTTCAAAGGCTCAAATCATTCAGAGCTCATCAAAACACATCTAGCATACATTTGAACTTTTTATTTTTCCAAACAGCTTCAAGGAAGTACATTATGAGCCAGGGAAGAAAAGGTTTTTTTAACGGATATTTTATTGATGTAACATGTTTTAAGAAGAACCTGGTAGTTTCTTGATTGTGCTACTTCATGTTCTAAAGAACACTTAGAAAGGTGTTTATCAGAGAAAACAAATCGCTGAACAACAAGGCAAGGGTTTAACAGTAAAATCCTTTAACAAACAACACAGAGAAGTGCTCTTCAGACTCTCCAGAAAGGGAGATTCCAGTACTGAGGGAGCTTATAAAAAACATGTGGAGGATACAGAAACAGCTGCAAGTGCAATTGCACAAGCACTTCTGAATCACATTCCACAGCTTATAAAATCTTCTGTGTCAGTGTTTTACCATTTCAGGTAGAGTTTTTCTTTGGGTTTGGTTGGTTTTTTTTCCAATTTAACAGTTGCTTTGGAAAGCTGCCATAAAAATGGCTCAGGCTTTCTCAAAAATAACACGTTTTCTTTGCAGTGTAGTGTCACAGGCACTGCATCATTCATGTCAGAAGGGGACAGTGTTCCCAATAGACCTGCCTGGCACAGGCACATCCATGCAGAGAGCAGAACATTAGCAGGTTATTGATCTCCATTATAAATTTTTTACGCTCTCCAACCTTTTTTTTTTTTTAGGGGAAAAAGATAGTTCTTGTGTCTTGGCACTGAATTTCAGGTTTCCTACCAAGTTGTCAAGAACACAGTCACACATATATGCCTTTAAGCTGAAAACTGGCTGTGATTTATCAAAGTCAGAATGGTATAAATAATGCATGTCTTGCACAGATGGCTTTTTTTGTAACGTAACAACTAATGGCCTGTCAACACAGTATTCCATGTATACAACCTTTACAGTGGTCTGCAGTCTCTTACCTGTATGATAAATGAAGGCCTGTTCAGAGGAAAATTCACTCTATTGGTGGCCCCATATCTCTGATATAATGTGTGGCATTATGCAGAGAGAAAAGCCATGCATCCTCAAAGCATGTAAAGGTAGTTAAGGATGCAAACTGTGCAGTGTTGGGCTTTGCTGATGAGCCAAAATTTAAAAAAAAAATATTTACCTAATACCTCAAGCCTGATGCACCAATAAAAACTTAAGTGATCTATATCACTCAGACCGAACTGTCCATGGCCAGTAAGGAAATTTGTGGTCAGATGTTCAGTACTCACAATAAGAACCCATATTTGAAAAATAAAACAAATAGAAAGACCTGGATTCAGAGGAAAAAAAAAAGTGTAAGTCTATCCTTTAAGACCTTGTTAGGCTTTAGTGCTGGGTTTTCCTTCAAGATACAAAAGCTTCTCCCTATTTAAATACCTTCGAATTATGCCCAAGTTCTGACCAACCAACACATCTGCTGGAGTTTCTTTAAAAGGAATTAGAAAAGAAGCATCACCAACACACAATTCATCACAGTCAGCACGTTACCCACCAGAAACTTACCTTTCTGTGATTGTTTCTCTGAGACCACTAGCAACTCCTTTCACCACTGTACTAGCCTTTGGCGTCAGCACTACTTGAGATATAAAAAAGGAGCCCTTCTTTCTTCTTTCGGTGATTGATGCCTGGAGGAACTGAATCAGTTTTTCTGGATCTGTTGTGTTTGCCCAAGGAGCTGGCATCATCTGGCCTGGCCAAAGAAATGGTACCTCGAGAGCCACGGGACTGTGGTAGAACACCAGCACCTGGTGTTCCTTTTCCCACAGGTACTGGAGGCTGACTTCATGAGCAAATATAGCAGGACACATTTTGTTTCCATATGTGTCTTTGAGCATTTGGACAAGCTTTTCATGATGGTATTTCTGCATCCCGTAGAAGTGATTGAAGTCCAAGAAGACCACTTCTTTTGGGTGTTCAGCAAGAAACGAATTGATCTCTTCCAGACCCTCCTTGACTTTGGCACTGAATAAACCATGAGCAAAGTAGAGTTCATTGTCTGGGTCTCTGGGCTTGGTGGAAATTCTAAGATCAAAATACCGTATACCTGCCCCCAGCTGGCTGGTGAAATTCATGGTCTGTGTAGCCAGCCACTTTCTCATCAGCTTTTTGGCAACAGTCCCAAAAACAGAAACAAAATTCTGGACCGTCTCTGGCTGTTCAGGCCCAACAGGAGAGGCTTCATCAATGTAGAAGCTAAATGAGTCATGAGATCCTAAAAACACAACAGAGGAAAATGATCAATATTGTATTCATATATTAAAAGTCATTAGTGATTCTTTCTTAATAAACACAGTTTTCTGATCTGTACCAACACTCACCAACAGACTCCTCCCCTGTCCTTTTTCTCAATATGCTACATTTGTCTGGCACCATTTCACCATGCACTTGAAGAAAAGGTATTGTTTGTTTCACTGGCTATCTGAGCATGTCTCACTCTCTTCTAGCTCTTACTTAGGCCTTCAAGCTCATTGAGTCAGCAGGCTCTGGACATCAAAGCTATCCTGTGCAACTCTAGCAAAACTAGTCACATAACGAATCCCTAGAGCCAGTGAGGAGACCCTGAACACTGAATTGTGCACCATCTACATTGCAGAACCAAAATGAAAAGCCAAACCAACAACATGCCCAGGAAACCCTTACAACCTTTATAGCCAGCTAAAATAACAGTTGAAAACAGTCAAGAATATGTAACCTTTCTGATATTTTCTTTATTTCATGTCTCCTCTGGTCATTAACAAGGTTTCTGAATGCTGTTTTCCATCTTAAATTTTCCTCTCAAATTCTTTTCTTTGCTTTGCTAGATAAGTACAACAGACAGAGTCAAGGATAAAATACAGGAATTCCACTGTATGCTCTTGACAATGGCAAGACACACTACTTAACATGCTAATGTACACAAGTTGATAATTTTCCTCAACTTAACAAAGCTGAACACAATATGTAAGACACTCTCCTATGCAAATTCCCTTTGTCTCAAGGTACATCCATTAGAAAAATACTAAACACAAAACAAAAACCCAACAACAGTTTTCACTCAGCATTTAGACATTCACATGAAAGAAGATGATGAAGCTAAGGGCATCTGCAGGTACGTGGTCATTCATCTGTAAGGGACTTTGTTGGGCTTTATGAAGAGATGAGTTGATCCTAAGAGGTGCTCATGATTCTTAACTACCCCCAGCCTTCTGAATATCTGGTGCTGATATCTGGCACTCCATACAGAAATACTGTCCAGCTGCAGAGCTGCACTCCCACTGTTCCAGCCGAAGGCAATGCTTCTGGCCAGACTCACTGCAGCAAGCGGGTCTGCTCCTTAACCTATGTCACACCACTTGCAAAAACTCCTTCAAGGTCAGCAGTACTTGTATTTCTGAAATGGACTGTAGCACTAGGCCCTAAGAGATCCAAATCCTAGTGTTAAAATGAGTTCAGAGCACAAGTCTTGTCTGCTACTGATGCTTTTGTAGGTGCTCTTCCAAATTACTTTCCAAAGCACGCATGCTGAGGCAAGTAGCACATTAATGGAATCCTACTAGTCAATCATTTCTGAGGGCGATGCTATTTTAACTGAACTGGAACAAACCCTATAAACTGAAGTGACAGCTATAACATTTTCTTCTTTAACAATAAATGGAGTCATGACAAATCGTCTTAAACTCTGGCTTGGGTTTTGCTCTGCTTAATCTAAGTCTTAAATTTTTTTACACCCCCTGATTTTCATGGTTGTCCCCCTGAACTGCATTTTACTTTAAATATTAGATAAATTTTCCATTTTGATTAAGCTTTCCATTGCTAAGTGCTGAAGTGATCACATATTTTTCCAGAACCTGATTAGATCATGGAGTATCTGGTTACAAACTGATATCCCAGGGGATCAGATCTACACACAGAATTTTAATGGTAAAACAAATTATTAGAGTGGTGACTTGTGCTTCAACAGTATTATAGGGAAAATCAATGTGATACATTAAATGTTCTGCCCAGTGTTATGTGTGCTAACCAAGAAATGAAAGTAAATCCATTCTTCCACAAAACAAGGTATATCTACTGGTATTAGCAAGGGATGGATCTTGCAAACCCTCACTTGTCCACTGAAGTCCCTTTTATTTTAATAGGATTTTATGTGAGAGTAAGTACACATCACATATAAACATTATTAAATGACTGCAGCAGTAGGCTCAAAATGGTATTAAGTTTAATTAAACTGTTTTTCCTTTATTGCCTAGTCTACAGCTACTGACAACCTGAAACTGCAGAAGAGACAGCAAAACTTCACCACCAAAGCCAACATGCAACACAGTGCCAATCACTACTTAAAACTACTTGAGGGAGGCAGCACAGTTCTCACAGCAGAAAATCAACAACTTGTTAGCAGGTAGCTTTTGGCTATCAATAATGCAAAACACAAACAACTTGTTAGCAAGTAGCTTTTGGCTATCAATAATGCAAAACACAGAAGAGCATAGAAGGCAGGGAAAACAGCACGGCTGAAAGCGACTGGACATTACAAGAAGGAGTGTTTAAAAAATATTTTTTCTTCATTAAAGAAAAATTTCTTCATGCACTACTTGAGCCTAAAAATGGGGATTCCTTTATGTTAGGTACAGAAAAAAGCACACAGTACACCCAGGACCTCCATGTTTTATTAAATACTAGAAAAAGAAAATAAAGTTTGACCTAACTTGGTTGACACTGAATAAAGCTAGTATCAGCTATTCAAGAATATGTAAAGATTCTTCCTGACTTAAAATTCCAGCAAAAGTTTTCTCTTTCCACATGTATAAGTAACTTGAACATGTTGTTTAAATGTTTATTTTTATCATGCATTCATCTGTATTTCCCTTTGCCTTCATCCTGCCCTGCTGTCCTTACTGGCTTCCTCATATAACTTGGTGAAAATCAAAATCCTTATACTTAGCAGAGCAAATCAGAACATGATCTTTTCCACTGTCATGCCCCAAGTCACTATGTTCCAAGTAATGAGAGAATCCTGTGTAAACATACACTTGCTTTTAGCAACCAGGTTTCCTTCCAACTTCACTTTGGTGCATGGGGACATTTCCATCCTATGTTGCCACCTGGAAGTGAACTTGCAGGTTCTCTGTATCACCCAATCCCAGGTGCCATAAAGACAGAATGCAGGGCAGATTTAGCAATACTGATGCAATGATGCCTGCAATCTTTGGAAGATAGCACATCCACTGCCTTCATTACTGTAGCACAAGGAACACACTGACCTGATGTATGGGACAGTTTCTATCAGAGAGATGTCACAGTCTCAGGCATAGGGAAGCAAAAGAGAGGGGAAATTATTTGTCCCAAGTCACACAGGGGGGTGAGTGATCTGATATACATCTTGTGTGCAAACACATTCTCATCATTTTACTAAGTGTCTAGCACTTTCTTAATATACTGCACATTGTTTTCCCACTGTTTCAACATCACAACATATCATTGATCCAAGGAGTCAAGGATGAAGGCTCATGGATCAGAGGACAAGGGGTAAATATGGTGTGCATATGCTACAGACTGATTAGTCAAGACGAGAAAGTAGACAAACCCTTCTTTAAACACCTAGAAGAAACCTCACAATTACAGGGTTTGTTTTTATGAGGAACTTGGAGACATGTGCTGGAAGAGCAGAACAGCAGGACTCTGGCAATCTGGAGAGCAAAGACTTTCTGCAGGCAGTTCTTTAAGAAGACAAGGTGCACTGCTGGACATGGTATAAATTAAGGAAGAAATGACTAGGGACATGAAGGCTGATGACAGCCTCAGCTAGAGTGACTTTGAGATAATAGAAGAATTTAAAATTGTGAGTAAAGTGTGGAAGCAAATAAGTGAATAAAGATCCTGGATTTCAGAGCAGCAGTCTTAGCTTGTTCAGGAAATTGGTAATTGGTAGCCTGTGGGAGAATTACATTAACTGCCAAGGGGCTCAGGAGAAATGGTTGAAACTGAAAGACAACCGCTCTAAAGCATATGAACAATCCACCCCTTTGTGCAAGAAAACAAGGAAGTACAGCAGAAGGCAAGTCTGGCTGAATGGTTGATTGCTGAGTGAACTCAAATGTGAAAAGCCATGTACAAAAGGTGTCAACAGGGACAGCCCCCCTCTGGAAGCAGAGGAGGAATGCAAAGGGAGAGCTAGGAAGTCCACAGCTTGGCTGGAGAACCTCAGAGGCTGGGAAACCTGCAAAAGATGGAAAAGGCAACAGAGATCTCCTGCAGATAGATACATCAGCAGCAAAAGGATGCAAGGAGAATGGTGGCCCACTGCTAAGCAGGGCAGGAGACCTCTTAATTCAGGGCAAGTACTTAAGTTTTGATAGATACCTTGTCTCCGTCTTCACTGGCAAGGGCTGCTTTTAAGCACCTCATGTTTCTCTGCCTAGTACCTTCTCTTTTCTGAACTGCTTCTTGTTAGTAAAAGGTGACTGAGTTAAGGATTACTTACACAGATTAGACATATAAGTAGATGGGACAAAACAGGAATCATCTAAACATGCAGACGGTATGGCCCAAGATGAGTGTAAAGTTACCCTCTCTCACCTTTGACAGGTCATGTTGACTGGAGGAGGCAGAAGTTACACTCTTCAAAATGGGAAAGCAGGACAATTCAGGGGACAGCAGTCCCTCAGATTCATTTCAGCCGCAGGTAAGATCACAGAACATGTCATCATAGAAACCATTTCTAGCTTAAACATGAAAAGGTGACTGGGAACAGCTATCATGGATTTAGCAAGAATAAATCATGACTGAGAAACCTGACTGCCTTCTAGGAGGGAGTGACTGGCTTTGAGGAAAACAAAATTTTCCTTTTACTTTGGCAATACTTTTAACACAGTCTCCTTTAATATGCTTGCAGTCTAACTGGGAAGACAGCAACAAGACAAATGCACTGAAAGGTGTGTGAAAAACTGTCTGGACCATCAGGCTAAAAAGGTTGTGGCTGAAAGTTCAGAGTTAAACTCCCATCTGATTACAAGCCAATTCTGTTTAACACCTTCATCAGTGACACAGATAATGTGATGGGGAACACCTTCAGCAAGTCCGAATGTGAGACCAGGTTAGGGGAGAGGTTAATGCTTTGAACAGGAAAGCTGGTATTCAGAGAAACAGAAGAAGTTAGATGGCAGGGACCTTAAGAAGTTCAAAGACAAGATGGATCCAGGACAGACAATCCCATTCAGTAGCACAGCTGGGGACCAACTGGTGAGAAAGCAGATCTGCAGAAAAAGACTTGTTTACTTAGACATAGAGGAAAAACAACTTGCCCACAAAACCAGTTAAAGTTAAGCCCTGGGGCAGGAGTCCGGCAGGACTGGACTCCATATCCCTGATTCTCAATCTTTGGTTTGACAGTCTCATTTAACTTGGAGTTATCTGTGCTTTGAGCTTGGGATGGACCAGATGATTCCTGAAACTCATTTTCTTCATAAATTACTCTGTGCCTTCTTATTCCCCCTTTCCCAAGATGCAAAAGACTATTTCTCTTCTGTCAACCTTAAAAGCAATTATCAAGGGACACTTAAAACGTCTGCAGCAGCCATGATCCAAAACCAAAAGTAGCCAGTTTCAACCATCAAGTCATGAAATTTTCATGAACTTAGAGGTGGCCAAACACTATTTAGATATTCAAGAGTAAAATGCACAGTATCACTTACATTGCAAGAAAACAGCTGCTAGTACCTTTACCAGGGAGAAGAGTCTCCTGTTTTCTTCACTGAATTCCCTTAATAGGACAGTCGGGAATATATAGCCCTCTGCAGCTCAGCTATGGACATATTTATGGCTTCTCTGGAGGGCTAAACCCCCTATTTAAAAAATAATTGGGCTCAGTGCTAAAAAGAAGTCCCTTGGGGAGTATGCATTTCAGTTCAGAACTGTTTCTTCAGTCCCACAGAGATTTACAAAGAGACACAGCGAAGCTACTATTTTTGGTGCCTAAGTTTTAACATATCATTCATAAAGCTGGCAAGTTTAGCTGAAAATCACTCTGCCCCAGCTGTGTCCCCTCCCGGGTCCTTGTGCCTTGAAGGAGGACAGCCCCATAACATAGCCCCTGCTAGCTGCTGTGAAGAAATCTATCCCAGCAAAACCAGTACAACCTGTATCTTGTAGGTGGTGAGCTAGCCCATACATAAACAAAACTCAATCATCCCCTCCCAAGTGATGAAAACAGAAGAGCTGTTTCACTTTTTTCATATATAAAGCCCTGAAGTTTCTGTTGGGAAAAAAGGAAGAAAAGCATAAACCAAAATTTTGAAGATAAGCCCATTAAAATTTTTTTAATGTCTGTGAGGTAACATGAACACAATTCATTTCACTCTTTAAATCAAATCTTTTTCCAGGTCATACAGCACAAAAGACTTTATATCCAGACAGCTAAATCTTCCCAAGTCAACATTTTTAACCTGTTAAGTAAGCATTTTAATGCTTTCAGACTATAACTATGGGGATGAATTAACCTTGGTTTTCAGTAGCAGATTACAGATAAATTCAGAGCCCAGTTCTAAGCACACTTAACTGTTAGAATGATTTTAATTAGGTGCACAAATGTCTGCAGGAAAGAGCCCCATTTTGCTTTAGCTCCTTTCAGAAGAATAGAATTCTAAATTGCTTTGGAGTTACATTAACACTAGATAAATTGAAGTCGACAAATATCAGGGAGCAAGAAGAGGCAGGCAGTGACAAAAGAGAAAATGTATTCTTGTCGGTTTTGAGAATGCAAGCAAAAAAAGGTGACAGGAGTGACAGAGAATGAAGCTGTTAAAGCAGCATTTGTTACATTAACTTTGCAGGAATTTAGCTGCTGCTACAAATACAGCACAATTACAATTTCTCCATCAGGTTTCCTCTGCCCACATCCTCTGAGGCAGTCCTGTTCTCTTCCTTCACTTGTAACCCCCTCTGCCTTGAAGACCTCAGCAACTGAGTGGTGACGTTAATGTGCCAGAAGGACAGGATGCCATCCACAGGGACCTGGACATGCTGCAGAAGTGGGCCCAGGTGAACCTCATGAGGTTCAACAAAGCCAAGTGCAGGGTCCTGCCCCTGGGTCAGGAAAATCCCTGCTATCCATACAGGTTAGGAGATGATGTGCTGGAAAGCAGCCCTGAGGAAAAGGATGCATGGATGAGAAGCTGGATATGCGTCACCAATGTGCATCTGCAGCCCAGAAGACCAACTGCATCCAGGGCTGCATCAAAAGAAGTGTGGCCAGCAGATTGAGAGGTGGTTCTGCTCCTCTACTCTGCTCTGGTGACGCCCCCCCTGGAATACTGTGTCCAGCTTTGGAGCCCTCAACACAAGAAGGACGTGGACCTGTTAGAGCATGTCCAGAGGAGGACCACAAAAATTATCAAAGGGCTGGAGCACTTCTCCTATGAGGACAGGCTGAGAGACTTGGGCTTGTTCAGCTTGAAGAAGAGAAGACTCCAGGGGGACCTTATAGCAGCCTTCTCATACCTGAAAGGTTCCTATAAGCAAGCAGAGGAAGAACTGTTCGTGAGGGCATGTAGCAGTAGGATGAGGGGTAACAGTTTTAAACTGAAAAAGGGGAGATTTAGGTTGGATATTAGGGAAAAAGTTCTTCATTATGAGGGTGCTGGATCACTGAACAGGTTGCCCAGAGAGGTAGTGGAGGCCCCATCCCTGGAGATCTTCAAAGTCAGGCTGGATGGGTCTCTGAGTGACCTGATCTAGTGATGATATCCCTGATTACTGCAGGAGGGTTGGACTAGACGACCTCTAAAGGTCCCTTCTAAGCTAACACATTCTATGATTCTGTGATAATGTGTGAGAACGATAATGTGCTTCCTTCCTGTCCCATTACTTGCCAGAATTGGTAGCCTCCCCCTCAATCTCCACCCTCTTCCTTCTGGAGATAAAGGGGTACTTTCCCTCTGCTACCCAGTGAGTCCTGGAGCAACCATCAGAACTGCATATAACCAGATAAGTGCACAGTAATTAGTTCACAAACATTTAAACATGGTTTACTTGCAAGGGTGAGCAGAACTACTTTGTATTAAAAGTCACTTCAAAGTCATATTCTGACAACTTCTGCCAGACATGTTTTCTAATACTACTTCTGCCATGGGTGGAACTCTGCGTTTTTCAGCCAGAATATCTCAGCTAGAGCACCTTAATTCTCATTGAAAGTCACAGCACAACTACAACAGACGCCCCAGCTACTGGATCAATGGACATAGCATAGAGCTGCATGTGATAAAGTACAAAACATTCAACCCCCAGCACAAACCAACTGCTCTTTGATCAACATAATACAGAACAGAAAGTTTATCCTTCAGAAAATCACAGAATAGTTGGGTTTGGAAGAGACCTCTGAAGGTCATCTGTTCCAACCCTCCCTTCTTCTGAACACAAATGGAAGTGTAAAAAGAAAAATATTTGCACAGATCACTAGAAAGATTTGAAGACTGCTCAAAAAGAACTGTCTGAACGGGCTTGTTAAGCTAGGAAGAAAGAAGAGCTGGCAGCCCATCAGTCTGAAGATGGCATCCCACATCGAGTGACCAACTTGCAGATCTGACTCGATGTTTTTGTCCTCCTTATAAACAAATAACATTTTCACAAACCAGAAAGGATTTCAAGCAACTACTTGCTCCTGTTCCTCTGGCATCTCCTTATCACCTGTGATCATTTTGTTTTGTACTTCTGAACATGGCTACAGTTGCTACCAAGGGGAGCCAAGGACTGCAAGACCATGATGCACCACTGTTGCCTCAGGTAAAAAATGTTACTGTTTTAAGTTGGCTTTTAAGATACAGCTTGTGGATGATGGCAGTGCTTGCACTGGGGATGTGATCACTGGATTGGACCAAGGTCTGTGGCTCACTCGCTGCGACTGCACGCAGCCACAATTCATCGGAGGTGGCGCTAAGGGCAGCAGGAATAATCCCTTTCCCTACAAGAGGGGCCTCTGGGAGCGCTAGCGACCAGGAGCGCTGCGAACAGGACGGGCAAACAGGGCGTGGCATGGCAGAAGGGCATGGCACGGCAGTTTGCACAGGCAGGGTAAACAGCAAACAGCCCACCCTTCTAGCTCACAGGGTAAATTGAGAGGACTGGCTAGTGCTCACGGGTTACGCAGGTCAAGCCAAGGGATTCCTGTCTGTTCTGCGTTCAGACTGTCGAACCATGGTCTCCACCAGGCGGAGAGGTTCCCCTTACACAACTGGGGCAACCCCCTTGGAGGGCCTGACTAGGGATGCTTCGGTTCAGGTCTCTGGCTGCAGGGAATGCCTGAGTCTGCTGCTGCCAGGGAAGAGAGGCAAACACCTCACCTGTGTGAGGTGTGAGCAAGTGGACGAACTGCTATGCATGGTAGTGGAACTAAAAGAAAAGCTCGAAAGAGTGCAAGCTATTGGGGAATGTGAGTGGGAGATTGACTGGTGGTGTAGCTCCCTGGCATCCCAGAGGGAAGAGTGCCAGAAAGACACCTCAGAACTGAAGATGGTCCCTCTGTCCTGGCCTAGTCAGGTAAATGGGAGTGACCTGAACCCTGAGGAGGTCTGGAAGACAGTCCCATCTTGTCGACGTAGGCACTCCCCCTGCCTACCTTCCCTGCTCCCCCAGATTCCCCTAAGCAACAGATCTGGGGCCCTGGAAGTTGAGGAGGAAGTATGTGAGGAGATGAATGCAGTCCCTCTGCCTCAGAGGAAACGGAAGCCTAGAGTGAAGCGAATGTCTGCACGCCTTGAGACTTCCTCTGTTAAGCGAGAGAGAAGGGTAGTAGTGGTAGTGGATTCCCTCCTCAGGGGGACGGAGGGCCCCATTTGTAGATCTGACCCTACACGAAGGGAGGTGTGCTGCCTTCCTGGAGCCCGGATCGGTGATATTACCAGAAGCTCCCAGGGCTGATAAGACCCTCGAATTACTATCCACTATTGATTGTTCAAGCAGGCAGGGATACAATCATAAAGTGTAGCCTGAGTGCTATCACAAGGGAATTTCGTGAACTAGGGCACTCTGTTGGGGGGGGGAGGGAGCTCAAATAATATTCTCATCTATCCCTACTAGTGGGAAGAGGGGTTCAGAGCAGGTCAGGAGAACCCATGTGTTGAATGAGTGGCTGAAAGACTGGTGTCAGCATAAAAACTTTGGGGTTTTTGGCCTAGGGAAGATGTACTCTGCTCCTGGCATGATTACTGCTGATGGGGCTCACCTGACCCAAATGGGAAAGCAAATCCTTGCCCAGGAGATGGCAGGGCTTATTGATCAGGCTTTAAACTAGTTAGGAAGGGGGAAGTGGGCATCAGGAAGGGGGAAGGGGGCATTAGGAAGGCTGCTAGGGTCAAGCAAGTGCTTCGGGAGACATGATGCGAGTTGACGGTGGAAGAAGGTAAATGCTGGCGGTACAGTGACGGACTTGGGGATGTTGTTCTATGTGACAGTAGGGAAAATTCTGTGGATTGCCCTGAGGACTCCTCAGTGGAGCCCTTCCCTCCCTGTCAGAAATCTCGCTGTGATCTGTTGAAGACACCTGCATCTGCTGCCCCATTAAAATGCCTTTATACAAATGCATGTAGCATGGGAAACAAGCAGGAAGAATTAGAGATCTTCATGCAGTTGCACGGCCACGATCTCACTGCAATCATGGAGACGTGGTGGGACAGCTTGGATGACTGGCATGCTGTCATGGATGGCTATGTGCTTTTCAGGAAAGACAGGCTAGGGAGGCGAGGTGGAGGAGGTGCTCTTTATGTCAGAAAGCAGCTGGAATGTATTGAGCTCCACCTGGGGAAAGATGAACCATCAGTCGAGTGCTTGTGGGTAAGAACCAAGGGTCACGCTAGTATGAGTGACACTGTTGTGTGTACTATAGACCCCCTGATCAAGAGGAGCGGGCTGATAGTGCTTTCTATAAGCAACTAGAAGTAGCCACGAGATCCCAGGCGTTTGTCCTTATGGGGGACTTCAATTTCCCAGATATTTGCTGGGCAAGCAATACAGTCACTCATATGCAGTCCAGACAATTTCTGCAATGTGTAGAAGACAATTTCCTGCTACAGATGGTGCAGGAACCTACAAGGGGAGGGTGGGTGCTGGACCTTGTTCTTACTAACAAGGATGGGCTTGTTAGGGAGGTGAAGGTCAGGGGCAGCTTAGGACAAAGTGAGCACGAAATGATAGAGTTCAAAATCCTGGGTGGAAGAAGCAAGCCAAAAAGCAGGATAGCTACCCTGAATTTTGGAAGAGCTAACTTTGATCTCCTCCGCAACCTATTAGGAGCTATCCTGTGGGCTGTGCTGTTAGAAAGAAAGGGAGCCTGTGAGAGCTGGGTAACATTGAAACAGCACTTCTTTCAAGCACAGGACAGATGCATCCCTTTGAGTAAGAAATTGGGAAAGAGAGGCAGAAGACCTGCGTGGATGAGTAAACTCAAAGGGAAGCAAAAGGTTTATGAACTGTGGAAACAGGGTCTGAGCACCTGGGAAGAATATAGGGATGTTGTCAGGGCCCATAGGGACGTGACTAGGAAGGCTAAAGCCAACCTGGAAAAGAAACTGGCAAGGGACATAAAGGGCAATAAAAAGAGTTTTTTCAGGTATGTGAATAGTAAGAGGATGACCAGGGATAATGTAGGTCCCTTGCTGAATGAGGCGGGTGTCCTGGTAACAGGGGATGATGAGAAGGTGGAGATACTGAATGCCTTCTTTGCCTCAGTCTTCACTCCAAAGGCCCCTCGGGACCCACAGATCCTGGATGAAAATAGGAGTGTTTGGGGAAAAAAGAGCTTCCCTCTAGTTGAGGTAGGGGAGGTCCAGGAGCGGCTCAAAGGGATTAATGCACACAAATCCATGGGCCCGGATGGGATGCATCCATGTGTGGTGAGGGAGCTGGTGGAAGTGACTGCTGAGCCGCTCTCTATCATCTTCAACAGGTCTTGGTGAAAAGGAGAAGTGCCTGAGGATTGAAGGATAGCCAATGTCACTCCAGTCTTTAAAAAGGGCAAGAAGGAGGATCCTAGCAACTATAGGCCAGTCAGCCTCACTTCTGTCCCTGGAAAAGTTATGGAACAGCTTGTTCTGGATGCCATCACCAAGCAACTGGAAGAGAAGAAGGTCATGAGGAGTAGTCAGCATGGACTCACCTAGGGAAGATCGTGCTCGACCAATCTCATAGCCTTCTATGATCTCATCACTGGCTGGGTAGATGGAGGGAGAACAGTAGATGTCATCTACCTTGACTTCAGCAAGACTTTCAATACTGTCTCCCATGACATCCTGATAACAAAGCTGAGAGAGCATGGGATAGATGAGTGGACAGTGAAGTGGGTTGAGAACTGGCTGTCAGACCGGGCTCAGAGGGTTGTGATTGGTGGAGCAGAATCTGAATGGAGGCCTGTGACTAGCAGTGTTCTCCAGGGCTCAGTGTTGGGTCCAGTCCTGTTTAATATCTTCATTGATGACCTTGATGAGGGAATAGCATCCACCCTTAGCAAGTGCCAATGATACAAAGCTGGGAGGGGCGGCTGACACGCGGGAACACTGCGCTGCCATCCAGCCAGACCTGGACAGGCTGGAGAGCTGGGCAGGGAGAAACCAGATGAAATTCAACAAAAGCAAGTATAAAGTCTTGCACCTGGGGAGGAACAACTGCATGTATCAGTACAGGCTGGGGGATGACCTGCTGGAGAAGAGCTCTGTGGAGAAGGACCTGGGGGTCCTGGTTGACGACAGGTTGGCCATAAGCCAGCAGTGTGCCCTGGTGGCCAAGAGAGCCAATGGGATCCTGGGGTGCATCAGGAGGAGTGTGGCCAGCAGGTCGAAGGTCTACTCTGCCCTGGTCAGGCACCACCTGGAGTATTGTGTCCAGTTCTGGGCTCCCGGGTATAAAATAGACAGGGGTCTCCTAGAGAGAGTCCAGAGAAGGGCTAAGAAGATGATTAAGGGCCTGGAGCATCTATCCTATGAGGAAAGGCTGAGAGAGCTGGGGCTGTTCAGCCTGGAGAAAAGAAGACTGAGCGGAGACCTAATCAATGTTTATAAATATCTTAAGTACGGAATGCAGAGGGAATCAGCCATCCCCTTTTCTTTGGTCTGTGGAGACAGGACAAGGGGCAATGGCTGCAAATTGGAGCACAGGAAGTTCCGCACCAACATGCAGAGGAACTTTTTCACAGTGCGGGTGCCAGAGCCCTGGGACAGGCTGCCCAGGGAGGTGGTGGAGTCTCCTTCTCTGGAGATATTCAAGACTTGTCTGGACGCCTGTCTGTGCAGTATGAGCTAGGGAGCTGCTTTGGCAGGGGGGTTGGACCCGATGGTCTCTCGAGGTCCCTTCCAACCCCTACAGCTCTGATTCTGTGATTCTAAAATCAAACAGATTGGAAGGTGGGAAGGATCTGTTTGGCTTCAAGACCCAAGATAACTGGCAATTATGACAGTACAACAGGCAGGCTTGATAAAAATCTGATTAGGTTATTCATACTGATTATTCAATTCATACTAATACCTCTAGTGTACATAAAAGTACCCACATTCAGTATCCTACAGCTGCCTCCTACAAGCGCAAAGATCGGCTCCCATTGCTTTTAGAACACAATTCCACACTTCAAATTCTCAATACTCTTGAAAAGTCAAGAAACAAGGAAAAAAACCCAAACCAACAAACAAGCTGTAATTACATTTCTAGCTCTCCAAACAGCGTGAGCATGTTCACAACTATGGACATCACAAGGCCAATTCTGCTAAAGAAACTATTCTATAACAGAAAATTAGCACATGTTGCCCTGCTGAGAGCACGTTTCTCCTCTCACTTAGTAACTTTCTTACTGTCCTGTAATTATTTATGTAGGCGTAGGTGCTATAATGTTTTCTGAGACACAGCAAAGTGTGGATAGCCTCACACCTCTTCCCAGTCAAACCACCCCCAGATAAATTTCCTTGCAGACCTCACGCAGGCAGCACACAGAAGACAGCCTGATGGAGCAGTAGGCGAATGGTGGGGACTTTCCCAAACCCCCAGATTACTGCACTCTAAAAGCTCACCATTAAGTGAATTACTAGTTTCATCAAATGTTGGTTCTAAACAACCCAGTCTTTACTCAGACAAATGTAAGATTAACACTGAAAAAATGGCTGCAAGTTCAGGCCACAGTGCAGAGACAAGGGTGCTAATTCTCATGTTTAATCAGCTCAGCAGTGACCTTGCTCAGTGACACAGTGGCAGCAGGGCAAGGTCTGGGCAGCAGCACTGCTCACCACCTCTCTCCATCTCCACGGCCCCTAGAGCCATACGCCACCCTATTTCCTACAGATATCTAAATGCAAACAGCATGGGGAACATTTCTGCATTACAGATGGAGAAGTGCAAATGATCATGTTGAGGACTGAGAGAATCAGTTGGTGTGCCTTTCCCACTGTTTTTTCCAAATGTGATCTAAACCTCTTGGTTGTACACAGAAGAAAAGGTGGAGGAGGAAGGCAGTAATATCACCTGTCCATATATCAAATGCAAAAACCCCCTAAGTGTATGTTTGTGCACTGAACTGAAAACTTTAAAAGGTGCAAAAGCCATAAAACTTTTTAAACCTGTCCAACAGTAAGCTACTAAAAAAGTTGCTTTTATTCACTTCGTCAAGGGAAACTGTAAACATGATTTCACAATGGTTTATGAGCAGACACACAGCACAAATTCTGCTGCCTTCACCAACCAGGCTAAAACCCAGCAGGATTCGTGGGACAAGAACTTGAACTCACACTTGCGCAATTTAGTAAATCAGCTTGTATTTCTGACACAGCAAGAGTAACTACTGACTTTTTAAAAGCATCTTTACATCATTATTGACCAAGCACCTAAAATACAAGGCTTAAGGTCACAACTTAAAACTTCAGCAGAAGACCAGACACAGCACCATGGCTTGCCTGATACAGGTCAAGCACTGTGATGAGCAGACTGCCATGGTCTTCTCATTTATGAATTACTGCACTTATATGAAGACTGCATAGAATACTCTATATCACATTAATAAGCATCACATACAACCTTGTATTTTATAGGCAACTATAATCTGAAGGCACGTTAGCTATCTAATCACTTGGAAATAAAATACTTGGGGGGCAGAACTGCTGCTACTGTCTATAACCAGCACTTCACAAATGACAATTCTTTCCAGTTTTGCTTTTTTGGAAAGACTGCAAACAAATCTACTATGCTATTCTTTCTTTTCCCTTTGCAATCTTACTGCTGTGTGCTCAGATGCATCAGCGGTCTCTATCAGATCTGACATTTTAGTTAAATGCTAGCCTCAGAATTAATGTTAGGGATTTTTCTTCATAATTCAGGTACTAGCATATAAGGATATGAACACTTCAGGGAGGAAAACATTGCAAAAGGTATACCTGATTCCAAGCCTAAAATTTATGTACCAGGAATAGTTTGGGGCATATATTATTCCAGCACCAGCTCAGTCTGGCTGAGTATGTCATCAGCATCCAAGTCATATCTCCTGGGGCAATCAGCAGCACTTGAATTGTGAGCCAATAGCTTTGGGGCTAGCAAGAAGCTTGTGATGACCCCAGGCTGCTCCGCTGAGCACACAAAATGACATCTCCCCAAAGTGAGTGCCTTCCAATCATAATCCTTGTTCATAACCCAAGTGCTGCCATTGACAGGGGAGCCTCAAAGGGCAATATGCAACTGAGAAGTCTTATAAAACAGAGAGCAGGCAGTTGATCTGTTCTTATCTCTTCCTCTCCATGGACGAATGAAGCACTACTTATTACATATAGCCACAAGTAATTCAATGTTCACACTCTAAAATAGGATCGAATCAGACAACCTCTGCTTCTTGTGCTTTTATTTATTTGACTTCTTTTCATGGAAAATAACCTTTAATACTCTTGGTAACAAGAGAAATTTCCCTTGAAATTATTGCCTCTGATTACACATATCTCCCTCTTGCTGCCTATTGTGCTTTTTCGGCAACACAGACGGTTTTGGACACTTGGTTTTGCATTTTCCCCATCTCTTCTCTCTCCCCTCTTCTCTGATGTATGCTTTTTTCCCTGGTGTACACAGAACAGCCCTTTTCTAACACATAGCTGCACTGACGCATTTATCAGCACCTCAGTATAGTTCTTATTTCACGCTCTTGTTTCTCAAAAACACATAAAACCCAAACCAAACAACAGTGCAGCATTTTCTGTTAAATTCGAGCACCACTGCCTAACAGTTCCAGTGGTCTCATAGCTGACAGAAATTACTTGCACAACATATGCAGTTTTTCTACCTTTACCTATAATTTTAAGGTCAAGAAAAGGAAAAACAGGAGGTGTGGCTGGTTAACAGGCAGTTGCTCTGCAAAGCCAGTGGAAGAATGATGCCTTAAAATGGGGTTTATGTTACTTTTTAGATCCCAAAAAGAAAGCCACTGCCATCGGAGACTGAGCTCCACAGGAACTTTAAAAGGTAAGTTTTTTGCCATTGTTTGTTCAAACATCAAACTCTGCTGCAAGGACACTCGCAATGCAGGGAATAAGGACTCCTCCTGCACTGTAATGAGGGCACCGACAGTTTATCAGTACTCCAGGATGGGCTGACCTAGGGATGAGATTGATAGAGTTTTCTGTTACCATGCAAGAAATCCAGACTAGATTCCTTTTAATTTTCTTAGACACTGACCTTGAAAAGCTGGGGCAAATATGAGGAGTTATCTGATTCTTGTGGGAGAAATATTATTCCCATTTCTGAATCAGTTTGCAAAAGCTCTCACATATAAACCTTCTTAAAAGACCATTTTTAAGGCTAAGACAACAAAAGGATGTAGAATACTGCACGGGAAGGGGAGGGAGAGGGAAGCATGCAAGGTTTTATAATTTCACCATTCCTCTTGCTCTGCTCCTTTCTTTATCTTTTGGTTGCCTCAGATTTACATGTTAGACATTGTTCCACTTTTGTGTACTGCCTGGCACATTGACAAGCTGCTACAAACAAAATAACTCCCTTAGCTGCTGTGCGGAATGCAAGACATGTCTCCTGAGGTGAGGTACTCTAGAAGAAGACTTTCATGCAAGGTCGTCTCAGCTATGAGGAAAGACGCTGTAATGTTTGACTCCATGTTCACTAGAGGGAAATAATGAAATACTTCCCCTGGGTGCTGAGATGCAATTGGAAAACACTACATCATCTTTGGCAAGCCATTTTTCCCTGTAAAAATCCAGAAAATGCAGCCCTAAGCACTTGAAGCATGAACTTTAGAAAGAGACCAGCTACACATGTGTAAATGGAGTATCCTTCCAGCCAGGGGGTCCTCCACAATAACTTTCTTTTGCTATAACTCAACAGGGTGCAAGGGAATGGGCAACTGAAGCACCATGACTATGAGGAAACACATAGGCTTACCCAGCTATCCATAAACAAGACCCCTCCACCATGATGTCACTGATCTTCTCCAGCCCAGAAGTCTGCAGATGCAGCACAGCTCTGCTTTACAATGTACAACCACTGCTTTAACACAGGACTCCCTAGGCAAGTGTTACAGGAGCAAAAAAAATTCCAGGAGGCCTCACTGTCTCCTCCACGTAATTCAGACTTGATTTTCACATCCAGCTGCAGAACAAGGACATTAATCTCATTCGAGCATTTTGTGTGTGAGTGTTCAAGACAGTTGTGGCTTTCCTAAGATGCTGGCTGCAAGGCATCATGAACTATTAGGCAACAACACACTCTGAGCCTGATGGCACCCGGAACCTGTGGCACATCCCCCTCACAGCCAGAGCTGCCCTCACATCGTTTACCACCTTCTTGCACCATGCTTTGCTGCTCGAATTCTCATGGAAGATCTCAACTGTCCCATGTAGTCACTGAAAACTATCCTTTCTAGGAGCACATATGGAAGATAAAAATGTGACTGACTGCATGCTGAGTGAAGAAATGCAACTACAACACCTGTAAAACACTAGATCAATGCCAGAAAAAAAAGCCTTTTGCGATAAACCAATGCCAAGGCTGGATTTGAGACAATGGTCCAAATGGCTTAAAGGGAAAGAGGAGAAAGATGCACCCAGATGGAAGGAGAATCTGGAGAACAAGTTTAAATAAAACTATTTATCTGGTCACCTAAATGGAAACATAAGCTAAGATGAGCTGCACTTTTAGATGGCTGTGAGGTGTGGATAGACAGAAGACCTCTCTAGAACCAACCAGGGAGACTTAAAAATAAATCCTATCCAAGCTGGGTGCAAGTTTGTTTGCAGCCCAGCGTGGTTCAGGTAAGCATTATCAGAACAGGTGTGCTGTGACAAAGCAGTATCCCTTTTCTGTCAGGGGCCACACCTGACCAGAGGTTTAAGAGCCCTCCAGACAGAGGTATGGGATAATCCGCCATTCCCTCTTCCCCACAGGTTCACAACCTGACTTCTGAATAATGCTAAATGCTAAAACATGAGGTTTAATAATACACTCTCCAAAGTTTTCATGCTGTTAATTTTAACTCTAAATAATTTTCCTATCCACACAAGTGACGGATTTAATTTTTGACCTTGAAGACCAAGAGATATCACAAAAGAAAATACAGCAAAACACCAGAAGCCTAAAGAAAAGTCTCCATCTCAACCAATAAACAGGAAACAGGACTCTCTTGGATGCCACATTAGCTGGTAGATCAAATAAAAAAACATACAAACCACACTGTAATCAAGAAAGCATTACAACTGTCACTGTTGGAAGAGTCTTAGCTAGGATTGCAAAAAGTGTCTGTTGGCCACATCACCCGGTGCACATCCTGTCTGGTCCAGAAACATAAAGAGACTAATATTTCATTTTGCAAACAGAATGGTAACAAGTAAAGACACACAGAATAGAGAGAACTCAAAACTGTCCATGTCTGCCTTTTACTCATTTCTTCTGCCATCACTGAACAGGCAATTTAAAGCACCGCACGACTGATCAACCTAGAGTCCCATCAAACACACTATGCCTAGCAATTCAATTTCAGTACAGTCCTTCTTGCATTATTTGTTCCTAACAGCATCCCTGCTTGATTCAATACAGCAATCAAATAAGCCACTATACAATACAAAGGACTATAAGAAATGAATGAAACCCATTATAAAATAGCAGTATTCCATTTCCTAAATCTCCCGTCTACAGTCCACACCAGATTCCCAGTTGGTATTTATCAGTATAGCTCTAATGACCCATTAGGCCAATTTAGACTGCTGCAGGTCTGGCTGTTAGTGTTTACCATTTAGCATTAAGAAGTCAATGAAAAAGCACAGGCAGTACTATTGATTAAGTGAATGAACAGTCGGCTGGTCTGTACTTTGTCTAGGCTCAGGATACATCTAATTTACACTGGATATGCTCATGTCTAAAAACAATAATTATTTCAGCTGTTTCATACTAAGACTACATAAATACATTTAATGGTAATTTCCTAACCTGTAATTGCAGACAACTCTCACCCTTCCACTAACTCATTTTAGCAGTTTTCACCCTGCCTGGTTCAAAAGTTAACTTTGATACAGTAAAGCTTACAAATTAGTAAATGTATTTTAAGGACCTTTCAAAGTATCCAAACATGGAATATTTCCAGTCTTGAATGTGCCAAAACCCCCCATATTTCCTCTGAACACCATGGCGATGACTGCAATCCACCTAGTCTGTGTTTTGGCTTTCATGTGACACTTCCTCAACTTAGAAGTCAAAATATGGTTATTTGTAATGATCCCACAGTTGGTGATACCGGTAAAGCTGAGGTTACTGGAAAAGCTGACACAGTGCAGTGATGATTTCAGCACAAATTTTTTCATGCTTCCTTTGATTTCTCTAATGACTTCCCTGTCATCCTTTTCCTCTGGGTAGAGATTGCCTTTATTGCTCAGGCAGGAATATCACAGACCAAGCTGCCTTAATACTCCCTTCCCCTCCACGCTCTTGCTGTATGCCATCCTGACTATGTATTAATACAAGACATTTGCAAGGTCTTACCAGAGACAGCCCATTTTCAGTTGTGAGAGGATGTGAGTGGCTCATGTGAAAGGACACCTTTTGCTTTAAACCATCAAGTAATTTTTTAATAAAATGTACTGTCAGACAGCATCTTGGTTCGACAGTTGTACACAACAGCTAAACACAATGGCAGCTGTTCCATACTGCTATTATCCATTTTTCAAGGAGAGTGTCAAAGCTGAGTCTTTATCTGACAGAAGCTTTTTTTTCCCCCTTTTTTTTTTTCTTTCCCTTCTTCCAGTTATAGAGATATATATTAATTAGGGAATTTGACAAATTTTGAGTAACCAAGGTATTTAAAAAATTAAATATTTGTTACTTCTTTTAGGAGCAACTGCACTGGGAAAAAAAATCCAGCAAGCTACCTGCAGGTATCTAAAAGCAGATCAAGTTGGATAGAAACCTAGATCTTAATATTTAACTCTGCTTAAAAAGCTTTTTCACAAACTCAAATAGACTGTCGTAGTTTTGCCCCAGCTGAGAGCCGAGCGCCACGCAGTTGCTTGTTCTTTTAAAAGGAAGAGAGGGGGAGGAAAATAGAGGGAGGGGAAAAAACCCAAAACCAAGAAATCAAAACCCATAGGTTGGGATAAGGGTAGTTTACTAGAATAGCAGAAAAAATAGATATAACAATGATAACAGGACATTAGAGAAAAAAAATATATGAAACTGGTGATACACATACTGATGGATGCAGAACCACTGTCCTGCTAGGACATCATTAAAGCTATGGAGCACATAAAAGCCAACGTTCCCAGGATCCCCCATCCCTCCAGCATACAGCTGTGACCCAGTGAATAGTGTGTAAGACAAACTGAGCACTTAGCTTTGATGGAAAACTCTATCAATCAATTTTAATTTCTGCAAAACAGAGGATAGTAATGTGCTCACTCCCATTGAAGTCTCCTAGTAAAATGTGCTGCATAGGAACTATGCAATCCTGAATTTTCAGTTGAGGAAGCACACGGTTCAAGTAGATACTCAGTCAATGGCTTAACAATTCTTTTGTTAGTGCCTGTCATGGACCATAACAATAATGTTCCTCTCTCCCACAAGAGCCACCTTGCTGCATTGCTGCCCTCCACCCCACAGTCCTGCATGCCATGGGCTGCCCAGCATCCCCTCAGCACTGCTGCCACTTCAGCTAGCCAAATGCAGCCACTACAGCAGTTGCAGCCAGCCTGTATTTTGTCCTCAGACCCCGGATGGTGCCACAATGAGGACATCATCCTCCCTTACCTCCCTGGTAGCATCATCACATATTGGACAGCTCCCATGTGCAACACAAGAGGCCTTTTTGCGGAAGTTTGGGTTTGTGCCATGCTCACAACTGTAAAACATTCATTCTTGCATAAGGTAAAAAATATTAAAAATGTTTAAAAGTATCAAAATAATTGCATCGCAAATTATTTCTCACCTATGATGAACACCTAGTCTGTAATCTTTTGTTATTAGCAACAGCACTGACATAAAAACAAAGAATAAATACTTCTTATCAGAGGCGTGTTTTGAAATCTAAACATATTTGTAAAAAAAATTTAAATTTGCAGGAAGCTCCTAAATCTGTTCCAGCAACCGGCAATCAGCCATTTTGTACATCATGTTACTGACATACTTTAATTAGCTCTAATTCACACATTATAATCACTGTCTAGAAAATTTGCAATGCACTTGCTATGAAGCATATTTGGAACTTTATCAACATGCAGTTGCTTTAATCTTACAGAAGTCACACAACAAAAAAAGATCTCTTTTCGCATCATGAATTATGACATACCTGTCTTCCAATTAAGTACTCTGCTTTTTTTTTAAACCCATTTGCAAACTAATTGCTAAAAAGTATTAAAATCTCTCTTCATTGAATACGATAAAGAAAAAAGTAATAAATCATTCTTTTGCTATAGGGACGAGTATTTTTTTTTAAATACACTTTAACAGGACACAGAAACTAATCTTCAGTTCTTTTGAAAAACACTCTGAGCATATACTTCTATCTTTGTATTCCCAAAGACCTCTGAAACTCTGAATTGCAGGAGTTGGTGACACCTAGGCATTTCCAAGTGAGACAGACAGTTTTAAGCCTGGCAGTGCTTAAATGCAACATGCGGTTTCACTGCTATTGAAGAGGCAAGAATTTAAAATTTAAAATAAAGAATTCTGCCCTTTATGGGTAGAATATGGTGCAGCTAGTGGTGTTACTACAGTTCACATCTCGTTATTATACAGTTCTTCAACAACCACGGTTGATTTCCGAGCAGTGTTCCAGGCACGTTTAATGCCACCCAGTTATCAAGTGCAGAGTTTTATGAATTTGCTGGATCTTCTGGGTGAACCATAATTTCCCGTAAGTATTAAGAATAAAAAGCAAACCTGGAGCACGTGAATGAAAGCCAAAGGAATAATCAGCACAAGACCTTGAGAAGAAAAGCTTTTGAATTGCAAGCTATTTTCTCTGAGCAGAGACTGGCAGTACAATGGCTTCTTTATTTGCTGCAGTGCACTTCAAGCACAGGTACTTCTCATTCCAGGTGCTTAGCTGTCAAAAAACATGCCGGATTGCACCTGATCCCCAAGGAGAAGGTTTATTCCACCTTTTGCCTTGTTTCACTAACATTTTTCTCTCTCTGCAGAGATATGAATCTGTACTAAACACTAATTGTTTCCTTCTTCAACAAGAGATCCTCCTTTGAAGAACTCCAGAAACAAGAGAGTTCAATTATTTGCGTACAGAAAGCCAGATTTCATGACACTGATTGATTTTCACCAGTCAAGCAGCAAGGGACACAAAGGCATTGCACTCTGGATAGTAAATGAAGCATTCAAGGATGACGAGGCAAGTATGAATGCAGGTGCCAGGCATGGTTTTGTGTATGATGCCACACATAACAGCTCACAAAGAGGAACAGGAGACATATGGCAACCGATCTGTACTGAAATTCATCCCTGTCCGCTGTATGCGATGCTTTATTTAGTGGCTGCGCACAGGCACATCACCCAAAAGGCTTGATCATTCTGTGCAGCGAGAGCAGCTACAATGGAGGCAGAATCTGCCCCTCAATGTAGGAGGAAAATGAATACTGAGCAGAACAGCGGTCCCCACCCTCATGCCACCAGTTAACAGTTTTGCTGGTACGTGACCTTTTGTTTGCCATCAAATCATCTCCCTAGCAGTCAAATCATATGTTTGTCTATTCATCAGATCCTCTGAACATTCAAAGCACCTGTTCACATACACAAAGGCTGTTTGGATCCTTCCTGCCCTCTACTGTGGCAGCTCAATAACTAGACAGGGAGCTCCCAGCTGGGTACGAGCAGCAGAGAAAAACTGCACAGCCAGAGGGGAAAGAGATGTCGGCAGAGCACACTTACATAGGGAGAAAATTAGAGTCTGGAATCTCAGCAACAAGTCTCCCCTTTTCTTGTGAGTGTCATAAAAGAAAGATGCTCAGAATAATTACTACAATAGCAATGTTAAAATGTTAATTTGTACAGTACTCTGCAGAGCACACAGTTCTGATTGACGTTCTGGCTGGAAAAGGAACCTTACTTAGCAATCTCTGTTTGCTGAATTAAAGCACTAATAGAGGCAGCTTGATAAAAATGATGTCACCCTATTTGAAACCAAGCCAAAGGAAAGAGTTTCTTTTATTATTTCAGTTCTACAACTCTACAGTGATATTTAGATTTAGAGATTTCTAGGATCTCAGTATGGGTGGACTTGAATCCTCAGCATTAAAAATTATTGTTGGAAATCTCTAGAAAATTCTAGAAATAAAACCACCCCTAACTAAACACATGTTATTCACAGGAGATGCAATGCATGGGGTATTTAATTTAATCACACAGACGAGCATCCACTTAGCTGGTCCATTTAAAATTAAGTCTGTCGTCTAAACTGGTACTGGTCAACTAAATTCCTTCAGAGCTAAGAGATAAAGAGAGGGACCCCTGATGTGTATTTACCTTGTCCAGATTATAGATGTCTAACATAAATTAGGATAATTCATCAGTGGAGGTGATTCATTCTCTTTAGATGAGAAAAACAGCTCACTTCAGGCAGCTAAAATTAGGTAAGATGAATCCCAGCATACTTACCTCTGCTACTAATGAATGCATCTTTAAGGAGAGGGAAATACTATCCCTGTATTACTAATGGGTAAGTTACGGTCTTGAGAGACTGAAAGTGGCATGCTAAAAGAACTTTAAGGCAATCTATATGGAATTTAGAAGTTTAAAGTCTAAAAATAGGACCCTGAAAACCCCTCTGTGGAAGACATGTAAAGAGTAGAAAGTCTTACATCTTACCACAGCATTTCCCAAGCATTGACAGTTGCCCAGAAATGAGTCAGTTTCATGGATGAGCAGCTCAGTGGCCAAACCACACATAATCCCTGTTTGGATGCACACACTTAAAGCATCCTTGCTCTAAATCCCTATTTAGGAACTAAGCTGTGAACACACACAAGAGAAATCAGAAAGACATGAAGGTGTTCATTAACTCCAGACATTAGGCCACATGGTCCAGAGGAAGAAGCATAGTTAAAGGATGGGGAGGTAGGAGTCAAAACTAGAGTGGAAAAAGACTGCAAAATCCAGGGCCACAGGATTTCACAGTCAGCACAAGAAATGTTCAGTTTTGTTTTGGGTTTTGTTTTTAAATGTATTATCCCATATTCAGCAATATCTCCGTGCATTTTCTGTCACACTGAGGTACACTTACAGCAGTGACATTTGTATTGGGATAGCTTGAAGAAAGTCCTCACTGAAGAGCATGGCTGTCTTGCTCAGGATAGGAGTTGGAGGAACTTCTACAGAGACACATCACAGACAGCCTGTATCTCTGCAAGGATCTAACCATCTAAGGATAAACAGAAATGCATGAAGTAGAAATAACCATCATAAAAGGAGAGCTGAAAGCAGCACTAAAATAACAAACAACAGCACAAAAGGGGTCATATCTCTTCAACTTCTTGTCAAGTGCTTCATGCTTTTACATCATGGTAGAGCTCAATTTTTGGGAAAGACTGGAATACGACCTCTGTTCTGAAACTCTGTTTCTACCCATGAGAAACACAGAAAAACCATAAGATAAAAAGTGGTGGTGTTTGTGGGAAATGCTGACTCAAGTTCAAGAGAACGGCCTATAAGACAGGAATACAGGCAAAAAACCCACCCTCTCTGCCTCCCAGGACTCACCACCAGTTGGGCAGAGGCAAACTGGTCTCTGAAACCAGGGGTGAGCACCCTGTAATTTGATGTGATGGGCAGGGAGGTGTGGACAAGGTCAAAATGAAGGAGAGCCTGCAAGACTAGAGCTGCTGTCAAGAGTCTTGCAGAAACACCCAGTTCTATGTGCATATTTGCTCCAGATGAGAGGTGTAGGGAGGAAACTGTGGAGCCACACACAGGCCAGAAAGGACCACCACAAACTCTACGTAAGAGCGTTTTATAGGCTATGAGAGAGATTCTGTGGGGAGAAACACCCTATAAACCTGCAACACTTTGTGGAACAAACTGAAAGTACACAGGTGATCTTGGTATTTCTCTCCCCATGACATGAAAACAGTGCCCAGATAGCCAGTTCTTGGTGGTTGAAGGGAAAGCATCTTTCGGGATATGCTCAGCACAACCCTGGCTAGACTCAATTTGAAATCCAGACAGTAACACTTTCATGTTTCAGAGAGTGAGCTACTCAGACTTGTGTTTATTCTTAGATGGCACTAGCATTAGCTTAGTGTCAGGTCATATTTTTGTACTTAGCTTCAAATCTGCTGCTTCCATTTCAGGCCTGGAGAAAGGTTTCTGTACCTAAAAGTTTATCCATTTTTTTCCATTATAGATGCTGGTCCTCAAAAGATATTATCTTTTCTCTGTGCCTGGGACTATGACAGCCGTAAGGAAACAACCGCAATATGTGAAGATACTGAATTTGGTGTCTGAATGCAGATTGCCTGAAATGAAGAAAAATGAAGCCACATTACCATTTAGTTCTCAGATTTACACACCATCCCCAGAAGACCTATACCCCTAGACCTCTAAGTATTAGTCATTTTTAACTACTACATACACCTAAATAGAGAATTTCAAACACTGAGAAATCTTCTCTTTTGCTCAGCTACTCAGCTCCACAGGAAATAACTGAAGTAAGAAATGTGCTCCAAAGCATTAAAAAAAAAAATTATGGTTTTTGAAATGAAACCAGGCACTAAATAGCAAACCGTAAAATGCTGTGAACATAATTTGGTAACAGAGAAAACAAGGGGGTTGGGGGGGAAAGCTATCTCGTTGACATGATGAAAACACCCACCAACAGCAAAAAATTCGCCTGGAAACACTATGAAACAAAAATAACAATAGCATCAGATTGGACACCCTTGGTGTAAGGGTTTTGTGCTGGGAAGCACAACTACAGAAAACAGCAACAAGGAAATTCCTTGGTACCAGCCACAAAGTTTCGAAAACTCTGTAAATCCTTCAATAGATGCCTGTCTCTGACTGATGGTGGGATGAGCATCCATAAATAATAGGATGCTTTGCAGACAGGGGTTTAAGGAGTTACATTTCCAAGGTCTGGACAAAGAATAGACCTTAGTCTTAATCAATAGAAGCCTTGTGCAAGGAATTTAAGGAAGAAACATTTCCAAGGACTAAATAAACTTTAAGTTGAAGACTACAGGCCTTCATCCTGAAGACCCCAACTCACGACCACCAGAGAGCACTGCGCCTGTGCCATTAGGAGGAATTTATGGAAATGAAGCCATGAAGTTAATTTGAATATGAAGCGGGACAGGTTATGCGTATGTATAGGTGTTACGAATTCCAAACACCTCTCCTCTATAAAAAGTTGAGCAAAGCAGCCTTCAGAGGAAGAAAAGAAGGAAGGAAGAAAAGCAGGAATGAAGGAAGAAAAGAAAGAAGGAAGGAAGGAACTTTCCCCCACCTGACATGAAGTGAAGTCGAGAGGTCCCGCGAAACGTCACGGGAACCAGTGGTGGTAGCTATAACTTTCCTGTAACTTTAAACTCTTTACCTTTCTTTCTTCTTTTTTCGCTTCTCTCTCTCTCTCTCTCTCGTACCTTTCGCAAATTTTGCTGTAATAATTAAACTTCCTTATGATGCGGCATATGACCTCGTTTGTGTCTTAATCTCACTCTGGGAATTATAAAAGAATCTTGCCCCTGACCGGGCTATTCCGGAACAGGACACCTGGACAAAGGTTTGAAGCAAAGTCCTTAAAAAGATGTATTTCTTCAACAGCAAGAGGCTGTTTAAGATCCAGACCTCTGAAAATTTTAATGTTCTTTTGAACCCTAAGTTTCTTTATTAAGCTAATCCCATTAATGCCTGATCAACAGGTATCAAAACTCAGCTGCCAGCTCTCAACAATACAGGAAACAACACTTGGCAATCTATGGCAGCAATTTACCTTGTCCTCTGCCACATAAATAACTGCTAATTTCAGGCTACTCTAATATCTAAAGCTCCATCAATAAGACCTCAAGAGCTCTCAGTCCCCAGGTGTAAGAAATTGGGCAAGGGAGGCAAGAGACCAGCACGGCTGA
Source organism: Laterallus jamaicensis coturniculus (assembly GCA_022605575.1). Taxonomy (NCBI): domain Eukaryota; kingdom Metazoa; phylum Chordata; class Aves; order Gruiformes; family Rallidae; genus Laterallus; species Laterallus jamaicensis. The sequence goes on along the minus strand of JAKCOX010000024.1, from coordinate 7,300,106 downwards.
GTCAAGAACCTGATGGTCAAACTAAAATGCAAGATGGGACTACACAGGCAGTGGAAGCAGGGACAGGTATCCTGGGAAAAGTACTGGGACATTGCCTGGTTTTGTAGGGATGAAGTCAGGAAGACCAAGGCATGGCTGGAGCTGAACTTGGCAAGGGGTGCCAAGAAAAACAAGAAGGGCTTCTACAGGTATGTAAACCAGAAAAGGAAGGTTAAAGAGAGCATACCCCCCGATGGGCAACAATGGTGAATTGGTAACAATAGATCAGGAAAAGGCTGAGGTGTAGACAACCTTTTTACCTCAGTCTTCACTGGTGACCTTTTCCCTCACTCCTCTCAAGTTGATGGCCCACAGGACATGGAACAGGGAGGCAGAGTCCCTCCCACTGTACATGAAGATAAGATTTGTGATCTTCTGAGGAACCTGAATGTACACAACTCCATGGGACCCGATGAGATGCATCCCAGAGTCCTGAAGGAATTGTATGATGTAGTTGCCAAACCACTCTCCATGATACTTGAAAAGTCATGGCAGTCAGGTGACTGGAAGAGAGTAAACGTCACTGCCATTTTTAAAAAGGGTAGGAAGGAGGACTCTGGATGACTTGTCAGTCTCAACTCTGTGCCAGGGAAGATCATGGAACAGATCCTCCTAGAAGCTACAGGGAAGTGATTCGTGACAGCAAGCCTGGCTTTACTAGGGGCAAGTCCTGCCTGACCAATCCAGGGGCTTTTTACAGTAGAGTAACAGCATCAGTAGTAAGGAAAGAGCTACAGGTATTATCTATCTGGATTTTTGCAAGGCCTTTGATATAGTCCCCCACAACATCCTGCTCTCTAAGCTGGAGAGATATGGATTGGATGGGTGGACCTTTAAGAGCAGAAGGAATTGACTGGATGGTTGCATCCAGAGGGTGATGGTCAGTGGCTCCAAGTCCAGAAGGAAGACAGTGACAAGTGTTGTTCCTCAGGGGTCTGTGCTGGGAATGGTGCTTGTTTAATATCTTTACTAATGATATTGACAGTGGGATTGAGTGCACCATCAGCAGATTTGCTGATGATACCAAGCTGGGTGGTGAGGTTAATGTGCTGGAGGGATGGCATGCCATCCAGAGGGACCTGGACATGCTGCAGAAGTGGGCCCAGGTGAACCTCATGAGGTTCAACAAAGCCAAGTGCAGGGTCCTGCCCCTGGGTCAGGAAAATCCCTGCTATCCATACAGGTTAGGAGATGATGTGCTGGAAAGCAGCCCTGAGGAAAAGGACGCATGGATGAGAAGCTGGATATGCGTCACCAATGTGCATCTGCAGCCCAGAAGACCAACTGCATCCAGGGCTGCATCAAAAGAAGTGTGGCCAGCAGATTGAGAGGTGGTTCTGCTCCTCTACTCTGCTCTGGTGACACCCACCCTGGAATACTGTGTCCAGCTTTGGAGCCCTCAACACAAGAAGGACATGGACCTGTTAGAGCATGTCCAGAGGAGGACCACAAAAATTATCAAAGGGCTGGAGCACTTCTCCTATGAGGACAGGCTGAGAGACTTGGGCTTGTTCAGCTTGAAGAAGAGAAGACTCCAGGGGGACCTTATAGCAGCCTTCTAATACCTGAAAGGTTCCTATAAGCAAGCTGTGGAAGAACTGTTCGTGAGGGCATGTAGCGGTAGGACAAGGGGGAACGGTTTTAAACTCAAAAAGGGGAGATTTAGGTTGGATATAAGGGAAAAAGTTCTTCATTATGAGGGTGCTGGATCACTGGAACAGGCTGCCCAGAGAGGTGGTGGAGGCCCCATCCCTGGAGATCTTCAAGGTCAGGCTGGATGGGTCTCTGAGTGACCTGATCTAGTGATGATATCCCTGATTACAGCAGGAGGGTTGGACTAGACGACCTCTAAAGGTCCCTTTCCAAGCTAACACATTCTATGATTCTAAGATGAAGAAAGAAATCCCAGAAACTGTGTGAACAGTCTTGCTACTGTCTTGCTTACTGCCTTGCTCAAAGTGCACAACTTCTTTTGATATGCTACTGGCATTTGTCGAAGAAACACACATTAAAAGGCAGCAAGGAGAAGGAAAGATGCCTAAAAATAAAAAGCATTACACGCAGGCAAATGTGTTGATGTTCTGTCCACGTGCTTCTTTCCACCTGCATGCCATTGGAAATTAACAGTTTTTTAATTTGAAGAAATACATAGAAGGTTGGCTTAATCTTGTGCTTTCTATGGGTTACTCTACCTGACTTGATTGCCAGAGTTAAGTATTTCTTAAAATCGTCTTTTTCCAAATTCTATCAGCAAAATTTGCCCCTGTCCCCAAACCCAGTGATGTTCAGTGGATATCTCCTCCTATACATTCCCTTCCCCTCCTTCTTCACTCCCCTCATCCTTCTGTTAGCAGCAAAGAAACATGAGGAGATTATAACTAACATCAGGCTTGTTTCAATTGAAGTCTGTTACAGCATTTTCCCATGAATCTCTCAGATATTTCCTCATAATTATTTCTTTATGCATTTGAATCCAAACCGAAATAACTTGTGTCACAAATGGTCCACAAAAACGACAGAGAACTGTAAGGTTTCTTAGCATGGCTGCAAATGGTGGCAAGTCTAACAGGCTTTGAGTTTCCAGAAAACATAATGCAAGGGCACAGTGATGAAGTGGAAGAGGAATCAGACCTTCACCCTTCACCCAGTGTTTAGACATTAAAGGATAGGATACACAAAAGATCTTAGCTCAGTCTCAGACTCCTTTCCAAATTTTTTTTGTACAAAAACAGTATTTCTGCATAAGTACAAGTGAGTCTTAAAATGCTGCTTTAACTGGCTTTAGATAAATCAATGCAAGCCTCTCAGAAGACACTCACTTTGATTTAAACAGCTCAGACTCTGAGATAGATGCAAGAGATGCTGTGTGCACACATTCTGCTCCTCTCTGCCCACTCCGGGGTGGGTCTGGCTCGGTCAGTAGAGCCATGAGGGCAGGCGCTCAACAGACATCTGCAGGGGTGATGCTTCCAGGTGCCTCTCGACCCCCGCGTGTTCCCATCGCATGACAGAAATGATCTCATTAGTGATGCATCATTACCTCATTTTTCTTGACTAGGGTTCATCTTCTTTTCATTATGGATACAGTAATTAGTTAATGAGGAGGAATTGTCACTGTTAAAAGACAGAGTTGTAATGCAAGTACTCGACTGGCACGATCTGGGTTTCAAACCTGAGCGGATCCATATAATCTGTTGTTTAATGGAAGACTTTGCAACTCTCTGTCACACTTAAATTTCTGCATTTGGATTTGATATTACAGATTTCCTACATTTCTCCCCCTGCCCCTCCTCCCCAGTAATATGCACCTCTAAAGGAAATGAGAAAAAGGGGATCAATTTTCAAAGACAGGTGGAAATTTAATTCCAGAAGTACAGAGAAATTGTGAATAGAATATTTTTATCTAGGTAATACTCATGAGCCAGAACACTGACAAGGACATATTGTAAACTGCAGGTTCCAAAAAAAATTCCTGTTCTAAAATAGAAGCAGTACTATTTAATTACTTCACCGATTTCTCTGCTGGCGAAAGCATCAGCTAAGTAAATAAAATATTTCAGTGTAGAGCTGTGATACCTTATGGCTCTGGCTTTGGCCAGGTTGACAAATAAAACTAGCATAAACCTCAAAACCTGGGAGGCAAACAGTTATCTCATTAAAGTGCAGCAGATTAACTTGCAGCCATCAGCTCTGCTGCATGCTGTGCTGTGAATAAATTAAATGTGAATTCAGAAGAATTCTGGCTGGCTGTGTCTGACAAGCTTTATTACTGTACACACACCAGCAATCATCTCCCCAGTTTTGCAGGAAAAAACATTAAGGAGGCAGGAGCAAAAGAGACCAGGTTTATCTTCTCTGGCAGTGGAGAGGCTAAACTAGTAATGCCAGAGATGGTCTCACATGAATGCTTCAGTGGCACATACACAAATGGAACTGATCTTTTGGACAACAACCAGTGAGGCAGATATTCTGGTGACCTACCATTAGCAGCTTCTCCTTGTGGCCATACCTACTAAATGACTGTTGCTTTGCAAATGCAGTCCACAATCAGTCAAACAGAAATGCAATCTGAGCATCAACTATGTTGGTTTTTGGCTCAGTCAGGCATATATCACAGTAGCAGTCACTGAATAATGTATTTTCCTGGGGCAGGGGGAAACATTTCTCCATCCTTTTCAGTTCTCTGCCACTATTTCTTGTAGCATTATTAATCTCCTTTCTCCTGGCAGCATAAAGAGGCTGCAATATGCTAGTTGTGTTTCATCCATTTCAAATGAAACAATATTTGACTATGAAAAACAGGGATTAACATTTATTTTTCACTCTAATTTGTTAAGTTCCATCCCACTAATGAAAACTAGGATTTGTGACCGTCATTCTACATTTCCAAACACAGATGTAACAGAAATTAATGAATTTTAGTTAAGTGAAACCATCAGACAATGAAAACATGAATGAGGGCAGAAGTGAGACAACCATTACACTAACCATCTCAGGTCTTCCTAGCCACAAGCACAAATGCAGACATTTGAATCTGAAGCCAGAGCAGGTCAGTGATCCAGCACAAATAAGGAATGCATAAATACATACCAACATGTTTTGTATCTGTGCTTACAGGATATCATTGTTCATATGGGCTCAATTTTCATTTATTAATACATGATCCCTGGCTTGGGCTCTTGAAGACCTTATGGCCAGATAACTTCAATTGAAGTGGCATTATGTGATGATAGTTGAATATACAAGAGCAGAACCTGGGCCAATGGCATAATTATAAATAGAAGAACACAAACCCATTTACTTCCATCAAACCTAACAACTCAGCCTCCAGGAAAGAAAAATCCTGTGGCACCATGCTTATTTAAATGTGCAGGCACATTAAACCACATAATATCAGAAAGTCTCTTGGACAAAAGCACATTGAATTCCAATTAGTTCAGATTGATGGGGAATTAAAAATTAACCTTTTATTCATCAATATTGCAAAGCCCTATTAGGTTCCATTCAGTAGAAAACGTCCTTAGTACATATCCAGCAGCGCCCTACAGAACAATCACAGGAAAGCTGGGGAGGATGACAAGCAATTAACTCAAGAAAGTAGAAGGACATGGAGTTTGCCTACTAAATATCCCATTTCACTTCCAAAAGTTTAACTCTACATCTGTATTCCACTCTTTGATAATTTTCCTTACTCTATACAAACCCTAGCAAACTAGATTCCTGTATCCATTTTCTTTGGTTTACAGATGTAAATCTTTCATTTCAAAAGCAGCATCACAGTGAAATTAAGCAGTACTCCTTTGTCAGTCCAGCTGACAGTATGTGCACTTACAAAGAGAGCACCCATTTCAGCCCAAAAACATGGTCCACATCCTTTGCAGGCTTCTGACCTGACACATATTCTTCATTATATTGTCCCTGGAGATGTCACAGCTGTGTCCACTACCATCACCATTTCTGAAGTCCTCCAAACCCACAAGAACAACCCTAGAACTGAAAACAAACTGTGGCATTGTGTGAATATGGGTAATCTGACCTCATAATCTTAAAAATTCCAGTCTCACTGTATCAGCTCTCTGAATTGCTCTCAACTCTACTCCATGCCTCTTTTCTCAAGAAGGAAATTGAAAGAGAAAGTAATTACTGATCATTGGCAATGATGACTTTAGGCCAAAGATGACTGTCTTGCTGATAGCTTCCAATCAGGGTACCAAACACATATTCAGCAGCCACAGAGAGGGAGAGGGGAGTGCAGAGAGAGAAGATAATGACAATGACAACTCAAAAATGGAAAATGTAAGACCTTCAAAGAAAAAACAGGAAGAGACAATGCAGTAAAGCGAGTAATCTATGGCAGAAGAAACCAAACAAGACCAGAAGACAGCACTGTGCAAGGAGACAAAATACAGTCATAATAACAAACAGTGTAGGAGATTTTCAGCAGAGCTGAAGAAATATAGAGGAAGTTTTGCATAAAGGCATTTGTACAATTACCTGAGCAGACACAATTTATATATGTTCTCTAAGAGTTTCCACACAGGTTCTTGTCCAAGCAAGGCAGGTATTGCTGCTCAATTGCTTCTACACCACCTGGTGCTTTGCACATGGAGAACAGAGAAACAGAGAATTGAAAAAGATGGTGGCCATGTTTACTCTGAAAAAAGATTGTTCAGTTTTTGAGGGCTTCCTACAAAGACAAGAACTTTCTAAACAGATTTTCTTTTTTTATCTATTCTTCTATCACTCAATTTGTCCCACACACCTCATACAGCTTGTAAAGTAAATTCTAATTTCATCCCTTATGAACTTTCAACAAGGAGTTACCAGCTGAATGAGAAAACATAGAAAAATGTATGTACACAAATATACATATATGTGTTGGAATCAATGCAATTATTAATGCATGTCCAAAGTATCATACCCTTTAACCAAGTGATTATCATGTGAAACCTAGTTCTTTATCCTTTGAAAGGGTAATCTGCTTTTCTGGGGAGGAAAAGTTTCGCTTTGTCTTCAAAAAGGCAGACTTCAAAACAATCAGAATTTGGTCCAGGATAGTTTTCCTGGTTTTGAGACCTCTACTCTCACTCACTCATCAAAAAAGCCCAGCAGCCAGTGCAGCATGAAGTATGGTCCTTTACTCTGTGGTTGGGTTTTGTTTGCTTTTTTAAAAAGATTATAGGATTGTAATAAAATCACCCCGTATGGGACTGAAGTGTGCTAAGCCATTGGCAGCCTCTGCCCTAGACATTGTATATCTAATGCAGGGACAAGAGTGGACAGACGAAGGCAAGGGAAGAAAAAGACAGAGCTGTGTAACACTACTGGTGGCAGCGACAACTGCAGAGCAAATCCATTTTTTCAAATTCCTGTTCATGTTTATGTCAGATTTGCATACGGGTTCCCAGTACAAGAGTAAAACAGCTACAGCCAGCCAGGGACACTCTTGGCTCTCCTTCTTGGAGGGCTAGTCTAATGAGGAGCTGATTCACAAAAGTAACATCGTGTTGACCTCTAGCAAGTGTTTGATCATGCAACTGTACAAATTCAACAAGACTTTAAAATAAAGCATCTCCTAACTACTCTTTTCAACGTGAGAGTTCTGTGCCCAAGTACAGCACTTTAGGCTTCAAGCCCTTTGAGTACACACAGCAGGGAGAGGGACAGGTTGGTCTAACCTGTCGCCGGGAGTCCATTTTTAACAATGTGTTTCAAAGAGCTAACTTCCACAATTTAAGAAAGAAACCCCAGTCCCCAAAGCATCACTCTGGAGGAAAGGTGAGAGTAGTCCTGAAGTCCCGATAGAAGTGATAATACTACTTTCACTCAGCTTTGAGGAGGTAGGTTAGCTGCAAAGCCCTGTGTTCAGCCAGTTACAATATTTGATGAAAAGAAGTTAGTCTTTCAGGTACTTTTAATATCAGCCTCTCAAATTAGAGGCACAGCTGGTGTCTAACACAGAGCTAAGGACACTGAATATTGCCAGTTCCAGTGTACCAATTAAGCAGTGATGAACTGTGAGCAGAAAAGTTGTACTGTTTATACTTCCTTACCCTGAAGACCTGTACACAGAGGATAATTAATTGAGGGGATCATTATAGGTGAAAGCCTAGTTCAACAGTCAGAAAAAAGAATGGATTAATTTTATACGCATGTACACAATACATGAAAACAGCAGATATACGCAGGACTCTTTTGAATGGGAGCCTAAAGAATGACCTTGCAACATGTACATCCATCTTTAAAAGGCTGTGATGGATCCTTGCAATCATTTGTTCCAGCCTAATCATAATCACCGCCCTCTCCAGGAATTCAAGAACTTGTGGTGAAACCAGGACACCCAGACAGAGACAGAAAGTACACTGCCCTCTGTTAGGGAGTGGACAAGTGTCACAAACAGAATCACATAATAGGGCCATTTTCAAAATGCCTTGACAATCAATACAAAAAGCTTACTGCCCTCAGGGGAGCCCACGTGCATTTACTTAAGGTTCAAATGGTCCAGCTTAGGGCAACAGGAACACGGATCTCAGCACTGATGAAATTCTGACTTCTAGAGAGAATGGTTTTATGAATTCCAGGTGCACTTGAAAATCTATATTTAAACTTTCACCAGTTCCCACGAAAGAAAGCTCAAATATGCGTGTTACTTGAGCAAGTGCCAGCAAAAATCCCAAACTGGCAGATATGTACTTATTAAATATGTCAAATACCACTAAAAAATATTTACATTTTGTAAATGACCATAAGCCTGACATTAAACACCGTAAACCTGAAAAATGCGTACAGGTATTACTTGCTTCTTGGGAATCCATTGCTTGTGTTGTAAACAAGCAATTAAAAAATGCTTACATACATGTTACCTTTACCTTTTGCTGATCACTGATGGAAAAGAGTAATTTCTTTTATGTGGCTTTGAGGGTTTACTTTCATTATGCTCAGCTGTTCACACATCCAATCCATACATGTATTCTAAGTGTATAGATTCACTCTTCATATTATGTAGCTCAGTCCACAGTTTGCTTCATTTTGCAGCCTATTTATCAGTCGAATTTATCAATCTCTTCTCATATAAGTAGTGGCGAGTAAACTCCCTCAGATTAGATTCACACATATAATTGCTTCTCAGAAGAAAGGTTATGCGAGTGTTCAGGAAAGTTCATTGGGTCACCTCATTCAAGAATTACCTTCTCATACTTTTAATTTACTATATCCTGAATAGTTTTAACCTACTGAACCAGGATCACAACCACATTGTAGCCTGCTTATACTCAGACGTCTATTTTCTGCTTTGAGGATATATGTAAACTTTTAGAATTTGAGCTTTTATAGCACATCCTGAGAACACAGCTCTACCTAAGCAATTTGGATACTGGAAGGTTTTTAGCCAGAAAAAAATCAATGCAAGTTCTAACTGAAAACATGTTTTTCATGCTCTTAAACGCCCTGCTCTGTCTACCCCAATTTACCCTCCAACAGTCTATGTTCACAAATTCATGCTAAACTCTCCATATTTAAGATCTTAGTTTGCTGAAGGGAAAATAGACATCCAGCAAAAAAACCTTACCAAACACTCATTTTTCTGTCAGAAAAAAAAAAGACAAAAGAAACTACCAAATATCAACACTACAAAAAAAGTTTGATTTTTAAAAGCTTGAAGATGAAAGATATCATAAATAATGTCAAAAGACAGAGTGAAAAAAGAAAAAGTTCTACAAGTCAGTGGGATTGCACATCTGTTGTATATGTCAATTAAGTTAGTTTAATGATGATGGAGGAAGAAATAAAGTGTGAAAAAAATCTAGTTTTAAGAAATTGTTGTAGCCATGATTAAACTCCCTTGATTAATTGTGGCACAATTAGCACTCCTTGATCAATGTGGAGAGCAATTCTGTGTCAGACAACGTATTTTCTGCATACTGTTTAACTGCATATTTTCAGATATCACTACATGGTTTTAGCTCCTAAATTCCAACCTTTTTCTTCTAAAAGACTTTTCTGGATTTGGCTGGGATAGAGTTAATTTCCTTCACAGCAGCTAGTACAGGGCTGTGTTTGGGAGTTGTGCTGGAAACCGCTAGTAACGCTCACATAGAGCCAAGGGCTTTTCTGCTCCTCATGCCACCCACCAGTGAGCAGGTTGGGGGTACAAGGACCTGGGAGGTGACACAGCTGAGACAGTTGTGGATGAAGAGGGAAGTTTGGAGAGGTGGCATCTATCTTCCCAAGTCACTGTTAGGTGTGATGTAGCCCTGCTTTCCAGGGGATGGTTGAACACCTTCCTTCCCATGGGAAGTGGGGAATTAATGCCTTGCCTTTCCTTGCTTGAGTGCACAGCTTTTGCTTTACCTTTTAAACTACCTTTACCTGAAAAGTGAGTTTTATCACTTTCACTCTTCCCATTCACTCTGCCATCCCACCATGGGGCAGTGAGCAAGTGGCTGTGTGGGGTTTAGATGCTGCCTGGGGTTAAACCATGACAGACACTAAAAAAGACTCATTGCTTCAGGGCATGTGGAAGTCAACCAGCCATTTAGCCATCCAGGTAAAATTCCTCCTGAGCAGAAAGCTAAATTAGCAACACAGTAAAATGTTCTTTCATAACCCTGTCAGGAGTAATCTCTGCCTCTTGCAGGGTTTTTTTTCCTCAGAAGTGATAATGGTTTGGTTTCTGACAGAATCTCTGCAAAATGGTGTTACTACCATACTTTCCAGGTCTTGCACGTAATAGAAAAAGAACTTTTTTTTTTTTTTTCAGACAATTGATCCTAAACTAACAAGACATGTTATCCATTTCATAAAATGGTTTCTATTACTTAAATCAATAAGAGATAGCATTATTTTTTAATGTCTGAACACTATTAATCCAAGCTTTCACATTTTATTATTCAAGAATGCCTGCAAGGTATTATTTTAGAGGAAGCTAATATTATACAATTGTTGTAAGAGGAGATCACCAAATTGTTGTGCCTACCAAACTGGTGGTGTTCTACAGCAGGGTTACAGCATTGGTGAGCAAATGATGTCATCTCCTTGCACATATGCAAAACATTTGACACATCTCTAAATTGGAGAGACATGGATTTGATAGATGGACCATTCTGTAGACAAAGAATTGGCTGGATGGTCATATTCAAAGAGCTGTGGTCAACACCTTGATGTCTGTCCTGGTTCTGACCAGGCCAGTTACCCTTCTCATGCAGCCATCACAGGCGAGCTGAGTTAGCTCAGGCTGTTTTCCACACCACATCACTCCCCCAAGGGGCTGGTCAGGGAGGGGTACACCGGGGCACTTACAGGGCAGTTCAAGTGTGGCTGGGGCGGTGGATCAGTCCTTGTGTCAATGCAGTACTCTGTGTCATTGCCAAGTAAATAAGGTCCTCTGTGTTATCACACAGAGCGTAAGTGAAACTTGCTGTGGGCTGTTATTGTTCTCCTTTCATGGTGATTCTGTCAGTAAACCCACAGCTATGGAGCCTCTGTCTGTTTCTCCTCGGGGAGTGAGTGAGCAACACGTGGTGCTCAGCCATTGTTTGGGGCTGAACCACCACAATGTCCAAGTGGCAACTAGTGATGAATGGCATTCCTCAAGGGTCAGTACTGGGACCAGTGCTGTTTAACACCTTTGTCAGTGATATGGACAGCAAGACTCAGGGGACTTATCATCACCTACTACCTGAAAGGAGGTTGTAGAGAGGTGGGCGATGGTCGCTTCAGCCAGGTGACAGGAGACAGGACAAGGGGAAATGGCACAAAGCTGAACCAGGGCACGGTCAGATTAGATACTAGAAAAATAATTTTTACTTGAAGTGCTGTCAGGGCCTGGAACAGGCTGTCCAGGGAGGGAGTTGAGTCACCATCCCTGGATGTCTTTAAAAAAAGGGTAGATGAGGTACTTAGGAATCTGGTTTAGCATAGGACAGGAACAGTTGGACTTGACGATCTCAAAGGTCTTTTCCAATCTTGTGATTCTGTAATTCTCTTTGTCAGGAGTTTCCACCCTGCAAGTCTTCTGATCTAAATTTGTGCTCATGAAAAACTGAAGTGTGTAACAAGTGTTGCAGTGGGTTTTGTGGACTGTTTCTTAAAATATGTATATTATGGATGTCACAGAAATGGAAGTTTTAATACTAATCTATTAACTTTTGAAACAGCTTTAAAATTGGACCTTCTATAGAGTTTTTTGGGGTACAGTATTCTATGCAGGGGCATTAATCTCCCTGCAAATTAATCCTTTACAAGAAATGTCCTATTTTTAAAATAACCTAGATATGTTAGAAAGCCCCCAAGATTTGGAAAAACCTCAAATAAAGAGCTACTTTGACCTTAGAGGTTTTCCAAACAGGACTAACAGTACCTTTTTCATGGTCTTGAGAAACATATGCATCTCAATCCAGCATCACCAAAAGATTTAGAAGATGCACAAGTATTTCAGTGAAAGAAAAGCAAATCTTATGCCATTTATAATAGTTAAACCTGCAATAATATTCAAGAGAAGTAGCAGATCTGCTTGCTCCTCCCTATGGCTCTGCCTATGGTCAGTGACAGAGAGCAGGACAAGAGGGAAATGACAGTACAGCTATTTATATGGTGAATTTAATACATCTTGTTTTAAAACCTTTGGGTTTCATATATCTTCCCATTACTGAATTAATACATTCAAGTTGGCTCATGACAGAGGTAGTTTTTTTTTATTTTTAATGAGAAAATTACTATTTTTCCATTCCAAATGAAGTATGCATTTGTCATTGGCTTTTATCAACAGCTAATGAAAAAAAAAAAAGAAATGAGTATTATGAAATGTTAGATACACTAAAGCTGGCATGGTGGGGTGTGTCTTTGCCTTTGCTAAGAAGCAATGAAATGCATCTAGCACTGCTAAGGAGCTGGAAAGCCAACGCAGCAGAAAAAACAAGCACTGGAAGTTGCGGGAAGAAAGGATCTTTTCCTGACAATACAAAATTTATTGAAAAACAGACAAAAGCAGTCTTAGGGGATTTAAAGTCAGGATCTCTTTACAGACTTCTAAGGCCACAACAGGTAATGGTTATTTATGCTGGACTGTTGCACTGAACAGAAGAAATCAGTTCAAGCCACAGAATAACTCCATTCAATAGACTACAGCAACCTAGAAACGTCATGCCAAGATGGAGTGCTTTTTTCTGGAAAAAACTGTGATCTCGCTTTAACAGATTTCATTTCTCAATCTATCAGTTGTGTTAGCAGTCTCATTGGTAAAAATGCACAGTTTAATTCCAAGCTGAATACACATGGCATTTGTATTTCACTTCTTGACTACCCCAGAGCACACTGTGATAGTTATGTTCCTACTGGAGAGCCATCCTGAAAAAAAATATTGCTCATGTTCTTTAATCAGGCTCAGAAACGTTTTCATACTCCATAGGAAGACAGTTCTATCAAAAATATGAATCTCACAGGGTCTCTAAAACCAGCCTTCTTCACAATCTTCAGGTTGCAAATGGTCTCCTCAGGATTTCATAATTTCTAGTATTAGATTAAAATGTGTCATGAGAAGCTTTAAAAGGGCAGTCCATGGAATACTTTACAGGTCATCATATTCAACTGACCTCCAAAGATACTGAGACGGAAAAGCACAGGAGTAGCAAACATTTCAGCCTCTTCACCTGCTACTTCCAGCTTTGTCCACCTCCCTTTGACTGAGGAAATGACTCCTCACCATTTGATCTTTAGGCTTTGAAACTCTACTCCAACATTACACAGCAATACCCTCTTAGGCAACCAGAGAATAGTGATTATCATAGAATGGCATGGGTTGGAAGGAACCCCAAAGTTCGTAGAGGTCCAACCCCCTGCCACAGGCGGGGCCACCAACCTCAGGCCTGGAGCTACACAAGGTTGCCCAGGGCCCCATCCAACCAGGCCTTGAACACTTCCAGGGATGGGGCATCCATCACCTCTCTAGGCAGTCTGTTCCAGCACCTCACCACTCCTTCTGTAAAAAACTTCCCCCTAATATCCAATCTAAACCTACCTTCCTTTAGCTTTAGTCCATTCCCCCTTGTCCTGCCATTGTCTATCCTTTTAAAAAGTTGATTCCCCTCCTGTTTATAAGCTCCCTTCAGGTACTGGAAGACTGCAATGAGGTCCCCCCACAGCCTTCTCTTCTCCAGGCTGAACAAGCCCAGCTCCCTCAGCCTCTCTTCATAGAGGAGGTGCTCCAGCCCTCTAATCATCTTCGTGACACACCTCTGAACCCTCTTCAACAGTTCTACATCTTTCTTCAACTGGGGACCCAGTGCTCCAGATGGGGCCTCACGAGGGCACAGTAGAGAGGGACAATCACCTCCCTGTCCCTGCTGGCCACTCCTTTTCTGATGGAGCCCAAGATACCATTGGCCTTGCGAGCTGCAAGAGCACACTGCTGGCTCATGTTAAGTTTCTCATCCAAAAGTACCTAGAGGCCTGCATGGATGAGCAAGGTGCTCCTGGGCAAACTCAAACACAAAAAGACATCTTACAGAGCATAGAAGCAACAACAGGTAGCCTGGGAGTAAGTAATCCAGAGAAATTGTCTGATCAGCGAAGGATCAGGTTAAGAAAGCTAAAGCCATGACAGAATGGCCAGAAATCTGGCCAGGAGAAACAAAAAGATCTCTAAGAATATCTAAGAAACCTGAAGATGCACAAGTGTGTGGGACCTGACAAGATGCGTCTGCAGATTCTGAAGGAACTGGCAGATGAAGTGGGTAAACCACATCAGATCCCACTGACTAGGAAAGGAGAAACATAGACCCAATTTTTAGAAAGGGAATAAAAGAGGATTAGGAAACTACAGCCAGTCAGCCTCACATCTGTGCCTGACAAGATCATCAAAACAATGCTCAAGCGCATGGAAAATAAGGAGGTAATTTGTGACAGCCAACATGGCTTCATTAAGGACAAATAATGCCTAACAAATTTGGTGTCATACTGTGATGGGGTTACAGAATTGGTGGATAAAGAAAGAGTGACAGACATAACCACCCTGGACTTGTGCAAAGTATTTGGCACTGTCCAGCATGACATCCTTGTCTCTAAATTGGCGCCACACACCATGTTTCTGAGCATCTGGCTGAAGCCCACAGTGGTGATTTCTTCTTAGCTGCCTCACCTGTCAAAATCCCAGACACTGCAACCCTCCAGGTCTCTTCCTGAATCACATTAAAAAAACAACTGCTTTTTGAATAGCTCTACAATTCAGCCCAATTCTATTAGTTTATTTTTGTCCAAATAAACTACATTTCATTGTAGTGCAATATGGGCTACTATTTTCCTCATTTGCTTCTTCCAATTGTTATCATCACTTATTTCCATATGGAGCTTGTTCTCATCTAGGTTACTAACAAAAACACATTAAACTAAACAGGACTCAAAATACTGCAAAAGTTAAAAACCACCCTACCCAGAACCCAGTTTTACCAATTCAGTGGTGTCTTCACCTGGCAGACATTCACACTGCAAACACTACTTTGAATGCAAACAATACTACCAATATTTTGTTTATTTAGCAACGTACATATACACTAATATTGCAACATTATATACACAATATTAGAACATTATATACACAACAGGATAATAGTAAGTTTTAATCTATGGTTTTGCCAAAGTCATTCATCAGCTCCCCCCAAAAATAAATTACTTGAAGCTTATTTCTCTAAAGGCAACATGAATTCACTCTCAAGGAGCGCAGCAATAAGTGTGTACCAGAAGGCACAGGCCTCCTGGCAAACATCATTTTAGGCCCTTGGCAATTTCATATCGTGATTTAAGTTTGGCAGCTATAAAAAAAATACCTTCCATCAACAGTTTTCACTTTAAATATTATAGCTTGGCAATCATGGAATATTTCAATACTGCAAAATGACTTGATCTCAGAGCTGAATTGTCAGAACACAGACCCATTCTGTTGGGAGCTCATAAAAACATGTTTCCTTCAGGGGCTTTTATTTGCTTTACTTAAACTTCTCCACAACAAATTCTATTACTTTTGTACTTTTTAAAGAAAGGCTTGGGTTGCAATGGTATATAGACAGTTCTGTCTAAACAGAAGTGTTGAGGACAAAATTTAATAGATAGGGAGGGATATTGCAGATATTTTCAGAACATACTTAAGAACAACATCAGTGAAGCAGTCTTGTCAGAGACCACAAATGAACTTAATTGGTGAAGTGCCTGAGTATATCCTTTTGTTAAATTAACAAACCCCACATTCTAATTCTGAAATTTCACTATTTTCCCAATAGCAATGTGAGCACACGTTTTCCTTCATTTTAGCTCAAGTCTCAGAAGCAAAATCAGTCAGCAAAACACTTCTGGGCTGCCTTCTAGATACCTTCGGAAGCAATACTTTGCAAAGAGATGAAGCTAAATCTGGCAGTGCTCACCTCCTAATCTGCAGGGCGGGATTTACAGTAGCAACCTAAATGGCTTGTCCTCATCCCTCCAGCCTTCAATGTATTTATTCCCTTTTCACTTACTATATTATTTCTCTTGCATGATTTTGGGTAACAGGATGAAACTTCTGGTGCCATGAATCTCAGAGGCTCCTGAGTGTTCACACCTTGCCTCACTCCCCACTAGCATATATTAAAGACTACAGTGATATGCAACTTGCTCAATGATCTTCAAAAAATGTGGGAAAGAAATTCCACACTCTGGTTCTTCACTGTTGTGGTTTTGCATGGCTGAGTTCCGGCAAAGGAGGAGGCTGCAGGGCGGCTTCTGCAAGAAGCAGCCAAAAGCTCTCTGAAGGCCCCACAGAGCAAACACCAGCTGGCTCAAGGCCGGACCTGCCACTGACCAAGGCCGAGCCCATCAGCAACGGTCACAGCATCTCTGAGAATCACATTTAGAGAAAAAGAACTGCAAGCAGCCACTTTTTGCCACCAGAGAAGGGAGTGAGAGGATGTAAGAAACCAAGGTCTGTGAAAAGACAGTGGAGGAGGTGTCCCAGGTGTCAGAGAGAAAGATGCCCCTTCAGCCCATGGAGAAGACCATGGTGGAGCAGGTGTCCCCCCACAGCCCATGGAAAAGGCCCAGACCCCACCTGCAGCCTGCGGAGAGGCCCCACGCTGGAGCAGGGGTAGACATACAGAAGACATTGTGACCCAAGTTGGAACAAGCCTCTGCCAGCACTTGCAGCACATGGAGAGAGACAGAGACACAGAGATGAGCAAGACTGAGAGAGAGAGAGAGACCAATGCCAGAGCAAGTTTGCTTGTGGGGAGAGCTTGTGACTCTGTAGGGTACCAGGCTGGAGCAGTCTGGGCTTGAGAGACATTCTATGATTTATGACTGCCCCCCATAGCAGTGACCCATGCTGGGGCAGTAGGGAAGAGCTGAAGCCCAGAGGGAAAGGACTCACATAGGAGAAGTCCATGAAGGACTGTCTCCTGTAGGAGGGACCCCACCCTGGAGCAGGGGAAGGGTGTGAGGAAGAGCCCCCTTTTCCCCCCAGCAAAGAAGGAAAACAAGTCTCAAGGTACTCAATGAAACCCCCATTCCCTGCCCCAAAAAGGGGGAAGAAGGGAGTAAAATCATGACTAAAGTGAAGTCTGCTAAGAGGGGAAAGGTGGGGGGAGGTGCTTTATGATCTGGCCACACTTCACATTATCCAACTCTGGTATCACTGGGTGTGCAGTGCAGTGTAATAAATTAGAGAGTTTTCTCTCCTTTATTCTATGTTGAGCCTGCTTTGCCCATGACGCTGGTTGCAGAATGTTCTCTCCCTGTCCTTATCTTGACTCCTAAGTCTCTCAATATATTTTCTCTCTTGCCCAGATGAAAAGGGGAGTGAGAGCAACTTTGGTGGGCATCTGGCTTCCAGCCAGGTTCAAACCATCACATATGCCTACGTGACTGAAGGACACAGATAAAACCAGCTGGTGGCTTTGGGTCACCTGCTGAAAGGGGAAGAAGCAGCATTTTTGGATGGCACCAGGAAATATCCAGTGTAAGACAGTGTTTGCACATAACTCCAATGAGAAAATGTGAGACCCTCAAGTGAGCAACAAATTCCGAGTTGCGTTGCCAGCCCTTCCTCTGCAGACCTTGAAAACCTCCCATTTAGCTGAAGCTGCTCTAACATTTAGATTTCCTACTGAAGCCAGAAACCTCATCTAGTGCGGTTCTCCCTCCAACCCCACAACAGTCACATGATCTGTTCTTGCCTCTGACTGGTCCTTCTTTTCAGAGACCACCTCAGAGATAAGTGATACAACCCAGTGCTCCTATGCCATCACACCCTCTGATGACTGATGAACTTGTGTTGCTTTCCTGGGGGAAATGTTTCTCTTCCTTGCTGTTATGACAAAGTGCAAACCACACAAGTCGTCACATACAAGTCATCAAAACCTAATGTGTCAGCTGTCAGGATCAACTCTTTGTCCTCTCTTATACAACATTGTAATTCACTGTCAGGGAACAATACATCAATTCCAAATTACACTACTGTTACTGAAAAAACATGGTGCAAAGGATAAGTCACTAAATTGAGATCTGTAAAATGGGTTTATTTCCTACTGCCCTGACTCAGCTTCCCCTGTTTTAAGAAAAAAAATCTAGTTTTCTCGTCCATGAAACATGGAAAACATCCTGTCATAATACAGAATGTTAATCCTTTACAATTTGTGTTTAGTATGGAGGCTATAGATACGGTGAAATGATGTACACACTGTCAATGCTCTGACCATTTCATCACCTCCAATTATCAGTGTTTGTACACGTTGATAGACACAAGTCTGTTGTACATCTCAGCTGACCTAACACTAAAGTTACTCAGTCACTTCCACTGTGATGTCTGGAGGACCTTACCTTTAATGCAAGACAGAAATCCACAGAGAGATTCAGACATCTGCTCTTCTGTTCTCCCCTTGCCCCTCAGTATTATTTAAACTACTTATTTTCAAACTATCCCACAGTTCATAAGAAATGTGACATAACCAGTCAAGATCAGAGACCAAAGTAAGAAGATTGGATTTTTGTAAGAAGCTGTTCAAAAGAGACAGAAAAAGCTTTGGTGTTCCAGAGTTTCAGAAAACAGACCAATACTGCTGTCATGAAACAACCATAAATGGCTTCAAATTCACCACGGACATTTTAAAGCTGTTTCTTAGAGAATATTTGCTGTTTCTATGTGCATATCAATTCCATAATGATTCCACAAAGAGTTCGCTGCATTTGAACTGTCGAACAAAAACCAGATATTACAACTTTTACTCGACCCAAGAGTTCTCCAGACTTCAGTTATATTAACATCTTTAAAGATCTGTTAAGATTTTGAAAATAAGCTAACTTGCTTTCTGAAATACTGCTGCCTAAATGTTAAAACATATATTAAAATCTATTTATAATAATATCTGAAAGCCTCATTTATTTTCTTAATTTTACAGTAAAAATCCAGCAAGTCTGTGAAAAGGCCAGCTGGCTCCAGTATCATCATAATGCAGACCAAAACCAAACATTACTTAGTGGCATTTCAGTAGCGCACTGTCTCAAAAAGTATTAGATTATATGCTATTACCTCGTGCATGTTCCTTAACTCGCTACAATAACAAACTAAGGGCCTGATCTAACACTATTAGTCATCACAGTGTGTCTGTCAGTTGACTCCAGAATGTGGTATGTAACATCCCAAATCTTGTTTTTCCCTAATTGCTCACTAACTTATATTTAGGTCATAATCAAAGACAATGGAAATTTTGGATAAAGCTGGGTTGTAAAGCATGTGATTTTTTTCCACTCTGAAGACATTTTTTTCATTCCATATAGCTATTTAATAATGGCTGATTTGAAGACTGGAAGTGGCACAAACTGGTACTCATCTTTCTGACAAATGAGTTGCATTGGGTATTTTAGAGGGTTGCATTTAAGACCATCATCTAATCAGCATAGCTTTCTTCAGCTGCACAGAGAAATTTATTTATCAAAAGCTAACCAAGACAAACTCAGTTCCACGCCGCATAGTGCATAAAGTAAAAATGCAGCAGTAAAACTCCTGCTCTGATTTAGTGACACTTCATATAGGTCAGCATTTATAGACATGGTACAAGGCAGGGAGAAAAACAGGACTCGTCAGTCTAATGTCAAAATTTCTCCTGGTAAAATGTGAATTCTATTATCCGATAAAGTGTCTAAAATGAAACCAAAGGAAAAAACCCACACAAACCATGAACTGGGTTGAACTCATGGGAGAAAAGCTTACTTCAAGCATAATGTTACCTTCCCTCCCTCCTGGATCTTTCCTGGTTTGCCCGTAAGTGTGTGGGAGTTTTGAAAACACATCACTTCGCCTCCTAGATTAAAACTCTGTTCACACTATTATCTAAGACAGGCAGACACTACTGCTAGCCTATCCCCACTTACTTTTAACTGCAATTTAAAAAGAATACTTCTCCATTTTTCTACTGGCTTTATATATACTCTAACAAGGTATTTCTGGCCTTATCCCACACTTAAGACATAGTTGAAATGACACCTGAAGAAAAGTGTGACGTAAAAGGGATTACATTTAGCTTCTTGCCTGCTGTGTTCCAAGAATGTCACGCTCTTGGAGACAACAGTAATTCTGAAAGGAAAAGGCACTCTCTCACTTGACCTGGAGAAGCTGCTCTCAAGGCATGAAGTTTGTTTATTGGCACTCTTGAATGCCAATTGAAATATGAAAACACCTATTATTAAAACTTTAAACCAACAAAACACTATCACCTCCCCTGTCTCTGAGATAATTTAAGCTAATTCACAGTGTAGGAAGGTGGTTTAAAGATTAAGAAAACTTATCTCTCTTGGCACATCTGGGAAAGCAATGCCAAAGACAGGCAAAATCCATTTTTGAAAATAACACTGGTGGATTATTGTTGCCTGAAGACTTACTTGAGAAGGAGACTGGGTTGGAAAGAGGCCACCACAAATGTTAGCTCCTCTAGGGTAGGTGGCACAACACATGCAATTCAGAAAGATATGTTTCCTCCAGACAAGATAAATGTTGATTTATATAGACTGTAAATAGCCAGAAAGTACTGAGAATTGGGAGAGTGAAGATGACATTCTCCAGCCATGTCCCTACATCTCTGCAGCAGTGGGTGATACTCACAAGCCCCAGGAGACTACAAACAAGACTCTCAGTTGGGAAGGAGACATTCAAGGCTGCATCCACCATCCTCAGTGCAGGTTCTGATGGTCTATTCACTATCCAGGCAGCATCAAAAGCCTAAGCAGTCCCAGAAGTGGGACCCAAACTTGTCTCAGTCTTCTCTTGCCCCAGTTGTGTACTCCCACCACTGACCCAGTGTCACAAACCCTCTTGTACCCCTTCCCCATGGCTGTACAAACCTCATACTCTCCATCAGACAGAGAGAATAGGGAAAGTCCCCACTTCAGCCTCATTTGCAGACTAAAGGACACAGCTCTCCCTTGAAAGCCCTTGGAAAAAAGGAGTCCATCAGGGGTTATACAACATTATAATATGGATGCAACTTTTTGGATCAAGAAATCCACAGAACAAAAGAATAAAGGTGTATATGTATAGAGGGGGGATATCCCTTTATTCTTATCACGTCCTTAAGCCCTTTCCCTGACACAAGCCAGAGGAGATGCCAGGGCACTAAATTAACTGCACCTTTGATCTCCCTCAGCACAGGACTTCTCGCCCTGGCCATAGATCTCCACCCTTGGATCTCAGACACAGCATAAGCCTAGCTCAGTTTAATCCTCATTATGTTTATTTATCCATGTACTAACACAAATATACCGCAAAACTGGAGTCAGTTTTGCAGAATACTTCTGTTTTTTGTAAAGGATGAAGCCTCAAAGGAGGCTACATACTCCTGCACTACAAATTAAGAATTTGGTAGTATAGAAAGTGCATTAACAGCTAGGAATTGAAGACATAAGGTGCATCAGACCAGCCAACCTTTCAGTGACTTGTTCTGACCCCAGCAGAGTGGGAGGATGAGATAGGGCCACATACATAATGGCACAAAAGCAAACCATTTCCCCTAAGTGCCACCACTGCATCATTTTGATCTCTCAAACAAGTCGGTGTCTGGTTTTATCAGTTTTTGTATTGTTGACAGACAGTCCATTACAACTGATCTGAGAAATCCCAGTTTTATCCATATTCCACACTGCCATTTCTAAGGGGATTCCAGCCTGTCGCACATAAGAAGCAACAGCATTCATGTGTTCACAGACTGTTCATGTCCTTCACGAGCCAGCAGTGTGCCCCAGTGGCTAAGAGGGCCAATGGGATCCTGGAGTGTATCAGGAAGAGTGTGGCCAGCAGGTCGAAGGAGGTGATCCTCCCCCTCTACTCTGCCCTGGTCAGGCCCCACCTGGAGTATTGTGTCCAGTTCTGGGCTCCCTGGTATAAAAAGGAGAGGGATCTCCTTGAGAGAGGCCAGAGAAGGGCTACGAAGATGATTAAGGGCCTGGAACATCTCCCCTAGGAGGAAAGGCTGAGTCATCTGTGACTGTTCAGCCTTGAAAAGACTAAGGGGGGACCTTATTAATGTCTATAAATATCTTAAGCATAGCTTAAGCAGGACAAGGGGCAATGGCTGCAAGTTAGAACACAGGAAGTTCCGCACCAATATGTAGAGGAACTTTTTCACAGTGAGGGTGCCAGAGCCCTGGGACAGGCTGCCCAGGGAGGTGGTGGAGTCTCCTCCTCTGGAGATATTCAAGACCTGTCTGGACGCCTGTCTGTGCAGTATGAGCTAGGGAGCTGCTTTGGCAGGGGGGTTGGACCCGATGATCTCTTGAGGTCCCTTCCAACCCCTATGATTCTAAGAATCACAATGTCCCTTGGCTTACTTCCCCTACAAGACAGCTATATCCAAAAATTACAGAGCCTGTCTTGATTTCTTCTTATTCATTGTCAACTTATAAAATGTTTCTCAAAACACTCAGTAGGCAGACTCAGTGACACTTGCCTAATGGCATGAGTCCAGCTCCCTCTCACAGCAAGAGCCTGCACTACTAGATAAGACTTGAAGCATGGCTAGAAGGTGAAAAAATACATGTGCTCCCCCATTCCCATCCCAGACAGGACTCTCTTTCCTCCTGGAAAGTGTAAACCTGTCAGTTTTGCATCAGAAGCCCAGTAAGCCTGAATTCCAAGCAAGCAATGCTTTAAAGTTCATCAAAACAGACCATCTATGTGCCATTGGAAAAGCCTCCACTTCAGCCCTGAAGGCAGTGAAAGAAGTATACCAACTGGGGAAAAACTGAAGCATTAAAAGCAACCTAAAAAAACCAACACAAAAAACTCCACAGCACACCAAAATGCACAAACACTGCTGGAAACAGCAAATGCTTGGCTTGGATTCACCTGCTTACATGGCCTAAGTAGTTCCAAATTTAAATGTGCAGTTTCTTGACAAAAAAATCCAAACCAAAACCCAACAAAACAAAAAAACAACACCCCCACACCCCCCACACCCCCCCCCACTGCTGACTCCTAGAGTCTACTTTGAGGCCCATTACTTACAAGCAGCGAGTGCTGCTAAATTGAGAGTACATCAGCTATGGAGACGTTCTGGGGATCCAGTGGTGCAACTCCCCAAAAAGGGCTTTTTTGGTCCAGTGAGGATACAAATGCAGACAAGCCCACATCATCTACTATTCAATGTCCAAGTTAGATCTTCCCCTCCAGATCTTCCAGTCAACACCCTCCTCCCCCTTTTCACGACTGACAGTAGCTGGTGAATTTCTGTTCAAAATCAGCTTCATCAAGTTATAGTTCACCCTAGTGCACTGACTAATGATTCACTCCTACTGCAGTGTAATACAGAGTGCCAATGTAATCGTCCTTGCTTTCTAGCAATGGAAAACAACTCCCAGGTGTCTCCTGCATTAGCTTCAAAGTGATCTCCTGATCCTGCCCATCACACACAGATAAGCTGATACTTATGTCTGAGGGAACCAATGCAAAAAAAATTAACATTTTTGGATCACACAATGGAAACATGCATCTGCACATGTGATATATATGCAACACCACCTCCCCAGCTCGCATGGCTTCTGAGACAGTATTTGTGAACATGATCTACACAATTAAAACAAATAATCTTGCAAAATGTAAGGGCTTTAATACAAAAGAATAAAACTAATCCTAAAATAGCAACCAAGTTGGCATTCCTGCGCTAGCAACCAGAATCAGTACCTACTCAAACTTTCCTTGGCTGACAAAGCAGCTTCTTGGTAGCATTCATATGGCTGGAGAGAAGCGCTTGACCAAAAGCTTGTGTGAGTTTTGTAGTGTAGAACAGTCTTTCTCCCAGAGCACTGCCTAGGGGTTAGAGAAATGTTCCACACTGCATGAGCACGCTTTCTAACCTAGCTCGCCTATGAATAAGGACAGCCTCAGTATCAGAGGTCATCTTCAGATTACCAGCCCTGGCATACATGAAGAAAACACAGAATCTTCCTTAAGCTTATACAGTCAGGTCATAAAACATGAAAACTACTAAAAATTCATCATTTCTCTTCTATGCTTTAATGGAAGGCATCTTAGTGAAACATCATAAGACAATTCCAGATGTGCACTGGTTCAGAAGATGCATAAACATGGCGTTCAGCTTTGGTGTGAACATCCAGACTAGTTTGAAGTGTGTATTTTTTTTTTTATTGGAGTGTGTATATTGCATTTCTAGACAACACAAGGTTTTAAGAAAAGGATTTAGCAAAAACAAGAGTCTAAAACTCTTTGATGCCCTAAGTCAACAGTCTGATTGGATACCACCACACAACTCCTATGTTGGAACATTTTTCCTACTCTCACTTCAGTCATGGTTCAGCAACCTTTTGTAGTTATAAAAGTAAGTTGCACTGCTGCGAAAGGACAAATACATGCCTAATGTTTAATAATATTAAAAAAAATAAATCAAAACAACTTCTATCAACACATGAATACACTGTAAATGAATGTACTACAACAAGGTAAAGCATAAAGTAGTAAAGTATATTATTCATCTCTCTGGAGTTTGTTTTGTTAAAAAAACGCTACAGAATTTACTTAAAGGCCAGGTTTGTTCAGTTCAGTGCCCTTTATCTGAGCTTTTCTAAATCACAAGCAAAATTTATAGTTCAATAAACTTAGTAGATAGGTTTTTGCCTTCATAGCAGCAGCACATGTCATACATCTCCAATGATTTGAAACATCCTAAGCGTCACAGACAGAGAAGAGCAGAGCCTGAAACCACAACTGCAGAAATGCATTTTTTTCTCCTTCCTCTTTCTTGTCCCAGCTATCCTGCAATATTTTATTTCATAGTTGAAACACTAAGATGAAGTATTTGATCATGAGGTATCTGAGCTACCCAGATAAGGGATTAGGTGAAACAAAGATTAAACTTTATTTAATATGAACAGAGATGTTTTAAAAGGTGGCAAAGCATCTTAAAACTGTTCAAGTTATTTGTTTTAAATTAGATCATGGTGGAAACTGTGAGATGGTTTTAAAATAGACAGAAAAACACCAACTCCATACTTCCAAGCAGAAGAAACAATATCTTAAATTTCACCTCAAGAAAAGTATCATTTAAGTGGCTACAACAATTTGCTATAGTAGGAACATCACACAGTGAAGATTCTCTTTGGATACTTGGACTGGAACTGATGAAAGACTGAGGACCCTCAGCTTCCAAGGGAGCTGCAGCACTCAGCACCCTTCAGTGTTTAGTCCCTGTCTACCAGGTGCTAGCCTACAAGGGAATAAAGATCTTCAGTTCTGACACAAAGATTTTGGACAGATGACATTTAAGAAGGGTTACTAGAAGTATTATAAACTGCAATTTGTATTTTTGTTGTTTAGCAATTCTTCCATGTAGCAAATGGTAGAAAAAGTTAAATTATTTCAGAACTCCAGATGAATGAACCACTTCTTAACACAAACTGTTTCTCTGTGACTTATCTATGCCCAGTAAGGAAACAGAACCTTTAACGCAAAAATGGGAAATATGACCTCAAGTGGTCTAACTCTGCAGACATTCACAGAACTGGAACAGTTTTTTGTCAGAAGCATAAATACATGAGAACAAACACACAGACTGTTCATGACTGGAATCACAGAATCACAGAATCTTTTAGGTTGGGAAAAAAATTGAAAATCATTGAATCCAACTTCTACCTAACAGTGCCAAGTCCTCCACTAAACCATGCCCCTAAGAGCCATATATACACATTTTTTACATACCTGTAGTGATTTTTTTCCTAACATCCAATCTAAACCTCCCCCAGTGCAACTTGAGGCCATTTCCTCTTGTCCTGTTACTTGGTCGCTTTTCCCAAGTAACAATACCCACCTGGCTACAACATCCTTTCATGTCCCCCCTCAAGCTCTTTTTCTCCAGGACAAATCACCCCAGCTCACTCATGAGACTTGTGCTCTAGACCCTTCAGCAGCTTTATTGCCCTTCTCTGCACATGCTCCAGCACTTCAATGTCTTTTTCGTAGTGAGGAGCCCAAAACTGACTGCAGCACTCAAGAGGTTCACCAGTGCTGTATACAGGTGGACGATCACTGCCCTAGTCCTGCTGGCCACACTAGTTCTGACACTAGCCAGGATGTTCTTGGCCTTCTTGACTACCAGGGCACACTGCTGGCTCACCAACATGCCTACATCCTTCTCCACCAGGCAGCTTTCCAGCCACTCTTCCTCAAGCCTGCAGCACTGCCAGAGACTGTTGTGACTCAAGTGCAGCAGGACTCAGCACTGGGGAGCACCTCTTGTGACTGGCCACCAACTCTGTGAGCCCAGACATCCAGACGGTATATTATCCAGCAAACACAACACCCATCCAAGCCATAAGCAGACAGTTTCTGTGGGAGAATGCTGTGGGAAACAGTGTCAAAGGCTGTACTAAAGTCTAGACAGATAACATCCTCATCCACTGAGCAGGTCAGCTTGCAATAGAAAATTACGTTTGTCAAGCAGGACCTGCTCTTCACAGCCCCATGCTAATTGGTCCTGATCACCTGGTTGTCCTGCACATGCCACGTGGTGGTACTCAATCTGATCTTCTCCATAACCTTCACCAGCATGGAGGCCAGACTAACAGACTGGTAGATCCCTGAATCATCCTTCCAGCCCTTCTCGTAGATGGCGATCCCCCAGAGGAAATCACTAATACTACCTGTTTCTGGCAGGCTACTTGAGAAGGGAAAAGAAGGGTTTCATTTCATTTGTTTACATCAACTTACCCCAGAATTTCAGTATTTCTGTACAGTTTTTATTTGGTACCATACAGCTGTTCAAAATAATGCAAAATATAAGATTAAACAGAGCATGTCAAATGAAAAACCATTCAACTTTGCAAAAGTTTAGATCAAAAATCAAATTTTCCTATTTTGAACCATCCATCTTCTAAATTGTATTCTTTGCTTAAGGGACCACAAGCTTTACTGTGTGGACTGCACAAGCAGATCTATTCACAAATTAGGCACCTATTATTTGTACCTCTTTTGAAGAAAGGGCAAGACAGGCATAGAGGTCATACTCCCTGGAAATGGCTGCTCTTTGAAGAGCAGAACTGCTAAACACAAGTCTGTTTGCTAAATCTGAACAGTATTTATTAAAGTTATACAGTCAATTTTTAATTCACTGTCTAATGTTTCAATTAATATCTCTATGCAGAGCTGTGAAAAACATTGCATAACCGTCTTAAGAGGCTTAAAGTTAGAGACTCGATAATTTTGCCTACTTTGTATAAGCATTTTTAATTTCTTGCATACTTAAGTATGTCTGAACTTCTTCAAAGCAAGTATCATTTTGTGTGACAGACACAGTACAAGTCACAGTATAGTAAGGATTGCAGAAAGGTACCAAACATAAAACACATACAAAACACGAATTTAAAAAATTGTCAGAAGGGCAGTCTGAATATACAGAGCAGTTAAGTTTTCAGCCAAGAGATTAAATGAAACAGAAATTCAACGAGGTGGAAAGAGAGAAATAATTCCAGATGGCAATAAAATCAGTCCCTCTGCCGCACCTGCCATGGTGGCAGGATGTGAGGCAGGTCAGAGAAGAAGCCAGCTCTGCTGGAACTAAGCCGCGGGAGACAGAGTGGACAGAGATTGCTGGATTAAATAAACAGCTCCTGTTGGGAAACCAAGCAAAAACAGTTTCAAATTACTTCTTGTAGCAGATGGGCAAGTAACTGAATGCCTTGAACTGTTTGATGATTTTGATGGCAGGGTGACGAACCAAACAGCTTCATTCTGTGCTTGCTAGAAACATGTCATGACACGTAAAATGAATGGCCATGTCACAGGAAACTGTATCAAACAAATACTTCTGAAAGGGTTGAAATGACACATTAGAACAGGCAGGACCAGCAAGACAGTTCTGTCTCTAAGAGTGATGTAAAAAGAGTACTATAAACAAGGAAGAAGAGAACTATCCTAAAAGGTTAGGGAAGTCAGTTATGAAGAACTTTTCTTATTTTCTGAGTGGAAAATAAAGCATGAAGTACTTATTTGAAGAACACAGAAATAGAGTACAGGGTGCACTGGAAAAAGAAACACTTCTTCCTCATACTGTCAAAAGCTAATGGGCAACCTTCATTGTAGGTTTATAAGTATACCTGCACCATTAGGTCATAGGTAATTTTGAACAGAATCAGACCCCAGCAAGTGAAGCAGAGGTACTCTGTTCACCACTGGTGGACAGACTAGGATGAAACAGGTCCCAAGCTTTTCACAATCAATCTTCATTCTAAGAATATCCAATCTATCAACTACTCAAGCTCAAAATTAAAATAGAATTCCCTAATAAAATTTAAACATTGAAAATACTGGGTATCTATGTAACCAACATGGAAGACATTTTTAAGGTGAAAGAATTTCACCATGGGGCTGAGAATGAAAAGCATCTGCCCAAGACTGTAACATCAGCAAGATATTACAATGAAAGACAGAAACTTAAAATATTTGAAACAGAGCTGTTATGTTACCTCTCCAGTGCTATGATTCACAAAAAGGCTAAAATATTCCAGCCACAGAAACATGTATGCTTCTCCCAAGTCTCCCTGTACTACCTCTGTCATCTTAGTCCATCTTTGCCAGAGACAGACATCCTCTCTTTTTGTAACCTAATTCTCTATGAGGTCTTGCTATTTTTTTACAAAGCATGATGATGGTGGGATAGTGGGAAATACAAACGTCAAGTCTCAGAACCTCATTCTGAAGAATAGTAGCATAAAAATAATTTATGTGCCATGAGCTGCTTATTTAAAATGAGACAATTTCAGCTCTGCTGTGGCTAGTCATTGTTTTCTGGCTGATGGACAAAGAGATATAGGTCAAAATAATTAAAAAAAAAAAATCTCATCTGAGAAAAAAAACCAACAAACAGCCATGTCTTGTGCATTCCTCTTCAGGAACTACATTAAGCAAACATCTAATTATAGAATGGTGTGGGTTGGAACGAACCTTTCAAGATCATCTAGACTTGCACCCTGCTATGTTGTTGCTTCGATAGATATTGGGATGGTTGAAGTTCCCTATGAGGAACAGGGATTGTGAACATGAGGCTGCTCCTATCTGTCTATAGAGGGCCTCATCTACTCAGTCTTGCTGGTCTGGCGGCCTGTAGCAGATGCCCACTAGAGCGTCTCTTGTCCCTGTCCTTCCTTTAATCCTTACACATAAACTCTTGGACAGCTCCTCATCTATCCCCAGATGGAGCTTCAGCTGGTCACTGACAGAGGGCGACAGCCCCTCCACGTCTTCCCTGCCTGTCTTTCCTAAAGAGCCTGTATCCTTCCATCCCAACACTTCAGCCATAGGAGCCATCCCACCACATCTCTGTGACAACAATAGGATCCCAGCCCTGCAGGCATGCATGCCCAACCAACTCCTGTTGTTTATTCCCAATGCATTTGAATTTGCATGGAAGCATTTAAATTGGGGCCCTGATGAGGCTAATTTACTGACTGGAATTTCTTGGTGCTGGAATTCAGGTGTTTTCTAGCTGACCTATGATCCTCATCGTCAATAGATCCTCAAATGTAAAAGTTAATTGATCAGTAAGTGGATCAATTCATAAGGAAATGCTGCCTACTGATGTCTGTTTTACTGCATTGCACATAGTTCATATCGTCAACCCAGATTAAGAAGAGGGCACTAACACACCAAAGTACATTGGTTCTCTAATCTCACCTTCCAGCCTCAACTTGGGGCATAGAGGTCTTAGATCTAGAAATGTACATTATCCACAAAAACCCCTATTTTTTTATCCTGGTCACAGAGGCACAGGCATTGAACAAAACTACATTTTACCAATTACTAAAAGATATCCATTCCCCAACAACAAAAGTAATCCAATCATCCACCTTTTTCTTCATCAGACTGCCATGAATTTAGCCAGGCAGATCTTTCAACAACAGGCAACTTGCAAACACTAGGGAGACATACAACTTGGGCTGAAATCCTCAGAATACATCCTTTCATTGTTCTAATCGTCATAGCAATGGGGTATTAAATATGCATGCTATTTTCTGGAAACTAAAGAGATTATTTTACTTCCAAATAATGTATACTATTATTTGCTACTAATATGCTTCATTTAAAGTAAACCTGCCGCTTTCAGTGCAAGAGAACACAGACATGGCACAGTGAAAGAAGTAAACATTGTGGTATAACACATCATCCTCATCTTTGGAAGAAATCCAAATGGAAAAGTTTCTGATTGACAACACTGGCACAAGGTGTATCTTTGCCTTCTCTGCCAGATTCTTGGTCTTAGGAAAACAAAAATACCTGAATTGAACTGCAGAGAATCAAATGAGTAAATTAAATTACTGGACTACTAACAAAATGCAGCACTGATTATGGAAGTGTAAGTTCTGATAAATAGTATCAATTTGTCCCTGAATAAGTTTAACAACTGACTAATTAAAAAAAGGGGAAAAAAGTATGATTGATTATGTTTTTAAGCATATTATGTACATAACATCTTCAATGGTATTATCTAAATATGATCATGACTGAAGTTTTTGTGCTTCTCTTTGCCACAGCTCAAATATTATATGCACGTCTGTGTAAAGACAACAGAGTGTATCATCTCAGTTCTAAGCACTCCTTCTAACAATGAGGAATGTACTAATGACTTCTAATGAAAACAACAATATTTTTTCCCCTAATTTACTGGAACATCCTCTGTATTGGATAAGGGATGATACAGTGATTTAGAAAATTCATTCTAACATTTTCAAGCTAATAGCTTGTTTTCTTCAATATTAGTCTTGTTCTGTTACTCTGGCTCCAGAACAGAAATCTATCTTGCTGAAAGAAGGTACAAAATCAGTATTCCAACTGCTGCAAGGGAAGTTTACATCCTGCTGGAAAAAATAAAAACTTCATTTGGTAAGAAGAAAAAAAGGAAACAAAATGCTATTTATATGATATAGCAGTAATTCTATGAATACTACAATAATTAAACATTAGTTTCCAAAACAGTTTTAAAAATACACAAGTTAAAAATATGAAGATTTAACATAGGAGGTTTTGGGTTCTACACATCCCTTGCATCAACTGCTTGAATAGCAGTTATAGGTTAATAGCTATTACGCACAGATAGCATTAGTGCTCAACTGTAGTCATTGTGGGAGGAAACTTCCAAATAAACATTATGAAAGTCTCAGAGGTTATTTCTTCTTAAAGGATAAAACCAATCCTGCGTTTGCTTTTGTATAATATTACGTATTTCCACTTTGTCTGTTGAATAAAATAATAAACCTACTCTTACCAGATAATATTTAAACTGCACTGATACAGCCCATGTGCCAGGCTCTCTCATGGACAAATTCACATGAAATGTGCTCTCCTCCCTGTAAGGCCTTCTGTATCAAAGCTGTCATTTTACAGGGAGATAGGCAGATAAGTGAGGTTTGTGTCAATTTACACTAAGAGAAGGGCAAACCAACAGTCTTAACACTATGCCACTCAAGGCACAGAAGTTTTGCTGTTACTTTCACAAAAAGCAAGTCTGTGTATCTCTCCTACATGAACAAAACCCTTCTGCCAGTGCAAGGGGTCAATCTCTGCAGTTACAGGCAGCAGAATTTGCCCACTGCTGAATGCTGTACTGGGATTAACCAGCACTTAACAGTCCACAGTAGGTTGGGTTTGGGTTTGTTTTGATTTTGTTTATGTTTTTGTTGCTCATTTTTTAAGTTAAACTTGTTAACAAAGTGCGAAAGTTTCTATTATTACTGTCAAAGCTCTAAAAATGTCCACTGTGAAAAAATGTTCTGTATTTTCCAAAGAGGCTATGAGCAAGTAACTGAGAGATCTTGATGAGATAGATGCACCAGTAACAGCATCACCATGCTTCAGCAACAAAGCCAGTTAAAGGTGATGCGTATCAAAGGCAATTTCTGGCATCTGGAAGCACATTAATTTCATTGTGATCTTATGAAAACCAAGAAAGAGTCTGTAAAGGCCCAATGGCTCACAAACAAACTTCTCATCACAGCTGATACTCTACAGGAACATTCCACTGCTTGCAGGTTAACAAAAAGTTATCAACACCAAGCAAGAGGTTTTACAGCTCCATGATTTGACGTACCAGTTACGGGTGCTGGATACCTACACCTTTGAGTGATGCAATTCTACAGAGTATATATTCAAACAATTGAAAAGAAAAAAGAAACAACCCCACAGCTTAGCAAGTAAAATACGAGACATAGCTTGTGTAAACTGTAAGAAACTAAGAGAGATGTGTGATTTTGAAAAGGTACACCTGTTTTTAAACAGACCTACAGAAAAGACGCTCTTGCAAACAGTTGCAGTTACACTGTCTTAAAAAAAATAATCTTTGCCTGGGGTTATAGAAATTGCTACAACAGCAGCAGCTGCTACACAAAACTTGCAAGAAGTTAACACTTCTCATAAGGAGCTTAAGAGACTTCAGAGCCTCAGCATCTCTGAAACCTTGTGTCTGCTTGACGTCTGGCAGAGGGTGGGATGCTGGTAAAGAGATGCTCCCTCAGACCAGGAGTCATCTGAAACAACTGCTGGTTTGGATACTGACATGCGTTTTGAATAAGTCTAGGGTTATGGTATTGCTTTTAAAAAGCCGGCAGAGAGCACAGAAAAGGAAAGCGCTAGAGTACCGTGACCTGCCGTCTCCTTTAAATGAGCGCGGAGAGCGAGTGCTTTGCGAAGGCAGCGAGGGATGAAGTCGCTGGCTGGTGCAGCCTGCCTGCCCTCGCCACAGTCCGCATCCCGCCGCCCCGCATCCTTCCCCGGCTCCCCGCCAGCTCAGACCGTCAGACCCGACCTCACGACACAAGTTTGCCCTCAGGGCGATACATGGCGCTTTGCTCACACAGCAGGTCCAGTGGCGGGTCTCTTGCCCGCCAGGCGGCACAGGGGCACGCTACTTTCCCGCACGATTTACGGAGCCGGCCCGCGCGCCCCGCCAGCCATCGCCGCCAAGTTCATCACACTTTCGGGGCCGCAAGAACCGCGTCCTGCGGGAACCTCTCCACGCGGCTGCCCTGCTCGCTCCGATCCGAGGCAGCGCACGGGAGCACCAGTCATGCCAGGAGGAGCCACAGCGGCGCAGCCCGGGGCGCGCTCCCGCCTCAGCGGCACGGCGAGAAACGCGCTACCCGCTCCGCCGGCGCATCCCGGCCCGCGGCGAGGGGAGGGGAGATGGGCGCACCTACCCGGGATGGCCAGGTTGGTGAGCGGGGTGCGGTGGATGCTGCCGGGCAGAGCTGCCATCCAGTCGGCGAACCGCAGCTCGTTCTTCCCTTGCGACGAAGCCATACCGCCGCCGTGCCCTACCGCTCTCCCGCCGGTACCGCTCGCTCCAACCCACCCGCCCGGCCTGGCCCGGCCCGGCCCCGCCCGCCGGCACCGCCCCGCACCGCCTCCACCCGCCCCGCCGAGCCCGGGCGCTGCCCCCGGCCGCCTCCCTGCGGCGCAGGGCCGGATGGTGTGAGACCCTTGGCGGCTGCGGCCGCCGGCCTGCCCGCTGCTGCCGCCTTGTCCCTTCTGAGCGGCGTGCGCTGGCCAGGCCGGGCGGTCTCGCTGGCGGCGCGACCCGGTGTGCTCGGGATGGGGAACCCTCCCCCCCACGCAGGGGGCGCGGGGGAAGGAGCAAGGGCACGTCCCTGAGCCGCAGCCACATCTGCACCGGCCCCTCTCCGGCCGGCCGGCCGGCTCAGCCCCATCAGCGTTCCCCCGCGGCGGGCGGAGGCAGCCGAGCCCACCCAAGAGCTCGGCCGCAGCCACGGAGCTGCAGCCGGCAAGGCGTCTGCTCCGGGGATGGCGTTGAGGAGCGCTTTTGTTCTCCCGCCAGCCCTGAGACCTTGCAGTAACCTCCCTGACCTTGGGCGAGTAGCTGGTTAAATGCCTTGGCTGCCGGGACAGCCGCTTGCTGCGGCGGGCCTGTGTGTCCCTGATACAAACTCGGTATTCTGCGGTGGGTTACTCACACTAAAGAAACCATTGATCTTTGCTTGAGCGCTCCCTGGCTATCGTGATTTTTGTGTGTGTGATCGTCTCTCATAGTCCTTTGAAGGCGATCCAAAGCATTACCTTCCATTCCCGTTCTCAACCTGCCTTGGAGAAGCATCCTCAGTGTTGCTATTAGCAAAGACTTCCCATCCCTGCCTCAGATCAGTGAACGAATGAACCTGGCTAAGCTCTGTGAGCCATCTTGAACTGTTAGAACAAGCCTGATATTTTGACTTCAGTATGCCTGTTTTCTGTCAAAGCTGCTGGTAGAAGTGTGGAGGTTCACCTGTCGGATGTGTCAAAAACAATGCCAAGAGAGAGCCACACCTGAGCCAAGATAATTATCAGTTCTCCTTAAATTCCTGTGGGCCTCAGCTGTGGTCCTGTAGGTTGTGTTCACACTCAACATCTTCTGTAACCACTGGCCTTGGAGAGAAAAATGCAAGGAATGGCTAACAAAACCAGCTCTCTTTTTCTGCCCAACTTTTTACAGCAAGTGTGAAGAAGAGCTCTTCCTTCAGCCATAAATCAAAGGGGAGATTTCTTGGGAAATGAGTGGATGTTTCTGAAGCATTCAGGTAAAGGGAATTTTGCTGACTCACTTTTTGCAATTGAAATTGCTCTTAAGGTGGGGTTTGACTGGGGAAACCTGAACAGATGGTTGACCTCAGGGGAGATGTTGAATCTGAATTAAGTAGTACGTTAAAAAGGGTAAGGAGCAATCAAACAGTTAATGAGGCAGGTTATTTTTTGCAGTATTACTTCCAACTAGTACGCTAATCTGCCACTTCCTAAGCCATAGTTATTAGTAAATGTGGGAAGAAAAAAATAAGGATTAATGCCCATTTTGGATACAAAGACATAAAACCCATTAGTGGCCCAAAGATGGTGGATGATACTTCACATCATCTTCAAAGGACAGGAAGAAATCATAGTAAAAAAAAAAAATAAATCAAGATTTCTAAAGCACACTCAAGTAATGAACACTGCATGTTGATGTCAACATGACTGGATCAAATCGGTCTAAGCAGCAAAGTTATTAATGGATTGCACTGGTAACCTGGAAAAGTGCAGCTGAATTTTTATCCACTCCACTATGTGCTCTATCTTTTCTGAGATAAAACCGAACCATACAGCTTTTTGAAAGGTTAAACGTGTTGTTAGTGTTGTTGTTGATCTCTTCAAGTCTTTAAAGCTTTTGGTGTAGCTCAAGGCAAAATAAAGCAAATACCAGCGAAATCTTGTAATTTTAAAATGTATTATTATCTATAATAATGTCTAAGCTGTCTGATACCATTCCAGGTCTCAGTAATGCTTTCTACTTTACTGGAGAACTGTAAATGTCCCTCTCTACGCTGACTAAACACTTGTTAGCCTTTGCTTCCACAAGTAATTAGACATTCTACATCTTTCTTTTTTTTAATGCCCAAAGTAAGATTCTTCATCATCTGTATTTTCAAATTGTGGATCCTCTGCTGTGTAAAAACCAGTTCCCTCAAACGTGGCTCACACTAATCATCTTTAAGGAGGCTTGCCATCGTTTCTAGTGCACTGTAACTGCAAAGATAGCAGGTTTAAAATTTGTCACTGCGTCTCTGTGAACTTCTGGGAATGCAGACTTAATTAATTTGGACGGAAGTGGTATAGGAGAGGAAGACTTTATGGGACAAAAAGAAGGAAAGATTTCTACAGCTTCTTGAAGAAACATTTATGTGGAAGTTTGGACTTTTAAAGGTAGCTTTTTGGATCTTTTCAGTGTTTCAAAGCTTGCATGTTTGTTTAGATATCTGCTTGGGAAGACTGCAATTTCACTTATTTTAACTGTTTTATAAATAGTGGCAGCCTGTAAATCAAATTCAGAGCACCCATAAAATCTTTTGTTCCTATTTAAGGACAGTAAAAGAATAAAAATTACATTTTTTGTCAGATTGCTGAAATCCCTACACAGAACAAGTCTGAACTGTCAAAGAAAGTGGACTCCGGGAATCAAATACTTTAAAAGCCTAAAAGAGACCACATGCCACAAAAATTAAAGGCAGTGCCAAGATACTGAAAAATACCCTCTTTGCTTTTTTCTTCTCAGCTATGCTGGGCTCAGTGAAAATGCCATGAAGAGAAGGAAAATTGAAATCATACTATCCGTGCATCATGCATTGTGTTCTCTCCGGTCTGCGTTTGTGAGAGCATGGATGAACATTGACACCTCTGCTTCTATGGAACAGAAAAACAAGGGTAATTTAGCCAGTAAGAATGTCGCTTCAGCACTCAAAATTAATTGAATTGTTAACAAAGGCTTTCCATTGGTTTTATTCTCTTAAAAATTAGCATTTTAATGGTAAACACTCACTGTTATACTTCTGCATTTTAACAGTCAGATACTTTGCCTTTTCATATGTCCTTGGCATCTATTTTAATCATGTGAATAACAAAAGAGTAACAGGATCTTTTTCTCTAAATTACATAAAGTACATTCCACTCTGAAAGGTAAAAATAAAAAAAAAAGGCTTAATGGGACATTGCCTCTCTATAATTTTCCTATTATATCTGATTTATTTAGAGACTACTCTAAATCGGTTGTTAATGAATTCAAAATGAGACTTTGAACAGAAGAATCACTATTGTTTAAATATTTGAATTTTTTTCAGTGGATTCTGCTTCTGAGGTTTGTTCTCTTCCTCCTTCTTACTGCCCGTTTCTATTAATAGAAACTCTTCAGAACAAATCCTGGCTGCCATCCCACCTTAGCCTCTCTTATTGCTTTAAATCATAGGATCACAGGATGGGTTGGGTTGGAAGGGACCTCAAAGCTCGTCTAATTCCAGCCCCCTACCATGGGCAGAGACACCCTTCACCAGACCAGGTTGCCCAAAGTCTCCTCCAACCTTGAACACTGCCAAGGATCCAGGAGCATCCACAGCTTTTCTGGGCCACCTGTTCCAATGCCTCACCACATTCATAGAGAAGATTCTTTTTTTCCTAATATCTAAGCTAAATCTACCCTTTTTCAGCTTCAAATTTAAAGCATCCCTGAGGAATGACACTTGATACTTATCTCCACTTGGACACTGAGCTGTTGACTACAACTCTGAGTGCAACCAGTCCAACCAGTTCCTCATCCAGAAATGATGCCATCTGTCACGTATGGGCAGCAAAGCCCTTCCAGTAGTCTGCAGCTGAGTTCCCATTCTTTTCTTGTTACCTGACAGCATGGTGGCTCCACCTTGTTCTCAGCTTTTTTTTTTACAGTTCATGGCTAACAGGTGTAAAATGTCATTTTTATCTGTAAGGCAAGCACATATAAAGAGTGAAAGTGGACAGATTGAATAAGAGAAGATTCTTTCTTTAAATGACCATATAGGTGAATAGGTGACAAGTGTTTCTGTTGTCATTTTGTACTTCATCTGGCTACTTTGACAACCTCACCTTGCATTCATTAAGCAATCTCCATTTAGCAGTATTCATCCTGTCAAAACAGCTTACAACATCCCTCAACATACAGAAAAAAAGCTTTGTAGAAACAGCATAAATAGACTTTTCCTCTTTTTATGGGAAAGAATGTTTATTTCTGCTTCTCAGGTGAAAGAAAATGTGGTTTGTTCTTCACTCTGATTTGTTACTCTCTACTAAGAAAATCTGAGCATTCCTGATGATGCTAATACAGATTCTGAAAAAGAGACATTTGTTCTAGGCAGCTGACAAATGTCAGGCCGTTAATGATAGCCCCATTCTTTGTTGCTGTGAACTACAGAGTCTGTGAACAGGATGAGTTAATATAAAGATTATATGGTTTTACTTGCACACTTTACAACCAGTGCCCGAAACCAACTTCCTAAATTTTAAGTTTTCCAGCAACAGCAAAAAGAATGGAAATCTTTCCAGGCAGTCAGATAGTCCCATGACTCTACATAATTTTGTCAGATAACAGAGCCCTTTGGTTGGATAGAAAATTTTAACCAATCTCACAGAACTCATCTCAAAAAAGCAGTGTGACACTAGACAATGTACTCCAGAATAATTCAGATTGTATAGATGCTGAGATCTTGCTTTGGGGTTGCAGCTCATATAAACAAAGTAGAAACATTCAAGGTAGGGTAAAAACTCTTTAAAATGAAAGACAGAGCTAAGACAATATAAAAAAAATAAAGATAATGTTTTTTATGTTCTTACATAGTGGTAAGACAGTCCATACACTGAAAAGAATCAGTGAAGGTAGCAGGAATGAAATGAATGATATAATCAGAAGTGAATAGTGTTTGCAGGAATTTACAGGAGACCATCAGATATAGAAGATGCAATCAGTTTGTATATATCAGGCATTTAGGATTAGTTCGGACCTACCAGGCTATTTAGCAACTGAGGGAGAAGAGGGAAATAGTATTTCTAAATGGATAGTAAAGTACTTTTTTATTTGTTAAAGTCTGAAAATTGAATGCTATAAAAAGGGACTCTCATATTTTACAACTGTTTCTTTACCATCAAGATGTTCAGAATGACATCTTGTAATTGATCTTGGCTATGACTGAGAAGCACATATGCACTATTATGTAGTTCCTGTTTCTTTTTGGTACGATTATTTTTAAAAGAGCAAAATTCAGTTAAACTATTCGTATTTTGTAGTAAATGTTACTTAAAAGAGGATAAAGAATGGCGACTGCATATCAATGAGAAAATAGTAAAAGCAAATAAAAGTATAATGGCTACTTAGGAAATTAGTATTAAGCAGAAATAAATAAATTATATTACTTTCTGTGCCTGTTGGAGAACAGTCCAAAATCAGCTCTGATAATGAAAATGCTCCACTGAATTCAGTAGGATTGGGATCTCCTGGATGGAAAACTATTATCAGTTGTTTAATAGCTGATGCTTATAGCATATAGTGTTCTTATGTGCGAAGGCACTAGAGATGAAAAGTGTTTTCAATTTTTGAATAGAAAGGATGATGGATGACACAGAGACTTTCTAACAGGAGCTGGAGAGTGTCAACAGTGCTCCATTCCACTCTTGGAAACTGGAGTCATGTTTCATGAAAGACGCTTTTCTGCATCCTGCATGAGGCTTTCCAAACAGGCTCTCACTGTTTGCATGGGAGAGAAGCACTCCCAAAAGCTGTTGAAAATAGTCAGCAGGACTAATGAGATTTTAGCACACTGCTCGAATTGATATGCTAGCCACACTTCACAGGCTGCAGTCAGCTCCTGCTGAGGGGATGAGAGGTAATGTTCCTTCATAATTACATACACCCCATGGTTGGTGTTGAGTGTGCAGTCATTCCAACGGGCAGAGAGTGGTGATGCATCTGACTTCTCTAGAGGAAGAGGTAGGAAGAGGTCACTATGGACACTAGAGAAACAGAGATGTGCACAAGTTGTGGGAATTCAGTCTTTCCATGGTGTCCCTTTCTCCACCTTGCGATGGTAAGGAATGCTGTGTGGTCGTTGCTGAAAAGTAATATCCTGTGTAATAACATAAAATTTCTTACTTGAAACCAGAGATATTTATTCTTCCAACCCAAGAAAATGAGGAGAGAAAGAACGACAGAATAAGAGAAGGGATAAAGTAGGTAGTAATGAACAGAGGAAAAGAATCCCACAAGTGGTTGGAGAAAGTTGACATCCAAAGGTAGTGGTATCATCAAGAGATTAGAGAGTGAGTCCTGGGGCTTACCTCTGCCCCTGGACCTCCATCCTTGGGGTGATGGGGTGGAGCAGGAGTTGGTTTTGCTTTTCCTTCAGAGAGCATCTTGTCTTCCTGCCATCTGGCTCCTCTCAGTTCCTGTGGACACAGCCCTACTTCTCTCCGCTTTGAATTGCTGTCTCACCCTTGACCTACATGACAAATTAAATTATGCACCTGAGACCTTAATTGTCTGACCTCATTGTACCTAATGAACCATTCCAAAAGGTTGTAAATATTTTTAAATAGAGATTGGAAATCAGGCATCGTTTTCCAACAGGATTTTCTTCCTGCAGGATTGGGCCCTAATTGCTAATTGCTGCGTGCCACAACTTTATACCAGAATGAAAAGTTGTTAAAAACAGTTTTATTAAATGCAGCGCAGCTCTGGATTATAAAGATAATTAAGTTTGAAAATGTAATGATCCGTATGACACTGAGCGAATAGAAGATATGAGAATTCCTAATAAAAATACAATCCCCTCAAGATTAAAACTCATTATTTTTTGCAATATAAAGTCACACATTTTAGCCACTAGGCTGTAAAATATTTGCCTCATTCTCTTGGGAAATACCAGGTTTAAAAAGATCACAGACTTCTCCCTGCAAAACCCACAAGCACTATACAG
This sequence comes from Laterallus jamaicensis coturniculus, assembly GCA_022605575.1. NCBI lineage: Eukaryota > Metazoa > Chordata > Aves > Gruiformes > Rallidae > Laterallus > Laterallus jamaicensis. The sequence goes on along the minus strand of JAKCOX010000024.1, from coordinate 7,259,768 downwards.
CAACACAAAGGGCAGAAGGTGCCATCTCGCTCCAAGCAGCCTCCTCCCACCACTCCAGAGCAGGAGGGAAACCTGTGAACTGTTCTTCAGTGCACTGCAAGTGCTGCACACCATGCTCATGCAGGTTGCAGCTTTAACCCAGTGCTCCTCACAACCTGACAGTATTTCAACAGTGTTTTCCCATTTTACCCATTTTTAACTATTTTGCATTGGATGCAGTGGCATGGATATCAGAATAAGGCCTTAATCCACTCAAGCACCTACATATAGTAAAATCATCCCTTCAAGAGTTGGCTTTTGCCATCAGCTAAATCAAATAGGGGGCAAGGTAGATGGATCCCAGCAGGATGGTGGTGGGAGGGATGGGGTCACTTGAGATGAGCACCTAGGAAAGCCAGTGCTCGAGCCCTTTGTGGCAGGACTGGTGCCAACACTGGGTATATGGCTGTTCATGATCTAACCCCACAACACCTACCACAAGCACTAGAAATATATACATATATATTTCAAGGGAAGTGGAGTCTAAATTCAAAGTGATACTTGCAAATCCAAAGTGTCCCTCTGATGACAAAACAGAGCCCCACTGCTTCCACAGCAGTGGAGCAGTAGCTCCTGTCTTGGATCCATTGCCCAAACTCAGTGTACTGTCACGTTGCCTGATCTGATACATCTGATCTTTTAGTTCTGCCTTTTTTTTTTTTTGGATACTCAGTCTTCTCATTACAATTTTTTTGGACAATAAGGCAAAACAATCCTTCGCAGCAATAAATATTCCCTGTCCTTTCCACAAACCAGCTGCTTTCAACACGTGTTTTTGCAAGGGCTGAACAGGTTAGAGCATGACTGTGCTATAATGTGCAGCACCTGCTCTTCCTCCTGTTGGCTCCAGACTCTGTGGGCATCAGTGGAGACTTAGAGAAGATAATGAAAAGCAAAAGAATTCTGCAGCAACATGCACACAGATACACAAACTTCACTGAAATACCCTTTCCTGTGTGTGCAAAGCAACTGATTTCCAATTGCTGCTGCTGTGGAAAGCAGAAACTTAATCCAGCCATGTGCACACTGTTTTCTTTCACAAAAGGGGACACCCAGGGTGTTTTTCTTGTGGCAAGTACAGCTTTGCAAAGCCCACATACCTGAGGGTGAAGCTCAGGTAGTGTGAAGAGAAGCCTGTCAGGAGGGTGCTGGGAACGTCAGCATCAGCAGGCTGCAGTGCAGAGAAAGCTCCTCAGGTGCTGGGACCGAGACAGAGTCTGTGTCTGGAGAGGCAGGGGACAGCTGAGCTGTGTCCACAGCTGCTGGCTGGGCAGTGCCAGCAAAGGCACCAAGAAGCAAAGAAGGTGCAGATAGGCTTGGCTAAGGGTAAGAAGCTGGAGAGAAGAAAACCCCCATATTTACTTTCTTCGCTCTCCAGAAAAATGAAAACCTTTCTGAGCAGAGCACAGTGACAGAACATAAGTATTTATGTAGTCTTAATTAGTGTAATTCTAAGTGCTAGGTTCAGTTTGAGGATTTAGGTGGCCTTTTGTTTTAATGAGATTTTTTCTGTGTTGCAGAGTGATGAGATGCAGTTCTATGTAAATCAACAGATTATGCAAGTTTACATATGTAAGCGTATCACAGTCAGACAATACTTATTTATGAATGGAAGAAAATGTACACTGATTCAGTGCAGAAGTACTTTAATGATAATCTCAGTGTGGAAATGGTACAGCATATTCAACAGCACCTATATTGTAAAGATGGACTGACAATGTCTCCTCACTGTTATATTAAGTATATTCCATATGAGAAACAGGAGTTGATGTGTTATTCCACTAGTCATATGAAGTTAAAAAAGCCACCAAAGCTTGGTCCCATTTTTAGAATTTCATTTTCGAAAGAATTTTCCACTGCTGAAAGGGAAGAGGCAGCAGGAGGTTTTGTGAATGGTCTGGATGATAAACAACTTGAATCATGCACAGTCTGAGGAGGCACAGTGGGTAAAATCCTTGTCCCTTTGAAGTCAATGGGAGGCTCAGCACCAAATGTGAGGGAGCGAGCCTTCGAGCGCTATTCCAGCTTTTCCTGGGATGTTGCTGGAGCTTTGCAAGTCACATTGTTGGCTAAACAGCCGGAGTGTTGTGGAAGGAGGATGAAAAGCAGGAGTTATTTTTCCATTGTAAATGAGAGTCAGAAATAAACACTGATCTCCTGGACTGTTCTTTTCCCCTGGAAACAGACTTGGGATCCCAGGTTGGAAATATTCTTGACCTGTGTGGAGAGAGATGTCCTTAATCTGCCAAACTAAAAGCAACCCAGAAGCAAGTGAAGTACTTTGAAACTGCTGCCTCCAGAAAGAGCAAAGTTGTTTTGGGAAATGTGCTTTATGTGTGCACACTTGAAGTTGGAAGTCCAGCTGGGACATCGTTCATCACCCACACTAGAGGGATTTCAGCACTCCAAGAGGTGAATATCTATTAGTCACCACCTCAACTCTCTGAGTAACTTTTAGTAAGTTAGAGAATTTCAGTTTAGATTGGTTTTGAAGTGCCACTTCTTTCTACTGCATGGAGAGGAGCTCTAGGACAATGAAGAAGGACGATTAAGAGAAATATGAGAGCAAAGGTTTTCAGAAACTCTGTGTGTGCCAGCAGTGGATAAATGGTTTCCTGACCAAGGAATAATACCTTTGGAAAAGAAAAATTCCTCATGAAAGTACATTGGTATAATCTGAATGTCCCTTTACTGTACACCCAGTCCTTGAAAAAATGAAGTCTTGCTAGATATAGAAGGAAATTCTGGCATTTCATGTACACACATAAAGAAAGTATTTAAATATATAAGTATGAAAAGGCAATGAATCACTCTGCTAAAACTGATGGTGTCTGTGAGAGATAAGAGGGCAAGAGAAAGGAGAAAGAACAGTAATTTCTTTTAAATTCTTTTTGTAATCCATTTACAGCACAGGACCTACAAAACACCTTGCACTGGTTAGGCAGGCACTCTGGCAGAATATGTACTGCCCTGACCTTCATCATTTCCTTACTTTTCCCTCTCCTTGCAATTCACTTCATTTACTTCAGTAGTGAATTCCTCAGCCCAGGTGTTGTTCACAGCAGCATGCTAATAGAGGCCTCTGCTCACTAATGCGATACAAATTTATAACCTGAAGGAATGGTTAGCATACCAGTCTTCAGGTGATTAAATGTGCATGTGAAATCCTGTATGGGTTCTTCCTTTGGTATTTCTGAAGCTTGCCTCTGCAGCTGACTCCCACAGCTCCTGTGGTGGGGAAAACTCCAGGACCCAGTTCCCATGTGATCCTCCACCAGCCATCACCAGAATCAGCCATTCTTGCCATCAGCCTAACCCTGCGGCACCAGGGAGGAATTACTGGGGAAGATTTGTATTGACTGACATTTTCTTTTTGCCTAAAGAAAGGTATTCTGGTGAAGTGTACAAAACCCAGCTCCTTTTCTTGAATTCTGAATGAAGAACTTCTCAGGAGGATAAACAGTGGGCATTAAATCTGGCATCTTTGTAATATTCGTAAGAGGCAGTAAATACCGTTGCTTGTGTTTTGGCTGATAAAGCTTGGGATGTTTAAGAGATCTCAAAGGTTATGAGGAGCGCTTATGGCCAGGGATAGGTTCTTTCCTTTTAGGTTGTATAACTCAAAATAAATAAAGGAGACATAAAGAAATAATTATGAGACTTGCAAATCAGTGTCAATACTGGTAATAGACTCCAAATGTTTAGGTACCTTGAAACCTCTCAATATCTCTCAAGAGTAAAATTTCCAAGGATTTGTATCCCTGTAGTGATGAACTTTGTTTCCAGCACGATGCACCCCATAGGTTTGATATACTGTACTGATTAGGGACTTATCTGGGTTTTGAAAAGGATGAAAGATGTCAAATTTTGTCTCATTTGAAGAAGGTCAAAATAACATAACCTGCACGTTGTGAAGTCGTGATTGCAAAAAGGGAGTTGTTTGCATGCTGCTTTCACCGAAGGCAGATAATAATTTCAAGCAGAGGATGCCGACTCCTTCACACTGCTCTGCAGGATAGATCCATCCAACCAGCCTTTGCACTCGTATCTCTCCCCAGTTTTCTCTCAGGAAAGAAGCCTGAGGGAAAGCTGGGAGAGACTGAAAAATGTGTTCACAAATTCTCTGGTTTTCCCCAAATATATTTTCTTAGCTAACTCTTTAATGAACATTTCGTCAAGGACAACTGAAGTATGCATCTGTGATTCTTCATTAGCTTGACAAATTCATTTCTTTGATGGTCTTCCTGAAAGAAAAATTAGCTTCTCAGGTCCAATTTTCACTTTTATTATCTTGCTTTTGGTAGCAAAATTTTCTTGGTTTTTTTTCTTTGAAAAGATTTTCCATAGCATTAGGGTGAGTAGCAGGCATCACTTTACAAGTTTAAAAACACTACAAAATGTTTATTGAGGTTTTATGCCCCAAATCCAGATTGTGTCTAATTATTCCCCTCCATCACACAATGTGTTTGATTCCTGTTCTTCCAGCAACCACCTTCAGAAGAAGGAAAATGCAGTATTTTTTTCCCCTGGAAAGCTGTTGCAGATGTGCATTATGTAGTTTCCTTTTCACTGTTGTTAAATTAAAGCAATATTTTAAATATTCTGAATACAAATTTTGTTTGCCTGTCTTATTACAAGGCCTGAAGGAAAGCAGGAGACAGTCTTATTTCCTTAGCAACAGAGTCAGGTGTGATTTATGCCACTGTGCGTCCCTGCAGCTGTCTCCAAGCAACAAACCAAACTGCAATGCCAAATCTTGTACACACAATATTCGGAAGGGGCTGAGGGAAAACTCTGCAGCCCAAATACCTATCCCTGGCATCAAACAGGAGGCAAGACTGAACAAACACCGTGTTATCATAGAAATGGAAATCAATCAAGTAATCTAAGCGTCTCAGTTCAGCCTGCCAAATGCTCCATATGCAAAGAATAATCTATTTTAAACCAGTCAGCACTTAGGTGACAGCTGTAAATGTGTGTTAATACTTTACTGAGGCTTTGCTTTAGCTTATGAAAGTGGTACCATGGTGTTTGTTGTCCCTGAGCTGGCTCAGCAGGAGTTCTCATGGAAAACAGAGTAATTGCAAAGCAAAAATTTATTTTCAGTAATAATTCACTGCTAAAGTAGTTGCCAAAATTTGCCAAACTTTGTTTGCCATTTCAAAGCTGTTTTCTCTTTGAAGTGGAGAGACTTGCATCTACATTTGTATCCTGTTGGCCAACACTGTGATTCTATATAACAACTGTAAAGCTAGTGAGGCTTGCCAAGTGTAATCATGACAGCACTATTTTCCTGAAGAAAAGATTACTGTTTTACTTAAGGTAAAATCTGCTTTGGAAGCTGAGGTTTTGTGGGCAAAAGCTGCTGTTTATGCATCGTTTTCCCTGAGGCAATATTTTTTAGGTGTTTTTCAGGTGTAGAGCTAACACCTGCAGGTTACAAAAAGCAAGCAAGCATTCCCTCATGTCAACGTTTCATCCCCACCCCTAGTTTACTCTTACTAGAAATCCATAAAACCTCTGAAATACCAGTGCTCATTCCACTGCAGTGGTTTGTGTAGGAAGTGCCAGATTCTGTAGCACTGAAGTCGAGGAAGAGCTGCTGACTGAGAGGTGAGGATGGAGCATGGATCTCCCCAGGGTTCAACGCCCATCGGTGCTGGAACTAGTGTATCCATGTTTCACATCCCTGAGGAGATGCTGCTTGTTCCAGGCTCGATGCAGAGGCAGAGCAGGCAGAGAGCATCACCTCTCTCTAGCCCTTCCCTGCTACATCAGCATCAGGATGAAGTTCTGCCCTGTGAAAGGGTTTTCTTTCAGTGCTGAAACGCCTCCAGGCTGGCAGCTTCCACCTGCATGCTTGGGTGCAACAGCAGCATCTACGACCTGGACATATCAGTAAGTGGCTGGGAAAGACTTAGTAAAGATGGCTAGAATGTCCCTCCTTTTTAGGGATCATCTCTGAAACTGCAGTGACGATGTGGGTGCGTGAATGTGTCTGGAGAGCTGGGTGGCTGGGGTCAGGTTTGTAGCACTCCACGTTTGCACTCCTGGCAGCAGTGGCCAGGGTTTGTCCCAGCACAGTTAACCACCGGTCCCACCCCTCCCTGGAGGAAATTGATTTACCATCATTCTTTAAGCTTTCTGCTTTTCCCTTACAGGAGTGCTACCTAAGTGGTCATAGGCTGAAGCCAGCCTGCCTAATTTCAGCACACTGGGCAGTGGCTGCTTTGCCTCATACTTGTGAAGGCTTCTAGACTGCTCCTAGACTTTTTTTCACTTGCATAGGTTTGTGCTAAATGGTTCCCCCCTTTTTTTTGTTTGTTTTGGGTTTTTTTTGTTTTGTTTCCAATGGCTTTCATTCAGGCCCCATCCTTTTTGAAAAGTAACAGTAGAGTCTTACTGCAGAGCATTTCTTATTTATTATCAGCTGGTGGCTGTTCCTTGATTTTATAAAGGAATAAAACTGTGAAGTATGATGTCCAAAAATTTGTAAATAACATTGTCTCAAAGTGGCAAACCCTTGCAGTAGTATAAGCCTGGATTCATAGTAAATATTGGTTAAAATAACCTTCAGAATTTGTTACCTGGCTGCAGATATTCACCCCTGTTGACACTGCTTCTGTAGATCAGGTCTCACCACAATTTTAAATATTTAAAATGAAAGTACAATATATCTTTGCAATCTAATGCAGTACCAAAATCAGGCTTGTTCTCCCATTGCTCTTTTTTAACCCAACATAATCAAACACAAATTTTTGCATCAAACAGCAGTGCCTCAGAGGATCAAGAAATGCTGGGTGACCATATCACTACAAAAGACAAGAACGTGTGTCTAATTTCTTTTATGAGTTACAGAAGAACTTTAATCGTGTGAATAGTGTCACCAAATCAGTGGGACTAATTGCATGCCTGGTGCCATCAACAAGCCTTAGTATCTTTTTCTTTAATTTGGGATGCAAAATGCTGATACAGTTTTATGGCACGCACCTGTCATCTGCTCTCTGCAGAGGGGCATGCTGCTTGCCTCCATGAAGTGGCACAAGGTGCTAAAATTGAGAAGCTGATCCTCTTTAAAACCCAAAGAAAGGCTGCTTGGCTTATTCTCACCAGGGCAGCAAAAGGATCTTTAGATCATTCTAGGAAAGGGAGAAAAATTAATGTCCTTCTTGTATATGTAAATGCACCACTGTGAATAAGGATTTTCTGGTATAAAACCTCTGGAAAAGGAGAACCAGACCTGCTGAAAATACAAACCCGTATCAGTTCTTTTAAAGCTCACCTGATTATTATTTGTGTATGTATTTTTACAAAATTGTAGATACTTTTACTATTAAGTTTGAAAGGCTTACAATGGAAATTGTGCACTTTATATTTTCCTAGGATTGCAGCTTTTTATACTTGAAAGATTTGAAAAAAAAGTTTCAAGGCACCCAATAGATTTTTTGTTTTGTTTCCACACCCCTTCATTACAGGAATATTTAAATTATGAGTTTTGAAGTGCCCAAAGTTTTATTATTCATCAGCAGGCTATCTTTTTCATTAGCCATCCTGCCTCATGTGCATTCATTTGCTACTGGCAAGTTCATTTTAAATGGCACAACTTTATTTTGGTTTGTTGCTTTAATTAAAATAAGCAACCTGCAATTGTTAGAGAGAAGGTTTTGTCTTACTCTCTTACCCTTTAGCTTGTCCATAAATACTCATTTCTTTAGCATCCTAGCAAGGCTGCTCATGGTTTTTCAGTGTATGTTTAGGGCTGCACAAAGAAACAGGCAGACTATGGGATAATAAAAGGCTGATTTTGACACTGCCTTGCATCAGTCCTAGTAAAACTAATTAAATTCAGAGGCAAAACAGGCTGTCAGTGTGTCTGCATGTTGCAGTTCCCTTAGAGGAGTTGGAGGCAGACTTTTCCATCAATAGTCTGTAATACCACCCCAGTTCTAGGAGTAAATGGATGCGAAACAGTAATGACTAAATCCATCATCTGAGAAACCTGAGACAAAGCTGAGTTTAAAGAAACCAGATACAGCTGTGGGATCTATATGGAGAGCAGCACCTGGGGACACGAGCACCAGCCAGTGAATGCAGGCTGATGGATGCCCACTCCATATGTCTCCCACACCCCTCCTCAAGACTCCTGAAATAAACCTTACCTCCACCAGACACCCTTCTCTCCCTGCAAGTCCACAAAGCTACAGTTTGTCATAAGGAGAGAGGCCAAGAGAAGAGCACAGTCCTATGTTGGATGAAAAAAGTGAGATGGAATGATGGTGGACAAATGCTCTCCCTCCTAGAGTGACTCACTGCACCTCAGGAAAGAAGCAGTGAAGAGGCTGCGCTGCTGGACCCTTCAATGCAGCTCATCATTGGACTCTTTATGTCCTAAATTCTACACTTTCTGTTTTTTCTCCCTTCCTTATTGCCATGGAAATGGAAAAGCATCTGTGAAATGTCTATGCTTGACATTTTTGAGATGAGTTTCCAGCCCTGGTACACCTCTTCCAGCAGCAGTTAAATGCATCTCTGGGGTTTGTTGGTTTGGGTTTTTTTCCTCTTTCTCTTTCTTCAGCTCCTATTGATCTATGTTGCATATTTGAAAATTTCTCTCAATGACATACATATGCTTTCCTGAACATTTTTCTCTGTCCTATGTGACTTGAAAAAATATGTAATGAAGTGGTCTTCTGTGCCTGTAGTCTGCATCATAAACAGAGACGTTAGCCCTAGAGGTACCAATTCCCAATCGACAAGCAAAAACCATCTGCAAGAAGTTCCTGCTTCTTTATTCACTATCTAGAGGAGTTATTTCTCAAGAATGAAATTCCCTGGTGAAGCTTTAACCAGTAAAGGATCACAATGGCTCCAGCTAAAATTTCCCTAAACAGCAATAAAATATTATTAATCCCTGCTTTCTCTCTGGTCCCAGATCAGTAACAGCCATCATAAACACAGCAAACTGGGCTATTTGTCTATGCTTCAGCTCATGAAGGAGTAATTTTCTGTTTGATTCTTCAATCAGATCTGCAGACTTTCCATCAGCTGCCTCTTTTATTCTCAACCCACACAAGTCAGTAAAATTGTCGTATTTTAAAAGCAAATATTGTACTTTCCAAGTTACATTTTCATTTAAAAAATAAATCAATACAGTTTGTAACTGATAACCAGATTATGATTGCTTTTAAGATTCTGGTATCTTTCCCATGAGATAATCTGACAGCACAATAAAATACATCTATTTATTATGAGGAACACTCACATATTCAATCGACCTGTTTTAAAAGAGGCCATAAATGAGATTTAGGATTTTAAACAGCCTGGATGAATTTCCTTCCTCTTAATTTCCAGCTGCTTGATTTTTATAAGTTTCTCTCCCCTGAGAAGAAGTTTTTAAGAATGATTCAAGACTTCCTGTATATATATAAACATATATATATGTATAAACATATACATACACGCATGTGGACATGTACACCATATAATGAAACAAGAAAGCTCTTTTTGTGCTTCTTTAACAGGAACTAGGAGGAGGTGAGCTACTTTGTTCTCCACAAAGCTTATCCAAAGATGTTGCTCTCTGCATGGTCCCGATTTCCTTTCTACAACCTTCCACCCCAGCCCTAACTCAAGCATGAATCCTTGCCTCGTAAACTGTTCTGCAATCCACCTGAAAGCAGAGGCAAATAGCATCACTAAAATAATTATATCCAGTAGTGCCCCAGCACTGTTCATCTCGCAGTGTGGGGCCATTGTGTTTTCACAGTGCAGGTAAAATGTTCTTTTCACTCTAGTGTTGGAACAGAAAAGTGTAAGATTTGCCTCATTCCCCCGGGAAACGCTGAATGCTATTATTCTTCATGACCAGCATAATTATTGCCCAGGTGACTCGGGGGTTAGACTTTACTACTAAGAACACACGCACACACAAAAGAAAATGAGAAAATAAAAAGATAAAATTACTGGACTAGGAATGGCAATGGGAGAAAGGCTGTCCAGGCTGTGACGGTGGGCTTGTGGGCAGCACTGCCCTCATGATCACAGTCCCCCACAGGTGGAAAAAGCAACCCCAGAGGAGAGGCACTCTCTGGGTTAGTAATGTAAGAGTTTTTAATCCTAATGAAAAATTATGCTGTTTTGTAATTTAAAATTATTACATTCATTGGTTAAAATCTCAACATGATGTAGGCAAGCTTTAGGAAGTAGGGAGGTGAGGTATCTGGCATCCGTGCCCTGGCATCCTGTGCAGAGGAGGGGCTCTGCAGAGCAGGGTCTCTGCCCCATGGCCCTTCTTGAGCAAAGGTGCGGAATCTTGTATGCTGGTGGAGAGCAGCAGCAGTCAGCTTTTCTAAGTGTTTATGCTGCTCAGAGTGGAAAAAAGCAGCCAAAACCAAGCATGAATGCCACTGCCATCACAAAGCAAATAGGCAGCAGGTACTTGTGTGTACCTGGGTGTATTATTGTATGCCAGCATAAAAATGTAAGTAAGATGAAGCAAACGTTCCTTGTATTGCCAGATTCAGGTACATTGATCATCCCTATTCCAAAAGGACCCGAAACTGCAATTCCAGTTGCATTGGAGATCTGGACACTGCATGGAGGAAGGACACCATTACTTTTCAGCAAGTTAAAACACATTTTATTTCATTATGCTTTTCAATTTGTGAACTTGTAAGTGCTGTCAGATGAAGTAGTCACACAAACCCTTCTACTAATGTACCTGCAATGACAGCTCAAAAAGCTTAAATTCCTGTTACTCACACATAAACAAAACCTGGTACTGATGTTGATTTTCAGTTTTTCAGTTCATACTAATTTTTAAGAACATTCTAGGGCTTCTGAGATTACCATCTAAATAAACTTGCAATCAGCATCAGGTTAGCAACTGCCTAATGCAGAGGAAAATTTCAAGAAACAGCAGCATATTACTGTCTAGCATCTAGTCCCACCCTGCACTCTGTTTTGGTGCATCCTTCAAGTGAGGCCAGGGAAGCTCTAAGGTTCTTCCTGCCCACACCTGGGCATCCTTCACAGCGCTCCAAAAGGAGACAGCCTGCATGAGCATGTCCTCTTTCCTGGGCAAGAGGCTTCATGGCCAGCAGCCTCCATCGTTTATATTCTTCAGGGAGCTCCACCTTTGTGGGGCCACCAACCTTGTGGACTCACAGGGCATGTATTACACTGGGACAGGAACACCACAACAGACCTTTGAAGGTAGGCAGATATTGCAGATGAAAAGCCAACCTGGACTGTCAGAGACCTTGCTCATGGCTATGATTCCCTGAGCAGCACAGCTGGCAGGCTGTAGCCTCCTGTGGAAGCCAGCCCTGGTATTCAAGCTACCACTCTTATGTGTGTGAAGCCTAAATTCTCTGAATACTGTTGATACTACAACAGCATGAAAAGCAAGATGGCAAATGTATGCACATGCATCTTAGAAGTTTTCCTGTAACTCTCTAAAGCTCTGTTTGCTCACTGGATGTTTCTGCTTGTCTTAAATCCAAGCAGGTTAGCTGGGGATTCTTGTCATTAAAAAAGAATTAAGTCTGAAGTGCATTACTTTTAATGTTTTAGGGCTATATTTCATTGGTGGAGGGACTCAAGTGGTAACATGCCTGAGATTATCTCCTGCCATGGGCTTGGAGAGGCTCAGTGGGAGCATTTGCGATCATGCCAACACGAGGCCCATGATTCCTCAATTCCTCGAGCTCCCAGGAAGGGACAAAAAACTAGGGTCCCCACATGGCTCTGAACTGTCCCCCTGCTTGTCACTGTGTTCAGTGTTGGCAAGCAAGGCAAGTGCCAAAGTCCTGCCTTCACCTGGTAACCTCACTGGAAAGATGCAGTGCTTTACATGGAAAAAGATGGGGGGAAATATATGTTAGAAATTCTATTTCCTTTCTTTTCCTTTCCTTCCCTACATTTTATTCTGTTTTCATGACTACAGATATTACTATAGGCACCTAATCAAAATCAGGTCAATCCCATTACAATAGGAGCAGCACTTTAATGTCAGGAAAGGCCAGAAAGCTGCCCTTCTGGAAGCAGGAGATTTCCCTGGCGTGAGAGACAGCTTTAATGCCAGGGACCCCGTGACCCTGGAGTTAAGCCACTTACAACCAGCTCCCCAGATAGAACAGGAGAAGTCAGTGAACACTCCCTGTTGATAAAAATTACTATCTGTATGCATTAAAGCTATTCCAATGCTGCTCCCTGCCCCAAGCCAGCCTCTCATGGTGTTAAAACTCAGGAGAAAGCAAAGGCAATATTGTTGCAGGCCTGTCCCCTGCAGCTGTGCCAGTGGCTGCATGGACACAGCTCACGTGCAAGGTGAGAGCTAATTTTATATCTATAGCTTCTCCAAACTGGTTTAATCAGACTTGAAGGTTAAAGCATCTTCAGTTTTTGTACTGCTTGTTTCTAGCAATTTTGTGTCATCGTAGACTTGGGCCTGCTATGGTTTCTTGTGCTTGGGCCTTAACCCAACACTGCCTGTGGGCCATGCGCATCAGGCTGTGGCACATCGCACAGTTACACTAAAGCCACAAGCCCTGTGCCATGGGATGGGAGAGGCAGCTCTCTGGTGTGGGGCATGATGATGAAAATGGACTTGCACTCAAGCTCCATTAGCACCTTTCTTTCGGCAACTTCCAGTGCTTGTTTTTTCTGCTGCGTTGGCTTTCCAGCTCCTTAGCAGTGCTAGGTGCATTTCATTGCTTCTTAGCAAAGGCAAAGACACACCCCACCATGCCAGCTTTAGTGTATCTAACATTTCATAATACTCAAATTATGCCTGACTGACTCAAAAGCCTGATCTACACAGTATTTTCAGGATGAATTGATGTAAAATAACATAACAACACCACAGAAGAGGTCTTCATTCATGTTGTCATGCATTTTAATCTTGTTCTCTTTTTATTTTCCTAAAGAAAAGTTGATTCATGTTGTGAAGCTATAATTATATGTGAATTTTCTACTGTTACAGTTCTTTCAGCTACTCTAGTTCTTCGTTTTTGAGAACACAAGGATGCATACAGTGTCTTCAAAAGATTAAATAAGACTGAATAACTACGTTAAGCTACATAACCATTTACAATTCAGTAGCTGCTTACATAAATGTAAACAGCGTATGCCCTGTCTCTAAGAAACTTCATATTTATGATATGTCAAAGCAACATTTTAGATGGAAATTGGAAGTCAGCTAAATTACATGCAGCAGAATTTGAGACTGGTTTTATTTGTTAAATTGCCTTGAATTTTCTGGACACAAAAGGAAAAAGAGTCTTATCAAATCATATCCTACATTAAAACCTGATTTATTAAGAAATACAGTGAACTGAACAGATTGTTCCTGGTGACTATGTCTTTCAAGATTGTAGACCAATAAATTTCACTTCCGCACCTCATTTTTTTTTCCATAAAATGGAAAACAACTTGCCTACTTTTTCTGATCCCAACTGGCTTTCTATCTTTGAGGGAAATCATCTTTAGTGGAACTATTTGGGCAAAATGGACTAGTCTCTGTAGATGCTAAACAAGCTATTTCAATCAAAAGTTGGTTCATCATTTCAAACATTCTCTTTTTTTTTACATGTATAGCTAGTGAGTAATACTTCAGGACTGTGACATGCTATAAAATATTGACAAAAAACATGCACTGTAGTATGTTATTTTTCTTGGTGCAGAAAGTAGTAGAGAGTTGAGCAAGAAATTCCAGAATTAGAGATGCTAAAACCCTTTGTCTATCTCTGATGCTACAGGGCTAGCAAAAGGTGTTAAGATGAACACAGGCCATTTAGTCCTTAATAGTACTTCACACTGGTGAGGCCTCATCTGAAATATCATGTGCAGTTCCAGGTTCCCCGGTTCAAGAAGGACAGGAAGCTACTGGCGAGAGTACAAAAAGGGGCTGTGAAGACAATTAGAGGACTAGAATAAGTCTCTTAGGAAGAGACGCTGAGGGACTTGAGACTTCTCACAAAATACTTGAGGGGTGGGAGGAGGGGGTCATTCATTTTTCAATAGTTCCCGGTGACAGCGCAAGAAGCAATGTGCACAAACTAAAACGCAGGGAGACCCACTTAAACATGAGGAGGAACTCCTTTACTATGGGGGTTGCAGAGCACTGGAACAAGCCGTGGAGTCTCTTTCTCTGGAGACATTCAAAACCCACCTGGATGCTGTCCTGTGCAGCCTGCTCTAGGTGATCCTGCTCTGGCAGAGGAGGTTGGACTCCAGAGGTCCCTTCCAACCTGGGGTTTCATGAGATCAGCATCAAAGTTAAACTCCAAAAATGTTCTTTGTTTTAAAAAGTGTGGTTTTCCTTGCTATGCTGATACATCAATTTAAAAAAGAGCTGCCGCCTGTTACCTCAGTGAGTTTACAAGAAGCATCTGAATTTATACAGTTTTTTCATACTGGTGCAAATGCCTGCAGGGAGAGGTACAAAATTAGCTTCTTTGTTCAAGTTAATAAAAAGTATTTAGCCCAAAACATGGAGCTAGATTAAATGACTGGTGCAAGGCAACATGTTTAAATCAGAAATGTAGGAGTTAGGACAATAGAAAGAGGATCTTTCATGATCCTGTTCTTTGCTCCCCGTGGCTGCCCACACCTTCATTCAGCTCAGGTGAAAGCAAGAACTCAGCTCAGCACTCTTGCACTTCTCTCTTGCACCAGAGTAATTGTGCCCTCACAGTGCCATAAGGCAATTTACAGTAGAATAGAAGACATTGCCATCTCAGATTACTGTCCATAAGACATTTTACTCAGTAGAGCTATTAGAAATTAAAGCTTCATCCCTGTACTCTTTACTGTCCAGAATTGGGTATGAGAGTCTCGACCATTTGGTAGGAACTATGGCCACCACTGAGATACTAAATACCCAATTTGATGTTGAAATTAGAGGTGCCTCATCAGTGCTGTGGATCTCATCTGATACGTAGCTTCCTTTAAAGTTGCTAGTGCAACACTGAATAATACACCCCTGAGTGTGGCATTCATACACAGATGTACACGTATGAGCACGCTGTCGTCTGTGCAGTGCTATCAGGGACCGGTCCCGCTCTTTGCCACTGGGAACAAGCTGTACACATTATCTACACTGAATGTGAATTCAGGAGGCCAGCACACAAGTGACTGCTGCAATCCATTATAATTCTGTTCCCGTATTACTATACTGTCATATTGTATTCTCAAACAAAAAAATACAGAACATAACACTTGTAAACATACTCATGTAACTTGATCTGCTGAAGAATTGTGTGCTCTTTCTAACATTGCTCTCTGTGCCCCAGCTGCAGCAGTGAGAGGGTTTTACCTCTCTCACAGCAAGCAGTTACTACTCTGCCTTTTGCCTGTAGTTTTATGTTAGCCCAATTCACTTCTTCAAGTTACAGCTTCTCCATCTTCAAATTAGTTCTCTTGCAATTAAGTAACTTCCATTTAAGACAGTGAAGAGCCCAGCGCAGATAACTGTGCATTGTACTCTTATTAGGTTAACCCCTCTGCAGCAGGAAGGCTTAGATCAGACGTTGGCCCTTTTCAGTCCAAATGTCATTTCCAAGAATAATTTCCCCTGGTTGCTTAGCAACTTCTCTTAATCTTTCCTTTCTCTCATTCATATCAATATCAAGTCCCCTGGCCACATTGCAAAGACATGGAATGCTGCCTCTGGCTTGCTGTTCACAGCGTCCTGGTAAAAGCAGTCAGAAACTCATTGGTACCCATTTTTCCTGTTTTGCTCCCCAGTATGGTTGCTCTTATGGTTGCTTTGCTAAAGGAGTACTTAAGCCAGCAAAGACATAGGTCTACTATTACCTTTATGCATCTGGGAAAGGAATGTGGCTCAGTTCAGCTTTACAGTCCTTGAGGGTTTGCCAGGATGGGTTGAGGCTCCCTCTTGCTCATTTTCCCTCTTGGATAGGCATTGGAACGGTTTGCACAGGTAGGTGGTGGAGTCACCAGCACCCAGGATGTTCAAGAAAAGGTTGGATGAGGTACTTAGGGACTTGGTTTAGTAAGTAATATAGGTGGTAGGGGGATGATTGAACTAGATAATCTCAGAGGACTTTTCCAACCCTAATTTTTCTATGATTCTATCTCATTCTATATGATTACCTGAGGAAATCTTCACACCAGCATGTAGGGATAAGCTTCATGCTTTAAGATAGTTGCAGAACCTTTTCATTTCCCCTTTCCTTTTTTCTTTCTGAAAACCTTTGAGAACTCTGTCTGAAGGCAGCATAACAGCAGCATGGCTCAGTAGGAAGATGCTCAGAGTTCAGAGGAGTTACAGTATCAGGTGTATGTACTTCCTTTTCCTCTGTGAAAGGGGACACAGGCTATCACTCAAAAGATAGCACATCCTTGCACTATTGAAATTTAACTTAATTTCTGCAGAGTAATTTTGGGCCCTTGCTGTTTTATACTCATTCATGATCAATTATTCCCCTTTCTCTTCTATTTTGCTCAAGACCAGGCCTCACAGACAGCACTACAATATTATTTGCTTACAAAATCATCACAAGTTAAGGTTTTTCTTCTGCACCCTGGTGCAGGTCAGAATTCAGTGAAGGTGGCATTATATTAACTAAAATCAAAATTGCCCTGTGTGTACCTTAAAAGCAGTTATGAAAGTTCCTTCCTCTGAATAAAGTGTTTTCTCTGAAGGGTATTTAGCAGTCATTGTCCAAAAATAGGAACTTCCAGCATTTCTGATCCCTATGACCAGAGTGGTTATCCATTGGCAAGAACAAAATAATAAGAACAAAATATCACTATATCCCCATATGATTTGATTTTTAACTCTGCTAGCATCCCTGTGTTTGCTTATGCATAAATAACAAAGATGTGCTCTGCAGCTTTGTTTGGGGAACCCCACTGACACCTTATGTCTCTCAAGCTGTAGGAAAAAAATTGTGACCTTCTTGTCCTCAGACATACTACTGAGGAAATTTCAGCTGAGACCTTTATTAGTTTTAAAGTATCTTTCACTCAGCAAAGCTAGGCAGATACCAGTGTTGATCCAGAACAAATGACCCCTTCAATAAACAACTAAGTGAAATGCCAAAATAAAGTAACTTAAAGTCATTCAGGACTTTCTACATGGCTGGATAAAAGCCACTATTGTCTTACATACCCCAGTACTCACAGCCATGTACAGTCTAGCCTGGAGTCTGCTAGTCAAAGATAAGAAATAGAAACAGTTTTCAATGTGGCTGGAGGCATTAGATGGTTACCAGGTTGTTGTCAAGTTAACTGCCAAGAAACATGTCTGTGAAGACGTAAAACTCAGCTGCTAAACAGGATGTAACCTGACAGGCATCCTTGTGGTATGAAGTAGGCATCAACCAAGCGAAGTCCTTCAGCCACATCAAGATTATAGACAACCATTATCGATACTGAGATTATACACCAGTTATCTCAGTGGCACAAGAACAACAGAATAGTGCAGGCTGTGTCTTTGGTGGAAGAAAACACAAATTCTGACTTTTTTACATGAATTACAGAAACTGGATAGAATTAAAAAGACATCCAGTACGACCACTAATGATGATACACCCTGGGACTGATGTGATATCAAACAACGCTAAACAGATGAGAGAAAAAAACTTGTCTCCATTTTTCCTGTCTCCATGAGCGAGGGACAAATGGGATAAAAATTGTGGAGACACATATTTAGCCATATTATAAGAGTGAAATGAGTTTTCTGAAGGACTGTGTGACCAGTAACTCCTGTGTTGCAGCAAGAATTATTAGGAATAGAGTCAAGAAAAGCAGTAAGGAAGATAGTACTTTAAAAATATAATGGAGTATGCACATGAGACAAACATAACCCAGACATTAGCTCAGCAAATCCTGAACAAATTGACCTACAATGACAGAAACAGTGAAAATAAATAGCATTCCAATTGCTAGAACTTGCAATAAGAAGCAAAAAGGATTGGAAATTTCTCATTTACAAGAAGACATTTAATATAATTGGCAGTACAGAAATCTAGTGGGAGGAATTTCATGTCTGGAATGTTAAAAACTTCGCTTTTAATTTGGTTAAGAGGAAGATAGCAGGTATAATGTAGGTGAAAGAGTCAACCCACATGCCACAAGCACCATTTCTCACCTGTGGGACTTGAAACTACAGTCCAGAACACAAGTAATAGTTATAATAATAATAACAACAACAATAACAACAACAAGAATAATAATAAAAGACTGGACAGCAGATTGAAAGCTGGTTAAACCACATATGTTTGTTTGCTTTTCTTTTTTTAGCACTTTTTTTTCCATGTTTGACCATACAAGTACATTGAACATAGTAAACCAATAGAAGAGTATATATGTAGGCAAAAAGACTGTTGTCTTCTGAAATTTTCATTCTGAAATTTGCATCTTTGACTTGAAAACTACCTAGCAGGCTGATGTATCCTATCTTTTATTGTTCATCCTTTCAGACTGCTAACTGGTTGTTTCTGTGGGGTACTTTCTAAGCTTTCTGTAAATGTTAATAAATTTTACTTTAGTGTTAAAGATTATTGAACACAGTTGTTTTTCTTTTCCCACAAGTTTCATTATTTACATCCCACTTTCAAGATCTAAAAGTTTCCCCTTTTCTGTTCTTTCTGAATCCTGTAAGGTTAAATTCATGGATTAGCGTCTGTACTGATTTTAAAAAGAGTTCTTTTCTTGTGTATAAAGTTTTAGGCACCTTCATCTGAAATAAAAGATTGGACAAATGAGAAGGAGTAAGAACAAATATTGTAGTTCTTCAAAAAAAGTTTTAACTGGTCAAAAAGCAGAGAGAAAAATCAAGGCAGCAAACTTTTCTTTTTGAGCAAAAGTTCCTATTAGATAAATGAAGATCACATAGAAGCTAGATATATAATAAAGAAACAAGGGGGAATAGGTAAAATGAATACGATATCTAGCTCAGAGTATAGAAAGGTGTAAGAAAATAAGTTAATGATGTTAGATAAAAATCCATGGCAGGTAGGACAAACAAGAAAGCATCTTCCATTTAAGTGTTTTAAGAAAAAAAAAAAAGTAGGAAAGCAAGATGGGCACCCATTTACTGAATAGCTCTTTCTATTATCATTTACTGCTTTATATCTGGAAAAAGACAAGATGAGGCACTAGATGAAGTATTTGTGATGACAATGACAAAATGATTCCCAGGCTAGCAGCTAACCAAAGAACACCAAGCTATATATAGGGGATAAACACTTGAATCAACACAGCCAGGTAAGTTTTTCACAAGTTATGAATTAAATTTTCTGAGGAAGAGTCTAGACAGTTGATTTTCTATAGGGAATAAATTTTAGGAGAGGTTAGAGAAAACACTTGATGACTGGAAAAGCTGCAACATTGTCCACACTTCAGCAGGAGCGAACAGAATAACAGGTGGTGGCTTAATTTGATAGCGATCATCACAGGCAAAATAGTTGGAAATCAAATAATCAATTCTAGGAGATTCAGCCCACAGAAAATGAGCCATCTTACTTCTGCCATGGCAACATATTTGCCACTGCTGCTCTTTATTCTGCCCAAATGTTTAGTGAAGGTTTTCTCCTCTGCAGGCAAGAAGTTACAGCTAATCTCAGAGGTAAAGGCCTTTTTGGTCTTAGCCCTAAGTTTCTGTTTTTTCTGTGCCCCTGACCCTCCTCCTCTGGCCTTTTTCCTACATTGACGTTCTTTAGTTGTGGCTGGAGAAAAAGTGTATCCACTGAAACCGTCACTGGCTGCTGTTAGGTAGTCTATCTAATCTATCCTAGTAGTTTAAGTAAAGAAGAATTAGAGGAAGACAATAATTAACTTGAGGCAATGTGATTTTATGGAAAACAAATCTTGCCAGACAGTTGATTTAATTTATGGAGTGGCTGAAGTTAACTGGCTTGAAGTCTTGAATGGTGGTAGCATGTACTTGACTTTGTTCTTTACACAGTCACAACTGAAAAATGAGTGCTCTAAAATATCTTCAAAGCACACGAACTGGCTAATGAGTTTGAATGCTTCTTATAAGATTATAAGGAAAAATGTTGTCTGCAATTTGAAAAAAACATCATCAGCTATAGTTTCTAGAACTCCAGTGCACAGCAGCTTACTCATAACCTAAGCAATGAGCTAAAACATGAAACAAATTCAATTATACAGAAAGTTTGCGTGGTAGCAGCAAAAGACTGTAAATAAGGTAGAATACTTTTGAGAAATCAGCAGAGAGCAGATATGCACAGCAGAATCCTTACTGAGATAATCCTCAAGCTGAGCAAATTCAATCACAGAAAAAGAAACATTCACTTGACCTAACTACAAATACTAACGCATGCTGTACCAACCCTGCATATGCAGTATGAGCTCTGTTATGCCCAGGGACCTGGTTGACTTTTAAAAGAGGACTCACTCTGATGTGCCTGAAGAATCACAGAATCACAGAGTTGTAGGGGTTGGAAGGGACCTCGAGAGATCATCGGCTCCAACCCCTCTGCCAAAGCAGCTCCCCAGCTCATACTGCACAGATAGGCGTCCAGATGGGTCTTGAATATCTCCAGGGAAGGAGACTCCACCACCTCCCTGGGCAGCCTGTCCCAGGGCTCTGGCACCCTCACTGTGAAAAAGTTCCTCTGCATGTTGGTGCGGAACTTCCTGTGCTCCAGTTTGCAGCCATTGCCCCTTGTCCTGTCTCCACTGACTAAAGAAAAGGGTCAGGCCAATTCCCCCTGCACCCCATACTTAAGATATTTATAAACATTGATTAGGTCCCCCCTCAGTCTTCTTTTCTCCAGGCTGAACAGCCCCAGCTCTCTCAGCCTTTCCTCATAGGGCAGATGTTCCAGGCCCTTAATCATCTTCATAGCCCTTCTCTGGCCTCTCTCAAGGATATCCCTCTCCTTTTTATACCAGGGAGCCCAGAACTGGACACAATACTCCAGGTGGGGCCTGACCAGGGCAGAGTAGAGGGGGAGGATCACCTCCTTCAACCTGCTGGCCACACTCCTCCTGATGCACCCCAGGATCCCATTGACTCTCTTAGCCACCAGGGCACACTGCTGACTCATAGCCAACCTGTCGTCAACCAGGACCCCCAGGTCCTTCTCCACAGGGAGAGAATGTTGGATAGTCAGAGATGTATAGGAAAAAAAAAATAAATAAAAGAAAGACTGTTCAGAGCACTAGGTAAAATATGTTAAGTTAGCTTTTTAGCTTGTCAGAGAGACCCATGATTTAAAATGGGAAGTTTTGAGATACAGAAAAGCATGGCATGAGAGTGTCACTGCATGAGTCAGACACTGAGTAGGAAAAAGGGCTAGCAAGGGTTTCAAACTACAAGCTTCTTTTTAAAAAGATAGAGTGAACAAATGGGTGAACCTCTCACATGGATAGGACTGGAAGAGACTGCGTGGCTTATTAACTTCGACACAGCACAAGTTAATAAATCATAGCACAGAGATGTCCCTGTAATCAGACAGGGTAACTCAGGTAACTCAGGTAACTCAGACAGGAAGGAAAGGTAGAAGGTCCCCAGTGCAACTGCTGACAGCAGCAATGTCAGATGATGCGGCTCAGGGCTTTCTACAGACCCATCTTGAAAAGCTCCAAGAACACACACCCCACTGCCTCTCTTGGCAACCTGCACCACTCTGGACTGACCCCACAGGAAAAAAGGTTAAAAAGTTTCCCTTTATATAAAACATGGTCTTCTCCTGTTTCAGCTTAAACCCAAAGTCACTCATCTTGCTACCTTGCACAGCTGTAGAGGACTTGGATCGGCCTTTTCAATGACCTGCCCATAGGCAGGAGAAAGCTGCTCTTAGATGCCCTTAAAGCCTTCCCTTCTCCAGGCAGTAGCAGCCCTGTCCCTCAGGCTCTCTTTGCAGGGCAGGTGTTCCAGCCCCTGAGCATCCTGGTAGATCTCTTCTGGGCTCACCCCACCTAATCAACCTCTTTTTCAGGTTTTGTTATTCAATAAAAGGCTACAAAGGTGTCCCCATTAATTTCCCAGCAGATTTGTAATTAAAATAGACTGCTGCTGATCTGCTGGTTTTAGGAGACACATTTTCGTTTGTTGCTTATACAAATGCCTGACAGCTACTGGGGCCAAGCAGTGTCAGTAAGGTAATCTGCATTCCCATTTCAGAATGCTCATAATTGTATCTGTATCTTGAAAAAGACTAGTTCAATACTGAAGAAATTCAAGCTGCTACTGATCAGGGATTGAGACAATTTTGGTTGGATTTGAATCTCACTACATTTTCTGGAGCAGGAGCTAAACTCATCAAACTTACACAGAGGAACAGGAAGGATCTGTTTTCTAACTTGAGAAGCTGATACCAAGCTAACCTGTATCTTGGTTAACCTGGACCAAGTACTGACAGAAAAAAAAACAGCAAATCAAATAAAATGACACACATACCACACCTCCATGACCTTACCTGTGGATATTCATCTAGGATTTTACAACAATTTCATCTGAACCACAGTGAGGTATCTGAATTTGTTTCTCTGAATATTCTGTTCAATGAATTTACTTGTTGATCTGATATGGGAATCACAGAAGTGGTTTTGAGTTCTAAAACCTTTGGCCTGGCAGTTTACACTTGGATGCCATGCAACATATGCATTATGTTAAATCAGCTCAAGATAATTCTTTTTGAAGACTAGCTACTCTTCAAAGCAGTTATTTAAAAAATTGACTTAATAGTAAGCAGTAATTTAATAGTAGGTCAGAAACCAAGTATCACTCAATTTCTGGGACAACAGAATGTGAAAATATGTTTTGTGCAGATTATATGTTGCCTTCTCCAAGTCACATGTGCAAAATGTTTCTCTCTGAAGTATCAGTTTCCCTCCTTCACCCCTGCTTTTTATGACTGACCCAAAAACACTGTTCCCAGCCTAAATTGCTTCTTAAAAATTTGCTTTAGATTAAAATAATTAATAAATGTCATGATCTTTTCTTTTTGCAGTGTTGGAAACAACACAAACATTGAAATAGTGATATTAAGTTCCCAGAATACATCCTTTGAAATGAGAATTGGAATCATCCAGAATGAATAAACCATGATAGATGTAGTGCACATTGTGCTTAAAGAAAGCAGTTCTCTTCCGCTTTGAAAAGGACTTTATTAACTAATTACACAGTAATAATCAGAACATGCTGATCCCAGGGATTAATGGCCAGAAGGGCATGATTGTTTCTGTGCACACCTTGGCCCATTAGCTCCCAGCAAGCCCCTAGTTATTCATCCTCAGGAAATTGCATTGTTCTTATTGGCATATTAAACTGCATATGAAAGCAGAGCCTTCAGGTTTATGGATAGCTCAATTTTATTGGCCAGTGCAGAAATAGCTAGTGTGTACAGCAAAGGGGATGAATGTCATGTATATCAAATTAATTGGGAATAATCCTTGAACTTTCCGTTCACTTGATAATCGCAACAGATTTTCTGGTAGTAACGTGATTGATTTCATTTCACACCACCATACTTACTACCAGTACCATTTTCACATGGTGACAATTTCTCTTTTTTTCTTTTTTTTTTTTAGATTTTCTTTTTAAACAGCAGTATATACATAATTTGATGACTTTGGAGCTTAAGGATTTTAAAATAGCAATTGCAGTCATTCACGAAATTACAAAAACTTTGAAAAAGAGAGGAGTCGATTTTTCCTGCTGGCAGCAGGGCTTGTTTTCACAGAGAGAAGTGACTCCTGTTAATTAATATCAGTGAGAACCGTGACCCCAAGGTTCCTGGAGAGCAGTGGAACGGCAAGTCCTTGCAGCTGACAGTCCTCTTTCTGAGGAGACAACCATTAGGAAAGGGAGCAGTCCCTTTCCTACTGAATATGTTCTTCCTTCAACATAATTTTCCACAACATAAAATATAATAGAACTGCTCTATTAAATCCCAGCTAGTCTAAGTAATTTCTTACAATATGATTTTCTAAGACAAAATAAAAGGAGCTGAACATCTCCTCAGACTTGAGACGCACTGCTAGTGCTGCTACATGTAAAACCAGATCTAAATGGCTTTGTTTTGTGATAAGCAGCTTGAGGGGGTTGTTTCTTCAGCTCTGCAGCTTTTTCAGCACCAGCTATTATTTGAGGTTTATCCAGGTCAGGGACTGCTGCTGGCAGCAATGGCTTGGTCACATTTGTAGGCACAGCGTGGCACCATTGTGGCAACTTTTCAGACACGCGCAAGTGGCACGTGTGGTCTGGGCTTGTGATACTCTGTAGAAACCATGGTCTTCTCATTTAAGCAAGAAACGGTATCGGAACATCCAACATGCCTTCTAAAGAAAGCATGGCTGAGGGAAAAAATGAGAAAGCAGCTACTCTGTAGTATACTGTAGAAATATGATAACAAGCAATTTTATGGTGACTTCCTCCCCAAGCTGCACCAAAGGCTTTAATTAAACATATCTTGAATTCCTTATTTGTCCACTATTTGTAATTTTAGAAAACAATATTTTATATTTATGCATTAAGTTTTGTTTTATCCAAATAGGACCAGACATTCAAAAGCAAATGGTATTTTTCCCATGGTGATGTTATCCCAGTCCCTTACAGCAATTCATTAGTGTAACCTCATCTTATCTGGATAAAAGACAAAAGCACTATTTCAAGCTATTGTTTTACATACAAGATGGTAAGGTCCAAAAACATTTAAAAATTAGGCAAGAGGAGCCTGGATCCCTCTCTACTCTGCCCTCGTGAGGCCCCATCTGGAGTACTGTGCCCAGACCTGGGGCCCCCAATACAAGAAAGATGTAGAACTGTTGGAGAGGGTTCAGAGGAGGCCACAAGGATGATTAGAGGGCTGGAGCACCTGCCCTACAAAGAGAGGCTGAGGGAGCTGGGCTTGTTCAGCCTGGAGAAGAGAAGGCTGCAGGGGGACCTCATTGCAGCCTTCCAGTACCTGAAGGGAGCATACAAACAGGAGGGGAATCAACTTTTAAAAATGGCAGATAATGGCAGGACAAGGGGGAATGGATTAAAGCTAAAGGAGGGAAGGTTTAGATTGGATATTAGGGGGAAGTTTTTTAAGAAAGAGTGGTGAGGTGATGGAACAGGCTGCCCAGAGAAGTAGTGGATGCCCCATCCCTGAAAGTGTTCAAGGCCAGGTTGGATGGGGCCCTGGGCGACCTTGTGTAGCTCCAGGCCTGAGGTTGGTGTCCCTGCCTGTGACAGGGGGGTTGGAGCTTTTTGATCCTTGGGATCCCTTCCAACCCTTGCCATTCTATGATTCTATGATTCTATGAAAGCCTAGGGACAATACCTTAATCACAGGTCACCTCATCTTCCTGCTTGCTTGGCCTATTCCTTTGCCCTAACTCAGGATGTGAAAATCTAAATATATATATAAAATCACAGAATCACAGAATATCCTGAGTTGGAAAGGACCCATAAGGATCATGAAATCCAACTCCTGGCTCCACATAGGGCCAGACAAGTCAGAGCATGGCACTGAGACCAGACGCTTCTTGAGCTCAGCCCAGCTCAGTGCTGTGACCACTTCCCTGGGGAGCCTGTGACAGTGTCTGACCACCCTCTCAGTAAAGAACCTCTTCCTAATATCCAACCTGAACCTCCCCTGTTGCACCTGCATGCTGTTCTCTCCGGTTCTGTCACTGGTCACCAAAGAGAGAAGATCAGACCCTGCCCCTTCACTCGCCCTCATCAAGAAGCCATAGAGAGCGATGAGGTCTCCCCTCAGCCTCCTCTTCTCCACGCTGAACAAACCACGGGACTTCAGCCTCTCCTCATAAGACTTCCCCTCCAGACCCTTCCCCGTCCTCCTTACCCTCCTCTGGATACTCTCCAATATTTTTATGTCACTCTTGTACTGTGGCACCCAAAACTGCACACACAGGACTCAAGATGAGGCTGCCCCAGCACAGCATACAGTGGGACAATCCCCTCTCTGCAATGGCTGGCCATGGTGTGCTCGATGCACCCCAGGATATGGTTGGCCCTCCTGGCTGCCTGGGCATGCTGCTGGCTCATATTTAACTTGCTGTAAACCAAGACCCCAAATCCCTCTCAGCAGGGCTGGCCTCCAACATCTGATCCCCCAGCTTGGGCCAGGGTTGCCCCTTTCCAGGTGCAGAATCTGGCACCTGTCCTTGCTAAACTTCATGTATATAAAAAATATATAAGTATTTATATTTGAGTAGGTTAGGTGTCTTGTTCTCTCGGTTTTTTCTTATCATGTGTTAGAATCACAGGATGGTTGGGGTTGAAAGGGGCCTTAATCATCTAGTTCCAACACTCCTGCCATGGTACCAACTTCAGCAGTGATTCCTGGTCTTAAAGAAGAATATGCTATACACTTCACAGTGGTCATGTCCGCTCTCCCCTCTTTCTACAGGGATACTCAACTGAAGATGCCCTGTGCATCACAAGCAACCAAGAACCTGTCCCAGAAATATTATCTCCCCTGGAGCATGGAGTTCTCTGGAGGACAGAGAAGTCCCTAAGGCATAGAGTTCGATATTATTCTAGCAGTGACTCTGTAGATGATGATGAGGATTTTGAACTGTTTTGAAATTGAGGAAGATGAAACATAGTTAGCAAAGCACAGATGTGAATTGCTCACGTTGGCTGGCATTGTTTATGAGTCACGTAGCTGCATGCTGTACAATCTCAGGCTTCCTGTAGAGTTTGTATTAAGACAGAGGGAAAAGGAATTGTGAGAGTCTATACTAGGCATGACAGGAATGTGAATCAGTAGAGATGTTTCCTTGCTGGAAAATTAAAAAAAATATCTGGGCTACCTGAAAACTTGCTGACCAAGATGCAAAACATGAGCACAATGCTATACTTCAGTAACCTGCTTTGAGGTGCTCAAAATACTGGTAAGAATGAAAGATGAACTTGAACTTCAAAGTGTTTTCTAATTCTGGTACAAAACTAGTAATGCACTTGTATGTCTTAGCTGGGTAAAACTGCCATCAGCTGCTCTTTGCCTGTCAGTTCAGATTTTCCAAGCTCTGGGATTTCTGCAAAAAGGAGGAAATGAAGGAAGGAAAATCATTTTTCTACAGAAGTGCAGCATAAATGTCTTGTCTCACAAGCTCCCTGAGGATGAACAGTGGGATGGAGGGAACAAAGGCGAGAAATAGAGCATGGCTGACTCACTGATATACAGACCTACACAGCAGAAGTATCTGCCTTGCTAGGATCCAAAAAGTTATACCTCTGTGCGTGGGGTCCACAAGCCCTCATATAAGGTCTTTAACACTCTTTGATATCCAAGTCCTGCCAGAAGCCTCTCAAAGCATCTCAGAGCATTTGGGCTGGAAGAATCCCAGACACAGATACAGAGTGGGAGAAGAGAGCTTCTTGAGAGTAGCCCTGCTGAGAAGGACCTGGGTGTCACCGTGGATGAGAAACTTAACATGAGCCAGCAGTGTGCTCTTGCAGCTCGCAAGGCCAATGGTCTCCTGGGCTCCATCAGAAGAGGGGTGGCCAGCAGGGACAGGGAGGTGATTGTCCCTCTCTACTCTGCCCTCGTGAGGCCCCATCTGGAGTACTGTGCCCAGATCTGGAGCCCCCAATACAAGAAAGATGTAGAACTGTTGGAGAGGGTTCAGAGGAGCCACAAAGATGATTAGAGGGCTGGAGCATCTCCCCTATGAAGAGAGGCTGAGGGAGCTGGGTTTGTTCAGCCTGGAGAAGAGAAGGCTGAGGGGGGACCTCATTGCAGCCTGCCAGTACCTGAAGGGAGCATACAAACAGGAGGGGAATCAACTTTTAAAAATGGCAGATAATGGCAGGACAAGGGGGAATGGATTAAAGCTAAAGGAGGGAAGGTTTAGATTGGATATTAGGGGGAAGTTTTTTACAGAAAGAGTGGTGAGGTGATGGAACAGGCTGTCCAGAGAAATAGTGGATGCCTTGTCCCTGTAAGTGTTCAAGGCCAGGTTGGATGGGGCCCTGGGCGACCTTGTGTAGCTCCAGGCCTGAGGTTGGTTTCCCTGCCTGTGGCAGGGGGGTTGGAGCTCTATGATCCTTGAGGTCCCTTCCAACCCTTGCCATTCTATGATTCTAAAGCATCTGCTCTTGCAGCCACCAGCAGAAGGCCAGTAGCAAGCTGCCTGTGACATCAGCAAGCCCTCGTCCAACAGCAAGGGCCGGGACCCTGCAGATGAGCACTCCTTATACCTGTCACCATGGGAGGGGTGGCTCTGGACAGTGGCAGGAGCTCACAGGCTATGGCTGTTTATAGTAAAGGTTACAGATTTTCAGACGGTGGGTCAGTGAGAGCTCCATGGACGTGCTGGTCACCCAGGGCACATGGCCTCCATGCCTTGGATAAATGGAGATGGAGTGGATCAGGAAGTCTCCTGGCTTTCTCTTTAAGAGGGCAGGTCCAGGTTTCAGTAAGACCATTGCCTGGGTTTTGTTACCTCTAAGCAAAAATCACTGTAACTTAGCCTTAGAAACAAGAAGAGAACCCCTGAAAGCCTAGCTGACAGCCAGGACTAATTACTGTGTATCACACAGAGCTGTTAGAGTACTTACGATTTGTCTGATACAGTCGCACCTGGGAGAGAGATTATTTATGTACCTGTTGTAATGGCAACACAGAAAGATGTCAAGAGATTTCAGCTGTGCCTAGTTTGATTCTGAATGAGTTTTCCACAGGGATGCTGATCTCTGATTTTTTTTTCTTCTGCTCTTAATATACTCATCACAAAACAATAAAGAGATGTGGGGCCACTGTAGAAGTGCAGCCAGCTTTGATTTGACATGGTCACAAAAATTGCAGTTTTTCATCAGTGTATCAACATGCTAATCTCCCTGGCAGTGAATTTTCTTTTGTGTTGTTTGGAAATGCTCAGATTGTGTTTTTCCAGGAATATACCGTCTCAGGGCCTTAAAAAAACAAAAGCCAATTATCTGAACTGCTTTTTGCTAGGTGATAGTTCTGGTTTTGAGGTTTAGTCTTCAGCCAAAGATAAGGGACAAAATTCTGATTATGGATAGATGGTCTTAGGCTAGTACATTAATGACATCATTTAAAAATTACTACATTTTAAAGTTGGATATAAAAGCTTAGTGCTCAGAGGGTGAATAAGGGCTGCTTTTGCTGCCTGCTGAAACATAACCATCCGTAGAGACAAGCACTGTCTGTCACAGACTAAGAATAACAAGAATGGATGGCAGACATCTCCACCTTAGAGATATGAGGACACAAAGTCTGGCAGGTGAGGATGCTGACAGCTGGAACAAAGCACCAAGAGGCATTGATGTTCAGCTGTCACTTTGTCTCTCCAAATCAAGACTGGGTATCTTTCTGGAGGATAAATTGCAGATTAGTGGGCCAGGGTGAATCCTTATGGCACACGGCATATTGGTCAGACTAAACAACCAGGGCTATCTTCCAGCCTCAATATCCATCAGTCAGAGCGGCGAATGGAAGATTGTGCATGCAGTAGGAACCGAAGTAGGCAGGGGATATAATCCCCTGGCCTTCCAGTGGGCAAATCACTGCCCTTTAAATGAAAAAGAGCCCCAGTGCATTCTATAGGAAGGTACAGAATGTCTTGATTTCACCCTGGGTGGTAAAATTTGGTGATTTTTTTCCAAAGGAAAGCTCCTGTTTATCTCCATGCTTTTGTTGTTGTGGTTGTTTTATTTTGAGACAAAGAAGAGGAACAGTACATGGCTTTCTTTTGTAGCTCATGATTTTATATCCTACACCTGAAAATGAAATGTAGCATGAAATTTACTTTTTGTCCTAATGTGAAATTGGATCAAGTAAAAGCAATTTCTGTACTCTCAGCCAGAAGAGCTCCTTAAAAATGGCTGAGAAGACCTCCATTCAGTTTAAAAAAAAATAGCCATCAGATTTGTACCTCACAATGATTTTATTACCATCTGATATAAGACTGATGATATTGAATTACAGATGGATCACCATATCAAGCAGCAAAATTACAAGATTTTCCTTTTGCACTAATGTATTCTTCAAACCCCATCCCTCTGACTCAATAAAAAGCACGAGGTTCTATGCAGCTCCAGCTAAAAGAACTTCTGCTGTAAAACATCGGCTCTGTTTGTAGCAACTAAGACAAGTTTTTATTTTAATAGCAGTGTTCAGTGACTCATGTTAGTAAAAAATCGTCAAGAAATATGGGCCTGGAATGGTTTTTTTTTAAATTTAATTATTCATCCATTTGAATGTGACAGTACTGTTGAGAAATCTCTGGAAAAAAAAATCGTATTATTACTGTTACTATTATTCATCCTCAGGCTAGCAGGACAAATGTTCTGCCAGAGAGGTTGCAGCAAATTAGAGAGGAAGTACAAGGCTACATACCCTCTTCCTTGGTGGCTTCCCTATGTCCCTGGTCCTGCTGCAGGAGCTGGGTGAGAAACATGAGAGCTGCTGTAGCAGCACCCAGCTCTCCCACAAAGCTGCCATGCAGTGCCATGCAGCAGCATATGCTCTGCCGCAGCCCCTGAGGTGTAAAACAGCCCCAGGCTGGCAGAACACTGCCCATTGGGTGCAACAAGAGATGCTCTTGTAGGAGCTTCTGAGAAGATGGTCCTTACAGATAGCACCAAGCAAAACTGACCTCGACAAATAAAACAGCTCTGGGACCAAACTGGTCCTTAGAAATTTTCTAAATTTATCTCCTTGCAGTGAACATTAAATAACATTAATACACATAAGTTGTCAGAGTAAGCAAAATCCACATATCTATAATGCTAGCAGCTCCGTGCATGTGGAAAACAAGCCCTCTCAGATTGCAGCTCTCTTCTCTGCATTTCGCTTTGTCTTACAAAGTACCTAGTAATACTGTCAAACCACTCTGGCTTGAGTAAATAGACAAACAGTCCCAGTTTGTAGTTAGTATAAAGCATAATGATTAAAAATATTGAAAAATGAGACCTTCCCCGGGCCATAAATACTTGTTTCTGACACAGCTTCAAAGAGTTATTTGTCCATGTACAAGAACAATGCTGTATGAACAGCAAACTGCAAGAGCTTTTATACATCAAGAAATTGAAGTCATCTAGGTGAAAATTATACATGGACATGCACAGTCCTATGCATACACAGAGATTTCACTGAGAAAATTACTCTCAAGCTGTTCCTTTGAAGCCACGAGGGCCGAATGATCAAATTCTCAAACAAGTATTCAGTGCTCGGCTTCACATGCTCGGGCAGCACGGCCACAGGAGTGGGATTACCAACGAGTAACATTTTAAGCAAGTGCAGGATGAGCTCCTAGACAGAGAAGCTGCTATTATTTTGAGGAAGACTGTTGCCATGGTTTCTACAAAAATATTCCAGGTAACACCGAATCACTTGCTCTTCCTATTTCAGTGATATTCCCTCTGCTGGTGGCAATGGAGCCACAAAAGTCCTTTCCCTGGCATCCACGCCTTTCAGCTGGAGACTTTCCAGCCCATGGTGGCAGTCACGTGTTGAGCTCCCCACGCTTCACCATTCTGCAGAAGATGTGAAGGTTCCCAGGTAACAGCTGGTGCCCATGAGCCAGGGGAATGGCTCAAGGTACAAAACATCACTGGAGCTCCAAAACTACCAACTTTCCACTCCAGGATTCAGACTCACCACTTCAAATCCCATGATTCCCTCCTTGACTGCCACATTGGTTCATCAACACCTTGTATCCCTGCTGTGTCCTGGAAAGAGCTGTGGAGCCCAGGGGCCTGCCCAGATTCCCGTAACAAGGGTTTCCACAAGAACCCCTCACCAAGAAGGATCTGAGCCACCACCTGCCAGAGTGCCCAAGCCACCAGCTATGGCCTCTCTTGGAGCAAAACACTGTAACACTTTGCAAGGGGTAATTAAATATCCCTAAGGATGGAGAAGAGGTGAATGGGACCAAATACAGAAGTGTGTGGTCAGACCAGGCTATAGATTTATCTCATATAGTGACTAGCATTCAGTGATATTATTACAAAACAGAGGAAATGAATTGCTAACTTAATCTCATTTTAAAATGCAATAGCATACAATGAAAGCCATTTGTCTGCAGTGTCAATGAATTCAGACTAGGGCCAGCACACATCGAGATGGGTAAGAGCAGCTGGCCAGCCTCCACACGGACATGAAACATCCTGGAGCAGTTGGCTGCAGAAACATTTGGCAAGGAGTGGTGGGATTTTTCTCTTGAAATACAATATGGATAAACTAAACACCAGAAGGAAGACTTATTAAATCCAAGAGGTGTGTTTGGCACTACAACAAAACGTACGATCTGCCACTAATAGTATCAACCTGGAAGCGAGAGGAAAGTTCCCAGAGGCTCTGGAGCAGCCTCTCAGCCAGGACAGCAGCAAGGCAATGTGCTGAAGTGGGGCTTGGCAGAGATGTGAATGGGAAAACATGAAGTGACAGACAGGGATAGTGGGAGGCTAGACTTGATGGCTCAGGAAGGATTGGCTTCCATTCATATGTCTGCAGGCAGAAAAAGTTAGGGCTGAATTCTTCATGTTTTTCATGGTGCCATGCCAGGTAGCACTGGTGAACAGTGCTTTCATCACTGCTGTCTCTGTAAGAAGTTCGTTCCCATCTTCAGTTGTGACCCAGCCTTGGTTTCACAGCTTTTTATTATTGCCACCACCACCATAGCCATGTAACATCAATAGGACCTGAAACTCCAACAGTTTAAACCTAGATTTAAATTTTTTAAACAAAAATCTTTAATCAAAAATACTCACTATATTAAAATCCTTTTCCCTTTGAAGACATATTACAGCATGGCCCATGCCTTACAGAAGTACCACCACAGAAACCCTTCAGATACCACAGTGATGGGGATTCTGCAAGATCCCATAAAAATGGCTATAATCCTGATTAGGTATGTGTATGCAGAAGGGAGAAGTAAAGTTAACACCGTGCATTAGAGACTCTGCAGAGGTACACTGTGAACTGCTTTATGTGGTGCCTTCTGTAATTTATTCTCTGTTGTAAATCTGAATGTGATGAAGGAAATAAAAATCTCTTTTCAGATCATCTGGGAGAAGATTGTTTAATGTCATTAATATTATATAAGAATGAATTGCAAGCCCACTGTTTCTTGTATAAACTAGTCAAACTCTGTAGACTTTAAAGCTTTTCAAAATAGTTTTTCAACTTATCATTTGGAGAGCCCATAGACCTCTCAGAGCACCACCCTCAGAGCCTGCTTCAGCCTGGCACTGTGGTTTTTGCTCAGTGGATGTTCACAAAGAGTCAGGCTGCCCAACAGGAAAACTGTGTATTTATGGTGAGGGAGAAAGCTGCTGTTCAGCCACTGCTTCTAGGACTTTGGAGCATAAACCTTGAGCATGACTTGTGTGTGAGAGACAGAACAGCCATGAAAAGTATGTAATTTTGAGGAATAAAGAATTGGCTGTACACACTGCCTGGACAGTCTAGATAAACCTTCATTTTACTCCAGTGACTCCAAAGTCTTGGAGTGATGGCACTGAGCTTGTTCTTCACAGTGAGACTGCTACATGTTCGGAGTAGAAAAAGGGAATTACCTTTTAAGGGTTATGAGCTTGTGCATTTCAGCTCCTATGTAATCAAAGGCAATCCTCAAAAGACAAGAAAATTATTCTTGTTGCAGGGAGTGAAGTAGCAAGGTTCCTGTAAACTGGGGAGAATGACAAAAATATTCCTAACAATTCAGGCTGATTTGATTCTGTTCATGGGCAATGGCAAAGTTGTCCAGAAAAACCTCACCTGGCACAGCAAGTTCAACTGTTTTAAGAGACAAGAGCCTGACACACACGTGGAAGTGACCACATGCCCCTGCATGCAGAGGATGCTGGTGGTGCAGACCCACGCAGTTCTCACTTAGGCAGCTGGCAGACCACGACATGGGTGGCTTTGAACAACCCTTGTCCACAATTTCTATGCAGACTCTGGTTGTACAGAGTCTCTAAACGATGTGCCAGGCTCCCACGGCTAGCATTAGAGATGGTGCTATGCATTCATGATTGTATATAATCGTTAGCCATGGTTATCAGCAGTTCATTGACCTACTGCATTTCTTTATTAAGGTATCCATT
Organism: Laterallus jamaicensis coturniculus; assembly: GCA_022605575.1. Classification (NCBI taxonomy): domain Eukaryota; kingdom Metazoa; phylum Chordata; class Aves; order Gruiformes; family Rallidae; genus Laterallus; species Laterallus jamaicensis. The sequence continues at coordinate 7,225,693 of JAKCOX010000024.1, read as the reverse complement.
ATCAATTCATTAGCTTGCCCATGGCAAAGCGGTTAAAAGAAAAAGCATAATGTAAAGTAAGGTTAATTATTTCAAAGCTGTGTTTTCCAAACAAAAAAAATCTTCCCTACTGAAAGATGAAAACACCAGTAGGAAATAGTGTTCTGAAAAAAGGACAACTACTGCCATCGCCGCACCAAATCTACCTGCATGCACATACACAGACATGTCTGTGCAGCTCCAGACTTCAGAATGGTGGAGTTGCCCAAATATCATCTTCCTTAGGCTTGTCTCCTTGCTGGACAGGGAACTCTCACTTTCTCTCTCACCCTGCTGATATTTCCAAAAGAAATCGCCCTGACAGATGAGTTAGTTTGGTCTTTCATCTTCTAGTAATGAAAACTGTCTCTGGAATTTAATACTCCTGCTGTACCCTGCTCCAACAGAGGAGGAAAGAGCTAGGCAGCAAGGAACTATTGCCTGGCCAGGGCTGTATATACTGAAGCAGTGCTTCACAATATTTTTAATTGCAGTCAAGATCTTTTTTCATCCTCTATCACGCACACAAACAACAGTTCAACGGTTAGTGCTACAACTAGCACCCAGCAGGTCCAATGACCCGGGAGAAGGCTTAACTCCACAATCATGTCTCAGACAGGGAAAACACACTGCTAATGGTCAGAGACATCACACAGCTAAACAAGCAGCTTTCTTGTAACCTATTCCCACTCTTCAAATGTTCTATTTCAAGCCATCATAGGTGCAGTAGATATGTTAGCATTTAAAAAGAAAAAGCTTATTCTAAGAAAAAAAGGGTCTTCATTTAAATAGAACTTGATGATTTAATGTATGAACACTGGGAAAAGTGCACAGCAGATAAGACACAGGAGGGTAATTTTAGTCACTATAACAGATCTTTTGTAAAAAGTCACCCTGGACGGAAAAACATTACAAAACATCAACTCTCACTTTCCAGAGACATTTTCAGGGCAATGGACAGTGTAACTGGGTTCATAAAGGAACACCAAGCTGGGGGACTGTCATGATCACAGAGTGCCAGGCGGAGACTACCAAGCATAGAGGGACCTGAGGACATCCACTTATCCGCTTGGACATACTGTGGGCCACAGAGCATCCCCCTCTGCAACAAACTCAAAGCTTATGATAATAAACCAAGATCCACCCACAGGAAGACAACAGGAGAGATCAGGGACATCACTCACACCACTGGGTCTCTAGTAATTGCAAACTGATGTGCTATTCCAGAAACCTAAAAAAATCCTAGATGGACCAACAAAGCAGACCAGGATCATGCTACCAGGGAAGACAGGAGAAGCCCTCGGCTGTCCTTTCCAGCTACACCAAGTTCTGGTGACAGGTTTAAGCACAGCAGGAAAGAGGACATGCACTGAGATTGCTTTGAACACCTCAGCAGCATCAGTGCACAGTGCCACCACCCCAATTCACCAGAGGAGGCCAAGGAGATGTGTCCTTCCTGGCACCCCAGAGAGCTGAAACATGATGTGATAACAATACAAGCACGGTGCTAGCAGAGAAATCCAGCGCCTCTTCAAAAACCCTTTCGATTTAGTTTGTTGTACCCAATGTCTCACAGCAAAGATCTCATCCTTTTTCTCCAAGGATACCCATCTTCACCTACTCTGCCCATCACATGTGGCCATGAAGTTTCATCTTAAAACAAACCCAATTCCCCCATTTCCCTGACCAAATGAGCTCTTCAGAACTTGCCTCTTCAGATACTCAGAATTAGTCTTCTAATTTACAGTATATATTTATGATAAATATGTAACTGTTTAACCCTGAGCTGGTATTATTCTTCAACTGAAAGAGATCTTTCCTCAGCATTTACCACCCAACAAATTTATTACAAGATAGCACATCCCCTCTAACCTTTGTTTCGCCGGGCTAAATGACCTAAACTCATCAGAGGAAATATTATTATTTTAAAATACAGTTCTGCTAATGAGAGAAAACAGCAAGACTACAAAGTTAGGGGACTTCAGTATTAACAATTAAAACGTGGAGGTACCTCCCTTAGTGGTTTTAGCTGGAGACAATCATTCATTTCCCAAATACATATTTCCCCACGAGATGCAGAAACAAACAAGTCTGATACTAAAGATAAGGATAATTCACTTTGATACTAAAGATAAGGATAATTCACTTTATACTCCACAATACCAAATCCACCCGGCATCCAGCCAGCTTCCAGCTGGAACCGGTCTTTGCACATCTTCTGGTCTTTAAAGGCCAGCGTAGGTGTCAGGAGGTCCCTCCTGCTGCGGCACTGGCAGCGGTGCATTAGCTGCGGTGGGAGGCAGAAGTCTGGCTGTGCTCAGAAGCAATCATTTTGCAGGTTATTACTGAATTTGTTTTCCACTGACATAGTCTGTCAAACTCACCTGGCTCCATTTGCAATCAAGTCTTTTTTCAACCTTTTTTAAGAAAAAAGAAACCCTTCTTTTTTTTCTTTAACCAAGTTGTGATTTTAAGACATTTTATGGTTTTACTTTGACATGTGAGAGGTTGAATGGCAGGTAAACGAACCAGGAAATTTGGCCCCACATTGGGGGTGGGTGTCATTAAGCCCTGTCATTAAACCAGAAGCATTCAACATGCCAAACACTCAATCTCTTAGAAGGAATAGCAGAAAAAAAGGTTTCTGATTTTAATGACAGTCTTCTAAGAAGCCAGTGGCTGAATGGATACAAAGCTGTGATTGGGACACAGCTCCACTCACCCATGCCTGGGAAGAGAGGCTCTGAGAGAGTACCCTCGAGGCATTTGTCTCCTTGTCTGAATTAGAGCCCTGCAGGGGTGAGGGGCACTTCATTATTGCAAACCTACTCCAGCAAGAAGGATTAATCAACTGTTGAACCCTCTACCCACTCTGGCTCACTGTACTTAAATCCTGATGACTCTTACAGCATCTCTAACTGTCCAGGGATCGTGTTATATGTAGATAGATATATGCATCAGTATAAAAGATGCTTCCATAAATGCTAGAGGAAACTGCTTCTATTTGCATAGAGGAAGAAAAATGTTCTTGCCCTGCAGTCTGATAAAATTTGTAGAAGCTGTAGGAGGTGATTTCTCTTCCTCATATGTGGTTCATTTTTTGCTAACCACTACATTGTTCTCCATGAGCTAAAATATGCGAGTAGGATACTACAGATATTTAGTAACAAACCTCATGATTTACATCCTGCATGTGGCCTTATGAATATTTGGTCCAGCCCTGATGCACCCCAGGGAGGTTAGAAGAGAGGACACAACCTTGCAGATGGCACCTGGGCTGTCTGCAATAGTGGATCTGCAAAAGAGATGCAGAAGTAGTCAGGAATGCAGAGGAGGTCCTCTTCCAGTGCTGGGGCTGCTGGGCACATCCTTGGCACCAGCTGCAGCTGAGGACACAGGTTTGCTCTGAGCATGCACTGGAGGGCTTTACTGCATGATATGGCATTGAGCACTGGTTGAGGCAGGCTGCAGGGATGTGGCACACATCCTCCCCATTTGTTAGAACTCCAAAAGCCTCAGAAATCAAAATCACCTCATTGTTACTTGCTACATGGCTGAAGCAGGTAGGGACAGCCTTAATTAGGGTAGATAATGCCACAAGAATAAAATCCTGACATAACATAATGTCTCTTGGTGGTACATAAATGTCAAGACATTTATGGAAGACAACTGTTGCAGCAAAACAAATGCCTGCATTTTCATTATACAGAGTGATGGATGAAGATGCAAATGTCACCATATGGCTAAAGGGTGCTGTGCAGATGAGTGGAGGTGATCTCTTGCCGTGTGCTGCCTGAGCTGCTGCACACCACTGCTTCTGGGGAGGGACCACCTTGGGCAATGTGTGCCAGAGCTGCCCAAGAGGGCATGACATGACCAGGCACTGGTCATGTATATTGTGGAGTACCTCCCTGCAGGTCTTCTCTCACTGGATTAGTCCTGGTTCTCCCTGATGTGATATCTGCCTTGTACACTTAAGGAAGAGAAAAACACAACTTCTAAGAGAAAGAGATGGGGGGAGAGAGGTAGAGAAGACCCTTCTCTGTGAGCCCAAATCAATGAGAACTTGGGCTTCAAGATAGATTGACTGTACAAGCAATACATAGTAGTGGGATATAACCTGGACACAGGACTTTGGCTTGAAGATAATATGACTTCAAATAAAATTAGCCATTCAAATCATGCTGTAATTTCACAGACATTTTCAGAAGTCTCCAGCACTACACACAGCAGAAGTAATTAATCAAAAAGGCAAATGGCAGGTGAATTATGAGCTAACGAATGAAGAACAGAAATGGTTTTCAAAGACAGAATAATTCCTCTCTTCCTTTGCCTCATTTTTACTCTTGGCATTGAATTATATATTACTTTTCAGGGTGTTTAATCACGGACTCAGGTTTCAGCAGCACATATAGCTCCAGCCATTGAACACAAGGCCCCAGGTCCCCAGCATGGCCTGGTGCAGACACTCAGCACCCTGTCACAGCAGGAGTAGCCCGGATCCTGGTCCCCAGTCTGCTGGACACAGCACAAGAACATAAGCCTATGTGAAGAAGTTCAGATGCACCAGTTACCATTTGGCTGAGGCTGATTTTCTTCCCATTCCCCTTCTGCTAAGCAAGAGCCCAGAAGGAGTGTGAAGGGCCAACCAAGATGTTGCAGTTGGAAGACACTGCACCTGTATACAGCAGCTGAATCCCAGGAGGAAAGTCCTGGAGTAGGAAAAAAAGACATCTGCCTTTTCTTCAGCCACCTCTCTTCACCTAAGAGGTGCTACAACAGAGGAATAAGCTCCTGATGATGCCAAGAAAAATGTGGAGGTATAAATTAAAGAAAAGAGACTATAACAACATATTATTCAAAGCTGATTCCTGCAAAAAGCAGAGTTTTCCTGAGCAGTCCCTGTTAGGCAATAAATAAATGATTAAAAACATTAGTTGATGGTTTTCTTCTAAAATATGACAGATTAGACTGGAAAACACTGTAATTTAGACAACTTAAAACAGACTCCAGAACAAATCAATCAAACTGTTTTTTACCATTCCTTCAGCGAAGGATTTTTCCAGCAGTGCTCACACTGTGGGGAAACTGCAATATATGAACCTATTTTCAAAGTAGGTGATTTAAAAGTATTATTTAAAAGCAAGTAATAGTCAAAGAGGTTTCTTTCTTCTAAAGGACTGGAGGTCAATTTTCCTGTTAACATTCTAGTCTCTAATGCATTTACTTTCTTCAGATTTTTGTTCTTTTAAAAATCAGATAAGCTTTTACTTACAGCAGTCTGATTTTTGTAGACTGCTGTAGAAGGCAAGTCTCTTCTACCCCATTCTCCCATCCTGACAGGTCTCTGGGATGGGGCTGCAGCAAGCACCACACTGCAGCATCAGCACATGAACACAACTGTGAGCTGAGGGTGCAAGAGAAAAGTCGTTAATGAAATAGTTTGATGCAGCCTGTGTGCAAATACACACACCCAGCTGCACAGGAACACAGCTACAGTTTTGCCCACTTCCAAGGACCTGAGTTTTTCTGCAGACAGCCTGCTCCCATCCACTGCAGAAAATGGTTTGTCAGGCTGATCACATACCATCAAAGAGAAGGGCAGGCCACATCTAGAGGATACCACCATCACTCAGGAGCACAGAAGGCTATGTGGAAGTGGTAAAAACACACTCTGCAGCAGTCAACCCCTCTGCCTGCCCTTGGGGTGAGTCGTCCAGGCTGCCCTTTGCATGCAGAGGCTCCACAGTGCCTGAGCATGTCACTATGACCCTCTGTGATCCTACAGGTAGGTTTACTTGTTCATGCAGACTACACACACTGCATCTTGTCTTCTGCTCTTGCTTGCCTTTTCCAAATATTAATCCCTCATTATTCAGTGAATTGGCTTACAATGAGACTTGAACACCAGCACACAGTCTACATGGTACGTACCAGGGAGGACCAGGAGAGGCTTGCAGAATGGCCCTGCCCAGGGACTGGGGTGCAGAAGCTGTCGGGGAACACTCACACAAGGGACTATTTGCCTCCCACTTCATATACCACTGAGACTGGAGCAGGCACAGCCCCTTGACCTGATCCCAGCACGCTTCAACCTCCAGCCAACACCTTAACCTTTGCTGTGGTTTTATTTGCCCCCCTGATCTTTTATGGATCTTCTAAGTTAGTATTTTTACATGGACAGGGGCAACAGGGAAATGAGACACAGAGAGGAGATATGCCATTGCCTTCAACTTTGGACAAGGCATTTAGCTGATCCCAAGTCATTCATGTACCTGTCCTGACTCCCGCGTCCCTGAGATGCTCTATGACATCTCTTTGAAGATGGCTATTTGGACCTAGTAAAAGAGCATCTTCCCAGTCCCTCTTGCTCTAACATATCCAGCAATTAACAGCTAGCATTCAGAGATGAGTTTGACTTCCTGCAGGCTCCAAAAATCATGGTTTCAGCATCCACTTTTGCAAAGCCAATGCCACAACTTTCAGCATGCAGGAGCTCACCTGTGGATGAGGTAACCTGTATTTCTGTAAAGAATACACAAAATGTTTTCTTGCTGCATACAGATGTGCAACACCACAGCCCTACCTTGCTTCTAGAAACATTGCTGAGGAAATGAAGGGACTAAAAGAACATTCACCCTCCCTAACAGCTGGTTTTTACAAGCCAAAAACTGAATAGGAAGAGTCACCAATTACCCCAGAGAGAAATGCAGATGCAGAGGCACTGGACATCTACCACCTGTCCTTGTTCTTAATTGGATTGTGCACAGCTAGAGCACACTAAACAAATGGAAGCTTGGAGCAAATGGCAGTGAGGAGCAGTAGGTCAGGGCATCAGGGTCCTGTAGTAAGGGTGAGTCTCCCTTAGCAAACATTCAGTGGGAAGCAGCCAGCTACATTTACCAGGTGTCTGAGGGGTTGTACCTGTGGGGACAGGATTTGTGCCCAGCTCTTCACATGCCTCAGAGCATCCTTACAACATCGCAGAGTGGACCCTGACCTCCAGTGAGATCTTCAGAAGTTCAGAGCTCCCACAGGGATTGCTTCTCTGGAGGCTGCACTGTGTTCCAAGTTCAGGTGCTCACTTACACTTCCCAGTACGACCTCCATTGCAGCCAAACCCCCTCCCCACTTTAAATATGATCATCATTTGAAAATGCATGTGTTTGGTTGTTTATTTTGTGAACAAATCCAGCTCTATTAAAGGTGTGTGTAATGATTTGAACTGAATTAATTGGAAATCAAAGAATATTAAATAATAATATGTCTTAACACTCTAAAAGTTCTGTGCATGCATTATGTAAATTATTGAAGCTCAGCCAATAACATATATATCTTGAAGTTCCACTTATAATTGAGTTTCAGAGAGGTTTTAAATCCTTTTTTATCGTACCACTTTTTTCCTTATTTACTTGTGGCCACAGTAACACTATTCAGAGGAGATTTATATTCCAGAAAGCCTGCTGTGAATTTCTCTTACATATTTGCATGGTTTCTATGAAGATTCTTGACACAGACATCTTCCCCCCTCCCCTTAGTTTAAAAGCAAAACATTCAGCCAGCCAGCCAAAACTCCCACAAATCTGAATAACTGTGCAAAATTTTGTTTCATGCTGTTTCTCTCTGGTATTTCTGATTTTCTCTTAAGATACCTGAATTTGGATCATTGCACCTTAGAAATGTGATGGGAAATGGCATTCTCATCACTTCTGGATATACACTATATGCATCTTAAAATCTAACACAACAACTGTTCCAAATACTTGGATTAAATAGATCTTCCCTCAGAAAATGAGACAAAACTGTTGTGGAGACAGAGTGAGGAGAAGGTGAATTTCAACAGTGAAAACTGGAAGGCTGTGGGAAGCAACGCAGGAAAATTAGCCTGGAATGTCAGGGGATCACTTTGAGGTAAAGAGGGGAACAGTTAAGAAAACTATGAACATTACATGGAAGCTTAGTTTGCTCCCACTGGTCACTGCCATAGCAGGTACCTTCCTACCCATCACCAGCACTGATGAGCTGAGGTGTCAGTTTTTGTCTTCGGCCAGAGACAGAAATGTTGAGGACAGATGGCTGCTCTTTAAGGATGCCTTTCTGAGAGCTCAAGGGTTCTCTGTCCCTCTGAATAAGAAAGTGGGCAGGAGGGGCAGAAGGCCAGCATGGCTAAGTAAGGACCTGCTGGTCAAACTGAGGGAAAAGAAAGGCAAGTACAAGCTCTGGAAATAAGGGTGTGTAGCCTGGAAAGAATACAGGGATGCTGTTTGGACTTGCAGAGACGGGGTCAGGAAAGCCAAGGCACAGATGGAACTGAACTTGGCAAGGGATGTTAAAAACAACAAGAAGGGATTTTACAGGTACATTGGCCAGAAGAGACAGGTCAAAGAGAATGTACCCCCTGTGGTAAATGAGAAAGGAGAACTGGCTGCAGCTGATGAGGAGAAGGCTGAGGTACTGAATGAGTCCTTTGCCTCAGTCTTCTCTGGCAGCCAGGATTCTCATAATTCTCAAGTCCCAGAACCTTGCATCCCTGGACCTGGTGGGAACTGGGGGAGTAAATCCCACCCCCCACCCCCCCACTGTAAGAGCAGAGCAAGTCTATGGGGCCGGACGACATGCATCCCAGGGTCCTGAAGGAGCTGGCTGATGTGGTTGCTGAGCCGCTCTCCATCATGTTGGAAAAGTCGTGGCTGTCAGGAGAGGTCCCTGGGGACTGGAAAAAGGTCATGTCACTCCCATTTATAAGAAGGGGAGCAAGGAAGACCTAGGATATTTACAGGCCGCTGAGCCTCACCTCTGTGCCTGGGAAGATCATGGAACAGATCCTCCTGGATGACATGCTGGAGCACATGAGGGAAGAGCACGTGATTCGGGACAGCCAGCACGGCTTCACCAAGGGAAGGTCGTGCCTCACCAATCTGGTGACTTTCTATGATGGAGTGACAGCATCAGTAGATAAAGGGAAGGCGACCGATGTCATCTACCTGGACTTGTGCAAGGCCTTTGACACAGTCCCCCACCAAATCCTTATCTCTAAACTGGAGAGATGTGGACGTGATGGGTGGACCATCCAGTGGATAAGAAACTGGTTAACAGACCGTAGCCAAAGGGTGGTGGTCAATGGGTCTATGTCCAGGTGGAGGCCGGTGACAAGCGGGGTTCCCCAGGGATCTGTCTTGGGACCGGTTCTCTTTAACACCTTTATCAATGACATCGATGATGGGATTGAGTGCACCCTCAGCAAGTTTGCGGATGACACCAAGCTGAGTGGTGTGGTCGACACACTAGAAGGAAAGGAAGCCATCCAGAGGGTCTTGACAGGGTGGAAAGATGGGCCCAGTGCAAGCTAATGAGGTTCAACACTGCCAAGTGTCAGGTGTTGCACTTGGGCCGGAAGAATCCCAGACATAGATACAGACTGGGAGAAGAGCTCCTTGAGAGCAGCCCTGCTGAGAAGGACCTGGGTGTCATAGTCGATGAGAAACTTAACATGAGCCAGCAGTGTGCTCTTGCAGCTCGCAAGGCCAATGGTCTCCTGGGCTCCATCAGAAGAGGGGTGGCCAGCAGGGACAGGGAGGTGATTGTCCCTCTCTACTCTGCCCTCGTGAGGCCCCATCTGGAGCACTGTGTCCAGATCTGGGGCCCCCAATAGAAGAAGGATGTGGAACTGTCGGAGAGGGTTCAGAGGAGGCCACAAGGATGATTAGAGGGCTGGAGCACCTGCCCTACAAAGAGAGGCTGTGGGAGCTGGGCTTGTTCAGCCTGGAGAAGAGAAGGCTGAGGGGGGACCTCATTGCAGCCTTCCAGTACCTGAAGGGAGCATACAAACAGGAGGGGAATCAACTTTTTAGAAGGGCAGATAACGGCAGGACAAGAGGGAATGGTTTAAAGCTAAAGGAGGGAAGGTTTAGATTGGATATTAGGGGGAAGTTTTTACAGAAAGAGTGGTGAGTTCCTGGAACAGGCTGCCCAGAGAGGTGGTGGATGCCCCATCCCTGGAAGTGTTCAAGGCCAGGTTGGATGGGGCCCTGGGTAACCTTGTGTAGCTCCAGGCCTGAGGTTGGTGTCCCTGCTTGTGGCAGGGGGGTTGGAGCTTTATGATCCTTGGGGTTCCTTCCAACCCATGCCATTCTATGATTCTATAGCACACAGCAGTGCAGGATGGAGCCTGTCCACTCCAGGCTGTGCTGAACCCCACCTTCATTCACATGAGAAACCAGGGAGCAGATGCCCACGGTGTTTTGCAGAGCTTTGCCCCAAGCACAGCAGCCTCCTCCATGGTGCCCATCAGTGGGCACATCCTTTCCAAATGTCAGGTTTCCCGGACTCCTCAGTCACACCAACTTGTTTTCTGGAAGTGCACCAAGCTTCCTGCACAATCATGGCTTTGCTCAAGTTATTTCACTATTCCTGTAGTATAAAGAGATCCCTTTTCTCCAAACACCACCCACAAGTGAGGTATTCACAAGCACCGATGTCTTCCTGGCCCTGGACACCTTCACTTTCCATGCTGGTGGTGGTTTCCAACAAAACAAACCAGCCTGTTGATTAGAGAGGCTGGTTCATTCCACTGACAAATATCTTATGAGATGGACAAACATGAGCTTGGTGAAGAATCAAGAACAAATCTGGTGGATTGCAATAGTTTCCTCATGCCAGTGAGCAAATGGGTTGTCAGTGTGTTTTCCTAAGTCCTTTTCCATCAGTGTCGGGTGATGGCACTGCTCCCAAGAAGGAAAAAAACCTACAGGGAAATATCAAGCATGGAAGAGAAAGGCAAAAAAAATTCAGGTAGGGTGTTTCCTGGTGCCCAGGGAGACAGTGTTCAGTGTGCTTAGGAAAAACCCTGAAAAAAGAGGCCAGAAGGATGGAGTTTTGTCAATGTGGAAAGAAAACTTTTTAAAAGCATTTGTCCCCTTGCCTTTTGGGAGCTGATGAAAATCTCTCCAGCAAAAGGGAGGGAGAACCTCATCAAGTTTTGGCTCAAGTGCCTGCAACTATTTGCTGCTGGCTTTTGCCTTCCCATTTGCCATGGAGAAAGCCTGCAGGAAGGCACCAGGAATTTGGCTGGGAAGAAGGCAACTTGAAACTGCTGCCCAGCCAGTGTGAAAATCAAGCTTTCCAGAGAACATCTAGAAGCTGCTTGTTTTATTTTGCAAATACACTGAAAATAAATGTTTCAGGTGCACTGAGAAAGAACGTTTTGATCTTTTTTTATTCTTCAGTGGCTTTTCATTCTGACGTGTTTTATTTTGTGTTGTGCCTTACTGAAAATAGAAAATAGATTTAATTGAAACAAAATGTCCTGAATCATTGATTTGAAATTAATTGCTTTTTATTTCATTTTGTAAAGGAAACTTTGATGCTTTGCACTTTATTTTCATTTTACTATGAAAACAAATAGGAACATTTTGGAGCTTTCCCAAAAAAAAGGAATATTGAATTTCAAACAGATCTTATTAAAAAACTCCATCGTTATATTCACAAGCATATGAATTGCAGAGTTTTGTCTGTATCTTTACAAACAATGATTTTTTATTCTGTTTTTCCTTGAGTTAACAAAGATTTGTGGGCTAGGGGAAGAGGCTGGGGAAAAGTCTAATTTGTTCCTTCTTAATGGTACAGATGTAAAACATTATCTACATCCCTATTTACTGCTAATAGCAAGATAACATACCCGAGAGACAAATCATAGGCTCTTTAAAGTGCTTGTTAGCTCAGAAACACAGAACCCCACAGCATTCAGCAAATAACAAAGGCTTGCAAAGGCATTGTCAAGTTTATTGTTAGAGAGTAAAGATGATATGAATGGTCAGACTATAAATAATACAATTTCATGAAAGGCCATGGAGAGAAAAAAAATGAAACCAGCACCTTTGTGACACAACCACAGAAGCTTACTGGGGTGAGACCTTGCAGAGGGTGATGGGGGAGAGTCCTGGACCAGCTGCTCTGAAAGCTGGTGGGAGGGTGCTCAACTGCTGCAGTGACCCCTGCTAAAAGGAAAAAAAAACCTGGTCTGAAATCCCAATCATTTGCCTTCTATACATGTTCCCAGGCTTTGTCCGGAGTTGCAGTTTCCCTGGGTTTCTTTGCTGCTGAAGCATATGCTGGGGAGTCCAGAGCTGAGGGGCTCCCAGCATGGTGGAGGCAGGTTGGGGCCCAAAATCAGGCAGCACGGCTTTAGCGGGGCCAAAGCCCCTTTGATAAGGGAAAAAATAAGGTTTATTTTCTGTGAGGAAGCTGTTTTGCTGACAGCTCAGCAAGCCTCTCCTCGAGTTTCATGCACCACTTTCCTCTTGCCCTGCGAGACTCGATGCAGCCTCATAAGTCCCAAGAAACAGCTGTGTACCCACATCTCTTTGCAGGGTTACTTCCATCATGAGCAGCCAGTGGAACTCTCCCACCCCCTTTTGCCATGAACATGAGAGAAATGAGCCCGCTGTAGGCTGTGCCATCCATTGTGGCTCCTCTCTTGGAGCAGGTTTTACTCTCATCAAAAAGAATGTTTGCATTGGAATAAACTGTTACTGTGCCAAGCTTACCGCCCCTGGAAGAGTTACTGCATACTTTGTTAGGAAAAGAACACTTCATAGGGAGAACATACAGATGGTCAAATCTACTGTACACTCATTAAACGTTGATGTGAAGGTTAAGTGAGAGGACAAACTTTGAATGATGCTGTCGGATGGGAGGTGAAAATCTCCACTTTTCTGTCACTGGGAAAACTATCACCACCAGTGAAATAAATGTCTTTAAAACAAGTTTCACACGTCTTCTTCCAGCTATGGGCATGGGCAATGAACAAACCATTCTCCTGGCCTGGGAGTATGGGAACTCCTCCTCTCCAAAACATGAATTTTAAAATGAGCTGGTTGTTCTAGATATTTCTCAAGTTTTCCTTTTTTTCAACTGTAACGAGATCCTCTGGGGACTATTTCAGACCCTGATTAAAAGCTAAAGCCCCAACCAAAAGCCCACAGAGCATCCTCACCCCAAGCCCCAGCCCCTCGGAAGGTCCCTTCCTGCAGGCTCAACTGCCCCAGGGGCAGTGCCAGCCCTGGGCTCACATCAGTGCCCCCAGCCCTGGCATCACACATGTTCCCCATTCTGTGATCAGAAATAATTACTTTCACCTTCCAAAAATAATCTGTGGGAAGTAATACATGTCCCCACTACTGAAACCAGACCATGTCCTACCACACTTGGTGTGCTCTGTCAGCTCTAGCATTGTCCAAAATACTAGCTGACACACTTCATGCTCTTTGGCTATCTGAAAAGCTCTGAGACTCTGGAAGTTGAACATGTGGCTGTCGCCTCACTATTCCCTCTTTTTGAGTGGCTTCAACAGCAAACCACAGGATTTTCAGGCACTGTGGCTCATAATATGATGCATGCTCCCTTTTCCAAGACTGGTAACAAGTCAGTGACCTGGAGAACGATTTGAGATTACCTCTAAACTGCAGCATTTATAGCCCTATGCCACTCAGTATCACTGTGACATGTTTGACTACCATCTTCTCCCTCTTGATCTCACACTCCTACAGATGCACACACGCCAAGACTATCCTGTTAGCATCTGTGGAAGAAAAGGTAAAACAAACAAATAAATAAATAAATATCCCTCTTGTTCCAAGAAAAAAATCTGAATTTATTTTTTTTCCCCGCACAGGGCAAAGGTTGATAAACAAATACAGTGTTTGTACATGACCATGAGAGAAGGAAAACTGTGGAAGAACAGCGTGGGAGTGTCAACTCTGCCTGTGCTTTCTGGAGATGGTTCTCAGCCACAGGGATATTTTTTTTGTTTGCTGGGATTAGCAAATATCTCTGCAATCTTACCTTGAACCACTCAAACAGAAGCAAGAGCCCTCTGCATTGAATAACAGATCTGCCACAACTCCATTTCATGCTTAAAGGCCCCCATTGTTTTGCAATGCCTTAAAAATATAGTAACCGCAACAAAACTGGCTGAAAGTCACAGCTGGGGGCAGTGAAAAAACCCAGGGCCCACACCCCAACAAACTACGCTCTGGGCAGGAATTCACACCCATTTTAGAGCACCAACCTAATTAACCTAAAAGGACATAGCCGTTCTCCTTCTCTGTAGTCCTGGGCTTTTGTGGCAGAAACCAGCTAAGAATTCACCTTTTTTCCCATTGGTTCATCCTGTTTGGGTATTACCCCTCTGTGGGTGAGGATGTTCCCAGGAGAATCATTTACAGGCATCTTTGAACCCCCTTCCTCCTGCCCCTCATCCCCCATCCCTCACCTGTGTGATTGCACAGTGCCCAGGCATGGGGCATCTCAACCTCCTCTTTCTGAAACACAGGTAACCCCAGCCCCCAGCAGAGATGACAGTGCTGATTTATCCAGCAAACCAGTTACCTTTTTTTTTTCCCATTTCCCACCTTAAAGCTTCCATATAACTAACTCAGACTGTATTTGTTTTTTCTTGTCTAAGGCTTCACCTGCAAATAGGGGTGGTGGAATTAGAGCTTAACTGCTCTTATCTGCCCCAGCCCCCCATAATTATGCAGATGAATGGCTGCTGCTGCTCAGTTTGATTTGCCCAAGTCCTTTTCCACTGTGAAGCACTGTGTGAATGTATGAAGTTCTGAGTGCTAAAGACAGCTGTGGGAAAGCCCTTCATAGAATCATATAGAATCATAAAATGGCATGGGTTGAAAGGAACCCCAAGGATCATAAAGCTTCAACCCCCCTGCCACAGGCAGGGACACCAACCTCAGGCCTGGAGCTACACAAGGTTGCCCAGGGCCCCATCCAACCTGGCCTTGAACACTTCCAGGGATGGGGCATCCACCACCTCTCTGGGCAGCCTGTTCCAGGAACTCACCACTCTTTCTGTAAAAACTTCCCCCTAATATCCAATCTAAACCTTTCTTCCTTTAGCTTTAGTCCATTCCCCCTTGTCCTGCCATTATCTGCCCTTTTAAAAAGCTGAATCCCCTCCTGTTTGTATGCTCCCTTCAGGTACTGGCAGGCTGCAGTGAGGTCCCCCCGCAGCCTTCTCTTCTCCAGGCTGAACAAGCCCAGCTCCTTCAGCCTCTCCTTGTAAGGCAGGTGCTCCAGCCCTCTAATCATCTTTGTGGCCCTCCTCTGAACCCTCTCCAACAGTTCTACATCCTTCTTGTATTGGGGGCCCCAGGTCTGGACACAGTGCTCCAGATGGGGCCTCACGAGGGCAGAGTAGAGAGGGACAATCACCTCCCTGTCCCTGCTGGCCACCCCTCTTCTGATGGGAAGAGCCCTTCTCTTCTTGAACTCCTTCTTCACTAGATCTTTAAATAATCTCCCAAATTAAATACAGTTATTAGATTGTATTTTAAATAATAATAATTATTATTATTATTGACACACTAGTGAGAGCTCACATGTGGGAGCAATAATCCAGAGATCCTTGTGCCACAATCTCACTAAATTAATACATCACAGAATCACAAGGTTGGAAAAGACCTTTAAGATGATTGAGTCCAACCGTTCCTGTCCTATGCTAAACTAGATACCTAAGCACCTCCTCTATCCTTCTTTCAAACACATCCAGGGATGGTGCCTCAACCACCTCCCTGGGCAGCCTGTTCCAGGCCCTGACAACTCTCAGTGAAGAACTTTTTCCTAACATCTAATCCGACCCTGCCCTGGGGCAGCTTTGTGCCATTTCCCTTTGTCCTACCTCCTGTCACCTGGGTGATGATCTCTTCAGCTTGAGCCCATTCCCCCTCATCCTATCACTTGTCACTTATCTGAAGAGACCATCACCCACCTCTCTACATCCTCCTTTCAGGTAGCTATAGGCAGTGATAAAGTCTCCCCTCAGCCTCCTCTTCTCCAGGCTCAACATCCCCAGCTCCTTCACCTGCTCCTCAGAGGATTTGCCCTCCAGCCCCTTCCCCAGTCTGGTTGCCCTTGTCTGGACTCACTCGAGAACCTCAATGTCCTTCTGATGGTGAGGAGCCCAGAACTGGACACAGCACTCAAGGTGTGGCCTTGCCAGTGCCCAGTACAGGGGCACAATCACCTCCCTGGGCTGCTGGCCACACTGTTTCTGATACATGTTTAGTAGTTAATGTTTAATTAGCATTAAACTGCCTGGAGCAACCTCTACACACCCCCCACACACACCTCTGCCCCAGCCACAGCATCATGCTGTGCACAGGATTGTCTTGTGCCAAGAACTGGTCTCCCTTTGGGGTAACATTGTCAACCACTGCCAATGCAGCAGAACAGATGCATGATATTCATACATCTACATGATACATCATGCGTGCTACACGATGGCTTTCAGATGCGCCTAATCCGAGCCGGGTGTCAGCACTCAGCATCTCAGGGAAAGATGCACAATCTCCACAAAAAAAAGGGCTGAAGTGCCTCCCCTTTTCGTGCAGCATCACTCAGCCTTCAAGATGGGGATTAACCTGCCTGTCACACCAGCAGCAGTGTGGCACAGCACTTCCCCACTCTCCCAATCCCACTGCAGAATGTCCTGCACAAGCTGCAATGACCCAGCCACTGGCAAGTCCTGCCCAGCTGTGCTCTGCTGGAGCCCAAAAGCCCGTTCAGGTCCGGGTGCCCATCCTCTGTGTCCCTCTGGCCTTTGCTCCCCCCAGCCAGTGCTCCCGGAGCTTCCCAAGCACACACTTATATCTGCTTATTATTTTTTCCCCTTCCCATGCTGTAGGTTATCGGAAGAAGAAAAGAATCTGAAAATGTCAGTATTAGTCGATACAGCATATTAAGATATGCTTAAACTAAAAATGTGCTTGGAGCCTTGACCCAAAAGAGGATCCCATCCAGATCACTTGCAGTGACCTCCTTGGCTTGGCTTGCTGCCCTAGGATCAGCGGTCCTACGATGTGAGATGTGGTGTCATTTACCTGCAAGATCACCCTCTGCTGCACCTGTCATATCTGCTGCTCCCTGGTCCCTCTACCCCTCTCAGCTCCACTGTGAAAATCATATGCTGCACAATCCCCATAGAAACAAGCTCTCTGGCTGATGTCCACAGAGGGTTTGTTTTGCGGAGGGTCAGGCAGCTTGTTAGGTAGAGACATACAACAGCAGTGATTAGGGTAATTAATTACTGGCCATGACCTCTCCCACTTTTGAAGAGAAGCTATAGTGGTTATTGCCCTTCCTTGGCTTCTCTGTGACAACGTACGTTGCCTCTAAGGTTTTGTCCTGGTTAAGACTTTTTTCTGGATTGAATGAGCTTTGCACCTCCACACCCAAACTGCTCTGTGGTGTCCTCTTGGCAATATTGCCCCACATTGATGGACCAACAAGGACTTTTCTGCACAACAGAGGGAAGGCATTTTGGATATTATAAATGGGTTTTTGTGAGGCTGTGGTTTATTTTATATTCGTCTGCAGGCTCTTCTCCTCACTGCAGCAGTTAACATGTCCTAAAAATGCCGAATTGCTCTTAATGAGAACATGGATATGCTATTGCAGACAAATTTCACCATCCCTCAGTTTTATAGTGAGCAGATTTATGCCGTTGGGTTTTTTCCCTTTTTTTTTTTCCCCTTCCCATGCTGTAGGTTATCTGAAGAAGAAAAGAATCTGAAAATGTCAGTATTAGTCGTTACAGCAGCAGAGAATCAGCAAGTAACAGCCTGTAAAGAAGACTGGAGTATCAGCAATACCATGAGAGGCATCTCCTCATGGACCCAAAAGCTTCAGCAGCAGTTTGGCTGCGCCGGCAGAGAAGGGTTATTGCACCATTTCAGGCCCAGATTTCACTCCTGCCTCTGGCTCCAAAGATTCCTGAGCCATTCCCAGCCAAGGCAGCTGGTGGTGCAGCCCTGTCCCCCGTGGCTGTGTAAGCACAGCACCTAGGATCTGAGAAGAGTCAGGTCCAAGCCTGCCGCCTTCCTCCCTGCTCCAACAAGTCCTGTAGCCAGGACCACGCTCCAGGCTTGGGCTAGCCAGCCCCCAGCATTTTACTAAGATGCATCCACTTCACAGGGCTGCATTGTTTTCAAACACAGGCACCCACATGATCTCCAAGCTGGAATGAAAAACAGAGAGAGGATCATACAGCGCATCTTTTTTTTTCTTCTGACAGGAACTGTGCTTCCAGGGCATCAGAAACAGGCCAGCAAACCAGACGTCCTGATGCTCAGTGGTAGCTCTGTCACACCGCTCCCCAGCACCATCTCAGCCCACGCCAGCCCTCACAGCCACGTTTCAGCTGAGAGCAGCCACAGCAAGCAGTGCCCCCCCCTGCTGAGCACAGCACACACCAGATCTGCTCATCTGGCGTCGGTTCCCCCACTGGTACAGGTCAGCAGACACACGTTTCTCCCTTCTCTCCTTCACTCCTTCACAAGCCCAGGCAAGCAGGAGGACTGAGGAAGTTTGAGCAGTCTTCCTCGGGCAAAGGCAGCTAAACCCTTAGGATGAGGGGAGTGCATGAGGAGGAAAGCTCTTGGGTGGTGGGTTCTGTTGGAGCAAGCGCAGGATGGAGCTAGGCAGAAAAGACTGGCAACCAGAGTGCCTGATTATAGCTTTGAAGTTTGTATTTATTGGACGAGACAGCTCTGCCTGCTATAGCCTCGCACAGCTTGCTTTATTCTTGGACAGATCTGAGAGAAAGTGTTAATTGCTCATACAGCCAGATTTTCCAAAGGGGTGGCAGAAGCACTGCTTTGCAGGATATGGGCATCAGATCCAATTTATAGTCTTTATTCACTCACCGCCTAAACAGATGAGATTGAATTTGTCCTAGAATTAATGTATACTTTCTGTAGGTGGTACCAATGTGCTGCTTCTATGGCTTGCCTTTATTTTTTGGGGGGTGGGGAGGGGTAACATAAAAGTTTGCTTTTCAGGTCGCTTTTGCTCAAGTTTATGCAAACCAATTCTCCTACCAGCTGCAGTGGTCGTGCCTCTTGCAACACGCCTGCATAATATACTTTCTAGCTGACAGAACCAGAGGGAGTATTTGGAAACTTACCCAAAAAGCCAAAAGCAATTGACATAGGCCACTAGGAGGGAATTTGATTAACTTAAGCAACCTGATCTTAAAAGGGAAAATCCCACTCCATGCCCTGCTGAAGTGCCAGCGCACCAGGCTGCTTACCCAGCCCAGCCTAACCCAGCCCAGCCCAGCCCAGCCTGAGTGTGGCAGGTGTTCTGGGACACCGAGATGTGCTCTGAATCTTCCCTGGCAGAGCTGGGAACTGAACCTTCACACTCTCCTCGCTGGGCTAGCACAAGTAAAGCAGCACCATTGCTGTTCTTTGAAGGAGACGGAGCTGTGCCACTTCTGTGTTGAAAATGGCACAAAGCCACACGCTTGGAGAGACCCTTCAGCAGTCGGGTGGGCGCACAGCAGCCTGTGAACCTCACACAGGCACAGGTTGGAGACCAACGTGGTGATGGGCAGCACGGCATCAGCAGCAGCACCCGTACCTGCAGGCATCGCAGCAGCTGCAGCCCAAGCATCTCTAACAGCTTCACACAAACCTAACAGTGTTCCTCTGGATTGCATGCTCAGGGGACAGCTTTAAGGGCGTGGAAAGAGAAATTCTAGTTTTAGACTCCACCGCTCCCATGAGTAAGTGATGTTCTGCTTGCTTTGCAAGCCACCACAGTAATAAGGTGCAATGGATAGAATCTAAGTACCGTGGGAGGCAGATGGAGGAACTCACTGGCCTGGAAAGCAACAACCTCTTCCATGCTCTCACTTCTTCCAAATATGCGAACCAGGCACAGCAATTCTTCTCAACACAAACACAATAGCTACTTTTACCTTTGCTGGAGCCTCAAAACCTGATGTTATGTAAATACATTCAGGAAAGGAGTTTCTTTTGCCAGCCCCGTTGCCACGAAGGTGTCCCCTGAAGCTCTTCCATAAGGGCTGCCACACACCATCAACAGATGGACACAGGCAGAAGAGGGGTGCAGAACACTGCAGAGCATCAAAGATATCGTGGGGTCTTGTAAAATAGGCAATATCAGAAGCCAGACAAGGTAACAAAAATCTCTTTAGGCCTGTAACCAACTTTATCCTCCTGTGAGGGCAGAACTTCACCTTCTGCATCTGTGTGAGAGGACTTCAGCGCTGCAAGGCTGTTGTTATTATTTCAGTGGTTTTGGCACTGACCTTGTACCCTGCTTCACTGGGCTGGCAGACTGCTGGATTTTAACCATGCCTATAAATACTGGGGAGTTTCATTTCAGAGCAAATCATCAAGGTTGTTTCCTGAGCCTCAACATTTTTCTGTAAATCTACCCACCCGCTTTCCAACGGTACAGAAGATAAAACGATACTATGGCGTATTTACTCAGGACCATATGACACGTACAGAAGGATGACCCCACTATCCACAGACAAGTATTTTCATCACTTTTCAGTCATCTACTTTTATCATTTACCAGGTGGTTAATGGGATTTGTCTTTGTGCGTCATCTCAGTATTTTCAGAGAGCAGCCCCACACTAACATCAACGATTAATATCTCAAATGCTATCACTTCCACAGCAGTTTTAATCAAAAGGTAAAAAAAACCCCACTTCTGTAAGGACTACATATGCCATTCATCATCCAACCTGATCGAAAAACCAGTGATTATGGCAATGAATGTGATAATTATATTTCAGACTGACCCAACCAAGAGATGGGTGAGAAGAGAGGAATGTGGGGAATCCAGTTGTTAGTTGAGTTTTGAACTTCATTATTTCTGCTTTTCAAATCCCTCTGCTCTCAGCCAAGACCTTGAGGGTTTTGCGTGTGCTGAGGTGTGACATGCTGGCATGAAGATGAGATAATCTTCACTGCTCCTAATGGCAGGAAAGGACACCATGAAAAACAGAAACAACAGGTGAAAGCTGAGATTTTTAAACTTTATTTTATTGATTGTTTTGCAAATACATAGAAGGACTTAGTTTGCAGAGCTTACAGTACATCTACATTGTGTATCTTCTTTTTTTATTTTTCAGGGACAAAAGTGAATAAAATATAAAAGTGACATATATCCAATGTTATAATAGAATCTTCTTCTTCAGGACAGAGAGTTATCAGCTGTCCTTGCCTTGTGAAGTGCTGTCAAGCAGAGGATGATCTCAGTGATGTCCCAACAAACATGCATACCATCAACCACCAACCAAGAGGAACAAGAAGATCTCATATCCTTGTAATACTGATCATTGCACTACTGCTTGGAGTGCACCTTTACCCATGAACCCCACCTGTGTCCACAGAGAGGGAAATACTTAGGAGTGCTTTCATTTCTAAGCCTACTTTACAAATCAGTTAGAAAAGTGGAGTCACAGCTTGTTGCAGTTTGGTTGTGCGGACTCATTACATTTTCATAACACCAATAATCTACCACAACTTACTGTGCTCAAGATAAAAAAAAACCCCAATAATTCAAGTGTGACATGCAGGCATTTGCAGCACTGCTGTGTACGGAGAGAGCCTGTTCTCCTTTCTTCCCCATTTTTCAGCACCGTATCGACTTTTGCTCTCTTGCATTATCACTGATACAAATAAGACACATAAATATCTAGCATGAATGACAGTCTTCAAGAACTCTTCCGCACTCTTGATCAAGTGTGATCGCGAATCTGCAGAGAAAGGTTTGTTGCACAGACCTTAGCTGGTTATTCCTCACAACATCCCTGTGAGGCAGGAAGGAAAACATCTCCTTTTCCAGCAACAGGAGACAAGGCAGAGAGCACAGGTGACATTTCTCAAGGCAGTAAGTGGAGAACTGGAAAAGCTGAAACTCAGGAGTTCTTGGTTCCTGATTCTTTGCTTCAGGAACCAAGATGCTGAACTCCTGGACATTATCAGGTCGAGAGTCTTTTTATAGCCACGTGTTAGTGACTACGATGGCTTCTGTGCGTACGCCAGCAAAGCATAGTTCTATGGCAGAAGCAGCACCACACTCGCTGCCTTCAGACACTTCTGTACTTGCTATGTGTCAAGAAATGTTCGCTGTAATTAATTAATCAATCAGTCCTACAACTAACGCAGCATAGGCAATTGCAATAGATCAGCATTTCATTTATAGATGTTTTTAAGACTTCCCCAGCAATTTAAATATATGTAATTTTTTCCCTGGATGAGTTAATAGTAACTCCGTTCCCGTGTATTCTATTTTTTATACTCCTCCCCTAAACCCAGCATCCATTCTGGGCACTCTTTATAGAGCTTTGAGTGACAATGAATAAGACACCTTCAGGAATCCCACCCATCCTCTCTGAGTAGCCCTTCACCCATCCTTGACCCTGAAGGCAAAGACAGGCATCTCTTGCTCTGTACAACACCCCAAGGGTCAGAATTGTCACTGAAGCATCTTCAGGGACTGGGGAAGAGGCCTCTGGGCTGCTCTATCCAAACGCAAAATGGTTTCAACACAGAGATAAAGTAGAATCAACTTTTGTTCTGTAGAGAGTTTTAATCTGCAAAATCTCTGTGAGGAAAACGTCACATCAACAGAAATGGCCAAACTTTAAGAGAGGAACTTTTCTGGAATGGCTGAATAACCTAGGGAATACACCTAAATAGATAAAACAGGTGAAAACTAACGCTCAGTAAAAACTGATATCCTAACCCTGGGTTAAGTTATACTGGAGCGCTTTGTTCAACGTAGTTTCAAGTGTTGCATGCACTTGTATATGTTTAATCATAAAATTAGCACTAGTCTTTGTACATGTTGCCTTCCCATAGGCTCAGGAACAGGTCTCGCTCTCACATTCAGGCTACACAACAGGCTACCTACCGTTAGCACCTGTGAGTGCAAGTCATACAACTTTGTATTATGGGAGTACTTTTATACTAGCCTAAAGCTGCTTGCAAAGACTTGCAAAGGTGCTTGATTGCTTTGTGGGAAGGAGGATAACCTATTCTGGTATTGGCAAGTGATGACCACAGCGTTGTTTAGAGTGAGTGCAACTAAACAAAATAATCTTTCTAATCAAAAGAGTTTTATTGCTGTAAAACTCATGTGTAGATCAAGACAAATTTTATACCTGCCCATGAAAAAGAAGCATTTCTTATTTTAGACTGGAAAAATGCAGTACAAAAGCTAGAACGGGAGCTAATTACAACTGGAGTTTGCTATCTGATTCCCTAGTAATGTGTTACATTCCTTCTACAACACACACTGACTATGGTGAACATCTCATCCATCTAGTTTTAGAATGCCCTTCTCTATCATATCCCAACACTGCTTATCGCATGTTCTATAGGCATATTTTACATGTTTTTCAGTCACTTAATCTGCTCCAGTCCTGATGTCAAACATTATGTCAGGAATTATTTTAACTGAAATGTTTTACTTCTTCCTATTTACATGAATGACAGAAACCATTATACTTGGAGAGAACACCGTATTTTAGTAACTGCAGATTTCCAGTCAATTCACACTCTGTATAATAAAGACATATTGTGCTGATTCGGGATGTGAGATCCAGTGCTGTCATATTACCTATTTGCAAAAATAACAGTGATTTTGTAATTAATAACAGGGAAAAGAATATCTTTATCAAATAGCAGAGCCATTATGAGAGAACGACTTCTCATTTTGATTGTCTGATGTTGTTCATTCTAGTTATCATGAGTCTGGATTCCAAACTCTTTAGTTTTTGACAATGTCTTTATCAGCTAGTGGTGCATGCTTACTGCTTGTACCCTTAAACCAACTGTATTCCCTTCAAAATAATCTTCCATGTCCCCAAAACATCCACTTCTGTTTCTCTGTGTTAGGCTGGAAGGACAGCCCTCACTCCAGAAACAATCTCCATTTGCCTTTGAGTGGGGGCTGGACAGAAGGATTACATCAGGAAACTAAAAGCAGTTCACACAGGACAATTGTGCAGCTACCAGTTGTCTGCACATTTTAATCCTCCTTCATAATATCCCCATTCTAGTTTATTATCCCCATTATAGTTTATATAATTTAAACAGAAAGGGTCAGAGGTGGACTTCGGGAGGTGTGGGCTTCCTAACGCCACCAGACACACACTGGGGAAGCAGCAGATACATTCAGGGCTGAGGACCCAGTGATTTCCACCAGTTTAAACAGTTTTGTCACATACATTAAGAATTTCAGGAAAAGGAAAGTTCATATTCCTGATGTCTTTCTACAGCTGCGTTCATTTGCCACAGACCACTCCAGAAAAAAACTCCACACCTGAACAGGAGAATGGACGTGGCAAGTGCCACCACAGTTCCAGAGCAACGGAGTAACTTGTAAGGTTAATGAAGTAAGGAAAGGCAGAGGAAATCATACCTCTGCGTGGTCATTTTCTGAATCTGTGTAAAAAATGTAGTATTTGGCAGAGAGACTACAAGGCAATTTTTTGACAATGTTCATTAACATTTTAGTATAATATTATTTAAAATTTAGGGAATAAATTCACTGTTCCATTTTAATTGGTAATGTTATGAAAGTAAAATACCATTTAGGCTGATAGTCACAGTCAGAGTTTAACTATCTGGAAGCTACGTACAAAGCCCTTACCAAATAAAAAAAAAGAAAAAAGGAGAAAAAAAAGAAAAAAGAAAAGGAAAAAAAAAGAAAAGAAAAAAAAAGAAAAAAGAAAATAAGAAGTAACATTGCAAAACAGTCATCCATTTCTCTTCACTGAGCTCCCCTTTGGAAACAAGCCTTCTTGGCAGGTTGAGCCCAGTCTGTATTTCACTTTTAAATCTGCCTCATTGGTATCAGTTTTGGCGAAACCTAGCAAGAAGGAGGGAAAAAACACAACAGTTGGCATACAGATATAGCAGTACAACCCACTGTTCACTTCCACCTCTATCATGCCACTGAAGACTTGAAACACTGTATTTACTTAAACTGGTATGTTTGCGGTATTTCAGAGATAAACACTCCCACTAGTGAATTTTCTGATGCGGGAATACAAGATCTGTTGGTGCTAGTATCCAGCCTCTAGGCTGCATTTATTCTGAGTTGGGTTATTGATTCAAGAATGCAAGCAGATTAAGCTTGGACAGCTGAGCCTGTACTTGCCTGGGCTAACTACGTGGTCTTCTCAGGTGGCATCCAATGCCAGCAGGAGGGACAGCTGAACTCGGGTGAGGCAGCTCCTCAGTTATACAGCATAGAGTGGTGCATGGGCATAACTAACAAACAGGCTGTGGCTTAGCTCATGTGCTGACCCATCAATTGTCTTAGTTTGTGTACAGTGTGACTGCACTTGCCATGAACACCAACAGGGCTGAGAGCTGCAGATGGGCAACAGTTTCAGCCATCACCTTCTAAACCACTTGCATTCTTGTATCAATACACTGAATGATGAATAGGCAACACAAGAGATTACGTTCTGTGGAGTCGCCACTGCAGTATGAAGAGAAGCATGCTGAGGAATCTCAAACTGATGTTTTCCCTTCTTAGCTCAATAGACAAATCCATTCTTTTCCTCATGACCCACCAGGAGACAGGATGAAGTCTGTCAGTGCTGGGTCTGTGCAGACATAGTCAACTGAGTTCTGGAACATGCACGTGAGCAGGGGATATACAATCCAATGCACGACTATTACACACATCCTGTACCTGTAGTATATTTATACCTTTCATTTGGTTAGTTGCTTGATGATATATTTGATACTTACAATTTTACCTATTTTTATAAATTTGCCTACTTCCATTCACATTAATTTGGTTTGTTTGATGATGATACTGCTTAACACTTCTAATTTTACCTTTTTTTTAATTTTAAATTCGCCTTTTTACATTCACATTCATTTCTGTTTAAGGACACACCTACGTTTTCTACTGCTTTAATTCCACATACTTGTAAAAATCAATTGGTGACATTAGAAGATATCCAGCAGACCAAAAGTAAAACACAGTGAGTCTGAACAGGAAACTAGATGGGGTAAATGGGAACAATACAGAGAAGACTTTGAAGTGTAGCAATGGTTCACATTTGCTTGAACCCTGACTGCAGGTCTACACAAATACCCTGAGGAAAAGCTCTCCACAGATGATCCAAGCCTCTTTGAATACCTCCTGTTCCCAGCCCTATTTAAATAGGTGCCACAGAATGAAGATCAAAAGTAACTCATGTGATCTTACTTGTTCAGGATGAAAAACAGTTCCTAAGCTTAGTTCATGAAGAATGTGTCTACTCTATCAAGTGCTAATGAAATGTTTTCAGTGGATGGAACTGTTTGATTTTTCAAAACTGTGTGTGAACTAGGATGCAACAGGTACAAGTGTAGAGGAGCTGGAGAAACTCCCTTAGCCCATCAACATTCCTAGACTAGTTCCAGAAATGTTTCAACATTTCTGACTCCAAGTTCCACATAATTTGGGCCTATTTCTGCCTCACTCAGGGATGGTTCCACTGAAGTAAAGGCAAAGCCTGGAGGATGAAGGTAGCACCACTAAAATCTGTATTCTGCAAACAGTGACAACAGAGAGCTACAGGATGGGATTATTGTTTTTCTGCTGTCATAGATTTTAGTGCCATCAAAACCTCAACTATTTCACATTTGAATGAGCATACGATGTTACATGTCAAGCCTGCACACCCGATGCCAACAGCTGTCACTTGCGTGTACCACTGCCTGCCTCAGAAAGGGTGAGATCCCCCTGAGTGCTGAAGGTAACAGAGGTGGTGAGAGTCCAGCACCACTCAGAACTGGACCCATATAAAGCTGTTTGCTCTAAATAAAATGTGGTTAAATAAGCAGAAAAATGCTAATGTAACAAAAAGGATGGTTTGTGCTTGGAAAACGAGGAGTAATCAAGGCTGAAATGTGGAAAGTCCCCTGAAACCTCTGCTTTAAATCCCAGAGGAGTTGATTTGGTAATGCCCTGTGCTAAAGAGCACAGCAGTTGACAGAGGGCTGAATGTTCCCAGTGAAGCCTATTTTGCAGTGCACAGCTGCAGAGTTTCTATTTTTTTTTCCAACAGTGCATCTTAAGGAAGACATTCTTAATGTTATTTCACTTACAGGAAGAACTGCTTATCTTGAAAGCTTCAAAATACATTGGACAGGTAGTTGAGCAGGTAGGGAGGAGTTTGCCTGGGCAGCCCCATACACAGCCTCTCAACTGGCAAGAGGACGTCAGGGATGCGCTCAGGGACTCCCTGCAGTTCCAGCTTGTTGACTGACTTCCAACTCCAATGTACCCTTTTCAGGGTACAGTGTGCCAACAGCCCTGTGCTTATTTCATTACATTTCTTTATAGCAAGAAGTTATTAAGACTCAGCATCATTCAGAATCAGGCCATTCTGAATGATGCTGAGTCTTAATAACTTCTAATGATCTCACCACGTGTGCAAAAAGCAAGTTACCATTAAAAAATGTAAAAACAGCTCCTCCAAAAAAATACAAATGGCAAGTGTTAGGGTATTTGTTAAAATTCTGCAAGTTGCCTATCCCTTATTAACTCCCAATTATTTGAAACTGCAGTAAAAAACAAACCACAATGCCAACATCATCTTTTGTACAAAAATCTGTTCCTAATGTGACTTTTGCAGTGGGGATGATTGAACAGGAAAAACCACAGCATCCATTAAAAAATGGACTCAACCCTGCAACAGCCTGTTTCCTCAGAGGAAAATGCACTTCCAGAAAATAAAATCTTCTCCCCTATTATTCTGTACTCACTGGCTTGAACTTGCACCATCAGTTTCTTTGTAAACACACACTATTCAGTTGCCATTCAACTGCTTAACATTTCCTTGGGAGATGCTCTTCCTAGGCCCCATGTTATCTTTCAGGACCATTTGGTAAAACTGAGCTTTTACATTAACAAAAATAAGGGGAGGGGATGAAGACTTTTTAACCAGACAGTCTGATTCTGATTATTTTTATAATGAAATACAACTGCAAAAGTGTGGTTCTCAGTCTGTTCTCTCATAGTCTCACCAACAGCATAAGCCAGTATCAGCCCAAACAGATTACCTGCCAAGGTGATCTATATGCTAGGGTACAGCAAATCTGATTTAAGCATGCAAGATAAGCCAGCACTTTGTCTTCACAGCACAGGAAAATCAAGGGCAAATTGTTTATTTTTTATATGATACCAGTCTACAATGAAGATTGTTAACTCTAAATCATGCTTTCTTTGACATTTTGTTGTTGCAAATGTCCTTTAGGAGATGTTTTTCCAAATAAGTAAGCAGCCTGTGAAAATGAGGGTGTGTAGCCAAATCTGTCTCAAAGAAAGCCATGTAGGCTATAAAGTTCTCTCCAAAACAGGTAGTCTGCATGGGGAGAGACAGTTATATATAAAGGTGCAGCCACCTCTTAAAATTTCACTTGTAATGAGCATGGAGAGATGTTTGCTTTAGTTCTGATCACTCATTGCATTCACTGCAAACGTTACTAGAAAAGGGTGGACTCCTCATTTTCCACCCATTAGTTCTGTTTCAAACTAGCAAAACATACAGTCCAAAAAAGCTGCCTTTACTGTAGCAATACAGTATCACGAAAGTTCCTGTCACCAACATAAACAAGAACAAGACGTCTCATTCAGTGAACATAAATAATCACAAGCACAACTGTTACTCTTGCAAGCCTGAAGCAGAGTCTTGAAATGTGGGAAAAAAGGACCGAGGATGCTGCTTTCTGAACAGATGCCTACCACAATGCTCAAATCTCTATTTCAACTCCAAAACTAAGTGAAGAAGCTGTAGATGTTCACAGAATATGAAAGTCAGACCATCAAGGGTCCAATATTATGCAACATTCACCCAGTCTTCCTGTCACAGGTGTCTGTAGAAGTTTTGGTAAGGATTTCAGTGAGAGGACTGTGTCACTGTGGCCTGGAAACAATCTTTAGAGGAGGCTTAAAAAAAAAAAAAAAGAGTAGAAAAAAGAGCTAGTGCTCCTCCATGCCACAGTTTTAAACACACAAATCATTACATGTTTTCCATTGGTAGTGCTATAGAGATTTCAGGCACTTCTGGAATTGCCAACCAGGAGGTAACACTGACCCCACACCACCTTGCAAAGGTACACACTTTGCAAGCAAGCACTACTTTGCAAGCATTTAGGCAAGCTGCATGCTTTCAAGGTAAGTATATGAAAGTGCATAAACTAACCAGCATCTACATTTTTCATGCCCACAGCTCCTTTAGTGAAGCTCATGATTTCATGCTTGATCAGGGCAGCTGTGTGGAGTTTGCCTTCAGGAAAGCTAGGAAGTGCTACTTCCTGATCCCAGTGAGACAGACCCCAGGCTGCAAGATCAATTCCTAACTTCAGAAGACCCTATAGATTCAAAATGTATACTACTCCTTTGAGGCACTTAGAGGAAAGCACTAAGGGACAGTGGGTAGTGCTAATCTTTTATTTGGTACTAACACTCTGGCCCTATTACATCCACTATGTTGCTGCAAAACTTTGATCTCATAGCCCATCATTTTGAGCTTATCACTTCTTTCTCTGAAGTCTTTGGCTGCTTCTGCTTTCATTGCCTTGAGCGTAGGCTGCTGGACTTTACTGTGGGTAACACATGCTCAAATATATATATATGTATATGTCACCTGCACCAAGAAGAAACCCAGCAGGTTTGGAACACATAAGGACTGGTGCCTTCTAAAAAAAAAAAAAAAGAGTCCTTTCCTGTAGGTTAAGTCTATTTAAATGCTTACTAAACATGGCACATTCAAATTCATCATGAAGTTAATCCTCAAACAGGCAAGAACAAAACAGTGTCTGACTGCAACAGATGAAAATCTACAAGGTCATTTTTACGGTTTAATTTTGGATGCTGGCTCATCAGCCAAAGAAAAAGTAGTCCTGACATTACCTAAGTTTCAAAAAAAACCTGATCATTTTTTCCCTAAATCAGAGTCAGAAGTTGAATGAATAATTTCTTCACCAGACAGAATCGCTGAATATGGAAGGCTGCTTCCACTGCAAATTAAAAAATAATGACTTCCATAAAATGTTACATGGAAAATAAATAATGGAGCAAAATGATTTTGTAGCAGTTTCCTGCACTCTGCAATAGCAGGTCACTTGTCTTTAACTGAACAATTTTTTTCAGGTAAATTAACTTATTTGAGAAGTGAACAGCCCTTTATTTAAAACTCCTCAAGAAAAACCATACACTATCATATTCAGTTACCAGAAATGCTCTCTTACAGACACAGGAAATTAATGAAATTCCAGAGGCTTGCTGCTCAGGAAGTTTTACTTACTGCCAATACTGTGCTCTAAGCCTTAATAACAAACTTTTTCACACACTAACTGCTCTGCAATCTTTCAATTATGTGCCCTAGCCTTGCCATGAGCCTCTGCAAAGAGGAAGAGCATTGCACTTCATTACCAAGTACTTCCCCAACTATTTTTACTGCACAATTTGTGCACTATCATACTTGCTGTCCTTGCCAAAGGAGAGCTGACCTGCCCCAAAGGACTTCACAACACAGAAGAAAAAAATCTGTAATGTACATGTAGGAGAAGGCTGTGAAGAAACTGTATGTTACCCATCACTTAGACACAACCAGCTACTGCAATGCAGCTCTCCATTAATAAGCCAGTTTTGTGTTAGCATTAAGTTGAGACTTGAGAATGAATGTGAAGGTCAAAAGGCCTTCTGGATTAATGCAGAGCCTAAGTTTCATTTGTGAAAGGCAAAGGGAGAGAGAAAGCAAAGAAAACAACAGTTGAGAATTTAATTGATGAGCGCTAATAACACAGCAGGGACGTGTAGTCACCACTGTTGAGAAGCCTCACAACCCCATCTAAAGATAGAACAAAGATTTACCAACAGAGTTAGGTAAACTAACTTATACAGTGGAAAAATAAATATTCATTCACTTCTCAAATAGGAATCAGCTCCCTTCTTCCAAACATCAAAAAAGTTCTCTTTCCACACTTGTCCTTTTACTCCTTGTAATTTCTCCATTTCTTCTGTTTTTCTCAGCTCTAATGCTTCCAGTATGATCATACTAGATAAGCCCTCAATTATTTTATTTTCAGTGCAAATCCCATGGGTCATCTGCCCATCCACCCAGCCCTCACCTCTAGGGAGAAAACTTACTGCACTGACAAGTCTTCATGTGATGAGCATTTCTGGAGAGTATTTGTACTGACAGATGAATAACTATACTTGTTTGTATAATGACTTACTGTGAAGTCACAGCCAGTGCTTTTCTTGATATCATCCACTGTCAGTCCTTCCCAGATTTCCACAAGGGTCAACCCCTTCTTCTTGTCCACATCAAACACAGCCTGCCAGGTTCAAAGAGCACACAATTAGTTTTTGATTATCACAACAGAAAATGAGGGTGGAAGTAGTAATTTTGTACAAAACGGTGTGCTGAAGTAGGTAGCGTTCCCCCAGTAACAAAAGATGCCATTATTAATTGGTTCTGCTCTTCACTTTTCTGACTAGCCAAAAAAAGACTTCTGCTAGCATGTATTCATACCTGAAAGAATATAAAATATGAGATGTGTTAGTTTTGTGGGAAAAACATGCAACTGTTCTTCACTGCATGGAATGAGACCCATGCCTCCTCCTCCAGTCTGGTAAGAGCTGGTAGGTCCAACAGGCAGGCTGAGATGGTCTTTGCTGCAAAAAATTGCTCATTAAGAGATCATGAAGAAAAACAGGAAAATAACATTATTCTGTTTCTTTTCAAGGTCAGAGGAGAGCTACAGTGTGGCTGATCAGCTTTGTCACACCACAAACTCCTCCAACAGCTACTGCACACCCAGTGCAAATTTTAGTATTAGCACAGGCTAGCAGTGGAAGACAAGATGTCTCGTATTTTTAACAGAAAACCTGGGAAGATGTGGTTGAAGGAGCAAAGGCTCTTCTTTCTGATATCTTCCTAAGATATGCTTTCCAATTCCAAGACTCAAAAGAGCATCAAATAATAAAACTACCTGTAAAATGATGTGCACTTTAATGGTGCCTACCAGAGAGACATACACAGGTTGCAAGCTAGTTGCCAGGGAAACCATAAGGTCTATAGTAATTTTCCTTTAAAAAGTCAGTAGCTAAAGACTGGTGGAATTTGAACTTAAAATTAAAGTCTTAAGGTCATCTCTTAATAAAGCAAACAGATTGGACAAGTGGTGACTCTTAAGAGAAATTTCTGCTTGTTTTTTATTTTCTATCAGTTCTTGTTTCCTCTCATACCTTACATATGTACTTGGCTAGTTAGTAGAAGACTGGAAAAACTTACACATTTTCTTTTACTTTCCCTTGCTTTGTGGAGAAAAAAAAATTAAATTACAGTAGCAATACATCACCAGGAGGAAGCAAATTCTACATCAGCACCTTTGATGCATTGTACTTTATAAGATAGATGGCTTACAGCTGGACTACTCTAAGCCTTTAAAAATGTAAACATGGATAATAAAAGGAGTATGATTACAGCAAAAACCTTAAGTCACTTACCCTTTGCTGAAAAGATCCACTAATGCACTTTGAGCTTCAGCAATATCAGATACGTGCACTTGCACCAGAAAGTAAATTGCTTCACAAATGGCATCAAGTAAGGGCAGAAAAATGTAAGACCAGCTATAGATACAGTTTGTGTTTCTCTGTAAGAGTCACAGTACACACCAAGGAAGATGGCAACTGCCTGACACATACATGCCACACATTTGCTTTGTTGGAGTAAAAAAAGGACTGAGTCTGAGGACTTTAGGAACTCCTGTATTTGAGGACATACTTCAGGAAAATTAAACACATTGCATATTTCTCATGTGTGGTTTTGAAGGTCTCCAAGAATATGATCCAGTATGCTAAATGTCAGTGGTGAAAACTTTAAAAGAAAAAAACACAAGCCCCCAGACCTCTGGAACGTAACTCCAAGGGCATCTGTGCCCTTCATTGGCAACAGATACGAAATACATTCTTCATTTTTACTAAGGTTTACTATTTTCACTGAGTGTCCCTTCCTAGGGATAGAGGAGGGAAGTACTGACAGGGATTCAAGAAAAGTAATTTACCTTCTCTGTAATGATGCGGTTCACACATTGTTTCCCAGTGAGTGGTAAATTGCATTTCTCCAAGATCTTATGGACATTTCCCTGCATTTAACAATATAAAGACACACATTAATTTTAAAAAAAACCAAACAACATAACTTACTAAGAATTCAAATATGTAAGTATGAAAATCACAGCTGTAGCCATTTGCTGTTATTGAAACATTCACTGTAGAGAACACTCTCTGCATCTACTTCCATGGCAGATTACATCTTTGGCAACCTGGGACAGTTATTACTTAAATCCCACATACAGAGAGATGACTAATAGGACTCTCACTGTACCACAGAGTGGCATCCCGAGTGCAGAAGTTCTGCATACTTCTCAATAATTTTTCCTGCTGCAACGTGAGGATAAGAGATACATGGGACCTCACTGATGACACATAAAAGATAAAAAATAAGGAAAGACACTCTAAGCATGACACTTCTCTGCCTTACACTTTAACACAAACAGTATGTGCAGGATCAGCCACATACACAGACATTTTAAATCTCCAGGGCTCAAGTGCATAGTCATGCTCTGAAAATAGTAAAACCAGTTCCTTACCCACATTGAATTCCTATTCCCTCCACCTCTCCAGGAAAGTCCAAAAACAGCCTAAAAGATGAGCGTGACATGCTCATCTTCAAATGCTACACAGAAGTCACATTCTGTCTGGTTTAGACAGAACAAATTAGCACACAAAATAGTAGAGAAGTATGGACCTAAAAGGAGTTAAGGTACTTTCTTTTTCTGGGGCTTCAAATGTCAGCTACTCTAAATCCTGGGAAAAAAGCTACCTAATGAGACATAGCTCCTGACATGAAGCTGCACACGTAAGGCTTGGGTAGTGAGGCTTTCCCCCCCCACCCCGCCTCTTTTTTTTTCTCTACTTCTTTTTTTTTTTCAATGTTTTTAACAAGAGTTCACAAATTACTTTAGATACTGTTAAATGAATGTACGCTGCAAGAGTTCTGAATGGATCTTGAAGAGGTGGATCACTACATTTTTAGTCAGTGCTTGTAGGCGTTTCACAGAGGTAGCATTAAGTGCACATTTCTCCCATTAACACGTGCTTTTACTTTTTCTCTAATTATCAATTTTCAGCTATGGATTTCAAAACTCTCAGAGTATTATATGTCCCCTTCAGCCATTTGAATGCAATACTTTTTAAATTTACAACTGTCAGTTTGCCTTAAGGCTTAACATAAACTAAGGAACCGCCTCTCAGCCAGTTTGAGTCCAGAGTGATGACCAAATGAGCAATCCATGTACTCTTGAATTTATCTGTTTCTGAGAGGAACTATTTCTTCATTTTAACTGTAATTATACTAGCAAAGATCCACATCTGGTCATCTGGTATCAAGGCAACTACTCTGATGAAATTCACTCACTCTTAATGATAATAATGACTTGTGACAGTGCTACTTTCAATTGATCTATTTATCTTGCCCATCTCAAGGACCTTCCTGCACACTTTGCCTAAGAGCCCTGATTAATCTGTGCTATTTGTAATATCCTCAGTAACATAGCAGGTATACATCTCAGCCATATGAAATGAAGTGTCTCTTCTTGGTACCCAACTGAGACTGAAATGCACGGGCTTGCAAAGATGACAGCTTGAATGGCACCTGTGACATCCTTCAGGCCACTATCAGAACAGGAAGCCAAATGGAACTGCATGAATTTTTACCATCTGAGTTCATATGGGATTTGTTCAGACAGAGGAAAAGAAGGTTGTATAGATACATCATCAAACCTTAAAGTTCTTCAGTCTGCTTTCAGTAAAAAATGCTATTGTTGAAGAATGAAAATGTCTTTAATCTTCCACAACACACTAAAATCAGAACTACTCACAATGCAAGAATGGAGTTAGTTTTTAATTTGTTACTCCACGTTTTGGTCACATACAAATTAAGTGCTTGATACTAGTTTCCACTCTGTTTTGCTGAATGGTATGTTTCTTAACATGGAACAATTACCAGCCATCACTTTCCTGTTCTGCAAAACATGTCAATGATGGCATGGGGGCAAGAAGTTGACTTTTATTTACCTTAAGCAGATAAGCACATATGCACAGTGACTGTTTAGAGATTAAATAACCCCTTCCATTCTATTATTTTTTCATGGTTACAAACAAAAAAGTAATTTAGCAAAAAAAATACGTTCAGTACAAAAAAAATAAGACTTAAGGCCCATTTGCCAAGTGTCTCACTGTGGTCTAAGTATGTGGAGTAAAAACTGAGCCAGGCTTCCACAGACAGGCCCTCCTGGTTCCTGACATGCTGTGATGTATAGATATCCCGAGCTGGAGACTGCTTCTGGGCAACGCTATTTAATTGTCACTGATTAACTTAACCTCATAAAATGTTCAGTCCCTTTCCTATAGACTTAATTCTTCGAGCTCCTGCCTCATCCTGCTGACCCTCCACAACTTCATTAGCTGGCTGTGAAAAATGTTTCTTGTTGTTTTAAACATGCTGGTTGCTAATTTCAATTATAGCCCTCCCTACCAGAGGCAACTTGTAGCAACTCTTGAACATGTCTACTGCAGGTACTGTGTATATCCCATGCCTTCCACTGTATTTCCACCCATCAAATCTTGACTGCTGTTGATTTACAGAAGACTTTGGCATCTAATGACACATTTCTTACTATTTGGAGAATAAGATGACAAAAGTGTCCCTATACTAAAAAGCCAGCTGTCACAGCACATGCAGGCATTTCTTTCACTCAGTAGCACTCTGAGCTTTCAGGGGGATGAAAGATTGCTCCTCTGATGCACAGACACAGGAAGTTTGTAAGAAAGTCTTTGGTGTAAAGAATTAAAACCCCATGAATATAAAATCATCACTTTAAGAAGCAGTCACCCTAATAAAAGATCTCTGACCTTCAGAACTGGTCTCATGGGCGCTTTTGCTTGTGTATTAAAAAAAACTCCAAACAACCAAACAATGAAATAAAAAAAGAGGAGCACCTGAAAACTGAAAAGGTGGGGTTTGACTTCCAACTAGTAGATTTCCATATTACATCACGCTCACTTTTGGGCAAATATGAAAAAGCAGTATGAAGACCCCAAAAAGAGGCTAGGTGAGAGGAAAGAATGCCAATAATACTTTCCATTTTAAAACAAGAATATAATGAAAAATTAATTTTGCTTTCTCACTAAGTAGGAGTAATTTATGAAAGCCTGTAACTGGCTCTCCAGAAGTGCAGACCAGGCACCCCGTGTCCCTAAGAGCTCTACTTACGTATACATATGCCAAAAAATAAGTAAGTTTTTACTCTGTTTTTCCATCTTTTTCAGGTTTCAGTATTTCTACTGACAAAAACCCACTCAAACAACTTCCAAACACTACTGGGAAACTATTTTGGTAATAGCACGTTTAAGAGCATGAATAACTATTCTGAGTGTGGGCTCCAGGCCTTATCCGAATTCCATAGTAACAAGAAATTCAGTATAGGTATGCATTCTGATCACATTAATACCTGAAGTATGTATCTGAGCAAATTTATAATTATATATCCAGTTTTGGGGAGGCTGTGATAAGGTTGCAAGTTGTACAGATGAATTTGCTTTGTACTTTCACTTGCTGACGCATGTGCACACAAAAACTGTGCCAGACTCAGCCCTGCTACTGAAAATGTGGCTCGTGAGACCATAGCTTAGCCTAACTGTGAAGCTACTGCATTTTTCAACTTTCTGAAAGTTTAAAAAAAAATTTAAGAATTCTTCAAATCACACAGAAAAAGCACATGACTGTTAATATATTTACCTTTCACATTTACATTTTTTTTGGTAGTTTACTATGCAAATTCCTTATGCATTCTGGCAGGGATATTAACTTGAAAAATATAAAGCTAATTCTTACTGCAGACATAAAATAGATTTGGAACAGAAACACAGAAATAAAACAAAAAGTTCAGTGTTAAAAATTCAGTATAATTCCCTAAAAATAGATATTTTTGTCTTTCAGACTATATTTCTCATAGTTTGGACAGTCCCACTTTACAATTTTAAAATCACAAGTTTTCTATGACCTTCTGTGGGACACTGTTTATATCTATAAACCTCCCTCCACAAAGAAGTCTCTAGATTAACCTCTATCATATAATGATGTAAGGCATCCTGCATCTCATCACACCCAAAAGTTCTATTCTATTAAGCTGTCAGTACCAATTTGACTGGCAACTTCAAAGGTAAATATCTTTCCATCATAACAAGTATTCAACCATGGGGAACCTCGTTTTTCAAATGACTCTGAAGCGAAGAGTAAAACCTCTGAGGTAACATCTACTGTAGCTCTGGCAATTGCCACTCATTAAATTTGCATGAAGTAACTAAAAAATGTGTGCAGCTTTCAAACATAAAGTTAATATTTCATTTTTACCATGGTGAATGATTCACTTGCAAGAGGACAGGAGCCATACTAACCCAGCTCCATTTTGTACCTCCATAATAACTCACAGCAAAACTGTCAAATCCTCATAACGCAGCAGAATGAATGCAAGATGTCTTTTTTCCTCTCTTTTTTTTTTTGTACAGAACAAAACACATGTCAAAAGAAGCAGCAGTGCCTTACCTTGGCTGAGTGCTCCATGGTGACAACCACTTTGGTCTGCGCACTGGATACTAGGTCCATGGCACCCCCCATTCCTTTGACCATCTTACCCTAAAATGAAATTTTTAATGGAAATTTAACACCTTTGCTATTTTTATATATACATATATATGCTGCAATGACAACATAAGATATTCACCTTTTCCTGAATAGGAAGCCTACCTACTTCATCAGCACTCTATTAAAACAGTAACAGAGCTTCACCAGAGTGAAAATACCTGTCTCACTCTAAGCTCTATACGATGCTAACAGGAGAAAAATTCTGAGTAGAATGAGGATCCACTGCCCTGGCTGGTGCCCTGGAGCGTAACTTAAACATAAGCAGTACCATTGGCTTAATGGTACTGACCCTGGGGAACAACGAATTTAGTTCCAATAGTTCTGACATTAGAAAAGCAAAGTGTTCATTCTCCAGCTAATAGAAATATCATTACTTCCCCAAAAGAAATCTTTGCCTATGAAATGCAGCAACATGAATGTCTGAGCACTCTCCACCTGCACGTTTAGAAAGCCATGGCTCATATCACTGTATCAGCACAAACCCATCTTTTTGTTCTATTCCAGATGTCTGCGGATGTTATTTCAGAACACGGGCAAATAAATGGATGTCGACCAGTATTCACTTCTGTTTGAGCCCCAAATCAAGCAATGCTTTCCGCTTCTATGACTCATTCTCCTCTGAAAGAATGTCAGAATTGCACCTGCTCTCACAGCAGCTATACTACAGCTTGATGTTCACCTACCTCTGTATTTACTTTCCTACAGCATTCAACCCCAGCCTGTTTCCATCACCTTAAATAGAAAACATCTGATCATGGAAGGTAAGAGGTCTAGACCTGGCAAACGTCTGACAGGAAATAACCATAAGGAGAAAGCTCTGCCAGTATGAGAACAGTCATTTCTGGACAGCAAGCCACCAGACCCCTGAAAACAAGGCAACAACCTCCTATGCCACTCCAGAGCTGCTGAGGAGGGAACATCAAGGCACCTTCACAGTAGGGGGAGTTAGTAGGGAACAAGAGGCAGGGAATTTTGTAGATTAAGAACAATTAATTTATGTCTTAAATGGGGTTTATTTGCTCTCTTTTGATTGGTTACTTTCTACAATTAAAATAAATTATGGACAGTGATACAATGTCTACTGTTTTACTAATAAAACTCAAAACTAAGCAACTTGAAAACTTTCTAGCAACAATGCTTTTCTTTTATGCTTCCTTTTACTACCTATGTAATTCAGTACCTTACTATTATCAGTACTTAAGGTTCATGATATTTAAACTCATGGAAGAGATTTGTCTCATTGAGATGCCAGGACAGCAACTTAACGATCTCTTGAAAGGAAATACACACCACCACCACCTCCCCCGACCCCATTAAAAAAACCCAAATCATATTTTCATACTGTTTGCACAATGAAGAATAAATCACATCTTACTGTATCTGTAAAAAAACCCTAGAAATTACTCAGGTCGGATTAAGATGTAATAGTATTGCACTGTTTAATGTTACTACTATATTTATTTACAAATACAAACCCAAAAGGGAGGAGAGGATTTAACTGTGTCCTTAACATTTTGGCATGGCTCAGATCATTCTCCATCCCACCTGAAAATGTAGAACTCCTACAGAGACTGCAGTGACCTCTCACCTGCCTGCCAGAGGCTCACTTACAAGATAATGGAGGGTAGCTGGAGATGATGGATTATCTCCCCAGTAACTCAGAATATGTTTGCATTGAGGATTATGCTATCAGAACACCTGTTCTGACAATGCCATTAGTTCATTTTCTAAGCCTTTTAGTTCTATTAACTAGTAAAGGCCTACAGCCACTAGGAAATAAATGAAGTAAGAAGCACAGTGACAAATCTACCGCTGGAGAAGCTGTCACATTTCATCCCTTTGTATACACAGAAGCAGGAAAATGCAAGTTAAATCTAAGAGAAGAGCACAGGGACCTTTAAATTGCTCCATCTGTTCCTCCTCTTTCGGCAAACACACTCATCACAGTACACTCACAGTATCATAGAATGATAGGGGTTGGAAGGGGCCTCTGGAGATCACCTAGTCCAACCCCTCTGCCAGAGCAAGATCAATTAATTTGCCTGGTAAAGCAAAACAATTAAGCATTTATTCCAACTAGCCAAGTAATTACATGCTTTTATTTTGAGGAATATCCAACATCTAAGAGCCTTGTATCACCCTCAGTGCACCTACCAAACTCCCACATCTTGCATTTTCCCCCACACCAAGGTTGGTCCCATCCAACCAAACCTAACACATCCTATGAGCACACATTCTAATCAGCAGAAATGTTCATGTTGATTTCATTGTGGGATCCAAGATAATCTCTGGTATTCCAGCATAATCTTGTCGAGTACTTCAAGGTGAGATAGTCAAGATATTTTTTAAGAGAATGTGAAGTCTTTCCAAAATTATATTGTAAGCTGGAATAATGTTATAGCAAGCAGAAAGAATTTGTAAGGAAATCCAAGCAGACTAAAAAGAGGTACCTGAGAAAAAAAGAGGAAAACTCAGGAGCCTTAGAACACTCTTAAGACATTGAATCCACGTTGGTCTCTTACACCTTTCCACTATATTCCCAGGGGGCAATACTTTTTTTCCATAACTGAATTTTAATGCTACTCCCAAAATCGTGGAACAAAATGTATCTGATGTGGCTAAAAGAAACCAGTCCCTTGATACAAACACATACTACATCAATAGTACAGCAAAGCAGATGCTTAATGAAGCGTACAAGGAACACTGGAAAATTAGCAGTGGTAAACGTAGAATTTGAAGGTTTAGAATATAGGTGAAAATAAAAGCTTGAATGATCCCATTTAAAACCGAGTATCAAAGGACATCCAAGGCAAAAATGTATGCCCATTTGACATGAGTATTCTTTGTGTGAGCCAGGAAGGCCAATGGTATCCTGGGATGCATTAATTAGAGTGTGGATAGCAGACTGAGGTATGTTCTCCTCCTCCTCTGCTCTGGGCCACATCTGGGGCACTGTGTCCAGCTGTAGGCTCCCCAGTTCAAGCAAGACAGGGAGCTACTGTCTTGTGGAGGACTACAAAGATGATCAGGGGACTGGAGCATTTCTCATGAGGAAAGGCTGAGGGAGTTGGGTCTGTTTAGCCTGGAAAAGACTGCAAGGGGATCTCATCAATACTTATAAATTAACCTAAAAGGCAGATGTCAAGAGGCTGGGTCTGGACTCTGTACAGTGGTGCCCACCAACAGGACAAGGCCTAAAAGGCACAAACTAGAACACAGGGAGTTCTGTCTCAAGACAAAAACCTTCCCTGTGAGGGTGGCAGAGCACTGGGACAGGCTGCCCAGAGAGATTGTGGAGTCTCCCTCTCTGGAGACACTCAGAACCCACCTGGATGCTGTCCTGTGCAACCTGCTCTAAGTGATCCTGCTTTAGCAAGGGGGTTGGACTAAATGATATCCAGAGGTCCCTTCCAACCCCTGCCGTTATGGGATTCTGGGTTTCTTTCCTGTTACAAGTCCATGTAAACAACTGCCCTACTACTGTATTAAATAAATACAATTTAGTCTGAAATGTCTCTATCCATTAAATGAAGAATATATATGCCTCGCACTAGGCTCAAAGTTAGTAAAACTACTATTTCAAAACCTCTGACAGAAGGTAATGAATGCCTCTAGTTTAAACTACGGTCCTTGTGCAGGCTTCCCATCTAATCTGAAATTTCAGACATTCACCTCTGAGGACCTTCAACGGGCTACCTAGGATGAGACAGTAATGGTTTTAAGCATGTCAGTATGGTCTCTGAT
Organism: Laterallus jamaicensis coturniculus; assembly: GCA_022605575.1. Classification (NCBI taxonomy): domain Eukaryota; kingdom Metazoa; phylum Chordata; class Aves; order Gruiformes; family Rallidae; genus Laterallus; species Laterallus jamaicensis. The sequence continues at coordinate 7,184,300 of JAKCOX010000024.1, read as the reverse complement.
GGCCACAGACTATGTGGCAGGTACAGCACCCATCGCCAGTCTCAGCTTCCTTATGAAAGGAAATAATTATATCATGCCAGGGACAGCTGCTAAAATTCAGAGGAATCGGAACAGAACTCCACAGAGGAAAGCAGAAATTAATGTAATGCAGTGGGTACAAGATACTTCCACTGACACCATCAATGGTGTTAACACTGCTGTTGAGAGGATGAACTTAGGACCTCTTCAAAGTTTTTGTGCTCTGCCCTCTCTGCAGTGATGCGTCTGCTCTACTTACACACATCACTCACAGAGGTGTCCCTCTCCAAATAGGTACTGCTTTCACAGACGTGCCAGCTTCAAATGACACACAGAGCACAAGTAAGGAGGTCATCAGAGCCATATATAACTATTTTACAAAAATACCTCATCAAACGTTGTGGGGTTAGATGAGGTTGGTTTGGGTTTTTTGGCTTGTTTGGGGGGTGCATACTAGGGCAGAACTTAGCTTTGAGCAAAAAAGATACCAGTCCAAAGGTAGTATTAAAATACACATATGCATAAATGTAACTACATAAAAACAACAGATGACAATCTTTTACCCATTCCCTGTCCAATCATTAAAGGAAAGGTACAATTACAGTCGATTCTACAATTAAAGCCACAACTCTCCTCAATTTCACTTTCCATTTCTTCAGGGAAAAGACTGGAAGAAGCCTGTATCAAAAATGACAGATACAGCTAAAGATTAAGTGTTCCAAAATATACTTCCTTGTCCTATCTTCCACTGATTGTATGTTCTTACATGGCACAATTACAGAATTATTATCATTATACTGTCAACTATGACAGCTACATTAGATTTCACTGTGAGTATATGACTGAATAAACATTACCAAGAAACACTGGGAAATCATTAATGGGATTTTTTAATCAGTGGAATTGACGATGCAACAACACAACAAAGAGTTAATTCAGCTGGATGTATCAAAGCTCAGCCCATGCATGTACAAGAGAGTGAAGATATTTTTTAAAGATGTACAAAATAATGATTTAGTTGTTTGGCTGAGCCACACAGAAAATTACCTCACTTTCAAGACTCGTGACCAGGTATCTCTTAACATACACATAATGGGAAGAAAAATCAAAAAGCGAGTCTAATTTTTGAAAGAATGGAACATAATTTCTTGAGTGATTGACACATCTCTGCAAAATTTATTAATAACACTTCCCTAAAATGCAGCATACAGAAATATGTGCACTAACTATATTTATACTTTTACTTTCCATAACCAGAACGTTACAGCAGCATAAAATATGCGTAAAGAAAGTTGGTCAAATTTTATTCCTTTATTCTCCCATAAAACTAACTTGAAATAACTGCTGGCAACAGATTCGAATGACTGAGTGAAATTCAAATGAATACACTGAGAATCTGCATCTCAGGAGCGACTCAAAACAGTCTGTGACATGCTTCATTGAAATGGATTTGCGTTACAGTGATGAATGCTATTTCAGTGTAATGGGGCATTTAAGCCTCCATTTACCTTTGCATAGCATTTCCAAAACACACAGCATAGCATGCAATATTTAAATATTAGTGCCAACGTAATACTAGTCTCACTTGAAAGTGATGGTTCCATATCATAGTCACAATTGTTACCACTAATCCACAGATCAGGAGTCTTTTGACATACGCTTGTATTTTTGAGACAGGCTGAATCTCTTCAGCTGCTCTCATTATAAAGATGCCTAATGCATAGTTGCCCCTTCCCACATTAAAAATTTAAGGGAGTACAGATAAAGCACCAACAGTGATGTCCTACACTCCTTCCATGCAGCATGAAGAGAAATAAACACAAAAAAAAAAAAAGGAGAGAAAAAGCCCTCAAAAAGCATAAGAAGTAAAGCTATGACAGTACACTCCCTTTGAGGCTCCAGGACTCCTCCAATCACGGCAATTATGTGCTGCAAGAACTTTGCAGGGCTTCCAGACACGTTTACTGGGAGGGAAGCAGTAGGCTGAATTCCAAAACACGTCTGCAAAGTGCTTATATCTCTTCATATTAAAACTATATCCCACTGAAATGTAGATTTACAAGGAGACTATAGGTAACTGCACGCCCTGTCCTTCAGCTTTGTCCAGCTGCTGTTGTTTAAGCCCTACTCAGTCATGCCCTAGACACTGATGACTTCACATTACTTCAGTGAAGACAATTAACCTGTGTATTTTCTATGTATACAAAATCTAGCTAATTTCGTAGTGTTTAATTAATTTTGCAGTGTTTAATTAATTTTACAGTCAATCATTAAAATATCAACATTTCTTCCAGTATTCTACAATTTGGAACAAAACACTGACAGTTTGATGTACCCAGGTACCTCGGAGAAGACCTACAATAAATACCCTCATGCATTTAGGGATAAGTGTCATTTCTGTCATCATTACAAATTATAATCTCAAATCAGAAAAGATCTTGCTGTGGATCATTTGCTTTCAGGTTTAGCACTACAAATAGTAAACAAAAGCAAAAAAAACCCCTTTCTCAGTCACATACCCAGCTGGCCTTTGCCAGTTTGCTTTCATTTTAAAAATGTCTCTACCAATGAACATGCAGTTCCCCTCATGGCCAAAGTGTCCACAACTGCATGGAAGTTGTTTTCTGAAGCTCTGTAGAAGAACTACCAATAATGCATAAAATGTTATTCCTAAAGCCTTATGTTATACTGACCTCTACAGATGGTAAAATAAAAGATTACTAAGTATGAGTTGGGTTTCCTCATGCTTTATTTTCAGATAATCTTTGATAACGCTTAGAATTTTTGTATTATTTTCTTTGCATTTATTTCACTACTAATGATTTAATCCTGCAGGTTTGGCTACTCCAAGCCAGAACATTAAAAATAAAGGCTGCTGCTTCTAAAATTGAAGGGTTATTTATTTTTTCCAAGAACGATACAGATTTATGTATCCAAACCGCATCACCCTCCGCAAATTACATCACCCTCTGCCTCAGCACTTTAACTACATTACCTTAGCTATCAAAACATTAATTTTATACTCCAGCAGAAGAGCATATAAAGCTGGAGTTAATTTTCTTGCTCAAAATTGTATTTGGTCTACATTGTTTGTATGGAATAGAGATGTTAAGTAGTATCAGTCCTGGTATCATCCTTGATGCTGCAGCTTGTAAATGGAACTGCTGGCCACTAGGCTCTGAGCCTGGTGGTTTAGGATATTACCAACTTCCACTGCACCTTTCTATGCATCCTGTCTATCCTTGTGGACTTACACACATTTGGTTTACTTACTTGGTCCTCAGTCCTCTTCTACAGTTGGTATTAACTACCTTTCCCGAAATTCTGCTGATAGCCATATGGACCACTCAAATCTAAGGCAAAGATGAGTAACACTTCAGCCTTCATCCAGAACCCTACATTCACTTTGGTTGGAAAAGTTCTTTAAGATAACAACTCCCACCATTACCCTAGCACTGCCAAGTCCACCTGCTAGGCCATGTCCCTAAGTACCACATCTACATGTCTTTCAAATGTCTCCTGGGATGGTGACTCCTCCACTTCCCTGGGCAGCATGTTCCAGTGTTTGACAATCCTGAAGAAATTGTTCCTGATATCTAACCTAAATCAGAAGAAATTGTTCCTGATATCTAACCTAAATCAGAAGAAATTATTCCTGATATCTAACCTAAATCTCCCCTGGTGCAATTTGAAACCATTTCCTCTCATCCTATAGCTTGTTACCTGAGAGACCAACCCCCACATCTCTGCAACTGCTTTGCAGGTAGTTGTAGAGAGCAGTAAGGTCTCCCCTCAGTCTCCTTAAGACTAAAAAGACCTCAACATTCTTCTTCTATGAGGGGCCCAAAACTGGGCACAATACTCGAGGTGCAGCCTCAACAGAGTTAAACACAACAGAACTATCACCTCCCTGGTCCTGCTGGTCACCACTGTTCCTGATACAGGCCAGGATGCTGTTGGCCTTCTTGGCCACCTGGGCACACTGCCGCCACATGTCCAGCTGGCTGTCCACTCACACCCCCAGGTCCTTCTCCTCCATGGAGCTCTCCGACCACTCTGCCCCAAGCCTCTAATACTGCCTGGGGTTACTGTGACCGAAGTGTTGAGCCCAGCACGTGGCCTTGATGAACCCCATGAAGTTGGCCTCTGCCCATCAATCCAGCTTGTCCAGGTCCCTCTGCAGAGCCATCCTGCCTTCCAGCAGATCGACATTCCCACTTAATGTAGCATTGTCTGCAAACTTAACTGAGAGTGCACTCGATCCCCCTGTCCAGATCATGAATAAACATGCTAAAGATAACTGGGCCCAGCACCAAGCTCTGGGGAACACTTCTTGTAACCAGTCAACAACTCTTGGGAGTTGGGGAGCACTTCTGCCAGCTCCCTCAACACCCTTGGGTGTATCCCATCCGTACCCATTGACTTGAGCAGATCTAAGTGGCTGAGCAGGTCACTAACCAATTCCCCTAGGATTATGGGGGGTTCGGTCCACTTATCATCCCCATCTTGTCACTCAGGGGTCTGGGTATCTGGAGACCAACTGGTCTTACTACTAAAGACAGGCAAAAAAGGCATTAAGTACCTCAGCCTTTATCCTCTGTCACAATGGTGTCGCACACACACATCCAATAAAGGTGAGAGATTCTCCCTGGCCCTCCTTTTGTTATTATTGTATTTACAGAATTCTTTTTCTTTTACAGCAGTGGCAAGATTGAGTTCTATCTGGGCTTTGGCCCTCCTTATTTTCTCTCCACATAACCTCACCTCAGCCCTGTAGTCCTCCTGGGTTGCCTGCCACTTCTTCCAGCAGTCATAAACTCTCCTTTTCTTCCTGAGTTCCAGTCAAAGCTCTGTTCAGCCAGGCAGGTTGTTTTCCCTGCTGGCTCGATTTGAACAGGGGAACAGCTTGCTCCTGCATCTCTCAGAACCACATCCTTGAGGAGGGTCCAGCCTTCCTGAGCTCCTTTTTCTTCCAGGACTTGCTCCCAGGGGAGCAACTCACGTAGTTGTAGTGAGCAGCAGTATCTCCCCTCAGGCTCCTTTTCTCCAGGCTAAACAACCTCAGTTCCCTCAGCTGCTCCCCACCAGACTTGTGCCCTAGACCCTTCACTAGCTTTGTTCCTCTTTTTTCAACGTGGTCCATGACCTTAATGTCTTTCTTGTAGTGAAGAGCACAAAACTGAACACAGGACTCAAGGTGCAGCCTGACCAATGCCAAGTACAGGGGGATGATCACTGCTCTAATCCTGCTGACCACATTAGTTCTGACACAAGCCAGGATACTCATGGCCTTCTTGCCCACCTGGCACACTGCTGGCCAATCTTCATATGGCTGGTGACCAACATCCTTAGGTTCCTTTCCACCAGGCAGCTTTCCAGCCACTCTTCCTCAAGCTTGCAGCACTGCCTGGGACCCAAGCGCCTTGTTGAACTTCATACAACTGGCCCCAGCCCATCCAGCCAGCCCATCCAGATCCCTCTACAGACCCTTCCTACCTTCAAGCAGATCCACACTCCCACCCAACTTGGTGTCATCTGTACTGAGGCTGCACTTCATCCCCTCATCCAGATCACTGATAAAGATGTTAAAGAGAACTGGCCCCATTTCCCTGGGAAACAGCTCTTGTGACTGGCTGCCAGCTCCATTTAACTCCATTCACCGCAGCTCTCTGGGCCCAGATAGCAAGCCAGTTTTTTCAGCCAGCAAACGTGACCCATCCGAGCCATGAGCAGACGGTTTCTGCAGGAGAATGCTGTGGGAAACATGTCAAAGGCTTTACTAAAATCCAGGTAGACAACATCCATAGCCTTTCCCTCATCAACTGAGCAGGTCAGCTTGTCATCCAAAGAGACCAGGTTATTCAAGCAGAACTTGCCCTTCACAGACCCATGCTGACTGGGCCTGATCACCTGGGTGTCCTGAACTTCCCAACCAGTGGCACTCAGTCTCCTACATAACATTCCCTTGCACAAAGGCCAGGCTGACAGGTCTGTAGTTCCCTGGATCCTCGATCTCGCCCATCTTATAGATGGGTGTGACATTTGGTAATCTGCCACCAAATGGGACCTCCTCAGTCAGCCAGGACTACTAATAAATGATGGGAAATACCCTGGTGGCTTCTGCCAGCTCCCTCAGTACCCTGGGGTGGATCCCATCCAGTCCCACAGACCTGTGTGTTCTGTTCTGAGGCTCTGAAAAAAATCACCAGTGGAAAGGAACTACAACCAAATCAAGTACAGGCAGGGAGCTGTGCAGTCAATCCCAGAACTTCTAAAATCCCAAGTGAGACAATTTAGACTGCCACAGAAGCCAAGAACGCTGTTAACAGGGCACACAGGTGTTACTGCACTGTAGATGCTTCCCTGCCAGCACCAATTTCTTATGGTAGCTTGAGAGACACACATAGGTCTGATATTGTGACTTTCACTCACAAAGTTTAACACAGTTCCATCCAGTTGCTCTGAGCAACCATGGGCTCCCACCTGCTCTGGCCTGTCTGCCCTACTCCATGGCTGCATCCTCAGCATTTCTCTTCCACCCCTCTTGCCCACTTTCTCCTAGCTACACTCTGTTTCCAGGAGTTCCACAGAGATTTACGATGCCCTTCTCCTCTCCCTCCCCTGAAACTCTCTTGTTATTAGAGAAATATCAAAGGGAAGAGGACAAAAACTCATTAAGTAGTCGTGCTTAAGGGAATAAAATGACCAATAAATATCAGTGTTGAGGAAGTAACTTCTGCCTAAGCAAACACCACTGTTTATTGCATGTGCTTAAAATATTCTCACCCTCTTCTTTCTTTACTCATGGGATTTTCCTCTCCATTAGAAATCAGCAGGTAAGAGTGAAGAAAGGGCTCTAATTATTGCAACGAGCCATCCATACCTCAGTTTCTCATAAGTGCAAGTAAAAACACGCATGTGTGCACTAGGGCTCTAATGTTATCAGGCTCTCAAGGGACAGAAAGTATAGCTTCCCAATGGTACTTACTCAAATCATGAAATTTAGAGTTATTGCTTGCCTCTGAAATAATGGCAAATGCCATCAACCCAAGAACCCAAAATCTAGAGCGTAGAAGGAATATTTAAACCAAATCTAAAGGCAACGCTAAGTGAAAAATACTACAACAAAATAGAGCTAAAGGTTTCTTACTCTGTGAGCTTCCAGCAAAACAGACTGCCCCACAAAAATCATGCTTTTAATTCAACTTAACTTATGACAACAAACCATCTTATTTACAGGAAAAGCAGGAAGATTAAAATGCCTAAGTGCTGGTAAATCTCAAATTAAAATTTTGTACTGTAAAACAGTAATAACCTACCAGTAAAGCAGATTAAGAATTATTATGACCAACAGATCTCAAAACAAAGTAATCAAAGGGAAATGATTGCTGATTGAAAAGGGTCTGGGCTGGATTTATGGAATGTCATCAGGCATGTTTACTCACAAATAGATACAAACTCACTGCAAATGGAAATTGCAGACAGCCAAAAGTTAGTAGGAGTGGTAAGTAAAGATGGCAAAAAGTCACAGGAATGATGTGGTGTAAAAAAGGTAATAAAAAGACAAATAAAAATCTACTCAAAGCTGTATTTTATACTTCTCTGTTTTGAAAACACATTTTGTTATTCATAAATTTGAGGCAGAATGGAAAGGCATCTTCATAAGCAAAATAAGCAATTACAGATAGGGAAAATAATACCCTTGATATGGATGCAAAATTTTTAAAAAATGTGTTTGCAAACGAATCTGGTTTATTAATGCAAAATGCTGGCTAAGTCTTTTGGTATTTCAGATCTTGAAAAACAAGTCACAAAACCCAGCAGTATAAGAATTCCAACATCATCAGGAAAATGAGTTTAATTTCTACATGGAAAAAAGTATTCTGAAATAAAGAAGCGCATGAGGCTACTGGAAAACGAATTGCTACTTTGTATGGCATTATAAGTATTATTTGTGCATTTACTGTTTGTGAATGCTGTGCTTACATTCAGTCTGCATCTAGAACAAAAGCTATTGAACTTTTAGAAGCACTTTAGACTCCTAAATGTTTGGTTTTAACACATATGTTACTAGCAAGTTGAAAATACCACAGTAGTAATTCTCCAGTTGTGACACAGCTTTGGAAACTGATAGTAAAATCAATCAAAAGCCTGAACAGTCAATTAAAGATATTGGGAAAATATCTGCTCTAAATATCTTTGTTTTGAAGCTTATCTAAACACAGCAAAAGTTTAATTTTCACCTCTCTCTCTCTAACTGTACAGATAGCCTGAGCAAAAGTTTAGGTTTTGATTCAATACTTAAACAACATCAAAACATACTTTATTGTAAGAAATATAAATACATGTAGTTTATCAAGTTTAGAAAATGCTTTTTTAGCATGACTAATTTTGTTAAACACAGAAGAGACAGCACTATGAAAAGCAATACAAGTTGGCAAGAGAAACTGGTGTTACATTGCAAGTTTTTATTTAAGAATAAAATGTCCTGCAACTCTATTTAAAAATAATATAATGGATAACAATCCTGAACACTGTTTGCTAGAAAGCTTTGGAACACAGCAGGGAAGTCCTAGGAAAAGCCAGTGAGAATGGAGGTCAAAATAGAAATAAAAATGGAAATACAGCATAACAGCCTTTAAAAAAACCCAACCAAACAAAACACCCCAAGCAAAAAGCAACCAAGCCAAGTCATGAATTGCTCCAGCTTATACCATTGATTCACAAGAATGAATGCTCTAGTGAACAGCTCTTAGAATCAGCACAGATGCAACTGCATGAAATTTTATATCCTGAGATACCAATATGGTCAGTGGAAATTGCTGGGATTTTGTGGCATTAAAATCTATCCACTGATGATTCAGGAGTGCCTTTTTTCAAACATCTCAGCTTTGTGAGCTATCACTAGAGGTGCATTTTTGCTGGTTTACTAGGAACACCTTAGAGAGGGAATCTATATTACTTGTTCACTTGGGTGTTTTGAAGAATACTTCTCCTGCCCTTCATTTTCAAAGGCAACAAAAAAGCAAAATAAATCAATTCCTACTATCAAAAATTCAACTCACCCCCTAGTGCTTTCTAATAGGCCTTTCAAAAACAGGTTGAGTGAGCAGGCTTTACCAGGTGCAGGAACACTTAATGCTGCTTTTGCAGTACCACAGGATTGTCAAAGAAGAAAATTTCAGGAGTTAAGTAATCTTGCATATAAAGGATAGTCTAGTATTGTGTTTATACAGTGACTCTAACTTTGCAGAAGTATAAAAAGAATGTTAGCAACCCAGCTAAAAACCTCTCAAATTTATCTGACTTTTGAATACTAAGATGTATAGATTAAAATCATCTTGAACTGTCCCTGTAAGAAAAAGTCTACTTACTATTGTAAAAATTTCTTATTGTAACAACTTACCTTTGTTTTTCCTAACCTATCTTCAAAATTTTGACAGGCTATGCAATAATTAAGTATAATTTTTAAAAGCCACTATGTAAGCAAATAATTTATACTTGTATTCTACAACACAGCCACCACATGTTAATGTGAAGAGCTCTCACAAAATCACAAAATTCATTCAGTAAGAGAAAAAAGTAGTTCTCAGACTGACATGAAGGAAAAAATAACCCAATATGCTTCTCAGTGCGTATACCTGCAGTATTGGACTGACAGTGTAGATTACTTAAATTCATGTGCATCAAACCTATGAAAAAAATACAGCTTACTAAATGTAAGTTTTTTAAAGCTTACTATTGAAAAGATATAATTGTGAGTGTGGGTGACTTATACTTTTGAGATACAAAGTCATGGATAAATCAGGTGAACTTCAATTTTAGTAATCTGAGGTTTCAACTCCTTCAAAACTTACACTATCATACTTTTTGCCTTGGCTCAAACAGCAAACTTAGTGTTAAAAGGTAACTTTATTTATCCCATATATTTCAAAGCGTGTGTGGGGTTCCTCTGTAAAGGATGGTTTCATTATTTTGGATTCTACTGACAAGTTCTTATAACTAAAGATAAAAATAGAAACTGGGATTGGATAACGCAAAGCTAACCAGTATTACCTTAATGTAAATCATACCTGGAGTCCTATTGTACATCTGACCATCAGATGCTTAAAACAGAGAGTTTTATCAAAAGATATAGAGCAGCAACAGAAAGCTAAATGCACCATTTTCCAGCTCAATTAGAAACTAAAGATGGGAAAACTGAATCAAAGAAAAAGCTTTGTGGATATAGAAGCTCCTTCATTTAAAAAGTGGTTATGGAACTGGGGGAAGATCTTCCTGTGAATGCTTTTTCTAGACATCTTTGATACAAACTGTATCAAAGTACCATACTGAAAGACACTGAAAATAACAAACTTGTGAACCATGTGACAGATAACGTATGCTGATTAATGCTGAAACAGAAACTGTGTTCAAAGAACAGCTTAATGTCATCAGCTGCTTAAATAATACTGAGATTAGCTTGTAATTTCTATGGTTGAAAGGTATGGTAGGACTCTTTCACAGGAATGACCCTTTCACAGGAATATTGAGAAAAAAACAAGCAGACATTTCTAATCATTTTATGAGATACATCCAGGTGCAAGAGCTGTCACTCAAGAAAAGACATCAGTCCTCAGTAAAAATAGTGAAGTTTGAAAGGCGCAGACCCAATAAGAAGGAAAAAAGCTTACATAAATCATGTTTAGCTTTTGACAATGCTTAGCACAAGCATAATTTTAGACGGTTGACTCCTGATAATTGATTGCTTGCAGAACACAAGAAAATCTATTAACCTTAAAGCTGTATAGATACTCTTCTTTAATGCTTTGAGCTTCACAACCTACCTTCTGCTTCAGCTCCCTTCTCCTTTGCAGGACTCTCAGCTACACTTATATTACCCTAAATATATACTGATAATATACATTTAGATTATCCTAAATGCACGGAGAGTAGTACAAACACCTACTTACAGGAATCATCCAGTTGGCCAGGTCACCATACTTAGACACCTGCATAGCTCCAAGCATTGTCAAATCAACATGGCCTCTGGCAACAGAAAGTGTGTAATTAGCATATCTAGTTCATGTAACAGCCCACAAATCTTTAACAAGCTTTTGTTCACATTCTCATTACATCAATACAAAAACAGTGGCATATTAAAGAGATAGCAACCATTTTGTCACACATGTAGCTGTTTTTTTTCTCCCTTCTAGATGCATCGCTGATGCAAATTTTTCTGTCTGCCTACTGAGCCTCAAAAACGTTATTACTTTTGTCTGGTTTTGGTTAATTGCATGCACAGTCAATCAGCTCTGAAATCATACTTTTAAGTGCACTCTTTCACGTATTTACATGCACTCATTATCTTTTCAGAGCCATTAGGATTTAGTGTTTGTTTGCATCCAACCTCCTTCCCGAAAAACAAACAAAAAACAGGTGCAGATGGTGAATTTCCATTAGGGAGGTGGAATGAAGATCACAGTTGCAAGCTGAGCAAAGAGAATATACAGAGTGCAAGTACAGATTAGATACTTGGAAATGACCAAAAAGTAGTTGTTAAAAGGTAGTTATAAATATGTTTATATATGGCCAGGTGGCGGTTGACATGAACATCGTTACGGTATCTATTAGTTACAGTGGTTTTCTATTTCCAATAGCTAGATCTAATCCTCTGTAAACCGTCACTGAATAAGTCCATGACCATTTCACAGGTTGTTAAATGCTAACCATATTTCAAAGAATTACTAATGAGTTCAGTCACTGACTCAGTTTATTCTTTTCATGTTTCAGAAGATCAGGGTTTGTGTTGTTACGTACCCTCTTATCATTGCAAATGATTCATCGCTAGAGAAATAGGAAGAACCTGGAAGAACAGTGACTGTCTCCTTACCTGTAAAAGAAATAAGCTATAGTAGGTATTTAGTCTCTTTGACAAATGAAGTCACAGCAGTCAGCCAAGAAATAAGGTGGGTTTTATCAAACTCTTTTGGATTCTGTACAACTATGGATATGATTATACTTACTATATGACATGTAAACCTGATCAATCATAATGAATTGTGAAGCACCTTATGGTTTTTAATGATAGGACTGCCCACTCTTTGACCATCAGCAGTTCCAGGAAAGACAGCACTGACTCTAGAGGCTAAGAAATCTCTGTGGACTTCAGCTTTCTTGCCTATTCATAGAAAAAAAGGAGAGGTAACTCTCTTGAAATGGAGTAAGAGCATCTTCAGGAGACAGGGAGGTTGCAAGGAAGAGCAAGCAGACCAGACTGAACAATCTAGAGTGATAATGATGTGTAATACAGAAAAGTAAATGACAGATCTAGTCTATACTTGCTTTGTTAAAGTGCAGAAGAAAATCTGTTTCTTTGTGCTGTACTGTTCTTTGCAAAGTGCTTGGGTCAAGCAATGGAGTATAGATAGAAGTGTCTTATTTTGACTCCATAACCCTCTCTTTCCTCTCATGCCTGCAACCTGAATGAGCCTAAGTAACAATCGTGTGTAGAGAGTGTCACTGGCAAGGCTTAAGAAACAGAGTTGAGGGTGAAATTATAAACCAAACATTGGAAACTTGAGGTAAAATGAAAAACAAACATCTTCAGCACCAGATGACAGTGTGATAAAAAAAGGTGTAACAACAGAGTGGAAGAAGAATGAGACATCATTAAACAGGTCCCAGTGAACATGGAAAAAGAGACAATAACTAAGAAGATGAGGGAAAAGGAAGGAAAGACTGTAAGAAAGTTAAAATATAGACTGAAGTTACCTGCTATAATTTATTGAGTTCATTTGATGTACATTACATGCAAAGACATTGCAAACAAATAAAACTTTGTCGCACGAAAGAGTAGAGAATGACAGTCATAGACCATAAGACTCACAATGCTAACATCCAGAGCTGTTGAGACTGCTGAACTGTCTTTCAGGCACCCACCCCAGGCAGTGGGAAAGAACACAGCCTTAAGCAGAACCCTGAGATAAAATGACAAGCTAAGACAATGCCAGGAAGTAAGGGACAGAAGGATGAGGGCCAGAGAATAATGTAACAAGAGCACTGCATTGTCCACCTCTTGAAAATGCTCTCAGGAAGTCAGTGCTTGTAAATATTTCTACTGTAAGACAGAAGTCTACCTTTCAATTACAGTTAAGATAAACTTCATGTAAGACATTCAGAAATTGTGGCAAATAAAAACCCCATACATATTTCAGAGAAATACAATTACATTTGCAGCTAGAAACTTGGCAAAAGCCCAAACCATGAGTGTAGTTGAAAACGTGGACTTTGGGGGCACATACTGGACCATTCCAGTTGATAAATGCAAAGACAATTAAATCTTACTCCTTTGCCATTTAGCTTCTGTTTTCTTAACATGATTTTATAAATTTGGCGGAAAAGCACCTAGACTGGTATTAACTAAGTGTCAGTGGGATTTATCAGCTTCTGAATGTCTCGGCAATTCTAGCAATAATAATTTTGGGGGCAGAACTGAGGTTCATCTACCCTGTGTCCTGTCTATGGCAGCTTCAGAGGAAGATGTCAAGGTACTTAACACTTAATTCCCAATACTAGATTTCTATGTTGCATTCTGACTTCTTATGTTAGCTTCATCCCTGTAAGATTATCTCTCCAAAAATATTTATCAAGCATAAATGACAATTCAAAATCATCTTGTCATCCATATCAAAGCACAATTATTATTCAGAGTATTTACAAGATCTTGGGCATGTTTTCCACGATCCCTCTGTTAACACGTTTATTTTTAATGCATCCTTATAAGAACTTCATTTCTAATGTGCAAGAACATAATTTCATGTTTTACAGTACACATTTTTTATTCTAAATATTTTTTCCTACCAGTGACACCTTCAACATTTATTAAGAGAATCCCAAACAAAAAAAACCCTCACATCTCAATTTCAGTTCAAGCATTAACACAGCTTTCACGTGCCTCTGACACCTCCCTTCATACACTGTATCATCACAGCAGTTACCTGGCTACTGGTGAAATGCTGGACTCAATTCCTTAACAGTTTCTTACTTCAAACCTGAAGATGGCATTTAACAGTCCCTTATTTAAAAAATAATAACAATAGCAGTGTGATAATGGCAATAACATAGCAGCATTATCATGGTATCAATTAGTTAAGCCAGGTAGCAAATGTTTCAAGTCAGTGAACAACTGTTGGACTGCACACTGATATTAAAGTAAAAGCTTGTTTGATGTCAGTGCTTCCTCTCCTTTGACTTTCCAAAGTTTAATTGTACTTGCTAACAGCCGCTGAGAAAGGTACTGCCTATAGAAATATCTAAGTACACACCCATACATATATGAGTATGTGTGCATATGTGTACATCAATAAAAAATGTAAAATGCACAAGTTTTCATATTTTAAAAAAAAGCTATTAGATGCTAGGCATGAGTCTATAACCTATACCAGTAACATCAAAGAGAGAGTTTGCCAGGTGCCAAAGCCTCCTTCTGTTTGTCACAGTGCAATACTTCGGTGTAAATGGAAACAGAGAATGAACATGGGCACAAATTTCCACCAAGAAATCAGAATCAGACACATGCTCTAAACTGTGTAAAGCTTAAGTTTTCATGCTGCATGGCTGCTTCTGAGGCAAAATGTCCCTAAGCAGCTGTGCAAAAACTGTATTAAAAAAGTATGCGAGGACTGGCATTCTCCCCCCGCCACACTAATGCAGCAAAAGCATCTGCCTGCAGCAGAGCCCTCTAGTATGCCCCCCAGTATGGTTTGGGGTGCTTTCTCCCTACCCTGTCCACTGCTCTGCAAGGAAGTTGTATTACTGGCAACTGACTAGCCAGGAATAAACCAGCCCATGGCCCATTACACCCAGGACATTTTAAAACACAGCCCACATATGAAACACTGAAAAACATATTCTACAAGACACAAGGTGTAAAGTAACAGGAAAACAAATCCATATTTACATATAGGCTTCACTAAACTACCACATTTCTGAAAATGAGGATTTGACCTTTCACTGCCTAGCCTGGAAGAAAGTTTCCTTCACTAGTACTCAAGCGCACCTAAGTTTAAGCTCTGTAACTAGAATATAGACATCTCAATTGGCCAACATCAGCCTTCCTTTAAGAGAAGATAAATACATTAGTAAGTAAAAAAAACAGGAGTCTGGGTTCAAGCACTGAATCAAAAGAAAATTTTTAGATTAACAATGAATAATCATTTTCCATAAATCAAATATATTTAAAAGATTTTACCTGCATTAATCAGGTCTGGATCTACTTCATTTTCAAGTGGATAAGGACCCTGACAACAACACAGACATATCTCAGCTTTATACTGAAATACCTTTCAGATACAGCTATAACTGCTTTATTATTTCTAATGCTTATTATTGAAAAGAGATCACCACAGTCATGCATTTATTAATTTTTTTTAATCTTTAGCAGAAGAACACCCTTGATGATACAAGTCACAATTTACATCAACTACTATGTCAGGACTGAAGGTCAGGGGATAGAGACTGTTAGAATTACTAAATAACCAGGTGGGGAGCTGGGGGGGGGAGCTGTTTGGTTTGGTTTTGGAGCTATTTTTGGGTTTTACGAAAGCAGTGGACATTTTTTCAGTGCAAGGTATGTAGGTGCAACTTCACAAAGCCAACAGTGAAAATCATATTAACTTGAAGCATTATTTAACATTATGTTTGATATGGCATATAAGGCTCAGTCTTGCAGACTAAGGTTCTGACTCCACGCCACCCGTGTACTTAAGAACACACTTAGCAAAGCAGTACCATAATTCTGATATGAGCATTTCCTTAAAAATTTCTATGTGCTACAATGAAAATTTTATGATTATGCAATATGGCATATTTATGAATATGACTTTAGTAAAATTATAATTAGGTTGGGGGGAGAGCGAGGAATAAAACGCAGCCCCTGCAAAATAACTGCACTGCAGTAAGCAACAAAGACATATTCTTACCAAACCCAGGACTCCATTTTCACTCTGTAAGTGAACAGTGATGTCTGGACTGATGAAGTTACTGGCCAACAGTGGTATTCCAATACCCAGATTAGCTGAAGAGAACTGGTTAAGGCACAAACAGGAACACGCTTACTACAAACTAGTAAGTTTAAAAATGCTATCATTCTACTATGACTAGATTAGAATTGTTGTCTTCACAAACACTTTAATTTTTAGCTTGATGCCTCATTTTTGACAATTTATTTCAGTACTTTGATTGTCTAATTGCATTCTGACAAATGGTTTAGATGAGGGCGGTGAGGCCCTGGCACAGGCTGCCCAGGGAAGCTGTGGCTGCCCACTCCCTGGCAGTGTTTAAGGCCAGGCTGGATGGGGCTCTAGGCAGCCTGCACTGGTGGAGGGTGGCCCGGCCGATGGCAGGAGGAGCTGGAACTCGATGATCTTTAAGGTGCCTTCCAACCCAAACTATTCTTTGATAACCTCCTCCCCACCCCCCCAGAAAAGCTTCATTTCCAGCATATAAGTGTTTTCAACCAACTCTTGCAAAAAAAAAATAAATTACACTGCTAACAAACTCTACAGATATGCCTGGATAAAAACTCTGGCATCCTATGTCTTAATATCCATCTATTTCAACAGTGTGTTAATAAAATGAGAGAATTCCAGGCTCTGGAAAAGACTATGAGTGCAGTAATTAACCTGTCTTAAACAAAACAGCTGCAGTTGTTATTCTAGTGAGTCATCGCTTTAGCCTATGTCACAGCTGAAGGATACCATACATGCCATCCTCAAACTCTAGAGCAGCCCGTCTGATGATCCTCTCCCTCACATTGTCTCCTTGTTTCTGTTTGGCTTTTGAGTCTTCAGGCTTTCGGAGTGACAGGCGCTGCAGAAGTAATTGTAAGTAAAGATTAGCATCTAGAGTCTTGCTTCTTGAGACACAAAAGCCTGATTTGTGATTGCACTAAGATACTTGGTCTAAGAATAATGTTATTTATCCATCTTCTGCACAAACTGACCTTTCATTCTATCAGTTCAAGCTCACTTAAGCCAATGGAGTCATCAAATATCCTCAATGATAGCCTTAGAGCAAAATGTTATTTCTTCATATTGCCAAGGCTGAGAGAATATATGATATGCAGACAACTGGTTAAGAAGGCAGCAGTCATTAGTGCAAATACTAGCGAGTCTGAGCTTCTGTACCCCAGAGATACCTAAATTGATTTGTAAAATGTCAGCTTAAAATACAGATACTGCTCTCTTTCTGCATTCCTTCAAGTCAGTCGCATTCAACAACTAAGTTTTCAAACACAAATCTCCACAATCTTTCACAAATCTGCCTGATGTTGTTTCCTGTGATTTCGTGGCCTTAAGCTGATGCTTTCTAAATCACATGTAAGCCAAAATGCCACTGCATTAAAGAAGTTTCTAAGCCCTTTTTTGTAAATTACTGTTTATATACATTATGTTCTTCATGCATCTCTCCCATACATATAAAACTGCTCTGGGAAACATCACGTCCCCCCAGTAAGTCTTCGCATCCTCTCCTACTTCAGGCCATAATGACATCAGCCAAAATTATCCTTTGTTCCTTTCATCCCCACAAAATAATTTTTGCAGTGTGTTTTTTCCCCATGCTGGGAGTCACTTTCCTCTAGGTTGTCAGAAACAGCCAGTATAAATCCTTTTGAATTTCCCAGCAACATTCTTTTTATGCCTTGGCTATTTTCCCTAGAATTGATGCACTTACAACTTATGGAAAAAGTAAGAACAATCACAGGGGGTTTCTCTGCAGCAAAGAGAAGGTTGGATAGAAAGTACAACTTGCTCTACAGGGACTGTATCTAAACCAAATTAGGCAGGAACTGCTAGTTAGAGAAAGAATTACGACAGACTAACTATCCTCTCCTCTTACCACTTATCCTACTCAAAGTTTTTACATGTACAGCCACATACTTCATACATAATCTCTTATGGAAGAGTATATAAATTTCCTTCCTATAACTCTATTAATGAGAGGCACCACTGCCAGAATTAGAAAATTACATAAACAAAATTAAATTCTTACAACTTTGCTGTGCAGTTTATAGTAGGGGTTTTTATCCCTGCCTTTTTCTTCCCTTTTTTTTTAAAGATATATGGAAAGGGATATTTGACTAGATAGGTGTATTTACATGGGCAGACAAGCTAAAGAAAGTCAGGTGTTTGTACAAAGGTCACCTCTTCATCCAATGCCAAACTGCAATAAGAACAGCAGTTTAATAAATGCAAAATGGAATAGAGGCAAAATGGATTTCCCTCATGAAAGGTTAAAGATTTTCTGTGAGATTATTTGCACCTATTCAGAATAAGGAAACAGGCCATTAACTGCAGTATAAGACAACATGACCAGAGAAAGATAGGAAAAAAGAAAAGAAAGAAAAATAGAGGTTTGACACATCTGGGTCTAGCCAAATACTCATCAACATGCAATATGCTTTTGCAGAATGAACAGATGGAAGGGGGGAAAAAAGCTTTTAACCTTCACATTCATAAGAGAGTTTACTCAAAAAAAAGGCTTTGTATGTCTTTCTAGGACTTTGTGACTTGATTTTAATAATAAAAGTTTAATTATTACAATTCCTTTCTGCACTTATTTTTCAAGATGTATTTTTCCTTGTGTCATATAGCTCCCCCTCCACCAGCCCTTGTGATGACATTTTGAATAATTCCCACCTCCAGAATATGGAGACACAGAAGAATACATAATTTTCAATTGCACTTTAAGAGCTTTGTCACATCACTAAAATGAATATAGGAACATAGCCTGAGTGAGGCAAAGCCAAAGAAACAAAGCACAATTACATAATCAATATTTTCTTGGATGTTTTCAGTGATGGAATATTATTACTGAAAATTTTAATAGCTATTGACATCTTTTATTCAAGTCAGAAATGCCACTGGCTTAAAAAAAGTTCCTCCTCAGAGAGAAGGAAGGTTCCAGGACCCTTGCAATGTAAAATAATTCAATACATGGTACAAAAGAGACCAAGACTGGCCGGATGTGCCCAGATCAAAAGCTCTCCAGTAGAAAACAATGTAAGTGTCAAAGTCAGCTCTTAGACTAGATGTTCCCCTTGTTGTGCCTATAGGTGGTGAACTGAGAGAAAGCAGAATGAAGTAGCAATTTCCATCAAATTTTTAACTGTGTTAAAGTCATCCAGGTCCACAGGCAGCTACTCTGAAATATTCAGGGACAGAACCAAAGACCTGCAGATGTAAGAAACAAGGCTCAAACCTCAGGCCCCCACAGAACTAGTATACCTGAACTCCAGTACTTAGCAAAACTTGATAGGTCTTTCTCACACTGTTTTCTGTGTTAACATTTGATGGCTAGAGTAAAAACCCTGCAAATTCTAAAATACACCTAAGCTGGATGTTGTGACCAAGAAGTTCAGCTACTTACTTCAATTCTCTTCTCAAACTTCTCTCCTTGTATCAGACGATCAACGTAGATTTTAGGAACATGAATGTCTTCTGGGGCAAATGTTCCTATGTCAACTATTTCCTCCACCTACACAGAGAAAAGGAAAAATGAAATTATTTAGAAAAAAAGCATTCAATGAGAGTTTTTTTCTAAGCAATGAAGTTTCAGAAATTAAATATACAGTGGATCAAATCAAGAAAACTAAGGAATGGGGAAAACAGATATACCCTTTAAAATGGCTATTTTAGATGCTTGTAGAAATATATCATGATTAGTTACACCACAGTTGTTTGTACCTACAAATAATTTCCATCCAAACAGAAGGAAACAAAAAGTAGCAAAACATCAAGAGTACAAAGCAGAAGTATGAATTTTAAGGATATAAACACACAAGCTAGTGTTTGTATCCACAATGTTTTCCAAAGTTAAGTCTCTATAAGTGCTCTCTAGAACTGAAAACATTTGAACTGTAATATTCAATTGCAAGAAAGATGTGAAAATCTGCATCTCTACAGTTAGTGAAACACTGGTTCAGCACAGAATGGCACTGATACACACACAGTACATTTGAAATGTCATTTATCTCAAGCAGCACAGGTAATAGTTTTCTTTGCCTGAGTTTGGGCTGGTCTGGCTGCATACTGTTAAAGCCAGACACCTGCAGCACAGACACTCAAGTCATGTCTGACACTTTCACAGAATCACAGAATCCCTGAATGGTCAGGGCTGGAAGAGACCTCTGGAGACCGTCCAGTCCAACCCCCCTGCCAGAGCAAGATCACCTAGAGCTGGCTGCACAGGACAGCATCCAGGTGGGTTCTCAATGTCTCTGGAGAAGGAGACTCCACAGCCTCTCTGGGCAGCCTGTCCCAGTGCTCTGCCACACTCACACTAAAGCATTTCCTCCTCATGTTTAGGTGGAACTTCCTATATTAAAGTTTGTGCTCATTGCCTCTTGCCTGTCACTGGGAACCACTGAAAAAAGACTGACCCATCCTCCTGACACCCACCTCTCAAGTACTTGTGAGTATTGATAAGATTCCACCTCATTCTTCTCTTGGCTAGAAAGTCCCAAGTTCCTCAGCCTCTCTTCCTAAGAGAGATGTTCTAGTCCCCTAATGGTCTTCATAGCCCATTTTTGTACCCTCCCCAGTAGCTCCCTGTCCTTCTTGAACCAGGGAGCCCAGAACTGAACACAGTATTCCAGATGAGGCCTCACCAGCGTACAGTAGGGGGGAAGGAGAACCTCCCTCAACCTGCTGCCCACACTTCTCTTGATACTCCCCAGGATCCCATTGGCTCTCTTGCCCATGAGGACACACTGCTGGCTCATGGCCAACCTGTTGTCCACCAGGAATCCCTGCTCTTCTTCCACAGAGCTGCTTCCCAGCAGGTCAGTCCCCAACCTGTACTGGTGCCTGGGCTTATTCCCCCCTAGGTGCAGGACCCTACACTTGCCCATGCTGAATCTCATAAGGCGACTGTCTGCTCAGCTCTCCAGCCTGTCCAGACCTCACTGGATGGCAGCACAGCCTTATGGTCTGTCAGCCACTCCTCCCAGTTTTGTATCATCAGCCAAATGGCTGAGGGTACACTCTATTTTCCCTGGTAAGTCCCAGGTGCAGAGAGTACCTCCATCCGACCACAGAAAAATGTATTAATTTTAAAGCAGCAGGTCAAAGATAACATCTGAAACGATCTACTCAAAAAGAATGAATTAAGTTTCCAAACTGCTGTATCACCAGGAACTAGTTAAACTTTTCAGGAATGTCCAAAGTCTAAGAACACCAAAACAAGACCCAGGGTATGACATATCAGTGGGGATACATTACTTAGTAACCATCACCACTAAAGGAGCATTAAAGAACTTAAAATACAATCTGACATCCTACTGTTGCCACACAAGATGATCAATAATAAGTTCTACAGTATATCTGAAAGACAATTACCTTCCCACCGTGCCTTGCAGTGTGAGTATAAAAACCCAAACAAATCTACCCTAAAAGCCGCAGAGGGAGAGGAAAAAATAACAAACTAAAGACCACAGGATGGGTTTCAGATAATCCTTAAAAAACACATAGGGTAGAGACAAGTTGCAAGATCTGAAAGCTCAATGTGGCAAGGAAGTGGCAGTAACAGCAGAGTGACACCAACACCAGGGTTCATGGAGAGCAGAATCACACATCCAGCAAGTTCTTACACACAAGGTAAGGAGAGAATCGATTCAAACAAGACTCAAGACTACTGTATTCACAAAAAAACCCAGTGCAATTGCATCCATGCCCTATTTCATTAAAGGTTTTTAATTTAAACATGTGTTTTAAAATTAATATGGAGATGAAGTCAAACACAGGATAAAGTGAAAAAATCCTGAAGCACACTGCATTCTGAGTCCAGTGACTCCTACTTGCACATGCGCAAAAAGGAGGAGAAGCAGGGGACAAGACTTCAAAGAAGCCACACACCAGCAGACAATCTGCTACCAGAGGAATTCCCAAATTCACCTTTTTCTAATATAAATCTGTCCTCACTTACCAGGTAGAAATTTACACCTGGGGAATACTAATTGCTACCGATTTGAACCTTTCCATAAAAGAATGTCACTACTTGCTGCAGTAGCTGAGATTATAAAACAAAAATTTTTGCTGATACAATTGAACCAATTTCCAGAGAATTATGCTGTCAGAAAACTTGACATGCTGTATCTCTATACCCATAGAATAAACAATTTATTCAACAGTAAATTGTTGCTTTCTGTTATTAATCACCCCATCTGCTTAATCAGTTACTATTTTGTGTCTTTGGAAACAGCAGTCAGCACAGCTTTTCCTCAGAAGAACCATCAACATAATTATTTATTATTTCCATATATTATCCTAAATGAACATCACGTGGACAAACTGTATTTTTTCCTGGATTTTAAATGATCCCTAAGTATCCCTACCAACTGGAACACCTCTGTGTTTACAGGCAGTCTGCCAGTATTCTTATGGATGTTTTGCAATTACTATGTTTTACCATGTAAGAATATGTAAGAATCAAATCTAATTAAGTATGTTAAAATATCCATATAGCAATAAAACGGAGTTTTGAAAATGGATTGAAAGTTTGCATGTGATGACTACAAGAATACATATCATCCAATTAGGCAAGTGGAATTCATGCAGGGGAAATATAAATGTGATACGATTGTTCTCTCTCTCCCAACTCTTGTGAGAGGGAAGCAGATGATTCTTCAGCTGAGAGGCTCTCGGTGGGCTGCCAGCAGCCTCCATCAGTATTGCCAGCAATACTACCATAGATGAAACCTTGCCAACAAAAGTGGAATGGAGAAATCTGATGGCTACAGGAATCACCAACTTAACGTTCTGCGACCACCACAAGACAGAACCCAAGCATCTTTCGAGATAAGAATGATCACAGTAAAAAAAAATAAGTTTCATAGCTGGGCAAATTCGCTTTCCTTTGAAGGTTCAGAGTCCTTTATGAGTCCTTTATGTAACACATCTATAACCTAATAACCAATGAGACATGTAGGAGAACATTGATATTAATAATTAAAAGGATGTGTGTGAGTTTTCTTCCTGTTCTGCTCTCCCTTTTAATCCTTCTGTTCTTTTTTCTCTCTACTTACCTTGCCTCAGGCTTTATTTTGTCATGTACAGAAGAATCCTGTAAACATCAAAAATCATTGGTATCCCACCCAAGAGACACAAAGACTGGCAAATCATAAAAAAAGTAACTAATCAGGGCAGACCACCTCCTGCACTTTTAATTAGCAAAGCAAAATCCTGCTGTACCATCTAGGTTGCCTTGACCAGATGTCTTCGTTTTCAATCTTAACATCATCAATACTCTAGAAGATAGGAAATGTTTACATGTCTGCTACACAGGTAAATCTAAAGAGTAACTTCAGGAGACCATATGGGCTGAGTTTCCTCTTCCAGGAAGGTTCTGATATGTGATTCAAAAATCCTTTTCTTGTTTCAAGAGTTTCACAGTATTGGTTTTCTTCCTGGGAATAAATGTTCCTGCAAATCTTGTCTGATTGCTGACAATGGGAGCAGAATGAATAAATTCAATCACTTCTGAATACTGGTTTATCTGCAAGTACACCCAGAACATAAAAGCTGTTCTCCGCTATGAATCACAAGAGCCTTCTGCCATTCCGTTTGGAATCAGCACTCATAGAATCAATGGTCATTCGTTTCACAATATCACTTCCTTCTGTAATTTACATCTACTTTTCCCTTTTTTAAAGTAGTTTGACTTATTTTTTGCTTATGGAAATTCAACTACTCTTCTACGGTTTTATCTCAGAATTTCTGAATGTGTCCAGGGAGAGGGAAAGCAAATGTCAAAGGTTACAGACTTCCAGTAAGAAGCATAAAGAACTCCAATTTTTGATTAAAAACTGCCAAGAAAATTACAGTGACACAACTATTCGTGCCAAAACACTTGAAAAGAAGAAGGCTGTTCCTTTGAGTTTGTACCTTTTGACTTGTTTCTGCAGCCTGATTACATCCTTTATGATACGTGAAATGTTTTCAGCGGGTTTAGTTTTAAATCTCAGTTTTCATAAAACTAAGCTGTAACCAGAAATGGCAATATAATTCCTGATTCTGGGGAAAAAAATTGAAAATGTGTGTGGGTGGGTGGCTGAAAGAAAGAGACTGGGGGAGAGAGAGCTTAACAAAACCTATGCATTTTTAAGTAGCTTATTTTTACACTGGCTTTATTAAATCTCTTCATCATTACCTTAATTATCCTAGTACACTTCAGTTCTTCAAACTGAAATAATAAAAAACCCAGCAGAACATAAGTAGAATACAACATTACAACTGGTCAAATGTTCAAAACAACGGAATTAAATCAAATTTAGCCCCACAGATCCTCAACACAAGCTCATCAGAGCTCTTCAGTTCACTGCTCAAAGAGTCAGCATATCACTGCAAAATTCATCTCAACATTTATAAAATAATAACAAGATAAAAAGAAATAGACACAATAAGGGCTATCAGGAAAAGCTGCATATGTCTGGTTCACTCAAGATCACAAAAACTGATACCATTCTCCATGGCTAAAGACAAACAAACAAAAAAAAATCAGTCTTATTTTTAATTGTTCAGACTGAATTTCACAAAAAACTTTTATATTGTAAAACAGTGGAATACACCCTGAAAATAGGTCACTGGAAATTAAGAGCACACTACACAAATTTACTGGGCTACAGGATAGAGCAAAGCAGTTTATATTTATTCAGTTCTGCCTGCATGCAGGGAGATGAGAACAGGATCTCCTGAGTTCAGTTCTGTCCTTTTCTGACTCTGAGATCAGACAGACCATGAAATTCCTACTCCTGCCAAACTCCTAAGGCAATGAAAGGACAGTCAGTCAGTAGCCATCCTGAAGAGGAGACTCCTACAACGAACTTAAAAGCAAGCAACTACCAAGTAGTCTGATACAGGCACACCATGGTCAACAACCACCACATTACACTCACATAGAATAAATGTCTTCATAAGCATACTGAGAAGAACACTAAAAATATGTAAAGTTCCTATTTATTAGAAAACATTTGACTTAATTAGACTGATCTGGGTGAAAGTGAAGGTCCATTTAACCCAGTAAACCTTCTTGGCAAAGAACAGGAGCTAAAAAGACATCATGGTGGTGCTGGCTGTATTCTCCCAGCTTCTAGGAATGTGCAGTTTAAGGACATCCTCAGTCAGAGGCTGGACATAGACCACCTTGCTTTAGCTTCTGGCAGACCATGAACTTGTCTAATAGTTTTCATAGAGCCCCAAAGACGCTGTCATTGCATTTCCACAATTTAACCAGTATGAAAAACATTTCTCACTCGCTAATGTAATTTCACTGTGTGCTTCCTTCTCCTTGCAATACAGGAATAGCACACAGCTGTTCTTTATTTGCCTGTTCCATACCAATGAGGTTCCTATGAACATTTGTATTTTTTCCTGGTTTTTAGAAGACTGTTACCCTCTGTAAACATCACAGAGAAGAACAGTGAGGTGTGGTGCCAGTATGTCATATCTGATCATTAAGAAAGCAAAGCTGACATAAATCTTCTAGGTTTGTCTCCAGGTTATTTGTCATGTGGCAACAGATCCTTATAAATAAGGAGCCTCAGTCAGATTATACTCATTTCACCTTTTTTCCCCCCACTGTTCTGAATCTCAATTACAGCCACTTCTAGATGCCTCCGGCTTTATCTCTTCTCTCATACTTCTCTGCAGCTGATGCTTGTTTTCTCCAACTACCCCTTTCTGTTCCTCACATTTAACCTCTTCCCGTACTGCACTAAAGAAGAAAAGACTGCAATAAATTACCTGCTCTAAGTACTAATGCACAACTGCAAACAGAAGATGAAACATACTTGATTATCTGCAAAAGCTGTTTGTAAAGCTGTGTGAATGCATGAAAGAATGACAAAAATTTAACCACCAGCCTCTGAAAAGGTTTTACCATATATACAGAACTACACTTCTTCAGAGATTTTTAAGCTAGTCACATTTTCGCACAGAAAGTTTCAAGAACATCTTCTAAGTCAGAAGATACTGGTACTCCACAAAAGTATAATCCTAAAAAAGTACTCTCAAAACTATGCATTTCACCTTTTTATTTTTCTGTAACTGGGCAGTTTTAAACAAAATAAAAACACATTCAAGTAGACTCACTTGAATAACAAACGTGTTTTCGGGAAAGAGTAGCTGCTTCAAGAATAAATGCCTGATATCAACTGCGTCTGTAAAATGCAGCAAAAATCCATTCTGTAAGTACATGAAATTTCCACGTTTTTTCTCAAGATGTTCGCAAAGTAGATAAACTAAAAAGCAGCCTGCTAACTAGTACTGGTTGCTGAAGTTGCTCCATTACATTGATGGAATTGCTTGTTTGACCATTTGCACAAATAGGCCTACATAATTCCGCATGCATCGAAAAGCAAAGGTGACGACAGCCGTTTTCTTGCTTCCTTAAATCAATTAATTTTGATTTTATGCTATTTTTCTACCCGTAAAATTACCTGAATTAAGACATTTCTTTAAGATCCAGCAATCTACCAGACTCAGTATTACAGAATCACAGAATCATAGGGGTTGGAAGGGACCTCGAGAGACCATCGGGTCCAACCCCCCTGCCAAAGCAGCTCCCCAGCTCATACTGCAAAAACAGGCGTCCAGACGGGTCTTGAATATCTCCAGGGAAGGAGACTCCACCACCTCCCTGGGCAGCCTGTGCCAGGGCTCTGGCACCCTCACTGGGAAAAAGCTTTTCCACATGTTGGTGCGGAACTTCCTGTGCTCCAATTTGCAGCCATTGCCCCTTGTCCTGTCTCCACTGACCAAAGAAAAGGGGCTCAGCCCTCCTGCAGCAGGCGTACCTACAGCCTTCTTGAAACCTGGTTGTTTTGACGTAAGCCATCAAGGAACACATGCTGGTTATGATCACATTTTGTGACTTGTGCCTTCTTGATGAAATGAGGTGACTTCATAGTACTCAGTGCTTATTTTTACTATATTCAACTGGATGATAGAGTGACAACAAAAATGGAAACAGAATTATGGTTTAACCTTTTAGAGTGCCCAATTTTAATCAGTATCTAAGTTCTTAGCACAAAGTTAAATGTAACCATCCACAAAAATACATACAAAAGTGACTTCTCATATCTGGAGAAGTCAATTTGGGAATAGAAGTATTTTAGATTACATTATGTAATTATTTTAAAATCAAGTAATTTTAATAATGGGGAAAGAGCCAGAAGAAAACAACACCACTGCAATTCCTGAACACAGTCTTGGTTTGCTAGTCCCAGAACGGCAGGGGCTGAAAGGGGCCTCTGGAGATCATCTAGTCCAACCCCCCTGCTAAAGCAGGATCAACTAGAGCAGGTTGCACAGGATTGCAACAGGGTTTTTAATATCTCCAGAGGAGGAGACTCCAAAGCCTCTCTGGGCAGCCTGTCCCAGTGCTCCATCACCCTCAGAGTGAAGAAGTTTTTCGTCATGTTGAGATAGAACTTCCTGTGTTTGTGGCTGTTCACCCCTGTCCTGTACCTAGGTGAAAAAGAGTTTGGCCCCAGGCCCTTCAGACATTTATATGCTTTAATCAGATCCCTTCTCCCTCTCAGTCTTCTCCAGGCTGTACAGGAGCAGAGTTTTACCTCTAATGGCAAAAGAACCTGATCAACCTGTACTAGGTACCTCTGTGGAACGGTAACTAACCACATCCCAAATCCTCCCACTCCTCGCAGAATAGCCACTAACAGTATTAACTCTACTGGAATGGCATCACTTAGCATCCATGCAGGCAAAATGTACATTTCTTTAAATGGATTATTCCTGGATTTCATTACTTATTTTCAAAATACTTTAGATTGAATGTTTCTGAACTGATTAGAAAGTAAAAATAAGTAAATTATATTTTTCATTAAAATCATTCACATATTATCAAGGAGATTCAAAACCTAAAAAAATCACTTTAATCTCAACAAAATATTTTCTTTTCTTACTCATACCAGAGAAACAATAAATGAAGAGAGACTGAAAGAAATCTCATCTCGTATGTATTTAAGGAAATGTTACTTAAACATCCATAAAAACATCAATAAGCTTTACTTCCAAAAATCAGCTAAGAAAAATTGAATTACTGAAGGAAGTTAAAAAATATAGAAATGTAAAAAACAAACCCCCCAAAAATGAAAAAAAACCCCAACCAAGAAATTTAACTCCACCATCCAAGAAGGAATTATTTGTAGTTTCCATGTTATGCAAGTCCAACTAAACCACCCTCAAATTCAAGGGGTAGCTCAATCCTAAGGATGAAAAGAGAGCGTGCTAAGCAAGAGACATACTGGAAAGTAACCATGATTTTGTAACAAATTATATTGCTGAATTATATAGTAAGAAAAAGAAACCCCACAGGTATTGCAGTAAAGGTGCCATTTCAAAATGGCACTTTACGTGCGTACAGATATTAGACATCCGTATTTCAGCCATTCATCATAGACAGTGGTAGTTTACAAAGAATCTTGGAAAATATTTTATAGGCTATGGCTGTCTTTCTCAAAAGGGACCAGTGTGGTCCATTTCACCTTAAAAATCCTAGTAGGTAGTAGTAGATGCAAACCCTCAAGATATTCAACATCAGTAAAAGTTTTTTGCATTGTTGAGGAAGAAAGTAGTCAAAAGTCATTTTCAAGGGAAAGAAAAGCAAGTGCTCATACTATCTCATGTGGCTTCAACACCTTCAACAGATTAATCCAAAACCACAGGAATGTGGGCATTGAGGTAGTAAGTAACAACCTTTAAGAAAAATGTAATTTTTCTTACCCATAATCATTATAATACCTGAAAGATGCCTGGAAAAGAAAGCACTAAGCATGCGCAGAAATAAAAACTAAGAATAGCGCTTCACAGAATCAAAAATATTGTTGGACACTGAAGATGATAGAAACATGTTAAATCAGTCCTTTATACCATGAAAGCTTTGCTTATCACAGACTAATGAGAAATTTATGATTTCTTTCCCTCTAGCAAGGGTGAAAAATTGCCTGTAGCACATTCAATATTCAAAATATGACCTCTAAACTCCTGATCAGACCAAGTGTTCTAATCTGTCTCTGTATTTATTAATCAGGCTGAATAACCACTGAAGCACATCAAGCCAATACCGACTGGCTTAAAATTCCCAATAGAACTCTTAACGCATTTTATTTAAACTTTTCTATGAAGTCTCTCTCTGCTTTTTTAACCCTCATCTCCCCATGCCCCTCAAAATAGAAATACATTAATATTATGTTTCTCTGCTGTCTCTTATTCCTATGAATTGCTGAAAGAACAATTAAGGGCTCTCAGAAAACTTCACAGTCATTTAGCAATTTTTGTTCTTCTTGTGTCTGAAAGTCTAGATGATGTCTTGAAGTGGGTGGTTGGGTGGCCAGCTTTGTGTAATTCATCTGGTTCTTGCCTTTCCCATGAGCCTCCTGGCTGATGTCTAATGCAGATACATGTATCAACCGCGACGGAATCTGACAAAATCCATCACAAACAGCAATTCATTTCTACTTATATGGTGGCTCAATATAGTCTCTTAAATCTGGAGTTTCATAAAATCCAACGTAGTTCTAATTTTTAAATGAATGCAGCACATGTACCATCACATTTCTGTAAAATTTATGACCAAAAAATGTGAAAATTGCTTTTTTAAATGAATGAAGACTGGAGAGACTGAGTGCATACACCGCTCAGGAAAATCAAGGGACAGTCAGCTTCCATGGGCAATGAGGGGATAGGAGGCTTTTCTAATTGCTGCTGACAAACACAAAGTGCATAACCAATCTCACAGCCTTCTATGATCTCATCACCGGCTGGGTGGATGGAGGGAGAGCAGTGGATGTCATCTACCTTGACTCCAGCAAGGCTTTCAATACTGTCTCCCATGACATCCTGATAGAAAAGCTGAGAGATTATGGGATAGATGAGTGGACTCTGAGGTGGGTCGAGAACTGGCTGTCAGACCGGGCTCAGAGAATTGAGATGAGTGGAGCAGAATCTGACTGGAGGCCTGTGACTAGCAGTGTTCCCCAGGGCTCAGTGTTGGGTCCAGTCCTGTTTAATATCTTCATTGACAACCCTGATGAGGGAATAGCATCCACCCTCAGCAAGTGCCGATGATACAAAGCTGGGAGGGGTGGCTGACACGCAGGAACACTGCGCTGCCATCCAGCCAGACCTGGACAGGCTGGAGAGCTGGGCAGGGAGAAACCAGATGAAATTCAACAAAAGCAAGTGGAAAGTCTTGCACCTGGGGAGGAACAACCACATGTATCAGTACAGGCTGGGGGTTGACCTGCTGGAGAACACCTCAGTGGAGAAGGACCTGGGGGTCCTGGTAGATGACAGGTTGGCCATGAGCCAGCAGTGTGCCCTGGTGGCTAAGAGAGCCAATGGGATCCTGGGGTGCATCCGGAGGAGTGTGTCCAGCAGGTCCAAGGAGGTGATCCTCCCCCTCTACTCTGCCCTGGTCAGGCCCCACCTGGAGTACTGTGTCCAGTTCTGGGGTCCCTGGTATTAAAAGGAGAGGGATCTCCTTGAGAGAGTCCAGAGAAGGGCTACGAAGATGATGAAGGGCCTGGAACATCTCCCCTATGAGGAAAGGCTGAGAGAGCTGGGGCTGTTCAGCCTGGAGAAAAGAAGACTGAGCGGAGACCTAATCAATGTTTATAAATATCTTAAGTACGGGATGCAGGGGGAATTGGCCTGCCCCTTTTCTTTGGTCTGTGGAGACAGGACAAGGGGCAATGGCTGCAAATTGGAGCACAGGAAATTCCACACCAACATGTGGAGGAACTTTTTCACAGTGAGGGTGCCAGAGCCCTGGGACAGGCTGCCCAGGGAGGTGGTGGAGTCTCCTTCTCTGGAGATATTCAAGACTCGTCTGGACTCCTATCTGTGCAGTATGAGCTGGGGAGCTGCTTTGGCAGGGGGGTTGGACCCGATGATCTCTCGAGGTGCCTTCCAACCCCTACAACTCTGTGATTCTGCATAACCCCTCTGGAATACCTTACAAGAGGTGACCTAATACCACAGCATCATGAATGTGCTGCTGTTCAGGCTAGGAAGCCTTGTTTCTCAGCTGGCCTCATTGCAAGATGTTACAAAATCTACAAGACTTTTCAAAATAACCAATTAACAAAAACCCAAACTAAAAAAAAAACCCAAGCCCTCAAAAAAACCCAACACCACAAAGTAACATAAACAAAGGTGCATAAAAATTTGCATGAGACATCAGTGTAACTTCTGCCTGAATTCAAATAGGTAAAAAACTGGGCATAAAAATGCAAGTGTCTGTTTTGAAAGTAATGTGTGGAAAAAAAATGGTATCTGAAACTACTTTAATGGAGAAATTTAGCTTACTTGAACAAATAACTGCTAGATGTTTGTACCCTCATTTGCAGCTCTTGATGTACACAGTGTTTGAGATATTCAGCATTTTTCGAGCCTGGAGGGCACAACTTCCCTTTAACAACCAGATGGCTACACACCTCCCTCTTTCTGAACAGGAGTATGTCCCAGCTCTCTCCTTTGCTTTTCACTGTTTCTTTTAACAACAAGAAAAAACTGATATAATACATCTGACTTATTCCACAGATGAACAAAAAAGAGAAATGTGTCTGCTTTTCTACAGCAAAAAAAACACAAAGCACCTGTTTACACATGAAATTGTTCTAAGATCTTTCTAGCTGTTGCTTTCTCCAATTTAATCACAAGAGGCAAACTAAGGAACTTAGTATCTAATTCATGGGCACGTAACCAGAGTACATTTCCATGCAGTGGGCTTCAAGACTGCAGGTTTTCTATAAAGCAATCAGCTGTTCTGTAAAAAAATGGAAGTCTAGGAAAACTTCAGGAGACAGAAATAGAAAACTACTCCTTAGTTGTCATTTGGTTTTTGTACCATCTTCTGCAGCCTGAAAAATCAGCACAATTTGAAGTTAAGACAATTTAGGTATCTCAATCCTTTACTTCTCTTTAAATCCTCATTTCCTTCACCTTACCATTCTGTAGCATCTGCAGGGAAGTATGTCATGAGAGTAGACTAAAATCTGAGCTACTGATTCAAATAATAGCTCCAAAATTCTCAATGCAGCAATAGTTACAAGGTTGCAGCATTACAAATCTCAGTACTTTGCCTGCCTGAAAAAAATGCCTTTGTTTCATATCAGTAGACAGTTATTCACATTGTGAAGTTTTTGTAAGAGTTTCTATTTCAATGTCAAATCTTTCTCAAAGTCTACTAGGTATCTCCTATTACAAAAAGAATAGTTTTATTTGCAGTAACAAATACTAGTATACATGCATATTAATTCCTTGAATCATGCCTAGAGGTCTCTCTGAATGATTTTTTCAGTGCTATAGTAATTTCTGATTTAAAATGCAAAGTCTGATAAAGCACTGATAACGGCATCTTACACACAAATCATTAATTTATTGTACATATTAGTGCACAAAATGAAAAGTTAAACCTAGAGCATTTTAAATCCTATTATTTTCAAATTCTCATGATACAGGACATGAGTCCTGTTGATGAAATATACTTTAAATGCACAGCACATCAGAATCTACAAATTGTTATGAAAAGAACCCTAAATTTAGCTTCAGAAGCAGAGGCTTTCCATCAGTTTCCCCAGCACACTGACTTCCTGGCAATCTGCAGCATCTACTGATCAACCGTGGTCTTGTTGTAGCTTGTTATTTTTGAATGTCATATTTGTTCTTAACATACGGGACAAGGATAAAAGGATTTTTTTTTCACTGAAGATTATATTCACATCTGCAATGAACTTCTGAAGCTGAATGCTGAGAAAGCTCATGTTACTCATTCAAGAAAGTATCAATTTAGAACGGAATAAAATATGAGACACAGATAAAAGAAAAACAAATTCCTATCTTTCAGCCAATGTTGTGTACAGGTAAAACTATATGAACAGCAGTCAGCAACGATTTGTTCTGCTATGAATTTTAACTGCTTAATATTCACTTCCCCAGTAATGAAGCGCCGAAACTGAACCCACATAATTAGAGGTTATATATAAAGAAAAGCAGAAAAAAAACCCCCAAGAAATAACAACACAAACCCACATAAGTAAAATGACTATCTGGGAAGTTTACTTCCCTGAAAATCAGAGGCACGTTACCTAAATATAAAAAGAACTACCTTATGAAGCCCCTTCTAGCCCAGTTTATTCCAGTGCTTGTCAATTCATCATAAGGTGGTTTGCACAATAGCTGTGAAAATGTTTTGATATTCTTTTTGTGCTTTAATGTACACACACAAAAGCAAGCAATCAGATACAATGAAAGGAAATAAAACCATCAAAAGAGCATTCAGGTCTAGGGGTGGGCTTCCTTTTGCAAACTAAAATTACTGTGGCAATGGTGCACAAATATTTCTAGGAGGTGCTTTTACCAAATGAGCACTAGTAGTCCCTGGATTTCAAATTTCCTTCTCTGACTTGTTCTTTAACATTCAATGACTGGTGCCATAATAGCTACCAAACTGCCCTTCAACATTGCTCAATACTGAATATGCTGAACAATGCTGAATATGAGGCAGAAAAGGCATTAAATATTTCAGCATTCTTTGTATTCTGCGCTGGTAATTTTACTGTTTTCACTGCGCAGCAAAGACCAATATCCTTATTCTCCCAGCCCACTATGTGGGTACCCTTAAAAATGTTTATTCTACTCTCAAGCCTTCTTTAGTTTGCACTGGGAAGGAGATTCCTGAGTTTGCTCCTTTGGGGTTAAGTTTTTCTGTTTGGGTTTCATAATGCTTAGCCTCAGACATCTTACACTGGCTTCACTTGCTGTCATTTTTCTTCTCTGTTTTTGAGTTTGCTATGATTGTGATCCTATGATTTCTCCACATTGGAAAACTTTCATCTCAAACTCTTAACACAGTGTTTCCCTAATTTAATTTCTTCTTATCTGTATCTCCCAAAACCTTAATCTGACAGGCATTCCTGATATTTTGCTGTTTTCCCTTCTATGCTTTCTAAGGGTCATGAGCCCTCATTTAACAGCTACTTTCCCACATGTGTTCACTCAAATCTTTCATCTAAGGTTCCTCTGAGAAAATATGTTGTAATGCCTATATTCAATAATTTACTTATCTAAATTCAGAACCACAAGCAGCTCTGATTCAGAATTTAGCCAGAACCCAGGCATGTAAATCCAATCTTGCAGTCGAAAGCCCTGACTCACCACCCAGATGTTTAAGATGCAAAGACTTCCATACTTACGTATTTTTATATATGTAACATTAAATTATAATAACGTGGTGACTAGAATTCTACTGTCACTTGTGGCAAAAGCTGCAGGTAAGGTGGAGGAATAAGAAGCTCAGTGTCCATCCTGTGCCAAATGAGTCTCTCAAACAAAGCATTAACCAACTGCAGATCCTTGGGACAACTATCCCCTGAGTGCACACAGAGGCTTTATCAACGCAACACATCAGTGGATACAGCATTTGCACTGAACAGCCCCAATTCTTCATCCTTCTTGGCCTCAAATTTTAACCTATGTTTTCCCAGAAATAAATCCTAATACAAAGCCTGTGCCCATCTCTAATTCCAAAACTGTTTCTTGAACTAGGGTTCAGTCTCAAGTTGCGTGGTTGAGGCATCCAGGTAAAAAAAATATTCTTTTAGATTATTTTTCAACTTTACAATAGTACTTAAAGGCTTTTTACAGTAAACGGTCACTGTGCAATAACTTTGAATAATTCCTCAGAACAGATCTATGCATGTCAGTCCCACAGTAAGTTCCCACAGTAAGTTTGCAAACTTAAGCTGGGAGGAAGTGTTGATCTGCCTGAGGGTAGGGAGGCTCTTCAAAGGGATCTGGACAGGCTGGATCAATGGCTGAGACCAATGGGATGAAGTTTAACAAGGCCAAGTACAGACTCCTGAACATGGGACACAACAACCCCATGCAGCACCACAGGCTTGGGGCAGAGTGGCTGGAAAGCTGACTGGGGGAGAAAGACCTGGGGGTGTTGGTTGACTGCAGACAGTCAGCAGTGTGCGCAGGTGGCCAAGGCGGCTGACAGCATCTTGGCCTGTATCAAAAACAGCGTGGCCAGTACATCTATTGAAGTGATTGTGCCCCTGTACTGGGCACTGGCGAGGCCGCACCTTGAGTCCAGTTCTGGGCTCCTCACCATCAGAAGGACATTGAGGTCCTCGAGTGAGTCCAGAGAAGGGCAACCAGGCTGGGGAAGGGGCTGGAGGGCAAATCTATGAGGAGCAGCTGAGGGAGCTGGGGATGTTTAGCCTGGAGAAGAGGAGACTGAGGGGAGACTTTATCACCACCTACAACTACCTGAAAGGAGGTTGCAGACAGGTGGGCAATGGTCTCTTCAGCCAAGTGACAGGTGATAGGACAAGGGGAAATGGCACAAAGCTGCCCCAGGGCAGGGTCAGATTAGATGTTAGGAAAAAGTTCTTCACTGAGAGTTGTCAGGGCCTGGAACAGGCTGCCCAGGGAGGTGGTTGAGTCACCATCCCTGGATGTATTCAAAGGATGGGTAGATGAGATGCTCAGGGGTACGATTTCGTAGAGGACAGTTGGACTCAATGATCTCAAAAGTCTTTTCCAACCTAGTTCTTGTGTTCTTCCTAGTTCTTTCTGAGGAAAGTTTTGCCATTGCTAAAGCACTTGGAGGAGCAGACATCAAAAACAAAGGTTCATTTTCCAGTTTCCTCAATAAAACACATTGCCACGATTTAGCACAGATAACAGGATACAAATAGCTTATTTCAGCCTGTTTCTGTCCCTTAGTGCAGTGCAGTTCATTGTACCTGAGATAATGACGCTCACTGACGTGGCTGTGTTGTTACTAGGCAACCAGAGATAAAATGCAGGGTTTAATGATTTTTATTTAATGCATTTTTATGAGAAAGTACACTCTCTTTTTTCCTCTCCTGATATTATTTGAGGTGAAAATGCTGTTTACACAAGCAGATATATTTAGCCATCCTGTGCAATCTAAACAGGAAAATTATTCAAACATCCAGTCAGTAAGTATTTCTAAATATGTTGACTGCTACCACTATCAAATACTTACTACATGGCAGTGACTGAGATCTTAAACCACTCCACCAGGGACAAGTATTCAGTAGGTCTCACAGCAGAAAATAAAATGGCAAGAAAAGAGACAACAGTTTAGGGATGTTTGGGGCTGTTATGGATTTTTATGTACTACTCATGGCAGAGAGCAAGAGCCCAAGCCTGTATCATCCTTCACCACTTCCCTGCTGTCATGACACCCACACCTGAAAAGATCTCACCATGTTTTTCTCCTGTTGCCTTGGGTGGCCTGAACTCTCTCCACAAAAAGGGCATCATCACCAAAAGCTGTCCCTCACGCTGGGACTCTGCTCACAGGAGCCTCTACAGGAAGATGCACATCTTAGGAAGCATCCCAGTATCACAGCCCTTACCCTAGCAGGACAGGCACACATCCAGGAGGCTACCCTGTAACTCCAAGCTGCTACACATTTCATTTCCCATCACACAGTTGAGTGGCTCTGTTAAGGGGCCTGACAACAGTCCCACCGCTGAATTCAGGAGACAGGTCCTTCGTTCAACAGAGCACTGGAAATATTACATTTCTAAGACCAAACAAGCCCTCAAGTTTCCTCACATCACAAGCCCTTCCTCTGCACCTTTACATGGGCTGCTGGCTCATATCTATCACTTGTGACCACTGAGTTCTTTTTAGATTGGCTGACTCCCCAACACTCCCATCTTTGCAGCAGAAGCAGGAAAATGATTATAGATCTGAAAATCAGCTGAAAGCCTCAGGCTGAGTGTGTGCTTGAAGGCTCATGCCCAAACAAAGCTATAGCTCTGGCTGTATGCTTAAGTCTTGCAAGTTTTTCAAGATGAAATAAGAAGCAGATGAACAGAGAGCGTTTTTTTCTAAAGCAACATGGTAGAAGAACAACAAAAAAACCCCCCACAAAGTAAACTAATACACTGTTTTACTTTCACATATAGATAAATCCATACTAACTAAAGTTAACTACCACCAGTGATGGATTATTTATCACAATGCAAAGGTTACTTTCCAAATCATGTAATTTACAGAAATCATGTAATTCAGTTTAAAATTTCTTTTTTACCCTTAATACTGGTCATCTTTGAAGTAAAGTAGAAATTCCACTGTACTCTGCACAATTAGGTGTTTACAGACAGTCATCTGTGCCTCAGCATACTTCCTTATCATCGTGAGTGTTAAGAGGTTTTACTTCCTATCATGCATGCAGCAGTCCAAAATATTTGTGCAAGTCAGTAAATGTAACCAGTGTTTTGATACCAGAGGGTATTGAACAGTTGCTTTTGACCATTTGCCCAGTCAAAATGTGCAAGGCTGAGGGCCTCTTTCATCTGAAATTTGTTCTAGGGCAATTTTAAAAATCTGTAACTCTCTGCTTTGTGCTACAGCCATAACTGGTCACAGTACAGCCTGACTTCCTCCTCCTGCAGAAGCCTCTCTAGACACAGCAGTCTTACTCCTCACAACACAGAACTGTTTTTAAGCTAGTAATAGATACCAGTTTGTCCATTTGTGAGGTAGATTTTTTTGGTCTTTACTCTTACCCACCAAATCAGCAAATGCTGCCAAGTTCTTCCACCCCTGAACTGGTACAAAAATTGTCTGTACTTCAGCTAAAGAGGGAAAAACATCACAATAACTTAAACTAAAGAACAGCAGTTTTAATATATTAGAAAGAAAAAAGCGTATGCATGTGTATGCATGCCTGGAGATTTCACAGGCCCTTGGTTTAGGGCAGGTTAACAAATGCAACTGATCCCAGTGCACTTCCCACTTTCACTAAGTTCACAGATAGCTAGAGATTGGATTTCCAGTCCTTTCTATTCCCCTTGATATGGATCTTCTTATGGAAGTGCCCTTCCATATTTTTAATAACTGTCAGAAATTAAAATAGATCTGGGGAAAGATTGGCAAAATAACAAATCCTAAGAAGTAAATGGTAATGCCAGACACAACAGGTAAACTGAGTCTACTCAAATACAACCTTTCCTAACAAAACACTGTTAGACATCTGTGATAAAGAAATAACCTGCCATACTTACAGAATGCATGCTGGAAAACACTGTCAACACTTTTCCTAAAGTATGCAGGAAACAGATCAACAAGGTGTAGGAACTAATGCTGTAGGACCCCCTGTATAATGATCAGCAAAGAGTACGTACAGGTATGCAAACAAGGAAGCAGCAGACGTAAAGAGTAACTCTACCTTTCCTGTGACATTAGTGGCAGCAGAGTTACAACACTGAAGACAGTCCCATTCGTAAAGTTTCAGAAAAAAACAGCACGAGAAGGAGATGGTCATAAAAAGGAGACAAGAGCTGAAGAAAATGTTTTGCAGTTAGAATCATTAAGAATTCAATCTGTTCATCATATCAATCGCGCTGAGAAGTCACTCAGCGGGAAGGAAATGCCAGCTTCAGAAAGGTTTTTAATCCAGCAGAAGAGAGTAAAAGCACTGGATGGAACCTAATGCCAAACTAATTACAGTAAAAAGACACATTTACACCAGTGAGGGTGATTAACCATTGGAAGAAACAGAAAGATGGGTTTTCTATCTCTTGTTTTGTTTGCATCAAGGCAGGGTAACTTCCTGATTAAAACTGTCTTCCAAAATTCAAGTTATTATCTGATTGAATGCACTTACTGAGCTCAATAGTGACATAAGTGAATAGACTAGCACACATCTTTCTAATGTAAAGTTTAAAAAGCAAAGTTCTGTTCCTGCTTGCTTCTTGACTGGATAAACAACATGAACAGAAAAGGGAAATAAATCACCCATCAGAGTAGATATGAGGAACAGCAACTCTTTATGTATTTATAGCATTCATTTTAAGGGAAAACTCTCAGCAACACAAAAATCAGAAACACAAGAGTGGTACACTTCTAATTTTTGCTAGTAACCTGCCTCAGCTTGGTGCTTTGTGCTAGAGATGCAGATGTTGGCAGCATTAGTCTGGTTGCATAACAGGTACAAAGGTACATTTTCAAAACTGGAATGGGAACACCAGACTGAGGAACTGCATCCTGCAAATCCCAACTAGTCACTGCGTGACTCTGAAGACAAGTGTGACATGTAGCTAGTCTGATGAAAGGAGCTGGGATGACTTCAAATCTCTACCTCCAAGAATATCTGCTTAAATTAAGTTAAATGGCCAGTGGGGCAAAAACAGAAAGAGAGCTGGGAACAGACACAAAAATTCAGAAATCCCTGATGCAAAGAGAGCACCCAAATTACTACTCTACACAAGATTTTTCTTCTCCCACTAAATGGGACTGAGAAGTTAACTCTTCAGTCTTGAACATTAACTAAGGAGTCAGGCAAACCCCTTCTCAGTTTTCTCAGTTCCCGAGTGATTAGTTCAAGACAAGCTATAGGCTGACAATGCTCACTACTGAGGATGTACTAGGTGCCATAGTGAGGTATCTCCTTCTAATTCCCTGAGTTTGAATGCTGCAATCCAAATACAACATTCTGAACTCAACTTTGTAAGAAAGACACTTAAAAGTAAGTCAATGAGGTACTGCATTGGCCTCAAAACATCCACTTGTCCTGTTATCTTGGGTTATGCCTCTTCACCCATAATTTTTTCCATACCTAGAGTTGTAAAGTAATATTAATGTGTCATCTTGCAAAAAGCTTGTCAGCTTTGAAAATGCAACAAGACTCATGGTGGACACAGTTCATGGCAGATCTGCTAAAGACTGCTGAGTGGAATTATAGCAAAAAGGATGTCACGTAATTGCTGCTCACTGACAAGAAAATTCTACCCTATCACACGTGGATAGAAGAGCAGAAAGAGAGAATGAGATGAAATGTAGGTGGAAGGCTTTGATCTGCTTAAATCTCTAAATGCCAGACTGTGCAAAGTATGAAGGGCAAGTGACTAGAAGGAAAGGGAATGATGAAAGATTCTTTATTTAATTTTTAAATGGAAAAGTATTTTAAACCTTTCTTGAAAATAAAATGTGAAAATTCATGTTCTGTTGCTGATTGTCACTGTAAGTCCTATGGCAAATTCTGCAGTATTTTTGCCACAGTTCTGTAAAATGCAGAGAAACCAGTTCAAGTTCCCAAATGTATTATTCAGAATGAGCAGATTTTCCAAGAAGGACTTTACAAGAAAAAAAAACAACAAACAAAAAAACCCCAACAAAACACAACAAGCCAACCTCAAAACAAACGCCATCTCAAAAAAAACCCCAACAAACAAAACACAAGAAGAAAACAAAACAAAAAGGTGAAAGAAACACAAGAGTCTTCCATTTAGAATTTACTAGAAAGTCTAGAAGAGCTTGTCTTGATTTCACTGTCAAACCATATTTAACTTTTATTAGGCATATAAAAAGAACTTAACAGGGAGTGATAAAAAGGCCAATGCAGCAGTCTGTCTTTTAGATATTGCCATGCCTTAGCAACTCTCCAGCCACCAATATATGTCCAGTGCAGGCTGCTCCATGGATCATCTAGTCCATCAGCTTTCCAAGGCATACACAAAATTCTGTATCTCATTATGGACTGATATCTACTGAATTTATTAAATTTCAGAGACCACAACTATTACAGCTCCATGACTTATCCAGTCTATGTTGTCATGTACTGATTCTTATCATCAGGAAGTTTTAAGCATAGTGTCTTACACGAACCTTCTCAAGCACAGCCTAAGTCTACTGTTTCTTCTTCCATCCATGTCTTATTTTAAAAATTTGAAGGCTGTTGCCATGTTTCCCTTTCAAAGACTGATCACAGCTAACACAAAGTCTGGGCCAGGATCAGATGAACAGTAATGAACTGTGGAACTATGGGGAACTAACCAGTAAAAGAGAGCAAAGTGTCAGGAGTAGGGAAACCAAGTTAGACCACTGTGTCTGGTGTGAAATCTTACAATGAGCCAACAAAAGGAGAACTCTGCCCCTGAAATACCATGCAATAGAAAGGGGTTGATTGGCTACTGGGGTATAGGGCTTACTGTGGTTCAATTTCTTACCTCTACCACAGTCGTCTTGGCAGCTTTGCACATAGGTTGGTTGAAATTTCTTGCAGTTTTCCTGCAAAAGAAAACAAAATTAATAAATATTACGTGGAAAGATTTTTCAGATATAAGCTACAAGTATCTCTGTAATATAAATATCACAAATCTTTTTGCCAAAGTGCTAGAGGACTAGCACAAAAAAGGAGGGAGGAAGAAATATTATGGGATTATTTAAGGTGCATATGAAATTAAATTATATTTTGCTACATTGGAAAATATTTGTTACAGCTCGTTTGACTTTTAATAAGCACATTGTTTAACTGAAATTGGGTATGCTGCTGCTATCTTCATTTATTAGGTCCAACCCCAGCAGCAAGCTGGGCTTTGTGCA
The DNA here is from genome assembly GCA_022605575.1 of Laterallus jamaicensis coturniculus. NCBI lineage: Eukaryota > Metazoa > Chordata > Aves > Gruiformes > Rallidae > Laterallus > Laterallus jamaicensis. The sequence continues at coordinate 7,142,846 of JAKCOX010000024.1, read as the reverse complement.
ATGAATCTTTCCACTGCAAAAAGAAATGGAATTAATCTCCACAGGGGGCCCACACAAGGCAGAACAACCACTCAAGACACTCTTATTCCTTCACAATTCAGACTAGGACTTGGGATAGCACTTTGCTCTGCAGTAAATTTAACTCAATTCTCTTGATTAAAAAAGCTGTGTCAGTTTTGGCACTCGCTGCAAGACTCTGGCATTCACACTAAGTTCTCCCATGCAGTATTTCTGTAGGAAAGAACCTCTAAGGCATAAAAGTAACAGAGCATGTATAACCATGCTGGGATCTTCACTGAGATCCTGGTAGGCACAAGGGAAAACAAATTACCTGCGTATACCTCTCTGTATTTTTCAGAAAGTAAAAACAGTGTGCCATAATATTTAAGAAAAATTACACGTGTTTTAGTAGGGTCCCATTGATAGCTTCTCAGCTATTCCACTGACAGCTTTTCTTTTTTAAAAAGTCGAATTCCTGAATTTTTTTCATCAAAACGCCTGAAAATAGTCAAAACCTGCCTTTTCCCCCACCCCCTTTCACAGAAGCATTTTTTCCTTGACCATCTTTTTTTCTCCACTCATTCTTGCAATGAGCATGCCTAATGCTACAGACACACTGAACTTTGGGAGGCTGCTGCCACCTCGTGGCTTTAGGCGAGGCAGGGAATTGAATTCCTAATTTCTGGAACTACCACACGGTTTTAACACTTTTTCTAGTGCAGAGACCTAAAAAAATCAAAGCTACAGCCAAAGCTCTACCCCAATTATTTCTTGGGGAAATCCTGTTTTATTGGCAATATAGAAGCAGCTGTGAAGCCTCTAACAAAGGCTATAGAAGTAGCCTTATCATCTATAGGTGTCCTCTGTGGCTGTGTAAACACTGAGGAAGCCATTAAAAAACACAAAAGAACTTGACTTTATATATTTCTCTTAATGCACGAATAAAATATTATCTAGCAGTGGTTTTCTAAGGAAAGTAGAAACTTAGAAGAAAAAATGAGTTACAGAAGCTGACATGATAGCAGGGGAATGGATACTGATGGGGGAAGCCAGTAATTCAGTATTTTATCCCAAACAACTACCTCTTTAAGCCAAAAACTTTCTCAAGATCATAATGACTTGTCTGCTGGTAAAAGAAACCAAAACAATAATATTTTTACATGGGGAAGAAGTTACCAGAAAAAGTTTCAATGTCAAACAGAGGAATTCGCAGGCTTGATTCTTATCCTATTTATTAAAGCTTATGCAATTCAGAATGTTCTTGGGTTATTGAAGTTGTTTCAGGAGCAGCAGTTTTTTCAAGATGAAAGGTCTTACTTCTAAAGAAGAACCAGAAATGCTGCATTTATTTTCCAACACAAAATGATGTTCAAGTACTTGGGATATGAAATCCAGAAATTAGCTGCCCATGTTTGCCTTTTTATTTTAAGACAGCTTTCTGGACACCTAACTCAGCAATGTTTACAAAGTCCATTGTTGGAACAATGGATTCTTAAGTTGACCCCAAGGCATGACAACAGCTTTTCTCTCAAAGGCAAAAGATAGCAAACTAGTCCATAGTAGACTAAATCAATGAACTAACTACACCCACTACATACCTATGGTGCAGAGATGAAGGGACAAATCAAATACAAGATGAATTTATGTACTGCAGAACCACTTGAAGCATGAAGAGATGCCCTAATGTGACTGTCTGTGACAGCGGGGGCCCTGAATCAGTTTATCCCTTAAACATCCCTGTTCTTTTGTCAAGAGTGTACTCTAATCAGCACCAAACCACACCTCTGCTTGTAAAGTGGAAGTATATTGGGCTAGAACAACTCCAAAGTAGAGTGGTACCAACGAAAAGGGAGGGCATGCAAAGGAGGTGGAATACCCACAAAAGCAGTGGCACTCCCTGCTGTTGTCCCTAATAAATAAAGCTTCAAGGGAGTTTAAGACCTGGAGACACTCTTCTGCTAAGCAGAACTAGTACCTGCATCAGACTAACAATGCAAAATGCCTGTATACACATCTTTGCAGCTAGTACAGGAAAAAACTGGGATTACTGGAGTGAGTCTTGAATTCATTGTCTTGGTAATGGTGTGTTATGCCTAAGAATAATTATCTGCTGGGCCAGACAGAGGTCTTGTCAGGAGCTCTGTTGCAGAATAGTCCACTCAGCATAAAGATGCCTGGAAGAAAAACAGTCCCATCCCACTGCATGGAACAAAAGAGCTAGGGACACAAGTATCACATGCAAACCCCTGTAATAAACTGCTTTCTGAAGCACCTGGTGCTTCTCTTGGATCCCCCAGACACTACATTTAGATCCCCAACAGTACAGATTGAAATATGAGAAAAAACAAACCAATGCTGGCCTGTGGTCCCAGTAAGTCTCCCTAAAGCACATACTTCAGACTTTAAAAATGGTTTAACTTGAGGGTGATTAACAGTGTTTCCCACAACTCTATAAATACTGCCACACTGCATGAAAGTGGTGGCAGATGTGAGTAAACATAAAGCCTATGGCTATCAAGGCATACCTCAGCAAACAAAACCAGAAGTCACATGATAAAAAAGCATGGAGGACTCCCAAAGGCAGAGAATACATATTCAGTACGTAGCACAACATCAAAAATACTTTTTCCTTTTCATCCTGTTGATCACAAAAATATTGCTGCTATATTCTAATCTACCATAATTTCCTTCTCTATTGTCTGCCCCAGACTGAGATAAGCCTATGTTTCCCATTGTAGCCCATGAGGTAATCTGTGTCCCATGCAGAACCGGAATGGTTCACTGCTGATTATGAGCAAATGCTTTTAAGATAGCAATACTCTACATGGAATCAGACACTGGATAACGATGTTTCCATCTTTGGTTAGTTACACTTGAAAGGAGTCAAGATTTTTGGGTCTTCACTCCAGATGGCATTAGTATCTGGTATCGTCTTTATGAAAGTGGGAGAGAGGTGAAGACTTCTGAAAGGAACAGAACGGAGAGGAAAAGGCCTAAAAGGAGACCACAGGACATAAAGGAACACAGGGAAAAAGGGAGAATAGAATACAACCAGTCTGTTTCTGTGGAGAATGAAGTAATTTTTCAGAGGTAAGTATCAGTAGACAGTTACAGGGTAAAAGCACAGAGGCTCAAGATCAAACAAAAACAAGCCCAAGGAGGAGACTGTTTCCTATATTACATGTCCCAGAGCCTAAAAGGAAAGCAGTTCAGCATCAAATTCATGAAAACACACACAGACACACACACACACAGAGTCCAGTTTTTAATCAGAAATCATCTTGTCTTGCCAGCGGGCAAGCCAGGATGTCAAGAGTTGGTTGGGTCAAATAAAACACTATTTTTAAATTTTCAAGTATTTGAATTTATTACTGCATCTGTAAGATGTACAGGCAAAATTTATGCAAATGTGTGTGTGTCTATAGATACACACACACAAACCCCCATTACTTTAGCATTAGTATCTGTGTATCTTGCAGCTTCTTTTTCAACTCCTCATTTGAGTATGTATACAGACTGCATCATTCAGCATCTTCTTGTAGTAAACTGCAGCTGATTAGCACCACACTTACCTTTACGTCTGACAGCCATAAAACAAACAAATAAAAACCAGCCGTTAAACATGAGCAAACCTCTCCTGCTTCAGTTCAGGACAAACCAGAGCATAAATAGAGCAACTCAAATAAATTATGTTACCACTAGTGTAGTGCCCAAACATTTCGCTACAAAAGGTGTTTAAATTCTTATGATGCCTCTCCATACAACACTGAGATCAAATCGACTTTAAACACACTTTTCTAGGGACAGAATAAAGTTTTCTCATCACTGACCAACCAGGAGACTGCCTCAGCTCCCTTCACTTAAAACATACATGAACCTGCCTTTCTTTGGTCAGCCTTCAATTGTGCAGGGATAAGAACCCAAACTAACATAAAAATTGAAATTAACAGAACGTTACTACATTTCTCCACAGTGATAATGACTTTGATGTGCTATATCTCATTTTCAATTCCAAATGCTTTATTTCACAGTTATGTTTGAATTTGCAAAAGTCATTAGAAAAAGCAATTATATTTTGGTTTTTTATAGCAGTATAATTTGACAGTAGGGAAAGGCAACATGAAAGAAAGCTAATTCAGTAAAACATTATTTTGCCATCACACAGGAGACAGGATTCTCCTCCTCTTTCATTTTCTAAACCACTAAAGAATCTTTTTCCCACTGGTTAACAAGTCATACCTGAAAATGATGTTTCCTGCACGGTCAGCCTTCCAAGCCTTCACAAGAGCAAAATCTCCTGTAATCGACTTCTCCAGAATGAAATGGCGGCCATCAAACTCTCGCACCTGCAGAGAAAAATACACTACTGAGGTGCAGGGTTGGGTTTCTTTTATATACTACATAGTTTTATCTGAAAAACTGTAGCTCAACTGTGTAACAGAGAGGCACGGAAAGGCTGTAAACGCCAGTTTCTTCATAGCACCTCTGTTGAGTTAAACAGAAGTCAAATCCATGTTCCTGCTGCTCCCTCTACTGATAGTAGGCATGCTTCCTCCTGCACATCTACCAGCTAACCAAAAACTAAGAGCTAAAGCAGAAGTGTTGAAGATCATACTACTCTTCAAGTACAGTTATGGCACTAAGAAACCTCTTCCCTGTTTCTAATTCTGCATCTACTTCAATATGAAGCTCTTGTTTCTCACTTGGAAGCCAAACTCTTTTTATTTCTTTGCAATTTCATATTCTCAGACTAAATTGCATTTAAATTTTTGGCAAATGCATCTCCTCAAAGTTTGTGTCAATTGAACTAAAGCTTCATGCATAGCTTCAAAGCAACTTACTCCATACCATAGTAAATTTAGGAGCACCTGCCCCACTACTAGGAGGTTGTTCTCGAATCCTTACTGTGCAATGCGCTAGCCTGGTACAAGATTTTGTTTGAATACACAGTGAACTTGCTCAGAGAACTGTCAAGTGAAGAGTAAATCAGAAAGGCACATTTTCACTTGGAACAGTACTTGATGCTAAGTCACCTAAAATCTGTAAAAACCTTTCTAACACATCATAGAGGACAGAAGTGTCTGGTACCACAGCCATCCTGCTAATCTAAGTCACCTGAAATCTGTAAAAACCTTTCTAACAAATCATAGAGGACAGAAGTGTCTGGTACCACAGCCATCTGGCTAATCTAATATACCAAGGTCAAATGTGGACAGCAGGTCCACTACTACTGTTTATCTTGAAAATACGTACGAAATTCAGTTTTCACAGCAGAAGGCTACCTAGTTACAAATGGACATCTCACCTCTCTTGGCTGGCTGGCAATGGCAATGGTGCCATCTGTGTTGTATTTGATAGGTGCACCCCCTTCCTGCACCAGGGTCCCGTAGCCGGTACTGGTATAAAAAGCCGGGATTCCTGCTCCTCCTGCTCTAATGCGTTCAGCAAGCGTACCCTGGGGGAGAACACATTTAAGGACAACAGATCAAACTGATGAATGGCTTGTATGAACTTATTTCTGAATCTTACCATTTAGGGCTTTTCCTCCTGATTTTAGCGGCCCACCACATCTACTTCTTCCTCCCATTTTAGTTTCCCTTTGTGGGATTGGTACTGAACATGGCAAGAAATGCTTCCCACATGGCCACATTCAAGAGCACAGTTGCTAAACTCACACTCAATGCCCAAGCCACAGCACTCTGCTGCGCCTCCTCTCCTTCAGCTTGTTTCCAAAGGAGCACAGAGCTCTTTTTCACCTTTCCTATCTGGCTACATTTGCTAGAATATTTTTCTTTTATATCAGTCCTACATATTTATGCCTCATTCTCCAAAATGAGGAGGGTTTTTTTATGGAAAAACTTTGTATCTCACTCCAAGTTGAAACAGCCACGTAGAACAGATCGAGAAAGGAAAAGGGAGTCCAGCGATTTCAGTCACTTGTGCTGAGAATAGCAAAAAGCTGACAGAAAAGCATTTCTACTCTATTTGACCACCCCATCTGCACTCTATGTCCAGCTGAACCACAGATACCAAAACCTGAAATTCCTCATCAGCCTTAACTATGGATTTATAGCAAAGACGTCTACCCACTGTTCATTAGTGTCCTTTCCCAAATAATTTTTTATATTTTTCTGTATTCGAACCAAAGTAAGACCATCATGGTATCTAGCTTGATGGCCTTCAAAATACAGGTTGCATTTTCCCTAGTTATCCTGCAAGACACAGAACAACTTCTGGTAGATTTACAAAATGGTGCTAAGAGGCAGATATGAACCATGCAAAAACACAATGCCCTCTGTCCCAAGCATCCTTAGCATTTCAAGATCTCCCCATGAACTTTCTCTTACTGTGTAACACAGACACAACAGTCCCCCCCTATTTAGCCTAAAGTCCTACCAAACTTGAAGAGCATTTTCCAGAAGGCTATTTTAACTTGACACAAATATTTTTAGTGATAGGACAAAGGGGAATGGTTTTCAATTGGAAGGGGGATGATTTAGAATAGATATTAGGAAAAAATTCTTCACTACAGGGGTGGTTAGGCACTGGAGCGTGTTGCCCAGGGAGGTGGTGGATGCCCCTTCCCTGGCAGTGTTCAAGGCCAGGCTGGATGGTGCCTTGAACAGCCTGGTCTAGTGAGAGGTGTCTGTGCCCATGGCAGGGGGCTTGATAATTGATGATCTTCAAGGTCCCTTCCAGCCCTAACTATTCTGTGATTCTATGATTTTGAACACCCTCATCTCCGAGCAAGTCATTAATTTACCCTACTTTTAATATTTGTCATGGTTTAGCTCCAGCCAACAATCAAGCATCATGCAGCTACTTCCTAACTCAGCCCCTATTGGGATGGGGGAGAGAATTAGAAGACTAAAAATGAGAAAACTCATGGGTTGAGATAAAACAGTTTAATAGGACACACAAAAAAAGAAGAAAATAAATATATACATAAAACAAATTATGAGTGGCACAGTTGATGCTGTGCAATATCCCCAGCTGCCATAACAGGCCCCCAGTTGCTGCTCTGCCCCTCAGCCCACCCCCAGTTATAAATGTAACATGACGTTGTATGGTATGGGATATCTCTTTGGCCAGTTTCGGTCAGCTGTCCTGGTGGTGTTCCCTCACAGCCTCTTGGGTGCCCCCCGCCTTCTTGTTAGCAGGGCAGTATGAGAAGCTGGAAAGTCCTTGAACTGGCAACAATTAAAACATCAGCATGTTATGAAGATAACTCTCACCTAAACCCAAACTCAGCACTACACCAGATGCTAGGAAGAGTTTTTAACTTTATCCCTGCCAAAACCAGGGCACCATTTTACACTATAGATCCAGTATTTTCATACAGGATCTACACAGCTTCCCTGTGCAGTCCACAAAGCCAATTACAGATTTAAGGAATTCAAGGTCTTCCAGATGAAAGCACTCAACATAAGTAGGAAGAAATAAAAAAATTAAATATGAGAACTGTTTTGAAACATGAGAAGTGACAAGTGCCTGGCTATTTCTGTATCAGCTGACTGAGTATAAAAGGAGCTTTACTCACTTTTCATAATCTCTGACTCAGCAGACATACACAAAAGACAGAGCCCAAAAAATACTCTCTTCTCCATAAAATCTCAAGACTATTGCTTTTCACGGAGACTTAACAGCTGTTAAAAACCCTATGGAAATGCCACACACTAAAAGGCTGCAGGCTTTAAAGTCAGACTACTAATTTAACAAAACTGTATCTCAGCAGATTGTGACTGATACTCATTATTTCAGGATCTCACTGCATTCAGGCTATTTTGGCAGCTCGACAGTGCTAAAGCAATTAAAATTATGGTGCTAAAGACCAAAGTTGTAAATATTGGCTCGTAACACTATGCAGAGATTAGTTAAGATTTAATGAAAACCTAAAAGAGACACAGATCTCACAGGGAACTGCAACCTCCACATCCCCTAGATGGCAGACACGGAACACACAGCGTCCCCGAGGCACTGGAGCTACCAGCACGGAGGTCAGCAGCTTCCCGGCTTCTTTCCCCTTACATGGGACACAGCAGGGAGCGTGCTACCTGGGGTTTTCTACAGTCTGTGAGGAACTAGCAAAAATCAAACACTGTACGGGAAAATATACAATGTATAATATGTGTGTATATGCATACTCGAAATTAATATAATGTAACGTGCCATAAATGAATTTACACAGTTAAGAACAGTCAGTCCTTAAATGACCACCTGCAGCCTACAGCCCATAATTGTATGATGACAAGCGCCATCTGTCTTTCCTACACATCTGCACACAGGCAAAACATTTGGATGGCAAAATGATTTTATAAGCACACTCGCACATTTCTACTCAGTATTTTAGATGAAAAGAAATCGCTGGTGTCCTAGAGACATTCCTTACCTGTGGCGTAAGCTCAACTTCAAGCTCACCAGATAAATACTGCCGTTCAAACTCAGCATTCTCTCCAACATATGATGACACCATGCGCTTTATCTGCTTAGTCTGAAGCAGAAGACCAAGTCCAAAATTGTCAACACTGTGTAGAAAAAGCCAGACAATACTCAGCATTTATAAAGAGTTGTTTTGAATCCAAAGCACTTGATAAACTTTAATGATTTAATAAGAGAGGAAAAGTTATCCCCCTCACACTTCAGACATAAGGAATACGAGACAAAAAATAAAATCCAGCTTTTAGGATGGATAATGTTAAAGTTGTAATTAAAATTTGGGAATCCAATGCTCAGACCTCATCTCTTCCAAAGCACTAAATGCATCCAAAACCTCACTTTAAAGGCACTTCGCATTTAACAACTACAAATACCAGCTTCAGTGGCATTATTTTACACATTTGCTCCTTTAAAAAGCCTTACTAATTGATAGAAAGTCACACATGACACAACCTGCCTTTCAGGGAACAAGGACTTATTTTTTCTTGCTTAAACTCTTGCTTCCCAGGAAAGAGGCAAGTGATTGCTTAGCAGTTGAAGGAGAAAGGCACATTCACATTTATAGTACTGGTTTGTATAGAAAGTAAAACAATCTTTGTATTTAAATTTCCTTGCTACAGTAAATAATTCACTTTCTTATTAAGAAATTGCCTACTTCATAAAAAGCTATTAACACTGCACTCAGGATTTTCTTCTCTGTCATAATACCAGTTTAAAGTGAATTCCAAAGCTAACATACATCATTTTTCTTGTATCAGTGCTTCTAAATTCTGACATCCTAAAGACATTAGTCTTCATTAGTCTTTAGCATTTTTGTGATGTTTGTCACCCTATACCGAGTGCTGATGGGAGAATAACATATTTCAAGAGTTCCTTAGCAAAAGAGCTCTGTAAAAGAAGCTATTTCAATTTGGGGGGGGGGGGGGGTGTGGAGAAAGAGAGATTAGAACATATAAATGTGGTTTGGGTTTGCATGGCAAGGCAAGGTTTTCATAGCAGGGAGGGGCTGGGGCTGCAGGGGTGCCTTCTGTGAGAAACTACTAGAAGCTTCTGTAAGTCTGACAGAACCAATGCTAGCCACATGCCAGCCGCATCCAAGACAGATCCACCGCTGAACAAGGCCAAGCCAATCAGTGACGGTCATAGCACATCTGTGATAACACAGTTAAGAGGGGAAAAAAACCCTGTAGCAGATTTTTTTGTTGCCAGAGAAAGGAGTGAGATGTGAGGAACTCTGCAGACACCAGGGTCAGTAAAGAAGGGTGGAAGGAGGCAGGCACCAGAGCAGAGATTCCCCTGCAGCCCAATGGAAGATGATGGGGAGCAGAGATCCCACCTGCAGCCCATGAAGGACCCCAGGCTGGAGCAGGCAGACACCAGAATGAAACTGTGACGTGGCAGGAAGCCTGCACTGGAGTAAGCCCCTGGCAGGACCTGCAGCCTACAGAGAGTGAGGCCCACACTGGAACAGGTTTTCTGGGGCACTTGTGACCCCATGGGGGCCCATGCCAGAGCAGTCCGGGCCTGAAGGTCTGCACCCCATGGAAAAGACCCATGGGGTAGTTCATGAAGAACTGAAGCCCTCATGGAAAGGACTCAGGTTGGAGAAGTTCATGGAGGACTGTCTCCTTTGAGAGAACCCATGCTGGAGCAGGCGAAGAGTGTGAGGAATTCGCCCCCTGAGGAGGAAGGAGAGGCAGAAAGAACACGTGATGAACTGACCACAACCCCCATCCCCATCTCCCCTCATGCCACTCAGAGGTAGCGAAATCATGAATAAAGTTGAGCCAGGTCAGAATAGAGGGGAGGGGAGGTGTTTTAAGATTTGGTTTTATTTCTCATTATCTTGCTTCTGTTTTGATTGGGTAATAAATTAGGCGCATTTTATTCCATGCTGACTCTGTTTTGCCCGTGCCAGTAGTTCCTGAATGATCTCTCCCTGCTCCTATCTTGACCTGCAAGCCTTTCATTATACCTCCTCTCCCCTGTCCAGCTGAGGAGGGGAGTGGCAGAATGGCTTTGCTGAGCATCTGGCCTCCTGCCAGGGACAAGCCACTACAAAATGGAAATAAACAGGTATGATTTTACACAGCTATGTTTCTTTCACATTTCCAACCCCTTACCCAGGATATTGGCAGACTGGCACATGCACAGGAAGCTCCTCTACCTTTATGTTGGTCTCTGCAACATGTGAGTGGAGAACTCAGACCTCCCACTCCCCTTACAGGAAAGGTGCCATTAAGAAACCCAGCATCTAGCATGCTGTAATTAACATACAATATAGGCATCCTATTGAAAACACCATTCCTGAAGCAAAACTCCAAAAAGGTTGTCTGTATTTTCTATTAATGGCTTTAATGAAATATATAATTTTCCTATACAAATCTCACCCTCCTGGTATTATACCACTATGTCTACAACACAGCTTGTTTCTCAAGGTACTGTCAGAAATGAACCCTCCACTAATGACCAGGTCAGGAAAGTAATGCACCAGACCACTTTCCTCTTACAGTCCATCCTTATACCTTACCTGATTTATTAGTAAGTATATCCCCCAACCTTGGCTTTATAAGCTATGGTGATAACAAAAAAACAACAAAAAAAAAGAGATATAAAGGATATAAAGGACTTATGTTTGTATCAGTGCCGTAATACAAATTTATACTCCCCAAACAATAAACATTACACAACTCAAAAAAGGGAGAAAAAAAAACCCACAAATTTATACTCCCCAAACAATAAACATTACACAACTCAAAAAAGGGAAAAAAAAAAACCCACTTAAAAATCAAGCTAAAACGTCAAGTGAGCTGAGACATTCATTTGGCACAGTACATCAATGTAGCATCAAAGGACAGAACCCCTGAGCAACAACCAGACATTGCTGAATGTATCTGAATGCTCTACTACCACTTCAGGATTCACACCTGCCAACCTGGCTGCAGACTCCTGGCATCCTTTCAAAAAGACAAATTCAAAAAGTTTACTACTAGACAGTATCCATTTTCAAATATAAAAGTGGTAATAACCCAGTACTACAACAGCACCACTATCCTCTTGTCTGCCAAGAGGTGCTATCCTGTAGCTTGTGCTGCAGAGCTGCCTGTGAAGGGAGAGGGGCTGAGCAGAGCTTTACCAGCACCAGCCCTCCCTCTCCTTCCACAATACTGACAATAGCTGCATGGACAGATGTGCAGTCAGAAAGACTTCTGAACTTCATGCATAATGAGGACTATTTTAAGGTTAGGACTATTTTAAGAAGATAGCCCACTTCTACGCATACTCAGGCATTTTGGAAACTGCATGAGAGGAAGTGAAAGAAGCTCCTCCGACCTGGTTCTCTGAATTTAATCCATGATCTCTAGATGTAAAGACTTTGCCTTACTATAAAAGCTTTCACCCCAACTCTGACCTACTAAAAAAAAAAAAAACTTTAAAAAAAACTAACTCTGATGCAATGTGAAGTGTGTCACAGTGCCAAAGCTGGCAACAGCCTGTATTCCTAACTCCCCACAGGAAAAAATTTCAGCAGTTTGCAACTAAACCAACCTGGAATAGAGTAGAAATAAGTGTTTTGTGGGCAAAATTCCAGCAGTTTGCAACTAAACCAATCTGGAATAGAGTAGAAAGAAGTGTTTTGTGGGCAAAGGGATTGTTTTTAAAAGAAGAGGATGAGAAAGGGATGGAAACAGAGGGTCAAAAGATTTGTAATGGTAAAATGAACTTCTGCCTCATTTCACTAAGATCTATAATCCTCCTACAGTCTCAGGAACTGGAGTGGAGAACATCATCCTTAACAGGATTTTGCATATCATGCTGCAGGATACCATGTAGGATCCTCTACAGATACATGTAATTCCCTCAACTACTACAGGAAGGTATCTTCTCTCAAATTAAACTTTGTAGTTAGAAAGTCTCCTATAGAAATTTAATAGAAAATTGCACAAAATTGTTGTTACAATCACCCCAAGTTGTTCCTCACTTCTTAAGTCACTCTTTCACTCTTTCTGCTCACCTCAAAGGCAGTCCATTTATTCAAAAATAAAGTTGCAGTGAGGATCAGTCACTGAGCATACAGGCCATACAACCTCATTTCCAGCACAATGAGAAGAGGAATTTTAGTTTCAGAAGGTCATGCAACCAAGAGGCTCTGCCTGCCTGATAACACAAAATTACTTCAATTCCCAGCCACATTTCTTTTTCAGAGCAGCATCATAAAATACAACTCCTGTTACTCATATTACATGTTTATTTCAGATGTAAATTACTTAGAAGAAATACAGTGCTATCCATCTTCCCTAAGGATGCAATCTGCATCAAGGTTTCCAGCTGAAATAACCCTTTTGCTTCCCATGCATGTCACTTGTCCTTTCAACTCCCTCCAAAATATAATTTTAAGTAATTCAGCATATTTTTTGTTTTCTATAGTTTTTTCTTATATTTAAATGTCCTAAGAAGCACACATTTCACACAGCAGTGAAAATGTTGTTCTCACTCCTATTCTTCCTTCCCTGTGCTCTTACTTGACATCTCTATCCCAGAATAAAAACAATTTCTTGTTTAGGTAATTTTTTTCAATTTAACATCTCTGCATAACATTTTTAATGCTACTTACTTAATTTTCTGCTTTCTTGATTGTTTTTTGTTTTAGGTGCAAACACTTCTTTGAACTTTTTTAAGCTTAAATTACATCTATGCTGAAAATCTTAAAATACCTAAAATATCTGTCTTCCAGTCAATGCCCTTCCTGACAAACTGAAACCACAGAAAGAAAAAAAAGACCCTTTTCTGCGTGTATACCTATCTTTAAAAGCTGGGTTTAGTCTTTCAAGAATTTAAACAAAGGTTAGTGCAATAAAAATGCGCTGTGCTAGATAGGAAGGAAGAAGGCATGGTGGAAGTTGATGTAATTATGCACGCTGTTGGAAGAGGGAAAGGGCTAGACACATGAGTCCTAGACAGAGAATGTATTCTTCTGCCCTCAAAGTTCTTTAGCTCTATAGAAGTTTCCCCATTCTATACTAGGATGAAATCTGAATCAACAGAATACACGAAATACATGTAAGAAAAGAGATCTAACCTGGCACTCATCAAGACTGTGAGCGATTCAAGTTCTTCATATTACTGATGTGGATAAGAAAAAGAAATCACAATTAAGCAGGTCAGGTTTAGTAACAGAAACCTTCCTATTGTTTTGTCCGTCTCGGACGTACAAAACCTTCCTGTCAAAAACTAATGTCTGCCTTCTCTCATTAAAAAATTAGCCAAAGATGACTCCTAGCCAGATCTAATCCATGTATCTCAAGTATACCAGAAGTAGTCAAAGGTAACATGTCAACGTGGCACTCCAGATAAAGAGTAACTTGCCGCTCTTAAGCCTTTCTCTTTGATGGCTCAAGCAAGACTCATTCTGCTTCAAAGGGGAAGAGAGACTACCTGTTTCCAAGTTGGTAAAAACTTCTGATACCAAAGAGCCCCACACAGCCCAATGAAGTAGGGAATAGACATTTCCATTCTTAAGCAGAAAGAGAGACCTGAGATATCACACATTTTTAGCATTTGCGGGGGAAGGGAGAGCGGGAAGGGGGTGAGTAAAAGCAGATAATCACACTCTGCTCCCTCTCTGCCTTTGTAAAGATATTTATAGGTGTTAAGAAAAGTAGAGATGGTCAGGAGAGATTGGCTGCCCTTACTGGGAACACTGGAAGCTTCCAGGAAGCAGCATAAGTTAGCACGACAGCTTCATTCTACATCTCTTAAGGAGAAGTATTCCTCTATCCTTGTTTGAATATTCTCCAGGACCTGTGATGCATACTCCTGAGAGATCCTGAGAACAGAGGTCACTGGTTATGTAAGATCAGCATGGGTATTTGAGTTTTGTAGAATTAAAACATGTCGTCCAAAGAGGACCTAATATTATGCCTTAGCTGACATTACTCCCTTCATAATTTGGGAACTGGAAGGATGGCAGACTTACCTGTCACCCATGAGGACTATGGATGGAGAAAGTAAGGTATCCACGAAGAACCCTGGTGCAGTGCTCTGCCTCAGGCAGAGGCTAGAGTTTCCCACAACCTGCTGTTGCTGCAAAAGTCCCCATATTTATGGTTGGTCCTACTCCTGGAGAATGGTTTATGTAAAGACACTACTCAGCTTCTGGAGATACATGAGCAGTCTCTCCAGGCATTCAGCAGGTCTGAGTGTTGCACAACCATGCATGAAACTTGATAACAGATGGACCTGTTCCAGAGCTAGAAATTTTCCTGGCAAGAGGCTAGGAGTGGAAAAGGGAAACAATTTTCTCTAACATTCTCCTCTTAAAGGACATTTCATCTTAGCTTACATTTTGCAACAACACCTTTTCAATCCTCAGAAGGATCTGCTCCAAGTTACATGCAATTAAATCTCCTCATAGGCCCATATTCCTAGGGAAGTTCAGATAAGCTCCCCAGCTAAAAGGAATGCTTCAATCACTACCTGTTTGGCACCTCTCAGTAACACAGCCTTAAGGTTTCAGGCTCACAGGGGTGCCTGACTATGAAATTTCCCCGACATGAAAGAAGGTATGAGGCTGAAGATGCCATCTGAGTTCTTAGGAAAGCACATTCCTAATGGTAATCCTGGCAGCATCAGAAAGTGACACTTTATAGCCTTTGTGCAGAAAGTCAGTAGATACCCACTAGATGGTGTTTGTCAGAAGACACCAAACAAAGGTGCAGGTACACCAAGGGTAAAATAAATGTGGACGACCGCTGTACGCAACAGTTCTTGGCAACACTTCCCTAGTCATCTAGCAATCTTCAAACAGTGAGATATCATCTCCCATACATGACACTGGAAGATCACTAAGGAGCCAACTGAGATGGTACTCTGCTCTTCCTTTCCTGTCCCTCACTTCCAGCAGCATACATAGAATGAGGGCAAGATGAGCAATGGGAGTCAACTAACAGGGAGAGAAAAACAGATTCAGCTCACAGGAAGGTAAATTAGAGGCATAGTGTTTATTTATCCTGTTGATTCATGAGACACCATCTTCAGCCATCTTTTTTCTTTCTTTTTCCTACGACATTTCCCTTCTATCCTAGAGGAAACTTCGTAATGGAAAGCCAAAAAAGACACATAGAAGATCTTTGAGGGAAGGTGACCAAGAAAAGAGAAGGAAGAGATAACTATAGGTGCTGCCATATGCTAAGGCATTCCTGGTCTGGAGAAGGAAGAGGTAGGACAGAATACAGTGCTCCCAGAAACCACAGAAACTGTCTCATGACCTTTCCAGCCCATGGCAAAGACAAAAAGAAACACTGCACCTAATCCCTCTCAGCTCAGCAGCCTGAGAGTTTTTCCACTGAGGGGTAAAAGATGAAAGAAGCCTTCTTACGGGAACTGTGTCCTCTCTGCTCTTCATCCCAGTTCCAGTCTCACAGCAAAATAGCAGTATTCACACTGCACCATCATCCTCCAAAAACAATACCCCATATCTGTAACAACAATGGGTGCAGGCATACAGGCCAAGTGCATCAAAAGGTTGTGAATGCAGTTAATCTGTGAAGAGGGCAAGTACTGTACATTTCATGGTTGCAGCAGTCTCCTTTTTCCACATTCCCTTCTGCTCTGAAATGGCATATTGTGTTTTTATTACAACAAGGAAATCTATTCAGAAGTTTAAAACTTTATTATACTTTTCCTTCACACTGAAGTTATACGGAACTGACTTGATCTGATAAATAATTTCACTGTGAATGCATCATACATCAAAAGTCTCCTGTCTGAAAGCTAAGTTCAACTTTTATTATCACTTTTCTAAAACCTAACTGATACATTTCCTCAACCATGCTGAGTTCTAAACCTATTTTGTCTTCCTCATTTGTAATCACAACCAGGATTTCACCTGCACAGCAGATTTCTTCATAGTTCCATGTAGTGCCAGGTTTGTACGATTCGCCCTGCCAAAATCCTAAATAACCTCCACACTAAAATTAGCAAGATGACCTGGTCAGATTTCCAGGGATTTGCAGGTCAGACAATGTCATCACAAAGAAAAGAAGAAAAAAAAAGAAGAAAGAAGGTAAATTGCTTCAAATGTTCAACCTTACACTGGAAATATATAACTTTCCTCATTATTTTGGCAATTTGCAGTGTGCAGCATTTTACCTAACTCTTCTTCCTCCTCTGATAAAAATCATTGGTGCCTTTTTGGTGACTTGGTATTTCACATCTGTAAGTATAGTTAATTTGGAATACTTAAATTTTTATGAGAGTACAAAAATGACACATGCTGCATAAGATACTCTGAGCATCACCTTGGTCATATCTTTGTGTATACACAAGCAGTCCCTTATATCCTTTTTCAATTACATTTTAGCTCTCTGAATCAAAGGATTGTCAAATTCATGCAACTAAAGCTACCTGACACCTAACAGAATCACAGAATCCTTAAGGTTGGAAAAGACCTCTAACACCATCAAGTCCAACTGTCAGCCCAATGCCACCATGTCAACTAGACCATGTCCTGGAGTGCCACATCTACATGTTTTCTGAGCACCTCCAGGCGTGGTGACTCTACCATCTCTCTGGGCAGCCTGTTCCAATGTTGGCCACTCTTTCATTGAAGAAATCTTTCCTAACATCCAACATAAACCTCCCTTGATGCAACTTGAGACCACTTTCTCTCATCCTATTGCCAGTTACTTGGGAGAAGAGACAAACCCTCTCCTCACTACAACCTACTCACACTATGTGAAAAAACTCCTTAACTTTCCATGAATTTGGAATGCAATTTCCACCTGACAGTATACACACACACACACGTATAAAATATAGTTTAAGTAATCTATATATATAAAAATTATATATGTGTATACAGTTTAATATATTTAAGTATGGAATTAAGCCATATGAGTTACATATGCAAGTATAAACAGGGAGTCCATAGCTGATAGCAAGCACATTTTGGTTTTAACAAAAACATAAAACTCATAGCAATGACAGAAAAATAAGATAACCTTAAATTTCAACACGCAGACCATTAATCAATCCTGCCTTAAATTAAAAATATTTAATTGCTAAGAATCTAAAAATACCTTTTGTAGACTATGGGGTGCAGTAAGTTTATCATTGCTTTCCACGCCATATACTAGTGCCTTACCTGTAGATTTGGCAACTGCAAATAGCCCATTAGGAGAACAAGTGTATTATATTCAACAAAACTAACAATATGCTGAAGCACCACAACCAAGAGCTCAAATGTTTATCTCAAAGCTACCTTCTCCTCACTAATACATAACATTGCAACATAAAAAGAATTTCTTCAGAAAGAGCACAGAGACCAAAGGTTCTAAAAGCTGGTAATGCCTTTTAAGCAGACAGTCTGAATCTGTAATAATCTGACAGCATGCTGTCAATCTCCTTTTAGATAATCATCCAGGTGATTAGCAATTAAGATATTAACTGTGACTTCTCTATTTTTACTGTAAGTGAAACTCTACTGTTTAACACTATTGTATCCAAAAATAATGCATATTTAAGCCTCAAAAGCAGAAAAAGCCCAAAGGGAAGTGGCTCATGTGACAGGTCAGACAACACATGCAGCTAGAAGTAATGGACCCCACTTTTACCAAGTACAAATTCAGCCTATTGAGATGGTAGAGACAAAAGAGAAGTGACGATACCAGAATGTGATTATACTCAATATCAGTTATCCCTTTCATTAAACAAAAAACCCCATAAAATAATAATTTGGTGCCAATTTCTTAAACTTTACTTTTAAAGATCTGTCTGTGTTGATGAGAACGTAACCTGAAACAGTAAGTCTGACAGCCTGCATTAGAGAAGTCTTAGCATAAGCTGACCTGAAACATCCAAGTCCACTGTAACTTGAAATGAGTATGCAACAAGATACCAACAGCCCACACGCAGATGAAAAAACAGCCATGCTTAAGAAAGTTCTGTATATTAATCACAGCTATGCTGGGTATTTACTTAATCACAGTTTAAAATAAGGATCTATCGATATATTTGGAGACGACAACCAAATCTAAGCAACGATGCAGCAAAAATTTGATAAATGGGGTTTAGGAGCTTACTGAGCCAGATTCATCTAAATTTAAAAGGCTTATAATAATATAGTGCAAAGGAAACAAAATAGGAACAATATAGGGAAAACAAGCTGTAAGGGAAGGTGTGAGAGGTTGTGTTTTAGAAACACACAGGCCCACCATGGTATCTTTCACTATCTCCCTGGTTCACAAGCTCCAGTTTCCCCAGCAGCAAGTTCTGTAAATAGCAGAGATACTGGATATTTGAATTGCTTCCCTTTCAAACACTTCACCTTGTTTGGCTTGGCAAAAGAGTAACTGCTCTTAAAGGTGCCATTTCACTAGCCAGCACACAAAGTCTGCACTAAGCACAGCAACAGAGTAAATTCAGCAGTATGTTTCTAATACTCTACAACCTATGCTTGGAAAGCTTTTCATAGACAAAACAAGGACTTTACCACCCAGCAACTACACGATTTGAACAAGCATTTGCAGGAGGAATCTCCTCCCTACCACCCTGCAGTAAAGAACCCTCCCTACCACCCTGCAGTAAAGAACAGCAGGTTGTGGATATGTGAAAATCATACTCCTTTAAAGGTGTTTACAACCATTGCCTAGCATTTCTAAGCTCTGCTGACCCCTCTTTCCAGCTAAGCGTTGGTTAAGAGCCTTTCAGAACTTCCTAATTCCTGCTTTCCCCTTGATGTAAGTGAAGTACTCTTTCCAGTGCTGCTATTTTAGTTACAAACAGACAGCTCTGTAACACATTCTGTGGTTCCACGCATATTGAAAGACATGTGACTTAATCCATGTGGCTGCACTGTTCTCTAGAATAGATTGTCTGTGCACTTGGCCTCTTCCCTGCTCCAATTACAAGCTGCCTGCTAACCCCACTGCCGGATGAGAAAACCTAACCACAACCATTTACCTCTGGCATGCTGGAAGAGCTGGTGATGAAAAAGCAGCTGCACTGAGGAAAAGGAAATGCAGCAGGGCAGCAAGTGCAGCACAACAGCAACAAAGCAAAACACACTGAATCCTAAGGCATCTTGGAAAGCGGCAAATGCCTCATCCTACAAAGCACATGACAACTCAGGAATACAGGAACAACTCACCCTTTGAATACTACTGCTGCAGGTTACATGATTGCTGTGCTACTTGAGTTTTAAATCCATTTATCCCTATTGCAATAATCAATAATACCACTATACTTTCTGACATTTTATTAGAAGACACTTAAAACTTCTAATAGAAGATACTTCTATCACTGTGAAAAGGATTCTGATTTCTTAAGGATTACATCTGTGCTTTCATCTGTTTTCCAAACCCTACCAAATTAGCAGAATAATTTCTATATAACAGTAATATAATATATAAAAACAATAGATGAGCCTGTATATTATTATTAATTTCAAAATTAATGATACTGTTCAATGAAAGACCAATACCAGGATGTTTACAAACTAGAAGGTATCAAAAACCTAGATGCCCTCAGGAATTTTCAAATCAACACACTGTTCTGTGAAGAGCTTAACAGACTTCAATGAATGTTCAAGAAAATCTAGTTTTAAGAAAAAAGAAATTAAATTTTGCCAGCAACCAAACATTTCACAGCAATCACACCAGCCTCAAATTCCACAGAACTTTCAGGAAAGTTAGCATTACTTCAAGCAAAATTAATTCTAAACTGTAACACAACCAACTATACACAGGATGCAATACAAAATGCTATCTTCTCTATTCTCCATAGAATCCTGTCAGGATGCCCTGTCCCTGGAGGTGTTCAAGGCCAGGTTAGATGGGGCCCTGGGCAACCTTGTGTGAGGCAGGCCTGGAGGTTGGTGACCCTGCCTGTGGCAGGGGTTTGGAACTCTGTGATCCTTGGGGTCCCTTTCAACCCATGGCATTCTATGATTCTATGAAATTATATATAAAACAACAATTATTCTGTCAACTCCACATGATCTTCTTAATGAGTAAACATTTTTAAAAAATAAATTTAAAAATCCAAGGCTCATTAAAGAGGCTCTCCATTCTTTCATTGTAAATATTCTCCACTGTTGTTGCATAGTTTGGGTCATTTTAAGTAACAGAGTATTAAAGTCAGAAAGCATCAAACTGTAGTTAAAACAATTAACCCCTATTTAGGACATACAAAACCCACTGATATTACATTTAAATCACCTTAGTCAGAATTTTGAGTTACAGTCAACCACTTATATATAAATACATAATTACACAATATATACAATATGTAATATATACATTATATTTACAAATACATAATTCTAACCATCTACAAGAGTGACAACTGCTCCTTGACAAAGCTGAGTATACATACAGTACTGCACTTTCTGGGATCATTCAAAAAAATAACACTTTCAAACAAAGCTGTGTGGTTAATATGGATATTCACATGATAAAAAGTAAAGACTTTTCATATATAACAGCCTTTTGCATGAACACAATACTTACTAAACCACAAACATATGAATACCTACCCTGCATTATTACTGATTGCTGTTATTCCCTTTACTCCAGTCTTCAGTAAACCCCCAATGAGGTTTTCAGGAATCCCACATAATCCAAAACCTAGGTAAAATAGGAGAAAATTCAACATATGTAACAAGTGTTTGGAAGGACATGGATTAATCAGAAGTCTGAGAACACGCACTGTTTCATTAAAAACCTTTACTTAGTAGAGCAAGCTCCTTAGCTGAGACAACACCAACACTTCTGGAACGAGTTGCACCACAGCACTGGAATATCCCAGTCACCAGATGCTTCCTAGTTGGGATGAATGCAATTTAACCATCAGAGTCCTGCTCACCTTCAAATGGAAGAGCGTAAAGGACCTTGGCTCTCCTAATGTGTTCCCTAACCACTGTACTCATTATTCCTCCTCCTTCACTTTCTACCCAAGACCTTTCTGTTCTTTGCTGTGCATAACAATGCCAAACAGGAGGAGCAAGGAGTTCTCCCATAAGGCTTTGGTCTATAATTAGGCGATAAAAATCTGGGAATCTTTATGTTCTCAGGAAGATGTGTAACTGGAAGCACAGTGACATAGTTCTCCACCCAGGCTGGGATGGTGCCTCACACTCCTATCTATAATGCAAGAACGCAGTACATCTACAATAAAGTACCATGCCACATTTGAGGCACCAAGAGTCAGGCCTTCTTCTGTTCCAACAACAAAAAAATACAATCGTTCTTCCTAGAAAGCACTTTGCCTCATTACACATCTCCAGTGAGGTCTCCCATGTTTTACAACCTCACACTCATTACTTTTTCAATACTAAAAATTGCTTAGAACCTACTGGAGAGACTGCTTTTCTTTCACTAGATTAAACAGCGTGAAATGGTGCAAATTATCTAGAATATTTAAAAGCTCAAGTCACAGAGAAAGTCACTATGACACAACTTCTTGACTCTTCTGGAAATGCTATACATAACCATTTAGTGCAGCATAGATAAGTGTTATCTTCACTTTCTGCAGCCAGAAGCATGTCAGGCCATTTGTTCAAGGTCACAAAGCCTGAGCAACTAGGCAGATACAGAACATAGAGAATGCCACCATAAAAACAATTAAACTAAATTTTATTTCTTTACCAACTGAAATAATAATGCTAACCTGAAAAAGGCCAAGTTGATTTTCTTCCATTCAAACTGGCCCAAGTAAAGTCTAAGTAAATTCTAACACTTCACTAGTGGGGGAAAAAGAAAGTGTAATGATTTTCTGAGTCTTTTTTCCTCCCTGAAGAAACAAACTGGTATTTTCTCACTCAAAGAGCCTGCCTCTCATTAGCAGAGCAGGAAATCACTTCCTTAAAATACTCATACAAGTATATGGATTCTCAAATTAGTTAGTATTAAAAGAAACATGGTAAACTAGTAAAAAGTGTCTTAGTAATTAAACATGTGATTGCATCCACAAAGAATTTAAGTATTTACCACCAACAAGGATAGTTGCCCCATTGGGTATATCTTTTACAGCTTCAACAGGATCAGTATAAAACTTGGTGCTGCGATGACAGCTGGTAGAAAAATAGCATCCACAAATCTGGAACAACATTAAAAGAAACAAGTGAATGAATAAACAGCATTATAGCTTTAAAGCTTTATAATGACGATCATCCCTCTGGCTAATTAAGAGGGAAATACACACAAAAAAAACTAACGCTACTGTGAACACTTACCATTGAGGAGGGGAGAAGGGTTCATGTCTCCAAAAAGACGACTCTGTTGTCTCTCTATCCCCCACATCACCCATATTTTATAACATACATGTGTATTATGAAAGTTTTAAGCTTAACATGAGCTCCATCAATCAGACAATACCTAAACAGATTTTGAATTTCTGAATTTCGCCCTGAATTGCGACTAATTGTGAACAGATTCAAAAGTGCAATTCCTCAGCACGGGTTAGAGCAACCCAAACACTGCTCTAACCTACATATTGCTAATTTTAGCTTCAAAGATATCCAGACACTAAGCATAACGAGGAATTGCTGAAGCAGAGAGCCAACGCCACCACATAATCTGAATGGAGGTCAAGGAACAACATGAAGCACAGCGCTGTGCTGGCAGTAGAGCAAGCATGGATTCCCTTCAATGGAGTGAAACTTCCCCCAACTTCCTAATGCAGACTTAAAGCAATTAGTGTTGTTGAAGAACAGCCCAAAATCAGGAAGACTCCAACAAACTGATGAAATAGGGAGGGCAAGAGGGACATCAACATAAATTCCACCCGCAAAACTAGATTTCACAGTGAAAAGCCATTACATAGTAACCATCATAACTCACCTATTATCTACAAAGGTCACAGTTACCTTTTTTTTTTCCTCCCCCTTTTAAGTATTTCTCACTAATGCTACTATGCAATAGTACTAATCAAGAACTGTCAAGGCTCCAGGAACAACTCACATTTAAGTCAATTCATTGACACGGTGTCCATAAATTGAGAGCGTTTGGGAGTTAAAATACTACTCACTGGTGTTTCCATTCCTAATTTCTTAGTAGAATTGAGAAATTTTAAACTTGGAAAGAGGGAGATGAATGAGTAAATAAATAATATGCAAATTAATCTAGACATTTCAAGACATTAGCTGAATTCTTCTCCAATGGGTTGCCTAAAGATCCAGTTACAACCATGGCTATTTTTTTTGGCTCGGTTTCAACACTGCACAATCTGCCTTCTTTAAAAAATTAAGGCTGCAACAGTTTACATTGAATATTAAGAAAACCTTTCTGAATGGAGGCTTATCTCCTTCTCAGTGGAAACACTATATTCCTCTATTCTGATGGGCTCAAAAAAAACCAAACCCCAAACTAGTATGTGGGTCATAAGGAACAGTGACAGCTGAGAAGACCCATTCTCAATCACACCATGACTTTTTCTTTCAGAAACTTTTTTTTTCTAATGATATTCGTACTGCAAAGAGCATTTCTTCTGTTCACATTTGGTATGCAAATGATAAAAGCCTCTTGCATTTAACTGCTGGAGCACAGGTACAACAGGGCTGCAGGCAGGCCTGAGGCGCAGGGCTGGAGGGAAGCCAGGCTGCTGCTGTGTCCCTGTACTCACACATAGGAAAGTATTTTAAGGAGATCATGTGGTACCTTTTCTTTAATCTTCCCAATTGCCTGCAACAGTGGGAAACAACAGAGCAGCATGTGACATACGTGTGCCTCCCCAGGTTGGATGTCTGTAACAAGGGTATCTGCCCTTCTGTACTACAAACCTCTTCCGTCCCTCCCCCACCATCTCTGCCGTTTGAGAGCAACCCGCTGCCAGGGCACAGAGGTGCCAGGGATCACCTAGCAGGAGCTGGCTGCAATTCTGGCAGCTCCAGTTTAATAGGGAAGTAACATGGAGACAGATAAGCTCACAGAATGATCAACAAAATTTAACTGAGTTTTTGCAGAAGAGTGAAATATAACTTAGCAAAACAAAGGCTGGAAGAGATACGATTACTGGTCCGTAAAGGAGTCAGGAAGAGCAAACACGGCCGCAAGAAACAGAGCCAATGACTGTTTCAGCTCAAACGAAAAACCACAGAAACAATTCCGGATGAAGAGACCCAAACAAACAAATAAATAAATGACTCCCCCGTCGCTACACGTGGGCTGGACACCATTGTACCAGCGAGGTCTGGCAAGAGCTTCCCCAGGAAGGCAAAGCCAGCGAGCGAGCGGCACGGCTGGACACGGCGGGGCTCCCGGGAGCTGCGCAGGCCGAGCTGGCCTCTCCCTGCCCACACCTGCAGCCCGCCCTCCGCACAGTGCGACGCGGGGAGCGCGGGTCTGGAACTCACGGTAACCCGCGGTACTTGCGCTCCCCTTTCAAACGCAGGGGAGATAATTAAACCTCCAAGCCCGGTACCCGAAGGTCACCGCATCCTGCGGTCACCGAGCCTGCGCCGGGGCCGCGCTCCGCTACGCTCCCTGCCACAGCCCCCGCGGGCCTCCTCTGCGCCACAACCGCCGCGGTAATGGGATAAAAACCCCGAAACAAAGCAAGCCCATCACTTCCCCACGGGCGCGGGCACCGCCACCCTCGGGGCGGCAGGGCGGCCGCCTACCCCCGGGGCTGAGGCTGCCCGGCCCCGCCCGGTTCGCCCGCCCGCGGGAAACGCCGAACCCACGCGAAAGGCGGCTCCGAGCGCGGCCCTGCCGCGGCGGATACCCCGCCAAGGTCACCGCCACCCGGGCGGGCGCGGCAGCGAAGGCCCCCTGGGCGAGTGGACCACGAAGGAAGCGCGGGCAGCCGGCGGGGCCGCCCGCCGTCGGGGAGCTCGGCGGGGCGGGCCCCCAGCGCCTCGCCTTACCTCAGCCCCGGCCCCCCGCGCTCTGGCGGCGGGAAGGAGGATGCGGCGGCTGAGCGGCGTCAGGAGGAATTTGTACGCCGCCATCTTCGCGCTGCGCGACTCTCGGGGAGGAGAGCGTAAGGGGCTGCGGGCTGGGCCGAGGTGGCGGTTCCTGCTCGTCCCAGCGCCGGGCGAGGGCAGCGGGAACAGAGCAACAGCGGATCCCGCGGGCAGAGGGAGGGTGAGGGGCTTGGCCCTGACGCACGCTGACGTCGGCTGCGCCCGAGGCGGAGCCGACGGACGAACGGAGGGGCCCGACGCCTGAGGGGACCCGCAGACGCCGTGGACTCTGCCGGCTCCCCTCGGTCGGCGGCCTCCCCCCACCCTGTTCCTCCTGGAGAGCTGCCGAGCTGTCCCGCGGCTGCCGAACCCGGGTAGCCCCGGCCTGGGTGCAGTCCCATGGAAGGGGGGTTGGCGTGGCCGGCGACAAGGCGAGGCAGGATGAGCAGCCCCACTGGGGAGCAGCAGCATCCCACGGGCGCTGCAGCCCACTGATACCCCCGACTCAGCGGTCAGCGGGTTTGTTCTCAAAAAGCCCTGAGGCCCACGGAAAATACGTGGACAAACCCGTCAGTGTTATAACTGCTTCGGTTGTGAAAGGGAAGGGGTGTGTGGGTGGGTGTGTATGTGTGTGTTTGCCGTCGGATGCTCCACTGCTTCCATGGCCAGACAGCTCAGATGTGCCATCACAGGTTTCTTTCCTTGGAAGTTAAGGTGGCTTAAACTTCTGCCCTATCACTTTGTGACCAAGGACTAACACCACAAGACTTAAAGTTAGGACAGAGTCACCGAGTGGTTAAGTTTCCAGTGGGCAAATCTGAGGGTGAGCTGGGCTCCAGCAAGCACACGGTCTCCACAGGGCACTTGGATGCTATGTTTGGGTGGGAAAATATTACTAGAATAGATGTATACTTGTTTAAGCAGCCATGTGATGTGAAGTGCTGGCGCTTCTTCTGCTGCTGCTAGAAGGAAAATTCAAAGCATGCCTCCGCCATTATTTACGCTTTCTAAAAATACCCCAGATGATCCGTGCATGCCCTAACACCCGATGGAACAGAAAAAAGTGTGAGCAAAAATTAACAGAAAAGAAAGTGATAAGATGTTTATATGTTGGAAAAGCTAAACTATCCTAATGCACATGACAGGAGGTCACAGTTTTTGCAGGTCACGCTGCTCCATGTCTTGTTTCCAGGCTGTTCCACTGCAGCTGCTGGCCTCTCTTACTTAGCCATCATGGTATGAACACACAGCGGGATAATTTACAGCAAGGAAGCCAAGGTTTTAAGAGCATGCTGCCAGACTCCAAAGGGTTTATGCACACCTAGTCCATTTTATTCAGAGTGCTGGTCCAGGTTTGCAGGTGCTGGTCTGTGACACAAGTCAAACTACTTTTCAAGTTCAACAGAATTTACAAACGAGTAATGGGAGAGTTTTGAGCGCTTGGTGCCAAAAACAAGTCAGCAGGTAGGCATTCTGGAGCTAACACAGGTTAATCATTATATGCACCATATAACACAAGCTTACTTATACTACGACCAAGCATAATGAGATGTCAAAGTCAGCGCTCCAATACAGTGAAAGATTTCCCAAAGAAGCCACCCAAGAGTCAGCAGACACCCAAGCTACTTTTACAAGTTTAATTTACATTTATAGTGGAGAAAAGAACCCTGGGAGTAGCAACTTTGCTTCTATTATTTCTACACAAATTTCTTAAAATGTGTTCATACATGAACAGATTTTATCTAATTAAAATTTAGCAATTTACCTCTCTTTCAGACCCCTTGGAAGTTGACAAGAAAACTCAGTTATAGAGGCATAAAAATCACATATGGAGCCACACAGAAAGGAAAGCTGTAGGGAGCAACTGGAACACATACAGAGCACCTAAACTTACCTCCAACATGTTAATAGGTTCCAGTTCTGAAACAAGCAGTTGGTGTTTTTTTGAGTATTACTCAAAATACTAACACATTTTTATATGAATAATTTAAGATCACTTGAGACTAATATTGGGAGTAAGTGGAATGAACGTGATCCCCTTGGTACTGGATGGAAAGTCAAAGAAAATGGAGTATTTCATAGCATCTACATCTTCCTGCAAGAATGGAAAACAAAGAAAGGAAGGAAGGATGTAAAACTCAGACTACAAACCTACAGGTATTAGATAATTATAAACATATTCCAACTGAGAACATAAAAATATCTACAAGCTCCTGTGAAATGCATTCAACAATTTTAAGATCGACTCATAGCGTCGTCATGAAACTGTATTTACCTAGGGGAAGACAAAAGGGCTGCCACCTGCATCACTGATGATTACACTAGTAAGCCACGTGAACTTAAATATTTGACTTATTAACCAAGTTCAGGTTAAAGGAAGGTCATTACAAATAAAAATGGATATTTACCAGTCTAGTGAAAACTATGAAATCTGAAAATCCACAGGTATTTGGCAAATGAATGTTCATACATAATTAAACATGAATGCCAAAGGCAAAACTAAAAAAAAAAATTAAATTAAAAAAACACCAAAAAGCCAAGCTCTAGACAGTTGTGGAAATGTAAAGCAAATGAGAAAGCACAGAGCCAAGGTTTATGAAGAAAACAACCTGTGGAGCTGTTGAGGAATCCATCTGCTAACCAACTCCAGCAACATTGTTTCTTCACAATTCTAAGCTTAAGATCAAGGAGGATACCAAAGTTTGAAAGGATCCTGAAGCTACATAACAAGGAAGAACCAACAACCCTTTGTCAGCAGTTCTTTATCCCTTAAGGACCTCTTGAAAACACAATAGAAAGTCAATGAATATTTTTGTTACAATGAGTATCACAGTAGAATACAGGAGTTCTCTTAATTAAGACTTTAAAAAAACATAATTGGATGAGCAGGTCCATATTGTGAAACACAATCTGGGGACACCCTTCTATTTAGTTCATACTAGTCCAGTTTCCATTACAGCACTCATATTTTAGGCAGGATGCCCTGCTTTTATATAAATGATATCATGTCAGACCATCTTCTTATTACAAGCTACAATAAGCAGCTCTGCAGAACTTAGAAGCCACTGAACATTTCACACTTGGTGAAAATTAAAAAATTTAAGTTACCACAACAACCTTGGGAGCAGTGAGAAATAGCCACTGAACTACCAGCAGTTAAAAACAGTTACTTCAGTTTCATAATCTTGAAAATACAAAACCTCAAACTTGCTGACCACTGCAAATGCTGCATCTCATGTAAAAACTATTAACTATACAGTACTCAAAACTAAGGTGTCATTTTTGTTTAAATAGAACCACCAAGTCTGTACCTTAACATGATACTTGGCACTTCTATTCACATTCAAATATTGTATATTTAGTAACTATCATCAACACTGTCTAAATTAGTTAAGTGTGATAACCTTCAACAGTGACTACATCTACTAGCTCAAGGGATGAGTGACTTATCATTCCTTTACAGCAGGAGTGAGGAAAAAACAAAGCACCAATTCAGCAGATATTTGCAGCCATCCGCTGCACAAGTTCCATATGTTTGTGTATTGATATTTATGGAGGCTGGTTTAAATTCTTATTCAGAAAACACTGCCAATCCCTCACTCCTCATTTTTCTCCAGAATATTTTGCTGCAAGAATGCAACAGAACAGGAAAGCATTTTTTTCCCTGCCTCTGGCCAAGCTGAAGGAATGGTGTTCTTTTACACTCCATAGCCAGAGTGTTGTAAAAGAGTAAAAGTAAACATAATGAAAGGGGCTGCAGAAACAATAACCTGTAATCAGGAATCCTGAGCAACTGTCACACTGCATGTCAGTTCATGTTTGGCAGCACTACTGTAACAGGCTTTTCCGGATCCTGCAAGGCAATGTTACATTAATGAGCTGCATGGGGTGCTTTCACACAGACCTCATCAGCAAACAGAATGTACTTTAAACTCAGAACCCAGGAGGACTTTGTAAAACCAGTAGTGAAGAAATCTTTTTCTTTCTATTTGATACACAACTTCCAAAACCAAACATGGAGCCCCAAGATGATAATGCAGCTCTCTGTCTGCAGATGTTGTACACAGTGAAGGGAACACACCCCAGACCTCTCTGCAGCTAGTGCTGTACAGTAAGAATACAGGACAGCCACCAGAGTTAGCAATTAAGAAAAGCAACATTTGCCTCTGCAAGTTTCACCTGTAGCTCTGGTTTCCTTTATGAAACTTGGACTTTGCCATCCATTTCATGGGAGTGGAGCTTAACCGACAAGCAACATTTCTTGGCTTCAAGAATCCAGCATGCAAAATCACACATGCGATCCAAGCCCTTGTCATTATTTTATCATCCATTCACCAGGGAGCTGGTTCTCTGTGTGTGCTGACAAAACCAAGAACCAATCCTTCTCATATCAATTGTTTTGCATAATTCTTCTAGTGCATCCAGCTGCTGGAGGAACAGATGTCTGAAGTGCAGAACAGTTTCCCCCTTACAGTGAGCAGCCCATCAACGGCTTAGTTAATAGTGTCAACAGTTCAAAACTTAAACATCTAATAGGAAAAGCAGACGGTCATTTCCTGTGACATTTCATCTTTTAGTCTCAATCAAATCAACAGAAATATTACCAAGGAAGGTAAATTAACTTCCACATGGGTTAGATTCAAAATCTGAAACACTTTTGTTTTAAATTTCTTTATAAAGTGATTTAAAAGGAAACCCTACCATTCACTCATCCATCTTTTTAAAAGGCTTCTTAGAATCCATCTTAGAATATTGGGTTTTCCTTCAACTCTTCCCTGGCTTTGGTAAAGTATATCCACCTGCATTTAAACCTGGCTCTACAAATACCCTCTGAAATGGAACTCGGAAGCCTGCTACACCTGTGTTCACAAGCACCCAACTGCCAGTTGCAAAGCTTTTGGCCCTCTTGTTCTCAACTTCACCAGCTTCAGATGTCGTGTCGCTGATCAGGATGGTTTGTTTTGGGGGGCCGGTTTGAAACATACGCCAGCAGTTCACCGCAGACTTCTGCACCCTGCTTTTGCGGTTTTGCAGTTTCAGGAAACGCAATCATTTCAGACTGACATCACTGCCACGAGCATCCCCGTGAGAAGCCGGACCGTGTGGAGCGCACTGATGACACCTGGCGGCATCCTGCAGAACTCTCCAGCAGGAAGGGCTTTTGGCATTCACCTTCCTCCGGCACCAGTGCCTGTCCTCAGGCCAGGCTGTCAGGTCCCAGTGACGTACCACTTCTGCGATAAATTTGGCATAGAGATCTTTGGGTGCCGATGGTAACCAGAAAGCCTGGATGAAACTAATTACTATGGGAACAGCGAAAAGGGTCTCAGGTTCCCGCATAATTTTAAACATCTCTACAATGTATAAGTCAAATGACTAGATTATTTATGCAAGCAATAAACATAATGATTTTTGGTTATAGTGCATTTAGATTTTTAATAAATTCAAGGAATCACTTCCAGAATTTCACTCATCTTGCAAGTTTTCCACAACAGGAATCAGGAAAATTGTCAACAATCCCCAATTTCCCGTTTACCTCACTGGGTAAAACCTTGCTGCTCCAGCAGTTGTGTGCCATAACAGAGGAATTACGTGTGAGGAGAACAGATCTGCACAATCAGCATGCTTCTATTTCTGTGTGGCTTTGAAAGATAGATTACTTGAACATGGGTTCAAGAGGGTACTCTCAGCAGTCACACTCCCAGGTTGCAGACACTTCACTTGCTTCTCCATGCTTAATGTACAAGAATCAGGGACTTCTTGCCCTGGCAAGCACAGAACACGCATTTGCATAGTTGAACATCCAACTGTATCATGGGAAAAGGGGTGGGAAGGCTTTCAATGCAAATGAGCTTCTCAGTAATGTTCATCTGAAAGATACAATTGCATAAGCAACGTGTTAAAGGCAGCATCATAAAAAAATGGGGGGAAAGGTGAAGAAGAGCAGAGCAGCTGTTTAAAATAGTTCTCTTCCAAGAGAAACGTGCCAAACTAAGGCATGACAAATCTGCCTTGCATTCTCATCTTCTCATCCATCCCATGATCCTTTCAAGGATTTGTTTGGATTTTTTTCTTTTCCTCAAGAGAAACCCCACAAGAACTGCAAAAGCCTTAATGCTAAGAGCTACATAGATTAGTACAACACTCTGATTAGCAGATTTAATTTTGCTATGATCCAAGGGAATTAACTAAATTAACTAAAGCCTCTTGTGGTGGCACACGACTTTACTAAAAGCCATATGAAGGTTGTCTGAGGGTATGTTTCACACTACCTTTTCAGATGCGAGTTACAGTCTTAGCTTACACCCAGCCAGATCAGCTTGGTGATGCAACTGCAGACTAGGTCTGTGGGAAAAATGGGCAGCATTCAGTTAGTGCGTGTGTGTGACCTTACACACCAAACTATCATATGGCCCTAGGATTCATACAACTGAAGACAGAAACACGCAGTTAAAGACATGAGTCTGGTCACTTGTTTGACCAAATGACACTACTTTTGTAATAGCTAGAAGTCAGCTGTGAAGTAATAGCCTTCAGTTACATACACAGTGATTTGTTACTGTTGGAGACTGGAGTGAAGATTACTGTAAACCAGTTCTTCCAGACCAACTCATATAGCAGCCCATAAATGAGATGCAGCAAGCACAAGCATTCCTCTGGATGGAGGTGACCATAGTAGTCACTGTGCTTTGGTCATTAAACATGTAATAGAAAAACACAGGTTTCCTTGCCTGTTGCAAGTAAACTGATACCATGATAGAAGATTGTATTCTTCATCCTTAGTTTTTAAAAAGCAACCAATTGCCTCTCCTTTGAGCAGCAAGAAGCAGTTCCTTTTTGTCAGTCTTTAATGCTCCCCCCTTCTAGGAAGGTCACTTTAGAAAAGAGCGGTTCCAACACCAAAGTTCTGTGCAAGCCACTCCTAATAACGAAAAACAAACTGCTAAATCATCTTGTGTGTTCAGAACCTATTTAGATGGGAATCTGTGTTGTCCTGGTTGCAGGTGGCCACGCTGTAAGAAAGGAGCTGGTTTTTATTTTGCCTGGGCACCACCTGAACTGAGTAGAAAACAGGCAGAACAAAGAATGGTCATGCAAGGTTAGACAAACAAAAATATGACACACCTACAATGTCTACTAGCAGTCAGCAATCACATGCCTCTCCAGATTAAATGTATTTCACCTCTGTTGACATAAAGGTAAAATTCCATTACAGATCACCCTATGCCCCTATTTCACATTTGGCATCAACAGTATGAGTGTCAGATGCTGACTTGCATGTGTTTCAGTCTGAATACATAGCCTTATTTTAAGAGGACTGGCTGAAGTTCAGCAAGACCAAGCTGAGGTTCAACAAAGCCAAGTGCAGAGTCCTACACTTGGGACATGATAGAAGCTAAAGGCCTGGGGAGAAGCAGCTGCAAAGCTGTGTGAGTGAGAAGGACCCGGTGATGTTGGCTGACTGCAGGCTGAATATGAGTCAGCAGTGTGCCCAGGTGGCCAGGAAAGCCAATGGCATCCTGGCTTGTATCAGAAACAGTGTGGCCAGCATGTCCAGGGAGGTGATTGTGCCCCTGGACTCGGCATTGGTGAGGCCGCAACTCAAGTTCTGTGTCCAGTTCTGGGCCCCTCTCACTACAAGAAAGACATTGAGGCCCCCGAGTGAGTCCAGAGAAGGGCAACCAGGCTGGGGAAGGGGCTGGAGAGCAAACCTTATGAGAAGCAGCTGAGGGAGCTGGGAATGTTTAGCCTGGAGAAGAGGAGGCTGAGGGGAGACCTTATCACCACCTACAACAACCTGAAGGGAGGTTGTAGAGAGGTGGGCGATAGTCTCTTCGCTCAAGGGACAGGTGATAGGACGAGGGGGAATGGGCTCAAGCTGTGCCAGGGCAGGGTCAGATTAGACATTAGAAAAATGTTCTTCACTGAAAGGTTTATTGGGCAGTGGAACAGGCTGCCCAGGGAGGGGGTCACCAACCCTGGAAGTATTGAAAAGACGGGTAGATGAGGTGCTCAGGGATATGGTTTAGTAGAGGACAGGTAGGTTGGACTGGATAATCTTAAAGGTCCTTCCCAACCTAGTGATTCTGTGATTCTGTGAATTTGATACTTTCTTATTCAATACCATGACATCCACTATGACTCTGAATTCTGGAAATCACTTCATAGAGCTAATCCCACAGACATGCAGGAAATCTTTGGTAATTCACTTTCTTCACATTTTATTCTCAATAAATTCCATTTTTACATACCTTCCCTGACAACTGCAAAGCCACGCAGCATAAAAAAGAGAGAATGTGTGTCTCCTTTTGTGAATCCAAGGAACATTTGAAAGGTGATGCCTTAATATTGATCATCTTTCTTACAGATATTACTAGATGCAACAAACTCATGAAGTTCAAATTAAATAAAGTTTCTGTGCATAAAACCAAATATTTTTTGGTTATTTTCAAGAGCAGATATATTTGCTTCAAAGAATATAGTGATTAAAGACATGCAAAGGGACAAAAATTCTGAAACACATTTTAATAAATTCAGTTTCTCTCAAGTATTTATATAAACAACATTTCTTCAAATCCTCAACTAACAGTTTATTGTGCAAGTCTTACATCTAGTTGTTACTGAGGCAGCTCTGACCAGGTGAGCCACAAAAAAGACTATGTAGTTGGTAACCCTTCAGTTCATCTCTTTGCTCACTGAAGATCACCAGCTGATTCAAATGAAACAAGACCTGAAGCAAACTTCAAACTTATTTTAGGCAAACCTAAATTAGGTAAACTTATTTTAGAAAATCCACTGGAGACAAGCATGACTAAATGTCATCAATATATATAAAAATAAGCAAAGGGAGCAAGAACTTTGGATTAATTTTTACACAGTGCTCCTTATTTACATACATTGCAAAGCAAAGTCTCATTTTTAAGATAGCTAAAAGAGCATAATGCCCACCACATGCCTACAAATTCTGATAAAATGCTTAATTCACACAAACACTCAATAAAACAGATTTTGTCCCTACTTTAGGTAGTTATGCTTTTGTACTGATTCAATGATATGTAATAATGCTGAGTGGATTGATATAGATGTAGCTTAAAATGCAACCTATTAATATAGCTTTAATATAAGAAGAATTTGCGTGTTTTGAGAATAGAAAGCATTTGCATGTTTTGGACTTTAGTAGAATATGTCTGTAGCTGTGTGAGCTGGTGCATTAGAGCACCTGCAAAATTTAACCATAACACTGGAACAGCCTTGAAGACAAAAAGTTGAAGACAGGGGAATAATAAATAACAACCAATTCAGAGACAGAGTATATCTTGTTTTCAGCTCAAAGGGGTTCCTAACTAGTTTGTGCAGGAAAGTGTTGTTGAGTGCAGAAAAGTGTTTTTGAGACTATGGAGAAAACTGTAAAGAGCATGCGCTGAGAGAGAGGAAGTCGTTCAGCCTTCATCCCTGAAGACCCCCTGAGTGTCACTGAGCATGCTCTATCTGGGAGGAGTTAATGTAAATTACTTCCAGAGAATAATTTGCATAACCCTTCCTTTTCCTAGATATTATAATGAATATGTATAGTTAATCTGTATAAATATGAGAAATTTTGCTTTAAAGGGTGCATTCAACAGGACGAGCAGTCCCCTGCGTGCCCACTGCCGCAACAAAGAATACCTGCTTAATACTCACCAAGGCTATCAGTTTTGATTCTGACTTTTCAAGGCTTCAGTACCCTATGAAAGTTGGTAATTTTCTTAAGCAAAAAGCCACCAGAGGATAGCTTGTTTCTCATTTCTTGGCTATCAAAAACTACACCATTAGGACTTAACATTTTACAAATATATCCCTAATTTAAGTAATTTACCAGGGATCACATGCATTTGTGAAATCTTCTTTCCTAACTCAACTAACATCTCTCAGTTATAATTACTGTATTAAATTCAGACAGCTGTCTAACACTTAAATTACCTATAATAATTTATAAGGATCACGCACATGATTCATGCTTGCAAAATAAGGGCATAAATTTATTCTCAAAATCACAGTAATTGTCATTCTAAGACACTGTACCAAAAATAATTTCTCCCAGATTCTACGGGACTTCAAGCATGCTGCTACAAACTCAAATTAGCAAAGCACATCTGTATTAATTTCTGTCATGTCTTCCCTGTTCATTTTGAAGACAAATTTTTACCACAGACTGTAAAACAGTTAGAAATCTGCTAGATAAGGAATAATGTCTGGCATCTTTTGAGTCTTGCTTGATCGAGTTTAATCTAGTTTTTCCATCTGTCTTTCTGTTCAGTT
This sequence comes from Laterallus jamaicensis coturniculus, assembly GCA_022605575.1. NCBI lineage: Eukaryota > Metazoa > Chordata > Aves > Gruiformes > Rallidae > Laterallus > Laterallus jamaicensis. The sequence goes on along the minus strand of JAKCOX010000024.1, from coordinate 7,107,208 downwards.
TTTCCATTACTAACTACTTCCACCTCTCCACAGACCCATTTTTAATTTCTCCTCCCATTTTTTTTTTAATATTAAGTCAGTTCATAACCAAAGCAAGAAGTAAGTAACCAAGTAATCATCACCAGGCTTAGAAGGTCAGAGGACTAATTTGCTGAAAGGAAAGCCTCATCCTTCCAGCTTTCTTTCTCGGTATCAAACCAGCACATATCAGAAGGCTGAGGGGACTCTCATGGCTGGCTGCACCGCCCTCACAGCGGGCAGCGCTGGGGAGGTGCTGATCTCTTCTCTCTGATGACCAGGAAATGGGATGAAGCTGTGCCAGGGGAAGTTCAGGCTGGATCACAGAATCACAGAATCTTAGGGGTTGGAAGGGACCTCAAGAGATCATCGGGTCCAACCCCCCTGCCAAAGCAGATCCCTAGCTCATATTACATAGATAGGCATCCAGACGAGACTTGAATCTCTCCAGAGAAGGAGACTCCACCACCTCCCTGGGCAGCCTGTCCCAGGGCTCTGGCACCCTCACTGTGAAAAAGTTCTTCCGCATGTTGGTGTGGAACTTCCTGTGCTCCAGCTTACAGCCATTGCCCCTTGTCCTGTCCCCACAGACCACTGAAAAGGGGCACGCCAATTCCCCCTGCAACCCATGTCTAAGATATTTATAAACACTAATTAGGTCCTCCCTAAGTCTTCTTTTTTCCAGGCTGAACAGACCCAGCTCACTCAGCCTTTCCTCATAGGGGAGATGTTCCAGGCCCCTAATCAACTTTGTCACCCTTCTCTGGACTCTCTCCAGAATGTCCCTGTCTTTTTTATACCATGGAGCCCAGAACTGGACACAATACTCCAGGTGGGGCCTGACTAGGGCAGAGTAGAGGGGGAGGATCACCTCCTTTGACCTGCTGGACACACTCTTCCTGATGCACCCCAGGATCCCATTGGCTCTCTTGGCCACCAGGGCACACTGCTGGCTCATAGCCAACCTGTCATCAACCAGGACCCCCAGGATGGATGCTAGGTAAAGGTTCTTCACTGAGAGGGTGGTCTGTGTCCGGAACAGGATCCTCAGGCAACTAAGGTGTCACAGCGTCAAGCCTGACAGAGATCATGGAGCATCTGGACAAGGCTGTTAACCATTTGGTTCAGCTTCATGTGGTCCTGCAAGGAAAAGAGAGTTGGACTCCGTGATCCCGATGGATCCCTTCCAGTTCAAGATGCTCTGCTACTCTGTGAACACACACAGTTCACTTGAACCGGGAAAAGTTCTCAATTGGCTACTTTCTCCAGGAATTACTATGATGTTGTAATCACCCCACCTAGGTGCCAAAATTATGTAAATTTGCACAATTTACAGAACTTAAAGTTCTTGAAGCTGATAATGATAAAAGCATACCAATGACTGCAGTGCAAACCTATAGGCAATTTGATATTACTAATTAAAGCTAAGAACATTTTGCTAGTTTGGGTAATATTAAATATATAGAGGAACAACACATTTCCACTTGTTTCTTTAACTTTCAGAAATAAAAGTTGCTACAGACTGCAATTTCTAAAGCAAGGTAGATATGTATATCCAAGATACGGGTTGTTGTAATATGTGTAAAATTTTCAGGTATTCAGAGATGTCAGGCTAGCCACAGTTACATCTATCAGGACAGTTAGCAAGTGTTGATGGAATACTACAGGACAAAAATAATTCCAAAGTGTATAGCTCCAAAGTGTATACTTTGATGGAACACTAACAGAATGAACACTGTATGACTTGAAAAGGGGAAGAAGCCTTTACTCATTCTTCTGAAGTACTCAAGCTAAAAAATCCACAGCACTGTGTGAGCTCATGACACGCTGCTCCAATGGACAATGATGTATTAACTTTTCCTAGGCAGGTAAAGGGATGGGGAAAGCTGGAGCAGCCGGAGCAGTGAAATACAGCATTGTTATAACTTCACAGCGTAAAATATTTACTCTGGGGCAGTAGCAAGGTTTTTGTTAAAAATAAAACCATCATTTTCCCATCACAACAGGGAAGCCGTTTAGCACTTCTACAGGGTGCCACTGGAGGTGGGGCAGAACTCTCCTTTCTCTCACCGCAGGTAGACGGGTTTGAGGCCATTCAGCTGTACCCTCACAGCCGTGCCCCACACGTCAAGTAGCCCGATACCAAAACTCAAGTATAAGGCCACCAGTAAAGATAGGTGCACTGGTGACGAACACGCCTCTCTGCTGCCTTCCAGCGTTCGTTTCGGGCCTGGCGTGGGCACGATCTGTTCTGCAGGGAGGCCGGAGAGCGCGGCTCGAGAGGGGGCACCAAGGCCTCTCCCTGGGGACACACCCTGCGCAGGCCGCACACCTCCGTTATACAAGCGCGCTGCAGCCCCGGCCGGCCGCGGTCTGAGTGCTCGCCCGCTCGGGCAGAGGCAGCACTGCGGCGCGGCCGGAGGCGCCACACTCCTCCTGCTGCCTTCGCACGGAGGCCGAGCGATACTAGTCAAGCCCCACCAACGCTGCGGTGGTAGCCGGCCCGGACAGCAGCAGAAGACAAGCAGGGAACCTGCGGAGGCGGCACGCAGCACCTCCCCAGCACCAGAACCTGCGCCCCGCCCCGCCCCGCCCCGCCCCGCCCCGCCCCGCCCCGCCCCGCCCCGCCCCGCCCCGCCCCGCCCCGCCCCGCCCCGCCCCGCCCCGCCCCGCCCCGCCAGCCCGACCGCTGCTGCGGCTGCGCGCCTCTCCCCGCCCCAGTGGTGGGCGACGGGGGTTGGCCCGCTCTCACGGCCGCCCCGAGCCGCCGCTGCGTGGCACGTAGCGGGCGCGGTGACGGGCTGTGGCGATGGCGGCGCCGGGGTGTGCCGAGGTGGGGGGTGCAGCGGCCGCGCTGTGGCCGCGGCTGGCAGCGCTGAGCCGGCGACTGGCGGCGCCCAAGGGAGAGGGCGGCGACGGTGAGAGGCCGCAGGAGGGACGGGACTCTCTCTGCCCGGCGGGTCCGCTCCGCCCTCTGCTGCCGTCGCCTTACGCGGCGTGCTGCTGCGGCCGCCGACTGGGCCGCGCAGCCTGGGGTCCGGGGCAGCTGGGGAGGGCTGCGCTTCCCCCTCCTCCGGAAAGAGTCCCTGGCCCCAGGAGCAGGACGGTTGTCGCCGGCCCAGGCCTCCGCCTGGAGACTCTTGCCTGACCACTGTTGAGGGGAGCGGGGCGATGAGGCCCGGCAGGTGTACCTGCGCGCTGACAAGCTGTGCTTCTGGTGCATGGCCTGCGGGCAACGGCCTGTGTGGAGTTGGCTGGGAGACGTCCGACTGTAGCCGTGAATGCCCTTAATTTAGTTGTGAAAGGTGTAGTCGGGCAGGACAAGGGGCTGTGCTCTGTTATTAGCTGCCTTTGTGGGAACATCAGGCTGGGTAAACCCGTTTGAGGTGAAAGGGAGAGCAAGCAAGGCTCTTGCTGACTGCTTCTCAGCGCTAAGGAAGCGTTGTATTCTTCCTTCAGATACCTTCTTAGCAAAGGGCTCTGCTACTCTGGACAAACTGAAGGACCTCTGTAACAAAGGGAAAGAACATCCTTCCACGCTTTTGCAGCTCTATACGCAGGTAGTATATTTAAAGCATGACGAACTCCCTTTCTATAAACCTCACTGCATAAAGTATGGGAGAGGGTTAGGTGTAGGAAAGAGGGTATAGCTGAAAGGGGTCTCTGTTGTTCTGTGTGGTGAACATCCAGGGCTGCTTTTGTCTGGATTAGAAAATAACTCAGTCAATAGCTGTTGTGCTGGTACTGTAAGTCCTCAGAGGGCTTTGTGTTTACATTCACTTTCCACTTCCACTTTCCACTTGCAACTCTAGTAAACTAAATGTTAAAAATTACCCTAAAATTGTAATGTTTTATAAACTGTAGCAAGTTTGCACTGTGCTGCACACCACTACTTGATTATTTTGCTGCTGGCATTTTAACGTTGTATATCTTCTTGTTTCCACAGGCCGTCTTAGACATTACTTACTTTGAGGAAAACCAGCTTGTGGATGAAGATTTTCCAGAAGAATCTTCCTTGCAAAAAGTTCAGGAACTTACTTGTATACTTTCTGAACCAGAAGACCTAGTGAGAGAATGCAACATAAATGACAAAGTGAGTATGAATGTTACTCAGCCCAAAAATTACTTAAGTATTTTAAAATGAAAAAAACCTGCAATTGAAACAGGATACTAGTATTTGTCACGGGTATAGGTATTTTGAAAATATTTCTAGTCTTATTTGCATTTAAATAGTGATTCTGGAAAATGCATTTTTAGTAACTTGTTGCATGCTCAGAATTCTGGCTAACGTTTCAGGATTTCATGTACTTTTGGCAATTTAAATGCAAAATATTGGGCTTGTGTCTGTGACCATTGCTGTTAAGTATAACCTCTAAAGTTAGGTTTTATGTCATGCTGTTTGCATGTATGAGTGTGGAATGAGTAGTTCAGATGGTTTACTTTTGGGTTAGCCTAGTTTGTTGCATTTTATTTCAGCCCATCAACATCCTTGGTGCAGAGTTGTTAGAATGTCTTTACTGGAGGAAAGGAGCCCTGCTGTACATGTATTGTCATACAGCAAAAGAAAGGACAGAATGGCTGCAAGAAAACATTGCCATATTTAAAAAGGTAAAGGACATTAAAAAAAATGATGAGCATGTGAATACCATTTTAAAGTTTCACAGTTTTTAAAATGTAGCTTCTTTCCCCCCGCCCCCTTTAAACACAGTTTTGGGAAATTCATAGTGAGAAGTATTTCTGGCAACAATTAAATTAATCAGAAGTTATCTAAAAGTTGGGGGTTTTTTCCTTGTTTTTTAACTGTGCTCAGTGTCTTAATGATGGAGTTCATTACTTGATGAAGATGCTTAGCTTCAGATGCCCTCTTCAACTAAATGAAGACGTCTCACTTCAAGACAAAGACACAGCTAGATTACTCAGTGAAGGTAAACAAACCTCAAAAAACCCCACAAACTGCTCTTCTTAACTGCTCCATTGTATGAAATGGTTTGTTGAGAATTTTGTTGCTTGACTTCATTTGTATTCAAGAACTGTCACTTCTTAGAACAAACATAAAAAGAAAAATAAACAGACAGTAGGGCTCTCCAGCCACCATCGTTTTGGTTCATAGGACGTTTCACAACAGTATGCAGAAGAACTTTGGCACAGTGAGGGTGACAGAGCCCTGGGACAGGCTGCCCAGGGGTGTTGTGGAGTCTCCTTCTCTGGAGATATTCAGGACCCATTTGAACACCTGCCTGTGTGACCTGTCCTAGGGAACCTGCTTTGGCAGGGGGGTTGGACCTGATGATCTCTTGAGGTCCCTTCCAACCCCTACAATTCTGTGATTCATGGATGTTAGTAGGTGGCAGTGCTCATTTTCTTTGTTTTTGGGTGTACTGAAGGAAAATGAACTGAGACAATGGGTGTCTTATGCACGGTATGTATTTTACAACCATCCAGCTGTCAGCTGACAAATGTTGAAAACACAGATGTGACTGGAAGAGGGTGCTAGATATTCCCATGTTGATCTTCCTGATCAGATCTAAGAGAATGCAGATACAAACACAGAGTTGCTGACTTTGCGCAGGTAGAAAGTACATGCAGAATTGGGTAGTTTTGGCAAACCTTTGTTCTCTCTATGAATGCATTCTGTAAGTGGCATTATCTGAGGCTGCATCAAGGATTTGTAAGATAGATCAGCCAGTGGTGCTGAGGACATGATGTCTGTGTTGTACACACTCTCCCTGCTCTGGCTGTGGAGGGACAGAGCACCTTCTTGTGTAATTCCTGAAAGTGGCACCGCAGCAGTTCAACCCCACAACACAAATCAGGTTCAATAACCGATTTGTATGTTTATGTATCAGTAGGTTTTATTTCAGTATGTGGCTTTCTGTTTAAATACCAAAGCTACTGCTGGTTGATGCTCAATCAGTATCTTTTAGGCTTGAGTTGTGGGAGGTGCAGAAGTATTCTAAAATAAATATGCATAATCATGCCTATGCTCAATGGATTGTAAAGGAATGCTTAAATACATAGGAAAACACAGTTACCAGAATAATACTTATAAGGTCATCGTAAAGATTTTGGCATTACAGAATCACAGAGTTGTAGGGGTTGGAAGGGACCTGGAGAGACCATCGGGTCCAACCCCCCTGCCAAAGCAGCTCCCTAGCTCATATTGCACAGACAGGTGTCCAGATGGGTCTTGAATATCTCCAGGGAAGGAGACTCCACCACCTACCTGGGCAGCCTGTCCCAGGGCTCTGGCACCCGCACTGGGAAAAGGTTCCTCCACATGTTGGTGAGGAACTTCGTGTGCTCCAGTTTGCAGCCATTGCCCCATGTCCTGTCTCCACTGACCACTGAAAAGGGGCAGGCCAATTCCCCCTGCCCCCCATACTTAAGATATTTATAAACATTGATTAGGTCCCCCCTCAGTCTTCTTTTCTCCAGGCTGAACAGCCCCAGCTCTCTCAGCCTTTCCTCATAGGATAGATGCTCCAGGCCCTTCATCATCTTCCTAGCCCTTCTCTGGACTCTCTCAAGGACATCCCTGTCTTTTTTATACCCGGGAGCCCAGAACTGGACACAGTACTCCAGGTGGGGCCTGACCAGGGCAGAGTAGAGGGGGAAGGACAAAATGCATAGAGTAATGGGCAAGGCCTTGATCCAAGTTCTCTTCTGGGCAGTGCAGTCATCGCCTGGTTACAGTTTGGGGTTTTTTGTGTACTTTAATAGGGTTATACCACCTTTTTGGAATTTTTTTCCAGTGTTACTGGGGGGGAAAAAAAAAAGTTGACATTAAAAAGCTGTGTACTTGCTTAGAACAATAGAGTACCTAACCTAAATTATTTTTGCAGGTATATTTAGTGACACTCACTTGCTGGCAATCATGTACAGTGGAGAAATGTGCTTCTGGGGACTGCAGCACTCTGGAGAAGGGAAGCAAGAAAGCCTTGGGACATCACAGAACGTGTCACTGGATTTCCGAGAAACAGGCAGAAACATGTTAACAAAGTATGTGGCTGTGTGTGAGGGACCTTTAAAAGGCCAAGGGTGGAACACAGAAACGGCAAAACGCATGTTGTGTTACTTCATGAAATCCCACAACTAAACCAGGCTGCTTTGGGTGTGATGGAAGAAACCTTGCACCCGAAGAGCACCCTTAGGGAGGCGGTCTCCACTTCAGTGTCTGACCTTCTAATCGACATGTGTACTTTTGCTGCATTAAAAGCATCCGTTCGAAGGACTGGACTACAGGTTCAAAGTCTAATAAAGTACTTTTAGGGGCGGGGCGGGGAGGGGGAGAGACTGTCATCTAACTCTTAAGCAGCAGTGACTACGAGTCCCTCTCCGCCCCGCCTCGTCTGCCGGCGCCGGCGCTCTCGGTCCGAGGGGCGGTAGTGGCTTCGGGACTATGGCGGACAGCGGAGCCGAAGAGCGGGGCGGTTTGGAAGCCGCCGTGCGAGGTCGCCTGCGAGTCCTCCGGGAGCGCTGGACACGGGGCAACCGCGAACGCGGCGGCACCGCTGATCCCACGCCTCCGGCGCTCCCGGAGGACGCGGAGGTGATGAGCGCTCTGCAGGCACTGCCGGTGAGTGGGGCCTGTCCGGAGAGCGGCTTGGGGGAGTGGGGTGTGGGGGAAAGCACGGCATCCCACCTCTTGCACGTTCACTGCTCAATTCCCAGGGTCGTTAAACCGCTGCTCTCGACGGTTTTCAGATCGACGTGCAGCTGAACATCATGTCGTTCCTCACGCCCCAAGATCTGTGCCGTTTGGGAAGCACGAGTTGTTATTGGAGGGCTGCTGTGCAAGATCCGTTGTTGTGGAGGTATTTTCTCCTGAGGGATCTCCCCTGTTGGACATCCATTGATTGGAAGTCACTCCCAGATGTGGAGGTTTTTAATAAAGCTTTTTCAGACATCAGTGATAACGCGCTGTATGATTACATGGCAGTGTAAGTATCTTCATATCCTCTTACAGAACTTACAGTCTCTCTACTGTAAGTAATACTCAGACTATAGGCATGTTTTGTATTTACAGCAGGAAAGCTGTGCTGTAAGCTGCTGATTAAATGTTGGTATGTCTCAGATCCGTTGTTTATTTTGGAAATAAAATTTTCTGTTTTTTGACAGTTTGGTCAGCTCTTTCTGTTTGGAATTGAACAAGAATGTAAAAAGTGGTTAAAAAAAAAGAACAAAGCTAAAGGAAAAAAATAAAGCTTTTTGTAAACTGCGTATCTAGTGTGCCACAGAAATACAGTTATCTCAGAAGCTGTGCATACTGTTGATAAAAAGAGTTCTTTGCTCTCAAGTACAATGACAAATCCCTTCTTAATAAAAGTACTAAGAAATCTTTACAGCAAATGGAATGATTCTTTTTTTCTCATCTTATCTGGAAGACTTTGGACAAAAAAAAAGTGTGTTTTATGAGTGTGACAGAATAAAAAATAGTATTGCCTTAGGTCTGATGGTCAAAGGCCATAAGACAAAGATTCGTTTCAGTCAGTGCAGTTGAGAAGCATGCAAAGACTAATAATGTGTTTGGATGTCTGAGAAGAACTCTTAAACAGATTATCCTGTGATTTTTAAATTTTTTTTAAAACATCATTAAATTTCTGTAATTAATTTTCCTTTTTTTTTTTTTTAGTAGTTTGCAGTTAAATTTTCCAAAGGGGATTTCACAAAACTTGTTTTGTGATAAGAGCAATAAGTGCAGTAATCTCTGCAATCTTCATCATAATCACTTCATGCTCACTTTAGAGATAGGAAAGATGAACCCAAAATTTGAAGTGAAGAATGTTTCCTAAATTTGAATACGGTATTTAAATCTCTTCAGGACCGTGTACTTCTGAGCATTGCTTATTTGAAACCACCTGTCACTGATTTCCATTGTGTCTGGGAGCACCTAATGGTTTTGCTGATCCCAACTGAAGCGTCTCAGTTTGGGTGTAGAAGAGCACACGTATGTTTCTTTTCAGTGATTTGTCCAGCAGCAGCCTCCTGTGACCAGAGAAGCAAAGACTGAATGCTCCTCTAGAATGTCTGGCCCTTTTATGACTGTTACTTCTTTTCCTGGATTAGCAAAGTCTTTTCATGCTTTCTCTTTTCTGTGTGGGATGAGCACACAAGTTTGCAGGCACCACCTGTCTCCTTTCACAGCATGCGTTCTCTGTGCCTGTAGGGGAAATGGGCCTTTCCAGGTAGTTACCTGTTCCATAGCTAATAAACACAAAAGCAGAATTTAAGGTTTAAGATACACTCAGAAGTCTCCTAATTTTTTTACATTGTGACCCATCCACTTTGATGTTATTTCGCCAGTACTGTGTGTTCAGCTAGGGTGGAAGAATTTGTAATACTATTTTATTTTGTTAACATAAATGAAAAGAAACATAGATAGAAGTACACGACGGTCAAAAAAGTTAGTATTTGTACTGCAGAAGGACTGATGCCTTTACCTGCTTCATACAGGTGCTTGAAATGGGTTCCCAATAGGTTTGGAACTTCATAATTTTTCACTTGTGCTTGAGATGTACCAGTAACAAAACATGAGAACTGTGGGACCTACATCAATTCATGATGCTTGATTAATACCTCTTTTGTACTCTGTGTTTAATTTCTAGTTGCGTCTATTTTACACAGATACAAAAAAAGCTGTCCTCAGAGTAGAAGAAGTTTGAAATCGAGCCGTCCCCGGTACGGGCCCGTGACTTCCTTTTTGCAATCACTGGTCACTCAGGAGGAACCTCGCTTTGCTATGTTTGGGCCAGGTTTGGAAGAGCTGGATGACTCTTTAGTGCAAAAGATGATGACATGCCCAGAAATTCTGCTAGTAGCTGGCTTACCTCAAAGACAGATTCATGGTAATGTTGGGTTTTTGTTTTGGCAATTTTATTATTTTTTTTATATACTGATAGAACACCCAAAAAAATCGTGCAGAAATGGAGGAAAGAGATGCTTTTTCTTTTTCCCTTGAAACTCCATAGCATATGGCAAAATAAAATTCCTTGTATTTATGCAATGCAATGAACATTTGGGATAAAATTATATCTGTAGTCAATTTATGATTAAATTTGTACAATGTCGGACCATTTTGCTCATAATTCCATGTCACACCTACTGTTGTAACGGATAATGCAGACAGGACTTTAGATAGTACTTGTAGTAAGTGGCAAAACCCCACACTTGTGCTTTTATACAGGAAGTCAAGACTGATCCTTTGTACAATTCAGTCTTGCGGTGTCAAATGGTATAAATTTTGTCTAGAAGAGTTGCAGGAGCAGGTGGAGGTTTTTTCCCCAGTGTGTAAAAACATAGTTCAGAACATCTGTAAATTCACTTCAGTCCAAACCAGAGGCAAAAATCTATTTAACTAATGTTTATCTATGCACAGCAGAATTAGAATAATTAAATTGTATTTACAGAAAGTGTTAAAATGAGGTCTCTTAATGTTATCTTTTTTCACTCTTGTGTCCTTTCTGATGCAGTTTGTCATAAACAGTCTAGAGCCTTTGCTATGCCAGTTTCAGCTAATAAACCCCTGCCCAGTCACTCTGACACAGGTTTCCAGGTCCAAGTCTTAGAGATTTAATACTGCTGAATTGATTTTAATTAAATCAAAAGTCTGATCAATTAAAGCATAAAATTTCAGTGTAAAACAGTAAATATGCTACCCCTGACAGCAACACCTAGCATTGGATATATCCATTTTATAGCACCACTAGAATTTTCAGCCTACCGCTTAGTTGTACTCAGTAACTAAATAGTTGCATTCTCATATATTCATTTTTTCCCTGTAGGAATTGGATCAGGAGTCAGTTTTCAGTTTAATAACAGTCAAAAATTCAATATTCTGACATTGTATTCAACCACCAGGTAAGATTTGTTCTCCATCAAAAAATTAGGGTTTTTTCAGTTATTTCCTACTCTTCTTCACGGTTTTGTCATGTGATTTTTCTGTGTGCATTCACATACATGGGTATCCCCTGTAAACTTCAATAACTTCAATGCATATCTTTTTTTTTCCTTTTCTTTCTCCAACTGCTAAATTTTCACAAAAATCTTTCATAATAAGCCTTTTCTGAATTTTATACGTAGGAAATGGGTATAACAGGTGCTTCTATCCCTCTTGATACCTCGCTTTCCCTTTTGAAACACGATATAAACTCATCCTGGGGTGTATTTTCATAGTCATGTTGCAGATTGCTAACCATCTGTATATGTACACTAGGAAAGAAGGGGGGGAGGGCAGGAGAGAGTGGAAGGGAACTGGTTTTTTGGCTCAGGCCACGTTTCTGTCCCTTTTCTGTGCTGCCTAAACTCTCAAAATTGAGGTTTTGTATTCTCAATTAACCAGACTACTGAAATACTGAATTATCTTGCAGCGTGGAACGGAAGAGAGCAAGGGAAGAGCAAGCTGTTGCTGTGAATAAGATGTTCTACCAAGAGAACAGCATAGTAGGGAATCAGCAAGCTGTGCACTACAGTGTAATAGCTCAAGTGAAAAAGGTGTGCGAAGTAGTTGGCGGATTCATTTATGTTGCTAATGCAGAAGCACATAAAAGTAAGGGGGTTCTCTTTATTTTATTTATTCATATTTTGTGGGTGATTGGAACGTCATAAAAGATTACGAAGATATGCAATATATCAAAAATCCATGTTCTGATTCTTTAAAAAAACTCCTTCATTGGTGGTATTTATTCATGGCTTATCCAGTCAAAGAGGTCCCCTCTCCTAGAAACCCTCCCTCATCTCCCTATGACAGGTTATGGTGCCCTCTTTTCATTTATGGCAGATATGTTGTCTGTCTGAGCTAGATGTGGGTAATGTTCTTGATTAAAAAAAAAACCCAACACATGGGGAAGGGTAGAAGAGTAAGCCTGAAATGTATCAGTAGTGTTTTAATATTCTAGAAACAGAACCTTCACCAAGAAAACTGTAGTAAAAGATGCAATTAGTCCAAATTAGGGTAGTCGTATTAGAGGATAATCCGACTACTGGTTGTGGTAACTGTCTTTATGCGCATCAACTTTAAATGGAGGGAAAGGGCTAGCTCAGAAAAGAGAGTAAAAAAATGTGAAGAGATATACTAAAGAGAAAATGAGAGTCAGCAGGGAAGGGCTGTCAGCAGTTTTGATCTCTGTGAAATACTTGAGTGTTCAGGACTGGAATGGGCTGTCTGTAGAATCTGTGGAGATCTTTAAATAATGTCTACATGTGATATGAACATCTGTGTGACATGAATGCAGATGATCCAGCTGTGTGTTTAGCAGAACCAGATAATCTAGCCATGTGCCTTCCAGCCCTCTGTTTCTTCACTTCTGAAAGTTTAAATATTTGAAAAGTTAAAAAAAAAAAAATTCTTGGGATTTGCATATATTTAATACCCATATATTAAAAATTGTTTCTTAGAGCATGATCGTCAAGAAGAACTGGCTCGGATTTTGGCAATGATTGATCCAGCCCTTGGGCCTCCAAACAGACCTCTGCTAGTTTTGTCTTGTGTCTCCCGTGTTGGTGTGAAAAGAATCCCATGTGTTTACATGGCACATCAGTTGCAACTAAATCTGCTGCGTCAGCCCTGGATGGTACTTGCTTTTAAACCCTTGTTTTCTATTTCTCTGTGACCTAAATTTCATTTAGTCTTATGGTAGCTCCCAAACTGTACCTACCTAAGCAAGTATGCAGCTTTCAACACTAGTATGTGAGCTCTTCACTTAAATGAAGAGTTTAGTTTCTCTGGACCTCGTAAGATGAAGGAGTAGCCTTTCTGGACATAGGTGCGCTAAGTGGCTTGCCCAGAACATACAAGAAACTTCAGATGGAGCCAGAACATAAGGAAGGATGAAATGCTGGTCTCAATAGGAGTGAGGAACACAAGGCAGGTATTTCTGCCACTTTAAGGAGACAGTTAATTGTCACTCACTTGACAGGATATATTCAGTTTATTGGCAAATCATTTTTTTCCCCCCAGGACATGAGGTCTTGAACCTGTTCTTTTATGCTTCTCAAGCACATTATATATCAGCATGACACAGACACACATACTTTATTTTTTGTGATATTGTGTAGCTGAAGAATAATACTTAATCAGAGAAAAAAGAAATCCTGATTTGAGATGCTTCCTTTGTTTTCATAAGAAAAAATTTTACAGGCTTAAAAAACCCACATATTTACAATAGTTTATAATATGTAACAAAATCTCAGACTTAATAATATGCATTGAATTCTAAAAATAGCGTAACTTTTGCATTAAGAGGTAGGAGAAGAATTTTCAAGTAGATTCTCATTTGAAAACCAGGTATAGTGTTCCAGAATAGCTGATGAAATGATCAAGATGAAATTCACCTTGATGCCAAGAATGCAAGACTTTCCTAATGGGTCCTATAATTCATTTTGTAAGGAGTAGTGTTAATAAACCTTAAGAAACCTTTCTTGTCTAAGGGACCTTTAAACCAGTGATACAAATTCAGATTTTGTATGAGTATTTCTGTCTTTAAGGGCAGATATGGAGTGATGTTAATGTGCTGCTAGATCCTGTTACCTGTGGTCTCTAATACACTAACTTTCTAAATTTTTACAGGTGCAGGACACTGTAGCTGCAACTTTGGATGGACTGCTAAGTGGAATTGAGTGGCTCCTGGAAGAAGCACATTGTAAAAATGTACAGTAATGGAACTTGTTTTACTGTATGGAGACTTTGGTGTTTTGCAGTTTGGATGAAGTGAGAATTTTATCCTGACAGAGCACTGTCAAAAGAGAGGTTTAAGAGGCAAATTTGCGTATATTTCACTGCACATACTTTAATTTCCCACTAGAGTCCTGAATTAGAAGTACAAGTAGGATTGCCTGTATTCCAGCAGCTGATAAAGTGATTTTGAGGGGCATTGTGGGTGTTTCATGGAATGGGGGTTTTTTGTTTGTTTGTTTTGTTCTTTCAATCTGAGGCCTTTAGGGTGCAATCTTTTCTCAGCATATCTGATAATCTTCACTGAGTTCTGGACAATGCACTCAGTGCCATGCTCAGACTTGGCTGTCCCTGTGTGGAGCCAGGAGTTGGACTCGATGGTCCTCATGGGTCCCTTCCAGCCCAGGATATTCTCTGATTCTACGATCTAATCTCTTCTGTAAATACTCCTAGCATTAGGTTAGTTTATCAGCACAGCCCTATGGCACGCATCACACGTTTAGTAAGTATTTTCAGCGGAGATCTTGACAGTGACAGTTCCCAAGCAAAGAAAAGTTAGCGTACGCTGTGCAGCAGCATGCTGGCAGAAAGACAGTAGCTCTTTCAAAGGAATAAATCCACCTGTATTTTTCCCAGAAAAAATGCGTGGACCAGAAACAGCACCTGTGGGAGAATTTTTGTCCCAGACTGAGATTCTTGAAAGCAAACTCACAAACTATTTGGTTGTTTCTTCCTTGTGATCTTACTTGCTAACCAATGACAAAAGACCTCATCATCGTCTGCTTTCTGTTGCAGTGAAATCATCAGCTTAAATTTGACATTCCTCTGCTGTCATGAATAGTTGTTAAATAGAATTGTTAGTAGTTCATGACATTTATCAAATACGTAGGACCTCTGCTACTCAAATAATTGTGGCCATTCACAGATGTGAAGTGTACTCAAATTTTTCTACACAGTTGCAAATATTTTTATAAAAGGGAAATGTCATTTTACTGCTACTAGAATTTCCGTTTCCATATTGATGTCATTTGTGACAGTCCTAGTTGTCAACCTTTTTAATGCTTTTAAATTTTTGGATGAATGTTCAGAAGCTTCCCTTGGATTTCTTGCCATTTGTTCTGCATGGGGTTTTCTGGGTTTTTTCCTCTCTCACTTTTCATGGGAATACAATAGTCTTGCAGTTTTTTCTTGGTACCTAGGTAAGTGAGTCCATGGTTCACATCCAGGTGTAACTGACATCAGTCTGGTATCTGTGTGTAGCACTCAACACAGCTATGTCAGAAACATATTTGAGAGGTTTTTTTATTCTTTAATGAACTAGGACAGACACGGGAAGTGTCTTTTCATCTTTATATACCATTAACTTAGCTTTCTAAACATTTTTGTGTGTCTTCTAATCAGGACATATGGGAACTTCAAGGGAAAATCCATGGGACACTGCATTATGATCATTCTGTGGTTTATCCTTTTTTGTTTGTGTGTTTGTTTGTTAGTAGGGTATGTGTGCTTTTCCCTTTAAAACAGAGACGACACAAAAAATGTATGTGCACTTGGGAGAAGATTCCACGCTTTGTGACTGGTGTATGTGACTTTCCAACTAGTCATAATAATCCTCTTGCTATATTAGATACTACAAATACCTTTTTTATGCAAGATCCTTGTTGTGCTTTTGTCATCAGGAATAAATTATTTTTAAATGAATGGTATTTTTTCTGTGTTAAGTCCCCCTGCATTTGTACACATGTGCATGTGCACACACAGTCTGCAGTTGTGCTGTCCTATCAGATAAATTATCACTGTCATCATTGGTCATTAATGAAAAATGTTACTGTGTGTTATCTGTTTAATTTATAAATATTAATTCACCATAATTTTTAAAGGTCCAGGTAATATATGGGTTATAATTTTGTTTAACCTGCAGAGCATCAGTTATATTAACATGAAGCTAGGATAAACTAAATCATTAAGAATTTAGAGTTTTAAGCATGCAGCCTAGGAAACAGTGGGAATTAGAAGTTTGTGCGATCAAAGAGCTCCAGTATCATGGGACGCTGACGGGGAGGTATCTTGCATGACCAAGTATTGTGGTGGATCAATGCAGGCAAGCAGGCAAGGAAGATGAATGTCTGCACCATGCAAAGGAACAGCTTAGACGCACAGCAGTATGCAGTGGAAGAGGCAGCCAGCCTGCTGAGAATCCCAATGGTAAATAGTTACAGAGATGTACTGTGGATTTCATTTAGCTAGATTTCATCTAAAAAACCCCCCTGCTACTTAAATTCAAGAGTCTGAGGAGTTTAGAAGCATAGTAAGCTAGGGATTTCAGTCATTGCCAACTTAAAATTATTTGGGTATGGAATATTAGAACATCACTAAAGCGTATTTAAAACTTGCTAATATATAAAAGCTTTTAAATATCTCTTTAGCTTTGTATTTATCACAGTAAATCCAACTGTGATGGGATTGTGAGAAAAACTGCCCACTGAGGCAGGATGCTTATGTAAACGGTGGTCACACAAAGAAAAGGTGACAGTTCGAAATGACAGCACGTGTGATTTATGAGAACACTCAGTCACAGAGACTTTCCCTGAGCAGCTCCCCCAAAAGAAAGTGGCCGTGGGGATGCCAGTTCTCAAGGCTTTGAGGGTTAGGCAAACATGCCTGCTGCCGGCTCCGGAGCAGTACGGGCGGCACCGGCCCGGGATCAGCCCGAGGAGGCGGCACGCTGCCCGTCGTCCCGCTGAGCCTCGGAGGGAGAGGCCCCGGGTGGGTGTCACGGAGGCTCCACGCAGGAGCGGCAGTGCGGGGGGGGGGCCCTTTCCTTCCCTGCAGCTTCAGGGGGGCGTTGTGCCTTGAGCTGTCCCACTGGGTGGCACTGCTGATCCACGTTAGCCACCGATGCTTATCCCAAGTTGCTTCGTTACCAATTTTACTCCCTTCTCAGATACGGCACCAAGCAGATGCTGTTACGGAAAAGCCTATGAGAAAATTTACGTGCTTTTCCAAGGTTTATAGGCAGGGGATGTGATGTGGCTCCTCTTCTATTCTGCTGGGTATCAATATCCATTTGTATGTAGAGTGAGTATTGCTGCTACAGAGGATAGCTGGAGTTGCTGTCAGGAGGATGTATGTATGTAATTGCTGGCGTCACTGCAAGGTGGCTGACGCTTTAGTCTCTACTTTAGTTTTCCTTTTGTGCTATTTTAGCACTAGTGGTTCTGGATAAATTATTTTGCTTCTATATGAGAATAAAGAAATAATAGTCTTCAGCCAGTGACAGAAGGTGATATTCTAGCTAGAGCTTGTCCTTAAATGTCAGGCCAGAGATATCTGCACACAGGCTGCTTTCTCTTCCCTCAGGAGGCTGAAACTACAAATCAAGAACGCAGGTAGGCCTACAGCAGAGGTGTTCGGCGGGCGAGGGAGAGCAAACAGCGGAACGTGGTGGGTCTGGGTAGAGTGGGATATTTCACAAGCGGTGAGGTTAAGTTGTTTCCCCTGCAGCATCACTTCCCCTCCAGCACTACCTTCGTTCTGTCTGCCCATCCCAGCAGGGAGGTCACAAGTGGTCCAGACATGTCTGTATGTGCTGTGCAGTTTCTTGCATTTACCAGTCTGGGCATTACTGACCAAGGTCCCCGAGTGGTTCTCCAGCCTCTCAAATGTCTGAGTGACCCTTTGCAGGATTCTCTCTAGTTTGTATCTCACACAGTGCAGGCTTAAAGCTGGACACCATCCTTTAGATTCAGACCTTCAAGTCCTGGGCAGAGGTAAATGAGCATTTGTCCTCCATGTAGTCCAGTATGTGGTTAACCTTTGCTACTGCATGAGGACACTGCTGGGTCCAAGTTCACTGGTTCACCAGGAACTCATGTGCCTTTTGCAGAGCTGTTCCCAAACCGGTTAGTCACTGGCACACTGTGTTCCCTCCTAGCTGCAGGACTTTGTGTTTGTCTTTACTCAACACCTAGAGGTTCCTGTAGCACCTGTTTGCCCATTGAATGCACTCTTGCAATGTATCTGGCTGTTCCTGCACAAGGAGCCTAGTGTTCTGGGAACACTGGCCCTACACAAGACAGCATGCAGAATCAGTCACCTGATGTGGGAGAAAAAAGGCATTCAGTCTTTTCCTGAAGGCTGAAATCAATCGAGCCCTCTGCTCCATAAAAAAAGTTGAACAATACTAGTCTCAGAGCCTCAAAATAAAATCCTCCATCGTTTAGCAAACTAGAGGGACATGAGAGCTGTGAGGGTGAGAAGCTGGTATCATCCCAGAAGTACATCTCACCAAGCACTGGAAAGGACTGAATTGTGAAATAATCCCGGTGGCACCCCAGAAACACGTGCACAGTATTTATTACATTATCTAAGACTACTCTCTGCATAGCAGTAACAATGAAATCCACTGTTCTGTTTGTTCTCAGGCATGACAACCAAGGAACTGAGGTAGGTAGAGAATGACTGAGGGACTGAAAGCTGCATTTCTTAATCAGTAGTGTTCTGTTGATAAAAGGTTATCATTTTGGTGTGGCAGCTTTTTTATCTTCTCCACAGACTTAAATTATGAAGGCAATTCCACAATCTGATGTTAGGGGACACATGTTCCACAAATGTCAACATGTAAGGGCTACTCTCCGCAAGCAAAGCTAAGCCTGTTTCTCTACTTTGAATCAAATCCAGCTTGTCTTTTACAGAAGGTTTTTATACAGGATTCCTAAAGAAATCTAGAATCAGCAGTTGCTTAGAAGTTTCTCCTGTAATACTGACAGTATTCACAGCTGGTTGCCTTTGAAAGTCATCAGGTTTCATCTTAAATTTAGTGGACATGCAAAGAAATGACCTTCCATCTAATTCATATGAAAGCAGTATTTTAAATTTGACCTGCATGTGTGCTAAACATTAAAATATGTCATTTAAAAAAAAAAAGTTGTCATGAATCTGAATCACGAGGAATTAAGTAAACAGGTTACCTGGAAATCCTCTTTTTAAAATATAGCCTTCATTCATCACAAGTCAAGGCCTTGCCCAGTGCAGCATAAGGATGCTCTGATACCTCTGCATGTCAAGCTCCTTTTAAAAAGCACAAGCTATTTGCAAGACAATAAATGCAAATTACAAGTTTAACTACCAAAAATATTAAAAGTATCTCATTTTTTTTCCAAAATTAAAGACCCAAATTTTGTCAAATTGAATTATTGAGGCCAAAGAACCTAATTACCTGATTACTGATACATTCATATAAAATAAGAGGAACAACTCTTAGCATAACCAACATGTGGCTGAATTGTGCACTTGAATTCAAGCATCTTCCAGTCCTTTGTTGAAAATAATTGTCCGAGCCAGTATCGATATACTTCTTTTCATCTGATTTCCATAGTGCTGATTTTCTATGGATGTCCTACTGCCACCTGAGTCATCCCCTGAAGTTTCACATGCTGAGCATGAGACTCGCAGTCAGCTCCTGCCTTACTTTCCCCCAGGGATATATTCCATGTGTCTCTGGTCTCTAAGCAGTACAGCACAGCAGTTTCCTTCCTGCTCTGTTACTCTGTGCACCGAATTAATGTCACTGGCCTGACCTGTGATTTGCCGAGCAGATGGTTCCGAAATCAGGGGTGGAAGAAAATGCAGAACAGTGCTTCATCTGAAGCCTGCAGCCCATGTGAGATTAGGCACTCAGAGGTGCAGGCACATGCTAAGAGCCCCATCCTAATCTTAATCACATCCCAGGAGTGTAAATTTACCCCATATTTGAGCACACAGGATTGCATACACTGGAGGGGGGAAAAGGTCTTAGAATACTTAAATAGCATCCACAGAATTTCAATAGTTACAGCAAAACATGCCGTGAAATTCCTGAAGTCTGATCCTGTACTCCTGGTGAAAACCCTGCTCAGATATTTCTGTGCATTTATATATTGCTAGCTTGATTTGGTTTTGTGCATATTAAAGTAGAAAGGAGATATTTGGATACTGGAATATCAGCGTTGTCACACCATTCTCTGCAGTGGCAGAAAGGTCAGGTTGTTCCAGAAGGCTCCTTGCAACATATCCAGAGATTGTCAGGTTGCATATTTGTCTAAGCACAGGTAGAAGTTTTGGTGACAGCAAGGGCAACACTCCTCAGAATGGGTATTTTCTTCCTGACACCTCTGTGAAATATCTAAACACACTGTCTACATTTGAAAGTTATCTGCAGTTAGAGAGTGAATTCAGAAAAAAAATGCTATGGTTGAACAACTGTGAGTAGGGCCACACTTCTTCCAAAATAAGAGCACTTCGTTAATTCAAAGTGAGTTAAACTAGACCAGAAGGACATACTCCTGTCCTGGGAAAAGAGCATCAGCATACTGGATTTATATTCAGGGATAAAATGTTGTAAAACTATTCCAGAGAAAATTCACAGAAGGTAAGCTGTCACTGATAATGTCCTGTAAGATAATAGGATATATAGCATATTTCCAAAATCAAGTCTTTTTATTTCTTCCTGGATTATGGACACAGTCTGATGACAGAGGGTCTGTGAAGTGCACGTCCTGGCCTCAGTAAGCTGTGGCCATGCTTGCTCTGTACTTCAGCCGCAGCACTCCCCAAAAAGATGTATGGCAGCACTGTTTGAACCTTGGTTACCCCGTATGGCTGCTTCTTGCCATGAGAGTGTGTTGTGAATTGTACATTAGTGGACCCAGGTCCAGAAGGGACACATCACACAGTCTACCCAGGGTGACAGCAAGTCATAACAAGGAGTAATGTGAGTTTTTCTCCTCTGAGGAACCAGGGTACTGGACCCTACACAAAACCTAGTCCTAGTCACATGGATAGTGAGCTATAACAAGTTCCTAAATAGGGCTTAGATGTACTCTGAATCCACTAAACTCATGTTCCTGCTGGGTCATGTTAAGAGAGGACCAGCATGCTCTAACTCACTGCTCTAGGTCAAGGAATTGCTAAAAATCCTTGTCCTGTATATATCACCAAGGTTTCTAAAGATAAGTTTTCATCATACAAGTATTGAAGGGTATTTAAGTAGAGGTATTTAAAGTTAGGGACCCAAAATCCATATATATGTAAATATATATAGAGAAAGAGATATGTATCCTCAGAAGGCATTTTGGAGATCCTATGTTATATTAACACATTACAACATTATTTCTCCTGAAGAATTTGGTTTATGATATTTAATTTTTTTTTTTTGCTTAGAGACAGCCTGAAAATCTTGCATGAAAAAGTGCTGGAGGCTCCCCTAGCTAATAATCTGCTTTTGTCTGGACACTGGCAATATCGTGTCTTGCTCCTTCCTATCAATCACACACAGAGGTCACAGTGCTGTTCCCTCCGGGAAATTACCCCATTGTTTGCAGAATAATAAGATCTTCCTGTACAGGCTGTTTATTTTAAAGTCTAGGACATCAGAGTGCATTTCTGCCATAAACATAATAGGGTCAGCGCTATTACTCCTTTAATATACTTAATATGCCCTAGAAGCTGACTACAGATTCAGATCCTTCAAAACCACATATGTGGCAAGGATCGTCAAAGTCAGTAGTACTTGTGTCTGAATTTTGCACAAGTCTTTGAAAAATTAGTGTCTTGCTTTTCCTTTAGAAATGATAAAGGATATTGTGGTGTTTTGACCCTGGCTGGAGGCCAGACACCCACCAAAGTATTCTAATCAGACTGATTTTTAAGTTCTAGGTTTATTTGATTTTATGAATCTCTTGACTGATTTAATTGCCAGAAACCAAGGACTGGAATTTATCTAGTCATGTGCTTCCCAGTTCCCCTCTGCATAGAGCGAGAATTGCCCTGTGCTTACTGTGGGGTGGCTGGAGTGATTTCCCCTCCTTTAGCATCATGCTGCTGGCCAGTGGTTCAGTTGATGACTGGCATAATTCAAACAGCCTACAGCATAATGAAGGATCTCTCTAACCAGGGGAGGCTAGAAGACCTTGGTTTCATAATTAATCAAAAGTGATTGAGCAGTATAATTTTCTGTCCAAGAAATAGACACCAATCAGTACCAGTGAGGAAAAAACACCTACTGAAGTAACTAGTGACTATTTAGTTTGATTCAGGAGCCAAATGCGGTTTTATTGATCTCTGCATGGACACCCCTTTTAGTAGCCATACCTGTCCTCTTCCTCCCTTCTTTCCAGCCCCACTTGCAAAGGGTTTGATCAGGATGGAGAGAGGTGCATTCCTCATATTCTCAATATCCTCAGCACATGTACCATTCCGGCACTCAATATCCATTCATTACTCGTGGCATCACAACTCTGACCTTCTTTCTCCTTTCTTCCATCCAACCTAATTCTGGCTTCTCAGTCCCAAAATTTTGGTTCTTCATTCTGATTCTGCTCTCTTTTAATGTCGAGCGTAGTTGACTTTTCCATATCAACGTGGGTGAAACCCATCAGGGCCTGACCTGCCACCCCCAATCTCTATCCCTCTTTGCACAGATATTGTGGTTGTTTTCCAATTCTAACAGTTGTATTTTAGCTTGAGGTCTCACTTTCTACCATTCCCTGTACTTTTGAAAATTGCAGCCTGGGCTTTCCAGACTTCCCAGTTTTCTTTTCCTGCACTGACTGCACACCACTTCTCTGTCTGTTTCTTCAGCATCGCTTAGTCATTTATACAAGGTCATCAGAATGGCTATAGTAGGTCAGTCCATCATCTCTAGCAGATAGGTACCTCATCTACAGTGGCTGGACCTGAAATGTGTTTTCCTGGCCTCCAGCAATTAAGTTTTCAGATATTCTGAAGCAGCCATGATATCTTTGCATTTATTAACACTAATAATTTCACCTCCCTGCTCTTTTTTACATGTCATTATTCTTTCTTGTTATATGTTTTTGAAGCCAAGCTCTTCTATCATCTCTTTACCCATATGAATCAAAGATTTCTACTAGAGTCTCTGGATCCAGATTTTATTTTTATTTTTGCAGCACCTACTGTTCTCAGCCAGAGACATGGGAGCAATTTGTGCAAGGTACTGCTCAAACACAAAGCAGGAAGGTAGATCTTACTCCAGTGCAATCACCATTCAATTATGAGAAACACAGGTGGATAAAAGTGGGAGTGTTTGTGTAGGATAACAGTGGATTGCTCTGCACAGTGGTACAAGCACCACAGTAAAACAAAATTTTTAAGACATTTTCTTTATTTACCCATTTCCTTTCATATATTGCTTTAGGTAAACAGTCATCTTCCTTGTGTTTCAGGATTGTTCGTCTGCTTGTTGACCTCACAGTGGCTTCCTTCTCTTGTCTGCAAAACCAGATTGTGTAAACTTTCACTGCTGCTTCTTTCATTTTATTATGAAGAATTGAAGACTGTTTTTGCCTTAAACATCATTAGATCGGGGGAGTGAAAAGAAGCTGGAAAATCTATCACCTAAAATAGAATGTTACTTATGTTTGTAGCTGAAGCATATCTTTAGAAATGTTCTGAATACTGCATTACCAATTCTAAATCCCACTCTTTTGATGATCATCAGTTTTACACACTACATGCAGAGAACCTTTTCATGTACTGTCCTTGAGCAGAGCTTGTGGGTTTCTGGGCCACGCCACAGTCTGCTGGCTTAAAGGAAGTAGTAAAAAATAAAGCTGAAACTTAAAGGGAAAACATGATCTGGAGACTGGGGGAGAAACTAGATGACCTAGACATGTTTTTATGTAGTGCTTCTCTCAGATGCACTAGATTCTTACAATTTAAAAGAAACATAAAATCAGACTTATTTCAATGCATGTTATTGTGGTTTGGCCCCAGACAGCGACTAAGTACAATGTGACTGCTTGCTCACCCCTTCCCCACTCTGGTAGGATTGGGAGGAGAATGGGAAAGGAAAAGTAAAATTCATGGGTTAGGATAAAGACAGTTTACTGAGACAGCAAAGGTAGAGGAAAATAACAAAGAGTGCTTAGGATATAGAAAGTGGGTGATACACAATACAGTTTGCTCACCACTGGAAACTGATAGCCATCCCATCCCTAAACAGCAGCTCCTCCTCCTTGGCCTTCCCCCTTTACATGCTGAGCGTGACATCAGATATTATGGGATACCCCTGTGGCTAGTCTGGGTCAGCTGTCCTGGCTGTGTCTCCTCAGAGCTTCTTGTGAAAATTAACTCTATCCCAGCTGCAAACCAAGACAGTATCCACCCCTTATTCTATACGATTGATGTCATGCTCAGATCTGACACTTTGTAATTAAACACCACCCCTGTCCCCATCTTGGAGATATATATAATATATATGCAGATAGCATTCCCCCAGTCTATGTGCCATCCCTCAAAAATGTGTACTGAGTTCATTTGGGCTCCATCTGTCATATCAGTCTCGTGTGGCTGGAGGGATGGGTGGTGTGTGGGGTTGGACTGCTGCATGTTGTATCTGAAGCTCGTAGCTGATAGTATCTGGCACAGCCCATGGCCGTGGTCTGTGGGTTGAAGACCTTGATTTTGAATAAGCTGCTGGGCACAGGTTGCTGAAGCCAGTTCTAGTTTCATCACCACTGCACTTTGATCAAAGTTCATCTTTCCTTAATTTGGGTATTACTGTAATGCCATTGATATAGCATACAGCAGTTGTACTTGTGATATCATACAATGGGAGGGTTTTATTTGCTCTTCTCACCCAAAATCAGATCCCCTTGAGGTACACATGGGACTGCTCCATCCTTCCACATCACCTGCCAAGTGCACCTAGGTCCCTGAGCAAAAGTAAACCCATGGATGGGTTTGCCTTTGCCTGAAGCAGGGATAACCCAGACTGTCTTCCCCAACAGGTTTTTTGTATGCACTATAGGGACTTTATCCCCTTTTATAGTGCATGGAAGTTTAAATTGGGCAGGGACAGCTCTATTGGCAGACCCCCTGGAGCTAACTAACCATGTGGCCTTTACTAAATGTGTATCCCAATGTTTGAAGACCCCACCACCCAATGTTTGAAGATGCCACCACATATTGCTAGTAGTCTTTAGCAGCCTGTTGTATAGTTCAGTTTTCCCAGAGCCTGGTACATGACAGGGATTGTGATACATCCACTCAATGTCATGGTCTTTGGTTTGGGTGTCTGTGGGGTTCCTTCTTCAATGAGACCCATTTCTGTCTGTTCTTTCTAGGATGCCAAGTTGCCACAAGACTTGCTTGCGGGATACTGTTCTGGGCAGTGGCATGGGACACAGGATAGGTTTCCAGCCATCTGGTGGTTACTTCCCCCGTTGTAAACGCATACCACCTGCCTTGGTGGGTTTGTGGGTATATGGTGTAATCAATCTGCCAGGCCTCCATGTAGTTATATTTCAGCCATTGTATTTCATACCAGGGAGACTCCTTGCTTGGCTGCACATCTCACCTTCATGGATAACCTGTATGATTGTGTCCATGGTCAAGTCCGTCCCTCGATCACGAGCCTGTCTTTATATTGCATCTCTTCCTTGGTGGCCTGAGGTGTTATGGGCCCACTGATCCCATAATTAAGCCTTATGTTGTCAATTAATGTCCACTTAGTTTTACCACTAAGCTACTTTGGAAAGGTACTGTCAACATCCTCTTTCATTTTTGTTTTCTATTCAAAGAGGGCATCAGGCAACTTTGACAATTAGTTAATACTTTACAGTGCTTAGTCTGTTTTGTACCTCTTAGAAAGTCCCAGCTGTGACTAAGTTTACTCATGGCAGCATAAAAAGTCTACATGAGCAAGATGAGCAATGAATTCAACTGAAGAGTTCAGTAGCAGTACTAAATTTTCATTTGAAATTTGGGTAACTCATTGAACAGCTGGAGACAGTATGTGAAGTAAAAATATGAATGGAAAATTCGCCTCCCTCCCTGCAGAGAAAGGAGGTATGAACCCCTAATGAAACTTCTTAGCTGCAGTGAGATATAAACACATACAATAAGAATTGTATTACAAGTGTTCATATTATTCAAAATCCTGATGCCAGCTGGTGTTCAAATTACTAAAAAACCATCATTGTCAGGTCGGGGATAGGGAGATTAGTGTTATGTGAATAGTACATTATAAGTCCAATTCTCTGCTGTCAGCAAAGACTTTTTCTTCCCTCAGCAGCAGCATCCTAAATTGCCTTTCTATCGAATTTCTAACTGAACTAATTAAACTTCAGAATCTGATTTTATGTCCTCATCTGTGCTGCTACCTTAGCCAAAAGGGGAAATGCTGTTATGTAAATGGCAGAACAAAGCACATTTCACTGGAAGAGGACCTCAAGCCTTCTGCACCAGAAGGCCCATGAAAAACAGCTTGGAGGAGCAGCTGGAGGTGGCTCTGGAGAGGAGAGGGACATGGGTGAGCAGATCAGTGATACCTGCTTATCAGTTCGAAGGGTATGCTACTGAGGCAATCTTTACCTCCTGAACCAAGAGTTAAACAACCCCCCAAAGCAACAATTAACACCCCCCCACCAAAACCTGTACCTGCCCCACAGTGAAAGGAAAAAACCCATAGCATGCTTTCTGTGCTTTGCCATGCCTATGTCTTTTTTGCCAGAGGGACTGGGAAATTACTGTACCATCCTCACTGGACTTGCATGTTAGGCTAAAAAGCTCAGTGAGTTACAAAAATGCAAATACAGCAGAGGCAAAAAAGGTAATAAATTCCTTTTGGCCTATCTATAGTGACAGATGCACAGATGTTTACTCTGAAGACTGATGGCCCTATTCCTAATTATACCACAGGTCTTTGACTACCCCTCTGGCACAGTAATGGCATTACACTGGATAGAAATTACATGTTATGACTTTATACCTGCTTTCAACAGGACCTTAATTTAGCCAACGTAAGACAGCTAGCTCCAGGGTGCTCCTGCAAGGGCCCTGGGCCTGGGCCACCCCACAGGGACTCCACAGCCTAAACCATCATGTTCTGTTTGCCTTCACTGGCTGCCGGCTGGTGTCAGTGTCTTGGCTGCAGCCTCCCCTCAAGCTGCAGAGATGTCAGCTAAGGAAGAGGACATATGAAAAGACAAGAAGGGTTGTGTTTTGGTGACAAAGGTCCCAGCTAGCTGCTGGAAGTGTTTCATAAGACCTTTTCACATGAAGCCTGGCTCCTGCCCATCCCATGAAGCAGTTCTTGGCAGTGACAATGGCTGACATAGCACTCCCCTGATGAGGCAGCAGTGCTGCTGCTGAGCCACCTGGGGCTTGCACATACCACAGGTGCCTTTGGAAAGGCAAAGCTTTAGCTGTCTGCTGAATATCAAAGCAATGCAACTAGAGAGCGGAGGGGTCTGTTTGTGTCTGTTTTGCCTCCTCCCGACCCACCTCTCTGCTTGCCTTCAGGTGGCAAGCAGAATGAAAAGGAAGAGTGGTTGATCACAGTTCTTTGTTCAAATAAATAAAAAGTAAAGTGAAAGTTTCAGCTGCACTGTTTGATCTACTCAGGAAGGTTCATACAAGACTCACTTCTGGTGGTATTGCTCTTTTCTACATAGCAGTAGAAGTTGTGGAGCTTGTTTATTGTGCACAAAAGTAAAAGAAACTGATACAATTTGGGAAAAAGACTATAAGGTCTGTTCTTTGTCACCAGTGATCCCTTGCAGTGAAGAAGGCTACCTGTATGCTGGGCTGCAGTGCAAGACAGGAGCCCACAGGCTGAGGAAAGCCATGTGTCCTTTTGGTGTCACATTTGGGAGGCCACTTCAGGAGCACCTCATCTGGTTTTGAACACTGGTTCCAGATTTGATTACAAACTGGGAAGCAGCAAAATCCCATTCAGTGGATTAAGGGACAATCAGAGCCTGTGGTAGGAGTTTATTTTAGTAACTCAGAAGAGCATGGACCCCTCAGTAGAGGTGGTTGAAAAATGCATCATAGGTATTTTACTAACTGCAATACTTCAAGGTGTAATTTTACTTGCAAGATATTTTTCAAGGCTCTGCATTTACTTGATATAAAGCAAGAGGAGAAGGCCAATAAAAATTCTTACTATAGAGTTATGAAATACCTCTCAGCAACTTCTCCAATCATTCAGACCTGATGTTCTCTTCTCTTTCCTTCTTCCCCCAGTGACAGCTGTCTGTCAGAATACTCATACACCATCCTAGCTGAGTGTTTCTGCCACATCACTTACATTGACTTAAACCAAACATGAAGATCTACAAGTCAGAGACCTTCAGGGAGAAGAGCAGTGCCACTTTGGCTTCTTCTCTGCTGGAGTATCTCTTAGGTCATATCAAAAGCCAGAGGCCTCCCATGAAGCCCTAACTTACATCCAACACAAATGTGAGTGATTAGGCCACAATAATCAGTTGGGGGATTTGCTGCTTTCTGACAAAAGTAAATAAAGTCAGGTTTGGAGGAGTTGGGTGGGTTGTTGTCTTCTCAGGATGCATGAGGTCTTGTGAAGTGTGTTAGCAAATAAAAAGTATTAGTTCACTAGTTCTTCCATATAATTTAGAATTAGCATAACACTGTATCTGAAATATGTGATGGGGATCAAATATTGGGCTAAGATCTTTGCTGTATGAGCTAACAAGGATGTCTTGTGGGATTACCTAAGCTTAAAAGTATCGCTGTACCTGTCAGTACATTCATAGGAAAGTGCTTCCTCAACCGCAGCGGTTGTGTCTTGTGGTGCAATCTGGTAAAACCATTGTTATAGCAACTGAAAAAACTCAGTGGTAGTGTTTCTTTCACAGAATCTGGGTACGTTTCATTTTGTATTTGTGTCACTGCAGAGAGATTTATTTTCCTACATACAGAAATTTGGTTTTCATTTTCTGAAGTGAATTATAAGGTGATATAAACCACTCAAATAAATTGTATGCATATACTAATATACTCTCTAAGGCACTTGCTGTTTTCATTTAACATTCCTAGTTGGACAGACATGTGCACATTAGTGCAACTGCTTAGTGGTTTAGGAACTTGCATAATTATTCTTTTTTCAGTTCCATAAAACTATTTTCAAGGAAGACAAGGTCACGTTTAATGCTGCAATGCCTGCGTTTAATTGGTGGGCTGACTCAGAAACCTACATCTGACATTACAAGGAAACTTTGACTTATAAAATTCAATATTATCTTCTAGGGGGAAAAAGACATTATGAAGTTGTAAAGGGATCAAACTAATAACACCTGCATGGACATACTTTTCATCTGTGTTCCTGGTCCAGATAGATTAATTACTTAAGAATCTCAGTTGTGACAAACGGCATTTTATTCATACTAAAGGACTTGTGACATTTTCCACCAGGTGGGAAAGCTGGGTTTTGTTCCTCCCCCTCTAATCCAAGGAATCTGTTCTCTCTGAATATATTTATTTTATAGTCTGACACCAGATGGATGTTCAGTCTGCATTGTAACCCCACCCCTTTTGTACCCTCTCCTTCAGCACTGAAATCTGTAAATCATCCACCCACTTCACATTTCATTATCAGTGAAAGCAGAAGGTAGCTAGGTAATACCTTTGGAAAATTTAAGGCTTGTTTTAGAAAACTCATACAAAAATGGGCTATCCCTATGAACTAGCTTTTTTTCTGGTGCTTTTAAAACTACAAAACACTGAAAAATACTGGGACTGCATTGCACTGGTATACATGAACTCCCGTTAGAGATTGCTATAATTACTGGTCATGAAGGGGTTGTCCTTATTACATTTCAGTATTTTTTTGAAAAAAATATTTACAATACAGGAAAGCAAATGCTTTGATGTCTTCACACATTTATTGTCATTCATAAACAGAAGCAAAGGGAGCTTTTGCTCATAGATCTGCCATTGGACCAAACTTCTGGTCCAGTGGTAATCTTGAAAAGGAAGGACAGTTTCCTTTCCAGGGTCTATTCAATAAACTAAGTATTCACGTAAAAGTTATTTCAGGTTTTTAAATATTATTAAATCTGGGACATATTGACTAAATTGCTAATGTTAGCATTCAGTATACATAGTACACTCTCAGAAATAACTCAGTATTCTAACTAAAAAAAAACCCAAAAATGCAGAGAAGTATTCTAATAGAGTAGAAACATTCAGTAAAATTCATTGAGCTTTCTTCTTGTGAAAGCCTGGATAAGGAGGAAAAGGATTAGCAAAAAATCCCCCAAACTGACAGCAGTACATGTAGAAGAGGAAGAGTAATTATACTAGAATGGATATCCTATGATGAGTATGTTTAGAAGATAAATGGAAGACAGATTATGCTTCTATTTGCTTTTAATTGTATTTATGGATTATAAGAACACATCAACAGAAGACCTAGTGCAGTATGATCTTAAGTTTAAATGCTGAGTTCAAGGAGAAGATTCCAGTTTGATAAAGCTTGAGGATATCACTACTTTATATAAACGTTTATTCTCTATTTTCGGTTTCTGTGTGTGAAGATAGAAGAATTTGCCTTGAATTGTTTTCATAGGAGGAAGTTAATAGAAATGTCAGCAGAAGAGTTGGAAACAAAATAGAAATTTAATTCACTAACTTGTGCAGTCCTTGGTCTCAGTCTTGGGAATGGACACACATGTAAGTAATAAATGAAGATTTTATCACTTCAGTATTTCAGAACCCTCTCTATATTCTTTTCACACTTAGAAACACTTTTACAAAGCTGTAAGCAAATTTTGTACTCACATTCATTTTGCCTCTTTCATGACAGTTTTACTACTGATCACATTTAAGCCAGTACAGTTATTCTTACTTTAAATGTCTAGCTCAAAACATTCAGCAACTTCTGTGTGGAAGTACCATGCTTTACATAATGCAATATCTAATGAAAATGAGATCTTGTATGTTCCATATAATAAGTATTTTGCCTAAATATTCTATGATTCTCTGCCAAAATTCCAGAAGGCACTTGTGAACCATTCTCTCTCCTGTGTTGAATTTGCTATTTTACCTCTTTTTTTAAAACACTTTGGAATGTTAATGGGGCTTGCTGCTACAGGAAATTAATATAATGGTTAGGATAATGATTCCACAAAAATGAATATTCATATATGAGTATATTAACCAGTATGTTCTTGCATCAAAGTATTGAATAGAAATAGGAGGAATAACCTCCACATTTCTGGGTTTAAACCAGTCTGAGAAATCGGAGTGATACTGATGCAGGTTATATTACTTTCTTAGTTGGAGATTCTTGAAGTCCTTAGGCACATTAGCAATTTTCCTCTGATATAAGCAAGAAAAAACAGTTCATGAACAGCAAATTCAAAATGCATCAAAAGACCATCTTTGTTCCTTTAAGACAATGGGGAATTATCTTGAAGTTTGGTGTAGGCTTATGTTAAGCAAACAATTTTGTCTAAGTCAGCCCTTCTAAGTCCTATGTATTTAAGGTAGGACCAGTATCCAAGATAGATAACTTAAGAGTTAGGTCAGGAATTTCTCTGTTCCATGGCGATTACATTAACAGCAGCATAGACATATTCAAGTACCAGGATTCAGATTCGTAACTAGGGGAAGTTTCCCCCAAAACATTTCTAATAAAATAGTTAAAGCAGCAAATTATGCAGTAAGGGAGAAACTTGAAGGTGAGAACAAACCTGCATGGCTTATGCTTCAGATTAATGTCATTAAAGGAAAGGTTAATACTGTGATTATTGTCATTAACTTTTTCTTACCCTTTCTTCTTCTCACTATTTTTTTTTAATTTAAATGTCTCCTTCTGGTTGGAGTCTGGAATGGGCCAATCTTCCTGTTCCTCTTGAAGATTAAAGATTCTTCTCTTCTTTTTGAAATGTAATGTTTCCAAACAGCGTAGAAAATACTTTAAACAGCTTATTTTTGTTTCAGCTTACAGTATCCTCTTTATTTTCATTGATGTTGCTCTGAGACAGGTCAGGTAATTATCCAGAAAATGAAACATGGAAGGATTCTTTTACTGTGCAGTGTCTGCCTTCAAATTCACCTCTTCTCAGTGAACACTTAAAAGTACTGATTTGTGGATCAATCAGCATGCCTTTTGCTCTGCTCTGACTCATTCTCTGTCTCTTCAGAATGCTTTGAGAAATAAAGAATATCTAGATGAAGAAGCCTGTGCTGTCTTGGAATGCAATTAGTTGCACCTAATGGAAGAGAAGGAGTACTGTACTGTCATGTTAAAAGCCTAGGTACTTACTTTTTGGTTTAAATTTATTTTATTAATTCAGAAGATTTCGGGTGCAGATCAGATGCTATAATTCAAATGAAATTACATGTTATCTATATTTCAATGGCATTGCAGTTTGTTTTTTGCCTGTTACGAGTACAGCAGGTTTTGGATTGCTTTTTAGTATCTGGTGTGCTTTTGTTCTCTCACCTGGTTAGATTAAAACAGTTTTTTGTGGGTTAGTGCATTTGTGGTAGTAGTAGGCTTTCTAACCCTACACCAAGAAATACAGGCAGCAAAAGTGGCAAATTAAATTGAGTGATAACTTCTGGTAGAATGGCTTCAACCAATGCTGGACAGGAGCAACAACCTCTTCAC
This sequence comes from Laterallus jamaicensis coturniculus, assembly GCA_022605575.1. Lineage (NCBI taxonomy): Eukaryota > Metazoa > Chordata > Aves > Gruiformes > Rallidae > Laterallus > Laterallus jamaicensis. The sequence goes on along the minus strand of JAKCOX010000024.1, from coordinate 7,075,097 downwards.
CCAGCCTGATAACTAGCAGAACATGTATGGCCTGAGATTCATCAACAATCTACTTTGGAAAATCAAATTAAACTCTGTCTTCTCCTAATCTCTCATCTAATATGCCTTCAGCTCTTCACCTCTTCAAAAGACCTCAGTTCTGCAAGATGCTGAGCAACCCAGTGCTCTTGCCTAATCTTATAGAATGCTGGAGGTTGAGACTCTTATCTTCAACAGAGTCCTGTCAAAGACAGCCTCTCTGAAGGCTAAAAATTTAGTAGGCTTTTCAAATGGTAGGTTAGCTTGCAATGCTTTGAATATGGCAGAAAGGAGCTCAAGCCCTGATTATGATGCTATCCAGCTCACTGCCTAATTAGGCAGTGGAATTTTTGGTTTATTTGTTGTTTTCAGATCGGTACACTAAGCTGCAATGATTTTCAGATTTTCTTCAGCTACAGAAAGCACTTACCTAACGCAGCCACAGTAAGAAGCAGCCTCCTGTAGAGATATTCAATTCAGCTTACACTTCAGCTCAGAGGGATCTTTTCATTCCTGTTACCTGAAGGCAGCTTTGCAGGCCTTCACAGAGAATCATTTATTCTGATATGCCATATTTATTTCACAAAATAGGGAGTCACTGCGGTTCTATATACATTTGTCTGTCCTTAGCTTTATGGAGGAGAACACTAGAGGTTTCATTTGGTTTCATTTTCTTTTTAATGTGGACTATTTGCCAAGAAGCAAACAGTGTGAAGGACTAGCAGGCAAGACTACCAAAATCAGTTTGCTCTCTAGGTACTCATATGTTCAAGCTAATAAAGAGATGTCATAGTTAGTAAACTCTTGAGTATGGCCTGAGGAACTGCTCTGCAGTTGCTTTTTCTATCCTTTAATGCACTACTACGATTCTTTATGCCAAGATAGTCACATTAATTCCACCTGCAGAGGTGATTTCAAAAATTGGTTCTAAGAATTTCCTTCACTGTATTTATCTTAAAACTTCTCTAAGCTTCAGAAGGCAAGGAAGAGTTTTTCCTAGGCAGATGCTTCTGGGTTATTGCGCAATTCATCAGGAAAAACCTCCATTTTCAGGAAGCATAGAATAATTTCGGTTGGAGAAAAACCTTTAAGATTGTCAAGTCCAACCATTAATCTAACACTGCCAAGTCCACCACTAAGCTATATTCCTACGAGACACATCTACATGTCTTTTAAATATCTCCAGGGATGGTGATTCAACCACTTCCCTGAGAGGCCTGTTCCAATGCTTGAGATCCCTTTCTGTGAAGACATTGTTCCTAGTATCCAACCGAAACTTCCATTGGTGCAACTTGAAGCCATTTCCTCTCATCCTGTCACTTGTAACTTGGCTGCATCTTAAGGTAGTTTTACAGAGCAATCCAGTTGCCCTTCAACCATTTTTCCTTCAGGAGAAAACACCTAAATTCCCTCAGCTGCTCCTCACCAGACTTGTGCCCTAGAACCTTCATAGAATCATTAAGTTTGAAAAAGACCTTCAAGATCATCAAGTCCATCCATCCCCCTACCACCTAACAACTTGCTTGGCTGTTAAGATTTTATGATCAACATCATCTAGAGATGAGCTGTGAGCCACGTGAAATGTTCCAAACAGGGTGTTTCGCTTCTTTTTGATTTTTTCAGCCCCTTCCTTGGCCACCAGCAGCTGCTTCTCTGCGTTGTGCTTCTTGATGTTGTAGTACGGTACCTCCACCTCGTGCGTACAACAAACCTTCCAAAGTGTTTAGGTTTTTTTGTACTTAAAATAGGAAGTTCATTTAGAAACCAGCAGATGCTTACTTATTTTGTAAATATTCATAGCAGGCTTCTTTAGATACCTTTGTTGTTTATGAATATTGATGAATGATAGTAGTCATCTCTTCAGAGTGGGTGAAATTCTGATCATACTCATGTTTGAGGATTTTGCTATTTAATTTCATAGAGCCAAAATTTCATATTTTGCTTTGAGATCAATAAGTCTTGGCTTTACGTCCAGACAGTATCAGTCACAATTATGAAATCTCTTAATTTAGTGTTTTAGGGTTTGGTATGGTTATTTTCCTTATGTTTTTTTAATCAGTGCAGAAACATCAGAAAAAAATTACAGGGAGATAAATTTTCAGGAGATAATTGTTAGGATGTTGCATGTCAGAAATGTTATACTTCCATACTAATTAATTATATGTCATCTTATTAAAAAAGCTAATCTTGTAATATAAAGTGGAACCTTTATTTCATATTGAGAATAATCACAGTTATATGGAGTTAGATATCTCAAGCTGCTTCTGTATGTTAAATTAAAAATTATATTCACAGAACTTTGAGTATAAATAAAGCTATAGAGTGAATGTCTGGGAGAGGTCTTCTTTTAATTTTACTTGTACTGGCTTTACTTACATAATGCAAAGGGCCCAGGTGCAGTCAGAATTCAGTTGAAGCGGATATTATGGATTACTTATCTCAAATACTTTACCATCAGAATCTCTTTTAAAAAGTGGGAAATTTAAAGTATTAACACCAGTCATCTCCAAGTGCTCCTTAATCATAAATATCTGTTCAAGTTTCTTACAGTGTGTTTTGCTACTTGCTGATTCATTAAAATGTGTTTCACATGACAGAAACAAAACTTTGAAAAATCTCTATGAGAGGTTACAATAATTTGCCCAACCTCATTATCACCTGAAGTAGAAGACAGTATATCTGCTTTGTATATAGATCAGTTGCTTGGGGTTTTTTCATGATGCATGGAGTAAGGAATTTATCTATATCCTACCTACTCTTTAAGCTTTTTTGCTTTTAGCAAATAGTAAGGTGCCATATGAACTGTCATACAGCTGTTTAGTTAGGTTGATGTAGAGGTATATAGTTATGTGCATATTCATGACTCTTCCAATGTGGTTGTAATTTAAAGCTTGTGTTAATGTTCATTCAGAGTAATAGGAGACTCAGAGAAGGTAAGACTGTGTATTGTCTATGTTAGAAGTAGTAGCGAAATTTACTTCAGTATCTTCTATAGTGAAACTCAAAAGAAAATCTGTCTCAAACTGATGCACTGTAAAAAAAGGCAATGGACACAGGGGCAAAATGAGCAATAAGTAGAAGCTCACAAATTATTTATCCTGTTTATAAAATAATTCAGGATTTTAAATGGCTGTATGACCTCATGATTGTTCTGGGACCCAGAGCTTCAATTAGGAGTACATCACTGAGATAAGGCTGAGATTGTAAATCAGTGCTGCTCCGACTCATGTTTTATCAGAGAATAAATACAGAAAATTTACCTTCACTAAAATTATTTAATCAAAAACATTTTGCTATTAAGGTGAAAAGAGAAAGCATACACAAGCCTTTGAAAATCTGGTATGGTTCCAGCAGAAACAACTCGTATAACAAAATTACCTTAATTGGAGAAATGTACTGATTTACATTGTTACTCCTGTTTTGAATACTGTGGCAATATTATACAGTCAGGAAGAACAAAATGTTCCTGAATTTATATGTTTGGCTTTAACTTACTTCTAACCCTGTGCAAGCAACTATTTAATTTAACCAGAAAAACAATATATGAAGTGGTTTGTTTATTCAAGGAAAAGGAAGAACTTGACTTTTGATGAGAACCTGCATGTCTAATCTGAAAACAGTATTTGAAAGCTTTAGTTGTTTGCTGGTGAACATCTAGAGAAATGTTCGCTTTTAAACAAGTGTGCTCTTTTGCCAACATTGGAGTTCTACAACCATTTAACACATATGCAGAACACAAGGCTTGAGTGGACCACCTTCCTAGCCCCCAACTGCAGGAGCTCAGGAGGGTCTTTCTGCAAAAGAGGAACATATAGAGGCAGTACTCAGTCTAACATGTACTGAGGTAAGACTCCCTGAAGCAGTATAGAGGGACTTCCAGGGAGAGTCTGTTTAGAGGGTTAGGGTGACCTGTACCATTTGCTTGTTTACAAGAAACAATTCAGTGGAAAGGGCTTTAGGGTTTTTTTGATGTCTTAGAAAGAAAGGATTAACTAGAAGAGGAGCAGACAGCAGAGGTAACTCTTCCCCAGCACAGATGAGGACTATCTATTTTAATTCTAATACTAAGTACGATTTTGTAAGGGTAAAATTTAAGCCTTTTCTTGTGTGAAGGAGATCAATTTTTGCAACATTTTGAGCTGTGCTAGGGCTGTTTTAAAACAAGATTGGTTGCATGGATATGTGTAAGTAGTTTCCACAAAATGTGATGTCTGAGAAAGCCCAAGTATTGTTTGGAAATGAGTAGGAAGCGATGCCAGCTGCCTTTGCAGGCTGTTTGGAGTGAAGTCAAATTTTCCATAATCAATTAAATGCAGTAATATTGGGGCAAGAACTGAAACTGTTGGGAAAAGGACTTGAAAATGGAGATAGAGGTTAAGTTTATCTCACTTGTGGTAAATCTATATGAGAAATTCAGAACATTTTCTGCATGTTCTAAAGCCATTTTCCTATCCTCTTGATTTTTTTTCTCTATTAGAAGATTTTTTGGTAGGTAATTAGCAGGACAAGAATTTTCTGCCATAGTCAGACCAGAGCTTATAGTGGTTACCATCCTTCGTGCTCATCTAAGCAGCTAAAAGATTTGACCTTTCTTTTGCTAAAGGGGTATGGGTGAAACGTATGTAAAAATATTTTATTAACTTGAGGTAGGCCTCTGCGTTTCAACCTTCAGTCAGGCTGAAGAATGTAATATTTTTGTTGCGTTGGTGATAATATTATGAAAAATCAGAGTAATCACAAGTAATTAGAATGTTCCATATTTTGTGGAAACAGTTCTTGAGAAAACCCATATTGCAACAACCAGGAATCAGAAATTTGCTTCTGTTTCTTTACAACCTGTCTGTTGCCTTAAACTCCTCTTCCTTTAGGTGATTTTCTCAAATCAGTAGGAAAGAATATGAATAATTGAAAAAGTTAATTTTCACTTTAAGAATTTACTTTCATTTTAAGAAGAAGGCCCTCCATTTCATGGATAAAGAGTTAAAGGCATTAGAATTTTCAAAGCCCTCATCTGTGATGGCAGTATGAACCCTTTGATGTCTAGTTACACCTATCTATATCTTTTGTATTATCCATCTTGGAAAAGCTGTAGACTGAAAAACAAAGAGGGACCTCAGTAAGCCAAACACCTATTTGAAATATTGCTTGGTGTCTCAGTCTTTAGTTACTGCCATCGACCTACCTCTAGATGGCATACTAAAAAATTAACTTTTTCGCTTATTCGGTTTTAATATTAGATAAGTATTAAAGAAGCAGGGAAACAGATCTTTCAGTATTTGAAGAAGTTCATAAAATATCTATTTTTGGCTTCAAATTTCTAGCCTCTGATCATCCCTTAAACTCACCGCTCACGTGTTCCTTACATTGTTATACTTCTGTGTTTAGTCCTCGGTCCTTTGGGATTCTTCTTGGGATACCTTGGATTATCCCTGTGGCTGTGACTTGCCAAATCTAGATTTTCCTTACATTCCTCCAGAACAGAGAAAATTTTTAACTGTCAAGTTTTCAATAAAATAAATTGACCTTATCACTGGCGCGCAGTACAAAACCCAAAACCTTTTAGTCGATGTACCTTTCCTGTCCTCCACATTTAAACAGGTCTGACATTATGAAACTGAGCCCATTTTTTTTTCCGGAAATGTCAGCATTTTCTTTGCTCTCTGATAATGCTGAGAGGTATGTTATAAAAAAGAATTGCAGATATAAAGACGCAGAGAAGACCCTCTTTTCTATTAATTCTCACAAAATTGCAGAACTGTTGAAACTGGAAGGGACCTTTGTGTTTGATCATTTTAGTCACATAGAATCCAAGCACCACACGTGAAAGTGGTTGCATCTTCTGTGGGGTTAAAATCTGTTGTAGAGTATAATAGGGCATCCAGACTTGCTTTGTCAGATGATCTTTTATAATTTGTCAAAAGGTGGTGAGATGTGAAATATCCTTGTGTTTATGTACATAGTAACTTGCTTTGCCTCCAATTGCAAATACGCATTGAAGCAGGCTACGTTCAAACATGTTAATTCACACAGGCAAGCAGCCAGCTTGTTTAGAAGTTTTTCCCTTTCACTGTGTTTGCTTCCTTCTGCAGAACTTTGCTTTCTTTTTTCATCCATGCAGCAGGCAATTGACTGCTGCTAGTTTCTTTCACACCTTTATCACAAACAATAGTTGAATGTCTCATTTTCCAGCCTGAGTCTCGTAACAAAGACTGGTGCGTGCCGGTGTCTCATTTTCACATATAAGGAACATTCTTCCTTGTTTCTACTGTGGCTCACACCCATAACCTGAAATAACATTGTGGTTCTGTTGTTTTACAGAACTAGAACCAAAATAGATGTTAACCTTTTTTTGAATTTGTTAAGGCTTCATGTTTCTGAAGTCCATGGCCTTTCACGGGGCCACAGCATCTGAGGACTAAAGAGAACATGCTGTTTTGAAAGGAAGACCCTGAAAATGGGAATCAGCAGTCTCTCATAATTTATTTATTGTCCCCAGTTCATGCATTTATTACTGGAATTAGCTTACAAGAAAACCTCATTAAGCCTCTTCTCCTTAGTAAGGAGAAGGCCTGTAGGGATAGGAAGCGTGGTTTTCAATAGAAAACACTTAGTTTCAATAATGAATGTTAGCAACATCAGAACACACAATGACCTGAGTGATATTTTAAATGAAACAACAAAACCAGCTTGGGACAGAGGTTGAGTAGAGGACATCCTCTGTCCAGACAACATATTTTGAAATGTGGAATTTTTCTGAATTATAAGAATACCTTTTCTTTTTTTTTTTTTTTTTAGGGAAATCTGAAATGCGTGATAGTTTTCTCTTTTTTATCATTTGATCTTTCCATGATGTTGCAAAGGAGCTGAACTGCATAAAATCTAACTATCTTCATGGTCATTCTTTGCAGATGTCACGGGGAGCATGATTCTTCTTGAAGAATTTAGATACCCTCATGGCCAATAGAAGACATTCTATATTATAGCAAGAGCAAAATATGGTGGTAGGACTAGTAGAACAAATGGTTCCATTCATAGTTGTAAATTTTACTTGAAATATCTCTGAGAAAGGACCCTAAACATAATCTTGAATACAATTATTTCAGCATGGAAGCTACACATTACACTCAATATGAGTCTAAGTTTTTTTCTGTTTAGCTTATAAATAAAGACCACAGAAAACCTGAGAATGGCTGAACAAAGATCTGAAAAGGATTTCTTCTCTAAAGAAATGTAAGAAATCTTGCATATTTTTTTGGCTAAAACATTCTTCCTTTCTCTTTGTTTTTTTTGTTTTGTCATTTGGGTTCAAGGAGAACTTCAGAAAAAAATTACTTTTTTTTTTCCCCATAGGATCCTTCTTGTCATAACTGATATATTTAGTTGCCTGTTTACCCTAAAGATTCCACCTCTACAGTCAACTTGTTTACCTCTTTGTTAATGTTGTTTGAACATAGTGGTATGATGAAAATACAAAAAGAGGACAATAATATTTAAAATGGGGGAGAAATATTGGAATTCAGAGTTCCTTTTTTTTATTATTATTTCTCTAAGGTGGTTCATGAAGAAATTAAATGGAAAACTGTATCAGAAGAGGCTTTCCGAGACTACAGTTATGACTGTTATACCTAATGTAATGCTTCCATTATGCCATTTTGTGCCTATGCTGGAAATGCAGCACCAGAGCAAATAAAACTCAAAGTAGCAGGTGAGAACTGGGATCTTTAGATCCCAAATTTCTTACCCAGGGGTGACATGCTCAAATGGATTTAGAAAGGGAACTAAAGCATTTTAAAAAAACATTTTAATAATTTTTCTGCCCCTGAACGACTGCAAAATTGTCAGGCAAGCCACCAAGCCTTAGTGTTCTCGTTTCTCTTCTTGACCAAATTAGGTAGTATTATATCTAGCTTTTAGAATTAAGCCTTAGAACAATGTAAATGTTAATTATGTTTTGGCTACAAGTCAATAGGAATTTTGCTGTTGTGTGATGGAAGCAAAGCTTTTTCCTAGGAAAGGAGAAAACTGGGGGGAGAGAGGGGGCAGGCAGAGAAGGGTGGGAGCAAGGTCGTTATTTATCCCCCAAGGGAGCTCCAAACAGTGAGGAGAATCTTTATTAGTGTGCAAGTGCTATGACATCTAAATGTCTCATAATCACAGGATAAGTTGTCATTTTGTCCAACTAAAATCCTCAGTGTGAGTAACATCCCTGTTGTAACAGTCTAAAAGTACTTCAACTTTAGTAGCAATTGATCTATTAAATGTGTTGCAGTTAACCTGTTCTGAAGAATTTAAGTTTGCAGAGACGTAGTATTACAGCAATATTAGGAAGAAGTGCATAATTCAATCGTAATATCATGGCAGACTACACTCTGTGGCACGTTTCTCTTCCTCAAATAATGTGAGAAGGGAATGGTAGCTTCATTTAGGTGTAGAGAAAGCTTTTATGAAAAAAAAGTAGTTCAGAATGGATTGTAACAACTTCTAGTTGTACTTGCTTCTTGCTTCTCAAGCAGTAATACAAAATGTTCACTTCATTTTGTGCTGCTAAGAAAAAAGGAATTAGTCCTAAAATACTTGCTACAGCATGCTGTTATCCTCCCATGTCTATATCTACTTGTTTCCTGATTAATTTATGTATTGATGTGTAGGTACGTCTCAGTAGGGTGCTTTCAACGTCAGTCAGGGAAGCAGGGGAGGAAAGTATGTGGATGTTTTCAGAACTGAAATTGTACAGCTTTCCTAATGGAAAACTGAAGATCCAGAGTGTTATGATAGTCACACAAATCAAAGGAATTGCAGAGCTGTTTCCAGACATGGAAAGAAACTCTAAAATATTGCATAAACTTCTCATGTCTAATTTTATTACAGGGTTACTCATGAGCCCGAGTCTTCAGAATGTTGAAGCAAAGGATTCCTATTGTACCCAGACCTATGCCTTTGACTATGTTAAAGGAATTTCTGAGAAGTTAAGTCATGAAAGGAATTGTGTTTTACTGTGTGCAGATGAAAACTAGATTAACATTGCATGCTGTTTCCTTTAAACTTGAGAAATTTGCAATGCAACACTCCTTCACCCCACTCTCCCACTCCAAATAAAAGAATAAACCCAAGGTACTAATCTAGGTATTAAGTGATTGCAGTTATCATTCTAACCACATTATTCAGGACATGAGAAGGGCAGAAGATGTTAATATATGTTGTTGTATATGTTATAATATACTGCCACAGTAATGTCTCAAGTATATTTTATGGAAATGTGGCAGTATGCACTTACATCTTTATTATTAGTTATTACAAGTTATATACACTGTTATTACAGGTTATATACACTGTTTCAGTAGAATCACATAGTAGTGTATGTTATTTGATCATTACAATATGCAGATTAGTCAAAACTAATTAAATTGTGGCATATAAATTGGTACATAAGTCATTTTATAATGTATTTTGACAAGAATTTTTGTGAAATATTAGCATTGGGTTTCAGATATCATTTGAATCTTTTTTTGTTAGTTTGATAAGTGAAAGGTGTCATGTGCTTCAACAACTTGCAATCTGAAATCTTATTCAAGTCTTTGTTATATTATCTTGGGGGGAAACAGCACAACTCTATTAACTCATGTTATTTTGTACAATTTCTTTACAAGATGTGCTAATTTATTATTAAGAAAGCAAGAAAAAAAGAGAGAAAGAATTATTGTAGATATATTGAAAATCATTGTCCTTGCAAGAATTTAATTTTAGAGTGAAAAATTTGTTTGTATGTGATGAAAGCTTTGAGGTTAAAGAACTACTGTAATTTAAATGAAATTTCTGTGTTTCTACTTCTCCATCCTGCAGCCTTCCCTAGCTTACATACCTGTCTTGGTTTTGCCATTAAATGAATGAGGATGTTGCATTTAACATGTGTTCTAGATTGCTTTTGAGACATTCACTATGTGCTCACTCAGAGATGTTAAGAAGAGAGACACAGAATGTAGGGTGGACCAGGGACTGAGGACTCCACCTGGTTACAGGACTTCAGAATTTCACCAGCTCTTGCTCAGTCTAACTTTCTGATAATAGAAATAGGAAAATTGCTGTAGTTTTTCTCTGATTCTCTCTAGCATTTAAAAAAACCCAAACCTCTCTAGTTGTTAATGTGACTTGAGAGAAGACAAAGACAGGGACAGGCTGCAGTATAGACTGCACTGTCATTTAAAGAAAAAAAAAAGGTGACATTACCAGTCTTGAGTAACTAAACAATATTTAGGAGTCTTAATATGAGATATTGCTTTATAGAAAAGCAGACAATTTAATGTAGCAGATGTAATTTAATCCCAGGCCCTTTTTCCTAAACAGTTAGGTTTCCAAATCAAGTTCAGTTTTCATGGTATATCATATGAAGTCTTGTCAATGCACTTTTCCATATCAGAAGAGTCATAGAAACACAGATTGGTTTGGGTTGGAAGGGAACTCAAAGGCTATCTATTTGCAAAGCCCCTGACATGGGCAGGGACACCCTCCACTAGACCGCATTGCCAAAAGCCCCATCCAGCCTGGCTTTGAATACTGCCAGGGAGGGGGCAGCCACAGCTTCTCTGGGAAACTTGTGCCAGTGCCCTCACAGTGAAGAATTTCTTCCATATATCTCATCTAAATCTAACCTCCATCAGCTTAAGGCCATTACTCCTTGTGCTATCGCTCCGTGCCCTTGTAAACAGCTCCTCCATAGCTTTCCTGTAGCTCTCTTTAGATACTGTAAAGCTTCTATAAGGCGTCCCTGGAGTCTTCTCCTCTGCTGAACAACCACAGTTCTCTCAGCCTCTCAGTGGAGAGGTGCTCCAGCCCCCTTATCATCTTTGTGACCTTCCTCCGGACTTGCTCCAACAACTCAATGTCTTTTTTTGTACTCAGGGCCCCAGAGCTGGATGCAGGTGTGGGTCTCATGGGAACCCCCAAGTTGGGTCTCATGAGAGCAGAGAAGAGGGACAGAATCACCTCCCTTGATGGACTGGTCACACTGGTTTTGATGCAGCCCAGGACACAGTTGTCTTTCGGTGCTGCACGCAGAGATTAGGAGTTTATGTTGAGCTTTTCATCACCCAACATCCCCAAATCCTTCTCTTCAGGGTTACTTTCAATCCATTCTCCACCCAGCCTGTAGCTGTGCTTGGGATTGCCCTGAACCATGAACAGAACCTTGCACTTGGCCTTGTTGAACTTCATGCAGTTTACACAGGCCCCCCTCTCCAGCCTCTGCTGTCCTATCAAGGTCCCCTGGATGGTGTCCTTTCCTTCCAGTGTGTCCACCAGTTGGCTTTACACACAATTAGGAGATGAAGACTGACTAGACACTGTTGCTTATATTTTGCCTCTTTACCTCCCTAATGTAAGATGGAAGAGCCCAGCCCTTGCTGTGGAATCCTTAGCCACCTACAATGGTGACTAAGCTGGACATACACAAGTTTGTACAGGGATCTGAGGCCTGATCAATGGAAGGGAAAATAATCTTCAAGGTACAAAGTTCTGAGATCATAGCTTCTGAAAAGGTTTGGAGTATTTAGGAGGAAATTAATACGATTTTTTAAATTCTTCTGTCTTCATTAAGATAAATGAATGGAGTGACTGAATAAAGAAGCAGTTTTGTATCTCTTGGATGACTAACTGTGTATTTTTGGGTGTTTCTGGCTCATATTTAAGGAGGTACAGAGCAAATGCATACCAGTTATCCAGTAAATAAATATAAATCCCTGAGAAAAGGCTAAAGGATGCTGGCATGACTGAATATCAACATAATGGGCAAAGTATTACTGAAAGCAAAAAGGTATCTTTCAGAAAGCTGAAAGAACATTGGGATTATTTGATAGTTCAATGAAAAACAGGCAAAGAAACAAAAGCGAAAGTCCAATGTAAAATCCTTTTTTGAAAGGCATGGGAAGGTGGTTGGCTTCTAAATTATATGCTGGGTCAATAAATACCAGCATGTGAAAAAAACACTCAGAGAAGGTAAAACACTATCAGAAGACTAATGAGGTTTTTCTTTAATGCACATGAGCCTCAAGAGGTTAATATGCCAGAATTCTTTTTAGGGGGGATTCATCAGTATTTTGCTCAGAGTGAAGTGTTTGTGGAAGAATTTGTGGAACAAATAGAATCTGAACTACCACAGATTCCCAGGAATGGACAGTATTTAATGAGGGATTAATAAAAGTTCTGCTCAAGGATGAAATTTTGAACTAGTCGACTGGAGTGGGTAGCCTCCTGTTTAAAAATACCTTGCACTTCAGTGCTCATCATAGATGCTATGGTAATTTTAGACAGGTCAGTATGAGAGACCTAGGGCAACTGAAATCTACTAATCCTGGTATCTGTAACAGGCAAATTAGTGGAAAATTGTAATAAATGATGGTTCCTGGGAACTTGTTTAAATGTATGGGGAGGAGTAATTGTGTAGAGGCATTAGGAATCTTGAGCCACCGGGAGTAAGATCTGCTCAGTATATCAGCACCTTGAACAGATATTCTCTCAGCTCCCTCAGTTTCCTAAAGAAACTTCCACTGGATGAAAACAAAGTCCTTTGCACGGATAGAGACAAGAAAGAAGCTAGATAAAAATAATCAGTGTTGGTTTTATGAGTGACTGTATCCCCCTGCTCCATCCCTAAAAAACCCAATCTAGTAGAACTAGTAGAAATGCAGTGAAGAATGTGATGACATTGATGAGTGGTAAAAGATGGCCTACATTCCAGGAATTACTCATTATACCAAAGACCCTCCAGCCCTCAACAGAGAGTGCTTGCAGAAGATACAATAAAGGTTGTTAGATGAAAGTAACTTGGAGATTATGCAAAATACTTGCTTGCTAGGATCTTTCCATATACAAGAGTATAAGTCCTGAAATTAAATTAATAGAAGCCAAGATCAAGAGATATCAAGATGATGATGATGAAGACGATGATGATAATTATGATGGCCTTCATACAGCATATTGGTGACCTGAGGAGGCCCTTCAGGTGGTTATTGTGAGTGCCAGAAGGCCTAGGATAGACAAGACATGATCTTGGGAGACAAATTCTCTGAAAATTAAACAAATTTCTCTCAAGAGTCCCCAAGCTGCAAATTGTTTGGGCCCAAGTGGACACTTTTCAAAAGCATCACTTTGTTTACAATACTTTTATAATCACTTTTAGGCATCTGCCTGGGGTCAAGACTAAATATTGAACTTGGCAGCCTGACCCAATATAGGTATGTTCAGTCTTTCTTCCTACAGTTTACAGCTGGCTGCTTCCAATTTCACCTCTTCCAGAAACCACTTAGCCTACCTTATCCAGATGTAATACTTGACTACAGATTCATCATTCAGACTGTTTTATGATCTGATGTGGCAAGGAACAAGCAGAAGTCTGGCAACACACCCTGTGTAGCTCTCTCTGTAACAGCCTTAATTCAGTGACCTGACCGTGGAGAAGGAATTGTAACTTCAAGTTTATTGTTTCCCAATCACTAAGGTTTATCAGCCTTATCTCTTGCATCTGTGTAATACATCACCTAATTAGTTAATAACTGTTTACATGCTAAGTGTGTATGGCCATTAGTGTCACTCATCCAGTTTGTGGTTAATGTTGCATTAAGACCTTTTCTAATCTGTGTCCTTGTTGAGCAATACCATTTCCATTGCTGCCATAAATCAGATCAAAGGTGTCCTGTTGAGATTAACCAAGGCTCAGCAGCCTGATTCACTTATTACCTCAAAGCCACTCTATCAATAGCTTTAAGCAGCTGTCCATACAGGCACTTATCCTCTCTTCAGATAATATATAAGCTTTCCAATATAATCTGTCAATTATCATATAATTGTATCATGTCTGAGCTAGTCAAATTTGTGGTTTTTTCACACATGCATAAGTGGTATGCTGCTTTGAATGCCAGCTTTCACCTTTTTAATGCCACTTGGCCTTGATATTTATAGCATTGCTTTCCATCTGAAAAATGGTAAATGGACAGATAATACTGAGCAAGCCTAAAGTGCTTAATATGAATTACCCATCAGATAAAAATGTGATACCGAGCAGAAAAACATGTGGTGAATTCTCATGCATTAGAGATACTATTTGAGGGAGGAAAAAGGCTGTGCCATATAACTACTCTGTGTCATATCAGATTTATTTTGGGGCTGTGATGTTTCAGCCTTCATTATTTTCATTGGTATTTCTGCTGTCTCTTTAGTCATGTATATATATAATGTGGAGCTAATAAATACTATGGTACTTACAGTAGTGTGAAAACAAAACTCAGCTGTAGATTTTTTCAGTTTTCATTGTGTGCTACTGAATCATTCAGAGAAATTCTTTGTCCAAAAAGCAAACACTGTTTTTTTGCATTTGAATTGTCATGGCACCACACAGGTTGGCAGCTCCAGGGGGGTGTGAAAGTTCACCAAAATGGCAGGGCAGGGCCTGGCAGCCAGGTCCCATCGCAGCAGCTGAACAGGAAGTAACCCAAATCCCAGGCATCAGGTACTTCCCTGGATAAAAGGAAGGGCTGAGACTGGGCTGGGACTTTGGCCCACATGTAAGGACCGTGTTCAGTGAGGTCTACTACCAGGCAGGAGCATGGACTGAAGGCTTTGGGATGAGTAAGATGGGCTCATGAATTACGGTGAGGGAAAGGGATGGTGGAGGTCCTGGGAGATGCTGGGTCAGGCTGTAAGGCCTGGTGGTGTCCTCATGACCCTGACATGCATAAGGAGTCAGTCAGAAAAACAAATCTCAACACTGGGCTATAAATGTGTTTTGAAATTTAGTGACTTGGGGAAAATATTCATACTGATGTGTTCATCCCTCTCATAGCTCAAGTGTATCATAAATTTGGACAAAATATTCTGTCAATATTATTTGCCAGAAGTTACTTGAAATGCTTCATGGTTCTTTTGGGGGTTTTTTGCTGAAGTATTTGAGTTGGGAACATTTTTTCCTGGCATTAATGCTAATGTTAATGGAATTACAACCACTAAGCAATTGCATAAATATAATATAAAGTCATCCATGTAATAAGAGCTCCTGGCTGTGCTCCTTTATCTTCTGGTTTTGTGTTATTAAATGTGGATCTCTGTATACCCTGGTGAGAGTGATACACTTTTAGTAAAATTGTTAAATATTTTTTGCTCCAAAATATGGAAGAGGATTGAGCTGCTGGTTAGAAAATTCATCAAGGACATGGTACATCTGGGTTATGTATCCTATGCCAATAAGAGTTTAATTTTTTACACAACAGTATCAACAAAAGAGATTATCTAATGAATTTGTGCCTTGGCAAAGAAGTGTAAATGTTGAATGTCAACAGCATTTTACATCAAATCAAACTAGAGGGCACTGCTCTACAGGGTACACTGTCACTTGGACTTGTCCATAGTCTTATTACATGCACCCCATCTGGACATACTGGCCTGGTCACCATGCAGATAATTTGGTGACCTCACTGAACAGGCTGTAATGGTGCAACATAAAAAATAAAATAAAATTAAAGTCATTTAAAAAGCAGGTAATAGGATCAATGATGATCGTTCAGTTTGCTATCACTGATAATGGTGATTTGTCTTAACATGACTGTAATTATTGTAGATCAGGGAGTCTGTATCAAACAGTTGTATGTGGGTGCAGAAATCTATTTTGAATGGAAGATCATGATTGACAAGGGTATTCTCTAACATTTTTAAACTAATCTCTTTATGACAGACTGGAGGCCACAATGGTTACGTTAACAAACCTTGTATGATGCAGTGTTACTCATACACTGTCACAGTTGTATGCTACTACACATCCACAGTCTATGAAAAGGATTGCCAACATTTAAGGTAATGTGCAGGTCAGAGAATGACTGAACTCAGATACTAAGGATTTTTTCATCTGCAGTTTTTGTAAGGAGAACGCCAGTTCTTCATCAGCTATCTGTTTTCTAGATGTTTTTGCCAGTTCATCTGGGTGCATCATAGATGGCTCTTAGATCTCAAATGTACTGCCCAGGTAAGGATTTAATTTTGTTGTTTTTGCTCATGACAGCTGATTTTATTTAAACAGTTGGTGTGAAACATCAGTCATGGATAACGCATCCTCCATGGATCTCATTGTGCTTCTCCATGTTTCTCTGGTGGTACACTCTGGAAGATGAAGCACTGCTGTGCTATGCAACACATGGTAGCAGTGATATCTTTGCCCATTTGCTGCATTTTACAGCTCTTTGGCTTTGGAAAGGCTCTCCTCATATTTTTGGAAGTTTTTCCTGCATGGTAATCCAAGTGAAGGTCTGGACTGGGAAAATGCTAGAGTATAGGCCAATTTACGTCAAGATCTTCTGGAGAGCTAATGACATATACAGTCTAGGGCTGGATTTTACATCATTTAATGTTTTATGTGCTTGTGATACTGAGGAGTTCTAAGTAGTTCGAAAATTTCTGAGGACACTCTTTCCTCAAATATTTTGTCAGCTGCTTGGTAGGGCACTGCTTGGTGACACCTCATTTTCTCTGAGAGAAAAGGGACCACCTCCTTGTATTCTTTTGTATTGAACAAGCCCAGACTGTTTTTTCCAGCTTTTACTTAGCTTTGTGGGGTTTTTTGCATTGAACTAACCTCACCCTAGAACTAGTTATACCTAAATTTAATGGATCTGGGAGAGGAGGGCGAGAGACAAGACCTCCAAACCAGTTGAGGACTAGAGACAGTCAGGCAAAGCTGGAGCTCCCAATGTCTTTTGGCAAATAAGCATACTGCAGCAGTCTCAGCCCTAGATATACGTATCCTTCATGATTTTAAATTGTTTTTGTTGTATTATAAGTGACTATTTCTACCAGGATATTGCCCTGGGAAGTGATCATTAGATAACAACCATCCTGGTCCAGTTTCTTTGTTACAATGAAATAAACTCACACCAAGAAGCTGAAATATTTACCTCTGAATAATTCAGTATATGAGTTGTTTATAAAGGACCAGGCTGGGACACTGCTGTTAACCAGGGCATATTAGGAGTCTTCTGAAAAAATGATCTGAGGAGATTGCGTTTCTGTTTCTAATCCTGCTATACTCTTGCTTTTTTTGCTTGTGGTTCATGTGCCACTTGGGGAACTTTGCTCAGAGCATAATTATTGCAATGTTGGGGCTTCCCTTAAATTAGATCAGTGAAAGACTTCCGAGTGCTATGCATAGAGAAATCAGATTTAAATCCACTTTGCAATTTTCCCTTATTCACAGTATGGAGTTCAGAGTGGTTAGAAGGAAAAAACAGGCTCAGACAGCCAGGAGCAGTACTCAGGAACTGGCAGTCTTTGGCAGCTAGATCCATTTGGAAATTTTCTGTGACTGCTACTTAGGGATCTTTCTTCTGGAAGGACAAATATGTGAGAGCTAATCCACAGAAGATAATAAAATGCTGAGCAACCACTGCTTTTCTGAGTGCTGAAGTCTTGAGCAGGATCTGCTAACCAGTTGCTGTGTACTTTAGATAACTGCCAAGTTACTGGGTTTTTCCCTCAGTGAAGTCTTATGTGCATTAGTAACCCCTGAAGAATGACGTTCTGGACTAGTTTACTGGCTGATCATCCTACATCAATTAAGTCTGATCAGTTAAAGGTTTTGAGGAAGCCTTGAACTTCATTACACTAAGTCATCCGAAATCTGCCAGGTTATAAATAGCTTTTGGGAGAACACTTTCAAAAGTGATTCTCTAGATTACATATGTTTTTTCCTGCCCACACCTAATCTGATTCTCCCGTGACTGGGAGCTGGCATATTGCTGGTGCTGTGGGCACCAAATGTCCTCTTCTCAGTTCAAAAATTAGTTCACTGATTCCTTTTCCCATCTTTTTTTATTAATACCCTCATCTTTTCCCTCTCCCTACCCACACTTATCAGATGAATGTATTTTACTGTCATTATTTCTAACAAGACTTCCTTCTGTCTGCAAACGAGAAACTCAGCCCCTGAACCCAATTTCTGGCACCTCATCTAGATTTATTTTGTAATTTTTCTGGGAAATGGAGTCTTCTGGATGTCGACAGAATTTTAAAGAACTTTCTGGATTCAGAAGTTCATACCGGAAAGGCTCACATTACATCCATCACTATATCTTGAATTTGGGAATGTAATTTCTTAATTTTTCTTTAATCTGGCTGTATTCAAATGTCTTTGTTAAGCTTCCAGTGAATTTTATTGACAATTTAATTTTTGTGTCCTTTTTTCCCCCAGAATTTTACTGCTGCCTCAATGGCTTTTAGAGAGAAAGATGGGAGGCTCTCGCTAGCTGAAATTTTGCACAACAGTTAATGTCAGGTCAATTTTCACTGATCTCAAAACTGATCTCCTTTTATCATTAACTGAATGTTATTTTTATTAGTGATTCACCACAAACAAAGATTGTCTGTATTTGCAGTTGTAGTTAATTCTAGACCCACTGTCAGCATTTTGCCAGACTGTTTGTTTTGTCTGCTTTAGTTTATTTAATGTATCACTTAGATGAAGCAAATAAACCTTTGCTCTGTTTTTCCAACTCATCAGTGTTCAATTCATTGTAATATATATTAATAAATGATGAACGTACTTGCATTTTATTTTATAATATAGGGAATTCTTATTATAACACCATAAAATTTTATTTGTATTCTATTGCCTACATATAAACAGAAATAACTTCTACTTTTTGCATGCTGTTAGCAAGCAGGTTTATATCAATAAATGATGAACGTACTTGCATTTTATTTTATAATATAGGGAATTCTTATTATAACACCATAAAATTTCATTTGTATTCTATTGCCTACATATAAACAGAAATAACTTCTACTTTTTGCGTGCTGTTAGCAAGCAGGTTTATATCTGATTGAATGCTTTAGCTGTCACTGCTTCATAAAATGCACATGGAACTTAGCATTCAGACACAGCCATGATGGGCATCGGTTAATGATTCAACTGAGAATTAGAGCTAGAATGAAGGGAATGCTTTTCCTGGCAAACAACATGAGGAAAACATGGAGGAAATAAATTTTAGGAAGCAAGGAAAGCATGAAAAGAAAATATGATTAGGTAGAGAAAAAAGCACTGAACAATAAACATAGTCTTTAACCATTAGTGTTTATAAATAACATTGTAGTCTTGAAGCAATACTTGGTTCATCCAGGCTGTGTTGACATGTCCCTGGTTCCTTCTGCCTGTGCTACCTCTACAGATGCACTCTGAACAGCCACTCTCAGAACACTTTTTCTAGGCTGCTGGGGAATGTTTGACTGCACCATGAGATGGCAATGGTCCTTATGTAACAACCTTTGGTGGTATTTTTCTACTGCTATGGAAATGACAGTGTGATGGGCATGCTTTTGTATGTTTTACACATCTTTTGCATCATTCTATTGACCACATCAGTGATGAACTGACAACTGGTAGTGCAAATCGGTTCCTTCCAGATAAAATTAATACAGTGGCTGCTGCTGAAATATATTTGTAGTCTGAGAGTTTATTCCAGAGTTATTTTACAACCATTAATGGGAAAATTTCGGTGAGTCATCCTTTCATTCAATATTCAACTAAAATTCAAGGGTTTTCTACCGTGCTTACGAGACGTAACATTGCACCATGTGGTTATAGGTTTGTGTCAAAAGCCTCTACATACATTAAGACATCAGGATGTGGAATTTCTGGGTACAATGAAGGCTGACAAAGAGTCTAAGGAAGGCACAGCATGTATTGATGAGCAGAGCTGTTACATGCATACTTTGTATGCCAAGGAATTTCCCCAGTGCTTATATTTACAGAAACATTAAAGCACTTTAAAGATGCTAATTTTACTAGCAATGCTGTGAACCATGCTCTTGTGTGGGAGTGTTGGTGATCACTCACATCAGGAGCCTCTTTTCACACCTCAGTGGCTGCAGAGTGGCTGCCTTTCTGAGTAGGATGACACTTGCATGGGAAACCATTGCGCCTTTTCTCCATGGAGCCAAAGATGAATACTGGCAGATTGAAGGGTTTGTGATAACTTTGTGCT
The DNA here is from genome assembly GCA_022605575.1 of Laterallus jamaicensis coturniculus. Lineage (NCBI taxonomy): Eukaryota > Metazoa > Chordata > Aves > Gruiformes > Rallidae > Laterallus > Laterallus jamaicensis. Next base: position 7,055,067 of record JAKCOX010000024.1, on the reverse strand, counting down.
ACATTGTCAATCTTGGATCCATCTCTGCTGTGGTTTACTGAAGAGTCCAGCACAGTCAAGGCTACAATTTCTGGTGGAAGCTACCTCTTACTATTGATCCCTCTCTTCTGATGCATCTTATAGAACGCCAGTGATTAGAGTTCTGGTTCAGTCTCACTGACTTTTATGAGCCTGCAATTGGGCTGTGAAGTAACATACAATCTCAGTTCTCTAGAATTCCAGTTTTCTGGCACTAGGTGATTGAACCTTAAAATGGTGATTTTTATTCCCTGATATTCTACATGATTTCATAACCAGTACTTCATATCTTTAATTTCTTATTAGCACTTTCCATTAAGAAACAGTATTTATAAATCTTCCACTTCCTGATTTTTTGTGAAAACTATTTCCTATGATAATATTCATTTGACTGAATGAGCAGCTACGTTGCAGGGGGCGGGGGCATGGGGAAGTGGAAAGGGGTAGTACCCAGTCAATCTGTGTTAACTGTTCAGACTCCTATAACTGAGTTGAGTGAGCGAGCGGCTTGGTGGGTATTTGGCCTCTGGCTAGGGCAAAAACTACCTCAATAATGTAAACAGCTAATAATGTATTTGGGTAAGACTGGTGAGATTGGAAAACCAAATAATTTGGTCAATTATCTTAGTAGCAAAGCATGTCCTGTGAGCTTTCTGATAGAGTCAGATGTAATTTTTATGCTTCACAATGAAGAGGAGAATTAAAGCTTTGCTTTTGTCTTCTTCTTCTCAAATACTAGCAAGCTGACACTGGAGTAACAAGAGTTACATCTACAAAATCTTTCTTTCCGAAGGCGAATTCTTAAAATATGTTGTGGTTTTCTAGTAAACAGATCTATCCCGTGTTTCTCTTCTACACCACTCCCCTCCATGCCCCCTATGTCTCCCAAAAAGTAATTCCAAACAGAATACGAAATCTTCACAGCTAATCAAGTTTTGTGATCTTAGTGCTACTACCAATTTTGTCAGCAGAGCAAATTTGTCAACTTCATGAATGGGAGCTATTAGGAGGTATTTAAACAGTTCACACAGTTTCCAGAGATGCCTTTTCAGAACTTTCCGGAAACCTTGACTAAACCTTCAAGTTTTAATTAAACCAAATACATTTATTTGATGTCATATATATTGAAAAAAAAAAAAAAAAAGCTGAAATATTCCTGAAATGCATATTGATGAGAAGGCAATATGTATGTCTTACACTGTGAGTTACCTACTTAGATCCTTTAAGCTATCAGCTTGGTCAGAGAATGTTAATCTTTTCTTATATTGCGCATGAGCTTCATATTATGCATGACTTAATACCTTGATAAATTACTATTAACAACAAAACTCTTGGGGAATTATGTCATCTTTTACAGTCCTTCACGCAACACAGAAGAGACATTTTCAAAGTGTCTTTGAATAATACTAAGTTGAAAATTAAAAGAAATAACAGATATTTTAAAAAGTTAAATCAATCATAGAATGAAAATTAACTAAGATAATACAGAAAAGAGAATTCAAAAGGTCTGTATTTTGAACATTAACTCTAACCTAGCCAAATCCAGGACAAGGTACCTGTATTATTTTAGGTGAGTCATATGGGCATAAGCCAGTTCACGTAATAGGAGCATATAATTAAAGAAATACGTTCCAAAAAAGTAAAAGCTGATAGGCATGCAAGTGATCCAACCAAGGTAACCTGAGGTAAGTAACTGAATTTCAATCCATTAGTCTCATAAATGATAAAGCTGTCCTACAGATAAAACTTTTTAGGGTGCACGTGTGCAGTCTGGCATACTACTAACACTGCATAGCCCTCGGTTATATCTTTGATGTTTAGAGATCACAAGCAGTGATATTTGTTTTCTGATAAGTAGTGAGGAGTGTAACTTTGTGCAATTGCCAATCTATGAGTCAAACGTTTAAAGAAGCCGAGGTACTGAACTTTGCACATGGTTACTGCTGTTTCCCAGCCTTGGAGTTGCAGTTTGGCAAGAGGATAACTGGGACATTGCCCTTTTCACAGGGGCAGAATGTCTCCATAACTAAAGAAATAATAGTTTCCCTTGCAGATAAAGAGAGTTCTGCTAGATTTGATGCTTCAGCATGGGTATTGTCTGTATTTATATTGCTTAATAAAACTGTCAGGAAGAAAAACAGCACTGGACCACTGATGGTCACCACTGCTTACTTGTTAGCAAACAAATCAGTGCAGTTATGGCTGTGCCAACCAATCTTTGACTTTGCTGTCTGTCCACTAGCCTATGCCAAGCAGTCTACACACAGCTAAGGGGTAGCATGCACCAAGACTATGCTCACTAGGCAGTGTGGAAATAGATAAACTCTGTTGCCCTCTGATGCTGTCCCTGCATCTTCAGATACACATGTGCTCTTATGCATGCAGCACATATCCTCAGCTTCCAGTTTCCTGTTATGAAAACCCACCTTTGACAAGTTGCAAAATAATTTTCATTCCTTCAGGCACTTTGAACTGAAAATAATAGTAATAATATCTCAGGATACCATATATGGCTTCAAGGAATGATATGGACTGGTATATATCTCCTATTGCACGGTCGGGACATTGTCCTTTTTGGTCATATCCTGACCATGTATGGTCAGATTTTTGTTTGTGTGCTAGGTTTGACTGGGATGGGGTTATTTATTTTCACAGTAGCTGGTATGGGGATGTGCTAGAAAGTGTTGATAACGCAGAGATTTTTTCAGTACTTTGAGCAGTGCTCAGAGCCAAGGCCTCTTCTGCCCCTCACCCCATCCCACCAGTGAGTAGGCTGGGGGAGCACAAGGAGTTAGGATTGGATACAGCCAGGACAGCTGATCCCAACTGGTCAAGGGGATATCCCATACTGTATGCATCATGCTCAATATATCAGGGGTTTTGTGAAGAGGAAGAAGGTGACTAGAGGGACATTTGAAGTGATGCTGTTCCCAATTCAACATTACACATGATCGAGCCCTGCTTTCGGAGAGATGACAATGGGAATCATAGAATGGTTAGGGTTGGAAGCAACCGTATACCCCCTTGTCATAGGCAGGGACACCTCTCACTATACCAGGCTGCTCAAGGCCCAGACCAACCTGGCCTTAATGCCTCCAGAGAGGGGGCATCCACCACCTCCCTAGGCACCCTGTTCCAGTGTGTCAACTGCACCACCACTCTGCAGATTTGATGAGGTGCTTTCAGTCTCATTGACAATGTAATTGATGAAGATATTTAATAATACTATTCCCTGTACAGACCACTGAGGGATACCACTTTTCACAGATCTCCATCTGGACATCAAGCCATTGACAACTACTCTCTGGATGTGACCATCCAACCAATTCCTTATCTATGGAACAGTTAACTCATCAAATCCATGTCTCTCCAACTTAGAGAGAAGGGTGTTGTGAGGGACTGTGTCAAAGACTTTACAGAAGTCCAGATAAATTACATCCATTGCTTTTCCTGTTTCCACTGATGCAGGCGCCCCATCATAGAAAGCCACTAGATTAGTCAAGGAAGCGGAGCGGCTGGACCAGCCCGGCGGGGAGGACGCTCCCGGACCAACAAGGAGGATGGAAGCCCTTGTGAAGGTCATATCAAATTTATATAAGTGGTGGGGCGGGTCGGCCGAGGAGGCTAGGGGTGCCCTGGAGATGTATGGCATGGACCACCTCTGTAGGTGGGATGTGTCGGACGAGGAGGCCAGGGATGCCGAGAAAATACATGGCATGGACCACCACCGTAGGCGGGAAGGGTCGGCCAAGGAGGCCAGGGATGCTGAGAAAATACAAGGCATGGACCACTGCTGTAGGTGGAATGGGTCAGCTGAGGAGGTCAGGGATGCCGAGAAAATATATGGCATGGACCACCACCACCGCTGGCAGGATGGGTCGGCCGAGGAGGCCAGGGATGCCGCGGAGAAATTAGAATTTGAGGACATGTGGTATGGAACACTGCTGTCTGCGCCCCAACATGGCGCCAAGTGGCAGAGGGAAGGGCGGAGCGAGGATGCCTTTGGCGGGAACAGGGAGAAAGCCATAGAACTAACAAGCGTGCACAAACAGGAATGGGAGGGGACCGCGAGTGAGGGGCGGAGAGCCAATCAGAGCAGACAGCCCACCCGCAAGGGAAATGGGTGGGGCCGAAGTCCAACAAAAAGGTATCAGAGAACCAGTCAGTCAAGTTCCAACTCCAGATCAGACACCAGCGGGGATGAGTGGCTCGCAACAGATCCAAATTCAGAGGAGGAGATGGGGGTAGACAGAGTTGAAAGCTGCAGTAAAGAGGGACCGCGAGGGGGAAAAACTCCTCTCACAGGTTGGAGGAAAATAATAAACCCATAGGATATACAAGCGATTGTTATAAAACAAACTTGTAGGTTCATTTTTGATGGGGGAGGGATGATTGTTTTTTAACAAGAATGGGAGGACAACTGTGCAAGGCTGAAGTAACTGGGCAATATTGTCCTGATCCCTCCTGAAATCCTGGTCCCCCTGTATGATGCTTTTGGAAGGAAAAATGTGAAAACAAATGTACAACTGACTGCCTTTAATATCTATTTGCTTCTAACTTTGACTGAGCCTAGGGCACCCCGTGACACAGCTGAAAATGTTAACCAAGACCAGCAACTTCAACTTGTTCTTGAAAAGTTGGAAAACATGAAAGTACAGGTACTAACTTGGGAAAGGAGATCTGCCTCTGTCACTATAGATGCCATGGATCCAGAAGAAATCAAGCTTGTATGAACCAGGATGGGATCCTGATCACAGTAATGGACGTCAAGGGTTCCAAGTGCAGCCACAGTGGACTACGAGTTTTGCTGCAGGACATTTTGAATAGTCTTTGAAATATGTGTGTGTTTGTGGTAAATATAAGAGAAGTAGGGACTTCTGCACAGCCTAAGATCACAGGCTGCAATCGGTGCCAACACAGAAATGTGAGGCTGAAGTTATCTGCACCTCTGACACTCCTGATTGGCAAAGCAAACAACAACAAAAAAAAGGAGGGGGGGAATTCAGGTAATGGGTTTCAGGAGTGGGAAATTTCAGGATGGATATTGTGCATGGTCAAATTTGGATTATTGGATTTGGCAATTTGGTACATTTACTGCCATGCTTGTTGAGCTTTCTGCAAAGGGCCCTTGCAGAGACCTCTAAAAGCAGCTTTGTGATGCAGATACTAAAAGGGAAAAATTGTCAAGGAGGACAGCAGGCCTGCCGGCAACCTGGCTGTCCTTGCAAAGACACAGGCCCTGACAGTATCCTTGAAATTCCCATGAAACAGAAAAATTAGAAGTATTTGTTAATCACATTTTCAAAACATAGCAGCTTTGAAGGCAGGCGGACAGACTGCCTTAAACCAGGAAGGAGTTGTGAGAAGGTATTTGGAAGCAAGTGAACATGTCATAAACCAGCCATAATGAAATGGCCAAAACACAGCAGGTGTGCAGATAACTCTTTTAGAGTGCCACATTTTATAGTAAGGCGTTTCGTTTATGGGACAGCTTTCAGAGTTAGTTAAATAAGGACTTAGGTTTTGTTAGTTACGGTTGAAACCAACAAAACAGGTAACTATTTGGATCATATCCTATCCCTTCCTTGTCTGCGATAAAGTTATTAGCCACGTGGTGTAGCAACTTTCTTTCCAGCTTTAGTAACAAAAATGGTGAGTTTCTGTTTACAGGACTGGATCGTCGGACACCCCCGTAACCTGTACACTCCGGTGGCAAGTGTCCCGTCCAAGCTTGGATGTCCCGCACTGGCAGAATCCAGATGGTGGCAAAATAGCCTCCACAGGGAGGGGGGCTGCAATGCCTTTCTGTGATCCTGCGGGACCCCGTATACCCATTCAATGTTATCCCCAGTACCGGTTCACTGTGCACTCAAGTTTTATGTTATCCCAAAGTTACCTCAGGTTACACCCTATTGTTACCAGTCCACTGTGCCCTATGTTTCTTACTCAAGTTTAATAGAATTTTTGGATTATGCTAATTTGGTTATGCATAGGGAGGGGGAAAATGTTGCTAGCTAGGGCCTGGCGGTCGGAAGATCACGTGATATGCGGGTAGATAAGGCCCCTCCCCTAATAGCCAATAGTAAGCAGGCGGAAGTGACGTTCTGAACCTCAGTTATATAAGGTCATGTTACTTGTTAATAAATGCCATTTGCCATCCATTATATTGATGTCTGTGAGCAGGTGGTCCATGCGACCTGGGTCTGGTCGATGTGCCGTTCCTGAAACAGGCTGCCACGCCTTTGCGAAGGCAACAAAGAACATATTTGAAAGCAGATCTTCTAAGACCGAAATTAAATTCTTTACCTAGAAGTCAAAAACAGTAATAGACATTTATTGGGAAAAGCCTATGTACTTCTTATTTTCTTAGCAGTTACTATCATAAATTTGTTAAGGTGAATTCAGTTAGGGAAGTCTGTGCTTGTCAGTTGTGGTTTGTCACTTATCATTTGGCATTTAATCGTGCCGTCAGCCTGAGTGTCTTTCTAAGGTCTGCCCTGCACTTATTGCACAGGTTCTTGCCCTGCCACATGGGTCCCTGTGGTGGTTTCACCAGAGCCAGGGACTATGCGTTCAGTTTTCCCCCGGAGGGGGGGGGGAAAGGAACCAAAACACCAGAGCCCCGCAGGTTGGGATAAGGGTGATTTTACTAGAAATAAAAGGGGAAGAACAGATAACAATAAACAATACAACCTTTGCCGAGATGAGCAGTTCAGATTGCGCATTCCCCGCAACGGACAGCGCGCCGACCCGGAGCCGCCACAGAGCCCTCGCAAACCCCTGCTGCGACACAAAGACCAGAGCTCGAGCCGCGCCGCGCCACACTGCGCCGCGAGTAGCAAAGCCCTCAGCCGAGAGCACGCTACCTCCCAGTCTCTGCTATTCGCACGCAAACACTGCAACACCCCCTGCTTTTATACTCAGCATGACATAACTGGCATGGAATGATCCTGTTGGCCAATTTGAGTCACCTGTCCCAAGCCCAGCATGTTAACCACTTCCTGGCTGAAGCCACTGGCTGAAACCAGGACAGTCCCTAAAAATCAAAACACACATGATGGTGATGGTGATTCCAAGAGTCCAGGTAGTATAGAATGGAATACCCATGAGGAATATTTTGGGTGTTTTGTTTTGGTTTTGTCTGCTAACAATTCGAAGTTATACAGACATCTTTCCCAGAAGTTGATTGTAGCCTTCCTATTTCCTTCTAGGCTTGGCCTTCTCTCTCCTTGTTCTCCATACATCATTGTGTGTTGCGTGTTCATGTGACTATAGCTTTACAACTTCCTATCTATGAGTTAAAATTGCCAAAATTATTATTGCTATAGGAAACTTTCTGCAGGGATGAGTCTGAGAGGGAGGAAAAAATATTGGCAAGTCTGCGCTGTGAGAAACTTGAAGGCTAGCACAAGGCCCAGTACACACCGGTGAAAAAAACTTGGTTTATTCTGTATAGACATTTTCAGTGCATTGTGTAGGTTCAGCCTCTAAGATTTTAATTAAAATTATTTAAATATTTTCATATTCTAGAAAATGGAGAACAATTGTGAAGGATGAGATGGGGTACCTGGAAAGAAACAAAATATTTTGCAACTATTTGGTTACCATAGCATTATAAAGGGTAGAATATCAGACTAACAAGAAGGATGAGCAATGTGCCCACTTGTAATACATTTACAAAATTATTAAATGTAGGGTGGATGACCTTTTTAAGTGATTCAATGTGTTTGTAAAAATTTTCAGAAGTGCCAAAGGGCCAGATTTTTTATGGATATTTATTTAATTTCTAAAGCAATAAAGATTTTAGAAGTATTTATTTGTGTCTTCAGGCAGCTATAGGGAGAAGCCTTGCACTGATGACACTTACATATCTCACACATTGCCAAAAGCAAGACACAGGTGATACAAGTCCTTTGCACATATATAGACTGTGACGTAACTATTCCCATGAGATGTGGTTGAAGATAGCAAGTGAAAGGTGAAGCTGAAGGGCAAGCTAGAAAACAAGTGAAGTATCTGCAGTGATGACACAAAGATCAGAAGGAAGGGCCTGTCTGAATATCCATTTTCATTTATCATTTGAGTGTGGGAGTGCACTGAGTCACTGAACTGGAGGGGAAGTGGTAATACATCACACAGGCATATAATTCCTTTATTGGACCTAGCTTTTTCTTTGGGCAATTAGCACACTCCTGTTGAAACCTGAGGCACTTCCTAAGGTACATACTTTCTTATTGATCAAAGGCATTTATTGTAATTCACTTGACAGTGTTTTAAGTTTCCTGCTAGGTAATGTACCTACGGATGTTTTTGCTAGCAAAGTACTGAAGAACAGTGTTTTTCTTTTGCTCTGCAAAGGTTCCCAGCAGACTGTAAACTGCAAATGATCTTACATGGCAGGAAGAATATTGTTCCCAAGAGAATATCATTGCAGGTTTGCTATGAGTCAAATGCTATTGCATTTTCATGGTAATTTTACCAGTTATTTGATCTATTAGAATCCTTAGGAATGTAGTTCTGCAAAGAGCAATGTTGTAAACTGCTTTGCTTTCTGAAGATTGCCATCCCAGATATAGAAATCTCTTCGTGTTGAATTGCATTTCTCTCTTACTAAGTGTTACATGAATTTGAGAGGAGCAACAGCTTTGAAATATTCAGGAGACAGAGCAACTCCTGTGACCTTCCTGCAGCTAACCAAAATTTCTAAGTCCAGTTGTATAAATTCAGGTTAACACAATTCTCACTTGTGGGAGTTGCTGAAGCCAAATCAGGGCTGCTATGAAAACAGGGCTATTGAGCAGCTGGTCTGTGCAAAAGAGCTTAGAAGAACATGTCCCTATCAGTTTTAACTATAGAATTAACTGGAAAATTAGGTTTGAAGGAACCATCTAATTTAGCCCCCTGATCATGTTGAAATTGGATCATGTTAGTCAGGCCCTTGTCCCAGGGGTATTCTGGAAATCTGGAAGGATGGAGATTGCAGTCACTTGGGCACCTATCCAGTGTTTAACCATCCCTTACTGCTAAAGGTTGACGTATTTTTTCCTGATACCTAGTCAAAATTTCCTTTGCAGCTATTACTGCCCATTACCTCTTGTTCTACTGCTGTGCACCTCAAAGAGGAGTCTGTCTTGGTCTTTGCTAAAACTTATGACTGAAGCTGAAGGCAGCAGTTAGATCCTCTCAAACCTTCTTTTCTCCACCATGAACAAGCTGAGATTCTGCAGTCTGTTTTCATCCATCATATGCTTCTGCCTTTTAGCCATCTTTGTAGTCTTTATCTGCATTTCCTCCAATTTCTCATGTACTGGGGGACCAAAATATGGCTCAAAGCCTGGTGTCACTGGCAGAATTCTGGGGTTTTTGATCATGTGCTACTGGCTATACATGTCTTAAAGAGGGAAAAGGACCTTAGCACAGGAATTTGCAGGATTCACTGAAAAAGCTTTAAACTGTATTTAAACTGTATTTAAAGGGGAAAAGATATAAAAAAGACTCACTACGAATAAGCCTGAGGGCAGCCAATATTTGAGGGGCTGTATGCTAATAAGGTCATTCTATCTGCCATCTCAATAGAGGTAGAGGATAGAGATCCATGCATCCACAAATACCCAAGAGTTATTGGTGTGTTTGAAAACATGAAAGTGCCTGAGAAGAGTTATGTAGGAATTAGAGCTTCTCCCCCCCCCCCGAAAGGTGGCATGATCAATAGCTCAACTGAAGTGTATTTACACCAGTACACAGACCGTGGGCCACAAACTGGAGGAACTGGAAGCTGCTGTGCTGTAGGAGAACTACTGTATAGTTGCAGTCACAGACACATGGTGGAATGACTGGCACAACTGGAGTCGCAATGACTGACGACTCTTCAGAAGGGATAGACACGGAAGGAGAGGTGGTGGGCGAGCCCTGTATGTTAGGGAGTGTTTTGATTGTCTAGAGCTTGTTGATGGTGACCACAGGCCGAGTGTTTATGGGAAAGACTTGGGAAAGGCAAACAAGGCAGATATCATGGTGAGAGTCTGTTATACGCCATCCAGCCAGGATGAAGGGGTAGATAAAATATTCTATGAGATTCTGGGAGCAGTCTCATATTCGCTAGCCTTCAGTCTTTTGGAGGTCTCCAACTTATCCCCTTGCCTGCTGGAAATACAATTCAACAGAGAAGAAATAGCCCAGGAGGTTCCTGGAGTGTGTGGAAGAGATCTTCTGACAGAGCTGATGAGGGAGCCAACTATGGAACTTTCCCAGTGGACCTGATGTTTGTGAACAGAGAAGGACATATGGGTGGTGTGGTAGTTGAAGGCCATCTCAGGAACAGCAATCATGAAATGACAGACTTTTTGATTCTCGGAGAAGGAAGAGGGGGAGTTAGCAGAGTTGCTGCCATGGACTTCCAAAGGACAGATTTTGTCCTGTTTAGAGACCTAATTGACAGGGTTCCTTGCAGGGACTCCTGAGGGAAAAGGAGTGGCCAAAGGCTAGACATTCTGCAAGAAAGAAACCTTAAAGGCACTGGAGCAAGCCATCCCCATGTGCTGAAAGGCAAACTGTCAGTGAAGAGGACTGGGCTGTCTGAACAGAGAGGTTTGGCTGGAACTCAGAGGAAAATAAATAAATAAATACAAAAATGATGACCTTTCGAAGAAGAGGCAGGCAACTCAGAAGGACTACAAGGATGTTGTGAGGGACACTTGTGCAGGAAGAAAATGAGAAGGGCCAAAGCTCAACTAAAACTTGGCTACTTCCGTGAAAGACAATAAAATTGTTTCTATAATTACATTAATGACAGAAGGAGGGATAAGGAGAATCTCCAGCCTTTATTGGATATAAAGGGCAACACAGTGACAGAGGATGACAAAAAGACTGAGGGACTTCATACCTTCTTTGCCTCAGCCTTTCGCAGTAAGACTAGTTGTTCTCTGAGTACCCAGCCCCCTGAGCTGGAAGACAGGAACAAGAAGTAGAATGAACTTCCATAGTCCAAGGGAAAATGATTGGGATTTGTTACACCACTTAGACACACACAGGTCTGTGGGACTGGATAGGATCCACTCCAGCATATGAGGGTGCTGACAGAAGTGCTCACCAAACCAGTTGCCATCATTTATCAGCAGTCCTGGCCAACTGGGGAGGTCCCAGTTGGTGGCAGATTAGTAAGTGTCTCACACCCACCTACAGGAAGGGCTGGCAAGAGGATCTGGGGAACTACAGACTTGTCATTCTGGACTTTGTGCCAGAGAAGTTTATGGATCAGATCTTGGATGTCATCACGTAGTATATACAGGACATTCAGGAGATCAGGCCCAGTCATCATGGGTCTGTGAAGGGTAGGTCTTGAATAAGCTGGTCTCCTTTGCTGATGGTCTGACAGGCTCAGTGGATGAGGAAAAGGCTGTGGATGTTTTCTTACCTGGAATTTTGTAAAGACTTTCGCACCATTTCCCCCAACATTCTTCTGGAGAAACTGGCTGCTCATGGCTTGGATGGGTATAGTATTTGCTGGGTAAAAAGCTATCTGGATGTGCAGGCCCACAGAGTTGTGGTGAATGGAGTTAAATGCAGTTGGTGACCAGTCACAAGGGGTGTTCCCCAGGGCTCAGTGCTGGGGCCAGTTCTCTTCAACATCTTTATCAATGATCTGCACAAGGGTATTGAGTGCACCCTCAGGATGCTTGCAGGTCAAACAAACCAAAGTGTGAGGGGGTGTTCACCTGCTTTTGGTAGGAAGGGTCTGTACAGGCTGATTGGATGGGCCAAGTCCAACAGTATGAGGCTCAACAAGGCTCAGTACTGGGTCCTGCACTTGGATCACAACAGCCCCAGGCAAAGCTAGGCGTTTGGGGAAGAATGGCTGGAATGCCGCCTGGTGGAAAAGGACCTGGGGGTGTTGGTCACCAGCCACGTGAAGATGAGCCAGCAGTGTGGCCAAGAAGACCATGAGCATCCTGTCTTATATCAGAACTAGTGTGGTCAGCAGGACTAGGGCAGTGATCATCCCCCTGTACTTGGCATTAGTCAGGCTGCTTCTTGAGTATTGTGTTCAGTTTGGGGCTCTCACTAAAAAAATACTTTAAGGTGATGAAGCATGTCTAAAAAAGGGGAACAAAGTTGCTGAAGGGTCTAGGGCAGCTGAGGGAACTTGAGTTGTTTGGCCTGAAGGAAAGGAGACTGAGTGGAGTCCAGATTTCTCTCTAAAGCTACTGAAGAGGAGGTTGTAACCAGGTGAGTGTTGGTCTCTTCTTCCACATAAAAAGTGACAAAATGAGAGGAAATGGCCTCAAGTTGCACCAGTGGATGTTCAGGTTGCATGTTAGGAACAATTTCTTCACCAAAAGTGTTGTCAAGAATTGGAACCAGTTAAATGGTTGAGTCACCATCCCTGGAGGTATTTAAAAGACATGTAGACATGGTGCTTGGGGCCATGACTTAGTAGCAGACTTGGCAGTGTTAGGTTCATGGTTGGACCTGGTAGTCTTAAAGACTTTTTCCAACTAAAATTATTCTATATGCCTATGAAACATGAATGCAACTGCAGTAAGTTTTTTAGGAGAGGAGGATAAATGCTCCCCTCAATCTGCTGAATACTCTTGCTAATGCAGCCCAGGACTTTATGAGCTTTACTTGGATCAGGAGTGCCTTGATGAGCAATGTTGAGCTTGTGCACTGAGACTACCCAGACTCTTCCTGCAGAGCAGCTCCCTAGCTGGTCTGTCCTTAGTCTGCTGTGGGTTATTCTGCACCAGATCTTGAACTTGTTTGTCTTTATTGAACATCATGCTAGTTTACTCCTCCAACCTGTGACATTCCAGCCAAATGGCAGCCCTGCTGTCCAGTGTTTCCTTGCTAAAGGCATATCAAATTATATAACCTGGCTATGGCATATCTCTACTTGCTGTTACTAATCACCTTGTCCTCCAGGTACCCATACATGCTTCCATGAAGGTTTACTCTACAATTTTCCATGGGCCTATGGTGAAGCTGACAATTAAGGTGCCCTTTCTGGCCTTTTCTGAAGATGGATGTAATTTTTGTCTTTTTTTTCTAGTTATTTTGAATGTTCCACTACAATATCTGGGACTTTTCAAATGTGAAGAGTGGCTTCTGTTGCTGAAACAAAGTTTTTGTTGTGTCATGACCTATAGATTGAGTTAAGAACTCTAAATATGCATTGAAAAAATGTCACTTTTATACCGTAACACCTAAATGAAGCAAGGTGTGGAGATGAGAAGGGAAACAGTGGAAATGGAGAAAAAAAACTCAGGATGGTTAAGAGATAGATTTTCAGTTTGTGTCTCAAGAACACTCTTGACGCTATCACCCTCATCATCCCTCTAGCAGCAGCCTTAGACAAGCTCTCCTCCACACACAATAGCTACTCCACTTTCTTTCTTGTACAAAGAACTGCTTCAGCATGTGCTTGGGATAAGCTGGCAGCATGACTGCTGTTACTAGATGCGGAAATGAGCTGTAGCTTTTCCCACAAGGGGCAGAGACAGTTAAGGATAGCCAAAAGAGGATCCTGAGAGAAGCATGTAGCAGTCGCAGCTGCTGGGAATGGACTCTCTCATCAGAAGTATCCTCGGCCTCACATCCTTTGCTTCAAGAGTAGCATCAGCCCAAACTTCTGGGGTGGCACTGCCAGAGGATGGAAAAAGAAGATGTGTTCAGGTGCTTGGGCAGTGTTTTCCAACCAAATAGCCATTTCCAATCTTTTGTAAGAAAAAGAATAGACAAGATCAAAATCACAGAATCATAGAATGTTAGGAATTGAAAGGGACCTCAGAAGATCACCTAGTCCAACCCCCCTGCCAGAGCAGGATCACCTTGGATCAGGCAGGAATGCATCCAAGAGGGTTTTGACTGTCTCCAGAGAAGGAGACTCCCCATCTCTGGGCAGCCTGTCCCAGGGCTTTTTCACCCCCAGAGTGAAAACGTTTCTCCTTATATTCACATGGAACTTCCTATGGTCCAGCTTGCACCTGTTGCCTCTTGTCTTATAGCTGGCCATCACTGAGAAGAGCCATGGCTCTGTCCTACTGTCTCTCACCCTTGACATATTTATAAACATTAATAAGCTCACCCCTCAGTCTCCTCCAAGCTAAAGAGACCCAGCTCCCTCAGCCTTTCCTCATAAGGAAGGTGTTCCACTCCATCATCTTGGTGGCCCTGTGCTGAGTTCTTTCAAGGAGTTCCCTCTCCTTGAACTGAGGAGCCCAGAACTGGACACTGTTCCAGATGTGGTCTCACCAGGGCAGAATGGAGGGGGGGAAGGACCTCTCTTGACCTACTAACCACACCCCTTCTAATGCACCCCATGGTGCCATTGGCCTTCTTGGCCATGAGGGCACATTGCTGGCTTGTGGTCATCCTGCTGTCCACCAGGACCCCCAGGACTCTCTTAACTACACTACTCTCCAACAGGCCAGTCCCCAGCCTGTACTGGTACCTGGGGTTGTTCATCCCTAGATGCAAGTCTCTACACTTGTCCTTTTTAAATCTCATTAAACTTCTCCCTGCCCAGCTCTCCATCCTGTCTGAGTCTTGCTGAATGGCAGCAGAGCCTTCTGGTGTGTCAGCCACCCCTCCTAATTTTGTGTTGTCGGCAAACTTGCTGACAGTGCACTCTATTCCCTCATCCAGGTCATCAATTAATACATTGAATAGTACAGGTCCCATACCAACCCCTGAGGGACCCCACTAGATACAGGCCTCCAACTAGGCTCTGTCCCATTGATCAAAACTCACAGGCTTCCTTCCCTCAACCAGCTCTCAATCCACCTCACTGATTGACCTTCCAGACCACACTTCCTCAATTTAACCATGATGATGCTGTAGGAGTCAGTGTCAAATGCTTTACTGTGGTCAAGGTACACCACATCTACTGCCTTACCATTATCTATCCACCTGGTTATATCCTCTTAAAAGGCTATTAGATCAGTCAAACATGACTTTCCCTTGGTAAAACCATGCTGACTGCTCCTAACAACCCTCTTATCCATGATGTGCCACAGACAGCACCAAGGATAAGTCTTTCCACCACCTTTCCAGTGATGGAAGTGAGGCTGACCGGTCTGTAGTTACCCAGGTCCTCCTTCTTGCCCTTTTTGAAGACCAGAGAAACATTTGCTTTCCTCCAGTCCTTGGGCACCTGTCCTGTTTCTCAGGATTTAGCAAAGATCCCTGGAAGTGTTCAAGGCCAGGTTGGATTGGGCCCTGGACAACCTTGTGTAGATCCAGGCCTGAGATTGGTGGCCCTGCCTGTGGCAGGGGGGTTGGAGCTTTATGATCCTTGGGGTCCCTTCCAACCATTGCCATTCTATGATTCTATGATTCTATGAAAGATGATGGATAGTGGCCTAGCAATGACTTCCTCCATCTCCCTCAGCATCCTTGGGTGCATCCTCTCAGGACACATGGATTTATGGATGTCCAGATGGTTTAATTCATCCCTGACCCAAACCAATAGAAGCTGCACAAGACATTGATACAATCACGTGAACTTACATAACTCCAGGGGTATGCAGCATACATTGAGCTACCTTCTTCTCGAGAATATTTTTCTCCTGTAATGGTGCACTTCTAAGGCAGTCATGTGAATCACTTTCTGCAAGTGCTTATTTCTAGTATTCTGCATTATGTGGAACTAGGAAATTTTTGCATATTTAGACTTTCAAAAGTAAAATTATGTCATTTTTTATTGATGAAAAAAGCCAGGATTTTTAATATGACCTTGATTATATGATGCTTTTAAGAGTACTGTTTCAGAATTAGATTAAGCTGAAACTTTTTTGGTAGCTGACTGTGGGGCCACCTGAGCATTGCTGCCAGCCCAAAAGAATCTAGAAACTCTCCTTTTTTGGTGGTAGCATATTAGGATCAAATTAAACAAGATTTGCACCACATAATGGATAATAATTTCTTCTGTATTTATTGCAGCTTTTGTAATTGTGTCTACTGACGTACTGACAAAATATACCTCATACTTTGTTAATAAAATTTTTGAATATGCTTTGGAATTCACATGGAAAAGAGTAAAGTTCATGTGTTATGTTTATGGATTTCTGTGGGCTTCCTCATCTAGCCTCAGATGTTCTGTATATCTTCTTAGACACTTTTCTTCATAGTTTTTTTTCAGATATACCAGATATGATTCTGTGCATGAAGTGTGAGAAGTCTATAGTCCAGATATTTGAGCTTTCCCAAAACTTTCTCTTAATAATACTAAACAAGCCTTGAATGAAACTACTAATTTGTTAAAAAATCATGCCCTGTATTGAAATGAGCAGTCTCAAACGCATGACGAAGGCATGAAGAGGAAATAAAAAAACACAAGTTGCAACATGAAATCTATGTTCATTTCTAGGAATCTCTTTGCACGTTAGCTTAAACGTCTTATCATTATCATCGAACCAGGATGTCTTAAAAAAGCAGATGGGGACAAAGGCAAGAATATCACAGTAACTGCCCTTGTCTTTCATATTACCTATAGTTTGGATTATCTGGTTGCTCTGGTTTTGGCTTTTGAATGAGCAAGAAGCTGAGAGCAAGACAGATGATGCTTTGTTTGCAGCACAAAGCTCAGCTTGAAAATAAGCATGGTATTCAATATTGAAAAGAGAGAAACCTCTTACTTGAGGAGTAGCAAAAATATCTTACCAATTGCTACTTTGTGCAGAGCTGTTAGTCCATTGTCTTGTTTGAAAGCATATAAAGTATTACATTTTTTCTGGATTTTAACTTTGGGCGGAAACTTCCAAAATATTTCTGTATCAAAATCACATACAATATAGGTGTCTCAGTCCCAGACTTTTTGGGTTGCCTTACAGAAATAATCAAACAATATATTTTGCCATTTAATTTTACAGAGCTCTTAATAGTAGAGACACTGTGCTTTGTCCTACTACAGCTATAGAAAGTGGCAATCAGATGCTATCAACTCCTTGATCCTTACTACTGTAACCACTGTGAACCCTATGTGGTTAAAAATGTGGAAGCCACTGTGCAGTGTACTCACAGTTTCTCTTCCTGTAGCTAAACTGTAAAAATAAAAATATCATCATTGTAAGTTTGTGTTGGAATGTGCTTCTTATGTCAAGCTGTGGCCATTGCAAAATTATCCGGGACCTTGGCTCAATCTCAAGAGGAGAGGCTCAAAGGATTTGTAAAATATTAACTCAAGCCAAGTGAAGAACAAAAAGGCAGCAGATTTTTTCCATTGACTCCCTTTGTAGTATTTTACAAACTTAAAGTATTTTCATTTTAATGTTTAGTGGGCTAGTTCCTGCTTTATAGTTCTAAATCCTCACCACTGGCTGCAAATAGACAATTTTAGTTTGTAGGAAGACTTGCACTCGCTTTATTTTCTCAAATCAAGTCTACAGATTGGGAAATGACAATAAACCTTGAAAGGAAAGACTCTAGAAAGCTGTTCTGTTCAGGGAAAGGAAAATTTTCAGTGTGTTTTTCAGGGAACAGCAAGTGGTAGACACACGTCCCAACGACATCTTGTTAACTACCAGGTAATTGAAGTTTGAGTTAAGGCCTTAAAGCTTCTTCTTATGGAGCTTCTTATTCATGCTATCTTGCCTAGTAGATGATCAATTAATACCCTTTACAACTGGCTATACTGTTGCAAAGGTATAGTGCATATCTGTGGCTATTATCCAAGTGGCTGCAAACGTTTTAGCTATTCAAGACCTTGCCATTTTTAGAACAGCTTGCAATTGTCAAAGCAAATGTTTGCTGTTTTTCTTCTAGATTTTCATTAGTTTTTGCGTTTCAGGTATTGTTTTGCCAGGACTTCCCAGAACAACTGAGTGTTTCAAGTTCACTGTGTCCTGTGCTAGTCCTGGTGGCCCTGCTATCTTCAAGAGCCTATACACATCCCATCCTCTTTGTCTGGCTACAGCACAGACCATTGACCATTCTCTCTGGCTCTTCCTTCAGCTTTTCTCAGTTGGGTGCCTCTTTGCTTCGTCCATTTTCTTGCACTCAGGGTTATAAAATTCCCTATTTCACAAATATGCTGGAAAAAAACTCTTTGAGAACATGAAGTTCTTTTTCCTTTGTTGTCTTATATTGTCTTTTGTGGTACTGTGGTATTGGGAAAACTTGCCTAAAAACAATCTGTTTTGTGGCTAAAGATGACCTCTCTATTTTTGTTTATTTTTATGTGGGTGAATTTGTTTTAGTTTGGGGGTTTTTGGCATGTATCTGCAGACTGGCTTTGTATGTTGCATACACAGGGAAAGGAAGTAGGCCCATCCCCCAGAATATTTCTAAAAGTTCAATGCATGGTTCCTATTAACTTGCATGCATTCAGAAATATGGGATGAATAAAGAAAATGCTAAACATAATAAAATGGTGTAGATAAAGATGTGAATGTAGGCCAAATTGTACCATACAGGAGGTGAAAAATAGGTTGTTGATAGAGCAGGGGTGTTTCAAAGAATATTCAAATCTTATCAATAAAATTTATGTGTTCAGTTAGATTGTATCTGCTACTGGTTTCGTTAACAGTGAACAAATTTTGAGGATTCACATTCTGTGAAGGCAGTGGGCTGCAGCTAGAAACTGCACTACTTCGTCAGACACAACTACTATAAACTCCAGAATCAAATAAAAACCAGTTGTATCACTTCTCAAAGATAATGTAACAGATAATAAGCAGCACATTTTTGTTGTTCCTTGGGTTAAATTAATTTTTTTCTGTATACTTTCATGGCCCCCTTCAGCAGTTTCTTTCAAGGGTAGTGCCTACAACATATTTTGAAATGAACAGAGATCTCCATTATCTTGTAAATGCCTGCATTTTACATGAAATAAGAGTATTTTCTGCAGAACTGGGGGACACATGCGTGCTGAGCACAACTGAGCTTTTAATGAGGCTCCTGCAGATACCAGTTGTGACAGCCCTAGGGTCTGGGCTGTTGTGATAGGTCTCCCTTGTGACAGCAGTCTGGGACATGAGTTAAATTCTTTGTCTAGGTTCCCATGGCTTTTAATAGCCAGGAGTTAGGGCATTTATATCCCATCCTCAACCTGTGTTAGGCTGCTGTTGTTCATCTGTTTTCTAATGTATACATTGTGCCAGTGCAGAGGTCCTGTTAAGGAAGAAAGTGAGTTCTGCCTGCAAAGTGGACTCGTGAGTTCTCTCCACTTTGGGAGGTAGGGCTGATGAGAACAGAAACGCTAGGCTCTCCTCATAGCTACATCACAGTTATGCAATATTTTAACACTATGTGTCTGTGTGTTTAAATGCAGTCTTTGTGCTTAATAAGGACAAAGACAAATAAGTGCTTTAGCTGCAGGCCACTTCTGTCCCAAGCAGACTACCCACCACATCTAAAATGTGTTGAAGAAGATTCTGTGGGGCAGTTTATTTTGCAAACACAGTAAAACAGATTAGCAACAATTATACGTACAAATCTGGGGCTAGATCCAAAAAAGAAGCTTAAGTTTTGCAATAGTTGGCTTTTCTTCAATTAATTTGGATCTTAAAGCCCAGTATAATGGACATCATGCAAACTTTCCATATACACCTCTGTAAGGCCTGTGTCATATGCCACAGTGAGGTATCACTCTGCTGTCTTCATTTAGGATATGGAATTCCTAATCTACTCTGGAAAGCAGAAGTTTAAAACCCTTCTTCCAGTGTGACAGGGATTGCTCTTCTCAAATGCTGAGAGTGTTTTTTTCCCATCTACTGAAGGAACAGAGACCCTCTAAAGGCTTCTGGAGAAATGCCCAGATCCAAATCCCTTTCCCCAAAGACCAAAAAAACCTACAGGATCTAAACGGCTTTTCCCCTCTACCTCTACAGATGTTCAGGATCTGTTGCATAAATCTAACTTTGCTACTCATCTTTTAGAGGTCTACCAAACCTTCATCTGAATCATCTGGTCTTGACTTGATCTAAAAGAAGGACAGTTTGGCGTAGTTGAAGGCTACCCAGCCACCAAAGTGGAAGACCAGCATCTTCCATCCTTGGCATTCATGGGTTTTTCTCCTAAAAGAATAAACCTGAAAGTATGGTGGCAGTCTAATGTTCTGCATTTAGGTCCTAGTGTCACCGTTCACTGCCCAAGTTGTGTGGGAAGGCCCATCTCTTGCTGATCATGCTGCATGGATAAACAAGACTATTAATCTATTTTGACAGGAACAAATATGAGTCATATGAGATTTAGCTTTTTCAAACACATATGTGAATGTGCCATTTAAAAAAATTTCTATTGGGAATATAGTCAGGTAGATGAATTTCCAGCAAGCATAGACAGGCAGCAGATGTTACTGCTAATATCTGTTCTCTCGAAAACCTCATCAGAAGAATGACCTGTTATTGCCAAAGTCAAGATTGTTGAAGAAATCTGCATATACATCACGCAGGAAGATTCTTCTGGACTGTTTTCAGAACTGTGAAAAAGGCAACACAAGAAAAGCCCAACTGGAATAGATTTTCTTTTCCGTTCTGGTTTGACGTTTAACTCTTCCCATGGGTGTTGTGTTGTTTATGTCCTTTCTGTTGTTACCTAGAATAGTACTGTAATAAGGGGTGTTTATGGATGAAAGATAAATTGTTTTCCACCGTGGAAGAAGTGCTAAGCAGAGATTGTCAGCACCTTAGCTAAATTAAAAAAAAAGGAAAAAAGTATTGATGATGTTTCCTGCCCAATGGCATTCATAACGCTGTGTTATATAGTATAGATTACCCTCTCCCCAGGCACAGGAATGGTCTTTTCAAATCTCCTCCAATTACTGTTCAGTCCTGGTAATTCAGATGGTTCTTTTGTTGCCAGCCTGTGGGCAAATGTTGATGTAGCACATTGCAGTTCTTCATTTTTTGTTTGAAAGGTTGCCAGGAGCATGAATGACCAGGAGTGTCCTGATTATACTGTAGATAGAACACAACACCTGTTCTGATACTTTCTTAACCAATCTCTGAAATGAGTTTGAGGGGTTTTAGTGTCCTTTTATTTCCTTTTCCTAAGTCTTTATGTCACTTTTGTCTTTAAATGTTTATCTACATGCTTTACTTTCCTGTAGTTTTCTGTTGAGCCAGGTATTTGTCTATTTACATATGCATAAATTATTTGTCTATTTATGTGTGCATATATTATATATGCATAGATTATTTGCCTATTTATGTACTCATATATTATGTATGCATAGATACGTGATTCCATGGTAAATCATACGTGTCTTTAGGACTTGAATGTCTATAGGAAATCCCTTTGTATTTGTCAGTGTAACTGAAATATGAATCTGAACCAGGGATGTCAATCATGTATAAATAACAGTTTACACAAATTCATGTGTCCTTTTTTTTAACACCGTTCTGCACAGTCATGGCAACAGCTTTTTGTTCCATTAGGAGTGGCTTGAGCTAAAGACAGGAAGGCAAGACTTTCTTGTCTTTCTAGTGTAATACATTTGAGGAGATGTGAGAATGACTCCTTAAAGAAATGAACTGAATTAATAAAAAAATCATCAAGAATTTTCCTTTTGAACCTCACGGTCTGTAAAAATCTTTATTATTTTGTTAAGCTATCATCTTCAGTGCTTCATTTTTACCTCTTTACTTTAAAATTGCTTGCTTCACATAACTATCTCACTAAGCTGAGTGGTGAGGTTGAAGAGCTGGAGAGACAGGAGGCCAGCCAGAGGGACCTGGACAGGCTGCAGAAGTGGGCCCAGGTGAACCTCATGAAGTTCAACAAGGCCTGCCCCTGGGTTGGGACAACTCCTGTTATCCATACAGGTTAGGAGATGATGTGCTGGAAAGTTGCCCTGAGGAAAAGGACTCATGGATAAGAAGCTGGACATGAGTCACCAACTGCATCCAGGGCTGCATCAAAAGAAGTGTGGCCAGCAGATCAAGAGAGGTGGTTCTGCCCCTCTACTCTGCTTTGGTGACACCCCATGTGGAATACTGTGTCCAGCTTTGGAGCCTTCAACACAGGAAGGACATGGACCTGTTGGAGTGTGTCCAGAAGAGGGTAACAAAAATGATCAAAGGGCTGGAACACCTCTCCTATGAGGACAGGCTGAGAGAGTTCAGCTTATTCAACTTGGAGAAAAGAAGGCTCCAGGGGGACCTTATAGTGGCCTTCTAATACCTGCAAGGTTCCTATAAGAAAGCTGGGGAAGAACGGTTCACAAGGGCATGAAGCACTAGGACGAGGGGTAGTGGTTTTAAACTCGAAAAGGGGAGATTTCGGTTGGATATTAGGAGAAGATTCCTCAATATGAGAGTGATAGATCACTTGAACAGGCTGCCCAGAGAGTTAGTGGAGGCCCCATCCCTGGAAATACTAAGGTCAGGCTGGATGGGACTCTGAGCAACCTGATCTAATGAAGATGTCCCTGCTTACTGCATGGGGGTAGGACTAGAGGACCTCTAAAGGTCCCTTCCATCTAAAATATTCTATGATTCTATGATTTTTGAGCCATAGAAAGTAATAGATTTAGAGAAGGTTCTGAAGACCTTATCTTAGGGTGGATGAAGAAGAAATAGAAAGTATCCTACTGACATTAGGGGAAACCTACTTTATCTCATTCTGCAACATATCTCACATGAACAAGCACTGAAACACTGGCTGAAAATGTTCCACATTCCAAAGAAATGGCTGTAATCTTTTCTGGATTAAGCCCCGAGACCATACATATTCCTTTGGTTTGGATTTACATTCAGTTTCCTTGTGATTTTTTTTCTGATTCTTCTCTGGGGTGAAAGAGGGAGTGGAAGCAAATGCCTCAGGGTACACTTCCATCGCTAAGTGCTAGAGTTAGACCCTGGGGATGAAATTATTTACCTTAAGAGTGTGTGAAGAAAATTAACACAGTTCAACACTTAGGTTTAATAATTTAAGCCTCATGCAGTTTTCTCAGTGTCAGGTCTAGCTTTCTCAGGGGAGTGTTTTCTGTTAACCGTGCACAAAAATATGCCCTAATATGCTTCATATTTAAGTTGATATCTAAAAAACCACAGGTAAAAACTATAGAAGGTGAGAAAATACTGAAGAATTAATGTATTTATGGGAACTACTAACAGCAGAAAGCAGCAGTAATTTTGTCCACATATCCGAAAACACAGTGTCAGGCTAACTGCTGCATCCTCCCACAGGAAGGCTTCAGAGAGCTCTCGGTCACCTTTCAATTTGTCCATGTTTCTTGGAGACAAAGGTGATTGTTGAGGTCGTATCAGATGCTATTACATTTAAACACATTTCACTACACAGAGCTCCTAGACAAATGAGAATGACATTTTCCTAAGGAGAAATCTATTACGTGTTCTTTGAAAGCCTGTCAAAATATGGTCCTCAGCAGGGGGAAGAAACAAAGTACCTGCTTAAGATTTTCAAAGTATGAGGAAGTTGTTACTCTGTCTAGTATTACCAAAGCTGCCCAAAAAATTGTATTAAGACAATATTGTCCATACCTTAATTAACAAGAGTATTTTTTCCTTTCCTTTTCTTCTTTTTTTTTTTTTTAATTTAGGTACCTACAATAATGACAGTTTTTTGATGTTTTTGTTAATCCAGCAATTAGTATTTTCTTTCTTTGTTTCTAATTTATGCAGGTCAATTTTAATAATTGCTATTTCCAGTCGCTGCTGCCATCTACTCAAAATGATGAAAAAGACACTCAGTATTGTTGCCTTTCTATTGTGTACATAGTCATTTAGCCTGACTCAGCAAATATATTGCTTACTATACTTATTTCAGTAGTGAAGATATGGTTCAAGAGTGGAGCATAGTGTTGCAGTGCAACAGGATTTGTGTTTTTAGAATAGAAACTTCCCCAGTGCTTAGGACAGATCCTCAATAGCAGTACTCAGCTGTGCATTGTTGGTCGTATGGGGATTGCCAGTGATTGCTTCTGTAGGATCTGCACAGGGCAGATGTGTTTCTGCTCCAGCTGTGCTGCATAGACTTGCATTTCTGCTGCCCCTCTGGGATGGATATGGAACAGGGACAGTAAACCTCATGTCACTAACTTTTTGCTTTGTCTTTCTCCTCCCTTCGTGAACTCACTAGTCTGTTGCAATATGGTAATCCCATTCCCCATTTGAAATATTAACTTCATTGTGCATAATGGGTAAGCTTTGTTTGTCTCCTTTCTCTGATGCCTGGGTATTATCTAGTCATTCTAGCCTTAAAAGAGACGTTTTGATCATAAACAGTGGGAACTTATTCAAAGAATTTATCACTCCAGCTGTGCTAAATTACTTTTACTGTCATGAAATTTTGGAGCAAAACTAGTGGTTTCCTTCTTGTTTGTCTGGTATGAATGGTCTGAAGAGAAATTCTGAAATAAGGGTGCTACCTCCATTTAATGCCTACTTTTATTTTCCCCTTCATTTTCTAGTCTGTGGAATTTTTCAGTCCTATGCTTATCACTTTACAACTGGACATTCATGAAATTCACAACTAAGTTTTTGAGTAAATTATCTATAATTTCTTCTGATCAGGATCTTTGTCAATGGTTCAAATACATCAGTTATGTTTCTAAAGTAAACATGGTGGTCTTCTGCCCAGGGTTGTGGGCTCCCTTTTAAAGTTTTCCTACACAACTTTTGTCAGGTTATTTCAATTTTTCCTTCCAAACTCTCTAGCCTTCAAATGGCAATGACGATCATGGCATAAATCTTTGCAAAGTAGTTTGAGGCAATAAGACCACAGAAATGCTAGATAGGCTCATCAAGGTGACGTCTCACTCATTCTTTTCCCCTCATTCATCTTCTTTAATCAATTTCTGACAGCGCTGTCACTGGGAACCTACTTGTTGTGTCAAACTTGTTTAGTAAGAATGACTGGGGGAAAAGAAGTCTGTTCAGAGTAACCATGAACAAGACATTTGTAGTAAACGATGCTTTTCCATAAAAGAAAAGATCTGAAGAACAGAGGCCAAATCTTATATCAGTCCAATGTGCTGCAAAACAAATACTTATAACCAAATAATTTCTGTACCATGATGATTAATATCCAATCAATAATTTAAATGAAATCGTTCAACAGAGAATCCACTGCATGCACACACCAATCGTTACAGTATTTGAAAATAATAATGTCTTCTAATGTCAGCTTCTAATTGTTAAATTCTATTATGCCTTTTGTGCTTGATGAAAGAACTGTCTGGTATTAGAAATATCCTCATGTAGATGGCTATAGACCACTTCATCTTGTCCAAATGAGATTAAGAAATGGATCTCAGGATCATTCTTATGTTACTTTTCTGAATAATTTCCAGTTCAGCATCTCTTTTTCAGTTGTAGAAGAAAATCTGCATGCAGTCTTCCAGAAAAAGACCTATTATTGAAGCTTTTTATACCTAGCTAGCAGACCTGCACAGGCATGACTGTTGCACTACTGTTGCATGACTTCTGCAAGCAATGGGGTAACTGGCAACCCAGTTCATGGCCCACAGAGACCTCCATGCCGAGATGCAGAGGTACAAGGAAAGGTTAGTCCTGAGATCTCACAAAATATACCTTTATTTCTCCTAACCAGGACCATGCCAACCATGCTACATTGCTCAGTGAGATAAATATGTTGAATATACTGGATACTGTTTTCAAATCATTAGTATGCAGAAAGATTATAAGAATAATCAAATTTGTTTTCTAACCAAATTATACCGTATGAAGAAAAACACGATCATTTCTGTCTCAAGCACAAATGTATTAGTGCTAATGAAAACTCCAGGGCAGCTTTTAGCAATTTCATTACACACTACCTTGGCACATGGTAGTTCAATTAATCTCTGCAGTGCCACACTGCATTCTTAACTTCTTTCAAAAGAAGTTTCATTGAAAGAATTGAGCCTGATTTGCAAGATTTAGGTAGTTTAACCAGGAAGAGAACATGATAGGAGTTCAAATGGCTAAAAGCAAATGGATTTTATTTAACATATCAACTTTCAAGTCCTCTTGTAATACATTTTTGTCAAAGATTCCTGTTGTTAGTATGAATATAACTAAAAGATCATTAAAGTCTCCAAGTGGGGTAATTTTATACTTCTCATTACAATAGTCCACTCAATATGAAGAAATATTCTGAGCCAGCCTTGCATAAGAAATAAAACTTGTATAGACAACACACATGTAGCATTGGAGGATGACACAAAGAAGACAGTACCTTCAAAACAACCATAGAATTTTAAATCTTTGTTTCTCACAAAGAAACAGAGTTCATCACGTCCTATGTCCATGGCTCATCATGTACTATTCTTCAACAAGAACTCCCAGTCTAACAGTCCGTTTTTCTTGCTTTTTAGGGATTTGTTTTTGTTTTCTCTGCTAGCTAGGTTCTAAGATATGTTGGCATTGACACTGCAACCATTTTGTTTCTTTTTTGGAAGTCATGTAACATTTTAACTAATTCCATTATCTACCATTATAATCATGCTTAAAAATACAGTTAATCAGAGAGGGATGATTATTCTCTTTATATTCTTATTGCTGTGTGCTTTCACATTACATTTGTGCAGATATTTTATAAATGTCATCACCACTACCAGCTTTTGAAAAGCCTGTGGAGATACAAACCTGTCATCTGAGGAATCTCTACTGGGAAGATTTTTTTCCTTTGGTATAACTGTGGGTTTTCTCAACAATCTTTTGCAGTTTAGCAGGGCTTAGTCACTTGTATTTACCAGCAGCTTTCCTGTTCTATTATTACAGATTGAGAAAAAATAATTTTTAAAAAATGGTTAGACTAGAGTTTTAATTTTTTTCAGCTTTTCTATGTACTGTTGATTTTTCCTAGCCATTTGTTTTTCTACCATCACAGTTTATGTAGTGTCATACCAGTCTGTGAGCTCTTTCATTGCAGCTATCTGTCTGGCATCCCTTAAGATCAAGAATACTGCAAGCAAATTATTCTTAGGCTACTTATATAAGTCCCTTGGTTGATTAACTTGAGTGCCTCTAAAATACTGGAGTATGTTCTTGTGAACACTAGACCACCTGTAGTGTTCTTGCACTGTGTAATATGCCTAATCACCAAGAGAGTTTCTGTGGCACTTGCATTGCCAAAAAAATAAGAGGGGGGGATGGCAGGCAATGAATAAGACACAGAGGTTCTTTTCCTCTCTCCATTCCTCCATCCTTCCCCTACCATATGCTATTAGTATCTAGTTCTGAGTTTAAAACCATGTCTGTACATAACTCATGAAAAAATTTGAAAGGATCAATTTCTTTATCATAATTAAGGTTGGGTTGATTTTATGAGTACTTTTTCTTTTCTAAATTGCCACAGGTTTAGAGGATAAGTCCTTTATAGGGCTGAAAACTGATTAAGGTATAGGAAATAAATGGCAGGGCTTAATGACCACTTTTTCAGGGTGCAATTAAATCATCAGTGGAGGTCCATGGGACTGGTGAAGGACGGGTTTTATTCAATACTTTCATCATGACCAGGAGAAACAAGTTCACAGTGAAGTTTATTTACTCTTAAATAGTCTGAATTTTATCCTTTCTGAATCTTTCTCTTTATTAAATAAAACAAGAGGTTCTCTGACTTCTGTTGCTTCTGCAGGAATATCAGTCAAGCCCAAGTTGAATTTCCCTGTGTCCTGTGGTTCTCCAGCTCACTGCTCTGTGAGGCAGTGCTGGGACTGAATTTTGTTTTTTTCAGAAGGACCCAGGGCAAAATTCATCACTAGATATTCACCTGACTAACTGAAATTTAAAGAATGAAAATGGATAACTTAACAACATTCTCTTTAAAGTAGCTGCAAGGGTAAGTTTTCTTAGTGGAAATCATTGTCAGCACAGGCTTGACTGTGCTTCTCAGACACCCAGAGGTTTGGGTGTCATTGTGCAGAGAAGGAAGGTTTCTCTCTGGCTGTGGTGCAGGGAAGCTGCTAGCCTTGACGCTGTGTAGTTTGACAATTACCCATTAGCTGTGATTTCTGTTTGAGATTTTTGACACTGAGTGAGGTCTGTCAGTACTGAACATGAAGATCAATCTTTCCTGTGGTGGAAACATCAACATTTAGAGTTTGTTTCTATTTTGGATTACATTATTTAGTGTCATTTAAATCAGCTACTTACAGGAAAGGATGACAGGTATGAAGTACAGAATTATTCCAGCCAGATGAATTTCTAATCAAGTAGGGTGGAATTATTTTTCAGTGTCAAGTAACTTTGCTTAAAGATAACGCTTGCATCCTAAGTAAATGAAATGAAGCTGTGTAATTATCATTCACAAAAAGCTAGAGAGGCTGCTCTATTTTGCAAACTGACAGGCACAGTACTCTATAACTGTTTCAAGCTTCAGCTTGCAACATCTCACAATCCAAATGAGCTCACTGTCTCTCACCAAACAGTGAAAGCTATTTGCCTGTAGGAGTTATTTTAAAACATTAGCTTGAGTTCTAAACCAGGCAGCCGACAATAGGGTATACCAACTAATTCTGAAGGGGAGATAAAATTTCTTCACCGTTTTACAGCACGTTGCACAGACTATTAGAGACTAGATTGTTGTCCAATCTAAAACAATAGCTATTTACCTTTGTTTAATTTTCTCTTTTCCCTTTTCCCCCTTTCCATTCCCATTGAAGACTGTAAGGTGTCATTAATTTCTTAGGAAAGCAGCCATTCAGAATATGTAATAGATTGTCTCTTAGTGTACACTGGGGCAAAACAGATTAAGGAATATGTGGGCATTTAATTCTTATCAGTAACTTCAAATCTGAGAAAAATAGTGCTTAGATAGGACTAGATTCCACATGCTTGACACATGCTGAATACTATCACATGATGAATATATTTTTTGATGTTACATAAAATTTGTGAGAATTATCTTTGTTTATTTACAGCATTATGCTGTTGGCAAGGTTTCTCCTGAGAAAAGTTTTAGCACATGAATAATGTCATCACAGTTCATGTGATTTTTAAGTACTTGTTATTTCAAGTTTTACTGCTCTGGGATGATGTATAAAAACTTTATTTCTTAGGTATTTGTTATTTGCCACATGGCAAAGCAGGGTACAAATCCTCTTTAGATATATACGTTCCTTTATGCAAGGCAGATTTTCAATTCCACCTTGTAAATGTACACATACGTATAAAATATATATGTATATAAACCCAGTGAAAGAAAATGTGGAGCTCAAAGCAAAACTGGAGCTTAGTGAACATCTGAAAAATCATTTTTGCAACCTGTAAATTCAAGGTCCAGTAGTCATTTAAAATGGATACAGCAGCCTTGATTTTTTGATGACATTATTTTTAGGTTTTCTGTTTAAAAATGTATTTTGGATGCTTATTAGTTTATTATATCATGGTTTCATGGATATCTTTAGAGAGCATAGCTTGTTCAGCAAAAAGCAGACTGGACTTGAGCGCCAGAAGAAGGTAGGAAATAAACGGTCACTTTCTGTTTGTTATAAAGTTATTGTGGTGGTGTTTTGTGTTTTGGCACTTGGTATTTTTGTTTCAAACAATATAGACAATGATTCTGAAAGATTATTTATATTGCATATATTATATTCAAAAGTGCAAACTACTTGTACGCATTTTTAAGAAATGGAGTGTTCTAAAACCTTGAGTTTATTAAAATTGATGATGTGGGCTCTACTTTCATTTGTATCAGTTTGGGAAACATTAAAGTCACTAGCAGCAGCATAAATTATTAAGTTGAATACCATGAATTGCTTACTTACTTATTGTGGGAAGATAAAAACATTACTTTAAAGTCTAACCAAATTTCATAAAGATGATAATTCTTATAAATGGTTTTTAATTTTAATCCACAGTAAAAAAGGAGAAACCACATCTGGTGATTTTAAGAAGAATGCATTTATCTGCAGAGAAATAATTGTGCTGTTTGATTCCACTCTAACTACATAGCAATAATCATTTAAGAGAGAAAATATGTGGTGAGGAAAGAGAGTAATGATGAAGGTATGGGTCCCTTTAAAAAAATGATTGCACCAATTCAGTTTTGACGGCATAGGAAGTGCAACAAATAAACCTGACCTGTCAGCCTTGAAATGCTTTTAAAAGAAGACTCAGGTCTGGATCCAGATTTATTTTAGTGCAAATATTTTTTAAAGCATTGCTGAGGCTGGTCATTTATCATGCAATGGACTGGATTTTGCAAGCATCTAACCGCATAACTAGGGCCTTTTTTTGCATCACCCATCAGAGAGCTATGCCTTAGCTGGATAACAAACCTGGTGCAATAACCGTTTCTGCAAGGAGTGTTTCCTCCTCACAAACAAGCAAATGCAAATGAAAAGAGAGAACGAAGCATGTAGGGAGAGGGGAAAGGAGAAGGACTATGCCCAGAATAAGGGGTGAAATGAGACTGCAGTGCCTTGGAATGAAGAAGAGCCTTGCCTCAAAGTCACGGTTCCTGTTTGCCACTGCCACTTCACTTGCAGATCTTGCTCTTCTGTATGCTCAGCAGACGGTCTTTCACAGTCCTCCCATCTCCTCTTTGCTGTGAAGCAGCACTTGCAAAGAGGGAGGTTATAATCCAGAAGCACAAGACAAGACAGCCTTGTCTTGAATCTGAAGCTGCCTCCATTTTTAGGTCATGCCACTAATTCTGGCACCAGTGGTGGTTAGGGAGGAATCAATCACAGTCTGCAAAGAGATGCTGCTGCTGACAGTGCCTGTGAGAGCAATCATCACAGGAGGAGAAGGGAGCAGAAGACCTCTGTGGTAGAACTGCTGATGAGGAGGACACAGTGTCTGCAACATATATGTTTCGGGAAGTTTATTTCATACAAGTGCTTGTCTTCCCAGAGGCCAATACACATATTAGTGGCTGGAAAAACTCTCCCAGTTCAGCATCATCTGAAAGGAAACAAGATTAGATGCTGTTTGATCTTCCCATGTTTTTGAGTAAGTGGTGACCACTAAAAGTACACTCCCTAAGCAAAATAAAGTACTTCTGATGGCCATGTGACACTTGCATGATATGCTGTTTGGAAATCATTGATGAGACTTGAATTTCTCTCACTTGAAACTGTATGGTCAGGTCTTCCAGCAGCTAAACCATCACAGAGTTTAGAAACATCCTGCAATTAAAACCTCCTTGGTTAATTAAAACCTCAGTTGGCTGTTCTGCAGGGCTTCTACTGCACACTATTTGCCATGCAGGGAAAAAATGTAGCAATGGCTGTCATTGCTACCAGAGAATCAGTATAAAATAAATCCAGAAGGAAAGAGACCATAACATTTGAAGGTGCTGACAGCACATCCATCATATATTTAAACTAATTTTGCACATTTCCCTTACCACTCAAGTTTAATCAAACTTTCTGAGTATTAAAAACTTGTGCCATCTACAGAACCTTTCATCCAAGCCCACCAATTACCAGAACATCTAAATTTAATTTTCTGTTCTTTAGATCTTTACTTTATCTGTTCAACCTGAATTGCTAAATCAAAGGAATTTCTAAGGGGCTGTCATTTCTGAGACCCACTAAATACAGGCTGATGTTTGAGATGTACCACTGTGCCAGAAAATAAGTTTTGATACAAAAATATTTTCTATGTAGCTAATGTGTACTGAAAAGTGTGGTTTGGGGAGTTTTTTTACTGTTGCTGTGACGGAAATTACAAACATAAATTACCTTTCGTCCTTTGCTGTCATTAACACAAGAATAGATTAAATGGCATGCTAAAGCTATGGTTTATATTTAAATATCTTTGGCTTTCTGAAGGCTTTATATTGTATTTTTAGTTATGTCACCATTGAAGAAATATTAAAAAAGCAACTGAGAGCAGTGGTAAATGCTAAGCATGCTTTATAAATGTTATGATGATTTAATAATAGTCATGTCAGCAGACTCTAACTTTACAGATTATTTCTCTCTCAAAATAAAACAAAGATCAGAAGCAAACTGTAACAAATCTTAGCATAAATAGAGTCATAGAACCATGGAATGACATGGGTTGGAAGGGACCCCAAGGATCAGAGGGCTCCAACTCCCCTGCCACAGGCAGGGCCACCAACCTCAGGCCTGGATCTACACAAGGTTGCCCAGGGCCCCATCCAACCTGGCCTTGAACACTTCCAGGGATGGGGCATCCACTACTTCTCTGGGCAGCCTGTTCCAGGACCTCACCACTCTTTCTGTAAAAAACTTCCCCCTAATATCCAATCTAAACCTTTCCTACTTCAGCTTTAAACCATTCCCCCTTATCCTGCCATTATCTGCCCTTTTAAAAAGTTGAATGCCCTCCTGAATCTCCCTTCAGGTACTGGCAGGCTGCAATGAGGTTCCCTGCACCCTTCTCTTCTCCAGGCTGAACAAACCCAGCTCCCTCAGCCTCTCTTTGTAGGGCAGGTGCTCCAGCCCTCTAATCATCTTTGTGGCCCTCCTCTGAACCCTCTCCAACAGTTCCACATCTTTCTTGTATTGGGGGCCCCAGATCTGGACACAGTGCTCCAGATGGGGCCTCACGAGGGCAGAGTAGAGAGAGACAATCACCTCCCTGTCCCTGCATTGGCCTTGCGAGCTGCAAGAGCACACTGCTGGCTCATGTTAAGTTTCTCATCCACTAACACCCAGGTCCTTCTCAGCAGGGCTACTCTCAAGTAGAAATAGATTACAGAAGTCCTATACTTTTATAGAAATAAATCTTATGTTTTGTGGCTCATCATAAAAATGAATAAAAGAGATAGATAGGTAGATAGACAGATAGGTAGGTAGGTAGATAGATAGATAGATAGATAGATAGATAGATAGATAGATAGATAGATAGATAGATAGATAGATATGACAAACAAGTAGAATTTCCTATTATTGGCTGGAACATTTATAGAACTTATAGAATTGGAGTCTACAGTAATGGTGAAAATAAGGTGATTGGTGAGAGCCAACATGGCTTCACTAAGGGCAGGTCATCCCTGGCAACTTTGGTGGCCTTCTGCAGTGGGGTTACAGCATTGGTGGATAAAGGAAGAACAACTGTTGTAATCTACTTGGACATGTGCAAAGAATTTAACACTGTTCCTCACGATATCCTTGTCTCTAAATTGGAGAGGCATGGATTTGGCAGATGGAACACTTGGTGGATATTACCTGGATGATTCCACTCAAAAACTTTTGATCAATGGCTCATACAAATGGACACCAGTGATAAGTGAGTTTTCTCAGGGGTCAGTACGGGGACTGGCACTGTTTAACATGAAACATGTTGACAGTGGGATTGAGTGCTCCCTCAGCAAGTTTGCTGACAGCACCAAGCTGTGTGGTACACTGAAAGGAAGGGATGCCACGCAAAGGGGTCTTGAAATGCTGGAGAGATGGGCTTGAGCAAACTGCATGAAGTTCGATAGGGCCAAGTGATATAAATCTAAACATGAGCAACCAATGTGTACTTACAAACCAGAAAGCCAACTGTGTCATGAGGTCCATCAAAATCAGTGTGAGCAGCATTTCAAGGGAAGTGATTCTGCTCCTCTATCCTGCTCTTGTGAAACACCACCTGGAGTACTACATCCAGCTCTTGGGTCCCCAGAACAGGAAAGACATGGAGCTGTTGGAGTGAGTCCAGAGGAGGGTCACAAAGATGGTGAGAGGGACCTCTCCTATGCAGACAGGCTGAGAGAGTTGGGGTCATTCAGCCTGCAGAAGAGAAGGCTCTGGGAGCACCTTACAGCAGCCTTCCAGAAAATCAAAGAGAGCATGGGGTGATAGGACAAGAAGTAATGGTTTCAAACTAAAAGAAGACAGATTGAGAGTAGATATAGGAAGAAATATATTATTATGAGGGTGATGATGCACTGGCAAAGTTACCCAGAGAAACTGTGGATTCAAGGCCAGGTTGGATGAGGCTTAGGAATAAATATATTATGATGAGGGTGGTGATGCACTGGCAAAGGTTACCCAGAGAAACTGTGGATTCAAGGCCAGGTTAGATGAGGTTTTGAGCAATCTGGTCTAGTGGAGGGTGTCCTTGCCCATGTCAGGGGGCTTGGGACTATGTGATCTTTGATGTCCCTTCCAACCCAAACCAATCTGTAATTCAGGTGTTATTTTCTTTTCTTGGATAAGTGCCAGATGAAATGTTATTAAAGGTAATCTGGTAATGCAGTATCTAAACAGACCTTTTGATCTTTGAATACGAGGACAGTAATTTAAAGCAAATCTCTAAATTATTCTAATTCTAAATACCAAACAGGCTTTTACTTTTATTTAGGACGTGACTGAGTGTTTTGGGCTCTAACCAAATTGCCAAGTGCTTTCCAGCTCTTTGGTCTTAGTGATGTGATATCCCAGCCTGATGACGGTTGGCAGAGCTACCTTAGAGAGATGAGGCATGAGAACTGTTCAAAGCTATTTCCTATAATAACATCTTGGCAAGAATAAGAACTTAACATGCCAGAACTAGTAGGTTATGATCTTCCAATTCTAATACTTTCCACTATATATTCATCCAGGGCAACCTTTCAATCAACATTTCCTAAGGGGTTTTTGTGTATGTAATGCAAACACAGTGCATATCTGATATTTATAAAAATAGAATTAATGAGTATAAGTGTTTAGGCACAGGTCAGACAAGATAGTTTTGGAAGGATTCCCATTATTTCCTAAATTAGTCAATATAGTTTCTAAATACTAATTGCGCCTATCAAAAGGAATCCGAGGAATCTTTAACATAATTAAAGTCTGATTCAGAAGCTAATCATTGTAGGGAAATTTAGAAGCAAAGAAAGGAGTATAGCTACCCATTCAGTGCTGCCTCTATGTCTAGGTGCTATGAATGAAACAACGGAACCAACCTTTCTCATTGGCAGTAGTTTCTGAACAGTCTTTCAAGACTGACAGCATCAGCAGGAGACGGGGATGGAAACATCTTAGAAAATCAGTTGATGGCATCATGTATACTGAAAGGATAGACCCTGTGTGTACATGGTATTTGCATTCACATATATATATGTGTTTGTATGTGTTAATGTATTTTATATTTTTAAAAGACATTATTTCAGATCAACTTGATTTTTAAAGTGCTTTTCTCAAAAGTAAATTTAAATCTACTGCTTTATTTTAGTTTAAAAAAATGAATTTACATATATTAACCAAAATGTTTAATCTAGCTTCCTGTTTGAAAACAAGTAAAAAGCTGTCTTCCAAAACAATTTGGTTTCTATCTAATATTGAACAGAAGGGAAAAAAGGAATTTGCTTGGCTGCCTGACAAATGAACACAAATCTACCTCAGAAAAATACAGAAGAGTTTGTAAAAATGATGGAGTTGAAGGCTTGCTTTCAGGGACCACATTCAAGAACCTGTACCTTATCCTGTGCTTGTACTGTTGTTAGGAGAGGCACAAAGAGAAGCAGAGATCCTTACAGAGGAACTGGGAGAGCCAGCTGTGCTAGATTTTGATGTCTTTTTCCTCATTACACCTGAAAGACATAACCTTGCTCTTAGTTTCTAATTTTGTAATTTGTTTATTTACCTCCAGGTGATCTCAGCACTCATGATGATAATAGAGGTAAGAAGAAGTTCTCTCTCTCTCCAGTAAAGCATGGTTAACAGTCTTTGACAGGAAATGGGTGAGCAGATTTTCTGTCCCAATTAGCATCTCAATATAAATATAGTTCATCTGTAGCAAAGCATTACCAAGCATGCCCCCAGTGCACCACTGAGGAGGACAATTACAATCTTGTTTGCAGCAGCCATACTTGAGACCACCTAGGACCTAGCAAAAGTTTGACTGCAAAACTGCTAAATAAGCCATCTCAGAAAATTCCCTTATATTCTAGTGTGATTTCAGAACTACTAGACAGTTGAATGTCCTCTAATTTCTAAAGACATAAAACTGTGATTGTGATAGATACTCAATGTCATGAAATAAAAAATACAAATAGGAACTTCTCTGTAGCACAATGTATTTCATATTTCAGTGTTAGGGAAAAAATGTCTTCTATTTTTTCATCTCTTCTCTCATCTAAAAGCATACTTTTATTCTTTTAAAAAGTAGTTGTCTGTGATTTGATCTGAATTGTATGTTAAATATTAGGAGTTTATATGTGTAGTATTCTCTATAAATTT
Organism: Laterallus jamaicensis coturniculus; assembly: GCA_022605575.1. Taxonomy (NCBI): domain Eukaryota; kingdom Metazoa; phylum Chordata; class Aves; order Gruiformes; family Rallidae; genus Laterallus; species Laterallus jamaicensis. The sequence continues at coordinate 7,019,021 of JAKCOX010000024.1, read as the reverse complement.
TATGCTGTCACTTTTTTCCACTTTTACTACTGGATTCATTATTTATGATTATTGCCAGTGTATTCTATTACATTTTTGAGTGATAACACCTAATACAAAATTCTCATAGTAAAACCTCCCACTGGCTTCAGCAGGCTTTAGCCTGTGATACAACAGTTGGAAGATGGGTCTGTACGCCTAACTTTAAGAGGGTACACATTCCATTGTTTGCAAACCAAGCAATGGCTGGGTTTTGGACTGTGTTCTGCCATGTCTGTAATAATCTTTCTTTGCTCCTTTCAGGAACACAGAATGACTACCACATTGCTGTCTACACAATTACAATAGCAAGAGCTTTTTCACTAAAAATTTACTCGAACATTTTTTTTCTAGACTCCCATCTTATTGACATTCTACCCTCTCAGACTTACCTTTGTTTTTTTTCAAGGATATCTTAAGTTTGATTCCTTTCTGGTTTGGTTCTTTGATGTTACTCAGTTCAGGACTAGCTACCTGTGTGTGAAAAATGAAGATCAAATTAATCCCAGCATATACGTCTACTACCCATCTGCCTTTCAAGGATGAGGCATTTCTTAACAGCCAGTTACTAAGACCTGTGTCATATTTGCAAGATTTGATTTGGCATTTGTGAATATGGCTAGTTTTCACATCACCCAGCTGTCAAGCTCCTCTGTTGTGATGTAGCAGAAGTATTGTTTTTCATATAAACCGTATTAATTGAACAAGAGACCAAACCTGTTCTTGATCAGCTTACTGAGATAAAAGGACATTTTGTCTTAGTACAGAAAGGCAGAGGAAAATAACTAAAATTGATTACCCTGTTTATCGCTGACTCGATTTGTTGGTTCCCTTGGCAACTGACATTGAAGTAGATGAAGTTACTAGTAGCCTGAAGGAGATCAACACAGAAGATTTCTATTTCTATCAGACACATTAACTGTCTTTTGATTGTCAGAAGTATGGAAAGAAAAGTGCAACCTTCATGGAGGGATTAGGTTCTTGTCACTCCAAATGTAGCTAGTCTGACAATTATTTTGTAAAAATTTTTGAATCATATAATGTCAAAAAAATCGGAGAATATTGAGTTGTACTCCTGTATCATTATTGTTTTCTTGTCTGATCCAGAGAGTAAGCAAAGTTCAGTCAGTATTTTGTGTGGAAAACCACTATGAAAAAGCCCTCTCTAGTGTTTCAGTGAGATGTGTATTTTTTACTTCTACACCCTGTTAGGTATTACTATATATTATACTATATTACTATATTATATAAAATTACTGCGTTTGAGTTTTGGTGCGATTTAATCTTTGCTGTGGAAAGTGCTTGAAAATCACGTGAAACTCAGAAATGGTGATTTACAAGAATAGGAATCTTTTCATAGGCTATCATACACAAATCCATTGGAGATGAGAAAACATGGCACATAGTGGCTGTAGATTTCCAGCAAAGATGTGGATTTTGCACCATCTTGGGCACCTGTTTGTATGCAGCTCTCTCTCCTCAATGTATTTCTACTTTTGAATGCTCTGTCCTAAGCCTACAGAAGGAATGACTGAGAGGTGGTATTATTTGTTCTGTTTACAAGATGTTGTTCAAGAACTCTACTACATTTCCTCAGAAACATGCTATGCTTTACTGCTAGAGGTTTTCTCTTCTGCCCCAACCCAGCACCTTACTTAGGTCTTCATTTTTGAGTTCCAATTGAATTTACCCATGAGAATCAGAGCTGGGATCTGAAGATTTTCACATCCATATTCACAATTCTCCTTTCTTCCTTCAAGACAGCTCATATGAAAAATCAAATGACGGTGAAGTCTTTTAGGTTTGTTTTCAGACACACTTTGGACAATCGGAGCATGAAAACCAGAGAACCAGGGAGCCAGACCCTGGCTCTCTGTGGCTATGTCTGTACTTTGGGATCCGGGAAACCTTCCCAGTTTCCAGACCTGGACACTTGCCCTAAGCACATTGACTCTCTGTAAGACAAAATCTGCCTGTGCAGTTTTCCATACACACACACGTACATACATTCTGTTTCTAAGGAGAGTATCTGGGCACGTAGGCCAGCAGGGAGACCTCGCATGTTCCCACAGTACACCTCATCTGCATTGTGTGGCTTGCCAAAAAACACACTTAGGATACAATCTAGACATACTTGGAATTACTTTTTTTGCTGTTGTTTTCTCTGAATTTTAAGTAAAGGCATCTATTCCCACATTGGGATACTAAGAGCCATAGCATATATATACATGCGTTAAAAACCTTCAGACATTTTACAGAGCAGGGAATAATTGTCTCTCAGAGGTTTCTGTATGGCTCTGTTTCAGAAAATTTTAGAGTATTTCCAGTTAATATAGTTCAAGGGAACAGGATTCTTACACAGTGAATGGAAAGCATTCAGTTACCCATAAGAAACATATGCACTGCTGGCAGTAATATAGCAGCAACTGCAGTCATATTTGGCAGGCTTGGATTTTTCTTGTTGTGTAGAATTTTTTTCTCTCCTATTCTGTTTCCCTCTGCTGTTGAATGTGGGTCTAAGATTTTGTAGACTTCTCAGTGGACTTTCTTGACTACAATTTTGAAATCTGCGACCTGAGGAGCTGCCCCCAACTAATAAAACTAGAATTTAAATAAATCAAAACATTAATTCCATTTTTCTCTTTTGGTGCTTTTTAAAAATAATTATGTTTAAATGAATAAATTGCCTCAGAGCTTTTCTCTACATTCAGTATTGAGTGCTTACATATTAACAGCTGCACACAGAGTAACCTTTTAAAATAGGGCTTTATTTAATTAAGCCATACGCTAGCAACAAATCCTAACCCACTCAATTGTAAATTGTCACAGTTATGCAGTGTGCTTTCTCCTGCCGAAATCTTATTTGCTTGGTGTTCTGCCACAGGGTATATAACTGGAACAAAGCAAATTCTCAGGCTTAATGAGGAAGAAACTAAAAGACCATGAAAGCCTATTTTGTTTGCTGGTTTGAGCTCACCAGATAGTCTGGCAATATGGAGAGTTCTGTTCCCGAGCCAAGCTCATATAGAAAACAGTCACAGAGACACTTTAAAGTGTGTTGAGACACAGAGACTGAAACCATCCCATCTGGGAGCAATATCCTAGCAGACTGCAAAAGATCAAAACAGGGAAGGCAATCTTGTCACTGGCATATTCGTTCTGCCTACCTGATTTTCCTCTAAGCTTTCCTTCGTGGGTGTGCAGAAATAAAGAAAACAGAACATAGAACAGAAGTAACATACTGCTTTGTAAGGTCACCTTTCTCTGTTTTAAACATCAACAAATCAACAGCAGAAGTTATTAATATCACAAAGACAACACCAGGTTTGTGCAAATAGATTGAAATACGACAAAGATGTAATGATGGTTCCTTCTTGAATATAGTGGAAAAAAATTTTTGCCCACTTCTCTGGGGACAAGATTTGTCCTTCATTTTTTGGAATGACTATATTAAAGTTATGTTTTCTTTGCACACATATCTGACAGGGAAATCTTACCACCAGAACTTTCCACCAGTGTCCTGTGCTGTATATAGGATATTGAGCTTCCCAGCTACTGCTCTTTCCAGACCAGGAAAATAAAAGATGTGCCTTCAGGGATTCATTGTTTTTATTTAGCCTGATCTGAAGCATGATGAAGTCAATGAATCATTTTTTCTCTACTAGATTAAAATACTTCCTCCTATCCGAGAATAAGTTACATATGAAAAGCCTCTGCTGTGGACGAAATGTCCACTCTATTTAGTCAAGCAAGATGCAGAGAATTAAAATTAATTCAGTTATTTCCCTCTAAGGATATTTGTGTGATGCTCTAGTTTTAAGCTCTGAGAATAAATCTAGTTAGCACTGCAACAGACAATTCAGAAATTCAGCTTGATATGTGTATTAATATTGCAACACATGTTGATCAGCATTCAAGGAGCTTCCTGGGGCTTATTACATCACTAGCACTCCAACTCTGGAACGATGACATTGTGCAGCCTCTGGATTTCGGTTCCTCAGCACTTAAGTAATGCATTTCTTCCTCTACCCATATTTCATTAGTTCAGCTGTAGAAATTATTTCATTATATATAGTTTATTCTTTCCATGGTCTCTATCTGTATTGCTTAATGCAGATCTGTTTCATGAGAAGTTCAGTTGAAGAATCTTTTTATTTTTTTCAAGTTTTTATGATTTGGCGTTGTTTGAAAAGAAGCTCCTGATATCTTTCTAGCTAGTTTCCAAGGACAAAGAAGTTTAGTCAGGAGAATTAATTCTATGGAACATGTTTCTATTATGTTGTGTGCTTCATTATGTAAGACTTTAACAGACTGGAAATAATAACATGATTGTCACTACCATGGTTTTAACTGTGACCAAGCAGATATTTGCTTTTGCTGCTCAGGAATAATAAAGTGGTTTCCCTTGATTTAAAAGTTGAGTTACTAGCTATCAAGGTTTCAGGATAAAATAATTGTCTTTATTTTCCTGTTCTCTTCACGTTTCACAACATGACTTCTGCTCCTGGACACGTTTCTAAATGGAGAGTAACATATTGAGAGACCTATGGTTTTGCTTTGCAGCCAAGCTGCAAAAACTGGCAGTGGCTGCTTTGCAATGGACACAGATTTGGGACATGCATCTGTCTGTTCAGCAATGAGATAAAAAATGAGAGTGGTTTTTTTGTCATAAAATAGCTAGTCAACAAGTGTCATTATCACAGACAAACCACGTGTTAATGATTGGAAAAACCTTCAGTACAGTTCACTGTGTAGATATCAGCACCCCTCACCTGTACTTTATCAGCAAAGTATTAAAAAGGACATATTTTTAGTCTGGAACTGTGTTCCATAAGAGAAACATAATTTTATGCATTCTACCATTGATTGTTCAGATGAAAAGCATAAAACGCTCATGTAGCTGGGCAAAGCAAGTTGAAGAAATTCAGCGTGCTGTGCTTTCTTCTCAGGGCTGGTGCGATTCCACATCCATGCTGCCCAGTGCAGACAGATGGAGGCCCACTCTGTTCACACACAGTCTGAACTAACAAGTTATACTTAACATTAAATAGAATAACTGCATAGTGCTCTATTGTGTCAAATATTTAAGCAAGAAAGCTGACTTTTCATCTGCTAAAGCCATAGCATTGTGTTAAGTTCAAGGTATGTATCCTCAGGAGATCAAGGAGTTTGCATTAATTCAACTCAGCTAAAATGTATTCCAAACCTTAGCCAGAAACAGTTCTGGAATGATTATATTTAGTGCCAACAGTATGCTTAGTCAAATGCATCACTGGTTACATATGAGAGATATAAACTGAGATTAGAGATATCATTGAAAAAATTCCTCTGTGGAATGACAAAAAGATGATTTTTTAAGGATTTTATCTGTTGTTTTGGGCAATTTATCCAGGTCATGCTCTGGAAAAACAAAGACATCTTGAACTTTGTGAAGATTTATGGAGTATAGGTGCTGCAAGAACCTTGGCAAAATGCTTGTTCTCATGAGAGAGCTCACTTTTCCAATTAATATTTGCTCTCAAAGGGCAACAGGTTCTCTAGACTTTGCTGTCAGGGTCCTTTGTAAAGTGTGTTGTATAAAGGAGTAATTTCAACATAAGTCTGAGTATTGGTTGCAATTTTTTTTCCTCATAGTGGATACATTGGAATAGCGTGATGTTTCCAATCCCAGTTTTAGAACATGCTGCTGTGGTTTAACCCCAGCTGGTAACTGAGCACCACACACCTATTTGCTCATCCCTCCCCGTGCAAGGGGATGGGAAGGAGAATGCAAAAAAATTGTCAGTGAATTCAGATGAAGACAGTTTAATAGGGTAAGAAAAGGAGATTAAAATAATAATAGTAGTAGTAGTAACAATAATAATAACAAAACAAGCGGTGCACAAATGCAGTTGCTCACCACATGCAGAAGGGAAAATAGCCCAACCTGAAGCCCAGTCTGTTTCCAAGCAGTGATGTCACCTCCTGGCTCACTTTCCCAGTTATATCCAGGTCATGATTTTTCATGGTATGGAATATCCCTCTGGCCAGTCTGGGTCAGTCATCCTGGCTGTGTTCCCCCAGCTTCTTGTGCACCTGGCAGGCCATGGGAAGATGGAAAGTCCTTGACTTAGGGCAGACATGAAACCTACCTAGCAGCAACTAAATTCATCAGGGTGTTATCAACATTATTCTCATACAAAATCCAAAACTCAGCACTATACCAGCTACTAGGAAGAAAATTAAATGTCTCAGAAAATTAAATGGTGAAACTCAGCTACATGTGTATTTTAAAACAAACACTGTAGACTAGTAAGTTCAAAGTAGCTATGAACATTGTTGAACTGTATTTCATGCAGGCTAGCAGGAGGAATGGGAAGATGTTAGGAATATTTCTTTACAGAACAGGTAGGAAATCTTTTGGTGCATCTAAGAAACTTTTAGGTTCTTTTTCTGGGGAATCAGTAAGAAAATCATAGAATCAGACATAGAATGGCAAGGGTTGGAAGGGACCCCAAGGATCATAAAGCTCCAACCCCCCTGCCACAGGCAGGGCCACCAACCTCAGGATCTACACAAGGTTGCCCAGGGCCCCATCCAGCCTGGCCTTGAACACTTCCAGGGATGGGGCATCCACCACCTCTCTGGGCAACCTGTTCCAGGACCTCACCACTCTTTCTGTAAAAAACTTCCCCCTAATATCCAATCTAACCCTTCCCTCCTTCAGCTTTAAACCATTCCCCCTTATCCTGCCATTATCTGCCCTTTTAAAAAGTTGATTCCCCTCCTGTTTGTATGCTCCCTTCAGGTACTGGAAGGCTGCAATGAGGTCCCCCCTCAGCCTTCTCTTCTCCAGGCTGAACAAGCCCAGCTCCCTCAGCCTCTCTTTGTAGGGCAGGTGCTCCAGCCCCCTAATCATCTTTCTGGTCCTCCTCTGAACCCTCTCCAACAGTTCTATATCTTTCTTGTATTGGGTGCCCCAGATCTGGACACAGTGCTCTAGATGGGGCCTCACGAGGACAGAGTAGAGAGGGACAATCACCTCCCTGTCCCTGCTGGTCACCCCTCTTCTGATGGAGCCCAGGATACCATTGGCCTTGCGAGCTGCAAGAGCACACTGCTGGCTCATGTTAAGTTTCTCATCCACTATGACACCCTGGTCCTTCTCAGCAGGGCTACTCTCAAGAAGCTCTTCTCCCAGTCTGTATCTATGTCTGGGATTCTTCCGGCCCAAGTGCAACACCTCACACTTGGCAGTGTTGAACCTCATTAGGTTCCCCCGGGCCCATCTTTCCAGCCTGTCAAGATCCATCTGGATGGCTTCCTTTCCTTCTAGGGTGTCAACCACACCACTCACCTCGGTGTCATCCACAAACTTGTTGAGGGTGCACTTGATCCCATCATCGATGTCATTGATAAAGGTGTTAAAGAGAACCAGTCCCAAGACAGACTCCTGGGGCACCCCGCTTGTCACCGGCCTCCACCTGGACATAGACCCATTGACCACCACCCTTTGGCTACGGGCTGTTAACCAGTTTCTTATCCACTGGATGGTCCACCCATCACGTCCACATCTCTCCAGTTTAGAGATAAGGATGTGGTGGGAGACTGTGTCAAAGGCCTTGCACAAATCCAGGTAGATGACATCGGTCGCCTTCCCTTTATCTACTGATGCTGTCACTCCATCATAGAAAGTCAACAGATTGGTGAGGCATGACCTGCCCTTGGTGAAGCCGTGCTGGCTGTCCCAGATCACATGCTCTTCCCTCATGTGCTCCAGCATGTCACCCAGGAGGATCTGTTCCATGATCTTCCCAGGCACAGAGGTGAGGCTCAGCGGCCTGTAATTCCCTGGGTCTTCCTTGCTCCCTTTCTTATAAATGGGAGTGACATGACCTTTTTTCCAGTCCCCAGGGATCTCTCCTGACAGCCATGACTTTTCAAATATGATGGAGAGTGGCTCAGCAACCAACAACTTCAGAACCCTGGGATGCATGTCATCCGGCCCCATAGACTTGTAGACATTCAGACTCCTGAGGCGGTCTCGGACTTGCTCTGCTCTTACAGTGGGGGGGATTTACTCCCCCAGTTCCTACCTAGAGGTCCAGGGATGCAAGGTTCTGGGATTTGAGAATTATGAGAATCCTGGCTGCCAGAGAAGACTGAGGCAAAGAACTCATTCAGTACCTCAGCCTTCTCCTCATCAGTTGCAGCCAATTCTCCTTTCTCATTTACCACAGGGGGTACGTTCTCTTTGACCTGTCTCTTCTGGCCAATGTACCTGTAAAATCCCTTCTTGTTGTTTTTAACATCCCTTGCCAAGTTCAGTTCCATCTGTGCCTTGGCTTTCCTGACCCAGTCTCTGCAAGTCCGAACAGCATCCCTGTATTCTTTCCAGGTTACACACCCTTGCTTCCAGAGCTTGTGTTTGCCTTTCTTTTCTCTGTTTGACCAGCAGGTCCTTATTTAGCCATGCTGGCCTCCTGCCCCTCCTGCCCACTTTCTTATTCAGAGGGACAGAGAACCCTTGAGCTCTCAGAAAGGCATCCTTAAAGAGCAGCCATCTGTCCTCAACATTTCTGTCTCTAAGGACCACCTCCCAGGAGATCTTGGTCAACAGGTCCTTAAACAGCCTAAAGTTTGCTCTCTTAAAGTTCAGTGTCCTGATCCCACTCTTGAGATCACAAACTCAACTAGGGTATGGTCGCTGCAGCCCAGGCTGTCTCCAACCTTAACACCTTTAATGATCTCCCCCGCGTTGGTGAGCACCAGGTCCAGCAATGCATCTCCTCTGGTTGGTCTCTCAACTATTTGAACCAGAAAGTTGTCATCTACAGACTCTGGGAGTCTCCTGGATCTCTTGCCGGTCGCTGTGTGGTTTTCCCAACAGATGTCTGGGTGGTTAAAGTCCCCCATCAGAATGAGTGCCTGTGACCACGATACCTCCTGCAGCTGAAGGAAGAAAGCCTCGTCAGTATTCTCTCTTTGATCAGGTGGCCTGTAGTAAACCCCTATCACCAGCTGCTCTTTATTAGCCCCATCCCTAATTCTGACCCACAGAGAGAGCTCCTCACAGTCTATCCACTTTTTAACATAGAGGGCAACTCCCCCACCCTTCCTTCCTAACCTATCCCTTCTAAAAAGTTGATACCCTTCTACAGGGGTATTCCAACTGTGGGAATCATCCCACCATGTCTCCGTGATTGCAACTACATCAAAATTTTCCAGTGCCATCACGGTTTCCAATGCCTCCTGCTTGTTACCCATGCTGCGTGCATTTGTGTAAAGACACTTCAGCTGGGCTTTCTGACTCAGTAGCTTTTTTGAGGAGCCCTCCCTCAAACCTCTGGGAGGAATCTGAAGTTTTCCCCCACTGCCTCCTAGAGGGACATTATAAGGTTCCAGAACGGGGGTCAGCAATACTACCTCCTCTGAGGAGTCCCCAGAAGTTCCTAAGGGACACTTTAGAGGCATTTCCCTACAGTCTTGTAGAATTTCAGCATCCCCAAGCCCTTCTCTATCCTGTTGAATTTCACCCTCTTCACCCTTCAAATCTTATATAAAGCTAGAGGCGACTTGCTCAACCCTAGCAAGCCTCACTATTTCCCCTCCCCCGTTCCTAACTAGTACTAATACTAATACTGACCCTGTTTAATTGTCGCTGTGCAAGCCTGTAAGACCTGTTGTGTTCCCTGGCTGCTCTACGTGGTTCTCATCCCTTTGCAAATAAAGAGGTATGTCAAGCAATATGAAGGTTTTTGTAATGGTCAGTTGATAAAATTTCTATTTTAAAAATGGTTATTTTTCTTGGGTTCTCTTCTCCCAAAGTCTGTTGGAAATCTTCAAATACCCAAAATAAAATCAAAATAAAAACAAATATATTGGCATACACTCTATACAAATACATCTAAACCTTTCATAGGTCAAGAAGAAAAGAAGACATTTAAATAAAAATTATATACCAGTGTATAGCTAAAGACTATGCAAGGAAAGGATAAATGTAGGCTGGAAATTTCAACATTTCTAGACACAATGGAAAAAGTCTTTAAAATATCCTTTGGGTTAATGGTAAAAAAAAAACATTTTCAGCATGTGACATCTTTGTAAGTATGTGTGTTCAGGTATAACATGATAATTGGTGTATTGGATTTAAAAATTAAAGTTTATAATGCAAGGTGCTGCTGCTAATGGTATTTACGTTTTCTAAAGCAAATAAATTATTGCTGCAATTCATCACTTGCATAGGCTCTTCAAAAGCCTTTGATACTCAGGGCCTTAGTTGAAGTCAGCTCTCTGCAGAGAACAAACCTGAACCTAATGTAGTTAATTATATTGTCCTTTCAATCCTGATGTACATCAGGATGAAAATGGAAAACAGTCAGTTCATTCTCAACTTTTTAAATTCATCTTTCCGGCTCTCATTTCATCTGTCCCAATTATAATTCTGGTTCTTTCTTGCAGTCATATTGCTATGGTGGAATATTGCCACAAAGCAGCTGATAAGTGTCCTGGTTTAATAATTCTGAATATTTTATGTATTCTCGAAGGCAACTGCATCCATACTGCATAATACAGAGAGCTGTATCCACATTTGTCTAGATACTGTGTTTGCAAGAGAAAGACCTTTGAAGTGTTTTGAATAAAATAAAATAAAGATTAACATTTTCAATATATAAAAAATCTTGCGGAACAGGTGGAGTGGAAACACACATGTAAATCTACACACATTATGGTGTAGCTTTGATGAGATTTTTAACAAAATATTTGAACTGGTAAAATCAATAGTTGTTCTATGAATTACATTTTTTTGTTGTTCCAGCAACAATGAACCTGCCATGTCAGGTTAGTCATTATTAGGCAGGAAGTTAGATATCTTAGCAAATCTTTACACACTTTACACATGCTGGTGTTCTGCATTCCTGTGAAAGCTTCCACACACTCCCTCTTCCATACCAGAGGTTGATTTCACTAGGATTTTTTATGTTATATGAGCTAATCAAATTAATAAATGCAATGGGCCATGTTCAATGTAAAGTCGATGAACTGTTTTGCCAAATTACAGTCACTCAGGAGAAATTTATGAAGAATCTCCATGCTACAGTCCACCTTTCTGAAAAGTTACTGAGTAATCCACTTCTAAAAAGGAGACGGAGTCTATTTATTAACATAACATTTGAGGTTCTTGAGCAAGGGACTGACAAAGGTCCTGTTATGTATTTTCATCACAGTCAAGTGAACAGTCATTTGCACTTTGTATCATTTTTCTTCTCCATTTTGTCTGGACAGCAGATTTCTTTCTATTGCAGGTACCCAGCACTCAGAGCAACCTTCTCACTGTGCACATTCAACAGGTCAACACCGAGATCTCCTTTCAGAAGGTCTGAACATCCCCTTTTTGCCTCTTTAGCTCTCTGTTGTTGAAGTGCCATTTTCTTTTATTGCTTCTGCTGCTCAGAACTCGATGCCGTGATGCTGGTGAGACAAGATGGGCAGAATTGATTTTTGAGGCCAGCGCTCTTCGAATGGCAAGCTTGTGCCTTCCTGAGCATTTCTAAATGTGTGCTTTACTGCTCTTTGGTTGTCTTCAGGGCGTGCACAGCTCAATAGTCCAAAACTGAGAGGCACATCAGACTTAATCTTTTACAGTGCAGGTTTATCCCTATGTAACACCTGAGGGAAAGATTGTTTCTGTTTTTCCATTGGCTTCATGAGCTTTGCTGCCTTCAACTTATTAAAAGATTTTATTTTCAGGTATGTTTGTTTCCTACAGAAAAAGCGCCAGGCTTGGCCTCACAAGCATCTGAAATGTTGCTTTGATGATGACCATGCTTTCAAACAGGAAGAACAAAATCTGTTGTATTCTGTAGCTGCCAATTTTCACATATTTGTTGGAACATGCATGGACTTGCATATACGGCCTATGTTAATAACATCCAATAATACAGACTATCGAGGCTATTTTATATGACAGATTCTGTTAAACCACTTTTAAAAGCGGTTGTTCACATTTTATATTGTCTTCTTTCCCAAGTTTTCCTGCTATTGCCTTAATTTGCTTCATAATTTTGCATTTTGCTCTCCACAAGTTTGTATTGTTATATATTACACGTAAAATTAGACATTTTATTTCAAGAACTCTAACTAAATTGTGGACCTTCTTAGCTATCTATCAGCTACTCTAATACTATCTACAGGGTCTTGTCAGCTGTCAGCTATTCTATAAATGAGAAATAACAGCTGGTCAGTTCAGTTACTCACTGCATAAATGCTGGAATTTATGTTATCATTTCTCCAACAAAACTTTGTTCACTTTTCATAAGCAAGAATTCCTTCTGCCTGGCACCTCTTGATGTACAGAAATTTCTGTAGCTTTGTTTACTATTTAATACCTCCAGGAGAAAATCTTTGGTTGAAAATTCAGATTTCCTCATACAGTTAACTAAAATGCCTGAATGTAGAACTAACTTAAATGTTCAGGTACACTTCTCACATTCTTCTCACAGTGAAATGCTTTGTACAGCAGGCAATATACCTAGGCAGAAAGCTCTATTCATGTTTTCATGTTGTTTACTGCTCATTCAGAGATAGCTCAAGTACCTCTGTGTTGTCCAACAACCTCATTTTAAGCTTTATTTTCTAACAAAGACTGTTGTTGATTAAAAATAGAATTGTTGGGGTTGGAAGGGTCCTTTAAAGCTCATCTAGTTCAACCTCCCTGCAATAATCAGGGACATCTACAACTAGATTGAGTTCCACAAAACACTGACCAACCTGACATTCAGTGTTTGCATCTACAACATCTCTGAGCAACCTGTTCCACTGCCTCACCACCCTCATCATAAAAAATGTTTTTCTTATATCTAGTCTCAATCTGCCTTTCTTTTAGTTTGAAACCATTACCCCTTGTCCCATCACTCCATGCCCTACTAAAAAGTCTGTCCCCATCTTTCTTACAGGCCTGCTCTTGGAACAGGAAGGTCACTATAAGGTCTCCGTGGAGCCTTCTCTTCTCCACACTGAACATCCCCAGCCCTCTCAACCTGTCTTCATAGGAGAGATCATCCATCTCGTCATCTTTGTGGCCCTCCTCTGGACTTGCTTTAACAAGTCATTGTCTGGTGTACTGGGGTCCCACATCATTTGATGAAGCCCAATGTGCACTCAGTCCAAAAAAACAACCATATCCTGGGTTGCATCAAAAGAAGCATGACCAGAAGGTCGAGGGAGGGAATTCTGCTCCTCTACTTTGCTCTCATGAGACCCCACCTGGAGTACTGCATCCAGCTCTGAAGTCCACAGTACAGGAAAGATGTTGAGCTGTTGGAGTGTGTCCAGAGGAGGTAGTCTGGGGGCTACAGGGTTGGCTTCTTTCAGAAGCTGCTAAAAACTTCCCCTAGGTCCAACAGAGCCAATATCAGCTGTCACCAAGACAGGCCTGCTACTGGCTAAAGCTGAGCCAGTCAGCAACAGTAATAGCACCTCTGTGATAACTTATTTAAGAACAAAAAATCCCCACCCAAAAACAGTGGATTTTTCAGTCGGAGAGAATCATAGAATCATAGAATCATAGAATGGCAAGGGTTGGAAGGGACCCCAAGGATTAGAGAGCTCCAACCCCCTGCCTCAGGCAGGGCCACCAACCTCAGGCCTGGATCTACACAAGGTTACCCAGGGCCCCATCCAACCTGGCCTTGAAGACTTCCAGGGATGGGGCATCCACTACTTCTCTGGGCAGCCTGTTCCAGGACCTCACCACGCTTTCTGTAAAAAACTTTCCTCTAATATCTAATCTAAACCTTCCATCTTTTAGCTTTAATCCATTCCTCCTTGTCCTGCCTTTGTCTACCCTTTTAAAAAGTTGATTCCCCTCCTGTTTGTATGCTCCCTTCAGGTACTGGCAGGCTGCAATGAGGTCCCCCTGCAGCCTTCTCTTCTCCAGGCTGAACATGCCCAGCTCCCTCAGCCTCTCTTTGTAGGGCAGGTGCTCCAGCCCAAGAGTGAGAATATGTAAAAAACATAGAAGACACCAAGTTCAATGAAGAAGGAAGGGGAGGATGTGCTCCCAGAGGTAAAGCAGAGTTCTACCCCACAGCCAGTGAAGAAGACCATGGTTAGGCAGGCTGTCCCAGTTCAGCCTATAGAGGTAGATGATGGAGCAAAGATCTATCTACAGCCTGTGGAGGACCCAACACCAGAGCAGGTGGATACCCAAAGGAGGCTGTGGCCCCATGGGAAGTCCACACTGGAGTGAGCTCCTGGCAGGATCTGTGGACTCATGGAGAGAGGAGTCCACAACAGAGCAGGTTTGCTTGCAGGACTTGTGACCCCACTGGAGTACTCACTCTGGAGCAGTCTGGTCCTGAAAGTCTCAAGGTCTGCCCTCCATGGAAGAGACCCATACTGCAGCAGTTCATGAACTGTAGACTGTGGGAAAGAATCACTTTGGAGAAGTTCAAGGAGGACTGTCTCCTGTGGGAGGAACCCCATTCTGGAGCAGGGGAAGAATGAGGAGTCTTCACCCTGAATAGGAAAGAGCCGCAGAGACAATGCATGGTGAACTGACCACAACCCCCATTGCCCATTCCCCTGTGTCACTCAAGGTTGTGGGGAGAGAGAATTTGGGAGTAAAGTTGAGCCTCAGATAATGGGAGGGGTGGGTGGAGGTGTTTTAAGATTTTGCTTTATTTCTCATTACCCCAGTCTGTTTTATTTGTTAATAAATTATTTCTTTTATAAGTTGAGCCTGTTTTGCCCACAATGGTAATTTGTGAACGATCTCTCCCTCTATTACCTCGACCCACAAGCCTTGTGTTGTGTTTTCTCTCACCTGTCCAGCTGAGGAGGGGAGGGACAGAGCAGTTTTTGTGGGCACCTTGCAGTTCAATGATAAGCACTAGTTTAGGTGATAGGAAATCTACACATTTCCATAAACAATAATGCATTTTAACATGAGGTTTAACCCAGTGCTTGGTAGGCTGAATAACCATCTGACAAGTCTTTCTGCCATGCCATTTAAATTTTATTTTAGACAGTATAAGAGGCTGACACCCAAGACTTTAGCTGGTACCTGCAAATGTGTAAGCACAGGTATGTCATCAGAGAATGAAGCATTTCACACATACCCCACATTCCTATTTAATTCATCGTAATCTCACAACACTAGGGACATAATAGAGATTTTTTTGTTGTACCTCTCATTTTCTGTTTTTAATTGTCTATCGTAGACATTTCTGCAACTCTGAACCATAAGAAATTATGGAAACAGGAGTCTTGAAGGAAAAAAAACCTAGTATTTTGATTTATCAATGCTAAGTATCTCCTGTGATAGAGAATGTAATAAAACTAGTTGGATATCTTTCCTAAACCCTGAGTAGTTCTGGTTACAATATAAAAGATTTTATTTCTAGTTTGACTTACCTTACAGATTTATTAGTTTTTTATTAAAAAGCAGTATTTAAAGGTGTTTCTGACTGTTCAGCCCTCCTTCTGACCTCCATGGTTAAATCCATCCTTGGAAATACAGGTTCTTCATAACATGTTCTTTACATGCTATGTATAGAAGCCTAGGTCTCCTTCCCCATCAATGGTCCTGGGGCAGTGGAGAGGAAAAAAATGAGCCTCTGTGTGTGAAGGTAAAACTGTGATGTGATTTGTTACCAGTCATCTGATTACAGGAAACCTCTGCCTAGGTTTGCCAAGGATGTGAGCCCTGGACTTGCCCACAACCTGCTAGTGCAATGGTTGTGTAATACTGCTGCAGCTGCACATTGTCTCAGGAGGCTGACTGATGGTTTGTTGGAAATACAAAGCAGATGATGGGATTGTACATCTTGCTTTTTCCTACTCAACATGTCTTTGGACGTAGGCAAGCTTCATATTCAGGAGCACCTGATTTCTGCTCTTCTCTCTTGGTTGCTCCTTTGATCACCCTCACTTCACTCCTGTCTCAGCTCCTTCATTCCTGGTGTCTGACTCTTCCCTCAGTGCTGGGGTACTTGGTTGTTGCTTTGTTCCTCTCATCTGCTTGCTAAAATGATTCTATTTCATAATCCTATCTATTGGACACCCTTCCTAGCCCTCACAGCTGTCTAGATATTTGACTTCCAGCCTGTCTTCCCCTTGATTTTGATCTAACTATGTTGTTGTCTAAAGCATGCATCAGAGCTTTTATGATCTCTTTGACCTGATGAAAATACCTACTTTCTGTCTTCACTGGTAAGACTGAGGACCCTCCCAATAATTCTTTCACTGCTTTTTTGCTTATGTTCAGGTGAAGCAATATTTCTCACAGAAAGATACTTCAGTTTAGGTTTTTTGCTTGACTCCACCCAGAGCACATAGGCCTTGATTAAACTGATATTTTACCAAGAAAATTGCTTTCTTCAGACATGGAATCAGGTAGTATTGATTACCTGAAGGAGAAGACCTGGAGTCCTCTCATCATGTTTCAGGGTGAAACTGTCTCAGACCATTATCAATCCTGTACCAAGAGCAGGATTTGGCAACTTTTATCATGTCTGCAGCTCATAAAGGACAGATGCTATTAAAATAATGTCTTTGTAGCTGCAGATGTCCATGAGTTTATTTTCATATATATTTCATGGGGAAAAGACACTACAGCAGTTTTCACTTAGAGAAAACAGTGGCCATGACAGAACTGATTCTTTTAGTCTACTCTCACTTTGAATGCCAAGAGATATGTTGGTAAAGGAGCTTAAAATTAAATGTGATTCTATTGTAATATTACAGGTTTTTCATAATTTCAGTTAGATGAGATTCCTAATGAGATCCATCCTGTCAATGGATTTGGACCCTCACCACAAGAAGTTCTCAAATTGCATGAACAGGATAACCTTAAATGAACTTGTACTTGCGAAAAATTTCAAAGGTCAGAGTCTACTGGAGCTGGCAGTCTTTCTATCAACTATCTGATTACTCTTTTACTCTTTTGTTTGCTAAGGCATCAAGTCAATGCCGTATAACTTTGCCATAGTAGTTAAAGCAGAGGAACATACTGTACTAATAAATAGAAATGTCTGAGTTGCAGACAGAGCTGTAATGTTTGAGAAGAAAACAAAATCTATAGACAGAAAAAAAAGTTCTATGTAGTTTCAGAGAGGATTTAACAGATACTTGTATTTTTCACTTGCAAAGCTCACCATACAGGACTATATATCAAGCTGTTGGCTATAGAACATAGTGTAAAGTTTGAGTTTGTTTCTGTAGTACTGAAAGGAGCTAAGTTTCATGGAAAATGAACATGAGAATTTCCTAGGCACAACTAAAAGTTCTTTCAATAATGCACCAAACAATGACTTTTATACCTGAGGTGGGTTTTGCAGAAATTGTTACTGTTGGCTGCTCTTGGAAGTTATATTGATGGATGTCAGACCTCAGCTTCATAAAGACACCTCTACTCTCTGAGGCAGCTTTGCTCTGTGAGATTTCCTTTTCATCTTCTTTGCCTCATAGAATTAAGAGAGGCAGCACTATCAATGATGAACTATTTGTAAGGATCCTTGTTTCATTTGAATAGCATTCAGATCAAGGGTTGATCATGTGACAACAGCTGTAGTAAGTTGTTGGAACATTGTTACCCCATCTGACCCAGCCCTGTTTCCTCTGACATAGTCTGGAAAATACAAAACCCCATCATTCTCTGCCCAAGTGTCAGGGTTTGGACTCATGAACATGTAGTTACGTGATAAAATATCTTGTCACTGTGTTGCAAGCATGTGCAGATGTATTCTCCTGTTTTTTCATTGATGGGTAAGCAGGCTTAAGGTACGTCACGTTATTAATGAGACAATAAAGCAATTTATCACCGAGAAGTTGCCTGTATGTTGAAACTTTATATATAACACCTTAACATTTCTTTCAGTGTCTTAAAAGTAAGTAATGTTCCTCTATGGAAAAGCATCTCCTCTGAATGAACACAAATTCACTCAGGGAATGGTGAAGCAGATCTCCAGGGCAGAGGAAATTCACAGTTACTTCAGATTCAGTGTAAGGGAGGCTCAAAAGAAAGATGGGCTTGCTCTCTTTAATTTATTCTTAACTTCTGTTTCACAAACACAAACTATTTCCCTAAAACTATTTGTCAATCCCCTTTTTTTTAGGTGGCAAGGTTATCATGGCATATCAGGGCATTTATTATCTATTTTATTTCCTCCTACGTAAAATGCAGTGCGCTCTTAGAATCCTCAAGGCTGTTATGAAAAGTTAACATTGAGTCTCTGTTAGGTATAGACTCTAAATGTGAGTGTATAGCTGGAAATGTAGATCAATTGACATTTTATTTCTAAATTAAATTAGAAATCAATCACAGAAGAAGCAATTTAAAACTAGAGGTAAGAGACTCAGGGAAGCTGGTAAAAATTCTACTACAAAGTCATTTCGGAAATTGTTGTTAACCCATAAGAAATTAACTTTGGGCCCTAATATATCCTTTTTGCCTCCTGTCACAGTGCATTCATGTTCTTTTCCATCTCCTCCAACACAATGTATAAATAAGTCATATGCAGTTTGTATGCAAAATAAATGTGACTAAGAAAACTGTAATTTCATTTTCCCAAACATTAAATATAGAATCACAGACTGGTTTGGGTTGGAAGGGACATCAAACACCATCTGGTCTCAACCTCCTGCCATGAGCAGGAACACCCTCCACTAGACCGTGTTACCCAAAGCCCCATCCAACTTGGCCTTGAACATTGTCAGGGAGGGGGTAGCCACAGCTTCTCTGGGCAGCCTGTACCAGTGTCTTACCACCTTTGTGAATGATTTCTTCTTCATATCTTTTCCTTAAGGCCATCTTTGCTTATCCTTATCACTCCATATCTGTACAAACAGTCCTTCCCCACCTTTCTTGTAGGCATCTTCCTTCAGGTTCTGGAAGCCTGCCATAAGGTCTCCCTGGAGTCTTGTCTTCTTGAGGTTGAATAAGTCCAACTCTTGATATATCTTCATAGGTGAGGTGCTCCATCCCCCTCATCATCTTCATGGCCCTCCTCTGGACTCACCCCAACAGCTCCATGTCTTTCTTTTACTGGAGACCCCAGAACTGGAAGCAGCCCTCCAGATTGGGTCTCACAAGAATTGAGTAGAGGAAGAGAGTCATCTCTGTCAAGCTGCTGGTCACATTGATTTTGATGCAGTCTAAGATGCAATTAGCTTTCTGGGCAGCAAGCACACATTGTCTGCTCATATTCAATATTTTGTTCACCAAGACACTAGAACTCAAAGTACCATTTGGTCTTCTCCAAAGCTGTGAAACTATATACCAAAGCTATCATATTGTTCTCCTTATTGATGTTTAAATTAATCCCTTGTAAATGAAAATATATAAAATATAAGCAAATGTACACAAATAGAAGTGCAATTCATAAGATGCTGGAAGACTTTGCTTCTAAAATCTAGGTAATCAGTCCTTCCATCCCAACTACTGTGAAGACTGTGTTTTGTGCTTATTATACTCTCAGTATCTAAGTTAATCAGTAAAATCTGCATTCGCTGATTTTCTTGTTTAGAGGGACATGTATTTTAGTATTTATTCCCGAATCTCTGGCCTTTTAAAGAAATTATACTTACCATAAATTTGAGATACCTGTCTTTGTTTACATATATCAGCCTCAGCTTAACATGTAAAACATTCATCTTGAACTAGACCTATTAATCTGTTTTTACTTCTTATCTTAGAAGCGTGGTCTTATATGTGGTGAAAGTCCATCCTAGCTCTAACAACAGTTTTCAGACTAGTAACAGTTTATTACATATTTTTGGCTCTGCTATAAGAAAGATGTTTTTCTTATTACTTCTCTTCAGCTGTTCTGATAAATAGCACACAAAGTTTTGAACACAAAATTATAAAGGAGAACACCATTATTATGCTTTCTGTGGAGCTGAAGGAAATCTAAGTTGCCACCCCGATTTCATTTAAGCGTCTTTGAAATTTTACTCATAAGTGGCTTTGATGGAGCAATCTGCTTTTGAGATGAAAGACCCTGATAGAAACACAAGTTAACAAGATGTTCTAGTGTATTAAATCCAGCCTTTGAAATCTAGTGTATAACCCCAAGGCAAAACCATTAAAGTAGAAAAAAGTAGGAAAAAAATAAGGTCACACTAATGCAAAAAAAAAAAAAAATCCTATCTGAAATACAGAGTTGGGAAATACCTATTATTAACAAAAAGTAAAAAAAAAAAAGTCCTATTTGCCTTCACAAGATTATGACTGAAGACAACAGAGGAATACAAGACAAACCTAACAGACATTGTGCTGTATGAAGATTAATGTTTGGATGGGAGGAGGCAGAAGGGGTTCAGCTAGTATCACCTGTGAGCCTTTAAGCTCAGAGCATAAAAGCAAGATCATGTTATGAAAGCATTGGAGTAGTGCTTCCTATTAACCCTTGCTATCTGAGATGTAACCTTTGAAAAATACTCCAGATGCTAATCAGAGGCTAAAGCTGGTCATGAAGCTGTAACAGAAGCCATAGCAGAGACAGGTAAAAACTGGTATCTTTTCCTCAGTTCTGACCTTTTAGTATTTTGGGTTTCTTTGTTTATTTTTTATGTAGGTATATTTGAACTGCTTTTCAAATTTCCAGCTGAGGCATTACCTGCAATGCAGCTGAGGCGGCATAGTTGGAAAGCTGCAGGAACTGACTATTTGCCCAAAAATTTGAGCAAACATTTGGATTGAAAGTGTGCTAAACTTCACTTTGCCATAGCTTCACTGCTGGAGTAGCAGATGCTTTGTTCACAACTACCTTGGATGTTCAGTCACAGCTGTGAAGTTATTGCTCTTTTCTCCTGCCCAACTGTCCCACTTGATATTTTTGTAAAACTTATGAAAGCTGAGATAAGCTAGTAGTGGAACATCATGCCTCACTCTATTCCTGTGCATCCATTTAGGATCACACTTCGTCATACCCCATCCACATCTCTGGGGCTCCACTTCTAGCATATTTATTCCTCTGCTGGGAAATCCATCTCAAAAAAATGCAACTTATAACAACTAAGTAGAACCCCAATCTGTATCACAGAGATAGCCATCTTAGGCAATTTTCACTATTCCAATATTATCGTTTGTAAATGCTTCCAGAAATGAGAGCTGGAGATGAAACAGAAACTGCACTGGTTTGAAGAATGCCCTGTGAGAAACCACCATGGCTGCTCATGGTTCAAATGTCATCTTTCCTCCTTTCACTGGGGTTTCTTTTTTAGCTGTGTGCTGCTCTGTATGTCTGCAAGTAGGAAGAACACCTTGCAGCATGACTCCCAGTAGCTAAATTTGTACTGCCTCCCAGATTCTTTCATGATTTCTTTTTGCCTTTGGCTTGCTTAACAGTTCCATCACTTTATCTAACAAAAAGGAAATTTCAGAAGTGGTGTAATCCCAGTTAAAACTGAACACCACACCCACTTGCTCACCTCTCCCTGTGCAAGGGGATATGAGGAGAATAGAAAGGAAAAAAAACCAAACATGGGTGAGATAAAGACAGTTTAATAGGATAAGAAAGGAAGTGATAATGATCATAGAATCACAGAATTGTTTGGGTTGGAAGGGACTTCAAAGATGATCTAGTTCCAATCCCCTGCTTTGGGCAGGGACACCCTCCAGTAGATGATGTTGCCCGAAGTCTCATTCAACCTGGCCTGAGACACTTCGAAGGACAGTAATGATTTTTGTTATTTCTCACCACCTGTGGGCTAAAAAACCCAACCCAATTCCCAGTCTGTTTCCAAGCACTGAATATGCATCCCGGCTCACTTCTCTAGCTATATCCAGAGCATGACATTATATGGTGTGGAATATCCCTCTGGTCATCCTGGCTGTGCTCTCCCAGATTCTTGTGCACCTGGCAGGTCATGGGAAGATGGAAAGTCCTTGACTTAGGACAGACATGACACTTACCTAGCAGCAACTGAAAACATCAGTGTGGTATCAATATTATTCTTAGACTAAATCCAAAACTCAGAACTATACCAGCTACTAGGAAGAAAATTAACTCAGTTTCAGCTGAAACCTGGACACTGCTGCTGTCTAAGACTCAAAGACCAGCCTTTTGAGAAAGGCTGGTTGACCGTCATTTCCACGTATTCTTAGATTTCACTCACTACTACACTCATGAGAATGGCATAATTAACAGTGGATAACACCAGCAATTTAAGTAAGCAGTATTTGCCAACGTAAAACTCAGCTAATTTATGTATGTTTGGTTTGGTTACATATGTTGCAATAAATAGGCATGTGCATTATGAAGAAAGATATGCTACATACTGATATTTTATTAGAACATCCAGATCTCTCATGTTTCAGTTCTTTAGCAGCATCTGAGAGAGAGAGTAACATCAGGAATTATACCTCATGATGTTGTTTTCATAAGGTCAAAGAAACAGCAGTCAAAGAGCAAGAAACATAAATGGCAGCAGAGAATTAGTTATGTCTTCTTTCAAAAATGTCATTTCTCAAGTTTTAAAAATACTCACACAATACCACCTCAAACTTATCTACCCCCACCCCACAAAAAAAAGGCTTTAACATCTCTGTAGTTTATATATAAGTATCTCCAATTTTTTACTTTAGATCAAATAAACCTATGTTTGGAATATGAGAATTTTAAACAGGTAAAATCCGCTAAACAGGAAATCCCAAACCACTGATACTGTTCTGATTTTCTTCAACATTTTTTATTTCCCCCAAATCAAACCTGCAGGTCTGGTTCATTACTTAAAATGGGCACTTCCAGTTACTGTGTCTGCAGAACTTAATTTAGAAAATGACATAACCTGTTAAATATTTGATTGAATTAGAAAATCAATTATTAAAGAGATGTACTACAAATTTTGTAGAGCATGAAACTTCCTTTATACACCTCACCATTCTACACCTGTTGCATGTTTTACTTTTAGCTCTTTGGACAAGGAAGACTCATAGGTTTTCATCTGAATATTGCAACATCATTTTCATGTGACCATAGTATTAGAAATTCAGTCCTGCTTGTTTCATTTTTTCCACACACATCAGCTTTATATGCACATTATAAAGTCATCAGTAAACTGATGGCTTCTTTCCACACATCCTCCAACCCCGCTCCCTGCCCCCGCCCCTCCCCCCCCCAGCCAAGTGAATCCATCCTTCTTAAGGAAGACCTGGAAAGTTACCACTGGAAAATACATTTTTGGTGTTATACAGCTTGGTCAGTCAATCAGTCATGGCTTCCCCATGTTCAGGGATTGCTTGTCCGAGTGACTATGCATCAGTTTACTTTTTGTACTGCTTTCTAGCAGAGTATTTTGATTTAGAATTGGAAATTTTAGAGTTTGAAAGTGTTAACAGAAAATGTTTGAAAATATTCAAGAAGCTTTTTGAACATGACCTTTTCCCACAAAATATTTTGGTTTAGATGAATCAACATTTCCAATGAAAACATGTTTCACCAAAAAGAAATAATTTCCAACCGGTCATATGTATCCAGGGCTGCCAATACTAAGCACTTAAAAACTCATCTGTTGAACCTCAGAAAATCTGTAGAAGTTTAGTACATCTGGGATTCATTTTATTTTCTTTCTGGTTCATATGGGGCAGATTGTTAAGATTCCCCATTATCATAAGGATTAAGAAATTAATAACACACAAAAAAATATTTCCTGAGATTCTCACCTTATTAAATAGAATATTACAGGTCTTGTGATAGCATCTACGTAACATGCTCCATGCTACATAACAGGGCTCCAGGGTCTGCATGTGAACCAGGAGACATTTGTACATCAGACCTTGCCTAGGTAAAAAAATCAAGGGAGGGTTCATGGGTTCAATAGATGCATAAGATCACAGTGTGTACAGGAGTTGAACTGGTGAGAAGACCCCAGGATACAGGTGATTTGGAGCATGGTGACAAGAACTCATTGAAAGCAGGAGTGAATATAAGAGGCTTGAAGGAGGAAAGAGGGCATCCTGTAAATGGCTAGAGTAACCTCTTGATTTTGCAAATATTCATGTCAATCATATCTAAGAATAATATTGTAAATTTTAGTGAAGTTACTTTT
The DNA here is from genome assembly GCA_022605575.1 of Laterallus jamaicensis coturniculus. Classification (NCBI taxonomy): domain Eukaryota; kingdom Metazoa; phylum Chordata; class Aves; order Gruiformes; family Rallidae; genus Laterallus; species Laterallus jamaicensis. The sequence continues at coordinate 6,994,970 of JAKCOX010000024.1, read as the reverse complement.
TTTTTTGAGACAAGAAAAGAATTGAGAGGAAAAAATATACTCGAGGGAAGTTTAAATTTGAAAAACAAATATACATACTAAATGTACCTCCCAAACCTCATGCTTTCCAGAGGTCTCTTGCTTCCTAGAAGATTTGTATGATTTCTTTTGTTACATTTTATTTGACCTGTGATTTTTAGAATAAGAAAGTAGGCAGTATAGCAGTTTATGCTTATTTTAAGAATTAGATAAATATATTAATAAATTCTTTAGCTCCCAAGTGTGACTTGCATTATACAATTGTTTCTAAGGTGTCAGTCCTGTGAGCCAGTGATGATTATATAAGCATAAACACATGGTTTTTTCCCCGGTAAAGCTCCAACTATACTGATAATTTTAAAGGAAAAAGGAAATGGAGCAGATACAGTATGTCACCTGATGGTTTCCCTCTTCTACCTATGATTTGGAGATCATATTCTGCTGACTGACCATATTTGTTGTGGAAGAATATTGCCACTACTGTGGATATTGTTTAAAGAATTATAGAGGTACAGAAATAAACTTCTACATTTTAAAGAGATTTTCAGGTAGCTGGAGCTCTTTAGAGTTTTGCTTCTGAAAGAATGCAATATCTACTGTAAGGCTGTAGGCACCACAGAGGAGCGGAGGGTAATAAGGCTTTTGCCCTGAACCTTGAGTTAATGGCAAACAGATTCTACCAGGAAACAATAGTTGTGTAAATTTGTAAAATATTTTGCCATCCAAAGGCGAGATTTAATTTGGAACACTTGAGTATATTTGCAGACATGGTCTCACCCTAGCCTTTAATTTTGCACAGCTAAGATTTTCTAAGCTGCCTGTGTTCTACATGAGTCCTGTGAAGCTGAAGCTGCCTTCTCTGCCAGCTCCTGCTGACTCTTGTGGGTGACACCGAACTTATTAGAGCACAAAACTCAGTAATGGTTTACCCCAAAATTTTTCTTCTCAGACATGACCAGTTAATAAAATTCTGGCCCACAGAACATTCTGTGGGAGAAGTCAATAGGATTCCAGTTGGTTTAGTATGAGAAAATTAATGCTGCTTTTCTAGTTGTATTGCTTCAAAGCGTATGTAGGCATATCATGCTAGCTGTGGCCTTCATTTTGGTGGTTGATTTTCAAATGTATACTGAATATATATATATGAGAAGGTTCCTGCTCCCAAAAATCTTCAGTCAAAATAAGGAAGGAAAACATAGTCAAAGATTTGTTTGAATCAGTGTTTGAATCAAAAATAAAACCCAGCACTCTTTTGCTTACAGAAGGTGGCATGAGCTGTCAAATCACAGCATTTCTGTGGTACAGACTCTACTATAAGAAGTTTTCAGCCTTGTAATAATAGTAACAATTGTTTGTGTTGATTTATTTTAAAAAAACCCTGAAGTTTCTATATGTGAAGCTTTTGATGATATGTGTATTTTGCTTTTCAGAAAGGCACAGAATTGCAATTTTTCGAAGGAAAATATGAAAAGGCTATTAAGACATCCTGTTCTGTATTTATACCTGCAATGTGAGTGACAATGCAAATCTTGGATTCCTTCTTTCATTGTAATACATTTTAAAGTTTGTTATATTTTTAAACCAGACATTTGGCGTTTTGGCATTTATACTTTCATATAAACACTTATGTTAGATTTAATATATATCTCGAACTAGGAGTGTGGACTTTCAGTCAAATACTTTAAACAAGATCCCAAGTATAGCTATATAGACTTTTCTTTTAAAACATGCAATAATGAGATCATCCAAATTTGTAATGAGAAAGATCAAAATGGAAAAAGGATTCACCAGTGGAGACTGGGGAAAAAAACCTCAAAGTCCAAAAGGAGATAAATTTGGCCAAAAACAAACACATTGAACTAAACTTTTCTGGCTTCTGAAAGAATTATCTTGAAGTACCATATAGTATATGGCACACTTTGCAATAGGCAAACCTGAAGCATAATACACTGAGTACACTGTAGACTGAAAATATGTCTCTTCCCCATGATCACTTCAACCTGTGGTCACCCAAACTCTCAGCTCTTGAAATTACTCTAATCCCTGAGCAGGAGAGGATAACACCTTCTTCCTGATAAAGCTATTTATTTCTCTTTGCATGATAAAACCATAAAGCAATTGGTAGATGAAAATACAAGGCAGATAGGATATGAATGTGACTTGCTCCCCCAGAGGTGTATTTTTCAGATGGCAGAGACATGGATGAGTCTCCATTACTCATATGAAGGGTAATTGAATAAAATACATAAGCAGAGCTTGTTGCAAGAATCTTAGCTGAGTCTCTGCTGAGAGCCTGGCCTAGGACCAACTTGTCTGTGGATTCCAGCAGGACACACTACCTAATAGCATTTTTGTCCTTCCCCAGTTAAGAAACCATTTGGGCATGCCTGCAAGTATGCCTTAGACATGTGTCATTTTAAATGTCAGAACAGTACAGCTAAATATTTTAGTCACTTTTATGATTCAGTAGCAGTAGAGTGGGAGTCTGAAGACCTTTTATGTGTCTCATGTTTGGATACCTAAATATTCATGATGAATTTTTACCCTCCAAAAAAGGGATGTCTCACAGACTGTAGAATTTAATTTTGCAATGGTACTGCTTTAATCCACCTGATGCAAACAAAAAATGAAGTCGAAATCAACAATATTTCTACTTCAGTTTTCATTTTCTATTTCTGTACATCAGTGAAGCACTGGACACCGTTATGCTTTCATGTGGCACTTAAAGGTTCAAAAACATTTCAATGCACTTAATCTGTTTTAAAATATTGGAGGTGTCAGAATAATCGCAATACACTTTGCTGACTGTTCCAAATCTATATGGGTGGAATAAGACTGAACTCAGTCTTCTATGTCTTTTTTTTACCACAATAATAAGAATTTCCAGTGTGCACGGCCAAAAGTACAACAAGGTTTTAAAAGGCTGTGACTAGGCTACTTAATTGCTGCTATCATCCTAGACTGCTAAAGGGCTGATTTTGAATTTGTGGCTTTGTGGCACAACTTCGCACAAGACTTCAACACCCACAAACAATAATAGTTTATTTCTCTGGTGACATCCATGGTGTTGAGTTCCTTTGCAACTTCCACTTTATGGAGTTGCCTGAATGGGAACTGAGCTCTGTTAGTAATCATGCCTGGTTTTAAATTAAAAAAATTTTGAATATATGGGCTTCAGAGAGTTGTAATGCAGGGCTCACTTACCTGGTTCTTTCTCTGAACTGTTCTCTTGACTTGAAATCAGCTAAGGCAGTAGGCTGCTTGAGAGGGAAGCAGCAAATCTCCCAGCAGGATATTGCCCATCCAGAGTTGCCTTTCTGGATTTATTTTGGCTATACTGGGATGAAATGTCAGAAATTTACCAATTGCTTGGATGTGCCAACAGGTGCCTTTGGGACTAAACCAGCTTAGAAATCACCTCAGGGACAGTTGGTTTTTTTTTCCTTTTTCTTTTCTTTTTCTGTTTTTCACGCCCTAATTAGAACTGCTTGCTGTTTTGTTGCACTGGATTTTTGTTGAAAGCTGAAAGTTACATGCATAGCATTTCATTAAAAATCATACTCTACAAATACATTCTCCTTTCAACAGCTGTTGCTGGAGTATAACTTGGGTTCCTAGGAAAGCTCATCTGTCAAATTTTCTAGGGGGGTAGCCAGGAAGCCAGCAGTTTCTGAGAAGCCAGAGCTTCCGGAATTCATGGCTTCATACGGAACACCTCAAAGCCAAGTGCAACTGCATTTCCAGCTGCAGATAACACAGAGGTATCTGACAGCCCCAGCTCAATTAGGAGCACATCATCTCCTTGGATTTGTCTGTACTTCTCTGCTCTGACATATTTTAGAAATTGCTCAACTTACCCAATTTAACATTAACAACAACAGAACCCTCTTTGCTGTTCTTTTGACCGCAAGTTGTGTAGAAGTGTCTGCTGGTGGGTTATACACAATATAAACAATGGCTCTTAGCACCAACAGGTTCTTTTTATCTTTACCTGCAAAAAGATTGTATTGAATATATTGTTGATGGCATGTTTTATAAGGTCTTCTAATAAACTGTTGTGTGTTTATGCTCAAGAAGGCAGTTTGAAGAAGATTGCTTTGACTTGAGAACACGCTATGGGAGGTTTAACAACTTGGGGTTCATGAGGAAATTCCACCACCCGCCCTTGCTTCAGAAGACTGTATAGAAAAGCTGCTGAAGCAGCAGCACTTTCAGTCACTGCCATTTTCTGATAGCTGTGAGGAGGGGGGGTGGAGGGGAAAGAAAAATAATCTTCAAACCGTTTCTTTTCTTTGCCATCTCTTATTACAGGATTCAGAAGAAAAGTACTTGGAATCACAACACTTCTTGGGGCCTGGTGTGCCAGCCCAAAACGTTGGTCAAAAAGTTGTTGGATGACATGATGAGAGTGTCAAAGATGTAAAATCTGTTCCTGGTCATCCAAGAGAGAAAAAAAAATATTCTGGTATTCTGCTCACCTTTAGCTGTATTAAATGACTCCTGTGAAGACAAGGATCATCATTAATATAGATTTGTAAATCAGCTTCTGATTTAGAAAAAATACCTTATTACCTTTGCTGAAAGACTTGGAAAAAAACCCCCACTTTTAGATTAGGTGACAAGGACAAGGAAATAAAAATAGAAATAAGGCACTGAAACCATTCATACAAATAAATGGATGGGCTCAAGGTAGCAACGGGATGATTAATTCATGTTGTTTCAAACCAGGCATACACAGAATGAGTGATGAGGTTAACACTTCTACAAAATCAACAAAATGTTCCGCCTTATCCTAGCAACTCTAAGTTACTTTCTGTCTGTATTATACTATCTCAGCAGGTCTGGCACCCACTATGCCAAGCATGGTTTTCATATGTAAATCATATGCATATGCAGTATTTCAGCTTTTTTTATTTTACACAAGCATCTATACTATTTTGTGCAGGTTTCCTGCCATGCTTTTCTTCTGTAAGCAAATGTACCCTAGGCAAAACTTTGAATGTTTGTTTCTATTTTATTTAGCTTATTTTGTTTCCTTGCTTCTGTGTGTATATATCTGGGGTCATTGATTTAAATTTCCATCTTCCATGTCAGACCATGTTTGATATTCTGCAGGACATAACTCAGGATGAAGAATGTTTTCTAAATCTTTCATGATTTATTTCTGCCTTCTTTAGCATATGGATTTGATGGGCGGACTGTTCAGGGAACATGGAATTGGCTGAATGGTCACATCCAGAGGGTGGTGGTCAGTGACTCAAGGTCCAGATGGAAGACAGTGACAAGTGGTGTTCCTCAAGGGTCTATACTGGGACCAGTGTTGTTTAATATCAGCCTGGAGAAAAAGAGAGGAGACTTCATTGCAGTCTATAGCTGCAATGTCTAGGACGAGTGAAGGGGCAGGCACCCCTCTCTTTGGTGACCAGTGATAGAACCCAAGGGAATGGCATGAAGCTGAGACAGGGGAGGTTTAGGCTGGGTGTTAGGAAGAGGTTCTTTACTGAGAGGTTGGTCAGACACTTGCAAAGGATCCCCAGGAAAGTAGTCACAACACCCAGCTTGGATGAGTTCAAGAAGCACCTGGACAGTGCACTCGGTCCCATGCTCTGACTTGACTGTCCCTGTGTGCAGCCAGGAGTTGGACCTAATGATCCTTATGGGTCCCTGCCAACTCAGGATATTCTGTGAATCTATGATTTGATGATTCCGTGATTACAGATATTGACAGTGGGACTGAGTGCATCCTCAGCAATTTGCTGATGACACCAAGTTGAGTGGTGAGGTTAAAGAGCTGGAGGGACAGGAGGCCAGCCAGAGGGACCTGGACAGGCTGCAGAAGTGGGCCCAGGTGAACCTCATGAAATTCAACAAGGCCAGATGCCAGGTCCTGAACCTGAGTCAGGACCACTCCTGTTATCCATACAGGTTAGGAGATGATATGCTGGAAAGCAGCCCTGAGGAAAAGGACTCATGGATGAGAAGCTGGACATGAGTCACCAATGTGCATCTGCAGCCCAGAAGACCAACTGCATCCAGGGCTGCATCAAAAGAAGTGTGGCCAACAGATTGAGAGGTGGTTCTGCTCCTCTACTCTGCTCTGGTGACACCCCACCTGGAATACCGTGTCCAGCTTTGGAGCCCTCAACACAAGCAGGACATGGACCTGTTAGAGCATGTCCAGAGGAGGACCACAAAAATTATCAAAGGGCTGGAGCACCTCTCCTATGAGGACAGGTTGAGAGAGTTTGTCTTGTTCAGCTTGGAGAAGAGAAGGCTCCAGGGGGACCTTATAACGGCCTTCTACTACCTGAAAGGTCCTGTAAGAAAGCTGTGGAAGAACTGTTCATGAGGACATGCAGCACTAGGATGAGAGGTGGTGGATTTAAACTAGAAAAGGGAGATTTAGATTGGATACTGGGAAAAAATTATTAAATATGAGGGTGGTAGATCACTTGAACAGGCTGCCCAGAGAAGTAGTGAAGGCCCCATCCTTGGAGATATTAAGGTCAGGCTGGATGGGGCTCTGAGTGACCTGATCTAGTGATGATGTCTCTGTTTACTGCATGTGTGTAGGACTAGATGACCTTTAAAGGTCCCTTCTAACCTAACACATTCTATGTTTCTATGATTCTATGAAATATCACATAAAGAGGAAAATCGGAGTTACATGGCTGATTTCTGGGACTTTGTCAGGCCAGGGATGCTACCTCAACACAATGCTAAATTAACACTACAAGTAATAAAATAATTCTGCCTTTCCTCTTTAACGCCTTCTTCCTACCTCCAAATTTTATAGAAATAGCATTTACTCAATGTTTTCCAAGATCTCTGGTTCACATATCCTCTTCAAAACCTTTTCATGCTCCTAAAATTATTTTTCCCTTTCCAGCTGTAACCCACAACTGATGATAAAAAAAAAATCTTTTGAGATACTATGTTGAGGTTTTTTTACCTTACTGCTCACTTTTCAATCATCTGTGATTCATGTAAGGTCAAAAGGGATCAAGTCATCATAGCACAGAGCACAGAGACCAGATATGGTCTCAGAAGTACACGCCATATCTCTGTGTTTTGCTTTCAGTTTTTGAACACAACATGTAAAAAGATTAGGATGCTTACAAAAGGCGTCCAAAAGAATCATCACACCAGGCGAGTACTCAACAAATGTGGGGTTTTTTTTAAGTTCATTAAGTATTACACTTTCTGGGTCACAGGCACTTTACTATGATATTCATGGAGGAGGATCTTTCCACTAAGATGGACAGTCTGAGCCCTCCTCTACTGTTCCTATGTCCACTAAGTGATGAAGAAATAGACCTTTATCCCAAAAATGGATGTTATGATGATGTTTTTCTGATCCAGATTGCAAGCAAACTGCATTGACAATTCTGGTTTTGGTCTTTGAGCTATACTGGAGTATAGGAATGACTTCTGGTTCCTTTCCTGAAAGTGGTGAGGAGTTTTTCTTGTCCATATACCAGAGAGTATTTAATATAGTGAAATATTAAATAGAACAAGAATAGAGTTACAGCTGTGTCTTTTCTCAGGTGCCCTAGCCACTAGATCTTGAAGTCACGAAAAGTCTCACCGTTTCAAATGAATATTTAATAACTCCACACAACATGAAATAGCTCTGGGAGAGCAAAATGGACTTTCATTCTAGCACATACAACCTGGGTTTTTCTTTCAAGATGTAGAACATGTGTGTTTGGACCCATTCTGGAAGACAAGGAAGTAAATACAAATCTCCTGCTTTCTGAATATTGGTCCAATCTTGCAGCCAAGTGAAAAGGGCAAGCGTTTCTTTAGCTCCTTCTTCCCTGGAACCTGGTCTGACAGGCACAGATTATCGAACCTCTAGAAAACCAAAGTGCAGAAAACTCTCAATCATAGCTAGGCTTAATGTGGGGGAAAGTTTTAAGCCAATGAATGGAAAATAAGGCACTTCCAGGCATGTTCTGAATAAAACTCTAGTGAGCCTGATATTCAGCTGACATATGACCTAAGACAAGGAGTGTCTTCTGGCTGTGCTGTTTGATGAGTTGTCCTGTGCAGCAATTGCAAGTACTGTAATTTCAGTGGCCTCAGAACATGAAAACTAAATACTGGGAGATAAATGGAATAGTTTGTGCCTCCCTTGGATTTATTATTGCAGTGCCCTTCTAAACTGCAAGACGATGATTTTCACACCAATGCTAGGCCTCTAATATCTGGACCAAGACAACCAAAGTAAAAATGCAACTTTAAATTAATTTTGTTTTAATTAATGTAAACCTTGTTGAAATGATGCATCAGTATGTTTCATTCTGATTGGAATACCAAGTACCTTTCTGATATTTCTCTCTACACTGTATTTGTACTGAAATAAGACTTATATAATTTACTTCCAACTTTTCATCCTCTTGTAAAAGGCTGTATTTGTATGTGTTGAATACTTAGTGTTTAAGGCCACAGATTCCTGGTTTCATATCTGTGGAGATGTTTATTCATGTTTATACTCTGTTGTTTAGTCATTTGTGTAGATTTGAGAAATCTGAGACTAGTAGAATAAAAATACTAGCTTTGGGGTAAGGGATCTCTCTCTGTGTGTCTTTTTCATGTTTGTATGTTATGAAATCAGGAAGCACTAAGAACATAATTCCATATGTAAACAATCAGTAGTCTCAAAAAATACAATCCCAAAACAGTATTGAAGCCTGTCTGTAGCTAACTCAAATTTATAAAATATTGAGTTCAAGGGAAATTCAGAATGTACAGCAGTAACCAACAAATTCTGAGGCTTTTTTTAGTCTCTCCTTGAGATTAAGTAGGAACACCTGGCACCGTAGCACCTGGATATTTGTATGTCAAAGCTGCGAAGGACAAGGATAAAATTCATTTGTTGATCACAATTTTTGCCATTGATTTAAAAGGTTTCAAGTTTTCATCCTAAGGAAGGTTGACAATTAAATCAACTAATTAAAATCAGGAAAGCTTCTATAGTTATGCCAGTGACAAAAGGAAGACAAATGAAAATGTGGGTCCACTCTGGAAGGAAATGGAAGACCTAGTTACCTGGGATATGGAGAAAGCTGAGGTATTTAATGACTTTCTTGACCTCAGTATTCACTGGCAAGGGCAATAGCCACACTCCCCAAGTCACAGAAGGCAAATGTAGGGACTGGGAGAATGAATAACTACACACTGTAGCAGAAGATCAGGTTTGAAACCATCTAAGGAACTTCAAGATGCACAAGTCCATGGGATCTACCAAGATGCATCAACAGGTCATGAGGAAACTGGCAGATGAACTGACTGAACCATCATATTTGAGAAATTGTGGAAGTCCACTGAAGTTTCCACTGACTGGAAAAGGAGAACCATAAGCCCTTCAGAAAGGGGCCAGTCAACCTCATTTCTGTGCCCAGCAAGATCATGGAGCAGATCCTCCATGAAAATATGCTCAGACACATGGAAAAGAAGAGATTATTTGTGACAGCCAACATGGCTCCACTAAGGGGAAGTCTTGCCTGACAAATCTGTTGGCCTTCTATGATGGGGTTACAGCACTGGTGGATAACAGAAGAGCAACTGATGTTATCTCTCTGGAGTTATGCAAATTATTTGATACTGTTTTTCATTATATCCTCATCTCTAAATTTCGTATCTAAATTAGACAGACATGGATTTGCTGGATAGACCACTTAGTGGATAAGGAATTAGATGGATGATCACTCTCAAAGACTTGCAGTCAACACCTCAATGTCCAAATAAAGAAGAGTGATAAGTGGCATTCCTTAGTGATCAGTATTGGAACTGGCACTATTTTGCACTTCAGGGGAACCATATGAAGTACAACAAGGTCCTGCACATGGGTCAGGGAAATCCCAAGCACAACTAAAGGCTAGATGGAGAATGGATTGAGAGAAGCTCTGAGGAGAAGAACCTAGGTGTACTGGGGGATGTAAACCAGCACATGAGCCAGCAATGTGTGCTTGCAGCTCAGAAAGCCAACTACATCAAGATACAGTTCCCCTCTGATGGGATACACCCTTTATAAAGAGGTGGTGTACAGTAAAGCTAACCAGTAGAAAAGGGCTTCTAAACGGGACAGTTTTCTTGTCTTTGCAAATAAATTAATGAGGACAAAGTTGTGATAATTTCAAAGATCAGATTGTTTCCTGACATCATTGAAGTCCTGCTTTCTTCCTGATTTTATAAATCAACTTGGAAGGGGAGGTTGGGAGTTAACCTCTCAGTTGCTTTCTGCCAAGCAGTGGAAACTCTAATATTGACTTGTAAGCAGACAAATGGCAAACTGTGATTTGGTCAATGTAAAATTGTGGCTAAGGGAAAACTTTGCTTTTTTTTTTTTTTAAAGTCTGTAATAATAAAAATGTCATTGCAGTCACAAGGGACAAGCAATCATTACAAGGGAACAGTGTTTGCAGAAACGGTTCAGAAGTGTCATGGGAAAGGCTATAGGTACTTCAGCATCCTGCTCTCATGAGACCCCACCTGGGGTACTGCATCCAGCTCTGTGGTCCCCAGTAGAGGAAAGATATGGAGCTGTTGAAGTGAATCCAGAGGAGGGCCATGAAGATGATGAGAGGGATGAAGCACCTCACCTATGAAGACATATCAAGACTTGGACCTCAAACCGCTCTTCAATTCTATGAACAAAAATTCAGAACCTCTAACATGTTCTGATAATGACTTTTAAAAGAAACAGCGTTATGCCCATTGCTGAGAGATAAATGACTAAAAAATGTCCATTGCAAAGAGGAAACTAAAAAATATTGTTTATGAGAAATATAGTTAATGATCTAATTCTTGCCAAATACTGTACTGCAGCAATTCATTACAATTACATAAGTAATAACAAATACTAACAAATAATAAGTCTTTGAATCTACAAGGTATCTCTGGCAGATTATTCTATCATAATCCAAATTCATACCCATTCATCAGAAAATACAAGGATTAATAGGCAGACATATAGGAGAAACTGCAATTAAATAGTACTTGATACAAAGTATCACAGTTGTATTTTTGACTGAAATCACAACTCCTAACTTTCACAGAAAATGCTGCTTACTGCATATTAAAAGCAAATCTGAAATGGAGATTCAACAATTGAATGGTATCAAAGGCAGCTAAAACTCAGGACTTCCCAAGACACGCGTGAGTAGGATAAGAATCTTTGTGGTCAGGTTCTGAAGCAATAACAGGTCTGCTTCTTAGTTGCTAATATGCAGTACTTTATCTGGGAGAGTGTCAGAATCCTTTTCTAACTCTGTTACCATGATGTTAATATGCATATTTCAAATCATAGGCACAACCAACTACTAGAACTTCTTTTCAGGTCAAGTGAAAGCCGAAGTCATGGTAGTAAGAGGTCTTAATAAATATGTCCAAATCAAGGTATTAATAATTGTTTGAAAAATGTAGTGCTTCTGTCTAAGGAAAATAAAAATTATATATATCTGTAAGACTGATTTTATACTATGCCTTTTAAGAATTTTTTAAGAATGAAATCAAAATAATGGAAGTAATTATAAAACAGGACAAAAAGCAATTGTTGATTATCAGCCCAGATCATCTTTTTATCTTTATTCGGTGACTTTCTAAGCAAACATATGCAATAAACCTCAGAAGGCTCTTTCTTCCCCACTGGGTAGCTGCCAATCACAATACAAGCAATTCCTTACCAAAAGGCACCCATGGACTCATTGAGGATGTTGCAAATAAGAAGGCAGGTGTATTCTCATTAGAAAGTCAGACAGCTTTGGGGAATATAGGTTATAATTTGGCCTGTGACAAAGGGTAACAAGTTTTGTTGCCTTTCAGCACTCAGGCCAAGGAAACATGATGGTATGCAGGGTCATTTGCAGTAGGAAGCAGAAGAAGGAAGGGAAACAAGATTTCCAGAGGGAGGAGGTGCATCATGGCAGATTTGGGAGTGGTAATAGAGTGACATAAAATTTTAATATCTAAAAGCAGGTGGATGTATAACATGGTATGATAAGTGATCTGATAATCTGGTATTTGGGACTTATAATTTCCCACCCTTTTGCTCCAATAGAGTATTCCATTTTTATTTGCTCTATTATTGCAAATACAATGAGTTTACCTGCTTCTACTGTCAACTTCTGGGGAATTTCCCAGAATTCATTGTGGAGGAGTTATATTCCTGTAGTTTTATTCTCTACTGTGCTGGTGTTTTCCTAGTCCTCAGAAGGTACCCTGTTTGGTTTTGATCCTCTTTGTGAGGCTGAAGAAGTGTATATTTTTAGCCTTTTTGTTGTTCATCTTTTTCTATTTGTTGTTTAGCTGTGCTTTTAAAGCAGGTTAAGCTTGTCACTGTAAAGTGAGTTTTACTTGTTTCTGTTGCAGTTTCCATGACCTCCCTTCAGGCATGTTTACAGGAAGATACCATTTTTTTTATTAGTCTATCAGTGGTTTTTATCCTTATCATCCATTTACCTTTCACTGCAAGGTGGTCCCTTTCCTCCCACAGATTCAGTGAGTGGGCTGAACTGTGTCCTCCTCTTGGTCTTTGTAGTCCATGCCACATGCTGACTGATTCCTGCAATGAAAGAATTCTCTGTTTTTCTTGCATCTTCCCTCAGAATCTAACCATCCTTCTGGGGTTTTGGTGGTGGTGGTCGTGGTTTTTGTTGGGGTTTTTTTGGTTGAGAGCACCTAACATAGTTCTTCTTTTGATCTTTATATGTGCATACATCTCAGCTTTTTTCAGTCATGCCAAAGAGTTTGGGTTTTTTTCAATACAGTTATGTGATAACTTTGTTCACCCTCAGTGTGTTTCAGGATGTAATATATTACACAGATTATTTTGCAAATTCTGAAAGCCTTATAGATATTGGATCTTGATATTGTAATACAATGTCTTTAGGGTATTGAGATTTGGATTTTTTTAGTTATTCTGTTATGATATTTTACCAGAATTTCTATCCCAAAGTTTTATCTCCATTTCTGCAAAAGGACTGGTACAGAAATGACAGGGAGATTACTTAAAAGTCATACATGCAACGATGTTTAAGGTAATAAGTCCTTTGGCAAAAATTTTTATGACCCTAGCATTACCATTTGTCCATTTTGTCTATTTGAGCTGTAAATGCTACAGGGAAAGACTGCTCTTTCCATTTGTGGATTCCTGGAGTAGTGGCTGCATTGAGATTGCAGTCTTGGTTAGGGGTATTCTGGGTTCTGCTATTATATAAATATATAATAGAAAAGAATTGAACAATTATGTTTGTATAGATGAAGATGTACTTTCCATAGCAGAAGTTCTGTGTATTTGACATACACCAACTATTAGATGAGCGGTTATTTCAGAAGAACATTCTTAAGCCATACAAAACAACATATAGCAACAAAATACATATTAATAAACATCTTTTCATTTTCAGCTTTCAACCAGTCAATTGCACAGATCAAAACAAGTGAATTATGAAGTGCCTTGAAAACATTACCTATGGGTTTGAGTGCTTCTTATTTTATTACCTGCAGGTCAAAATGGTCTGTCACATTAACAAAGAAAATAGAGAAACCCTAAGATCTACCTTTGTGCAATTTGGCTTGTGTTGGGTGAAAATCAAAGGGAACATTTGGTTTATTGTTGAGATGGCTGTTGTGTAGGAGATGCAGGTGCACCCCATCAATAATCTCAGTATTATACCTTTTAACTGAAACACTGTAGAACTATTACAAGCATGTAGTAAAAAAGATACAGACTTCTGTCCATAATTAAAATACAAAGGTACTGAATAGAGTACTAGAGGCTGCTAGCTTTCCTTCCATTCATAGCATAATTGCAGCTGTTTTCAAGCAAGCTATAACATGACCAGGAGTAAAAATTCAATGTCAGTAATATAATTGGGTATCATATATCAGTGTTTCTTAGCAACACCCCAGTAATGTTCAGTGAAGGCCATGCTCAAATGAAGTAATAAATATTAGCAGACAGTATTTTTAATGAATGGCTATGCTTGAGGTTTTCCCCTTTTTGAAGAAATGTAGATATTAAAAAACCTTGCTGCTCTAGGCTGAAAACATGAATCACTGGATTGTTTTGGTTTTAACAATCTGCATATAATTCAGCTGTGACTGTGTTCATTAATCCAAACGCAGCTTCAAAATACTTCTCTTACCTTAGTTGTAGACTCTCTGTCCTGTCAGAAACACAATCTTTTGGCCCCTGAGATCTCTCCAAAGCAACAGTCTTTTGATGGATCCACACCACTGAAAGTTCAGACTGTTTTCAAAACCATGTAAACTTTTTGAATTTCAGCACCCAGAGGGGAATTAATTTAGTCAAATAATAAAACCAGAAAAAGCCAAGGAAGAGAGAATATCAGAGATTACTACTAATAACTTGATAGTCTATATTAATATTTTTATAACCTTACGACAGGGTACACCTAGCTCAAAGAGGGACAAGGATCTTTGCACAGGAGTTAGCAGGGTTTACTGAAAGAGATTTAACCTAGGTTTGAAGGGGGAAAGGCATAAAAACAGGCTTGCTAGACATAAGCCTGAGGGTAGCATGCCAATGTTTGAGGGAGGCATGCTTGTGAGGTATGTTTTCAGCCACTTTTCTCATTCAGCAATGTCTAAAGCAAGGTGAATGGCTTGCACCTCTGCAAAATTACTTGATTCACCCTATATTTCTGCAGCTTCTGTGACTTGTCACGTAGGACTCCATACAGCAGCCTTCCACCTCCAAAGTTTTCCCACAATGTGACAGAACTCATCAGTGAACAGAATATATTCCTTTTCACTTTATGGTCGTTTATTATATGGTGGGGGCTCTTCAGCACATATCGCCTCCTCTTCTGGTGATATTCCAAAATCTTTGCATTCTGGACAGTTCAGGATCAGTTCTAAGATTCCTGGGTAACTGGGATGTCCTATTTGAGCCCACTGCATGATCAGTGTGACCCAATTACTCCACATCAAATCAGATGCATGCTGTGTGGAAGGGATACTCCCTTTGAACATCCAGCCCAGCATCAGCAGTCAGGATGCTTCAGTACCAATCACTTCTGAACCCCTTCATATGCTGCCAATATCTTTTTCAATCGGAGCATGGCAGGCTTTGGACCCTTTTTATCCCCACCTCCAAAACCCCAGGGGTCAACCTTGAGTGTCCCCTGGTGCTCTCTGCCACAGACCCCAGGTAGGGCCATTCTCCCCATCTGTGGTGTAGAGCACCTTTTTAACATCTGGGTCTTCCCAGGCTGGCCCAAGGGTTTTTCAGTGGGCAACTTCCTGTTTGATTTATTCAAATGCTTGTCATTGCTCAAGGTGCCATTTGAAAACATTCTTCTTCTCTGTCACTTGATAAAGGGGGCTTACAATCAGACTGTAGTTTCAGAAATGTGTCCTCCAAAAGCCCAAAATACCTAAGAAAGCTTGTGTTTCCTTTCTATTAGTTGGTGGAGGCATAGGTGTTGTTGGATGCATTTCAACTTCCAGTGCAATTAGCCACTGGGATACTCCTGTCACTCCAAAAATACAGATCGGTTCTGTCCCTTCATGGCTTGATGGTATTAGGGTACACTGTGCACCAGTGTCCACAAATTGACTCTTGTGGATCTGGGATGCCAAGACATTGGATCCACACAGTCAATAAAACTGGTTGTCTCTCCTCCAACTCGCTGAAGGCAGGGTCCCCCCTAATCCTTCTCATTGTATTTGTTACTCACATCTTCTAAAGATGACTTAGAGATCTCTTCAAGAGGATTGTAAGGATAATCAGGCCTTCCGTTCAGTCAGAGGAACTGCCTGCTGGAAAATGGAGTGGCATTTTTCCTAGAAGAATCTGGATTTTTAACTGTTTTGCTTTTGTTTTGCAGCTCATCTATTTGATCCTGTAGGGACACAGTAGGTTTTCTCTCTCACCTTTTCATATCCTCTCTGTGGTCACACAGATAAAATCACAGGTTTCTTTATAGTGTATTTCCTCTATGTCTTCTCTCTTGAGCAAATAAATGATTACTCCTGGAAGCTGAGATACTGGTGTGTGCAGGCAGGGATTAGGATATAATCTCTTTGAGCTTCTGGACCATCTTGGACAATCTGTTCACAGATGAGAAAAGGGAGAAAGAGAGATTTTCTTTATATTTCTGGAGTCAGCCAGCCGTTTTATCCACTCTTGCTGCCTCTTCATCTACCTAGCCTATCACTGCCAGCAAGTTGGCATACAGTGGTGATGCTCTCTATACAAACTTTGGCCACATGGGTCATGTACACTGGAATACATCAGTATCTGTGGGTAACTGTACATTGTCTGTGTCATAATAAGCCATATCCTGCACAGCCAACTCCCTCAGGTACTGGATACCTCCCTCCACTTGCCTAACGTGCAAAATAGGAAGGCTATGGAGAATCTCCATCCTCTATCGAATTCAGGGAGAAACATAGTGATAAATCATGAGGAAAAGGCTGTGGTACTTCATACATTATTTGCCTCAGCCTTTCGCAGTAAGACCAGCTGTTCTCTGGGTACCCAGCCCCCTGAGCTGGAAGACAGGAACAAGAAGTAGAATGAACTTCCATAGTCCAAGGGAAAATGATTGGGATCTGTTAAACCACTTAGACACACACAGGTCTGTGGGACTGGATAGGATCCACTCCAGCATATGAGGGTGCAGACAGAAGTGCTCACCAAGCCAGTTTCCATCATTTATCAGCAGTCCTGGTCAACTGGGGAGGTTGGTCACAACACCATTTCCCCCAACATTCTTCTGGAGAAACTGGCTGCTCATGGCTCGGGTGGGTATAGTATTTGCTGGGTAAAAAGCTATCTGGATGTGCAGGCCCACAGAGTTGTGGTGAATGGAGTTAAATGCAGTTGGTGACCAGTCACAAGGGGTGTTCCCCAGGGCTCAGTGCTGGGGCCAGTTCTCTTCAACATCTTTATCAATGATCTGCACAAGGGTATTGAGTGCACCCTCAGGATGCTTGCAGGTCAAACAAACCAAAGTGTGAGGGGGTGTTCACCTGCTTGAGGTAGGAAGGGTCTGTACAGGCTGATTGGATGGGCCAAGTCCAACAGTATGAGGCTCAACAAGGCTCAGTACTGGGTCCTGCACTTGGATCACAACAGCCCCAGGCAAAGCTAGGCGTTTGGGGAAGAATGGCTGGAATGCCGCCTGGTGGAAAAGGACCTGGGGGTGTTGGTCACCAGCCACATGAAGATGAGCCAGCAGTGTGGCCAAGAAGACCATGAGCATCCTGTATTGTGCAGAACTAGTGTGGTCAGCAGGACTAGGGCAGTGATCATCCCCCTGTACTTCGCATTGGTCAGGACACACCTTGAGTATTGTGTTCAGTTGTGGGGTCTTCACTACAAGAAAGACATTAAGGTCATGGAGCAAGTTCAAAGAGGCACAGTGAAGCTGTAAAGGTTGTAGATTACAAGCCCAATGAAGAGCAGCTGAGGGAACTTGAGTTGTTTGACCTGAAGGAAAGGAGACTGAGTGGAGTCCAGATTTCTCTCTAAAACTAACGGAAAGGGGGTTGTAACCAGGTGGGTGTTGGTCTCTTCTTCCACGTAAGAAGTGACAGAATGAGAGGAAGTGGCCTCAAGTTGCACCAGTGGTGGTTTAGGTTGCATGTTAGGTACAATTTCTTCATCAAAAGGCTTGTCAAGCGTTGGAACAGGCTGCCCAGTTAAATGGCTAAATTGCCATCCCTGGAGGTATTTAAAAGACATGCAGGCATTGTGCCTAAGGACATGGTTTAGTGGTGGACTTGGCAGTGTTAGATTAATGGTTGGAGCTGATTTTCTTTAAGTTCTTTTCCATCCTAATTGATTCTTTATTCATTATCCAAAATACAAAAACTGTGTGGGTATCAATTAACCCTATTCTGATAACAACTAGAATCAGGATCAAACTTTCATCTGACACAGTTGTGACTTCATGGATGTTTGCATTACCTGAATCTCTCACTCCTGCATGGTAAACTCTTCAGAAAACCTATATTCTTGAAATTTTCGTGTTTGATGTACTTTGCTTTTGAGATGAGCGTTTCAGCTTTTATTTTTCCTTCCTGATCCAAATATTAGGGAGATTCACAAGCTTACTGCTTTCAAAATATTAACCTTTTGTGATAATCATTTTGTAAGTATGAAATGAGTAACTTTGATGAGAGAATAAGCCTTCCTTTGTCAGAAAATAAATGCTTATTATACATGTATACCATTTATTACAAATTGATTTTTCCAAAGTCCATCAGAAGAGTTTAGCCTCTGAAAAAGTCATGTTTTATGTTAAAGCAACTATGTAAAAGACACTTGAAGGAGGTATAGTGGGTAACCAACATTCACTTGTCATAAAGCCAGTAGATATCTCTTGAGCTGAACATCTCTGTACAAATTGGTTTAAACAAGTCATTTACTTCACTACATGACTTCCAGCATCTCAGATTTCTAAAGGGTGTGGAAATGTTAAACTTGGCAGGACACCATTTCTATCTCAACAGACCACTGAATTTTTAGCTGGAGTGGAAAACTGACCAAAACAAACAGTTTCTCTACTGAGAGCCCTTCCCACATAACATATGTTTGGACTGGGCCTCTGGGCCAGTCTCCTTGCATTGACAACACCTCCACTCACAAGTGATACAGTCCTGATGTCATTCAGAGAGTATTCGAACACTGATTGCAAAGCTGATGGGATTTGTAAATCTTGGGAGAGAAATTATTTGTTTTTCTAACTCCTCAAAACAAGGAAGATGCAATCAAGGAACCGCCCCCTTGGATAACATAATGGATTCATGTCCTACATGCAACCAATCACCCCTCCAAGTCCAGGCAGGGGGGATGCTGACATAGCTGGATGCATGTATGGCTTCTGAACACTGCCAGCTTCCATTGGTCAGGCCCTGAGCAGGTGCAGGACAGATGAATACTCCACAGATGCTTCTGGCAATATGCCATTGGTCTTGTTCAATGCTTTACAGTTAAGGAGATTTCTACAGAGATTCAGGCTACAGAACCTGAACCTAATGGTGGTCAGCTCTGGAAGCTTCAGAGGAAAGCATGAGAAATCTGAAATGGCTTTTTCGAAAGCAATGCACCCATCAAAATCCTTTCTTCCTCATCTTGTGGGCTTGGCAGGGTGATAGGAGGGTTTGCATTCCCTGCAGTTTAGCCAACTAAACCACTGCATCCAATATGATTTGCTGTTTGGGCTGAGGCTGACACACATGTGGGGACTGCCTGTATTCATCTCTCCCTTCTGCAATTCCTACATGCTCTTCTTCTATGTCTCCTGCACTGCAGGTGTTGAGAGAAGAGGAAGGGGTCAGATGGAGGAACTTTTAATAAATCTACAAACAACAAAGTATCTCTGAAGATGAGGAGATGGCTGAAGGAGGAGACAATGATGTCAGGCTTGCCTGTGACAAGCTGTGGGATGACATACCAATGTTAGAGGGACAGGGTGCTGACAAGGAGCCTCAGCCTACTGCTCAGCGACTGTGGCACAAATAAAATCTTAGAGAGATGACCAGGAGGTCCTGAGGTAACAGGAGCCAACAGGGAAACACCAGTGAAACACCTCAAAGGAATTCCAGCCACTCCAGCCAGTCAGCCAGCTTTATCAAGGGCCCAATTTAAAAGATGCTGTGCAAGTACAGGTGGCATGGGGAATAAGCAAGAGGAACTGGAGACATGTGCATGATCTTACTGGCATCACAGAGACATCATGGGATGTCTCCTATGGCTGGAGTGTTGAGAAGTAAGGATACAGTTTCTTTAGGAAAACAGGCAAGGGGGATGAGGAGTGACATCCTGATAGAAAAGCTGAGAGATTATGGGATAGATGAGTGGATATTGAGGTGGGTTGAGAACTGGCTGTCAGATTGGGCTCAGAGGGTCGTGATCAGTGGAGCAGAATCTGACTGGAGGCCTGTGACTAGCGGTGTTCCCCAGGGCTCGGTGTTGGGTCCAGTCCTGTTTAATATCTTCATTGATGACCTTGATGAGGGAATAGCATCCACCCTCAGCAAGTACGCCGATGATACAAAGCTGGGAGGGGTGGCTGACACACAGGAACACTGCGCTGCCATCCAGCCAGACCTGGACAGGCTGGAGAGCTGGGCAGGGAGAAACCAGATGAAATTCAACAAAAGCAAGTGTAAAGTCTTGCACCTGGGGAGGAACAACCGCATGTATCAGTACAGGCTGGGGGATGACCTGCTGGAGAAGAGCACTATGGAGAAGGATCTGATTGATGACAGGTTGGCTATGAGTCAGCAGTGTGCCCTGGGGGCTGAGAGAGCCAGTTGGATCCTGGGGTGCATCAGAAGGAGTGTGGCCTGCAGGTCCAAGGAGGTGATCCTCCCCCTCTACTCTGGCCCACCAGGTCAGGCCCACCTGGAGTATTGTGTCCAGTTCTGGGCTCCCTGGTATAAAAAAGACGGGGAACTCCTGGAGAGAGTCCAGAGAAGGGCTACGAAGATGATTAAGGGCCTGGAACATCTATCCTATGAGGAAAGGCTGAGAGAGCTGGGGCTGCTCAGCCTGGAGAAAAGAAGACTGAGGGGCGACCTAATCAATGTTTATAAATATCTTAAGTATGGGGGGCAGGGGGAATTGGCCTGCCCCTTTTCTTTGTGGAGACAGGACAAGGGGCAATGGCTGCAAATTGGAGCACAGGAAATTCCACACCAACATCACTTTTTCACAGTGAGGGTGACAGAGCCCTGGGACAGGCTGCCCAGGGAGGTGGTGGAGTCTCCTTCTCTGGACATATTCAAGACCTGTCTGGACGCTTGTCTGTGCAGTATGAGCTAGGGAGCTGCTTTGGCAGGAGGGTTGGACCCGATGATCTCTCAAGGTCCCTTCCAACCCCTACAACTCTGTGATTCTGTGATTCTGTGAGTGGGTGTCAGCCTCTATGTCAGTAACCCGCTGGAGTCCATGGGTGTGGATGAGGAGACAACTGAGAACTTATGGGTCAGGATTAAAGGGAGGGCAGGGACAGGGGACACTATAGTAAGGGCTGCTGCAGGCCACCTATCAGGGAGAGATGCAGCCATTCACAGACAGATAGAAGCAGCCTCACATTCACAAGCCCTGGTCCTCATGGGGGGCTTCGATTGCCCCACTATCTGTTGGAGGGACAACACAGCAGGGCATAAGCACTCCAGTAGGTTCCTGGAATAACTTCCTTCTCCAAGTTTCAGAGGAGCCAACAAGGAGAGGCATCATGCTGGACCTTGTTCTTACCAGCAAGGAGTGGCAGATGTGGAAGATGAAGCTCAAGGCCAGCCTTGGTGGCAGTGATCATGAAATGGTGGACTTAAGATCTTCACGCTCCAAGGAGAGGGCACAGCAAGCTTGTTGCCCTGAACACTAGGAGAGCAGACTATGGCCTCTTTGTGGAACTACTTGCTGGAGTGTCATGGGACAAAGTTCTGGAGGGAAGAGGGGCCCAAAACAGCTGGCTGCTTTTCAAGGATCACCTCCTCCAAGCTCAGGAGCAATGCATCCCAACGGAGAGGAAGTCGGGCAAAAACACCAAGAGGCCTGCATGGATGAACAAGTTGCTCCTGGGAAAACTCAAACATAGAAATCAGGCCTACAGAGTGTGGAAGCAAGGGCAGGAAACTTATGAGGAATACAGAGAAGTTGTCTGAGAAGCCAGGGATCAGGTTATGAAAGCTAAAGGCTTGATAAAATTAAATCTGACCAGGGACATCAAGAGCAACGAGAAAAGCTTCTATAGGTATGTCAGTGATAAAAGAAAGATGAGGAAAAAATGTGAGCCCTCCCCCAGAATGAAACAGGAAACCTGGTTCCCTAGCATATGGAGAAGGCTGTTACTCAGTGACTTTTTAGATGAGGTAACAATGATTTTTTGCCTCAGTCTTCACTGACTAGTCCTCCAGCCACACCACCCAGGTTGCATAAGGCAAATGCAGGGACTGGGAGAATGAAGAACCACCCACTGTAAGAGATCAGGTTCAAGACTGAAAAGATCAAAATACACTTTCTAATTTCAAAAGAATATAGGAAGCTGGAAAAACAGGCCTTAATTTATTTTTTTAATTACAATTCTGTGTTATGCCTAAACATACGACATTTCATTTTTAGAAAACTGAAAGTTTCCTTTGGGAAAATAATTTTCAATCTATGTTTGCACACAACAGTTTGCCCTAGGATCAGCAGCAAAAAATGCAAATATAAATGGGATCTGGAATGTGAGCCAGCTTTACTTGGAAAAGAAAGCTAAATTACAGGTATACCATCAGCCTGTTAGGTGTGCAGCATAAGCATACTCTTAGTTATCTCATAATTGCATTCCACTTTACGTGCAGCCAACAGTGGTTAAATAGGTGGTGTGATGATGTTGCATTTGAGGGAATAAATCTAGCATTTTATGTGCTAATTGCATCATATAAAAATCACAGAATCACAGAGTTGTAGGGGTTGGAAGGGACCTCAAGAGATCATCGGGTCCTTTCAAAATTTAAAAATTGAAAATGCTGGTTTGAGCCTGTCAAATTCAGATATTTAATCGACAGAAATTTTAAAATTCCATGTTCTTCTAATAAATTTTTTAATTGAATTAATCTCATTTTCATTTCTATTCTTCATCTATTTTTGATGAATTCACTGTCGAAGGTCAATTAAAATTACTTATCTACAGTTATAAACAACTACTGCTCTCTGTAGGAGTTGGGACTGGTTTTTTCATTTAAATTTCATTTACCTCAGAACTTGCTATTCTTTAGAAGAGTTAAAAAGTTTGCAGTATTTGTGATTAGTCTTTCCTGAAAAGCTACAATCTATCAGAGTTCTAACTTCAGCTCTATTTATAGTTTCTCTGATTATACAGTCAAATAGCTTTGACAGTCATAAAAACAAAAGTGAACTCTTTGAGAGCTTATTCACATTACACAATGACACTAAAAACTATGAAAGATAATTGTCATGCCTTTTTAATCATCAAATCCTTTGAAAACTTCTCAAACTCTACTCTGATTAATTGTGATTTGAGTGATATATATTGTCCTTATTTATATTTTTATCTACATGATGTTAAACTGGTGAAAGCAAATTTGTATAGCTTGTGTAGTCACAACATTGCAGTTTACACAACTCCTGATGGAATTCCTGAAAACCTTTAATCTGTGTTTTACCAGCTTTTAGGAATCCGGCTTTAAAATTTTGTCAAAAATCTTAGCAATTAGAATATACTTTCATTATTCCAGAGTTCAAGAGACACTCAGTTATGAATTCTCACATTACCACATAGTTTTCCTTAGCTGAAGTTTGGAAAGGGTATTGAGAATTTGTCCAGAGCTTACTAACTACTTGAAAAAAAACCTGTTTGTATCAGATTATGATACTCAGGTTATTTTGTGAAGCAATAATCAGATTATTGAGTGGCTAGAATGAAAACCTATGTGGTTTGGTTATTGCCTCACAAAGCAGAAATAATAAGTAGGTCCAGTTTTCCAGAGAAAAATAATTTGCAATAAAATTATAAATCCTCAGTTATCTTAACTACAAGGCTAAATAATGCTCTACTGTTAGACCATTTGTGATGTTCAACCAGATGATATGACATTGGTCATTAAGTGGTGACATAAATGCATTTCTAATTAAAATGACTGAAACATCAGATGTCCTTGGTTGTGCTTTTCCAGTTGCTGTTAGCAAGATAGAAAACTATGTGTCTAGCAAATCACCAGTTCTGGCTGCTCTGTAGCTCTTATTTTCAAAAGGATAAGACATCCCAAAATGTAAGATCCATCCTTAGTGCCCACCAGCATCTCTCTGATGTGACAGAGAAGCTCTGTGTTTTTAACAACCAAAAGTAGAATTGCAGTCCCTACCCTGAAGAGCCTGTATTGTAACCAGAGAAAGCTAATCACTGTGAGTCGGTGATTGATCCATAGTCATGTAAACAACTACTGGAAAAGTCAAGAGTTTCCTCTTTGCTCTATAAACTATTTTTTAAAAACCGAATAATCTTTGCTATTACTGCTATTCAAACTCATTACTTCTGAAACAGGAGTACCAGCCAGATGGAATAGTCATAGTACTTAGCCTTCCCTTAAGTGCTTCTTTTCGTTCTTTAGCCCTGTTTGACATGTTTATATTGAAATTGAGACATAATTAAGGAATGAACATATGCAGTAGAACACAATTGGACACAATGGGTAACAAGAAATTTAGCAAAGTATGAGGTCCTGATTCTAAACTAAAATTGAATTTCTGCTTCCATTTTGGGTTAGGAACATAGTATAGAGATGTGATCTATTATTTCCATAAGGAAGAAATAAATTTCCTGTCACCGATTGCTTAACCATTTTTCTTCCTAAAACTGGTCTGCAATATTTCAGTATCTGATGTTATTCTCTTCTTTCTGTCTACACATGCAGTGCCAGAATAAATTCATGCTCCCAATTTTTTCTGCACTACATAGCTGTTGGTGTCTGTGTAGTTATCTCTATTCTTCTGCTAATATAAACTAGCCATTTACTGCATTGCTAAGAAAAAAGAATTGAGAAAAAAGGCTGATGAGGTGGACCTCAAGGATCTGTAAGTCTGTGACTCTAATTGCAGTGAATCAAGATATAAGAAATAAACCAGGAACAATATAATAGGAGAATTAGAGAAAAGAGTGGAATAGATTGGAAAAAGAAATAGATGTTCATGTCATTTCTGGACAAGAACATTTCTAACTGCTTTCAGTGTTCAAGAAAATTCTGTAGCTGTGCAGGATATTTCAAAGATGTAGTATTAGTCTTATACATAAATGAAAGGGTTTTGTCACAAGTTTCGTGTTTGAGGTTACAATAATTTGCAGTCAATAAGCATTATACAAGGACACCTGCAGTATTGTTAGTTAGCTTTTCATAGAAATAAAATGCATCAGTCAACCTAATTTAAATATAATTTCCTAATTTTAGAGGAAGCAATCCTCTTTTAAATCTTCCTGAATACTCAGGAAATAACATAATACCAGCCTGTGCTTAATCTTTAAAATAACAGAATTGGTAAGAGTATATTTATATCTGTAATTAATTGATTTGCAGTATGCATGACTTCCAACAAACGTATCCTACCTTTGACACCATGGGTGCTCCAACAACAGACCAGGCACTTTGACCTGAAGATACGTTTTCAGCTATCTACTACTGGAGGGATTCGTGCAAAATAGTGAACAGAATCTTGATTCGTTCATGTATAAATCTGCATGAATATTCTTTCTTTTTTTTCTTGATTTTTTATATTTGTGACTGTGGCTTAGCATGCATTCATAGGCCAATGATTTATTAGTTGCTACAGCCAGAACATGTTTCATGAGGATGCTGCAGAGACCATAGTTCAGAAGGAGGTGTGTGAGGATTGTACAACTCTTAGTGCAACAGCGAAACCAACAGGAAAACTGGGGACCACCTTGGGAGCACAGACACTCTCAGCACAACCTCCAAGCCAGGTCTTGCATGGGGCTGGTCATGCTATCACCAGGGCAAGTGCTGCCTCCCAGGTCCTCTGCAGGACCAGTTTTTCAGTGGCTTTCATGGAAGACGACAGTGCCAACTCACTAGCCCTCCTCCAAAGGGCTGATGAGCCAAACCCTGACTGCACAGGGAACAGTCCCAGTCCCCTGCCCTCTACCTGGTGACCTGGCCTGTTCCTGTGCAGTAACACCAGCTTGCAATCAAAACCTCAAAGAACCTGCCAGCTTATGAGCTTCAGAGAGTTTCTTTGTGCAAGCCTTCTTATATCTTCCAGGAAAAAACACACAACAGACATGTTCGGTCAAACCAAGGGCCTGCCTACCTAATCCAGTTCTGGTGTCCTATGTGTGTATAAGCCAAACATAATTCCTTCCCTTTGTACTCCTGCCTGGACATGGCAACAAGCAGTTGAGTACCATGCTATTGTTATTTACAAAACCACAACAGGAGACATAATTTTAGGGGTCAAAAATCTGACTAGAGATAACTTACACATAATTTGAACCTTGTGGTCTCATAACTTTTATGACTAATTGTTCTTTGTTTATGACTATCTGTATTATGTCCCTTATTACATATGAATGCAGTTGATAGGCTACAAAGTGTACACTTAAAAACACTGCATTACTGCTAACAAAGCACCTCCCATTTGAGTGCTGTGGACCTCTCCTGAACACAGAAAACTGAAATAAATGATTATCTGGTATCCCTCCATGTGCCTCAACAAGAGGTAAACCCATTTCGATTTTATGCTAACCTCTATGAGTCACAAGGGAAGCACATCCAATGTCCTGTGCTCTAATAATTCATTTTAATGCTAGTCTAGCATTTTTATTGTCCTATGGTATTTTTCACTGTTCTGTTAGTCCTCTAGCCTGGCATTTCCATTTTTGAGCTTTTACAGTAATAAATTGATTACAGTTTATATGTTCTTCTCTGTTGCTTGGAGACAAATGTCTATAAAACACACCTGGAGGCATTTTCTTCAGTTATGCCTCCCTCGCCTGGTTCATTTATTCTTGTTCAAGGATAACCAGAAGCAGTCTGTATGACCAAAGAATTTAGGCTGCTGCTTGGTCACAGTTCCTCCTCTTGAGCACCCTTGGGCCTTGCTTCAGCTTTCCTTGCATCCCACCATGAAACACATCAAGCAGTATGAGGTTTCCCAATGATGCTTTCCTAAATTTACACGATGCAGCAGGGCTTGCAGTATTTCAGGTCCTAAATGGTTTAGGGTGTTTAATATTTGGGGACTTCAGCATGTTTAGGTAGATGCATGTTTGGGCATGCACAGTAAGAGTGAGATGAAGCAGTAACATGAATTATTATGCTGAGAAAGGTTTAGGATTATATCAGAGCTCAGAGTAGGAATTATGTTTCACAAGGGGAGTTGCTGACTCACTTCAGTGTTCACATACTGGATTGTCTTCTGGGTAAAGTACTCACTTGAATTTTATATATGAAATATTATTTGTTCTACGGTAATTCTTCATATGTAAATTTAAAAACCCAAATAAAACCAACCAAAAAACCCAACCCAAAAAGCAGTGGTTGAGTTCTCATCTCATCTTTATATAGTTTCTACAATTTCTAATAAAACAGATGTATGTTGTTGATATACATTAATGTTTTATTGCTTATTTTTATTATTGCAAGTCTCTCCGGCTGCAACAAAAGTTTTCACTCAGAACAATGCCTTGTCATTTGTATTTGTGCAGAACGTTGTCATCAGTTTAAATGCTACCTGTTCTCTTAATAAGGAACATTTGTCATCCTCCCAACCTCCCCTCTTTCCCAAGACTATGAATATTCAAAACATAATCTTGTAATATCAGATAATTGGACTAATTGGCTGCAGTGCAGCTGTGTAGCTGAGAAGGGATATACAAGAGAAAAAAGATTAGAGGATCCAACATGTCTCCTCTCTTTTTTAAGCCGTAGCACAAAATAGCACAAATGATCCGATCAGTATCTACAGTGAAAGAAAAATATGCCCCTTGGATGAACCTTGAAAATTTCTTTGAACTTTATCCCTAACATATACTGATACGAACATGCACATTATAGAAACACCCAAAAAAATGTTTGGAAAAGATAAAGTATATACTCTGTGTTCTGGGGTCATTAAAGATAGCTTTAAACATTCCCAGGCAATACATTAAGTCCTTATAAATATTTTTTTTCTGATGTTAAGTGGGGATTTGTAGTGTCTATGAAGGATGTACAGATTAATTTTTAAAACACAATGATAGAGAATTGCATTTCATTCTGCGGTTTCATCCACATTTATTGTTCCTAAAGGAGTTAACAAAATATGTTGGTACTAATTGCATGATTGATAAAGCACTTTGGGAATCTATGAAAGGGTTTATGATCCACATAGCCCTATTCAATGTACATGGTCATAAGCACAGCTATTCTATGCCTTCAAGAGGGATGCTATAGCATAGATGTCCATATACTATAGCAAAGATCATCTATCAAAATAGCACAAATGTGTTTCACCCATCCATGTTAGTATTTCACAGCAGTGATGGACTGTTCTGATAAACTCTCCATGAAGCCTCTGCCTTCCTGGGGAGTTAACTCTTCCACCTGAAGCTGGTATCTTTATTTGTTCACTTACAGCCAAAAGGCTGCCTGTAAGATGAGAGGGTCCACAGGCAGGAATTGTTATACAGGGCTAAGCCCTAGGTTTTATTCTGCCTTGTTTTCTTGTATCTGTTTCTACTAAGTACTATTACAGTGGTAACCCCAGCTTGATTTTTAAATTTTCCCTACTGAGATCTTAGAGGATATAACATTTCCAGCCAGGAGGAAAACAAAATCTTGTGCTTAAAATCACACTCAGTAGTAATTGTCATATGGGCAGCTCTCCCAGGGATCCTGCAGTGAGTCAGATTATGTGCATTGCAGAGCAGTAACCATATCACCCACGGCAGTGACTAATAAACACATGTATCTCCAAAAAGAAACACTAAGTCACTGCACCATACTTTACAACAAATTCTGTCTTCCAATATTATATGCAATTAGTCTGTGCTTATAAATACTTCTGTGCAAAAGAATCCTTTTCTGATCTCTCTAGCATTTCCTATGTCTGAAACACATCAACCATTTGCTGCTTTCCTATGTGCAATGTAGGTTAGGCAGAGGAAATAGCAATAGAGGCTATCATCATTTTCTGCAGGGTCTATTTTATGTGGTCATCTAAGCTGCTAGACAAGAAGACTGTTCTGCAATATTGTCATCAAGACAATAGAAAGGAGAGTGCCTGTGTCTTGTAATATATCCATAAAGTAACAGTGATGCCATTTCTTGGTAGGATACCAAGGCTTTTGTCCTGCTAGCAGCTTGAAAATTTCCTTCTTCCATTAACATGTAAAAATATTAGTTTATCAGAATTCAAATATTTTGGCATGCAGCAGGAGTAAGGTGAAAGAATTGACAAGTGTGAGTTTACATAACAGACTCTGGCAATGATTTCTATTGATTGCGAGAACCCTTCAGGATCCCTCATTTAATTAGCACTGCAGTTGTGCCACTGCCTTGAGAACTGTTATGGCAATATTTATGGCTGCAATTGAATAGAAAGCATTGCAGTGAAATTTGTAGAGAAATACACAAATGCCACAGCTGATCTTGCACTGCTTTAATTATATGAACATAAGTACCACTCAAGCATCTTCAAACTCTTATGAGAAAAATGTGCTTGTGTGCCAAAAATCCCAGTCATCTGAAGGGTGCAGTTTGGTGCCACTGATACACCAGCATGGCATCTCAGGAGTGGTCTCAAACTGTTTTTTAGGAAAAAAAGAAATACAAGCCCTTTGTGTTATGCATGGAGGTGGAAAAAAACATCAAGGATGATCATGCACCAGAATAAATAATATTACTTTGATAACTGTAAGAGTAGTATAATTGGCATACTTAGGATGACTCTCCTTCTAAACTTTGGATAATTGAAAAAAAGGTTTTAATTTAATGTTTAAGGTGGAAGGGTTTTGTTTGTTTTTTTTAATTTAGCTCTATCTTGAAATTCCCTTTTCTGGTTTCACCAAGAGCTAATATTTTGCATGGCTGCAGGCATATTGCTACTCTACGTTCAGATACGAACTCATTTAGACATTACAAAGCCAGAATTGAGCTTCATCATGAAGACCATGAAGTTTGGACAAGATTTGTGGTTTAGGTGTAAACAGGCAGTAACTGTTGAGATTAACAGAATTACTGTGTGTGAAACTGCCATATATATATGATAAGAAATATTCATTTGAATAGACTTTATATTGAAAGCCTTGTCAGCTGAATTCCATATAAGCTGTAATGGAGAAATTACATGGATTAAATTCAGAGAGGTTAGAGAGCAAGAAAGGTCCTGGACAGGCAGCCTATGGGTCCTGACAAAGGTACAATGATTCTAATCAAATAGCTGTAAATACAATTGCCCACACTGTGAATGTTCATTTTCCAAAGAATTCAATTGTAAATCACCTTCCTTTTTAGCATTTTCACCCATTCTTATGTAGAATAAAAACTTTTTCTTGTCCCCCACCCCAATAAAACGTGTTCTCACTGAAGCAGTACAGTCATGCAGACAAGGTGAATTGATTTTAGTCTATCAACTTCTTATCTGAATGGCATAGAAATAGTCCAGTAGAGTTGGTCTCTGTACTCTTTGGTCTCTCTTGTTGTTTTCTTGTTAGATACATCCAGTTCTGTGCACCTTTAAGATCTCAAAGGGCAAACTACTCTTTTCTCATAATTCCTTTTTTAGCACTAATAATTAAAAGGGTATTTGTAATGTCTTTAATCAGAGGACCTTTTAATGCTCTCAGATAATCATTGGTGTAATCAGAACAGTATTTTGAATAAAACATGAATGTGTCCAGTTCTGTAAAGTGTGCAATCCAGAAGAAAAATGTTATTAAGGAAACAGGAAAATATTAATTAGTATTTCATATTGTAGCTACAAATAATATCAATGTATTTCCATAAAAAATGAAATAACATTCAACATTCGGTATATGTGGTGCATATTACATATATTAAATGTTGTATTTATATTACATAGCAATATAATTAACAAGTAATTGAAATGCCTGTATTAGCTAACACTTAGTATGTGGATTAGGCAGTGTTATTGGTGCGGTATTTTTGCATAAGAGATTGCATGCAAGGGTCCATCTCTTTTATTTCTTTATAATATTATCTGAATTCAGTCAGTCTGAACTGTAGCAGGTAAGAAACAGCACAAATGCCAAAATTAAGTCTGTCTGCTTATGCGTTATGTTGCCCAGTGGTTTTAGTATAGTGATACAGAATGGGATTTGGCAAAGCAGAAGCACTGTTGTTATTCAGCTCAGCAAGTCACTTAGATGCTCAGAGGAAGCCACTTGAACCTTCTCCTTAGTCCTCCAGGAAAAGTACTTCTATGTTGTGAATGGAGAGCGCGGGGTAGATGAGATAATGTCAGAGTATTTATTTTAATTCCCCTCACTCATTGTTTGATTTTGTCTTCCTTATTGTGTGCTACTTGAACCTTGTATCCACAATAAAATGAGCTATTTCTTTTGAGGTGTCTCTCTGATCATGGCATCATAGAAGGTGTTGGGATGGAAGGAACCTTTAAATTTCATCCAGTCCATCCGTGCTTGTTACCATAGGATCAGAATAGTCTACAAAGAAAGATGACTTGGCCATCCCAGCTCCCTGACATGGTATTTTCTGAACTTAATAAATATTTATTCCAGTATTTACAGAAGGAGCCTCTAAACTGAGTGCTTCATTACCTGTGTGCCTCATCGGAGATGCTCAAAACCTGTCCCATAGCTGCCCGTCACTCACAGCATCTGCTGGCTTCTGCTGTACTGACTTGTCAGCATCTATGAAATCAGACTCCATCTGTCTTGGGCTGGGGATCCAAAGAACAGGAAACATACCATTAGCGGTCTGGTGTGGTGGTTTTCTTAGCATAAAACAAAAACCCACAAAGTTACAGTCTGGAGTCGACTAGCACCACAGTCTGCACTAATTCTCACTTTACTAGGTTTGTAGCTATCTGTTTAAATTCTTAGTGTTAACCTCATCCTTTGAAATAATGCACGTGGTTCTTTCTTTTATATATGCATGAGCTTCATGGTGAAAATAGTAGTCTGCCCCCTTCCAAGGGACAGGGTGTGCCGGTCAGCTTGGATTCTTTACATATGTGTCCCGGTAAATGTCAGTATGTCAGTCTTTCTACACGTAACACCGAGATGTCTCCAGAGACCTGTTGTTATTAACATCTCTTTACTTACTATGTGAACAGAAGTCAACAAACATGTTTTAATTACAGTTTTGGGGCTTTTTTTTTCAGTAAACCAATGTGAAGAGTCAGGACATTAGCATTTTCTATTACAGAAACCATTAGATGGCATCTAGGCTATGGTACACATCACTTCCATAGAAAATGCACTTGATTATAAAAGATCACAACTGCTTAGTTATAAATAAAACTGTTTTTTCATGGGACAAGTCTGACAGGTAAATAACTTTGTTTCACATGCTTTTTACCTTGCTGATTCATTAAATGACCCTTTTTATTTTTCACCTCCAACAACAGTAGTATTTTAGAGGTTTCTCCCGTTTTCATTTAAATAACAAAAAATTATCCCTTTTATTATTCCTTTTTTTTATTTTCCTGTTAGCCTGAAAACTTTGAGAATCTGTGTTTCTGACAACAGTAAATTATCAGTTATCTGGATTGCAGATTATTTATGTGATACATGGAAAGAATGTTCAGTTATAGCATGAGCAGAGTTCCACTGTCTTTCAGACCAATTCACCTCTAAGACCAGTGCCATCACTGTCATGCAGCAAAAGAATAGAATAGCTTGGGGATAAGAATCAAGGGTCACGCTAGTACGAGTGACACTGTTGTGGGTGTGTACTATAGGCCCCCCTGATCAAGAGGAGCGGGCTAATAGTGCTTTCTATAAGCAACTAGAAGTAGCCTCAAGATCCCAGGCCTTTGTCCTTATGGGGGACTTCAATTACCCAGATATTTGCTGGGCAAGCAATACGACCAGTCGTATGCAGTCCAGACAATTTCTGCAATGTGTAGAAGACAATTTCCTGCTACAGATGGTGCAGGAACCTACAAGGGGAGGGCGGGTGCTGGACCTTGTTCTTACTAACAAGGATGGGCTCATTAGGGAGGTGTAGGTCGGGGGCAGCTTAGGACAAAGTGAGCACGAAATGATAGAGTTCAAAATCCTGGATGGAAGAAGCAAGCCAGAAAGCAGGATAGCTATCCTGAATTTTGGAAGAGCTAACTTTGATCTCCTCCGCAACCTATTAGGAGCTATCCCACGGGATATGCTCTTAGAAGGAAAGGGAGCCTGTGACAGCTGGGTAACATTTAAATAGCACTTCTTTCAAGCACAGGACACGTGCATCCTTTTGAGTAAGAAACCAGGAAAGAGAGGCAGAAGACCTGCATGGATGAGCAGGGAGCTCATGAGTAAACTCAAAGGGAAGCAAAAGGTTTATCAACTGTGGAAACAGGGTCTGAGCACCTGGGAAGAATATAGGGATGTTGTCAGGGCCCATAGGGACGTGACTAGAAAGGCTAAAGCCAACCTAGAAATGAAACTGGCAAGGGACATAAAGGGCAATAAAAGGAGTTTTTTCAGGTATGTGAATAGTAAGAGGATGACCAGGGATAATGTAGGTCCCTTGCTGAACAAGGCAGGTGTCCTGGTAACAGGGGATGATGAGAAGGTGGAGATACTAAATGCCTTCTTTGCCTCAGTCTTCACTCCAAAGGCCCCTCGGGACCCACAGATCTGGATGAAAATAGGAGTGTTTGGGGAACAAAAAGCTTCCCTCTAGTTGAGGTAGGGGAGGTCCAGGAGCGGCTGAAAGGGATTAATGCACACAAATCCATGGGCCCAGATGGGATGCATCCACGTGTGCTGAGGGAGCTGGTGGAAGTGATTGTGGAGCCGCTCTCTATCATCTTCAACAGGTCTTGGTGAACAGAAGTGCCTGAGGATTGGAAGATAGCCAATGTCACTCCAGTCTTTAAAAAGGGCAAGAAGGAGGATCCTAGCAACTATAGGCCAGTCAGCCTTATTTCTGTCCCTGGAAAGGTTATGGAACAGCTTGTTCTAGATGCCATCACCAAGCAACTGGAAGAGAAGAAGGTCATGAGGAGTAGTCAGCATGGATTCACCAAGGGGAGATCGTGCTCGACCAATCTCATAGCCTTCTGTGATCTCATCACTGGCTGGGTAGATGGAGGGAGAGCAGTGGATGTCATCTACCTTGACTTCAGCAAGGCTTTCGATACTGTCTCCCATGACATCCTGATAGAAAAGCTGAGAGATTATGGGATAGATGAGTGGACAGTGAGGTGGGTTGAGAACTGGCTGTCAGACTGGGCTCAGAGGGTCGTGATCAGTGGAGCAGAATCTGACTGGAGGCCTGTGACTAGCGGTGTTCCCCAGGGCTCGGTGTTGGGTCCAGTCCTGTTTAATATCTTCATTGATGACCTTGATGAGGGAATAGCATCCACCCTCAGCAAGTACGCCGATGATACAAAGCTGGGAGGGGTCGCTGACACACAGGAACACTGCGCTGCCATCCAGCCAGACCTGGACAGGCTGGAGAGCTGGGCAGGGAGAAACCAGATGAAATTCAACAAAAGCAAGTGTAAAGTCTTGCACCTGGGGAGGAACAACCGCATGTATCAGTACAGGCTGGGGGATGACCTGCTGGAGAAGAGCTCTGTGGAGAAGGACTTGGGGGTCCTGGTCGACGACAGGTTGGCTATGAGTCAGCAGTGTGCCCGGGTGGCTAAGAGAGCCAGTTGGATCCTGGGGTGCATCAGGAAGAGTGTGTCCAGCAGGTCCAAGAAGGTGATCCTCCCCCTCTACTCTGCGTTGGTCAGGCCCCACCTGGAGTATTGTGTCCAGTTCTGGGCTCCCTGGTATAAAAAAGACAGGGGTCTCCTTGAGAGAGTCCAGAGAAGGGCTATGAGGATGATTAAGAGCCTGGAACATCTATCCTATGAGGAAAGGCTGAGAGAGCTGGGGCTGTTCAGCCTGGAGAAAAGAAGACTGAGCGGAGACCTAATCAATGTTTATAAATATCTTAAGTATGGGGTGCAGGGGGAATTGGCCTGCCCCTTTTCAGTAGTCTGTGGAGACAGGACAAGGGGCAATGGCTGCAAATTGGAGCACAGGAAGTTCCGCACCAAAGAGGAACTTTTTCACAGTGATGGTGACAGAGCCCTGGGACAGGCTGCCCAGGGAGGTGGTGGAGTCTCCTTCTCTGGAGACATTCCAGACTTGTCTGGAAGCCTGTCTGTGCAGTATGAGCTAGGGAGCTGCTTTGGCAGGGGGGTTGGACCCGATGGCCTCTCCAGGTCCCTTCCAACCCCTGTGATTCTGTGATTCTGTGACTTCTGGATGGAGACATACAGTTAAATACAGTTAAAATACCTGGAAGATGCAATCTTCTTTCCAGCCAGCCTGTTCATGCCAGGTTCCTCCTGACCTCATTTCAAGGACCAGACCTTCTGGGGTGTGCTGTGTGGAAATACACCCTGCCTCTCATATCTCCGTTTTCCAGAGTCTATTCAGGTTCATTGCAACCCTGTGTGAACACCTGGACCTGTCTGGGCTTTGTACTGTGTCAAGTCCAGCAACAAGCTAGATGCTAGGAGACCAATGCAAGTATGCATCACTGGACAGCAACACTGGTGTGCCACAGCAGATGCTGAACCTGATGCCAAAGGACAGGGCTGGCTCCTGTAGATCACATCAGCTTCCATGTCCTTTTTCCTCTGAAGACTCATTCTGTGGTCCTACTTACTGTACCTGAGCATTAGCACTTTCACACTTCTAGTAGGAAGAGCTGCCTTGAATGAAGCATCTGGACCCATGCTAGGTCTTGCATTTTTACTGTGTCATGCTATGCTAGGATCAACAAGCTCAACCAGAGCACCAAGGATAGCACAGCAGTGCATTACATAATCACAGTACCACAGAATCACAAGGTTGGAAGAGACGTTTAAGATCAAGTCCAACCATTCCAGTCCTAAGCTAAACCATATTCCTAAGTACCTGATCTACCCTTTTTTAAAACACATCCAGGGGTGGTGACTCAACCATCTCTCTGATAACTCTTTCAGTGAAATTTTTTTCCTAACATCTAATCTGACCCTGCCCTGGTGCAGCTTTGTGCCATTTCCCCTTGTCCTGTCTCCTGTCACTTGGCTGAAGAGACCATCGCCCACCTCTCCACAACCTCCCTTCAGGTAGTTGCAGGCAGTGATAAGGTCTCCCCTCAGCTTCTTCTTCACCAGACTAAACACCCCCAGCTCCCTCAGCTGCTCCTCATAGGATTTGCCCTCTAGCCCCTTCACCAGCCTGGTCCTCACTCAAGGACCTCAATGTCCTTCTTGCGGTGAGGAGCCCAGAACTGTACACAGCACCTGAGGTGTGGCCTCACCCATGTTGAGTCCAGGGGCACAATCACCTCCCTAGATCTACTGGCCAGGCTGTTTCTGATACAAGCCAGGATGCTGTTGGCCTTCTTGGCCAACTGAGCACACTGCTGACTCATATTCAGTCATCAGTCAACCAACACCCACAGATCCTTCTCTGCCTGACAAATGTCTAGCCAGTCTTCCCCAAGCTTGTAGTGCTGCAGTGTAGTTGCTCTGTGTAAAGCAGATTAGGCCAAGGGCAATTCTCATTAAACTAGAGCTACTAACACCCGTTTCTTTCCTGGTGGTGATGCTGGTAGTACTTTGTACCACACTATCTCCGAGTAGCTATATGTCTTTAGATCACAGTTTAGAAGGTGTGGCTATATAATTTGAATTTAGGTGCTAATTTAGTTCTATGAATAACTATACAAAGATGTCTACATCCTTCCACAGGCTGTTATAGAGAATTTAAGCTCTTGAAAGTTGAAAGTAGATGGTATGTATGTCTAGCAGAATGGGGTTCAAACCACACTATGCTTTTGCATCTATTACACAGAAAATTACTTCAGAAATAATTCTGTGAGTTATTGTTAGAAAAAAATGGAATGTTCTCTTGCTATAGCTGTTCTTCATATCAAGGTAAACAGAAATACTTTATAGCCACCAAAGTACTTGACTTGGGCAGGGACCTGCCTGAGAGGAGTCCTCTCTTGGCATCCATTAATAAAGAGGGGAAGTAAACAGCTGTACCAGACATCAGTTACATGCCAGATGTGAAATAACTTAGGATACTTTTATTAGTGAAAAAATAAATGATGACGCTGAAGTGATTGTAGGACTGAAACTCATGCCTGGAAACTTAATGCCTGGAAACTAATAGTTTGACAACTATTCCCATAGGCAAATGTTACCCTGACTGCAGCTGCAGCCAGCAGTGGTAGGGTGAAAGAACTTGAGACCAGAAAAAGCCATGGTCAATCCAATTTTAATGTAAAGAGTAAGTTTGTATTCTCTCTAAGAGTGTGGCACTGAAGTAGTCTCCTGGAGGGCCTAGAAGAGCTCACAAGAGATCAACAGCAACTAGGGAAGTGCTGTGTTAATGATGACAGATGTGGGCAGCAAGAGCAGTGGCAGAGCTGAAGAACAAGTAACAAAAACTGCCTTTTACTCAGCAATATGTTCTCTGGAGTGCCACATACTTCAGAGATTGATTACTTCAGAAATTTCTTCACTGGGATAAGGAGATAAGCCTGCATTTGGACTGCTGCCCTGGACCTGTGAGAAGTTTAATAATCTTGCCTGCTGCTAACTTAGTATGTAGATATATTTTTTATCCTATATGGGTTATTTTTTTATTGTGTTTCTTTATCCTCTTATTAAAGTTATGTTTGTTCAAACCACTTTGACCAGTGCATGTACTCCTTTCTGGTTTGTGCCTTGTTTCCCAGATTTCTGAGAGGGAGTTTTAAGGTGGAGCTTTTTACTGGTTTCTTGTGTTAGTGAGCATAGTTTATGATTGGGGCTGCCTAGGCAGCCATAAACTTCCAATTCATCTTTGTCTTCTATGAAAAGACCTACAGTTGAGTTCGACACCTTCTGTGCTGAATTATTTCCTTGCATTTTAGAAATTCTTACCGCATAGGACTTGCACAGACAGTTCCTCTTCACAATTATTCTCAGAGAAGATCTATGTGGTTGCAGCACACAGCATTGGTCTGAGCTGCATTTGATGTTGTCGTACTTTCCCCTGCATTTGTAAGAGCTTTCCTGGCCACATGGTTTTGTGCCTGGATCCAACCCCACTGAAATCAGTGTAAAGGTTTTATGACTGGTGGGAGTTGGATCATAACTTGCAGCCTAGAAAACAGTAGTCAAATATATATGAAAAATACAGAGGTGTTTTGAAGTAAGTGCACAATGTTTACTAAATTAAGCTGAATTAATCTCACAGGGAGACAGATTTATTTCTGATGAAAGGGTTAAGTAATCCTTTTGCAATATTTCTTAATGGCTTTTTATGGGGAGATTTTGTGTCACCTGTATAGAAGTTTTCCTGGCTTGCTCAATCATTATTTATATGAATTGATCCTCAAAGCAGATTTCTATGGATGTGTTTAATGGCAAATGTGTCATGCTTGGATATCCAGCTAGACAGCAACAGCAACATACAGGGGAAATCAAACTCTGAAGTAAAGAAACAATATGGGGGCAGTAATAATAATGTTGGTCAAGACTGGAAGTTATTAACACAAATAGCATATTTAGTTAGCACATTTTAAAGAGTGTGTGGGAAGATACCAATAGGCAGCAGCAGGTACAAATGTCCATCTCTTTATTTGTGATTAAAACCCCACTATTGACATCCTTGTTCGAGGTGTAGTTTATCCCACTCCTTGCAACAATGTTGACAGAGGCTATAGAAATTCTCACAGGATAAAATCATCTTTAACTCTGGATCATGGAAGGAGATTCTTACCTTGCAGTATATTAATCCAGTGGTAGTGGATAAATTTGCCTGTACATGCTCTTGTAGCATCCAACTTCAAATATAAT
Organism: Laterallus jamaicensis coturniculus; assembly: GCA_022605575.1. Taxonomy (NCBI): domain Eukaryota; kingdom Metazoa; phylum Chordata; class Aves; order Gruiformes; family Rallidae; genus Laterallus; species Laterallus jamaicensis. The sequence continues at coordinate 6,956,425 of JAKCOX010000024.1, read as the reverse complement.
GTCCTCAGAAGAATTACTATAATTGGAGGTAATTCACTGAATGTGGGCATCCATAAGTACATTTCAAATGTAATGCATATGCTTTTTGATTGCTTTGGGGGTTTTTTTGCACAGCATTTTTAGTTTCAGTATAGATTTGTATGTGAGATTATGAAAAAGGTCTCACTGCCTGTTGTCCCTAAGGCAGGCAAGTTTGCGTTTTTGCAATGTGCTGTTTTTCTTGAAGTGCAGAAGGTGTAGTCTAAAATTGAACCTAGGAACCCACAGCCTGAAAAGATGTAGCTGTAGAGATTTCAGGGAATGGAGAAGCTTCTTCAATGTGGGAGGGAGTTGATGGTAGTGGGAACCAGACTCAAGGAAGATGTGAAGTCTAGAAGTTATGATGCTCAAATGAGAAGAAAAGTGGATGGAGAAGAGCATCAACAGAACAGTGACAACTATCAATACATGTCAAAAATTAGGTGAGGAGTGTGTATTTGGACCAAGAAAGTGTGGAAGGGTGGCAGAGAGCTTGAGACTGGGATGAAATGATGAAAGAATGGAAGAGGAACAAGGGTTTTCTCTGAATTGTTTTTTTTTCTGTCAAGTAGTAACACATGATTTTTTTTTATTTTCCTCTCACTAGCAAGACAGCAAGGCTGATGTGCCTGCTGCACTGTCTTCTGCAAAAGAATTGGACTCCTTGCAATTTGCATTAAGGATCACCTTCAAATAGAACCTCTGGAGCAGCTGGCTGCAAGAAGACTTCTTAACAGGCTTTTTCCCTCGTGTTTGAAGGTCATTTATAAGAAAGTCATGAGATTATTGCTATATAATACAGTTGTCAATTTCTGAAAATAAATTTCACTGACATGCAGGAGTAGGCATTCGAAACTGCAGAAGCTTCAATTCACGGTATCAGCCTAATTTTACTTCCTTGCACTTTCAAAATATGTGACATCCGAGTCTGACTTGGAATGAACTTTTAACTTCTTCGGAGTGTGGTTTGTTTCTTTGGGTTGTTTTTTGTTTGGTTTTTTGGGATTGGGGTTTTGGTTTTCTTTAAAGGCCCTTGGGATTGGTGTCTTAAAATAAGCTAAACAATCTCTGTAATGCTTTTAACCAATTATAAAGATTTTTCATGCATGTGCCATCCAATAAAATCCCAAATGCCAAACATTGCAACACTGAGTCAAGTGCTTTCTCTTGCACACAACTGTCTATCTCTTCCAGGTCTTGAATTAAAAGCAGTTGTATTTTGTGCTCTAAATGCTAATGTTCATCTGAGTAGCAAGTATTCAAAATGGGTACCTGTCAAGAAAAAAATATTTCAATACTAAGTGTCTAGAATATCTGACAAATGTCCCAAAAATATTTGTCCCATCTTGATCTTACCATCAGAAATAAATCAATTTTGCTTCTTCTGTTTAGTCAGGAAAGATGACTGTGGTCCAGACATATGACTGATGATATTGCTACATTGGAAATTACTACAGTGATTGCTTTTATCGGTGGTGTGGCACCATGAGCTTGGTGTCACCTGTCATAGCCATGTTCTCTCAAAATCCACCTCAAAAGGGGGAAAGAAAAGGTTACATTTTGAAAATTACTACTGTACCCCCAAACAGTTTATGGCCTATTTCAATTTCCAGCAATTTCAAGAGCAAATATTATGTCTGGTTGATGATAAAGAATAAATTTTCAAGGAGTGCTAGAGGTTGCCTGTGAACCTATAGTTCTCAACTGCTGTTTAGGTTCAGCTTTTCTTTACAAATTTTGTCTGTGTATTTCCAGTTAGCCATTGATTTATGACACTGCAGTGGGACTAACTGTCCCTCATTGCCAAGTGCTTGGTGCACAACCAATTGTAAAAGAAAGCCAGTAAAATCACAATCCTCCCTTTTGTCCTTTCTTAAATGATGCACTGATTGTCCCTCTAACAAATGAGCTGCATCCTCTTTTACCAATACATGCAAGGGAAAAGAATTCTCTCTTCAGAGTACAAAATATGTCAGCTCTCTCTTGCAACAAAGTACTTTTTTTTTTTTTTAATTCCCCTGAAAGAGAAGGTGGAAATACTAATAGGAAAAATTACCCAACACTTTCAGTAATATACTGTGCTGCAAAATACTCATGTCCAATTCCATGAATCACTAACTGCATCCTCTGTGGTTTTCAGAGAGAAAATCAGGACAGGATATAACTCATATTTAGATGTTCTAGTTTCTTTGGTTATCAAGGGTCTCTCCACAGGTAGTGGGGATAGCTAAAGGGGTAAAGAAGGTAAAGCTTTTTGAGACTCTCCCTCTGAACTCCTCAGTTCACATCCACAAACAGGGATAAAGCACTTTGCAGCATCAGAAATGTGTTCTGAAGATAAATTCATTGAAGAATGTCAGGCATTTGCACTTTGACACTACAGCTGTGTCAGACCATGATATGGAGGCTCGCAACGGAAATGGTTGGAAAGCTTTCTGTGTTGGGTTAACAGTGTGGTGGGAAGTGGAGTTTGGCTTGGCCTGAGATTCTGAAGTTTCCTTAAGGATTTGTGATGACTGAAGATACAGAGGCTGTGAGGACAGCAATTATGTCCTACAGATAGAGAATAACTTTGAGAATATTTGTGCTTGGAGATGAGCAGAGCTCTGAAAGGGAGATGAATTCAAGCAGAACTCTAAAAGCGAGTATCAGAGGTAGTGCCAGCTGATCACAGGCACTGATGAGGGTTTATGGGAATAAGTAAGCCAAGTAGAAAGCAAGCATTACTGTATAGCAAACAACTCCACTACCATGACAAGTACATCTCCATGTTACGGGCTGACTAGCAGAAGAATCTGGAAGGTATGTAGTCTTTGAAGACTTGCTAAGAAATAAGGGCTCAAAGCTCCCAGACTTCCTTAATCAAGGGAAGTCACCCGTTAGCACCTCCTCCAAATTCGAAATGCTTTGTATCTCACTGCATCTCTCCTCTGGACACAGAAGAAAAGGCTTTTTTCTATAATTTTGTTAGTCATGAGTGACCTTATATCAAAACTACCATCAGAAAGCTGTTTAGACCTCACTTTTACAGCAGTGTAGTGTTTTGTTTTGGTGGGTTGCAGGTATTGTTTTGATTTCTTGGGTTTTTTTAAGCTGAGCATAGGATCTGTTTTATGGACCCCTGTGATTACTCTGCTTCACTTCCTGAAACTTGATACAGGGCTTCCCCTCACCATGGAGGGATTCAAAGACCTGTCTGGTCTGGGAGTATGGAAGACTCTTCTGCACTGGCTGAGCAATGGAGCTCTGAATAGCAGCAACCTGCAGTGAAACCCAGCACTTCCAGAACTCAGATCCTTATACATGGCCAGAACAAAAAGGTGCTGTGGGGCATGAGTGTGATAGGACACACCTCCTGGGTTATTTAACCATTGGGAAATGAGGAAGGGTGAGTTGAATCACCCAAACTGTTCAAGCAAAACCCAAAGATAGTGTCTGTTAAGGTTAAGAAGCCCTCCCCCTGCCAATCTGAGGCCTTCTGCTTCAACAAGGAAAATTACTGTATTCACTAACATAGTCACTGTGTATAACTATCAGAGATACTGTAGGACCAACATGTAGAATACCTTCTGGTAGGGGAAAATAGGGAAATAACCAGCAAATGGCTAATAAAAGGGACAAGACCCTCATTTAATTGACCTTGAGGTGCCTTGGTCACAAGGCAAGTTCTGGCAGATGTGCACCCATGGTACTCTCAGCCTGTGCCCAGGCTGTAATCAGAGGTCATGACACAAACCCTACTGACCTGGGAGCTCTGCTGGTATTTATCACTCCAGCAAACAGTATAGTTCCCAGCCCAGTGAATTAAGTAGCTCTGGGGTGAAGTTGCAACACATGAAGCTCATTAGGTTATTGTGAAATAAGCAGAATGTTATGGAATAGCACAGATTATCTGAAAAGGATATGCAGGACCAACATCCCCTTTGTCCCTGCAGGCAGGATTATTAGGTCACAGCATAACTTTTGAAAGTCTTGCTGCTTCCAACACTTACAGGTGCATAACTGCTCCAAACACTTTGTTGTTTAACCAGTTTTGAGGGCCTGATTTGCCTAAGTCCTAGCTGGAGGGTGAATTTTTGATGTTTATGAAATGCCGTAAGAAAGAGAATAAGTAAATGGTGGCTACAGCAGCACTTCGTTTCTGTTCTTCCAAGCTCATACAAATTTCTTGGGTTCTGTCTTTTCAATAGAAGAGGGAAACCTCATCCTTTGCAAGGATGAAGGTTTTGTTTAAAAATAATCATGAAAACTCTACATTAATAGATGGAAGTCAGCTGCTCTTCACTCTCAGTTGCCTACAGATATGGCCAGAACACTGATAAATAGCATGCAGAAATAAAGGAAATATTTATCTTAATATCTGGAGGCATGAAAAAAAAAGGTTTTTTAGGGTAGATTACGGGAATTTCATAGAATCATAGGATGTGTTAGGATGGAAGGGACCTTTAAAGGTCATCTAGTCCAACCTCCCTGCAGTAAGTAGGGAGACTTTAAACCAGATCGGGTTGCTCAGAGCTTCATCAAGCCTGATCTTGATGAATTTGAAGGACTTTTAAAAATTATTATAATTACAAGTAAAAAATAAGAAGCAATTTAGGGATGGAGAGAATGACTGGGTCCTTTAAAAGGGAATTGAAAAGCAGTAATAGAAGCACCATCTTAGCAAAGGAAACTTTAATGTCCAGAGGGACTTCCACTATATCTGCAGTATTTGTGTGAAGAAAGAGGAGGAAGTAACCATGAGCTGGGCGGCCCTAGAGAAGATAAAGGAGGCCTTAATACAAAAAAAAGGGGGAAGATAATAATCATAACAAATTCATACTCTGTTGTGTAGTGATACAACACTTTAGAGGATAAAGGATGAGTGACACATGTCTGAATGCTGCAGAGTCTAGGAAATATGGAAGAAAAGGGATCATTCCTATTGAGAGGCAAATTGACCCTCTTCTCTTTGAGCAACGTGAAGATGATCCAGGTTATTATATCAGGACAAGGGACTAAGTGAGTCAATACATCTACTCTACTGCTATCAGTAAAAATCAAGTCATTCTCATCTGTTGTAATCAAATGTAATTAGGTAAAAAATGAGCAAGTGAGGATACTTCAGACTTAGCCTGCCAGTATTGGATTTTGATTTAGGCTTGTTTCTACAGTTCTATCAGCTTCACATGCCTTGAAAGAGGCCATTTTGGTTTGTGACCCAGGATGTTCTGCAGCTGTTTATCATTCTCTTTTTAGCAAAAAACACAAGGTCTATGCATAAAATGGCAAAAGAAAACAAGAAGCAAAACAGTGACTAACAGCATTCATTAGTTTATTCTGCTATTAATGAAAGCACAGTTTAACATAATTTATTTATTTTTTATTCAGTTTAATGACAAATGTTCCCATAATGCTCAACTTTTACTTTTATAACAATAATTGTGGTCTTCTTTTTGATGGAAAAAAGAGTGTGCTCATTACCACCCAATGGCAACAGATGGGGATTACCCTCTACTACACACAATATTGTGTAAATTTATAAACTCAACTCTTCTGTATGAATAATTCATGACCAAACTGACTTGGAGACTTGATAGATACTACACAAATGAAAATGGCACAGAAGTTTTTGCTCCTTTTCCTCTAGTCCTGTTGCCCCATGATTCCAGAGCTCGACAGTTCTCAGCTTAGCTTTCATTATCAGACACCGAGTCCATTCTTGGAGCTGGCTCTCTCAGACCAGACCGAGTAGGCTGTGGAAATGGAGCTTAAATGTTGGCAAGCAAGGATCCCTGTAATTATATATTTCAGTGAGTAAATGTCTCAGTGCCCAATGCAATAGCTTCATGTAATGACCCTCCTCCTTGAATTCAGGTGCTCCATTTCTCATTGCAGCTGCTGTGGGTAAAAAAGCTCTTATGATAATGTGAATGGTCAGGCCTTATGGTGCGGCCCTTATTTGAGCCTAGAAGATAAAAAGCAGGAAATACTTTATACATCAGAGTTCAAAGTAGTATCCACCTCTTAGCATTGAGAATGAATGGATTTTATTTTAATGCTTAAATGAAGAAGTCCATTCAGAATCACACTAAAAATTTGTTTCTGACAATTATTTTCATTTTTCTCCTTACCTTTAGCATATTTATTCAAATGAACCATTCAATCATAGATCTATTTTAAAAATTGCAAGAAAATAAATAAATCTTATAAGTGGGGAAAGGCAGATATTTCCCCACACACCATGCAACAGGGAAGGAGTTAAGTGACTTCAGATAACAGAAAAGCCCATGATGCCAAGGCACTGCAATCATGGGTACAAAGGCAAATAATGTGATCAGTGACCAGATAAGAGACTTTTTCTCCAGAAAATCTTTGAAATTTGTAGTTCAATTACAAGAGTGGTCTGGTAATGATCATAAGGAGCCTTAAACTCTCTGAAAATATTAAGCTGGACTGAAGCAGAGCTGTGCAGCTGAAGGTGAGGAAGGAGAGACATGGGATCTGAGAAAGCTGGCAAAGATTTGGAAGAAAATATTAATATACATAAATGTTAATGTTTTCTTTTTATATAGAGCAGACTCCAAAAAGTGAGGCTTGATACAGCATGCAGCAGCAGCTGAAAGGGGCAATTAAGACAATGAGGACAGCTGCTCTGTTTTTAATTCCAAATGCGTAATTCTGAAGGGTGATCTCCAAGAACTGTGTCTGGGTGGGGGGCAGGGGGATTGTGGTTGGAGATCACCACCTGGGAGGAAAAGTCTCAGAAGTTTACACAAAGCACCATTTAAAAGCTGAGTGCATTGGCTCAAAGCAAGCTTTATGTTGGGTTACATAGACAGAAAACTGGTAGATGTTTGGATAGAGTATAATAAAAACTCCCTTGTTTTCACCCTACTGAGTTTTAAATTATGGAAATTAATTAGAGACAGCCTGAGGAGGCAGATGACCATGGCTACATCTGTACTATGAAGTGAAACAGAACTGGTCACAGATGGGTAATGCCCACACTACATAGCTTTTGGCCATGGGTTTCCTCTGGGCCCCCATCCAGCACTTGTACAGCATAATGATTATTTCTGTGTCTCAGCTAAAACTGTGAGAAGGCTCAGGTTTCAGTCTGTCAGACCAGTGTTTTCAAAGCATGAAACTGAGGGCATGTGTTGCATATGCCCATCATGTACCATGTTTCGTACCTGGGGATTCAGATGTTGCCAGGGCAGTGCTGGAGGACTGTGCAAGAAGCCGGTTCCAGTGGTTTAGGCATATCCATGTTGTCTACTGGAAGCAGTCCCCAGCCAGGGTTATCCCCCTAGAATTATTTAGGTCTTGTTGACTTACGTCAAAACTATGCCAAAGAGCATGTTAAGTGATGGTGGTGATTTAGGGTCCAGTGAGCAAGCTCATTGCCTGGTTCTGTTGTATTCAGCTACAGTGAAAATATTTCCATTAAAATAGAGAAGATGAGATTTAGTACAAGATGAAAAAAGGAGTGCAGGACTGATGACTGGATGCAAGCTTTGCCAGCAATGCTTAGGGAATCAGGATACACACATACACAGTGCCTGTTCTGCTCCTCATGTGGCATGGCTTCACCTTCCCCAACTACTACCTGCTCCATCCAGTATTGTAGTGATTGTGGCTTGATCTAAAGAGGGACTGTGGGCAGAAGTATCACACAAGGCACTTTATATACACAGATAAGCAATATTAATAAGACAAAAAACACAATTCATTGAACAGTGTGTTTCACACAAGGATGTGTGTGACCTGAACCATGTAGGTTCTGAGGAGCCTCCCAGCACTTAAGTCAGGGTTCAATTGCTGGGAGCCTCCCAGAAACCAGGCACTTTGCTCACACTAGGTTCAACAGATAAACCACACCAAAGCTGGTGTTTTGCAACTGGAATTTCAGATTTTGTGAATCCAGGGCAAGCAGATCCTGTATATAGGATGCAAGCACCTGTATTTCTCCCCTCTGGCTGAAGCCACAGGTGTGGAACTGTGGGGAGCAAAACTAAGGTGACAACTGGTCTTCATGTGGGTAGTTATTGAATGATATTCTCATAAATTCAGTTCACTGGAAATGTCAAAATGTTTGGATTTTGGTCCAAATAAACCAAAACCAAAAAGGTTAAAAAAAAAAAAGTATTTCCACTGAACTGGAAATTCTCCCTTTTGGTCAGCTCCGCAACAAGATTGTTAGAAGAAAAAAGGTACAAAGCACAACCAGGAGAATCTCCGTTCCTACTAGAATCAAGTATTGTATGAGACTCCCCCATGACAGGTTGAAGCAAAGAGGCAATAATGTAACTTTAAATATACCTGGGGAAAACACAGAGTAGTTTCAGGCAAAGGACAATTTTGACACACAAAGAAATAGATTTTTGCATACCATTAATATTTTTAAGTATAAAAGGGGAAGAATAGTCATTACCAATAGAGAGGATGAGTTCTGATGCCTCATACTCAATGCCACGTAGCTTCAATTGGGATTTGAGAGATTTTTGAGATGTTTAGATGCCACAATAACTGGCAATAGTGAACTAGAACCCCGAGTATAAGCTTCAGGGGATGCACATTCCCTTTCTGCCCATGTGAGTAAGCAGTTGGGAGTTGGTGTGTATCTGTATCTCAAGACACTTACCTGTCAGGATGCCCGTAGGCTCTAAACCTGATTCTGTGGGTTGGGACTATCTGTGTTTCACTTCCCAGCAGTTACTCCAAGCTTTCTCCCCATTTCTGGTTTTGCTGTCTCTGTAAACTTCATTAAATCAGTAGATGTGGGGAGGGGGTGAAACAAATGAGGGAGTCACAACATATGAATACATTTACAGCCACAATAATATTTTGTTGGAACCAGTGAAATATGTACATACCATAGGCAGTAATCTTACTGCCATAATCCTTGTTCTGCCTGTCCCAGCCCATCCTACCCAGCTGTATGTTTTTCAGAATTTCTCTGGAAGCTATGAAATCTCAGCACTGGGTTTCTACTTCTGCTGGGTGTCTAAAACAGTGTCCATGCTCCCCAAGTAACAGAAACTACATTTTCTTACACAATTCATTTCTAGAATTACAAACTTCCCATACATTTCCCTGAATTTAGGAAGGTTAATGTCCTGTTTCATATTTTAAATTAAACTTCAAGAACCCAAGAGGAATACTCCAGTGGCTCTCCTGTGCAGAGGTTTTGGCCAGGCATAGATTGATCTGGGAGTGAGAGCAGAGGCAAGCAGACCTTTCACCCTCTGCCCCTCTCAACGCAACAGTGACATGGCCCTGGCTGCTGTCCTCCTTGTCATGAAAGGGCTGCGTCAGCCCCAGGGGAAGCAGCTGAAAACTACTTCTTCAAAGTCATAAAACTAAAAGTCTGAACTTATGAAAATGAGAAAGAGCAGTTTTGTGAGTTTCTTACTAGGGGAAGTGCACGTAAACACGCTGTGCAATGGGTGTACGACAGTGTGGGTGAAGTCACGAACACAATCCCTAGGGTACAAGTTGGTGGTGGTCTTGCTAAACAGAATGTATGCAAGCAGCACAGGTCTTTTAACATTACAGGGCCCTCCTCTTGGCTCTGACAAATATTTTATGGGATTATTTCTGTACAAGCTATTTCTAGATGTGGCCTGTGTCAGAGGTTTCGGCTGGCTGGATATCTAAGCATCTGTTTACAAGTGTCAGGATGGATGGAATGTTATCAAGTACAGTCAGAGGGAACTGGAAAGGACACATCTGCTGGTGCTCTGCTTTGGCGCTACAACTGTTGTGATTAAAAATAAAATAAATTTTAAAAAACACACTAGGTAAACGTCACTGCCATTGTGTGAAGCCATTTGAACATTGCATTTGCAAATGACTTGAGGGCTGGTATCTAAACTGCACTGTGTTCAAGTCAACAATGACAAATACAAGAAAAACTCAACTTAGAATTTTGATAAAAACCCTCTTTTTCCTCTTTGTCTGTTTGATCTTTCTGTTCCTTCTGCTTAATTGGTCAGTAAAGTAATCCTTAAAAATATTCTTCAAAGTAAAGGAACCAGGAAAAAGTTACATGCTTAGATTTAATTATGTATGCCTTGTGTCAGTGTGCATGTGTCCCTCTGTATCACTCTGTTTACATGTGATAATGTCAACTGCATAAAGCCCTTCTTTATTAAAAAAATGCAGAAAATTAACAGGGGGAGTAGGGATACCTAAAATATCACCATAAAAACAACCTTCTTGGTAGAACATAAGATTATGACTAAGGTAACTCTCATAAGTAACAGTAAAGGATATAGCTCTGCAATGGTCCTGAACTCCAGACAAGTGAGTAAGCTGGACTTGTTGAGAGCCTCTGGGTGACAGTAAAAGAAGAGAAGGACATGACTGTTACTGTTGTTAGATCAAACCACTCAAGCAGAAAATACCTGCTGTGGAAACCTTTTTTTATGAATAGCATGACAACTCATTCAGCACACAGGACCAGGAGTCATGAGAAAGTTTAACTGTCCAAAGAATGGGTTGGAAAGGAAAACATCAGGACAGAGATTGATTGGCAAACTCTAAATCAAAAAGCATTGGTCCCCTTTTCAAGTATAGTCGAAAAACAGAAAAGAGGCCTTTCTCGATGTGGTTCTAACCAGTGGAATGTAGTTGTTTGAGAACAGGACAATGGAAGGCAACTTGGAGACAGTGACTATGAAATCAGAGAGTTTGAAATCTTAAGAAAGACAATAAGGAAAAAAGAGAAAATCATTGATTTGTAGCAAGCAAACTTCCCCCAACTCAAGTCAACAACAAAGGAAAATGCAATAAAGTTGTTGCGGCAGAAAACATGAGCTATTCCTGTCAAAAGGGAAAAATACCAGGAGGTTATTTTAGCAGAACCTTTTAATTGATCTCAAGTTCACAAACTTCTACCTGGAAAATGGAAATCAGATCAAATTCTAAAGCGTATCAATAACAGCACGTGTTTATATAAACCCTATCAGAAAACTAAGGCACAAAACTGACATGCAGCTAGAAAACACTGCAAAAGGTAGCATGCATTAAGAATAAGGAAGAGCAAGGACAATGTTGATATATTTTCCTGTTTGGAGGAGCAGTGGGAAAGCGATGACATAACTGATGATTCCAAGAAGGTCAGAGTATTTAAAACCTTTTTTGCAGGTCAGCTGCAGGCACATGACAAGCATAATTAACATTCATGGCAAAGGGTTAAGAACTCAGTCTAAAACAGGGAAGAAATAGGACAGGAGAGTGTTATGAAATGTTCTGTAGTCAGCCAAACCAGATAGACCAGATAGCCAAACCAGATATCCTGGGATAGATGAAGAATTATATAGATTAGTCAGATTGGCTATTCCTTGAGCAGTTGGGAAAGATGTCTAAGAGATATGACTGGGAAATGACAGATATAACAGCTGCCTTTTAGAAAAAGAGGGGAGAAAGCAGAGGAAGAAGAGCCTGGAAATAATAAACTAATTTAAATTCAATTCACAGAAAAAAGAAATTTAGAATCAATTAGTTTTCAAACACTATAAAGATAGCAGTGAGAGTAATAGCATAAAAACTCATTTGCTAATGCATTTGGTTTTAAACGCACTTACTTTTCATATCATTAAATTAGGTGTTTACAGGGATGTAAACCTTTCTTATGACTTTATTCAACTTTTTATTAACAAGCTAGATAGCAGTCTCATCAAACTTGCAGACAAGACAAAGTTGGAAAGAAGTAAAAACATAAATGTTTTGGAAGACATAATTCAAATTCAGAATTATTTTGAGAAATTGCAATCATGGAATAAAAAATAGACCAAATGCACTGCATTTAGTTGGGAATTATCAAATTTTAAAAAAAACAATCCCAAAAAACAAAAAACATGCCAAGGACTGAGAAGTACCAGGAAATAATAAATCACAAATGCAAATACAAGACACAAGGAATATGCCATAATCTATAAACAGCAGCATAGCACTCAAGCCTTCCTCTTCATGGCATTACCAGAACCTCAGGTAGAGGACTTGGTCCCTTTGGCGCACTGCACTTCAGAAAAGACATGGGCCAACTGGAGAAAGCCCAAAGCAGTGCAAGTGATTAGAGGCAGAGTGAATGTGATCTATGATGAAAGATGTTAAAAATAGAGATTGTTTGGCCTAAAACAGAGAAAAGACTGACCATGACATAACGATTCTTTTCAGATACAGAAGAGAATAATCTGAGCATCATTTTCACCATGGATAGAATATTTCAGGAATTTAAATTCTAGCAAGGACACTAAGGGTTAGGCACTAAGAAAAACATTTTGATAATAAAATTGTGAATTTCTGATACAGGTAGTTTTGGTAGGTAGAGGACTCTTTACTACAGAGACTTGTTTAAAAACTAGTCAAGAAAATAGCAAGGATTAGGTAAAGACAGTTAATCCTGCTCAGGGACGTATGAATGAATTACATCAGGAGCAGGTAACTTGCAGATATCAGCGGCACTTGGCTCCTCAGTAATTCAACTGTGGTTACACTTGACATGTCAAAATGATGGTATGTCAAGCATGTCAAGCACATGATGACCAGGTGATCTGTTCTGGTATGTCAGCTGCTGCTCAACCTGAGGCTCCACACATGAAAAGAAGTAGTTATCAGGCCCTGGTGAGAGTGAAGTCACCTATGTTCATAGACCCCAGCTTTATATTTAGATGGCCCCCCATCCCCTGATGGAGCTCTGCAGTCTTGCAAGAACATTGCTGTTCATAAGACTCCTGTTCTTCAGCTTCTCCAAGGCATATGGTATGAGTCGCGTAGCTTCCACATAAGGTCAAACATGCAGCTCCATTAATCAGAAAGGCTGGACACTTGATGAACTGGGTTCATTTCTCTGTCAGATGACTTTTGCTCTCATGGCTTTTTGGTACCATTATGAACACTGAGAATCATCAAAGTGCAAGCATGCAGGGTGACGAGAGTTTTGAATCATTGTGTGCAGCAATTTCACCAAGGCAATGGAGAGCCAAAAGATGTGTGAACAGCCAAGCCATTTCCTAAGAACAGATGGAAAGTCCATAAGAGAAGTACTTGTCACGCAAGAACAGAAGAGGCCAGATATCTGCGTTTTGGCTACAAGGTAGTTATGGCTCAGTATTTCTGAAGGGAGAAGTACCAGTGTAATGGCATCAGCAAAAAGTGCTCTATACAAGGGAAACAAGAGAATTGCAGACCAGTGGGTCTGATTTTTACACCTCATCAGATGGTTGATACGGAAAAGGATTGGGAATGACCATGGAGTTTTTGAAGAACCAAAGTGCTATCTCCCATCAGTTTATGGATTTCCGTGTATATAAAACCATTCTGCTTTGAAAGGCACTTCTCTATAGAGCATCTGAATAGTGCAAAGACAAGATTTTCCTCTACTTATGGTTTTCTCAAAATGGTGAGTTGCTGTAAAAGAACAAGCTCTTCAGGGAAAGGTTAATGTCATCCTCATTAGAAAGTGTATCAGCTGTGTACAGAAGGCAGTAACGCACATTTTGTCAGCCTGACTGTCCTGAATCCCTTGCAGTCACATACGCTTAAGACCTGTCAGTTATAGACTTTCAGCTGAATCATAAATTAAAGGATGTTGTTGTTCCTGGAACTAGCAGGCATACGAAAACAACAGAGTTACTCTGTGGTTTTGTTTACATTCTTCAGTTAGCCCAAGAAATTTAAATCTCATGATTTACACACTGTGACCTTGGTCAAATTCTTGTCTGTTGTCTTTTGCATGGTAACACTACTGTTTAAGCATAAAGTGAGTCTTAGTACCCAAATAATCAACCACAGTGTCTGCTCTAGTTTCTGTGTTCTCCTTTCCACCAAATCTGACAGACAAAAGAACATGGGGTGGATAGGGGGAAATATGTAGCAAAAGTTGCATAAAAATGCTCATAAAATGTTGGTAGACAATAAGTGCGTGCTTTAAGAAATAAAAAATAAAATATTTCAAAAAGTAAACCAGTTGGGTCTCTAACATGTTGGAGTTTAGGAATCTAAGCACAGGAAAGCAATCCAAGGAAGCCTTGTTTAGTGTTCTTAAGCCTTTGAGACACTTTAGCCACTGACATTTTAGGCTGAAGCTTCACAGGACCCCTAAACTGGTGCTGTTGGCAGAAGGAACTGGAGAACAACGTGGACACACAGGTACGGGAAGTGGTCTTAGGTTCTGGATCTGAGTTTTGCAGTATGTGCCTAGTCACAACCTTCAATAGTCACTGAAAAGACCAAGGGTGGCTTTCAGTTAAGGCCCATGGGGAAATTCTAACACTTTATCTCTCTGAAAATGTATTAATGTTTTTTCTCGTTCATTTGCAGTAGTTCTTCCAACTAACATTTAGGATGCAGGATAGCCTGTGTAGTGCTGGAAGCAGGCCGGAACACCAGCTTTGAAATTCTTACCTTAAAAATAAAAAAGCACTGAGCATGCTGGCTGAAGCAAAACCTTCACTTCTACTCTCCTCTATATCCCCCCTTCAGAAAGAAAGTGAGTAAGATACCTCAATTGTCACTTTTCTGAGAGTACCACAAAGTCAATATATTCGTGGCACAGTCAGATAGGTCTTCATTTTATATTAGCTGTAGATAACAACATGAAGGATGCCTCAGAAACAACAGAAAGAGAGAGCAAGAGAGAGAAGGCTGTGTCAGGGTGTTCTGTCATTTTCCTCTCACACTTTGCCTGCGCCTGCTTATCCTGCATGCATGTTCATATTGATTCCTTGGAGATTAGTTCCTTGAAGAAAATTCTCTGTTTCCACAGATATTTGCTGGTTATGTAATTATTCTGCTTTCATATAAAGTATTCAGGGGAGCTTTGCTCTGTAGCTTTAAAGGAAGTAACCCAGACAACCCGCAACCTAAAATTTTCCACATATTCAGAGGCTGAGAGCAGAGTTGCTATTAAATATTGTTTTTATTTTTGCATACAGCAGGCACTGTGCATTCCCAGCTTTTGGTACAAGTCTGATCATGGTTGGAATATGCATTTTATTAGTGTGGTTTCTTCTTGTGGCAAGCAATTGCATGTCGTAACAAAATAACCTAAATGGTACTTTTTTCTGCAATTCAATTTATGATGGAAATTTAGATTAAAAGAGTGCTTCTCTTCTTTCAGCTATTCTTCTTTCTTAGACAAATAGAGAATATTAGGAAGGCAAAGTGAGGGAAGAGGAGGCATGAACCTATCCACTGCACAGAATTACAACTTGCTCCTATCCTCTAAAGAGAAATTTTGATGGAAAACACAGTATGTGCTTAAAAGATTTATTTACTCCCTATAAAGACTGTCACTTAAGTTTCCTACAGCACCAGTAGACTTTTATTTTCCTTAAGTTTTCTAAAGTCCTGACAGAAAGAGGGAAACACATTTGCCTGAATCATTCTCTATCTGATTTCTAAAGGACCAATGAATTCATTTTACTTACCCCATTTGTTTCATTACAATCGAAATCAGATAAGTGGTGATTAATTAAAAAAGAGATGTATTACTTAAAAAAAAAGGGATTCATAGCCCCTGTGCCTGGAGGTTAGAAACAAGTGGAGTACCACAGGATCGATACTTGTACCTGTCCTATTTAACATCTGTATCAATGACCTGGAGGAGGTAACGTGTACTCTCATCAAGTTTGCAGATAACACTAAACTGGAGGGACCAGTCAATAGGCTCAAGGGCAGGGCTGTCTTCCAGCAGGACCTAGACAAGCTGGAGAAATTGGCTGATGGGAATCATGTGAAAGCCTGCCAGGACAAATGTGAAATCCTGCCCTGAGAGTAAAGAAGCCCATGCTGTGATACAAGCTCAGGACTGACTGCGTGGGGAGCCATGCCACTGAAAAGGACCTTGTGGATTTGGTAGCCAGCACACTGCTGTGTGCCTCAGCAGTAGTGAAAGCCAACAGCATCATGGGCTGTGTGAAAAGGAGCACAGCAAGAGAAGTGATTATTCACTTTCACTTGACAGTCATGAGATAACATCTTGCATACTGCTTAGTTTTTCACCTCCCTACAAGAGAGACATTTCTAAACTAGAGCAAGCTCATTTGAGGGCCACCAGGATGTTCAGGGTCTAGAGCATCCATCCTGCAGTGAGAGGCTGAGGGACGGGGCTGCTTTTTCCTGAAGAAGGAAAGGGTTTGGGACTAGCCCAGAGAAGCTTTCTCCTTTCTACAAGTAAGATCATTGGGAGGGCACAGCCAGCAGCGTGTGTCGGCAGGAGGAGAGACAATGACCTTAAGCTGAAACAAGAAGTTCAAACTGGTGGTGTGGGTTTCCATGGCAAGGTTTTGGGGGTGGGTAGGAGTTGGTGATGGCTTCTGCAAGAAACAGCTATAAGTTTCCCCTTGGTCAGACAGACCCAATACCAGCTTAAGGATAAATCAGCACTGGCCAACCAGGCAGTAGTACCTCTGAAATAGTATATTTAAGAAGGAAAAAACCCACAAGTAGCAGGTTTTTGCCACCATGGAAAGGAATGAGAAGATGTAAAAAACTTTTCAGACATCAAGGTCAGGGAAGAAGGCCAGGGGGAGGAGGGGGGGGAGGTTGGGGTGGTGTGGAGCCACAGGTGCTGGATAAGAGGTTCCCCTGCAGCCTGTGGAGCAGCCTGCAGAAGAGGAGCAGCCTGATGAAGCAGGTTGTCCCCCTGCAGCCCATGGAAAATGATGGAGATCAGTGTTCCCACCTGCAGCCCATGGAGGACTCCACCATGGAGCAGGTGGAGACACCTGAAGTATGCTGTTATCCTGTTTGAAGCCCACACTGGAGCAAGCTCCAGGCAGGACCTGCAGCCTGTGGAGAGAGGAGCCCACACTGGAGCAGGTTTGCTGGCAACACTTGTGACTCTATGAAGCACCGTGCTAGAGCAGTCTGGGCCTGAGGTAATGCACCCCGTGGAAGCCACACTGGGGCACTTTGTGAAGAGCTGAAGCCCTGTGGGAAAGGACTCATATTGGAGAAGTTCTTGGAGGACTGCGAGAGGGACCTCACGCTGGAGCAGGGGAAGAATGTGAGGAGTCCTTCCCTCTGTGGAAGGAAGGAGCGTCAGGGACATGTGATGAACTGACTGAAACCCACCTCCCGCCCCCAACAGTTCCCTGTCTCCCTGTGCCACTCTGGGGGGAAGGAAGGGAGATAAATCATTAATAAAGCTGACTCCGAGAAGGAGGAAGGGATGTGGGAATGTGTTTTAAGATTCTGTTTTATTTCTCATTATCCTACTGTGCTTTCACTTGGTATCTTCTCAGAGGAGCATGGGTGTGGGGGGTGGGGTAATGACTTGGGTACATTTTATTCTGTGTTGTCTGTTTTGTCCATGACGTTAATTGCTGAATGATCTCTCCCTGTCCTTATCTCAGCCTGTAAGGCCCTCATTATATATTTCCTCCCCTGCCTAGCTGAGAAAGGGGGATGATAGAGCAGTTTTGGTGACTATCTGGCCTCCAGCCAGGGTCAACCCACCACACTGGAGAAAACTAAAATTTATTCCCTATGGAGACAATGCAGCAGTGGAGCAGGTTGCTCCAAGATGTGCTGTCTCCATCCCTGGAATTTTTTGAAACCCAACTAGATAAAGCCCTGAACATGAAGGTTTGACATTTGAAGGACCTTCATTGAGCAGGAAGTTGGAACAGGGAGTTCCTGAGGTCCATTTCAAGCTGCATTTTCCTGTGATTCTATATATTTGTTAAATAAAAAGCAAAGAAAATACAATAAAACATAGATTGAAGCTGCAGGTAAGAATATGGAATATGAATAATGTTTTGATTGAATCTCATTCTCCTGCAGTTTTTAAAAATAAAAACTTTATTTGTAATTTAATATATTTCTCTTCACTCAAGAAAAACACATTCATACTCACTTAACCTGTGAACAATATGGACTTTTGAAGACCTCAGAGTCTAAGGCCTCTAAAAACTTAGCAGGTAGGGCAATACCAATTAAGAGTGCATTCTGCAATACTATATAGGCAAAATGCCTAGCAACAGAAAAGTAACTATTTCCTTCCAATAGAAACTCTACTAGACAAAGAAAACCTTTTTTCTAGCATGAACTGTATCTGGACCACATTATGTCAGTCCACAAATGTATATATTAGCATAGCTTTTGCTGACTATAGGAAACTATTGCCTCCTAAAGCAGGGAACCTGAGCCTGACAGGCTTTACTCCAACTGGGGCAGCTTTTACCAGTACCTTTGTGCCGTACAAGCACAGACTTAAGCCAGTCCTTACACTAGGCATACCCAGCTAGCTTTGCAGAAATTACTGCCCATCTTAATGCCACATACACTAGCTGTGGACACTTTAAAGTGAAGGAACCTCTTCCAGATGAAGAACTATTTAGGAACTGAACTGATGGAATCCTATTTGGCGTCCTGTTGATAAACACTGCATTGTACACTAACATAAACAAAGAGCACGCCCATCGTTTCATCTCCTGCACCTGATCCCAGCTCATCACACTCAGAAAGACGACTTTCAATCTACTGTTTGGAATGGACTGAAGTGGCAACCGTGCATGCCCAGAACAGAGTACTTGCATTAGTTGGTGTTGGTGTTACTGGGTATTACATCAGAATGAATGGTCAGGATTGAGATAGATATTTCCTGAGTGCATTCAAGCCAGACTTGCTTTTCCAGGCTTTTTGAGGGGATTGGAAAAAGTCTGAAAGACTGATAATACAGTGGAAGTTTTAAAAATTAAATGAAAAATTAAATTATACATAGTTTGAGAGGTAGATGTTTCCTAATACATATATAAAGAATGTAATCAATTCCTATAGTGCTGCTGAGCTAAATGTAAGATTCATGCCTCATAAGATATCAAATTCAAATATTCTGAAGCTGATTTCTGTTGGTGATTAAAATACTACCATAGACTAGCAGGACAGGGTAAGAATAATGTCCCGCCAAATCCTGCAATGAAATTGAGTATTCTAGTTATTAAAAAAAAAAGACAGACTACTTGGTTTTTGTTTGTTGGGTTTTGTGGGTTTTTTTTCTTTTAATAAGAGAGAAGCCAAGAGATCACTAAACATTTATTATGCTATTTATTTGCATTGGAGCAATTAAGAAAATTCAAAATATTTATCCTACAGACACAGAACAGCCCCCTTGTGCTTTTGCAGCTAAAGATGTAGACAGTGTGGAAACATGAAACCTAACTGAGGGGCAAAGTTCTAATTATTAAAAAGAAAAAGAAAACAAAAATTATCTTGTTTTGCAACTTCTGATAATCAATTTGTCAAACTTTCAGCCCCCTCCTACCTGTGTACCAGTGACCTTCACCCCTCCAAAGCTCCCCTGCTATCCACAAGCCAGGACCCTGAACAAGCACCTACCTATGTTCTTACCTGTTTCCTGTCTCCCCAGCCCTATCTGCACCCCCACAAGCTTTCTGGGTGAAAATTACTTTGGCTGCTTTTGCCTAAGTCAAGTCTTGTTGACAGTGAGCTGTGTTTGACATTAATCCCCACGAAACTACACCACAAAATGTGCCAAAGCAAAAAACATTATCTGGTGTACAGAATGTCCAGGGAGGTATAAATCCAGGGTATATAATAAAACTAGCGATTTATTATTATCTATGCTTACTTGTACATACAATGAGGGAGCAGTGAAGTACTTTTTCTGGTTTATTTATGTGGTATTTTAGATGTTTAGCTGTCACTGCTACTTAGCCAATACAAAGCAGTTTGCTATAATCTCAGATTTTACTATGCTACAGGAATATTGTATTACACAAATGCCATAAGCATACTGTAGTTAGAACAGAAGTCATCTTCTCTGTACAAGGTGCTCCAACCACAAAACTACAGTCAGCATCAGGTCTGCAGCTGCAATTTCTAATCCAGTGAGCTGCTAATTACTAATCGTGCTTTGCCATAGCTTCAGTAAAAGGAGGTAAGAATGAAAGGCCTGAGGAACAACCACTAGGTTGGCAGCACAGGATCTCCTAGGAGATGTGGATTTGAATCTCCTAACCAGTGATAAAAACTGAAACTCAATGTCCTTCGCGTGTATTAATGGAAACGCTGTGGTATTACTTAACACTGTTGAAAGAATGTAAAGTTCTGTTTCCATGACTTTTTAAATGAGGAAAAGGCAAGAGATGGTTCTGGTGTAGGAATAAGAAAGTTGTTTCTGTGTGCCCTTACTGTAAAACCTCAGTGAGACTTCTAGCAGTTATCGACATGTGAGATTACAATTCCTTTAAGCCAACTGAAAACTAATGAGGTCACATCTCACAGTCTTGACCCAACTACATTTTTAACACGTGCACACACCCCTTCCCCCACTTGGTCCGTCACTCGTGGAGCGGGCAGGGAGCCAGCCTGGAGTGACAGCCTGGCTGAGGACCCATCACTTGCTGTTGGCAGGTCAGTCTTTGAGGCACACTACCTCCCTGAAGCCAAGTAGCACTCAGTCACACAGCTCCTGGAGCAAGAACAAGGAAAGGGCAGCATCAACCTCACCCCTGACACGTACCAGGAGCTGCACTGTCCCTGGCCACTGTAACCCAACAACTCCCATGTGGTGACACCGGCGTTCGTGCTCATCGAACCGCAGCAGGGAACTGGGGAGAGTTACAATTCTGTTCTGGGTTCATTTCAGAGGGGGCTTTGCATCATGGCTTACCAACTGATTGTGAAACTCTTGCAACACTGGCTTGTGTGGCCCTTATTCCACCTCCATTGTACAAGGCAGCCAGATGCTGAGCCAGCACGGGGCAGTGGAGGGTGGGGTGGAGGGGACACAAGAGCCTTCAAGACCAGCATGTCACTGCTGAGGCCGCCCTTATTCATGTGGACCTGTTTCTAGTACTTCGCCAACGTAAGTGATACCTGAATAAAATAAATAAACTGATGGCACCATACTAATTGTTACCGTTTCATTCCTAATGCCTTTCTCAAGAGATAAAGATTTATTCTTTTAAAGAAAATAACAGCTCCAAGACGTCCTTCTGCCTTTCGCTGCTGCTCACGTCTACACCACGTTACTCAGGCCTGCGTGTGCTCTGCCACAGACCTCGGGTGGGAGCGGGGGGAAGGTGCACTTTGAGCCCCTCGAAACCGCCCCATTCCCACATGGCAACTGCTCCTGTGGCACAATTTCACCCCTTCTCCCTGAATTCACCGCCTTCTTCAAAGTAAAGCCAGGCGCCACCCTTGCCCTGGCCGGCACACGCCGGAGCCGGCAGCCCGGGTTCTCGCCCCTCACCAGCGACCGCCGGAGGCGGGGGGGGAACGGGGCAGCCCCTCGGCGCAGCACCCCGCGCCCGCAGCGCGGAGCTGGCGTGCAGGGAGCGGAGGAGGGGGGGCAGTTCTCCCCCGCGGCAGGGAGATGCGGTGCAGTATCCGCCGCCTTCCCCTAGACGGAGCCCCGCGGCGCCGTGAAAGTGACAGGCACCGGCCGGGGCTCCGGGGCGGCCGGGCAGCCAGCCGCGGTCCCGGGGACGCGCCGAGCCGCCCCCGCCCCGTCCCGACAGACATGTTCCCCCAGCGAGCCGCCGGCCCCGCTCCCTGACCCTCTTCCCCTGCGGCGGGCAGACAGCCAAGCTGCCGAGCGGGGCGCGGCGGCCATGGTAGGAGGAAGAGGCGGCGGCCGTCGCCGTTGAGCGCCCCGCGCCCCAGCAGGCAGGGCAAGCGCCGAGGGGGCTGCGGGGCGGTGGCGGGCGAAGAGAGCGCTGCCGCCGCCGCCGGTGCTGCCGGGAGGTGGGGAGCGGAGGTGGGGAGGGTGTGCGGGGAGGGGCGGCGGGCAGCGCTCCCCGCCGTCTCCCGCCCCGGTCTGACCTCCCCGTCCGTCCTGCTCCGCCCCGCAGTCGCCCTCCCTCACCCTTGTCAGTTGTTGCCGCCTCAGACGTTGGGGCCGGCCCCGGACGGAGGGAGCGCGATGCCCGGCGGTGCCGCCGCCGCGGCGGCCGCTCGTTGAGGCGCTCCCATGGTGCCGGCGCCCACCGTGGGGGGCTGCGCCCGCCGCGCCGAAGAAACTTGGGAGAAGTTTCTGAGCGAGTCGGTGAGTACCGGGCGGAGGCTCCGCGCCTCTCCCCGCCGGCCGCGTTGCGCGTGGCGTCCCCGCGAGGTGGCTTCCCGGCCCCCCGCCCCAGCGGCGACCGGCCGGGGTCCGGCTCCCGCCGGGCTTCGCCTCCTGCCCGCCCGCCTCTCCCCTGGAGGTGCCGCCCCCCCCCGCGCCCCCGATCGGTGTCGGAGCACCTCCGGCAGCGGGGGCCCCGGCGTGTCCCGCTGGCGCGGGCAGCGCGGCACCGGACCCGGGCCGTGGCGGCGGACACGCGGCTGGGACGGCTGGTGGGGGCAGGGGTGGGGACGAAAAGTTTTGCCACCCCGCGTGCTGTGGGTGGCGAAGGGGGATGGCGGGGACGGAGTCAGGACCTTGGAGGTCTGGAGAAACGACATTCTTCCCAGAAACCTCCTTTTCCGTGCGGACCTGGATTTTAAAAGCTGAGGGGGAACGGTAGATGAGCTGCCAGCGTCTCCAGTCTTCCCTGCTGTAATGGACCTAATGGGAGTGTGCCTTACTCTGTGTGGCTTATTCCAGTTTATACAACCCACTCCTCTCCCCCCACCCCCACGCCCCCCCCAAAAAAAAAAATACCAACAAACTTTTCATGCCGTCTATAATTGATTGCATTTCTTAATGTGTGGTCTGCTGTAAGTATCACACCGGGAAAAATACAAAGAGATTGGTTTTTATAACAAATACTCCGAGCAGAAACATACAAAACGGTGCTATTGCAGAGGCATAACTAGGGTTTTCTCCCAGCAACATCTTCAGGGATACTTGTTGCAAGCTCTCAGGGGTCTATTCTAGAGATCAAGTGCGTAGATGTGCATTAGTTACTCATCTTTCCACTCGTGTATCTCCTTCAGAACCCAGTGTAGCTAACTGTATTTAGTCACAGCTTCACTTTCCTCCTTGTGCAGCAACTCCAAGAGCCCACACCTGGATATCTTTCCGTTCATGGTTAAATCAGGAGTAAGAATGAAGCAAATCAAACTGTAGCCCACTATTTGAGCTGGATCCAATTTTGCAAATGCTTTAAGCAATTGTTTACTGATAGGAAAAACATTGAAGTTATTTACCAGGTAAAGAGGTGCTTAACTTAAATCTGAAAGGCTCTTAGCTGCATAGCATAGACTCGGTTGCTCACTTCAGTGATGAAAATGTAGTTGGAAATTCGGTAAGATTTATTTAAATACCAGCGTCTATTTAAAAGATGCTATTTTAAAAACTGAGATTAAAGTAGATTGCAATTGAGATGTTTTGTGGCTCTGAGTGATAAATATAAGTATTACTGAAAGTTATTCAGCCAGCCTGAAATGTTTAAATAGGAATGTGGTGTCTTTCATCTCCGCCACATCTCAGTCTCACATTACTAGAATTGCTACTTGCCGTGTTAATTCAGGACATTAGCATGTTTTAATAATTATAGAGGATTGACAAACAAGACGGCTTGCAATGCTTCTGAGGACTAATTTCTAAAATTGCTGGTAAATTGTAGTGGTGGTTTTATTAAGTATATGAAAATAACTGCTGAAATTTAATGTATAGAGAAGTCACAGATACCATCCAAATATTTTGAAGTCAAATTCCCCAGTGTGATCAAGTGTTGTTTTAATTTCTATGGGCTGTTTTATTGTCTGCTGGTATTGATGTATCTGCACAGCACAGGACAGCACCATGTCAGTATGTGAACTTGGGGGCTCTACAGAGGTGTTAATTTCCATAGCACTGTGCAGCGCAGCAGCTCTGCTCCCAGGGAGCTCTTGGGTGCCCGTGCTACACTGGGTGTGCTGGGGAGATGTACGGAGCTTGGCTCTGCACATTTTTGCTAACTGAAGTAGCATGTGCTACTGCATGTGACCTCTTGTGTCTGTTTCCAGTAGGGAAAGCTAAAATAAATCTTTGAAGGCGATTCCCCTGGTTCTGGCTTGGTACTTTTCAGTGATTGGGAGCCTGAGGAAGTGGGCCAGAGGGCCTCTTTCCTTTGCTATATGTACATTTCTGTCCATGTGCGTATAAACAAGAGGTAGGCCTTGCTCCTGCCAAATGAAGCTTTCTTTTGCTGCAGAAATTATTTCTAATTAAAGCTAGTATTTTGTGACTTGTGCTCCTAATAGGAGCATCAAGCCGAATAAACATAATACTGTGTATCTTGTTCCAAATACTAGATTTCCATGGACAAAGTAGAACCTGTGAATGTTTGTCATTGAGAAATCAACACAGGCAGATATATGCTTTGATTTTTAAAATTTTTTGTGTGTGTCTGATTTAAACAAAAAGTTGTATCAGACATAACAGCACTTGCATTCGACCCAGTTGAAGCTCTTGCAATCTTAAGGTTGGTGTCAAAACAATCTGAAAGCATTGCAAATAAGCAAAAAGGATAGGAATAAGAAGAGGGGATGAAGTTGCTGGGGAAAAGAAGGACAATGACACCAGAGTGAAATGAGTCTGCTCAGTCCACATGGGAGTCCCTAAATGAGGGGTTTGCTAGAGGGTCAGACTCCTTTTATCTGAAAGGATCTTCCTTATTTTTTCATCAAATATTTAACTGATGGAAAGATGAATCTTTGGCCTAGCAGAGCTGGGATGGCAATTCTGGGAAGAGGGCAATGTGAGGAAAGCAGGCAGAGAGGCGGCAGGACTGCCACTACAGTCATGGCGAAGGTGAAAGGCTGACGCAACGAGATACTAGCTTGGCAGGAACAGATTTATGTCAGGACTTGAAGGAACACTTTGTGCTCAAATTGTTTATCACAAGGGAAATCTTTCTTTATTGTATATGAATCCCAGATAAGCTCTTTGCTTGAGGTGGGTGTTTATTTACACATCATTTCAATTCGTGAGAGATGCAACAAGCATCCTCTTACCAAAGAGCTGGTTCTCAATGTATGAGAAACAATTTTTCCCAGTAAATTGTAAAGGCTGCTTCCTGATAGAGATGGATGTTGTTCATATCATGTTTATTGCAAATTATGGAATGAAAATACATTTAAGTGTGATGTTTTATTGACATTTAGAAAGCAGGTATTCTATTTTTAAAAAGGCCATCACCAGAAACCTAATTTTCTTACTAATACATTAACATAAATTTCAGAAATGGTCCAAAGTAGCAGAGTGGTTTGCAGTAGGATGAGACTTGAAATCTTGCCTAAAGAAGTTAATGTTCCCTACTGTTTGCTGAGGATTTGAGAGGTACAGCATTATGAAGATGTAAAAGACAATTAAAATTATTCTTACTGAATGACTAACTGTTGGAAAACACCTTTGTCCATTCTTCTGCTTCAAGTAGCAATCATTGCTGATGCATGAGATACTTCTATTAAATGTGTGCAGGCACTTGGTTCAGAGTAACTTTTCAGGTGTAAGCTTGTCACACTTCATGTTATCCATGTAATCAGTAGCTGAAGGATTATATCAATCTATGAGCTTCAAAACTCCATCCATCGTGCTAGTCAGAGATGCTAATCACATTCATGTTAGTCTTTCGACTTTCCAAGAGACCACTGACCACAGTGCCGACATCCATATCTTCTAAATCACGCTCCATTTTGTAACTCTTGAGTTATTGAGATACCTCTATTTGTAGTGATACAGTCGGCAATGCTGTCTTTTGTCTTGCTGTGTCCCCGAAATAACGCTTGTGCTTTGTGGAATCCACCAAACTGCTTGGGATCCTGGTCTGATGGGGGAAAGCCACACAGGGCTGCATGGAGGACACTGGAGATGTGGTGGAGACAATGCATGGGGAGTGCTGATGGGATGAGAGGCAGCTCTGGTAAATTTAGCAGAAAATTTTAACCTGTGCGTTAAGAGTGCAAACAGAGCACCCATTCTTGTGGTGTGGAACTGGGGACTGCTTTCCCATCTCTCCTTTTCTGCAGCCCTTTAGAGAAGCACACACATTAGGGTATCACAACGCTAGACCTGCTAGGCTTGTGCATCAAGCACAGGTGACTAACTCGGGTGAGTGCATAATGTGGGAAACTGAACTGAGAATGTGCAAAGAAAAGATGCTTCACCGGCTTTACACTCATTAAGGTGGAAGATTTCTGTCTCTGATCACTTAATAAGCTTACTGCTCATAATCCTAGGCAGAAATGATATATGAAGACATAAATACGAATAATCAGTTGCATTTGGGTACTGTATAAACACTGGACAATAATAGGGATGGAGATAATTAACATTTAGAACGTTAAAAGCTGTTTAAATACTGTCATAAATCCATTACAGTCTTCAAACTCAGTTTATAAGTAGTCCAAACAAAGTAATATTTCAGATGCTCTACCAAGTAATTTTGCAATACAAGTTTGTCAGCCGCTGACACACAACAACTCTGAGGAGTAGCTGGGAAGAGTTAGGTTATTAATAACAATTGTCATGCTGCATCATTCAAGTGCTTAAATTGAGTTTGAAGTTTTACTGCCTCGGGAGAAAATGAGATTGGTAAAATTTGGCCCTTCAGTAGGAGAAAAATCAAATCCTGGCTGTTGTGGTATTATGGTCCTGGGCAGCCCAATATAGGTGCTCATAGTCTAGCTTTTGCAGTGGTGCTAGTTAGGTGTGGCCAGCCTAGAATTTAGGCAGAACGTGACTATTTTTGCCTATTCTTCTCCAGGCAGAGACATCCAGTGGTTTTTTCTAGTCCTCCTGTTTCTAGCCTGCTGAACCTATAAAATGCTGAGTTATTCAGATCCCAGTGTGCTGGCTTCACATTGCACTAGATGTGTAGGATGCATTGATGGTCCCTTGTAGCTAGAAACTATACCCATGTTACTTCTGGGAAGAGATATATGTCTACTTGACCAATATGCAACAGTTTTGGGTTTTAATCTGTATGTGGTTCATCTCTGCAATCTTACTGAATCCCTTTGGAGTCTGGGGATTGAGTAGGGATAGTCTGATCATGAAAGAGAGTTTAGAGGCCAGGAGAAACAGACTGGAAAGACCAGTGGATTTTATTTCAGCTGTCTCGGTTAAATGAGCGTGCTTGTCAGTTTTTGCTTCACTTCATGCACTGCATGCCGTATTCCCAGCTGCTCCCAAACACTCAGCTATCAGCTACATGTCATGTTTTTCCTTTTTTTGCCTGCCTTTTTCATAGACACATGGGAATTTATGGCATCATTACCTTGAGAATGAATTGTTGCACTGGGCTCTCCTTTATCACATGACTTCAAATGTTGTTTGAATTTGGTACTGAATGCCTATTAAATTGTGTTTGCTCAAGAAGCAAGTTAGGAGCCTACTTTATTACTGTTTTGAGTAATGCCTTGTATATGTTTTTCATACAAAAAAGGCTGAACTGTTTGATGTTTTGACTGTTCATGAGCCTGCTAGAGGCTGTAGGTAATGCTGTAAAAAGTGACTGAAAAGAAAGGATTCCTCGTAAACAGTGGTTCTTGTCCCTTGCTTCACATGAGTTGAAGAGGAATGATTGTGTTTACATTCGGGACCAAGCTTTATCTTTTCTGCCTAAAGTAAGACAGGCATGGGATCAAAAGGAGAAAAGCAATTGGAAGCAATGAGCTGCTGTGTCTTCGGCTGTGATTACTTTTTATAGCTGAGCCTAGTCAGGTGTGTCCAGGGAATGCTTTCAAACTTCTACTTACAAAGAAACCAACTGAAAAAAACATTGCTTTTCTAATGACTGTGACAGTTTGGATTGGGGCACAGAGCAGCTCTAAGGACCAGGCCAGATGTTAAGTAAACAGGGCAAAATGCAGCACAATCAGCACTCCACCAGCCTGTCTGTACTTTGCAGGTTCAGATCAAGCCCAGTGAACTGTGCTTGCACTGGGGTTTGGTCTTTCAGGTTGAGTCCTGGATTTTGTAGTGCATAGCAAGGCCGTGCTTGCCGTGGCAAGCTGAGCTACCAGAAGGAAAGATCTGCAGCATGCAGTGCTTTTTTCTTCAATCCATTTGCAGTTTGTTGCTCATCCACCCATGTAAGTTGAACACATGCAGATAAAGCTTTCTAGACTTGCTCCCAACGGTGCCAGCCTGCTGGTCCAGTACCTACAGAGGAACTGTTCTTACCTGTGGCTGCAACATTACCACAGTAGGATCAGAGCGAGGGTGTGAGATGGAGCTTTGTGCTTTTCAGTTGTGATTTCTGACTTTTGGAGAGCAGCAGCGAGTCTCAGGGACTGCTCGGGCTGGGTGGCGCTAACAAACACTGCACAGGAGAGAGTTGTTACGTGATATGGTCACTGCTGGCCTCCTGTACGCCAGCCAGCTCTGCTGCTGCAGGACAGCGCGTACGGCATGGAGGGACTGCAGCCTGGGATGGGAAGAAATGGCCCCTCCACCTCCATGTGAGGAGGGCTATTTTTATGGAACCGTGTGATGAGCTCTGGTATCTTCCAGCATTAAGGTGCATTTAATAAGGTGGCCGTATCGGTTCAGAAACCATTTCAGAAAAAGCAGTCACTGCTATAAAGCAGCCTGTGCCTTGCTTCTGCTGGTACTTATCTTGAATGGCTAATTTCCTTGAAATAATCGGTAGCTTTGAGAGAATTAATTTCTTTGATTGTACTGGGTCCAGACACACTTTTTTCAGCGGTGTGTAATTTATCCACTGCAAGGCATGCCGCGAATGCTGCTTAGTTGTTCCTAAGGCTTTGGCTGACCACAGGGATGCTGGCAGTGAGGGTAAGGAAGGCTGGTGTTCACCTGTTTAAGTGGTGTGAGGGGCCTGCCTGACTCGCATCATTATACCACATTTATTTTTCAGTGTTACTGTGTATAAATCTGTAGAACCTGTATCCAGTGTGCAAGGGAAATAAGTAATACATTGTACCCTTGTATCTTTGATCCAGCTTGTGGCATAGATGAATGCACTTAATGCCATGATGAAAAAGCAATGCTGTTTACTGTTGTGCTCATGCATTTGTCGTAGCCTGTGCTATTGCTTTTATTCCAATTATAAAAAACTTAGTGCTTTATTAAAGTAGCCAAAAGTATTATGAAAATCACTGTAGGTCCCTTTTCCTTTCCTATTCTACTACTGCAGGTGGAGGGCTCACTCTGTAAGACACCAAGTGAGTTTTGGAGATGCAGTGGGAATAAAAAGTCCTCTATCAAAAAGAGAAAACAAGGATTTAGGAAGATATATGTCTCCTGACTAATTTTTCATGTTAACATCGAACAATGTAATGGGTGTCTTCATGCTGGAGGTTCTGTAACCACACTCCTGTTTTATATGATGAAGTATGATTTTCAGATATAATTAATTTTTAAATCATTTTGGCCTATCATTTTAATGTTATTTCAAGCCTAAGGAACCCCAGACCTTAGTTTCCCTGGTAGATCTCAGAGTAGAAAAGGAAAGATGTTTTCCACTGTGGACAAACATGTTCTACAGGTGTTTCGGTCTTCTAAGTAATGCAGAAAAGAAGAGGAGGTTCTATGGTGTGAGGGATCAAGAGCCAGCGACTGCATATAGATTGTGGATAATTTCTGAAACAAAATGGAATAAGTAGAAAGACCAGCACATGAAAGCATGGGGAAATGTTGGATGGTATTGGAAAGGCTCAATTTACAGACTGTGAACTGTTTGGTTCCATTGTCTTAAGGGAAAAAATGAACACTATGTGCCCAATTATCAGAAGGGCATGTTTAAGACTAAATATAAGAATTCATTTAAAGATGTTTGAGATGTCTGGACTAAAGCACAGTGAAAAGCCCAAAAACCTCAAGACTATTTAAAAATAGAAATGTAACATGAATTGCACCCAGAAGGATATTTTCATACCGATTGTTAAAAATATTTTAATTTTTTAAATTATTGTAAAGTCTATGCCACCTTGTGGGTAGAGATGTGGTAGAAGTAGAGGTGTGGTGAGAGTAGAAATGTTTTCAATAGTGCAGGACTCACTTTGCCAGAAGTTTGTATTGCTATGCTTTCCAGTTTATTGGTTGCTTTATTTTGTAGGAGCATGTCAGTGCAACAACTCGTAAAAAATACAGGAACAGAAAGATGGTATTTTTGCATCAAATAACTGATGTCTTTCATCAACTCATTTTATATGAGAGCAGTTGGTACACATACTGTTTGTGTGTATTGCATTTTTTGTTTTGTTTGCTAATGTTGAAGTGTGAAAAAATATAAGATATCAATAAAAATGACTGGCACCATTTGTTGTTAGGGCTGAAACAGAAGAGGTATCTCTCACTAGTTACTTATTTGTCTGGATTTTTTTAAACTGATTTTTAAAAGTTCCTCCCTAGGAGCCTGATCTGACAAGAAGTGGCTGTGGTTTGGTAATCCTGCTAGTATGAAGCAGAAGTGTGCCCTTACAGGCAAAAAGAAAAAAATCATCCCTCACACCCGCTGCATCTGAGACACCTGCACTGACCAGATACTGTGAAAATTGGCACAAGAAGCATACTCAGATTGAGCAGTGCTACAGAGCAGTGACTTCAGTTGCGGCTTCTGCATCTGCAGGCCCCACAGCTGTCCTTGCTCCATCGAGGGGTGGCCAGGCTCTTCTGCCCCCAGACCCACATGCCAAAACCTTCACTCAGCTGAGAGTAAGTTCAATAGGTTTAGTCAAGTAATTTATTTTTTATTTAAAATTATTTAATTTTGAGCCCTTTAACACTTTCTAGTGGGGGACAAACCCTTTGAGAAATTTCTTATGTTTATATTATAGTATATGTAAACATCCTTTATTTCATCATTTTTAGTAGGCTCTAGGTTGAAAAACCTCTGTAGCCTACTAGGGTGATAGTCATTAGAGTTATTGACTCTTATTCTGTAGAAAAGCTAGTGTGAGCCAGCCTGCCAGAGAGGGTGCAGAGTAACGGATGGAGCAGGGAGGGAAGAACACTTCTAAACTCTGCTGTGTCAGTGTTGGCACTGGGCAGGAGGGAGAGGAAGGCAGATTACTTTCTTACTTTGTTCCAACCATTTTTAAGCAGTCGCATTAAATAACTGACAGAGCCAAATAGCAGACTAGTGATCCACAGCTTACTGGACATAGGGTCAAATTACAGCACATCGTTAACAGAACAATCCATAAAGAAGAAAAATGCTCCCAGATTGTTGAATGAAATAAACTCTTGTTTCTTTATTGTATATAATCCATGCTAAGCCTCACATTATCATTACATTCAACAGCAAAGTTTCTTCCTTCCTTTACTTTATTCCACCTCTTCTGACTGAAAGTTGACTTTCACTTTTGGGTAGGATTTTCTGAATTGTGTGGCTTAGAAAAAGCATGGGAGGACTGACAAAAGTTTCTTTTACAGGACAAATGAGTGACCTTTATCTCTTGCCACATCATTGTGCTTTAGCAGGGTAGCTCTGGTGGGTGCTGCAAAACCCTGTGTTTGTGGCGTTGCTTCATATCCCAGTAAATCAGCATTTTCCCAATGCTCTGATGACTCCCTGCCATAACAATATCGATAGGTGCTCTTAAAAAAACATTACTGTATTTCCCAGTCAGAAGCAGCACAGTTGTTCACAAGCTGTGGCTTGTGGAGCTCTTCCAGACAACGCAGATTGAAGCCAGCTCCGGGAAAATGCTGAGCTGTGCTGGGCCGGAGGAGCCGGGGCTTCAATTGCCTGTTGAGCAGTCTGCGGCATTGCTGCCCATGTGCCATTGCCTGTTCCTCCCTGGCGCTGCTGCCGAGCACAAACTCAAGTCTCTCTGAGTTTGTGCTAAATTGGCATGTGAAGTCTGCCATCAGTTTCCCCTCATGGCAGTACGATGATAAAGCCTGCACGTCTGGAGCATAGGAAGTTCCGCACCAACATGCAGAAGAACTTTTTCTCAGTGAGGGTGACGGAGCAGTGGAATAGGCTGCCCAGGGGGGTGGTGGAGTCTCCTTCTCTGGAGATATTCAAGTCTCGTCTGGACGCCTATCTATGTAATATGAGATAGGGAGCTGCTTTGGCAGGGGGGTTGGACCCGATGATCTCTTGAGGTCCCTTCCAACCCCTAAGATTCTGTGATTCTGTTAAGTGTCCCTAAGAGAGTAGAGCTGCAGAAGCTGGTGGAGGTGCCTCAGCAGTGGAGGTAGAAACTTGCTAATGGAGAATATCAAGAATCCTGGACAACTACCTGTATTTATTATGGCAATTACTGGAGAGGAATAAGGCATCTTCTGGGAGAAGATGAATGTTAATCTGTGTTTTGTTCTGTTGGTACAGTTGGTAGTGCAGCTGGCTGGTAATCGTTTGTAGGTACTATAATCACACAAACAATACCAGAGGAATTTGGGTGTTTGAAAAGCAACAACAAAAAAGCACCAAAAGCACAGTGAACAGGCTAGCACCGATTCTTTGTCTTGCATAAGCTTTTTGGGATGCATTAAGGGAGTCAGATGTGTGGAGCTGACAGCAATTCTAACACTGTACATCAAGGATGGAGGGTATGTACTTTGAAGTGAACAGCACAGACCTTTTTGGATGTTCTACATTATAAATAGTTGCATATTGGCAGCTCTGGCATTGGGCCTTGACTTTTGACCCCTGCTGCTTTTACCATTCATTCCTTTCTCTTAACAGAGCACTTCATTTAGTACAGAAAAGGACTAATGCTACTTATTATGTGGCTTTGTCATTAACAGTAAAAAAAATGACTGCTCATATTTCCTACACTTTTTCTTCATAGACCAGTGTCTATCTGGGTGCATGAGGGATGATGCTTTCAAAGCCATCCTGGTAACTCCCTTCTGAGGAATGACATGGGACATTACAGGGCTACAGAGAATTTTTTGCAGAGAGCATTACAAACTCTGGATGTATTTTATGTAGTGTTAGTATTTCGTTCCTAAGTATGTTTGGCTCAAAGACAAATCTGTAGGCATTAAATGCTGGCTGCTCTTCTCCCCCTTATTACCAGGAAGTTATCATAGAAAACACAGTCATTTAATTGTAATAAATTTAAGCAAATGTTGATATGGTTAAAAAAGTGCCACATAGACCATTAGAAATAATTATCATGGGATCAGGAAAGATCCACAACAGTGCTTAATCTTCAGCTATTTATACCAGCTCCCTGATATAAAAAGGACAGGGATCTCCTTGAGAGAGTCCAGAGAAGGGCTACAAAGATGATTAAGGGCCTGGAACATCTCCCCTATGAGGAAAGGCTGAGAGAGCTGGGGCTGTTCAGCCTGGAGAAAAGAAGACTGAGGGGGGACCTAATCAATGTTTATAAATATCTTAAGTATGGGGTGCAGAGGGAATTGGCCTGACCCTTTTCTTTGGTCAGTGGAGACAGGACAAGGGGCAATGGCTGCAAACTGGAGCACAGGAAGTTCCACACCAACATGTGGAGGAACTTTTTCACAGTGAGGGTGACAGAGCCCTGGGACAGGCTGCCCAGGGAGGTGGTGGAGTCTCCTTCTCTGGACATATTCAAGACCCATCTGGACGCCTGTCTGTGCAGTATGAGCTAGGGAGCTGCTTTGGCAGGGGGGTTGGACCCGATGGTCTCTCCAGGTCCCTTCCAACCCCTACAACTCTGTGAATCTGTGATTCTGTAACACAACTGGTCACTGAGAAGTGGTAAAGGAAATTCAAAACAACCTCTCCAACCTTTTCCAAGATTACTCAGTGGACTCACTTGGCGCTAGATGCTTATACTGAATGAGAGAAGAGAAGCCACCCCTGGGGAGGAGATCGGTTTTCTGAAATTACTCAATTATCAGTCCAGTTGTTGTAGAGGTTTATTAATACTCTGTGGACTCCCCTACAGTATGAATGACAAGCAAACAGGTAGAAATGGTATTTATGAGGAAAACATCTCTCACCTATCCAGTTAGCTCTGGGAATGCATGCAGCAGCTTTTATTTGCGACTTCATTGTAGCTGTGAAAAAAGGGATTGTAGCATGGTTTGTAGGGTTTGAGTGAAAGTTTTGGTCTGCATTTCCCAAGCAGTAGCTCCTGGACGCGATATGCAGCTTGTGGCCAGGAACAGGGCCATATCCCCAGCCGTGACTGAAAAGGAGGCTCTGCAATGAGCTCAGAAAGACTTCAGCCAGACATGAGCCTTCAGAGCCTGTGCTCATGGCACCGATTTCCAAGCCATAGCAGAACCACTACAGCTGTTCTGGTTTTGGGTTTGGTTTTTGTTTATTTTTTCCCTTTTAGAACAGGGGAATACTTGGTTGAGTGTTTGTGCATTGTTTTGAATGCATTGTATTCAGTTTTCACACAGTCTTGGAATCCGTAATAAGCCAGGTGCTGCTTGTATTTCAAGGATGATGTATCCACCCCAAGAATCCAGGGAACCTACAAAGAGACTATTCCTTTTCTTTGAACCGTTTTCTTTGGCAGTAACATAAGCTGAAAGGTTTACACGAATTAAAAACTCATGGCTGAGTATGAAGTCAGGCCATTGAAGCCTTCTGCTCATGACATCCCCTTGAGCAGTTTGTTGATACGGACATGAAAATCCAGCACTATAATGACAAAATATATGTAATTTCTTCAATGGTAAGTACTGTTGGGAGGATTCTAGCATCCTTTCTGGAGTCTGTTGATTTTTATATGACCCAGTTGGCAGCAAGCCTGTCTTGCGAGGCACAGGACAATAATATCCTGCATAGCTACTTTGCTAAGTAATTGAAATACAGTGCCAGCATTATTTGGGACAGATATGTATTCAATAACCTATTGCTGCCAAGTTGCATGATAAAAAGAACCACTTTTTTCCATCATAAAACTTCCCTGCATTATTCATCAGCAAGCTGAGCCTGAGGAACTCCGCTTCTGGTAAGATTTAAGGGAGAGTGTCTAGCCGAGGTGTCAAGGGGCATGTCCTGCCACTCACTAGCAAATCTGTTTATTCTCAAGTTTTCTGTACCATACCAGAAATCTAGTCATTTGCTCAAAATTCAGCCTATTCTCAGAAAATTGATTGTGGTGTCAGTTTTTTTTTAAAAGTTATTTTCATAAATCCAAAGAAACTTAATCAAACAATACCAGTATCCTACCCTCTTAGCTAATCTTAATTTGTAACTCCAGCCTCTGACACATGATGACCTGTCAGCAGGAAATGAGCACTTCTTCACTAGTCTCAGAATGGCTAAAAGCTCACTCTTCAGCAGAAGTGGGAATCTTGCAGGCCCAAAGTGCAAAGGGATCTCTTTGTGGAAAATTACCCACAGGCCCTCTGATAGGCTGGTTATTCCTCTGCAAAGTCAGTGCAGGAACCTGAGATGGTTAGTGTGATCATCTTTCCTCTGTTTGAATTTCTCTGTTGTCTGAACTCTGCTTGAAAAGTAGATTGGCACATGTTCTCTTATTTTTCAAATTAGTCATGCCAGCTATGCATAAAAGAGCTGGAGCAAAAGCATTCCATATCCGTTGTTAAGTGTTTTATTTTCCAGACTAAAAACTGAATACTTGCAGCTCACATGTCATTATATGCTTGTCATTCCTAATTACTTTCTGGCATGTTCCTGAGTGTTTTGTAGACAGGAAAATATATTTTTTTATTTTTTTTTAAACACACAGCTGAAATGCCTCCCTTACTAGGCTAACAAAGAAATATATTCTGTGGGGTTGAAAACTATTGGGAGAAATAAATGTGTGGACACACTAACTTGTTCCTTTTCAAAAGAGTAACTTGCTTCATCTTTTATTATCGCTAAGCATTTTGTCCTGAAGGAATGAGACTGATACATTTCATAACTGCAAATTAGTCATCAAGCACATTTTGTTATTTTCAGAGTATGCAAGTATGTGATTTTTCCCTGCAGGTATTCTATATTCTGTGGCATGTTTTACCAAAGGAAAATGTGCTTGCATACCAGACTTTATACACACAAATTCATAAATGCGCATGTACACAGCAGCAGATTTGCAGTTCCAACCCTTGAGACACACGTCCAACAGGCTGCAATAATTCACCTCAGGCTGCTGGTAAATAGAAATTGCATTAGTGAGAAAAAAACACCCAAGGGTTTTCCAACTGGCATTCCCTTCACTTCTTGGGATTTTATTCTCTCTTGACTGTCAGCTAAGAATTTGACTACCCTGACAATGTGCTGGAGTATCGGAAGCCTGCCATCTCCCAAGAGAGCTGTGGTTCCTGAGTCAAGGTAAATCTTTGGAGTCGCCACAAGTCAGAGGCTGCTCAAGATAGATTCAGATGTGAAGCCATTTGAGAGCTGTGGCCAGAAATTAAAGGCAAATATGTTCTTTGTAAGATTGATTCATTGTGCAGGCTCTCATTTCTCTGTTGTGGGGACTGCATACACCATGGTGTAGGGTGCCTGAGCTGCATCCCTGGCTGGGAGCAGGGTTTTCACTGGGCTGATGCAGCCTGTCCCACAGCTGCCTGGTAGCAGGAGAGGTTAGGAGCCTGTGGCAGGAGTCTGCCTTGTAATCAGGTATGTCTAGTGAACTCCTTTGGGCAGGAGCCCACAGCCAGGTTGGTGGTGTTGCAGTGCTGGGGCCAGAGGCAGCCTTGTGGCAACTGGAGTCTCAGGCAAAGGGGAAAATTGGGATCTTCTCGCAGTCACCTGCAAGGTGGCCCATGTTCATGATGTGACCCAAAGGCTTGTCTATCTAGGGACAAGGGACCAAAGAGCTCTACAGCCAGGGCACTGCAGTCAGAGACAAATCAGTCAGGTGAGTGGGCGGGTTTTAACTGTAACAGCAGATGGGAAATGTCACCTAGTGGTGGCTGGTATGTCTGACAGTATCATTAGGTTTGTTAAAATTTGTTAGAATTGCTGAAGAGTGAACTCACCTGATGTAATATCTGCACTAGATACCTGAATTATTCACCTTCTGTAAAGAGTCTACTGGCTATGATAAGCTTAAGACATTAATTAGAACTACAGACTGGTTTGGGTTGAAAGGGACATCAAAGATCATCTAGTCCTACTCCCCTGCCTTGGGCAGAGATACCCTCCACTAGACCAGGTTGCCCAAATCCCCATCCAACCTGTCTTTGAACACATCCAAGGAGGAGGCAGCCACAGCTTCTCCAAGCAGGGCCTCACCACCCTCACAGGGAAGAATTTCTTCTGCATATGGAAGCTAAGTCTCCCTTTTAGTTTAAACCCATTACCCATTGTCCTGTCACTACATGCACTTGTCCCTCTCTGGCTTTCCTGTAGGCCATCTCCTTCAGGTACTGGAAGGTGGCAATAAG
Source organism: Laterallus jamaicensis coturniculus (assembly GCA_022605575.1). Lineage (NCBI taxonomy): Eukaryota > Metazoa > Chordata > Aves > Gruiformes > Rallidae > Laterallus > Laterallus jamaicensis. Next base: position 6,919,269 of record JAKCOX010000024.1, on the reverse strand, counting down.
GTCTCCCCAGAGCCTTCTCCAGGCTGAACAAGCCCAACTCTCTCAGCCTGTCCTCATAGAAGAGGTACTCCAGCCCCCTGATCATCTTTGTGACCCATCTCTGGACAGCCACCTCAGTTTAGTGCCTGCTCTTCATTCGGGTTTTCCCTGGTGTGTGCTGTCTGCTGTGATCAACAGGAGCAAAGACTCTCGCCTCAGGTGACAGTAATTTATTGCTAGTACACTGACACAGCCATGGTTTGCAATTCAGTCAACAATGCTAAACCTGCCCTGGAGAAGTGGCAGGCGGCATTCGGGAGCAGCAGGGTAATTTGCAGTGCCAAACAAAACAAACACAATCACGTGTGGTTGCACTGCCTGCTGATTATTTCTGCTTTTAATGGGTTTTTTATTGGCTGTATGCCTGCTGAAATCTGACACTCCCCAATATTAGTTTACTCTTTGTGCCTTGCTAAAATAGGTGTAGAAAAATATTTTTCTGAAATCTGAGGGTTTAAGGGAATTTTGTATATAGCCTGATGAGGTATGACAGTGAACCTTGAATATTTAATTTAGAGTGAAAATAATTATTCTCTTCTGTGCAGTGAACCTCCACTGTAACCTTGCCTCTGACTGGATGAAATAAAGTAGTAATTTTTCTGGAAAAACAAAGAAACCAGGCCAATTAATAATTTTGGGTTGAATTAAGCTAATAGTTTCATCTCTTAGAAGCAGCTGGGACTGTGTAACTCAAAAATGCTGGATGGATTGTAAATAAAAATGATTTTCTCCCTCTGAAGCATGATTTTAGTGAATTGAAAATTGCTAAACAAAATTAATTTCAAATAAATTCACATTTATATTTTAATTAAAATTGCAATAAATCCAACTATCTTCGAGTTTATTCAAACAAATGAATGCATTTTATTTGTCACTGCATAGAACAATATGAATTGACCAGAAATAAAAATTTCAGTCCTCCTGAAGAATTACGTATCAGTATGAATGGAGGCAACTGAAATTTTTTTCATCACACCAAAAGGATCTGTTACTGAACAATTTTTTGCTCTTAAGCTGAAGGCTGTCAGTTTTCTTTTATAGAGAAGGCAGTGTTTTTTATGATGTTCATGGAGATATTAAATGCCTCAAAAGGATAGAGTTTTACTAAATTTTTTTTTACCGATGCCGTGAATAATTGAATAAGCTATCAATTGTGCAAGATAATAACCTCAATGAGGATTATGCAAATCTAGCGCTGCTGCAGCTGCTGACACCATGGTGGGCACTAAGCCGACACACCTCCCTGTCCTGGAAGAAGATGTCATGGGATCAGAAAACTCACCAGCTAGCAGAACCCCAGACCACTGCCAAGTGAGCTCCATGGGGTCTGCGGACGCTCTGCAGCACAACAGGGTGGTTTTGCTTTTATTAATTACCTACCTGGAAAGTTATTAAGAAAGCCTACTTCACTGCCGTCGGTGTTTGTGATAACAGGGCAGCCACTGTGAACCCCCAACCACCGCTTCCCCTGCAACAGCCCTTCCAGGCTGCGAGGCTTTGTGCTCACCTCCCTCCTTCCGCTCCCCAAAATGTCTCACATCTCCCCTGTAAACCAAATGCCACTTGCTAAACCATTCACCACTTGTCAGGTTTTCTGAACTTAAGATCTCTGTTGCCTTTTTCCTCACACTCTTTGGTTTGGCAACAGCATTGGGAAAGCAAAGCAGCCCAAAGGGAAAGTGGTGGCTGGTAGCACCTGGGAGTAGGGGCAACTTATCATGCCTCTCATGTGTTCTGGTCCTCTTAACGCGTTTTTTTTCTCTTTTGCTAAACTACTGTCTTGTCTGTTAGCCCTTATTTACATTGGTCAGTGACTCTGACATTTAATCGAGTAACAAAACACTGAGAAAACTGTCTTCGGTCATAGAAATCACTAAATGTAATAACATTTCTGTGTATGTGTGTCTTGTTTTTGTTTAAATGCTACCCAAAATAAATGTGCATTAGAAGAAGCTTCGGGTTGAAAAATGCTTCACAGAAAATCCATCTTTATTTCCATGTTAGTGGGGAGCATAAGAGTTTTTGCTGTGGATCTGGACCCATGACTGCATTAGCGTAACATTGCCCTGCTGCTGGCACTGTTCTTTGTCAGAGCAAACACTCAAAGTCCTGTTTGGTTTTTGTGTCAGTAAAGATCCTGGCACTGGTTTTTTCATGGATTAAGGTGAAAACTGTGGTGGCCAAACTAAGCTTCTGACAGTATAGTTTCCCTTTCGCCCTAACTGCTACTTATAAAACTTTGCAAATACATCTTCTAAGCTGGCAGGCTGGATTTCTTTAGCTAGAGGGTGAGCCCTTCTTAGAGCTTTTGCTCTCCCTGAGGTTTATTGCAAAATTAGAATGTTCCCTTTGTCTCTGGCATCAACTCAGGTTTGTAAACTTTGTTAACCAAAGAAATACTGAGTTTATATGCCAAAATACTTGGAATCTGGTTGTTGACTTTTGGGTACACAGGGCTGTTGCTCTCACTCAGCACAGTTTCGCCCTTAAACTTCTGTATGATCCCTGTACATATTTTCTTGTTTATTCCCTTTTCTGTCAGAGGGCTTCTTCCTGGAAAATCGAACGTGAGCACAGTTTCCAAATCGTGCTGAGGGTGATCATTCTCTTTTGCTGTGAGAGCGCTCGGTGGAATGGATAGTGGACATTTTGCATGTTACTGCTAATTTTTTTTAGCACTGCAGATGGGAATATTTGAAATGCCAGAGACGATAGATGGATGGGGTGCATACCTAGAGAGGGAGATTGGCAGGTAGGACGTGGGTGTGGGGTTCAGCTGGGAGTTTGTGCCTGTAGGGCAAGTAGGAAGGGGTGGAAACTGGGAGGGGCAGTGGCAGGCAATACGTGCCAGTAGTAATCTCCTGCCCTTCACCCACGCTCCTTGGCACAGCTTGCCCCCCGTCCTCGACTCCTTCTCTTGGACATCACAGCTTCTTTCTTCCTTTAAAATTGGTCTTGGCTACACATGTGCCAAAAGGTGAGCTCCCATCGAACAACCTGTTTGCCTTGGCTGGGATCCAAATCCAGGTGCTGGATTATTTTATCTTTTAATTGTTATTTTCTTGCTTTTAGGGGGAGATAGGAAGGACAGACGGCAGTGCCGGATTTTAAGGACTGGTTTACAGAGACTTTGAAGTTAGTACTGTTCAGTACTGAGGAACAATGTTTTTCCTTTGTACAGCATTAGTCACTCTGTATTCCATTTTCACCATGACAGCTCAGATATAATTACTCCACACCATGGGCTACTTAGATGAGTACTGTATCTTCAAGTGAACTTTTTAACCTGCTAAATGAATCACACGGAGAAAGTTAATGCCATTTATATTTAATTAAAAATTTGCAAACCAGGCAGGAGGGACGAGCATACACAAAAGCAACACTACCCTTTATGTTTGAGCTATTCGAGGGAAGCCTGGTGTCTTTATGAGAAATGATGAGTATGAGCTTCTGCTACAACCAATTTACTGTAATAAAGGGGCTGATTTTTAAAAAGGACACTTTAATAATTGTGAAGTTCAGTAATGTCAAAAAAATACCTGATTTGGAGTATAGTCTCCCTTTTCTTGTTGGTCCTACTGTTTCTTGATAATGTATGTCTTCAGAGGGTAGGGAGGGGGGAGCCTGAGAAGAGGTGAATGGAAAAGCAAGGTTCATTTTGTCCGTTTCACTTCCTGGATGCCTCCATGTATATTTAACACTTTGTTAGAGATTTGATCTTACACATAGTGCTATAAAATCCCTGAAAGCATTTCATTTTTAAAGAGGTGCATTATGCCTTTCTCTTGCTTCTAATGCAAGTTAATAGCCTTCCTTGTTGCCCACAGAATTTTGCAAATGTGAATCCTAAAAGCTGAGGCCCCAGAAGAAATAAGAAAGCGCGTTTTTAAGCACAGTTTTAAGCCACCCTCATGAATGTTGAATGCCTGTGGTAAGCTTGGCAAGTCATGTTAACTTCTTAATACAATCCCATTCACTGTCTTTGGCATATGAATGTCTCAGCTACTTAAAGCAAAGACAGTAGAAACAGCATCTTTCTCTACATTCTTAATTCTCAACCTGTGACCAAACTGATTTTCAGATATACATGTTGTATTAGTTGCTCTCTTTATGTGAACACTGCTTCAGTGCCGATCCTGCAGTGAGTTTTCTAATCGTAAGCCACTGCTCAAATCACTGGTGCTGGATGAGAAGGCATGCCTCCCTCTGGAAAGGGCTTGTTTCATGTCTAGGCAGTGCTGAGGGAGAGCAACAAGGCATGTTTTAGCATGGAGATGTTGGACAGCCCTTTTCAAGTGCAGGGAAGGGACAGGAAGTTCTTAGTAGTAAAGCTACTGTGTGAGACTGAGTCACACTTGTTTATACATAAAAATGAGTTTTCTTGTTAAAATCAGCAGTGTGTGTTTGCTTTCTGGAATTCTCTCAGTTAAATTGATATTTCAGGAGAAAGATCGTGCTACTGATTAATAAGACATAACCCAAACCTTAGTGAACTACAGGATTTTCAGACCATTGCAGAGTTAAGCTGCTTTTAAAAATGAAGAAATCATCTTGTCCTTTGTTCTTTCTACTGTTTCTTTAAGCAACAGTTAAACCACCCGAGTCTGAATGCCACTTATTGTTGGGAGAGATAGGAACACCTAGCTGGAAAACAGTCTTGCCCTTTGCAATTTATAGGCACCTTCAGGGTGGTGATAAATGGCCTCTGCTATAAAGAGAGACAATTATGCTTAACTGATTGCAGTGGAGGGTTTTTTCCCTTTTTATTTGTGCCGCCTAAGATGTTTTCCTCCTTGAAGAGACTGTTGTGTTAATTTGTATGTTTTTTCCACGTCTTAGAGCAAATGCTAAGAGCATTCCAGAGCCTTCTCCTCTCACAGGGAATGGAACCGTTAATCTCCTTGTCAGCTATGCCTCGTATTATTTCACCCAAACCCAAATTCGCCTTCTGATCACCCAAAATAGAGGTTTGATTTCTAACTGTGTGGTCTGCATCAGTAGCTAATAGGCTCCCTTTGTGGGTTTGAGGTGAATGCAGCTCCAGTGATGCAGTGATATTTCAGTGTTCGTGTAACTTACATGCTTTGTAATCATCAAAATATCACAAGACAACCTTTTGGAAAGTACAGCTGACTTAAATGTGTTTCTGATGTTTGTATCTACTGGAAGAGACACTTGGAGAAGGGAGGGGAAGGAGTTATTGAGAAAGAGAAAAATGACTCATCAGAAATATTTGTCCTCTTTTCATTTCTGTGTTTGGCTATTCCCATCGTATACTGTGGAGTGATCAATGCCTGTCTGAATAGGATTTATGGTGTGAGATAGCTCTCAGAAGGTGAAATACTTTGCAGTTTTTAACCTCCTCCTTTCCATTACTACATTTAGGCCTGCTAAAGGCTGACAAAGTTCAGTAACTGTGGAGGATGTTTTTCTAGTTTACACTAATTGTGATATCCTGCCTTGTCTAAGGAGGGGGGAAAAAAGAAAAAAAAAAGTTGTTTTGTCTCCTCTCTGAATTGCTAACATGAGTGTGCCTATCCCATAATAGATGGTGAAGATGAACTCCTGTGGATTATTAGAGTTGGTCTCCGTTAAGAAATGCGTGTACTGCCCTTAATAAAGCAGCACTTAGCTTTACTAACATTGCTCTGGAGCAATACGAAGGTTCTTTTAACACACGAGTGGATTCCCAGAACTCTTGCTTTGTAAATAAGGTCTGTTCCCAGTGAGTCCTAATTGATAATGACAGTTAATGTAATACCTGCTGGCTAGGCCTGGTCTTTACTAAAAGAGTTCTTTGAAACTTACTTATTGATTGCTGCAATCAATTTAGTTTAAAAAATAGCAACAAAAGCAACATTAATTTGTCCTCAGTTTTCTGATAATTCTTCTTCTTTATTTGATGGAGTGAGATTCAAGTCTCAAAACCTTTGCCTGCCTTTTTATTTATAAAGCATGTGGTGGTTTTGATTTTACACATGAGTATGGCAATACAGATATTAAATAAATGTCATTTTCTGTCCAGGATGACCAAAGACTGTCCAGATATAGAGACGCAGAATTTGCCGAACTCTCTGTATCATCAGTTCTTTATAAACTAATCATTGTTTATTGACCTGTATAGAAAACAGGGTTTAGTTGCAAGGCTGAGATGGCATTTTCCCTCTGCTGTTCTCAGACTCATTAGTACTATACATGTGCGTGGTGCTGCTCAGCCTTCCAGTAGTGAGTGCTTGTCCCATGGTACAAACCTTAGCCAGTTCTGCTGCTGTCTACAAAAGGGATGCGAGTTGCGCTTTGATCTTTCTTACCTTCAGCATTCTCTTAGAAGTCAGAGGTATGATTTGATTGCTATTATCAGAGAATGGGTAATGTTAGACATAAATCATCTAGCAGTGACATTCACCTCCTGTTTTTCTGTTCCCTGTCTCCCTTTGCATACATTTCAGTACTTGGATTCTTAGTGCTGATTTACTTAATAGGTGGAAAGTGGCCAGCTTTTGAAGGTATCCCTTCCTCTTTTTTGTTTTCCCTCTCTGTATTTTTACTTCAAAAGTGATGTAGTTATCATTTTATATGATTTGTGCTGGGCACTGTATGAATGCTCAGTGGAAGGTATGATTTGTTACAAGTGTTCTGTTCCTAAAATGATAGTTCCCTAAAAGCATGTGAAAATGAATTAATTGTTAATTCTCAGTAAAGATTTAATTAATAAATAGTTGGTGGAACGGTGGAGACCTAGATTGAATATCAGAGAAGAGCATTATTTTAATTTCAATTTCTTTTTACAAAGCAAATGTTCTGCTCCACTTTATGGCATTGAGAGTGCCTGGCTGAATCCTTAAAGAAAGTAAGTAATGTCCAGAAAACCTGGAGAGATGAGGAAAGATCTTGATGTTGCTTGATGTGCTGTGCAATGGGCGCTTTCTAGCAGCGGCTCCAACGTGACTGTCTGTGCAGATGGTACCCTTGACAATGCATATCATTTAGTAGAGAGGACTTTTTTTCCTTTTTAAATCTTTTCTGAATGGTCACCTGTGTTTAATCTGTGGGGTGGGGATCTGGAGTGGGCACAATGCATAGGGGGTGCTAATTAGTACTGCTGATGTCAGCCAATCAATACTGTCAGAGAGCAATATGAAGAAATGGAGGTTATATTTGGAAACTAGATACTCAGAGTACACCTGCATAATGTTCTTATAAATTCTGGGTGTGGCCTTCCCTTCTATTTAATGAATCTATTGGTTTTTAAAGGTTTGCTATAAGAAGGACTGTTCTCCACATGAAGCCTGGATCCAGCTGTCCATGCTAATTTTTTTCTCGCCTAAACCTGGAGGTGAGACAAAGCTAGACAGTGATACATAAGGTCTGCTGCAGAAGCATCTGAGTGACTGTTTGATGGTTCTTGCTCACGTAATCACAGAATCACACAGAATCACAGAATTGTAGAGGTTTGAAGGGATCTCAAGAGATCATCGGGTCCAAACCCCTGCCAAAGCAGGTTCTCTAGGACAGGTTGCATAGGTAGGCATCCAGACAGGTCTTGAATATCCCTAGAGAAGGAGACTTCACAACCCCCCTGGGCAGCCTGTGCCAGGGCTCTGTCATCCTCATTGTGAAGAAGTTTTTCCACATATTGGTGCAGAACGTCCTATGCTCCAACTTGATGCCATTACCCTTTGTCCTGTCCCTAAAGACAACAGAAAAGAGCCTGTCCATTTCCCCTTGTGTCCCACAGTTAAGATATTTATAAACATTAATAAGATCCCCTCTCAGTCTTCTTTTCTCTAGGCTGAAAAGCCACAGTTCACTCAGCCTTTCTTCGTAGGGGAGATGCTCCAGGCCCTTAATCATCCTCGTAGCCCTTCTCTGGACTCTGTCCAGGAGATCCCTGTCTTTTTTATACCAGGGATCCCAGAACTGTACACAATACACCAGGTGGGGCCTGACCAGGGCAGAGTAGAGGGGGAAATTTGTATTAGGGTTAGTCATATGAGGGAGCTATTACAGGAGTTAGCTTCCATTATAGAATGTTGTGATTGTCTGGACATATCACCTAATTCCTAATTTCACCTAGTTTTCACCCTGTTTTTGCAATTCCTTGATCCCATCTCCTCCATTCCTCTTGATCAATTTAAACATTCCAAGTTTATAAAATCCTGCCTAGACTCCTTTTACAGCAGTTTCCAGTATCTTGCACTCAAAACATATTTTCCTGTAATGCTGAGGCGTAGTTCAATCTGCTTTCACAAAGGGTTTCCATTTACATAGGACTTGTAAAGGATGTGGTTATGATCCAAGAATTTCCCTTTTTGTAACAACCTAGGAAGTTACCTGCAGTTTTGTAAGATGTTATACAACAATTTCATAATCACACAAAACTGGTGGTTTTAATGGCATTCCAATAGAGACATCACCCAAGGTGAGTTGTGTTAGGTTTTTTTCCTTGTACTTATTATATTGTATAATTGGTTTCTGGTAGTATCAAACCACTAGGAAATCTCTCTCAGTAATATAATTAATCTCTAAATGTTACAATTCAGTCTTAGCAAGGTCTTCTTTTCCAGAACCCTGTATTTAACAATGAGACACTTGGAATATCGTGCATGCTTTGGTGCTGTGATGTAGCTTTAGCTCTTGCAATAACGTCTTCAAATCACAACACCTAGTGCTTGCATCACCACAGCTTTTAATGACAACCACTGTGTCACTGGCCAGTATTTCCATCTGGAGTTAGAAATCATAATTGTATTCAAAAGCTTCTAAATATGCTGAGATTATTTGTGGTAGTCTAAATTACACTGAAAATAAAATACCATCCAACCTAAAAATCTCCATGCTTGACTTTAATGATCCAGGATTTCAGTATGTGAGCTTTTGGGTCTATAGTTGCTTTTATGTATATGTATTAGTTACTATTACTACTAATAGAATATACATACTAGCATTTATATGAAGAAAAACTTTGACATACGTTGACCTTAAGAGGATGCTGCTTAAAACATTATGACCGCATTAAATATGAGCTGTATTCAGCATGAGTTTACAGTGGGAAAACACCTGAAAACCATTAGGGTTTTAGAGCAGACCTGTCAAAACTCCTTGGAAAACTGTGCATAACCCTTACTGGGCCTTACATCCCTACATATTGTGTGTATGCCACTTGCTGTGGAAGCTGATACACTCACCTTTGATGCCTCCTGTGGCACCTGATGTAAGTGCTATCTCCAAGTCCTGTCCAGTCTACAGGGCTGCAGTCTACAGAGAGGAGAGATCAGTATGCTCTGGTGTAGGTGGTACAACTTCTGAATTTTGCTCCCTAGCATTTTGGAGGATGAGGCAATAATAAAGAGATCATGTGGATCTTGCTGGAGCTATTTGGTTACCACACCCTCAGTCTCTATAGGTGGTAATGGATCTCTGCCTTTCAGTAAGCAAGGTCAAGTTGTACATCAGGTTCAATATAAGACAGGAGAACTCTGAGTGCATTCATAGTGTATCCACACTTAAAGAACAACGCCATTAGAAAGGGCTTTTTGGTTTTTCTTTAGCTCTATTGAATTACAAATGGATTTGTGATTTTTTAGTTGTAAGTAGTGTTTTGTTTCTCAAGCTGGCAACTAGTATGTAGTTCACGTTCAAAGCAGAATGGCCTAAAGGGAAAGGACAATCTAAATGAAAGAAACTAATTTATATTAATATAGTATTGAAATAAAAGGATTTTTTAATGGAAGAACATACATCTGAAAATAATGGTGGCTGATGTTACACTGAAGGATAGTAACTTGCATCTCTCTGGAACACTTTTCATATGCTTTTGAAACACCTGAAATGCACAATCTCAGCAAAGAATAAACAGCAGGAGGTTCTTCAAGATCTGGACTAGGAACAGCAAGGCCAATTACAAGTGTTGTTCTAGAAATCACTGATAGTTCTGGGGGCATGAAATCTTTCTCTCCAGAAGCCTGAAAATGTTTATTATTTGTCAGGCTCATGAGCTACACCTAATATAATGTATAATGCATACAACTGGGAGATGTTCTCATTAATATTATTTAATTTTAGCTCAACACTATCTAAGCAGATTGTGAATCCATTATATTCTCAGTCAGAATAAAATAAGTAGGTGACAGACATAGAAGAACAAGAAAAGACAAACTCAAAATTCACACATTTTGTGGCCTGATGCTGTTCATCTTAAACTAATAGAAATTCACAGAATCACTAGGTTAGAAAAGTGTGGTTTTGTCATCATCAAGTCCAACCGTACCTGTCCGCTACTAAGCCATGTCCCTGAGCACCTCGTCTACCTGTCTTTTAAATACATCCAGGGTCGGTGACTCAACCCCCTCCCTGGGCAGCCTGTTCCAATGCCCAACAACCCTTTCAGTGAAGAACTTTTTCCTGATGTCTAATCTGAACCTGCCCTGGCACAGCTCAAGCCCATTCCTCCTCGTCCTATTACCTGTCACTTGGACAAAGAGACCAACACCCATTTCTTTATAACCTCCTTGCAGGTAGTTGTACATGGTGATAAGATCTCCCCTCAGCCTCCTCTTCTCCAGGCTAAATTCAGACCTCTGCTTTGTCTTAAGCTACTGTGCCTGCTAGTTTCAGCTTTCCACTTTTTTTATAACAGGAAAAATAAATGACATTTTCTAAAGAAAGGCACAGTAGTCAATTCTTTTGATGGCATAACAGATTATTTTGACCTCACTGAAAGGTTAGTACAGTGATACAATTGCTTAAACATCTATTAATGCAGAAGTATAATGTAATATTTGTGCTCATTCATACTGTCTAATTTGCTTCCAGTACATAATTTTCTGCCTATGCCTTTGCTGACAAGTCCTAGAAGATGCAATGCATGTGGAGAATAGTTTGGATTAATAGGGATGTTTTTCGTAGCCATGCTGGTTGTTAGCTTTTTTGTTTTGGGGGTTTTTTGGGGTGGAGTTTTTGGTTGGTTGGTTGGTTTTAGTTGTGGGTTTTTTTAGTCTGGACTTATGCAACACAGTCTGACCACCTTCAAAGCAAGGACTAGAGAAACATGACCCAGGGGTCTTTGTGCTGTGCTTTTGATGTGTGGTTTTTATGGCTGCAGTGTGGTAAGCATGACACGTCCAGCATCAGGAATAGCAAGACTCAGCACACTCGCTCACTCAGGACAGACAGAACAGCCTAGACACAAGAGAAGAGTGAGGTGCAGGTGAGGGGACAGAGGGGCCACAGCAGATTCAGTCCATAGACGAGCCGATGTTTGCTCAGGTGAATAGCCAGTGTGCTATGCTGCCGCAAGCAAGGGAGCATTTTGGCTTTGAAATGTCTTTCTGATAACATGCTCACAGCTCCTGATATTCAGGTAAAAGTTGTCAATAACCATGCTGAATTGTTAGTCTGTATTACATTTTTATGTAGAACCATCTTATTTCATAATTTATGAGACTGTTTTAAATGTATTTTATTACATCCCAATTCTGATGGCTTCTAAGTCAGAACTTGTACTTCTGTAGTTATAGCAGATTTTTATAACCAGTTAACCTCATTTACAGTAAGGGAATGAAAAGTCATGTGCACCCATGCCAAGTGATGATTTTCATGTTCCTTCCCTGAAGCAGGAGTGGACGAGGTATGTTCATTTTTTGTTAGGAAAAGGCAAAGCTTATCTTGATTATTAGAGCTTTTTCTGAATGGTGGAAGTATTGTTGCTCTTTTCACATATTGACTTGGTTTATTTAAACTTGACATTTGTGTAAACTACCAAAGTACTTACATATTTAAACTTCAGAGAAAATAAGGGAAATGTACTTGAATTCGTCATTGTTCACTTGAAGACTGTTTTAGCAAAGCTCCCCATGTGTGTATTATGCTGTATGTCTCCGTTATAATTTCAACTGGGTATATATTTGATCACAACACACTTTCCCTCTAGTGTAAGTCCAATTGTTTTGGGCTTCTTGAACCGCTAAACACAAATTCAGGATGTTTTGATAATTTGAAAGATAGGAGTACTCTTTAAATGTGCACTATTTGGATAGTGGTGGTTTCAAATACATATTTGATTTTCATAGTAAAGCAGACGTCTGTGCTCACACAGCCATCAGCACCAGGGAGACAGCTGAAGAGGCTGGTACTGCTCACCCGGGTGTGGGTAACTTCTCATGGCAGTGAGATAACTGCTCCTGAGTGCTCATAGTTTATTCAAATAGAAGGCAAATTTTCAAGAAATACAGTTCCCATGGCATTTATGCAGTAACTAATAGTGGTACTGTTTGTAAATCTCCATTTTACTTCATAACATATTTCTGCAACTGCAATTGCATAAGGATTGCTGGTCTGGGCTGTCTCCTTAATGCTTCAGGCAGATGTGATTTGGGAGTAACAACAGCAAGCTGCAAGGATAGCTGGTTGAAATCTCAAGCCCAGAGTAAACAAGTAGCAAATATACCTCTGAGGAGTTGCTGTCTCTCCAGGGTGAGAACCACAGTAAAAGAAGCCTGATAGTGAAGGAAGGATTTGAGCAGAGAGAGAGAGAGAGGATCTACACCCAACATGCAGCTCATTTTTCACCCACAGCTGTGCAGGTCAGTGTGTGAATACAGCTGATGTCTGCTGTGTTATGTTGACATTTTAGGGTTCCCTAACATAGGAAGGAGAGGATCTGATTTTCTCTGAACCATCAGCTTTCTTCACTGCAATTCTTAAATATGTGGTTCATTAAGCATCAAAATTCCTTTGTAAAAGTGACCTTTTTTTTTTTAAAATATTTATTTTACAGAGTGAATATTGCTGGGCTGCCCACTTGGTGTGATTCTTTTTTTTTTTCCTCAAGGTGATGCATAAAGAAAGCTTTCTTCTGTATCCCACTTGCTGTTTGTAATACCATAGTGCACAGGAGTTAAGTGATGCTTATCATGATGTTCTGTATGCTTCACAGCCGCATGTCAGTCATGTGTAATTAACTTACTAACGCTGCTGACAAATCTCTCCACAAAAGAGAGCGTAAGATAAGTGTAAGAAAAGATTGACCTTTTAGAGTCATGGCTGATTCACCACACTTGCTTACAAACGGATCTTGCCATAATTCACAATCCTAACTTGAGAAAGAAGCAGGTAGCTGGCTGGTGTTAGCTTTGGCAGTAGGTCTCTTTGTATTTTAAGAGTATTAATTAAAGTTTTAAGGGCCTGAGGGATTACTTAAACATCCATACAATTATCTTAGAGTTCAGGAATTTTATGTGTTTATTTTTAAAGACCTTCCTTCCTTTGTTTCTCTTCTCAGACTGTAATAGAAAGAATGGATTGCCATAAAACTTTCTAAAATTATATTTCTGCATAAAACACTTATTATGATAAAGCACTTCTCACTGGGGCTCAGATTAGGAATTATATGCAGAATATTGTTCCTGTTGCTATTCCCTGCTGAATTTCTCCATCTGGTAATTTTACTGTTTAGGAAGTGATAACATATGCATGTAACAAGTTAATTGTAAAAGCCCAAAATGGATAATTTGATTGTGCTACTAAAACAATAGCAGCCAAGCACTCGCGTCTGCAGTTGCCAGCTTTAAATTATCATGACTTTTGTAAATCATGGAAGGGGTTTGTGGGAAATAGAGCTTTCAGCTTTTCATTACAAATCCCCCATTTTCTGTCCAGTGTTCTGAGGGAGAACACCACACAGCCACCTCTCTAACAGGCTGCAGTGGTGCTTTACAGACCATTACTCTCAGCACTCCAGGGGAATAAGAGTGGGAAGAAGAAACCAGCCTGAATATTGCAACATCTTGGAGCTCTGTGCTCCTTACCACACAGATTCAGAGCTAAGAATGGAGTCCACCTCTCCATATAAGTGCTGCATAAGGGGGCACTGGCGGCTTCCCATGTTAGGAGCGTGTGTGTGTGTGTTACACATAAGTGGAAACAAGAAGAGCATTTTATACATGCTGCTCTTTGCTGTATGAGAGACATTTCTCTTTTTTACCTTTAAAAAGGTAGATTCCAACTGCAACATGCCTCAACTAATGTATTCTCTGCTCTTGTGTAAGTACACATATGTACCATCATCAGCAGGCAGAACAGGATCCCTGAACTACCTGTATAAACACTTCAACACTTGGGGTTAAATAGACTAATTCACTTTCTAAAGACTTCAAGCAGTATGTAGAAAGAAATGTGTTAATTTAAAATGGAAGTCTTAATAGCTTCCATTTTCAAACGTCTCATTTTACATCTTCAGTCATTGTCCATGTTGTTATCTATGTCACTGAAGTGCAGGCTCTTCCCTGGAAGCCTTGCCCCTGTTGTGGATACTCTGCTTATGCTGCGTGGTGCCTTTGGGGAGTTCATACTGCCTTCTGGGGCTTGTTTCTTCCTGGGCTGTTTATCAAAGGGGCATCAGAAGATAATTAGTTCTGGAATAATGAGTTCTGAGTTAGGAAAATGGAAGAAAATATCTGGTAAGTGACTGAATTGTTGGCTGAATGTATAGCTGTACTACTACCTTGTTTTGCCTAACTAAAAATGAGGTAAGCTCATATGTGTAATGTTGAAAACACTGTTGCTGTGGCTGAAGCGCATGGTATTTGGGTTAGTGTCGCTTGCCAGTTATAAGACATTCCTAATGCTTAACTGTGCCATGATCCTTCCTGTGCCATTTGTGCTAACCATGATTTGTACGTATGTGAGTTGGGATTTCTGAGATGCCAGTGCCTACATCTGGTGCAAATATGTTAAATGTTCTCGGGTTCCTACGCCCTTGTTTCTGCCTGTCACACTTCACTGGCTCTACTGTGTGCTGTACCCACTCTTCTTTTCCTAAAAAAAAAAAAAAAAAAAGGATTTAAGACATTTTAAAAAAAAAACTGTATTAAAATGGTGCTCTACAGAAATTTACATCTAAGTACACAACATGGGAACATGTTCATCCCAGCGGAAAAAATACAGCAGGCATTGTTAGGGTAAATAGAAATTATTATGAAAACAAGGCAATTGCAATTTTATATTCATAAATGCATATTTAGAAATAGCTTCCAAAGAAGCTGTAACTCAGTTCAGTAACTGATACATTTGGATTAATCAGAAGCCAGTGTGATTTTGTTCTCAGTGTGGAAAAGGCTAATATCATTTTAAAACATTAGCTGTTTGTGCTTAATCAAAGTGTGAGCAGTGGTGGTGAAATCCCTCTGATTGCACTGATTTATTGTTATTTTGGCATCAAGTAAAAGTAACAAACTAACTTTCAATAAAGAACTCTTTATTTTAGATAGAGACATTTCAAATTGATAGCATCTCTAGAGTGATGTCAGCCAAACTTGCTTTGGCCTTCTTTTGTGCTGACATGGTATTAAAAATAAATAAATGAATAAATAGACAAATAACCTATGTGCTACAGCTGTATGAAATCTTGTGCTAAAAATTAGATCAGTGGCTTATGAACTCTTAACCTGAAGACTTTCTGTTTTGTGTAGCTTCAAGAGCTGTTCAAGTAACTTATTTTCTGGCAAGAAATTTCTTTCAAGAATAAGTTCTGAATTGCTTGAAACAAAGAGGCGCTCAATAATTTAAATTTTCTTTGGTCTTTAAATGCTATCTTTCACTTTCAGGTGTCTTTTAAGGTTTAAAATTTGATTTAGATAAGATATTAAATATTAAAGTTTTTTAAACAAAGCATCACCTACTTTGAATATTATTGGAATGGGTACTAAGTTCAAAGTGAAGAAAAAAAAAAAGCTTTTTGGTGACATTTTTCTGTCTCATTTCTGTGAAATTCACTTTGAATTTACAGTTATTTTCAACTTACTCCAAACCATACTTTTCAGTTTGACAAGAGAAATGAATTTGCAATAAGAGGTAGGAAGAGCATCCTCAGCCAGGCAATTTTACATATCAGTGAAGGTGATGTTTCTGGGTGAGATTTTGGAAAGATCAGCAGGAAGGAGGGAGCACTGTGAGTAGAGAAATGAGAAACTTTGTGGAAGCAGTCACAGAAAACAAGCTGTCAGGAGTGCAGTCAAAAGAGAAAAGTGGACTGAAGGAGGAATCTGGATTCAGAGTTTTGTCTAAAAACAGATCTTGAGAACTTTGTGGAGGTGTAAAAGATCCATCTTTCAAAGACAGGGACCCTAATTGGAAGGTGAGGCCTCCAGTTCGTGAAAGCACCGTGTTGGATGAATTTGAGGTGGAATTTGTGAAAAGACTCATGATAGCTCTGGGCTGAGAGGACAGAGGATTTTATAAAATGAGAAATACAGAGCACATTTTTATTGGGAAAAGAGAGGCAGAAGATAGGGAAGGTCTGGTGAGACCGCACCTGGAATATTGTGTCTAGTTCTGGGCCTCTCAGTTCAAGAAGGACATAGAACTCCTTGAAAGAGCCACCAAGATGATGAAGGGAATGGAACACCTTCCTTATGAGGAAAGGCTGAGGGAGCTGGGCCTCTTTAGCTTAGAGAATGGGAGACTGAGGGGTGAGCTTATTAATATTTATTAATATGCAAAGGGTGAGAGTCAGGAGGATGGAGCCAGGCTCTTCTCAGTGATGGCCAGCAATAGGACAAGGGACAATGGGTGCAAGCTGGAGGATAGGAAGTTTCATGTGAATATAAGGAGAAACTTTTTCACTGTGAGGGTGACAGAGCACTGGAACAGGCTGCCCAGAGAGGTTGTGGAGTCTTCTTCTCTGGAGATATTCCAAACCTGCCCGAGTGATTAAGTCTAGGTGATCCTGCTCTTGCAGGGGGGGTTGGACTAGATGGTCTTTCGAGGTCCCTTCCCACTCCTAACGTTCTGTGATTCTGTGAAGGTCAGGAGAAGGCTCAAAGGACAGGAAGAGAGACGTAGTAGGACAGTGCAATAGGAGGGAGCTGAAGGAGAAAGAAACAAATATGTATCCACTTAACACTTGGGAGAAATCTTCAGATTGTTTCAGTGTTAATCCATTCCTTTCTTCCTTTCTCAAAAATCAAAGAACGCAGAGGGAGAATGTTACATTAATTCTCCTGGATGGAAACCTCATGGCCACAGTGGTACAGTTACTCACCTGGAGAAGCTGCTAGACAGCTCTCTACTATCTTCTATCTATGCTGCTCAGAGATCTTGCAGCAAGCAGAAGCTTGGTGTGTCCCATGATTACCTTCTCTTTGCTGGACTGTGCTTTAGAATTCCTTGGTTCAGTGCTCTTTTCCCCAAAGCCCATTTTGGAAACCTAGAAAAGAAGCTGGCCTCCTTATGGGCTGTCCTGGCAAAGCAGGTGTCCTTTGTTCTTAGCAGAGCAGCACCTCCCATTCTGTCTGGATAACGCTATCCATTCTCTTCCAAGCTGTTTTAGAACTTTACTCTTCATTTTTCTAAAACCTAATGAGTGTTATTTGAGCATCTTCTTGTGCTATCACAGCTGAGTCCATCTAACCACATTTAAGGGCGTCCTTATTCATTCACCAGTTTCCTATCAACAGATGTAGTCTAAAAAATGCAATAGGTCCTAAGTGCTGTTCATCCAATGGCTGAAAGATGCTTAGGAGCCCCATTCATTTGGAGTATGAACTCCTTTTGAAAGACAGAACTGAGAGGCATGACATTTAACTGTACCTGCCAATCCTGAATAGTCACTGTGGCAGCTGGGACATTCTGGCAGAGTGTCTGTGGTGTGCTTAGGAACAAAGGAGGACGTGGTGTTAGCCCCGTGCTTGAAAATTGCTTGATATGTAAATTATCAAAGGAATTCAGTTCTTTCTCGAGGTGAAACTCTTCTCATTTTTTCTGATGGTTCTCATTTCAGACATTCTTACAGGAAGAGATTGCTTCTGGCTGGAAAAACTAGCACAGGAAAAATCTCGTTCTGCTTCAATATTCTGTGAACTAACTGGCTTTCTTGACAGGCGGATAGGTGTAGCTGATGTCTTTGCCCGTCTCGGTACAGCAGGCCTAATACTCAGAAACAACAGATTCCTGGCACACTAGCTACAGATTGCTTAGGTATTTGAGTCTGACTTTATGTGATAATTGTCATTCAAAATTCATGAGCTTGTTTGGAGAAAGCACTCATTGCAGTGAGAAGCACTCTCAGCTTCTTGCACGGCTGTTGCAAGCCAAGGTGCTGGAGATGGTTTCTTTCTTTTTTAGACCTCTGGGTAATCAGCTACTGGAGTAAGATGCATTTCATAAAAGGGTAAAATCAGTAATCGCTCAAAAGTTAAAAGTCATGAAATTAGCAAAATGTCCTGATATCGACCCATGGTCTGAGGACTTTGTGTTACTTTGGAAGGAAACAAAGCTTTATGCAGACTGCATAAACCTTAGTTTTTCTATGCAGTTTTAGTCAGATCTATGACCAGATGCTGAAATGATGCTTTTATCTTTATAACCATTGTTGTGAGTCTTCAGTCTTACAGTGATCTATTGTATAATACATACTGCCCTGGCAGACTAACTGCTGTCCACTGTTCTGATTCATTATTTTTGGCAAGGCAAGGTAGCACACAATTATGGAGGAGAACAAGTTGAAATTTGTTTTAAACATGGTGCTTCTTTTTTTTTAAGTGGTGTTTCTTTTCAATTTAAACTATTTTTTGTCTGTATAGATCACTTGTTTTCATTCTGAGCTTGTTATTTATTTTTTTTTGAAAATCATGTTCTGGTTTTATTTCCAGAAAATTGACTTTATTTTTCTTTATGTCCAGTACAAAACTGCTTCAGAAATAACTGCTTGTCAGTAATCTTTTCAAATACGCACAGCATAGCAAAATGAAACCCTTGATCTCTTAATCTACATTCTTAAACACTGACAAGATAAATCAGAGCTTCATTAAATTAATGATTCAATAATTAAAAAGGAGGATTCAGAGGAAGGGCTTAGAAGAATGGATGAACTCTGCGTTAAACTTACCATTAAGCGGAAAAACCAATGAATCATAAATTGCATCTGTATAAATTCACATGCTTTGTGTGGGGAGACAGTAATTATTATGCCCAGGAGCATTCTCTGTAACATCTCCCACTCAGTTACTGTCAGCATCAATTAGTCCATTATGATGAAAATTTCTGAAATGATCTGAGGTTAAAGAGAAATGAAAAACCCAAATTTCTTTGCTTTACTGCTTTTTTTTCCTTTGTAAATAGTTGGGAAGCATTGATAACTTACAGCTTTCCGTTATAGAGACAATTAAATTTAAAAACACATCAATAAACTTACCTTAGAAATGCAAGAAATCCGCAAATACCTTCATTTCTTAATGATGTAATTTACCATCATGTTATAAGTGTTTCATGAGGAAGTTATTAGAGATTATCTGATTTGGCATATGATGATGTCTTCAGGGATCTCTTGTGATATCTGCATACTGAAATGGGAAGAGGAAGCAGTCTTCATTTCTTTTCATTTAAAGTGTTAAGTGAGTTTCTCCGATTCTCCTTTGCTATTACTCAGCATTTCTGTCATGTACCATATAACCAAACATGAGAGATTTGCTGAGAAATACTTATAAGTTATATTACGTAAGTGTACATACATAAATACAGAAGTGCATTTATATTCCTAATATGGTCTCTTATTGGCTGCAGGTCTTTGAAACTGTCTGAATCCTGCCATCAGTGGTGCTCCTGCCAATCCCTGAAAATAGGCCTCTTTGAATTCCTGAGTCTGATTTAAGATTGTTGATTTAATATTTTTAGAAGAGAAAACAAGCTTAAATCAGCGGAGAAATAATTGGCTGAACATGTGAATTGCACAAGATGCACGTTCTCACTTGGCACCTCAGGGAAAATACACACAGGGGGAATTATTCATCCCACTCCTGCATTAATTTCGATCACCTCACCCCCATAAAAAAAATCATGCCACAGATATTTTCTATTCCCTAGTTCACTTTTTTTTAATCGATTTCAGTATTAGCTGAAAGCAGACAAGGAGTGCTTTTAAAATATAGCTGAAAGGAAATATGAGACAATATAGAGTTGTAGCTGTATAGAAGCCAACATTTGTTACATGGGAAATCTTTTCCAGTTCTGTATTTCTGTGAATGTTTTAGGCCAGTAATGTCATGTACAATCTTCACTGAGACAATGAGCTGCATTTGAGATCTCCTCAGATGAAATATTTTACTCTCTGAAATAAAATGTTGAGTGCCTTAGCTGAGAATTTAAATAAATAATTTTTTATTATTTTTTTTATCTAGCAGCTTTTTTCTTGTTGTGTCATTCTTCAGATTCAGATTTCAGAAACTGGAAATGTTTGCAAGTGTGAAGAAAACAAAGACCGAAATAAAGCAAGAAATGTTTTTTTCTTAATTTGCAGAGTTTGGAAAACCACTGTTAAAAGTCATGTTCATGTAGGTCCCACAGCTTTGTTAAACAGAGAGCTCTCTAACATTAAAGCTCTTTGTTGTCCAAAATTGTGGAGGAGAGCCAGAAGAGAGATATATTTAGAGTATGAAAATACACAAAGTACACGTGTAGCTTGCAAATAATTAATCCCAGAAAACCAGAAGAAAGAAGCAGAAAAGCTGCAAGTAAAATGTACATCTTAGTGACTCTTTTAGCCTTTTGTATGAGACCACATTAGTAATTGTTGATTAAACAAAATAAGATTAATATTTTATATTATAGAATGTTTCTTTTTAAGATGTTTATTATATATAAGATGTAGTTCAAGCCACAGATATGTTAGCATATTGCAGGAACAGCTAATGAGGCTTGGATGCCTAATTCAAGGAACAGCCCAGCCCTGGGGATCTAGAGTGGGTGGAGGACCCTCTTTGTAGCCCTTCAGCCCTATGTGTACACAGACCTCCCACCTGCACTTTTCAGTCCTGTCTGACTTTAGCATCATCCTTCTTAGCAAACTTGTGTCAATCCCTTTCTTTAATGCTTAATCTATTTGCATGTGCTCTTTGTCGATAGCACCAGTCATGCTGACCTTGGACATGTACGCTCAGAGGTGTAGGTTTCAGGCATTGCTCTGCATAGCCCAGTGATATCCAGGTTCCCTCACTGCAAAAGTGCAGTTCAGGACTAGAAAGCTTGGAACCATCTAACTTCAAACTATGGAGAGAGGAGATCAATTTGTTTTGCTACATCGTTTTGGGTGCCTATGAGGACATGGATTCTGTTCTTGTGTTTGGGAAATCTGACCACTGCTAAGCTGAGAGTGAACTTATAGTGTGGTAAATGTTAGTTTTTTGGGGATACATAGTGATGGAACATTCAATGAGCAATCTGTGAGGCAGGGAATGAAGCAGCTGTTTTGGGATATCAAAACAAAAACTGGGCTTCTTGGACCCACTGTTGAGTGAAGAGAGGGCTGAAGAAAGTGGCCAGTGTCTTATTTCACAGGTAATACTTGATTTGAATGTGAGCCATTTGCAGAACTTGTAAAGCCAGTGGTTTAAAAATAATGCTTAGGATAGCAGCTATAGCACTTAACCACCAAATTAAGCTCAAGCATAGTAGTGATGAAGATTAGGTAAAAGGATTGCTATCACCTAAACCTCACAGAGTCACAGAGCGATAGGGGCTGGAAGGGACCTCTGGGTATCATCTTGTCTGACCACCCTACCAGAAATCTCCTTCCTTTGTCCTTGAGAGCACTGTCCTAAGGTGTAGATTACACCGTTTCCAAAAGTGGGGAGGACATGAGAGCCAGGGAAGTTTTAATGTTGCCCAAGTTGCATACTAAGGCACGAGTAGGCTTAAAATAAAATTTGTGTCTCTGAATTTTAAGTCCCATACTTTAAAGAACTGTTCACCCAGTGTGCCAGTTAGTCACAAGCTTTTTTATTCCAGTAAATTTTGTTTCTGTGTTTCTGTATAAACAGTTTGTCAAATCATCCCATACACTGTTTTTTTCTTAGACCAGTGACAATTTTGACAACATGCACTTAATAAGGGATTTTCTTATCTGTATTTCCTTTTGGAAAACTGTTTTCTTCTACTTTCCTACAGTCCAAGTTCATTGAACCATGGTTTTTATCCTTGCAGTAATTTTAGTATTTTTAGTTAAAATCAGCAGCTTTCCCTCCTCCCCATATCCTTTTATATTTTATTTGCATATTTAGAAAAGTTTAATAAAAAAGAGTGGGAGATGGTGATAGGAAAGTGAATCATATTATTTAAAAGCCAGGCTTTCCACTTCTGTGGAAAATCATCTGGAGCTGACTGATCATAGTCAACAATGCCATTCGCTTAGAAAGAGACAGATAGAGTAGTTTGTATAAAGCAGAAAGGGAACTATCTGAGGGAATGCTTTCAGCTCAGCTTTGATAAGGCCTCAGATAGACTGCTGTGTATGACTTGGGCTAACTGGAGGGAGACCAGAGGAGAGCTGTGAGAATGATAAGCGATCCAGAAAACTTAGTTGAAAAATTTGGTTTGTTTCATGTAGAGAGGAAGGGAAATATAACAAGTCTTCAGGTTGGTAAAAGACTATGAAAAAAGGGTAGGGAATTAAATGGGACAGGGGGGGTGAGCAGGGAAAAGTAGAGGAATTGAATTACATCAGGAGAAACTTGAGTTACATATTAGAATAATCTTCCTAGTAGCAACGGTAATCATGCATTGGGCTGGATTGCATGTAGAGGTTGCAAAGATGCCACAGGTCTTCACTGGTCTTTAAAAAATCTGGTAGGCAGAGATGAGAGTCAGGCAAGAATTGATTGATCACTCTATGAAAAGGGGGAGTAAACCAGATGATGTCTGACAGTCCTGCCCAGACATATTTTCTGTAGTTCTGTTGCCAGTTACTTGTACCCAGTTTTGCTTGAAAAGAAAGTTGAAGTGATGTAGATTTTTTTAATGTATTATTCAGCTTGTAGTAAATCCCAGTTTTCACTGTATTTCAAAAGGAAGAAAAGAGGTTTTCTTTATTTCTATTCTTGATTCTTCAGCATCTCTTCTAATTCATTGAAGAGCAATCTAGTGTTTGCAGCTTTTTCCACATATGGGTTATTATCAGGTACAACTGAATAATCCATTACATATTTTTCTGAAACTGCAGCTATTATCCTGATTATAAAAAGATGCCACAGACCTCAAATAGCATCTTTAGGTCCTAGCTTTTTTGAGGCTTGTTAGTCTCTTAAGTGTGGACATGAGAGCTGATTACAACAATCCAGTAATACATATATTTTATCATCTTATATTTGGTATTTCCCTGTTAATTTCCCTTTTAAGTTACTGATATGTGAGCAACAGTTTCAGCTAGTAGAGTTCAGATTTCCAGCTCTATGCTTTACATAAACATTGACAAAGCTATTATTCATAACATTCCTCCAGCTCAAGTAGATAATCAACTGTAGCTGGGAATATGACATGTTTCACTCATGGAAGACAGCCTGAATTTCTGGATACCACAGGAGCTATTTCGTATGTCAAGTGAAATTACTACCTACTTAGAAAGTCTGGTCTTCTCTGTTTCCATCCTTTACAATGCTTATGGTTTCTTTTATAACCCAAAAAGTCGTATTGATTCTTATCTTTGCCTTGGACTTCAGTGCAGACCTCCTGAGCTATCCTGCCCACAGATAAACTTGTAAGCATAATGCAGTGGAAAACAAAAATTCACCTTTGATCCCTCTATGAGTGCAAAAAAAGTCACCAGTTTTTTACTCAGCTTAGTGCTGCTAAGAAAATGTTCTGGTTATTGTTATGTCAAAGATGCAAAGACTGCCAAATCTGCAAGAACAGAAATGTGGTTTGGTGAGGTATTTAAAACATTAAGAGCAAGATTTATTGTTAGACTCCTAAGGATATGGAGAGACTGGGGCGGGAGGAAAGGCTCTGATTTGGAACTAGAATGTGACCCCTGGTGAGACAAGTAGAAGGGTTAAAAA
This sequence comes from Laterallus jamaicensis coturniculus, assembly GCA_022605575.1. Taxonomy (NCBI): domain Eukaryota; kingdom Metazoa; phylum Chordata; class Aves; order Gruiformes; family Rallidae; genus Laterallus; species Laterallus jamaicensis. Next base: position 6,895,405 of record JAKCOX010000024.1, on the reverse strand, counting down.
AGGTAAGCAAGTTAAAAGCTGTAGCTACCTGAGTAGAAGAAAAAGGGGGAAAATGATGGAAGGTTCAAATGCGATTTGTTAGTGTTTCCTTGAAAGAATTTAGGGAATTCCTGTGCCAAGGAAAAAGATAAGAGAAGTCAGATAGTAAATTCACAGTTGCAGAATGGTATTTCAGGTGGGGATATTAAACCTTATTATATTAGAGTTTGCAGGCAACGAGTGTGAAGCTAAGAATGATCATAGAATATCTCAGGTTAGAAGGGACCATCACTATCATCAAGTTCAACTCCCTGCAGGACCACTTGCAATTAAATCATATGCCTAACAGCCTCATCCTTGATCTCCGGTATGCTTGGAGCTGTGACCACTTCCCTGAGGATCCTATTTCAGTGACAGACCACCCTCTCAGTGAAGAATCTTTTCCCAACATCCAGCCCGAACTTCCCCTGGCACAGCTTCATCCCATTTCCTGCTGTCCTGTTGCTGGTCACCAGAGAGAGCGATCACCACCTCCCCTGTGTTGCCCACCATGAGGAAGGTGCAGATTGCCATAAGGGCACATCCAGCCTTCTTTTCTCCAAGCTGAAAAGCCAAGTGGCCTCAGCCACTTCCCTAAAGTTCTACCTTTGAGGTCTTTCACCACCTTGGTCACCCTCCTCTGGTCACACAGTTTGATGTCCTTCTTACAGACAGGCGCCCAAATTTGCAACTAGCACTTGAGGTGGGGTTCTACCACTTGCTGTGCTGAGCTCAATGCACCCCAGGGCACGATTGGCTGCCAGGGCATACTGGTGACTCGTATTGAACTTGCCATGAAACTGATGGAATGACTTGATTGGAGAAATCACAGAATCATAGAATGGTCTGGGTTGGAAGGGACCCCAAGGATCATAGAGTTCCAACCCCCCTGCCACAGGCAGGGCCACCAAATCTTAAAAATGCATGTGAAAAATGCATTTTCTTTTGTTCAAGGCAAATATTTTTAAAACAGGTTTAGGAGAAGATAGTTTGAAACACTCAGCAAGTGCCATGCATCACAATTGATGCAAACTGGAGAGATGAATAAAACACCTATCAGATACACTCAGAATAAAGCTCAAACAAATTATGTTTTATTTTCCTTTGAGCTTTGTTGTAGAGGAGTTTCTTAACTGGAAATGGAGAGAAGTGAAATACAGGAGAAATGCAATGAAGAGAAAAGCAGGATTCCTTAGGCCAAATCTTACAAGCACAAACCCTCTATTAATAGTTTATCACAGATGCCAGAGATCCTGTTACACATTTGTTGGTAGCCCAGCCAGCAATGGAGGGGCAAGACTTTTGAGCCATCTGCTAAAACTTGTGAATCCAGGTCATGTGTCTGACTGGAAATAATCCATCCTTCCTCAGTAGCCCATGCGATCATAGGGTGTCCCACAGGTTACCATCTTTCTTCCCAAGTATGTAATTTATATTGTTCTCTATTTTCTTTTCTGCTGCCAACATTTCAGTTCCATATAAAAACATACAGAATCATGTAATCACAGCATCATTGAGGTTGGAAGGGCATCCTTGGAGATGAGCATTTCATTAGTGTAGTTACACTGGGCCATGTCCAACTGGGTTTTTAGCATCTCCAGGTTCCACAATCTCTCTAAGTTACCTGTTCCACTGCTCGATCACATCTTCAGTAAAAAAGGTCATTTAAAACAGCATTTACCCTTAGGCTACTTCACTAGTGACTAGCCCTCAGATGTACTTTGTGCCACTGATTGAAACCCTTTGAGATGGGCATTTCAGTGTTTTTTCAGTTTGTTTCACTGTCCACTTACCTAGTTTGTTCTTCATCAGTCTGTCAATGAAGATTTTTCATGGGACAGTGTCAGAAGCCTTTCAGACATTTTTCATCGCAGGGACTTTGGTTGGATGTTGTTCTGAAGATGAAAAGATCTTTTGGCACATTTGGATCCATCTCATCTTTTCCACGTTATTATGTTTTGGCTGGTTAGTGTGAGATATACTAAGATGTAATGGGCACAGATCCACATATCCCAATCAAGGTAGTGGTAAGTCTGAGTCTGTTTCTCAGTTTCTGAAGCAAACTAGTCCTGGATGGGCCCCAGCTTAACACAGTGCTACAATCCTTTCATTTGCCACATGGGAGAGAATAGTCAAATGTGTTTCTTAGTGTTGTGGTTCAGCTCCAGTCACTGAGCACCACGCATCTACTCCCTCACCCCTTCCCTAGCAGTGAGATGGGGAGGAGAATTGGATGAGAAAGGTCAAACTTGTGGGTTGGGATATGGACAGTTTACTGGGACAGCAAAGGGAGAGGAAAAGATCAGCCAAAGCACATAGCATATTCAAAGTGGGTGACACACACTGCCGTTTGCTCACCACTCAGAACCTGATGCCCAGCTCACCCTGAGCAGTGACCCTGCTTCCCCAGCCAGCCCTGCCCCCTCATAAACTAAGCATGATGTCATACAGCATGGAATACCCATTTGGCTAGTTTGGGTCAGCTCTGTTACCTCCCAAATTGTGAAAATTAATTCTATCCCAGCTTAAAACCAGGACACTGAGAAAATGTTTTTCTTAAAAGCCCTCACCTGTACAGTTTATTCACACATATCTTTTGCTGAAGCCTGAGTTTTTCCAAGAATCTTTTAAAAGATGGCAGCTTGCCACTTAAACATCTAGTTCGCTGTGCAGTAGTGCCTCTTTTCCACACATAATGAAGTGTCAGAGCCAAGCACAGATATAACTGTCTGCATCCTTGTGTGGCTTGTTCTAAACTGCAGTGCTGCAAATAAACAGTGTCACTGCATGCAGTCTTTGTGCTATCACTGCTTGCTACCAAGAGCGAAACAAAATGTTCTGAGTACAATTAGGTAATCAGAAGTTAGGACATTTCCCTTTTTTTTTCACCCATAAAGTAGCTAAGAGGTCTTGACTGCTGTTGAGCAGGATTTCAAAATATTTTGGAAAGACCGCTGGAATAATTTTCCCTGCCCTGCTGTAGTAGGATTTGGACTTTGTCACACGGAGATCGTTTCCACTTGCTAATACCCTATGGAGTGTTTTGAAAAAGGAATTTGTCAGTAGTTCTTGGTAGCTTGCTTCAGTCAACAGCTGCCTTATGCCTTTATGACTTTGTTTCAGTCTAAGCTGTGCCTATATGTTTCTAAAAGAGAGTTATGGCTCGCTGGTCAGTTATTCTCTCTGAAATTAAGAATTCATTTGAAAATCAGCAATTACATCAACATAAAACTCTTCGGGTAATTATGCATGAATGTGCCACACAATCTGTTGGATTCTCAGCCTGGTAATAGTGAGCAGGCTTTTTCGGAAGAGGGTGATATTAGAACTTGCCGTACATACTACAGGGTAGATTATGGATTAAAGATATATCCATGTGTGGACTTGTATAGTCCTCTTTGTTCCATTATGTGAGCTAGGAGAGAACCCTGCTTACAGGTATCACATCAGCTAACCATGCGTTGGATGATTTATTTTAACCATGATTGCTATGGCACACTACTCTTGCTTTTGCCTGGAAAATGCCTTCTGTTATTTTCAAATGTCTGTTTAATTTTTCTCTCTGCTCAGTTCAAGAATTTTCTCTTTTAGTAGCGTGTGTGGGAGTTGTTTTGTTTTCTTTTGTTAATATAAATACAGATGTAACACAGCCTTTTACACATTGCACTGAAGAAGGATTCATGAGAAATATGATGAAATTTTCACTCACAGTCATATTTTGCTTTCAATTATTTGTTGCTTAGAGATCTATTTATACATTAAAATGATACACAGAAAAGGGAGAAAATTCTACAAGTACAAATCAAGATTCCTGCTGCTCTTTCTTAAGCCAGTGCTAGACGGTGAAGAGAAACTTTTAAAATATTACTTTATTCTTGTTAAGTCTAAGACAGTGTGGCCCTAGGCATTCAGTCTGAATGTATACAGCATTTCCTTAGATGCTATTTGTGAGTTTTTGCAGGCTGCTTTCCTTTCCTGGTTATATAAACAATCCGATACTGTGAAATGTGGTCTTCTTTTCGTAGTCCCATCCACTAGAAACGAAATTGTTTTCAGTTACTCAATTAATGTGGGTACCATGGCTGACTTTCTAAAATGCTTTAAAAAGCTGACTTGAGTTCTGGGCAAGAAGTATCCTTCCATGTACAATTAATGCTATTTTTATTTAAATTTGGAGGTACTACTAATTCAAAACCATGTTAGATATTTCTGCTGTGCCAAATATCATGGGAGTGATAATGTGCTTAGGAATTCTCAACATAACAAGGGACGTGGTTTTGTTGGGGTTTGTTTTAACAGCTTGCCATCTTTCTGAGACTTCCACACTATTCTTTTAGAGAAAAAGGAAGTGTTACTTTGTTAAAATTACCAGTTTACAAGTCACTACACTGTAATTTATTGTCTAAAGCAGTAGCAGCAAGATACTACTCATCCACACCCTCCTCTTGTTGATTCAGAGTTCGCTTCTAGCCCATGATCTCCACTGTGGATGCGCGTTGCAAATGAGTCTTGGTCAGTCACCCTGGCTTCTCTTTCCCATTTAAATCTCTGTTTGTGCATTTTAATGTCAAGGTTAGCATGGGATCCTGAGTCTTGGCAAGCCCCCAGCGACACAAGAGGGTTCAGGCAGCTGCTGCTGTTTGAGTGAGAAGCCCAGGTGTTCGGCTCAGGGTGGCTGTGTGGACAGCCCAGCTGGTGGCCATTCCCAAGGTGGCCTGTGCCGAGGAACAGCAGTGCCAGGATGCCGGTTCGGATTTTGTTATGTGGCTTTTCCCCCAACTGGTGACCTTCACTGTTCCAGAACTCATTTCTTCTCTCAATTTCCCTTCATTTTGTATAGGTGCTGGGATGGCTGGAGAAGGTCGCCATTTGCAGTTGAGCTGAGGGAGGCGTGAAGCATCATCCATCCCCTGCTGACATTTGAGGTAGTATGACAACTTTTATCTTACCTGCAAGTGACTTTATTATGAATTAAGTAGAGCCATCAATAGCATCCTGTAGTGTTCTGCAGATAATGCCCACAGATTCCATGACATGTTGCTGCAGAAGGCAATGATGTTAATGGGCAGTATACAGAATTCTGATTAGGATCCAATTGTCATATTTTATTATCCCAAACAATAGATGTATTTGAATTAAGACTGTCAAATTAAATCCCAATCCAAAGTGATGGCTTCAAGGCCATTTCTATGAATCTCTAGTAGCCACCCTCTGAGACAAAGGGCTTGATAACTTAGAAGTGCTTAAAAGCCCTTTTTTCCTTGTCAGAGAAAAAGTAACGTATTGTATTTTAATGAGACATTTCTCATATACAATGTTATTTAAAGTATTAATTGCCTGACTTTTTAAATGTACAATACAGAAATGGAAGGGCGACAAAAAAAAAATCTATGTTTTTCCAGGGATAATGTAAAAATGTGTATCAGACCATTGTAGATAACAAATCCAGTTTAGATTAGACTTAAATGATATATAGTTTGAATGTACCTATTGGGTCTAATTCATATCTGGACTATATTACTGAAAGTTTTATCAAATTACAGTAGGGTAAATTTGAATGAAACATCACGGAAATACATTGTGGTATAAGGGATTCTGATGTATGATTGCTTGTGCAGTGGAACTGGAAAGCTGGTTTTTATGTTAAATAGCTGTGTGTGAGTTTACAGCTGCTATCTCTGTACTGTAGGAATTTTGGGAGACTTAACAGGCTACTCCTGTCTAAATGTACACAAATCTTATTTCATTAAATTGAGTAGAAATTCTGGAGACTTCTTTGCTTTGATGATGATAATAATAGGCAAAAGGTACCAACTGATGTCCATGTTTTTAATGTTTCCAAAACCACATGGTGGAATTCTAAGTGCACTCAATGCACCATGGATTTCTGCTTGAGACCTGTGTAAGAATATACCAATTCCACTAAGAAAAGAAGGTCAGAATAGTGAAAGTTACTTGTAAAAACACGTGTAAAGTAGGTGCAACTTAGAGACATTAGGGACCTCCTCAACCAAAGCTGCCTTTGTAGTGGTTACCGTGCTTTCTCATACACTTGAAAAGCAATTTCCGAATGACAGACCATGCAAGAAAGCTGCTGCTGTGCTCTGTTCTCCTGCCTTTCCATGCCAAGCAGGCTGGTCAGTCCCTAGCAAAGCTGCCCATTGCTGATTCCTCTCAGAGGAGCAGAGCCAGAAGTATGCCCAGCACTGGGACCACATGGACACAGGGTCTGGCCTCGCTTCTGAGCTCTACCATGGGCTCATTCCAGTGTTCTGCCACCCTCTGTAGCTTTGTGTTTCACTTTCCAGTTTGTAAATGAGATCTAATAATTTTTAACATTCAGAAGGGACCAAAGCAACCCGATCCTTAGGAAATGCTTTTACTCACACAGCGCCTGTCATATTCGATGTGGTATTGATGTTGTGTTACCAGGGAGAGTTCAAACCCTTTGCATTTGTGACCCTAGGCTTGGAAATTGACAGTGGGTGCCTGGGTGGTAAAAATCAATTCTATGGTGCCTTCTTGCTTGATATATTCCACTAACTACCAATAAAGAACATTTTAGCACAGGGAAGAGCAACCAACTTAATTCAAGGATAACATGATCATAAGGGCAGGGAGATGATGCTGACCAGATACCTTGAAAATGTTGTGTCTGTTATTTGTATTACCTATGCCAAGTTAGTTTTAGATTAAGAGCTGGAAATGTGGTAACTGTCCCCATGTAGATCAATTAATGTCTCAGCCTTCATATATTTGCCCTTTCGTGCACGTTTGGCAATACCCGCCCCAGACTCAGTCATCTGGAGGCAAGTTTACTATTCAGCTCTTCTGTGAAATTGAGACATCTAATGCATTATGCACAGTGGGAAATGTTCATCTGCACATTTTCTAGGCTGCGATTAATAAAGTGTTCTGCTCTGAATGAGGTTTTTGTTTATCCTAAATGAATGTGTTGCATTCTTTCCTTAAAAATTAAACAGATGCCCTGTTATTTCAAGTCCAGGACACTGAAAGTGGCCCATAGATGTGGCAAGAGTAATTTGTGCCTCAGTGACATTTACAGTTCCGATGGAAGATAACACATGAGGCACAGCTTTAAATAGATTTTGACAGTGCTGGTAGTTCTGCTGAATATGCTGGAAAAAAAATTAACATCTGGCCAAAACTAGCAGAGATGTTTGTAAAATACTGCTGTAAAATATTCCAGTAACCGTAATTTCTTTAGCTGTTAATGCTTATCCAGCTAACAGGTCAGCACACCTCTCTGTCCTTTAAATAAAGCTCTGCTAAGTTACTTGCTGTGGAATATAATGCATAGAGTACAGAAACCATTTGTGGCACTGTGAGATCCTGAGAAAAGCTAAGAGTACGGAAATAAAGTCGACTCTTCCTCCAGCTTGGAAAAAAACGTACTGGACTACAGAGCTTCTCCTTTTGAACAGCCTTTTAAGTTCAGGGAAGGACTGCCTACACTGAAAATGTCAGTAACACAAGGAATGTATCCATCAGATTAATACCAACATACTGCAATACTTTTCTCATCAGGCAACTTATTTGGTGATGTTAGGCCGCCACAAAGTAGGCATTTACCATGTGTGGGTTATGCCCACTGATTTGTGACTGGGATCGGATCCAAATCCTCTGATTGATAGTGTTATGAATAGATCAGAGACATGTGTACTTAACTGAAAAATAAAAAACCCTCGAACAACTCACTGGGTTGGTTTTTTTTTTAGGTTTATGGCTATTTCTCATACTTCTGCTTTATCAGTTCATCATATAATTTGAAGGGTTTGCTTTTTAGCATTTAATGATACAGTCATCAGTAGGACAATTTAATTTGCTGTTAAATAAATTGAGTTAAATTCTGCTGCTGTTGAGTCATATGTTACTGCAGATTTGAAATCGAAGTTAAGATGCAGTTCAAACAGGTCCAGTAAAGTCAGGTATCATGTTCTGGTGAAGGGCTATATGCACTCATGTTTTACTAACTCCTGTGGATAAAGTAGAAGGGAAACTAGGAATGTTGACATTGAAACATGGTGCACAAATTATTTACTTAATGGCCCTTTCCTCTTTTAAAGACAATACGCTTCACTCACTGGCAGCCATTTGTATTCTGGCTCTTGCTTCTGAGTAAAGTGTCTCATAAATATGCTGTTTGAGAATTATTTGTGAAAAAAAAAAGGATTTTCAGGCTAAATACATGACACTGAACCAGCAAGTGGTTATTAGATCAGATTAGATAAATCTGTGGAAAACTATCCTCCTGCACATGGCTCGGTGTGCTAGAAAAATTCTGAGACTAGAAAAGCACAGCTCCCCATATCTCCCCACACCGAAGGCAGCAGGAGAAAATCAAGGTCTCCTTCAGGCTGTGGCTGGCAAAAAACTCAGAGGGGTTCAGGCAACCTTCACAGCTCCAGGAATCGTTTCATGGGCTAGACCTGGTTTATGAACAACATAAGTAAAAACCTACTTAAAGAATCCAATTTTCATTAAAGAGGGACAAGCTAGTCCTCTTTTTCAGATGTTTCTCTGTAAAGCTATACCACCATCTCTATTAATTTGTGCTACAGCTCCTAGTAACAGCTGCTTGTTACCATAACAGATGACTTTCAGCCACACCAGTAAATTAATTGTACTATTGCCATCAGGACAAATTCTTCTTGAAAAAAAAAAAATAGCTTTGGGGTCGGTTCAAATAAGATAGTTGCTCTAAAAAATCACTCACCAGATGATGCAAGCTTACTACCATTTCTGTAGCATGATACTTCAACTTTGTGGGCTCAAAACTGTTCTCTGGATCCTCTACCGAACATGTATGTAAATATACTTAGCAGTATCTATAGCAAGATCTAGAACAAGTGTCTATATCAAAGGAATGAACATATTTTAAGTAAAATCTTAAATCTTTTAAAAACATTCTCCTCTAATATGGAACAAAAAGAAGGACATTAAAATAAACCACAAGCTCAGCATTTTGTGGACTTTCCTGTTCTGGTGGGTTACAGCTGTTGGGTGTCCCCCTACCAGCTTAGCTACTCAGGAGGAACCTGGCTTTTTCTGTCAGTTTTATATATCTACCATAAAGCATGCCTGAGACTGGAAGAAAGCCTGCTCTCCTAGGGAGATAAAAACTCAATTCCAGGCAAGCCAAAACCAGGCCCTTCTTAGCCAAGAAACTAATTTATAGGCCACCAAGTAATACTGCAATTAATTGTTCTCTGCAGCCCATAGAACAGCGGACATCTGGATTCACTTTTAGAGCTATGAAAGAAGTACAGACTTTGAGGGGCTTGGGGTGGGTTGGGGTTTTTTTGTTGTTTGTGATTGAAGCGCCCTGTGTCAATTTGTATTCAGAGCTAACTGGTTGGTAATCTGTCAAAAGTCATTGCAGACTATCCCTTTCAAAATCTCTGAAAGCAGCAACAAAACAAAAAAAACTTCCCTTGAATGAACTGTGCCAAGTCATTATTCTTTTTAGAGTGTGAGTCCAGTCACCTGTTATCAATTCTGATTGCTGAAGAAAAACTTGTGGGCGATAAGTGAACTAAAAATCAGAACTAATAGATGCATTGGGGCAATTCAAAACTCAAAGCTCTGTCTGCTGCGATATTGCACAGTTTTAGTGCTGTTGAGAAAATTATAATCTATGCAGAAGTGATTTATCTAATGCTGCCATACACTTTGTAGTAGAACTTAAGAGCAGTCAGTCTCATCATGCTTATTATGAACATGGTTGCTTACACAGAATTAAAGTGTGATTGTTAAGTGTCCTACATATTTTAGGAGCAGATGATATTGTTAATGACTTCATTAGAAAAGATTTTTTATACGGTAAATTTTTTTCTAAAAATGGAAGCCTTTTTTCTCCCTAAAAATGAAGATGCTTGTGATGTTAAAGTTATTCAGTGTAATAACCACAAAAAGGAACAGTCATAATCTTTCCCTTTTCTGCCGACAGTTTCCACACATGGTCATGTGGGGTGAGACAGAAAAGACTGCAGTTCAGTTCACAGGCCCAGTGTTGAGTGGGATGATTACTGATGTGCTGATTACAGCAAGAGAGCCAGTTGCTGAGGCTTTTGCTGACGGGCTCCTGTGTGAGCAGCCTTGCTCCCTATTTGAGTATAAAAATGGGTACTGAGGCACGACTGCCTGTCAGGCTTCAGAGGAGTTGGGTATCATACTAGGCCAGGAGAGCTCCTGCAGGGTTTTACAAAACTGTGTGGGGCTACAGTGCAATGTCTTCTGCTTTAGTCTGCTTGGTTTTGTTGTACACCATGTCTAATCTAAGCCCTTAGATCTAGCTGGGTATGGGATTAATTTTTGTGAATATCCCTCATGATACGGATTTGAGTCTGAGCAGTACTTGTGGTAGTGGTGGTGAAGGCTCAGGTTCTCAGCTACTCCTCAGGGCAGGTATATTGTGAATTTTGTCTGTAAATATCTTTCCCCATGGTCCTGTGTAAATTAGCAATAACAGCAACAGAGAAATGTGAATGCACCAGTCTGTTTCAATAAAAAACTGTTGAATCTGCTCCAAGGTTTCACGTTGTTTATCAGAGAAATGGTAACATGATGGAGTTCCTGTGGAGGAGAGAGTTCAAGCATCAGAGGGAGTGGACACGGTCTCCATTGGCCCCCCAGCAGCCATGCACTGAGCAGCTCTGTAGCACTCTTTGCAGAGTGTCCTGTTTTGAATTGATTAATTCAGACTTTATGTATTTTACGCGTTGTCTAAAAGCAAAGGTTGCAATGCAGAACTGATTGGTTTTGTCTCTGACATTTTAGGAGTAATAACCACGGAGGGAGAGGGTTACATCCACTGCACTGGGGTTGCCATAGCTGAAGAGAGAGCATGGTTCATCCCTATTATTTGCAAAATAGAGCTTTACACTTATGATGAAGGTTTTTACTAGGCTTGAGTGTTTCAGATTCTTAAATGCAGTTCTTTCACTCGTAATGCAAACAATTTGTTGTTTCGGTTTTTGTTGTTTGGGTTTTTTAATTATTATTTATTGCAGCCATATTTTGTCATGCTAAGATAGCTGGCAATAAATCCACAAGACTCTACATTGTTTTGTGTTAAGCAAGACGTGGGAGGGGGTTGCAGTCCATGCCTTAGTCTGCTGCTGAGCTGTGGTGTGAATGCAGGCAAGCTGGTGTCTCCATTTCCCCATCTGTAAAATGGATAATGCCACTGACCCCTCACTGCAGACAGCCTTGGGATCTGCTGTGAGGAAAACATTGTCTAACAGCATTAACAGACTTCTTTAGAAATAGGTTTGGCAATTCACCTTTAAAATTAATATGGCTCTATTTGTTGCTTATTTGTTTCTTCATTGGTACTGTTTTCTTGGAGGAATTGTTGGGACTAAGCTCTTTCACTTTTCTAGTGTGAATTTCTAATGGCAACCTGGTATCTCCCATTACCTTCATTTTCCAGAAGATAGCCTTCCTTGTAGCACTATGCTAGCTGCAGATGTCCACTCTGAAGATTAACTGTGTGGTTTTAATCTTCACTAAACTAGTGACTGTTCAGTAGGTCACTAACTCTAGAGATTACCCAGCATGGCTGTTCAATTTAATACCCTAAAAAGTCAGGCTGCTTCATCAACCACTGTCCAATCTACTTGTCTCCATTTTCTTGATAATCGATCATCTCCAACCCAATCTGCAAGCCTGTCCTGGATCCCTTGTCACATATCCTCTGATGTCTCCAGTAGGAGGAAAAAGGCTTACCTCAAGGCTTCCCATATTTCTTCCTTATCAGATCTTTTGCCTTCTCCCCTGCACCCATCTGCTTCATGGGGTGGAACATCCCTCTTTCTTGGGGATACAAATAATTATCTCAATGCCAGTAAAGTTACACCTTCATGTTCCAGCCACACACCAATACGCACATATGCCTAAGTCTGTGGTCAGTGCGTCCAAGTGCAAGCACACAAACCAACTTCTGTTCCTTCCTTGTGAAGTATTATTTCAGGACCCATGATAATGGAAATGGCTAAAATAGTGCCATGATATGATTCAAAGTGTAATCTGGAAGAAGAGTGGCTTGAAGTCGTTAAAATAATAAAGCTGTGAACCCAGAATATGCATTACATTGACTGTGAATAAATGCAATTAGTGAAATGAGTTGACTTGCCTCCCTGTACTTGGAAATATGGGATATGCTAACCTTGGAAAAACCTCTGACTAGAAAAATACCTTAACATGACTCTTGGCTTAATGGGTGTCATTAACAGCGGTATCATAAAAGTGGGTATCAGAAGTGATTGGTTCAGTATAAAAGGTTCTAGAGAACTTGTTTGGATTGAACAAGCTCTCTAGATAAAAATGCAGGTATGTTTTTAAGCCACTTGGGTAAGTGTGGACATAGTCTGTTTTTTTGTATGTGAAATGCCCCACAAAAACCTACTTTTAATTTAAATGGTGGGTGTTTTAATTTCCAAATTTTACCAATGTAAATGGAGGGAGAAGTCAACTGGCTTAATTTCTTAAAGTTTTGAACAAATATCATCCTATCTTCACAAGTTATTACTTACCTCATTAAAACTTGTTTTGGCAATGCTGCATTTAAAAATACTAAATAACCTTCTCCCCTTGCTAGTCCCATTCAGTATCTTTTTCAACAAAATCTTTGTGCATGGCTATAAAAAGTGGTTTATGTGGTTGCTGACTGAGGTATGTTACTTTTGGTAAGTGCCCACAATTTATCTATTCAAATTTCTATGAATTGAACACCAAATCAGCAGAGAATAAGGACAATGCTGGTATGATTTTACAGAGGACACGTGGAAAGCAGTTGCTATCATGCTGTTTCTCATTAAGAGTTCTTACACTAAGATCTTTACTTGAAATTATTTTTGAAAAAAGTTCTATTGAGTCGATGTGCTTGTATTCTAACTCAACAGCAGTTCGAACAAGATTTAAAGTTATCTTCAATCTGTGAACTACAGATGCAAATTAACTCTATATAAATCAAATTTTACATGGATATGAACTTCAGGACATACAAAATTGCACCAAATTGAAATACACTGTACTGTTACCTGTTCTGTCAGGCTGATTAATCTTGTTATGTTGACCAAGTGGTAGTAAATACGTGAGTACTTGAACTCATGAGTGGCCATTCAGAAATGCTGCTTCAGTCCTTTTTCTGTCATTTGCCAGCTTTCACTTAATCTGCTGTTTAAGTTAATGACTTCCTAAATACCGTACAGACTTTGCTATGTAGTCTTTAATCTGATTAGGAGCACGTGAATAATTTAACATGCAATTAAACCATGTAATTAATTTGTCCCATGGTAATGGACTGTTAAGTAGTTCTGTTAGTCTAGGATAAGTACCAGGGTCTTGAACTTAATTTTACAGCTTCTTGGAGATGTTTTTTCTGGAATATGTTTTTTTAAATTACTCTATATATAAATACTATTTAAAATTAAAACTTTGCTCCCCTGATTTCCTGAAATTGCTCTTTGAGGCCTGAAAGGCACGTTTGGATTCAAGGTGATTACAAGAACCTGAGGATGCTTAGTTCAAAAATGCTCAGCCATAACCAAACTCCATTTCACCTGAGGTCAGCAGAAGCATCATAATTTTGAAACAGACTTTTGGCCACAATCCTGTGCTTCATCATTTCTTTTGAGTCCTTATGGGATTTAAACTTTAATACTAGAAAGATACTGAAGAGTTTTGAGGGGTTTTTTTACACTAAAACAGCACTGGAAATACCATTTAATCTCTTTATGTTAAGTTTGAATAATTACCTCATTGAAATATTTTTCTTTGAGTAAAACCATATTTTCTAGTACAGACTACCAGGGAGTTGGTTGCAGATACAGACTCAGACAATTCTTTTTCTTTTCTTCTCATGATAGTTGACATTAAATTGATGCATCATACTTTATCAAACATACTGGAATATGATTTTTGCTCATACACAGAAATTCTCTCACTTTTCAAATGTCAAAGACAAGAGATTAATTTTGTCTTTTGGTTGACTTTTATCTAAATATTAATAGTAATTTTTAAAAAGCAAGAAAAAGCCTAAGAAAAATTACCACTGTAATTGAGAGAAATGTTTACAGCCTGAAAAAATTACTGATTTCATAAACAGGTCTGTATCCTCTTCCTTAATGACACAAGTACATGTAAAGCTGAGTATCAGCTCAACAATTCACATCTGCATGATAGCAGCTAATGTTGCAATTTCTTTCCACTGAGATGCATCTATTTTGCTGCTTTGATGTGTTTTGGCAAACAAAGCAATTAAGTCTTTTCCAGGTTCAAAATTTTCTATCCATGCAGTAGACAGAAACTGAAGACTACAACTTCAGTTGTTTTTAGCAACTGTTTTCTGCTGGAGATGATCTACTAGTCTTTTAGCTAATATTCTCCCTCTGTGCACCTAGTCCATTATGTTACTCCTGTCAAAGTATAACAGATTTTATTGCAAATGAAGAATTGACACACCATATACCACAGCCATCTCTTGACTTTGTATCACAGTTCTTGAAGGAGGATTAACCTACACGGCTTTCAGTACAAGCCCAGAGCGATGTCCAAACTCTGGATTAACTAAAGGAGTCCTTAACTACATTCTAAGAACTGATAACCATTTGACCTGTTACCAGCATGAAAGCAATTTCAGAGTGATTAGTTAACACATCTGTCCATGGGGAAAATAAATCTCCTCCGGTAAAAGTATTAAAGGTGTCTATTAACCTGCAAATGAATTTGGTTGTATAAATGAAATTGAAGCTTTCATATAGTCGCTATTCCAAAATTGAAAGTTTGTTTAAGAAAAAAGTAATTTTCCTAAATACAATGTGAGCAATTATTTTAACAGATATCATTTTCAATACTTAAAACTATTTTAAGTTATTTTACACAGAGCTCTAATTAATCACATAAAATTGCTTCTATTCTGTAGCTTTAGTTTGTCATAGTGAAGTGCCATTTAATGATCCTCAATTCTAAACCATACATAATAAATACAGCCTTATGCCAGAGTCCTTCATTCTGCTCTGGTGAGACCACACCTGTGCCCAGTTCTGAGCTTCCCAGTTTGAAAGACAGGGAACTACGGGATAGAGTACAGGGGAGGGCTACAGAGATGATGAGGGGACTGGAGCATCTCTCTCATGAGGAAAGGCTGAGAAAGCTGGGTCTATTCAGCCTGGACAAGAGAGGACTGAGAGGGGGTCTCATCAACACTTACCAGTGTGTAGAGGTCAGGTGTCAAGAGGCTGGGGCCAGAGCCTTCTGTGGTGCCTAGTGATAGGACAAGGGGTAATGGGCACAAACTGGAACACAGGAAGTTCTGTCTGAACATAAGGAAAAGCTTCCTCAGTGTGAGGGTGGTAAAGCACTGGGACAGGCTGCTGAGAGAGGTTGTGGAGTCTCCCTCTCTGGAGAAATTCAAAACCGCTTGACAACAATCCTGTGCAATCTGCTCTAGGTGACCCTGCTTTAGCAGGGAGTTAGACTGGGTGATTTCCAGAGGTCCCTTCCAACCCCTGTTGTTCTGGGATTCGGGGGTTATTTTCCAGTGGTGCTGTCATCTGTTGTTAGTTTTAGGGGTTTTTTTCTGGTGTGCCCTTTGTGAGGTTTTGGGGGGTTTTAATCTGCAGTGCATAATTTCTGCTTCTGTGGTATTATTCCTTGTTCTTTTCAACATCCCAGATAAGCGTGCGCGCTAGGTGAGTGGTGTGTTATTCATATCAACTGTGACAATTTGTTATTTCTGTTTCTTAACACAGCTGAGTATATAGCCCTGACAAGGGTTCTATAAAAACAGGCATTCATCCAAGTGCTGCTGATGACTCAATCAAGCTGTAATATCAGCAAGCAAGGGAAGAAGTCTTTAGGTCCGTGGCAGTTTTAGATTGTGTTGATTGGAAGGGTTGTAACTCATTTCATCTGCAGAATGACTCTGTCCTGTTGGCATTCGGGGGAATGAGGGTAAGCAGGCAAAGTGATTTCAGCTATGCATCATCAGCCAAACCAGTGTGAATGTTTTTATGCAAGCACAGAAATGCGATTTCCTCTCGGTGTCACTAATCTTGCCATGAGGCAGCTTGTTCGGAGTACCCGCGCAGTGAAAAATAAAGGCCTTTCAGCTAGAAACACTCTGCAAGGGTACATACATACATGTTTGGTAGTTGCATAAACAAGGGTCAGGACAGATTCTGAGAGCCTGGAGCAATGTTCCCTTCTCAGCCATTGCTCTTAGTTGGTGGTGGATGCATTGCTGTTTACTCACCTGCATCCCATGCTCTCGCGTCCTTGCCTGCGATCTGATGGAATGAGGAAATGTAGCAAAGTACAGAAAAGCTCTAGAGATTAATCTTCTGCTCAGTAATTTTGTGGTTCACTTTGCAGCAGAGACACCACATTTGATTCTGGATTAGCTGCACATGTGCTGCTTTGGCAGCAAAGCTAAGCTGGGGGAGGCTACAGGGGAAAAAACTCTCTCATATTTGGAGTACAGTGAGTTAATGGAGATGGCAAAAGGAGAAAGTCCTTCATGGACATAGTTTAATGAAGTGTAATGTCCTTGTCATTCTGTCAGGTCCTTTCAGATGCAGGGGCTATCTAAACATAAAGATCTCACTTCAAACAACAGTTTTGTTCATAAGCAGAGCTCCTTATGGTTTATTCTGAGCGTTAACATTGTTATCCAAGTAGATGCAAACCACTCATTTGCTGTGACTGAACTATTTCTTTTCTCAGGGATTTTCTTAGCCAGTTTTGCCTGTTTATGCTGACTGTGTTCACGTCCCACTGGAGAGATGTCATGTTTAAATTCACTTGTGATTGACCTTACTCCAACATTGCTATAGAAAAGGGCCAAGAAATTTTTTTCATCCTTTTTATAACTTCTGGCTCCCTTTCTGTACTGAAGCAATTAGCCTGAGCTGACCTCTAGCCAAATGTTCCTGTGGTCAAGTTTCAGCTGGCTTGAGGACAGTCAGCTGCTGTAATTTTTTCTTCTGGTTTTAGCTCTCTTCATTCTTACATACTGCTGCAGTTGGGTAAGATATAGACTATTATTCCTTAGAATACTGACACTGAGATTTATTTCTTTTTCTGTTAAGTAACAGAGACTTTATTAATTGCATTTGTCTTTCACACACATACAGAGGTAGGTGTATAGAGAGGTACGTATTACTAGATTGTAAAAGGTCAGTTCTGTCCTAAAGCTGACAAAGAAGCTAAGATTAAGACTTGCTAGGTTAACAGTCTGAACAATGCTCTTGTTTGCTGCAAGATTGCAGGAGTGTCTTAGAGGAACAACAGTGGGTGGTTACAAGATGGATGTGTGAGAACTTTCTGCAAGATATTAGTTGTCTGATTCACAGAATTGTAGAGGTTGGAAGGGACCTCAAGAGATCAAGTCCAATCCCCCCTGCCAAAGCAGGTTTCCTAGGACAGGTCGCACAGGGAGGCATCCAGACGGGTCTCAAATATCTCCGGAGAAGGAAACTCCACAACCACCTTAGGCAGCCTGTTCCACTGGTAGGGCAGATGATGCTTCAGAGGACTCTTCAAAAGTTTTACTCTCTACCACCAAAAGCAGCAACATGATGGGACAGCTCCTGCTTTACACCAGATTTTCTCCCTCAAGACCAGAGCTGTACTGGTGTAGCTATCCCTTGGTCTCAGATGCTTCTAGAAGTGGTAGTTCTGCCTGCAAACCAGCAGAGCTTTTGGTATATGTCCTGGATGCAGAGATGTCATGTAGTTCCTGGTGCTTCCCACCTATTGCAAAGTTCCTTTTGCCTGGGAGAGACCTTAAGTACACGCCCAGTCCCAAGGGCTCTGGGTTTAAGCTCCAAGGAGCCAGCACAACTTGCCCTTTCCAGAGACTGTTGTACAAAGGGTGGAGAATGACCGATCTATATTTTCAAATGAGAACAGTGTCCATTTTTTAGTTCAGTCCTATCTGTATTAGGTATGTTCAGAGTACACCAGTTGGGTTTTTCTCCCACATGCAACTTCTCTGGATGGATAACTCAGTGGAGAATCCCATATGAATTTAGGCAGTGTGGAGACACTGTCTTGCTAAGACAGTGGCATTTGTGAGAATCCACAGAAGTATCATTTGTTTCTTTACCGTATTTTAGCAGTGAAAGGTCAAAGGATTAAGCAGCAGTTCTGATCGCCTTTGAGGTTTAAGAATGCAAATCAATCCAGTGCCCTGTTTCATAGAGCTTGTTGTTTTCATCAAGGTCTGTAAGTGAGCAGGAACTTTCCCAATAATTATAGAATTGCTTTTAAACAAGTAGTAGCTGATGGTGAAGCGGTGGCAGTGTCCTCCCCTTCGCTCTGGCTGCTGTCTCCCAAGCTTGTGCTGCCCTGGCTCTGCTCCCAGGTTGCATCTTTGTGGAGTACTGATAAACCTGGTCAGCAAACAGATTAAGTGTTTATGGGTTAATTATAACTGGAACAATTTATTGACATAGTTCAGTGTGTGCAGGTACGTAAGCAAGTCTGCTAGCGCAAGAGGAAGAGCAGTACTGGAATGGGATTGTTTTCATCTGCAGCAGCAAGACCTCACTGAAGTTCACGGTGGTTGTTGACCTCTGGGCTGTATTTTCAGGCTCCCGAGTTGGTAGTCCAGCTGCCAAACCACTCTTCCTGGGAGGAAGCTGGGATTTCTGCCGGTCACAGTGCAGGGATGGAGGGGATAGCCATGCTGTGACAGCTGCTCACAAGGGCTAATCCTTGTCCTACCACAGGGTTGTTTAGTGAGGTTATGAAAAACAAAATTATGTTCATATATGTGCTCAGAATGATGGACTTTGTTGATGACATTTGTTCTCACAGGAGAATTCCTGTGACTGTTTGTCCTGCTTCTCTTGTGGCTGTTGTTAGACTATAAAAAGTAGGAAAACTTGGAGAATAGTGGTAGGAAGATCAGCAGAGACTGGTGGACATGGGAGAGCAGGGAAGTGTGAGTATGGAGGCAGCATAAGATGCCTGGTTATTACACCAGTGAGAGAGCAGGAGGCTTTAAATTAAGTGGCATTGTGCTCAGGCCTTTGAAAGAGAAAACAAAACCTGAGGGAGAAAGTGTAAGGGCTGAAGAGGGGGTGGGGCTGTCCAACTGCGTAGAATCCATGTAAGCAGAGATGAACTGGCAAATACAGAGAAGCATTTCTTTAGAAGATTTATTAATAAGAGACAATAAGAATTCTCTAAACAAAAATACAGATTGAGCAGGGGAACAATTGAGCTAACCGAAAATGTAGCTGATCTCGTATGAACCTTGTGCTGTGCCAGTGTAGCTCCTCTCAGAGAGTAGGAGGATTGCTGGCTTGAGATTTGCTTTATGAACTTTTTCCCAGCCTATGCACTCCAGCACCTGCAGCCTTCACTTCTCTGGTCGTGCTCCCAAGGCTGCCTGACTCTCACATTGCCCCAAATCCTCAGTAATGCACCTCCAACCTCATGTGTCCCTTCTTCCCTCTCTTTCCTCCCATCCCTTCCCTCTCCACTTGAGAACAGGGGAGCCACATTTGGAGAGACTCACATCTGATGGCCAGGGAAAAGTCCTGCAGGTCCCCAAAGCAACCCCACCTCCTCCCTATGTATTTGCCCCATGCCCACTCCGACTGGCCACAGGGTGCCCGAGTGGTGCAGCTGGTCATCCCTGGGGATCTAAAGGTGCTGTGGGGGAGCATCACCTGCCCTGCCTTTGTGGGTCTAGGTTAGGCTGTGCTAGCCTAGAGTGGTTGGAATTAATGCCTCCTGTAGTGAGCCTGAAACTCAAGAATTACTGAGCAGTGTGTTGATGAGGGTATGATAAATATCTTCTGATTTTCAACTTTTGTAATAAACAGTATCAATGAGAAATCTGGAGTTGGTAATAGTTCCAGTTTTTTATGTAGTGTGATTCAATCTGTTCTCTTGGGGTGAGAAAATTAAGGAGGGAATTATCTTTTAAATTCAGTGTTACCATAGTTTTATGTACTTGATGTGCTTGTGTTTTACAGTTGCTGACTAAATTAAAACTTTGCTAACTCTACTAGGTCACTGACTAGTTTTTGATACCCAGATTTGACAGCATCAGGTTTTAATCAGTAACACCCACTTTAAGATTCTCATTAGAGGGCTTAGTTGTTTGGACACTTGTGATTTAAACTCCTGTGAGATTAAGAAAGAAAAAGTCTAATTGAAAACACTCCAGTGAAGAATCACAGTTTGTCATACAAATTTATGGTCAAATGTGAAAGTGGAGCTGTTTCTCTCTCTGCTGCCTCACTGAGCTGGAGTGCCAGTGAATCGTTGCAGTTTCTTGCCACAGAACAAGAAACTGCTGCCTGACTCTTGTTTCTCCTGGTTTCAGCTGGAACAGAGTTAATTTTCTTCCTAGTAGCTGGTATAGCACTGTGTTTTGGATTTAGAATGAAAATAATGTTGATAACACTCAAATGTTTAGTTGTTGCTAGGCAATGTTTACAATTAAGTCAAGGACTTTTCAGCTTCCCAGGCTCTGCCAGTGAGAAGGCAGAAGCCTTACACAGGAGGTGCACAAGAAGCTGGGCAGGTAAACATCCAGGACAGCTGACCCCACATGACCAAAGGGGTATTCCATACCATATGACATCATGCTCAGCATACAAAGCTGGGGAGAGTTGGCAAGGGAGGGCTACAGCTCAGGAACTAGCTGGCATTGGTCAGCAGTTGGTGAGCAATTGTACTGTCCATCCCTTGCTTTGTTTATTCTTTGTTATATTATTTTTATTATATTCTTTCTCTATCCTATTAATTCATTTTTTAGTCTTAACCCACAAATTTTACATTTTTTTTTTTATTCTTCCCCTGTGGATGGTTTAGCTGCCTGCTGGGTTAAACCACAACAGTGTTCATTTTGGCATTGTAGCTTTGGTGCTGAAGGTCTCTGGGAACTTCTGTGCTCCACTGGCACAGTTGTAAATGGCAAGTAGTATTCCATGGTATATTCTCTAATACATATGGAGGCCTCATCAGTGGTACAGCTTTGTGCAGAAGGCTAGACTGTCTGCAGGTCCAGTGTATCCCAGCTTCTGCCCTTTTCCATGGTTATCAGATGCTTGTGATGATGACAGAAGCAAAGCAGTGTCCCTTGAAGAGGATTGTGCTATGGGGCTGTAGGTGATGTGTGTGTGGTGCAGGTGAATTAGGGAGAAGGAGGAGTGTGGTTTTTTGGGGAGTTCCTAAAGGCTTGGGTTCTGCTTGGGTTGTAAAATTTTGTATACATGGAGGTTGTAAAGGCTTGTGCCGATGTCCATCAGAATGTGCCTTCACAGAAGTGGCACAAGTAGTGGTTTCCAGCATGAACGAGCTTCCATGGCGGCCCCTGGAGAGCAGTGCAGCAGCCCAGGGGCACCAAGGCAGATGCTCATGGTCTTGCAGGCTGCCGGTAGGAAAAAGACCAGGGAATTAGCCTGGGTTGCCCATCCTTGCAGCCCCACAGCTACTGCTGCCCTCTCTACTCCTGATGGGCTGCCTGCCATAGGTACTAAGGCAGCCTTTCTCTGCTAACAGCCACTTGGCTTCTGGTGTGGGACCCAACTTGCTGAACTGCACTATTCCTCTCAGCTTTACTGAAAGCAGTCTCAGACCCAGGAAGGGTTATGCATAGCATGCAAAGATGAATACAGCTTCAAAGGAGCATGAGCTGGAAAGGGGATCATCATCTCTTTTTTACCTGCATGAGACACTGTTCTTCTACTTTCACATTTAACCTAGGCTAGTCATTGGGATCCATCCCACATAGGTTGCTGGGAGGAAAGTGTGGTTACAATCTGGAAGCAGGCTAGAGAGTGACAATAGTTGATATACCCTCACACCCCATATATTAAATGAACTAGAAACCCATAAGCTAGGTCTCTTGTAAAAACTGTATTTACTCTCTGTCTTACACTACAAGATGAAGTATGACTTTATGAAGCAATAAACTGTAAACTAAATACCCTTCTGGTTTAAATCCAATCAGAAATTCAATAAAAGCAGATGATAGTTTAAATGTCATGTCATATTAGTTAGTAATATTACTTTATAAAGCAACTCTCTCACTGTCTTTTGTTGTTACAGAATTAGAGGTATGGATCTTCGGCATCTGCTGTTTACTTTGGCACTGGTCTGTGCAAATGATTCACTTTCTGCGAGTGATGGTAAGTTTTATGATACCTTTCTTTGCATTTGCGTGCGTACTTATGTATAGCTTTATATAAAGAGTATATTTGCATTATAAATCTCAGGACTAGGCAAGTTCCTAGATTGCAATAACCTGGGCACATAATATGAAAAGCATATCGGTTGATCTTGTTGAAAGATGCTGGATGAAATTGAGACGCGCTGCAGAACGAAGGTGGATTTCTCAGTGTTAGGTGTGTGGTGTGTAAACAGGCTGGATCTGTGTTGGTGTTAGATGTCTGGATTTTCTTTGATCAGGTACTGAAGTTAGAAAAGAATTGTATGGGGTTAATTTTTTATAGAAATTGGTAATTTTTCTGATTAAGAAGGCTTTTGAGTATATTCATATGTTAAATGTAGAACTATTTGAAAGTACAGAGGAAGCATTTTAAGACTGTACACTGGGTCCGAGGCCAATATGAACATGTTTCATAAGGTATACACTTAGACATTCTTGAGTAGAGGTTATAAGAGG
Organism: Laterallus jamaicensis coturniculus; assembly: GCA_022605575.1. Lineage (NCBI taxonomy): Eukaryota > Metazoa > Chordata > Aves > Gruiformes > Rallidae > Laterallus > Laterallus jamaicensis. The sequence continues at coordinate 6,872,712 of JAKCOX010000024.1, read as the reverse complement.
GATTTGAAAGGAACATGTACCCTCAACCAGCCAGCTGGCTGTGGGTAGCCAGCAGAAGCCTTTTTAGTGAGGAGAAGCTCTGAATACCACATCCTGTGGTGTTCATGATTCAACAGATCTGCCCAGGGTTCACATCCACTGAGGGTACCTCTGGATTTCCACAGTCCTCCTTCCCACCCTTATTCACCTCAATTCTTCCATCTTCTGAATTAAATGCCAAGCTGGAAAGTTCTTAGTCCAGTTGAGGTTTCTCTGGTGCTTTTCCTTGTTGCAGCCAGCAATGATTTAGAACGATTTCAGTATCACCCAGAGGCCTGTCCTGACTTTGGTGGGTCCTCTGGGACTGGTCTTCTACTCATTCAGAACAAAAAATTCCCATTAACTCCAGTGGGAGTTTTATGTTGTGTCAGACAGATCTGCTTACACTGATTATGATCTGCTCCTGTAAACTAATGCGACTTAACCTGGTCTGCTCTGTCTTGTTCTGGCCTTCAGAGGGAGCAGTAAGTTTTCCATAATCACTAATTTTATGCAAATGTTTTTGAACAGTTGCAGAAAGGTGCCTCCATAAGGAGGTGCCCCTCCTGACCTCCTAGACAAAGTGAGTATTAGCAGAGAAAGTCAGAAGGGGCAATCTGAAAAGTAATTTTGGAAACAGTAGGGTAGAAATTGTTTTCACAACAAACAGGTAAAATTTTCAATGAAAATTTCTGGCATCTCTCAATTTCTTTTTTATAATATAGAGTTGCAAGCCATATTTCATTAGCTGTTCTAATGTTAGTTTTAGAATATGGCACTAAAGCAAAAGTCTATGGCATAGTTTCCGGTAGTTACAACTGTCCTGCAGAGTAAAGGTATAATCATCCTTCTTGACCCGGATCCAATTCTGGGTTTTTTTTGGAACCGCATACTTAAAATTTTTAGATATGTATGTTTGCAGAAGGCCTTGAGATATATAAGGGCTATTACTTTGCTATTAATTGAGACATTAAGATTAAATGAGATATAATTAGAACTCTAATGCTTAGTTTTCAGATAATTCCTCCATAAAGATAACTTTGTTTATTAAAAACAGAGGATTGGTTAGGGAAAACACAAGTTGCTGTTTATTTAATTCTATGTACATGGCTCAGACGCTTGTCCTCTGTGTTATCAAGAAGATCATCTGTAAGATTCTCTTCTCCCTTGCCAGTTAAGGCTTTTTCTTTAATATTTACCAAATTTGGGTTGAGTTCCTGTTGTATCTGACCATTGAAGGCAATGAATGAGTAAGTTTTCACTTTTGTTCCCTTTTTTCATTTCCTACTTACAGCAATATTTTCCTTCTGCTACCTACGTGTCCCATGGGGAATGAGTGCACCTATTTAAGAAGTGTGTAAGGAAGCATGGGGTAGTGAAGTATTTATTTTCATATTATAATTCAGCTGAAACAATGTGGGGCTTTTATTTAATGTGTTTTGAATCCTTCTCTGACTTCCAATTTTCTTAAAAGGAGAATTTTCTGACAGGATTTTGTGGAATAAAGATATATAGCCATTTTGCCCACCAGCACCACCCCCACCCCATATACCAATCTCTTTGGTTAGACCTATGAACTGAAATAAAATTCGCAATTTCCTCCTTGGTTCTGCTGAAATGTGGGAAGTCAGTATTTCATAGTGAAATATGATACATCTACCAGCTTCAGTTCATTGCCTTGTACAAAATGGTCAGTAGAACAAAAAATGAACGTGTCCTGACTTGATCCTTTCCCCCACAGTGCCTGCATTTTACTGTACATTCATTCACAAGACAAAAATAATTCCTGCCCAGATGCAGTCTACCAGACGAATTGATTTCTCTCTCAGGCTTTAAGACACACGAGGATTTTTTGATCCTTGGAGGATGAGGTGTGGTACAGGTGTCTGAAGTTCAGTAAAAATCTGTGTTGTAAATGAAACCTAACCGCGGCATCACCTTTGACTTTGTCTATACTGAGGAAACAGTACCTTCCATGAGCTTGCCTTCAGAATCAAATTGAAGAACATTTTAATTGCTTTAATGCTTAAATCCAAGACAAAATACTAAATATGTGTGTCCTGATTTGCTGCATTATTAAAGATTTTGTGTGAATGTAATAGAGCTTTGCTGTCCCAAGAATTTCTAACCACGAAAGTATTTCTAATGCTGTAGCAGTTACTCTGACTAGGGGAAATGCTCAGCTGAGAAAGTCAGACAGGAAAGTGAAGTCAAACAGAAGTATTTGAGTTAACAACATGAGAGAATATCCATTTGCCATCCTTGCTTGATTTAGGGAAGAGTACTAGATGAGCTCTGTTTATTAGCTGGCTTGTTCTTCCCCCAACACACATTTCTTCCCCACTCCTTGTCCCCCCTCCCCCCCACTGCCTCTCTCCCACCCCATGTGAATGTGTTTGTACCTGCAAAAGTTCTCATGAGCATCCATCTGCACTCAGCAATCCTGACGGTACTACAGACCTCTACCCAGCATGGTCTTGCCAAGGCCTTCCTATACGCCTGTAAGCACATAATTAAATGTGCTCCATACCTGTACCATATCTGATACATTGCCCAAGGGACTGGATCTACAGTGTCATGGTTCTCTAAAGAATCCATTTCAGAAATTGTATTTCTTCCAGCAGTAATTAGAAAATTACATGTAGTTGCTAATCTTGCACCAAAGCACATCATTGAGACACTGTTAATACTGACATGTCTATGGAGGGCTTTTATGTCTTGCAGTAAGTAAAGCTTACATTCAACCTTAAAAGAGCCTGTGCTTGGAACTGGCTCCATGCCGTGGGGCCGGATCCACCCTTGGCACACAGTTAAATCCCATACGTGTTTCCTCCTGGCAGGAGAGAGCGTGTGAGGCCAGCAGTTGTCCAGACGACTGCACAGTATTCGAGACCAGATATTGGACATCTATTCACCTATTTACTGTGTCCAGGCTGGGGCCAAGTTCTGCTGGAAGCTTTCCATTGATTTAGCCCATTTCAGTGCTCTACTTTTGCAAGGAGCTTGGCTTGTTGGCTCCTTAATCTGAGGCTGTGTCTAGTGTGCAGTGTCCGGGGTGCCCACCATCTCTGATGCTAAATGTGACCAACCATGTCTGCTGCACCAGGTCTTCAGAGCTGAGCGGGACTGAGACTTGCAGTCTCCTACCAGGGGACACTGACCCTGGTGGCAAGGGCAGAACAAAATTTCTAAGAGGTGTCTGGTTACCATGGGTAAGTGGGTTTGTTTCCTAGGGATTGGAAAATGCAAGGCCCATTTTCACAGCTAACAAAGACATTTTTGTTATGTAAACAGAACTTATACTTCTAAGAGTTTAGGTCAATTTGAAGACTGGGAACTGTATGATTCTGAAAGTTTAGTTTAATTTAGTTAATTCGGTACATGAACAAGAAAATATACTGCTTCATCACCTACTAATTCCATGCAGTATTAATTGACAAGAAAAAAATAAGAGCTTATATTTGTGTACACATGCACAATTTGTATTTGAGATATTTACATTAATGTTACTGGGTTGTTTCAAATACATATCCAGCACACACCTAAGTATTTTGGCTTACTATACCTGCTGACATCAGAAGTGGTTGAAGAAAATTGCTCCAGACACATACTGTAAAATGTTTAGGAAACAAAATAAGTTTCATCTGCTTGTTCATTCTCTACAATTTATGAGTGTAGGTCACATAAGGACATAGAGGAATAAACTGGGAATTAGTCCCAGTTAATAAAACAATACATAACCTCAACAGTTCCAAAACTAATTTCTACCCAGTGAAAAGAAGTGGGAAATGCCTTTTATCATTTTTTACACTGATCGAAGTTTGTTCCAGTTACGTTAATTCGTCTCCCAAAGCAGGTTTACAGAGACATTCATATTTACTAATAGCACAATAAAAATATTTTCAGTGCACTGTTTTTGTACAATGACAATTTTAAGAGCTACAAGTCTCAGTTTGTTCATTTTATCTAATCTGGTTTTAGAAATGTATTTTTTTCCATCGCAACCTTTTTCACTTGTTTGAAGCTGTTGTGCTCAAATGCTCCATTTTCCTTACATTCATACAAGAAGTGGCATTAGTTATTTTCCCTTCTGAAACATATCAAACATAATTTTTACTTCCATCAAAATGTCCTTTTGTTATGCTGGTGTCTGTTCACTTGTTGCACTTGGATGCTTTGCATGCATTACATATGCAGATTAAACCATCTAAGCATAGGTGTGCATCTGATATCCAAACTCCCAGTTACAGACTTGGAGACCAAATCCATAACTCATGCATTGGGCTTTACTGTTAGTATAGACACCACTGGGTACCCAAGACACGCTCATGGGCCTCACAGCAGTGACACAGAACTTGAAAGATATCTGCACTATGGAATGGCTAGAAACTTAAAGATTTCTATAAAAAGCAGAAGGCGTCTGTTGACTGTTCAGAGGTTGGGCTCCTGAGGATGAGATTCATTCATTTAGAGACATATGGATATCCCCCATGTACCCAAAAAATATTTATGACATGTAGATAGGACAACTGTGCCTTTTGAAGCAGAAGCTGAAAGGCAGGCAGAGTACCCTAGGCACCCTGAGATATCTACAGGTGTTTAGGCCACTGGATTTTGCCTTGCCTTGCATGGGCAGAGCTAAATATAGGTGTCTTCATTTTGAACTAAGCCTCACCCGTACAGCCACTTGGTTTGGGTGTGCATAATGCCACATGTTTTCTTCTGGGTAGTGTCATAGCTGCTCAGCCACATGCTGTACATCTGCTATAGCCAAGGTGAGGGGTTGGCAGGAGACCAGTTGGGTTCTTGCTGTCTCCATGAAATTAAGCAGCAGATGGATTTGACTTCCGTGACTCATGGAGGAATTCTTAGTCTAAGCAGGAAGGTGCCTTTGATTGCAGCATACTCTCTGCTGAGAACAGGACGTCTGTCCCTCTTTTCAGAGTCAGGAGGTACCAGGGACTTCATTTCTTGGTTTGAACTATTCAGAAAAAAAGATCAACTGCTGTGTGGGGTCTTGGCTGAAACATGTTTTGTGATTTAGGCAAACTCAAATTTTGTAGGTTGCAGTGGGGGTAATGACAGGCCATTTCTCACACATGAAGGGCATTCATTTTTAGCAGCTTTTTAAGATGGTCAGGAAGACTAGACCTGTTTGCATATGTAAAAACCCTAATCTTGTTAGATTTGACAACAGATAGTGAAAAAGGGCAGAATCTTCCTTAGCTTAGCCTGCAAACTCTCTTGCATCCTCTTAATAAATAGTAGTGCCACAATATACTTGGTAGTCATTTCTTCATTATGGTCATTTTCTCATTCTTTTAATTGGTGCACCTTTGCTATGGCCTTTCTGTCACCTACTTTCTCAGTTAGCTGCAGCTATCTAAGTATGGCACACAAGCCAAATCAGAGCCGCTGGTAAAACCTGAAAAGCTCAAAGCTGTGATCAGCTTGGTGCATCCAGGTTTGCAAGGACAGGGGCAGAACTGTCGAGAATGCAGATTTAAACTTTTACCTGCAGAAAAATCCTTTAGAATGGTTGCCTTATTTCCAGAAATTTAGTGTTTCTGAGCAAGAAATATGTTCCGTTATGTAGAAGAAATTGCTATAGAGCTGTTCCAGGAGCCAGGATCAGAAAGTCTGGCACAAGGAAGTGTAAGTTATACCACTATGATCTGGCTAAGCCATTTTGGCTGGAGGGGAAGATTCATTTTGGCAGAGAGCAAAGTAGTATTTCCATCATCACTTTCCATTGCGATTAGGCATGGCTTTGACGGCTAGCAGAAGAATCTGAAGGCAGCCCTTGAGACTGTGCACTTCTGAGTTTCTTTTACCACTCTTGCTTCCTAGCCAGTAATATATATTTCAGATAAGCCATTTGTCTCAGCCAGTATGATGGTGTCCATGCTCTCACATGAAGAAGAAAGGATTTCATTGTGTCTTCTGTATTGGGAGCATGCACAGTATTTTAACAGGAGGGGATTTGGAATTTCTAAGACTGGAAAACACGTCCTGGAAATGAATTGTAGACAGGCCTATATTTTGTAAGAAAACACAGAAAATAAAAACATAGTGCTGAAATTTTCAGATATAGTAGCCTTAAATTATGCTCCTAAAAATCCGTGTTTAGGCTTGCAGCTGAGTAGATCCAGTGGTTCAAATGCTAACCTGGGTTGCCAGAGACTTCTCTCCTTTGTCCTTTCCTCCAAACCACATCAGGGACTCCAACATTTACTGAAGACTTTCAAGACTTTGGGTATCTTCACCCACAAGCTTGCCAAAACCACTTCATGAACAATCAGCTTCAGTCAGACACCCTGCAAAATAACGTATGTGCCATAGTTACACCATCCAGACATCTCTGTTATCTGTTACATTCCTGCTATCATGTATATTTCCTTCATTGCTCTTTAGTTGCCATTGTATTTTCTTCTTCTTTAAACATAAACTTGCCAATTTGCTGTCCTCTGATGGCTGGGTTTTGAGGTCATTTGCAAGGCTTAGCCACACCTCTGTAGTTAGTGCCTGCCACAGTCAGAAGGGGAAGTCAGTCTCCCTGCCTCTCGGCTGCAAAGCTTGTAATCCCCATGCACATCTTTGCTCTCCCAAGCAGACCCACAGACTGCAGCCAAGCCACCAATGCACACACTGGTCTTCCTGTGAACCAGACTTGTTCCTCCTTTACCGGGGTTGAGCTGCACCCAGAACTTCTGGCTGATGGTGGCCACTTGTGGCTTGATCTTGGAGGAAAAGCAGTTTGAAACACAAACTTTTGCCCACACATGCAATTAAGTCCATGTATTTAAAGAGGAAGATCAAATGATGGAGATCAGTCAAAAATGTGCCCAGCATCTAGTTGTCACTAAGAAGCTAACAAGTGAGAAACTCCTAGTGACAGTTTCTACTTTAACTGCTGCTGTTCAATATTTTAAATGTAGTTGTGTGTTTCATGTGAATATTATTTAAACAGTTTGTACTGCACTAGCCAAATGAACTCAGTTAATAAACTGACTATGCATCAGGGGAAGGAAAAGTAGCTCAAGCAAATAAACACTAATCCATATTATTATAGAAGCATATTGCATGAGTTATAATGAATCATTCCATGCGGTGGAGCACACACAGAACAAATTGCTTTCAATACCACCCATCTATAATAGAGAAAAGAAAAAGAAACCCTTGTTACTGCACATTCATAGCATACAATGAAACGACCATGGGAATGGGTAAGATTTTTTATTAATTTAAACAATGATGCAGTTATTGTGCTGTAACTTGCACTGCCTAGTTTAAAATACAAGAGAATTTTAGAACTAAGAGGCTGCCTGCAATGCTGCACCGTTTCTTTCCACACTATGTACTTCAAAAGTGACAGGTTGAGACTGGAAACAGAATAAAAGTGTGACTGGGAATTGAAGAGACATCACTGAGCCAACCTGGTTCCTACGGGTACCAATGAGGGAGCATTGTGTGCACATCAGTAGTATTTTGGCACACCTGAGTGTTCTCTTCAGCTGCTCCAAAGGATCAGAAGTGAAAGAAAAACATTTTAGAGAAGGAGTTCACAAGATGCCATCCTTGAACCACAAGCAGCGACTTTGAAGGCTTTGTGCTCATTACCACCCTCAGCAAAAACAGTTGATTCTCAGGGTCACAGCAGCACTTCCAGCACAGTTGCATACTTGAAGAGCTGGAGACGCCATTTAGAGGATGAGTGGGTCCAGCTTTGCAGAATTCTTGGTCAGTTTGTCTTTGGAGAGTCCCCCAGTTTCTTGTTTCCAACCCTGCCTGCTCCCTTGCTTCCCTGCTACATGCTGGGAGAGTATAGGTACCCAGGTGGTCATCTACTTCTGAAGATGATGGAAAGGGGAACGAGAGTGAGACAGCCAGAGACCTTTGCCATTATGTGGCCTCCCACAACAAGGCTGTGGCGAGGTTCCCCTTGGGTATTACAAATACTTCGCCTAGGCTGTTTCCCTTCACTGCTACTGGTGAGATGCTCAGAGAGAACTATGGAAGAATAGCTTGGGAATAACAGTGTAGGTGAGAGGCAAGCTACAGACTAACAGTAAGGACTCTGTAGCTTGTGAATCTGGAAGAACTCCTTCTACTTAACAAGTTTTCCCTACTTTTCTTTCTCTTCCCACCCTCTGTAGAAGCATGCTGTAAAATTAAATAGTAACAGCAATGGTTAGTTTATGTAGAAAATGCAGAAAATTGTCAACACTCCTAAGGATTTTGAATTCTTCTGGCATGATGCAGAGAAGCTGTTCGTTTTCCTGAAGTGTAGGATTTTATTTTTTTTAAGCAGATAATTAAAAATCTTTTACAAAGTAGGTAATTAGATGTTAAGGGGTGTAAAATAAGGTAGGTAGACAGAGTTGGTATGTTATCTAAAGAGCCGTGCATGTCCCATGTCTCATTCTCATTAAGCTGGTCAAGATTTTCCTGGGAGTTCCAAAGAAAGCTGCAGGAAACTGTTAAATATTGTGTGCACTTGGGAATTTATCACGTGTATCAGCCTTGGAAACAATGAAAGGTGAACCTGACACCAACTTTAAAAAAAGGACTCAAGGAGACCACATATCAGAAAGTTTGTCCCCTGAGCAAGGCTAATTAGAAGAAACTTGAAAAAAGCAAGTATTGGTAAATGCATCGAGGAATATGGTGTATTTGGTAGTCTGTGTACGTCGCATTTCTTTCAAAAGATGCTTAGTGTCTGTCACCCATAACTACTGACTCAAAAAAAAGATTTCATCACACACATGAGATGATTGTTCATTCCCTACAATGTGGTTTTTCAGAGATCCTTTGATACAGTACTCCAGCAAAGGTTCCTTAAAGAAACACCGTGATAAAACGGAAGGATTTCCATGGATTAAAGATTAGTCAAAAGGGTAAACAAAGGAACAAATTATCAGCTCTCCCAGCAGAAATATCTAAGGATATTTGCTTTCTGCAGGCTGTACAAACACCAATTAAATTGACAAGATCTCTTCTGCTTGGAAAATTTTGTAGCAGGACTGGACAGAAACCAGTGCAGTCCTGCATAGTGCTGAGGGAGTAAAAGAGAAGGATGTAAGTGAGCAGGAGCTGGAGCCCCAAGTCCACACGTGAAAACCCTCAACACTGCATGGTTGGAGTGATGGAGTGTGGTCTGGCTGGGGAATAGTGAAGGATCCACCCAGAACGAGAAGTGTGTCGTTTATGGGCTATCCCTAACTGTTACTCAGAACATATTCACGGAAACATGTTTATTCTGTATTTGGTCTGGGATTTTGTTTGTTTATTATTCCCTTAGCGATGTGTAGTCTTGGCTTTAGGGCTTACCCAGAAACTTTAGAAGCAAATTTGAAAGTTCACTTGGATCAAGAGTTTGACCTTGAATCCTTATCTGGTAAAACCCCCTGGTTTTTACTTTGTAAAGACAAAAATACCAGAACAATTAGAGGCCCGGCTGGCAAACATCACATGTGTCCCATTTCCTTTAAAAGGTTCTTACTGTCTGCCTACTGTAAAACAGGAAAACTTTTAACATTCAATGAATATTAAATCTTAAGAACATGTGCAAAATAAAATAATGTCATTATACCCTTTGAATTTGTGTTCTGTCTCTTCATCACTGAAGCACAAAAGAAAGAATAAGGTGATAATTTGACTTTTAACAGGAAATTGTAAGTGTTAGGGAAGCAGATGTAGGTAATAGCTGTAAATGTCAACATTGTCTATTATTTGCTGTTGAAGTTCAAATAGTTAATAGTCAATATAATTACTTCAGTGAAAACGCTGATGTCAATTGTAGGTACTGTTGTATAGGATTTAATTCAAACCATCTGTTTTAATCCACTTGTATATATCTTGGGTTGATCTTTGCTTGCAATGAAGTGTTTTTCTGGAAGTTGAAAGTAATTCTTAAAGGAATGGAAATTATTAGTGGTTCACGACTTGGCAAGGAAAAAACATGCCTTTTTAAGTTCCTGGTGTCTTTTTAGAGGCCTTCTGCACCAGAAATGGTTGAGGCTGGAGTGTAATGCTGAAGTGTCTTCTGTTATGGGCTACATGTTGATATTTGGGGTTCATCCCAATGAGGAGTTTGGAAGTATAAGTTACTTGTCTGGTTATTCCCTACTGCTTAATTAAGTCCATTTATTTCATTGGGCAGAGGAAGCATGAATTGTTTGTTAAAAAGTAAGTAGAAAACACTAGTGAACAATGTGGGAAAATGCTGATGTTTGTACATAAAAACATTATTTTGTAGCATATCATTTAATTCTCCAGTGCATGCTGCAGTGGATTCATAGGTGATATTTGGTCTTGCTGACTAGTTTTGTCAGCCTTGTCTTCTCTGTTTCAGTCAGAAATTGCCCTGTTATCCAAGGATACCTCCACTTGGCTCCAGAGCCGAGCTTTTCATGCTGTGAAGATCTATCAAGCCACTTCACAGGAAAAACACTTGCATCTAGGGCAGCTGAACAAATAATGAAATGGATGTGAGATCAATAACTTATCATCTTTCCTTTCTGACTCCATAGCATTTGCACAATGGGAAGCTGTAAAAAGTTAATCAGAAAAACCCAAGGTATCTCCTGTTACTCTTGGCACGTACCTTTCAACGCACCTAGGGCCTTTCAGAACTAAATTAAAGTCCTGGCTGGGCTATGCCACGCTTTGCAGAGGTAGAAGGCAAGACTTTGCTCTTGAAAGGATGCACTAGGAGCTCTTCAGTGTACCTAGATGTCGCAGCTGAGACCCTCTAACCTCCCATTCCTGGCCAAGAAGTAGAGTTACATCATTGTCTTCCAAAATACTTGCAACAATATTGCAGAACCCTCCTGAAAAGGACTTCATGTTAAGAGAGGTAGCAAAGACAAAACCAACAGAATTTAATGTGGTTGCCCAAAGTATCCAGCTGCTGTTATCTGTTTTTCTAAGGACATGGGCACTGCTGATTGTTTGAAGTAGGTTTTTCTCTGGGTTGCCTTTTCTTTCCTCCCCAAGTCAAGAAATATTTGTTTTTTACCAGGAGGAACATGCGTTACAGAATCTGGCACGTTTGCATGTGGTGCAATCTTGTGAATGTTTTCCTGAGATAAGTGCGTGACAGCTTCCAGTTGGTATTCTGCAGGAGGTGAGGGCTTCTTTCCAGAAGTGCTGACCATCTCAAAATAACTATGTTCTTTCAGAGCTCCCAGTCTGACATGTTATCTTAGCCCCCAGTGCAGCAGGCTTGGTATGCTGCTACGCCACTTTATCTAGCTAATAGACTACAGTAGCAGTTCTAGTTACAGGAAAGACTGTGCAAGGATTACATCTATCAGAGCTGGTGTTTGGTCTGTGTTGTCCAACTTTGTAACAGAAGACTTGATTGTAAATTATTGTTAAGTGTTGTTTTTCAGTCATGAGATGTGGATAACACTGAAAATCAACATATTTTTTCTTACAATTTTTAAGCCAAAAGTCCAATTTTTCTTAAGAGAATCAGGCTCTTCTTGTTTAGAGAAGTGTCAACAGTTAAAAGTCTTGTTATTTAATTTCATTATATCCCCTTGTAATCCCTCAAGAAACATGAGTTATAACCATAACAGTGCTTTGCCTTTCATGGGTTTTACATCTCAGCAACCTGTACAGATGTGTGAAATACAATCAGGATTTCCAGTATTCTCAAGATACCTGTATATATGCACTGGCTTTCTAGAAACAATGCTACAGTCTTCTGACAAATTACTTCTAGAGCTAAAAGCCTTGAATCCTTCAAATCTCTCCTTTACTAGAGGTAAGCTGCCCTGACTTCTTATATAGTTGGGGAAGTCTCACAGGATTTCCTGGTTATTTTCATAATACACTGTTGCTTTTAATGACACATTAGAAAGACATGATTTTTTACAAAAATGCGCAAGAAGAAATCTTTGGCAAGGCTGAGATGATAAAAATTGTTTCATATTTGGGGTGACTACAGGATGGACGTGTCCCCAGCAGCAACAGAGTTGGTGTACTCAAATACTTGCAGCCCAATGTATGGGATGTGTCAGGAGAGCATCTGTGTGAAGTACTTAGGCAGGCTTGAGCGCTTATTTCAGTTCTAGGATGTGAGTGAGGTTTGTTTTACTGATTACGTCTGTTTTGTTTCATTTGCTGTTAGTTTTAGGGTTTTTTTTATTAGAAGGTGGTTCCCACACAACAGGTGTGAAATTACCCTTTTCATTCTTTTGTTGCTTTCTGGAGGAAATGTGCCTCCCTTACCCAAGTTGTCACCAGCAACCTCACCTGTCATAAGTCTCAGCAGAAAGGCAAAGGAGGGGCAATAACCTGACCCCTTTGGATGAGGTTGAGGCATGTTGAAAGAAGAGGGTCACTTACTTGTCCTAAAGTAGGCAAGATCCATGTGACTCCAGCTCTGTAATCACAACATAGGTCTGAAAAAAGCTTTCAGTGTCTGGCTGTGCCACAGAAATTCTTCTGTGTCCTTGGAAAATTGATTAATATCTGTATCCCAGCTCCTCAGCTGTAAAGTGAGAAGGCACTTTAAGGATAAACTTTTTAATCGGTTTAAGTCAATCAGATATTACGGTGATGAAACTGCTGAGGTTGTGCAATATCCTCCATCAACAGCCTTGCGTTTATTGTAAAACGATAGAAAAATTGTCTCTTCTTCCAGTGCTCTTGAAGCTGCGGCCTGCCCTTCCACCACGGCTGGGGAAGGCGGCTGTGTGCTTTCAGGAGGTAGGAGACACCACCAGCAAGCAGAGAGAACACTGAGGTTTCCTCCAGCACATGTTTATTTTCTGCATAAATCTGCATACTTGTAGAAACTATGCTTCTCTTCCAACAGGCAAGGACTTGTGCTAATGTGGGCCCATAACTAATTGTTGCCATGGGAAACTCTGAAATGGCCACCCACGCTTTTATATCTGAATGGAGCTTGTGTTCAGCCAGACTTTCCAATCTGTGTGTCAATATATGCACATAGCATGTATATGTATTTCTTGGTGTAGCATGGCAAAGTTGAGATATGAAAGGTGCTTTTAATGTTAAATATTTTGATGGCAGCAATTGGAACTGTGCAGGACGCTGTGTCTGTGGGGCCGCTCAAGCAGCGGGGATGCGCAGAGTACCGCTTGGCACTGATCTGCTCTGAGCACATGGAAAGTCACACCCAGGCCCAAGAAATTTTCAATTTTCCTTATTTGTTACCCGTCTGACCCTGCAGCCCTTCTCCCCATGAAGTAACTTCATCCCAACATAAAAATGAAATGCTAGAGCTTTCCAAAGAATAAAATATATTGGTGTGAATTATGAACCTATTTTCCCATTTTCTTGTACTCAGAAAAGGCTGTATTGTCCTGTGTATAGTTTTCTAAAATAGTTCTGTCATGAGATATAAACCTGATTTAGAAAATCTCAGCTCAGAGTATTGAAGTCTGGAGTAGCTACAAGAGACCCAGATGCCCACGGTGGCAGAAAGTGACAGAGGCATCTCTGCTGGGACAGGTTAAGGGGTACCACTGGTCTGTGGTTTCTGCTAACCACCACATGCTTGGGCAAGGGTCTTGTATCAATTCGAGATACATTCTTTGACAGGTTAAAACTGACTTATTTTTAAGCTGGTTTCTGAGAAATTTTAAACACACTGTTGAAGCCAAGCTGCTTGCTGTTGAGCTGTATTAGTAAATCATTAGGGTCAAGAAATGTAATTGTTTCGCTGTTAGTGCACCAGCAGAGCAAGGACATCTCCAAGCGTAGCTGCACCACCGTCCCTTCAGAGAGGATCTGTGAGAAGCACATTAAAACATATTGATGAAATGTTGTGGAAGAGGCTGCGCTGTCACTGGCTGAGCTGCTTTGGACTGTGAATTTGGCACTGTTTAGTCAGACGAAAGAAACTCCAGCAGCAGAGCACAATGCTTGGCTTCCTCCCTGCCTTCAAAACAGCCTAACCTGCCAATTCCTTCTGCGTACCCAAATACTGACTGCTTTAATACAAATGTCAATTATAACATCATTCAGGACAGCAAGCAAACACTTGTTCCTGTCTGGCACTTGTGTGGTGTGCGTGACCACCTTTAGCACTGGCAGGTCCTTTCTTCATTAAAGGACAAGCCACAGGTGTCACAAGACCATGGTCCTTAGTGATCACTTAACTGTGTGACTCTGTCTTTTACTAGGCTGTTTCCCTGCTCTCCTCTTTTTCTTTTTTTTTTTGGTGGTTTTGGGGGGTGTAGTTTGTTTGTGTGTTGGGTTGGGGAGGGGTGAGGTTTGTTTCCTTTTTAGTATGAAAAGATAGAGACTGAACATATTATTAAACTAATTTTTCTATTATTATGGATATACTAATGTAGACCTGGATTTTCAAGCATGAGAGGATGACTACAGATGATTAGATACTTTGTACAATTATGAGAAGTGGTAGACATCTAATTGCCATACTGTTTGTATGCTTGTATTTCCTCTAATTACAATTTTAAATTACACCAGGAGAGCTCACATCCAACTAAAATACCCTACCTATCATTGTGAAACTAACAACAAGCGATATTGAAAGTGAAAGTTATAAATTAAACATCTCATATGAGCCTGTTGCTCATTACCTTGCTTTACTCATCTCAGTAATTTATTAATGAAGAAAAGATATTAATAAAAACATGTGAATATAAAACATATTTATAAAAGTTTCATTCTTTTTAAAATTGTCTTAAGCTTAAGAACTAAACTATATTGTTTAAATGCAGGTAGGAGATGGTTCAAACTACAAAAGATTTTAATGATCCTAGGAAGTAACTTTATTAGCAAAATATCAATATTACAGATCATTACAGGCAAAACCTGAGAGATTCAGACTAGACCCCTTTGCTTTATAAACTCCTTCTCAGAGAGGAGTCTCCATGAAGCTGGACCCAATCCTTCTCTCAGACCTTTCCGTCCCCTCCCAGCAGATGGGTGTGCAGAGTTAAGCTTTGCTACCTTTGCTACCTGCCCCAGGGGCCAAGTTAACCCTCTCTTTGCTAATCTCTTTTAGCAACCACACAGCGGGATCATAGAATCATAGAATCATAGAATGGCAAGGGTTGGAAGGGACCCCAAGGATCATAGAGCTCCAACCCCCCTGCCACAGGCAGGGCCACCAACTTCCAGGCCTGGAGCTACACCTGGCCTTGAACGCTTCCAGGGATGGGGCATTCACCACCTCTCTGGGCAGCCTGTTCCAGCACCTCACCACTCTTTCTGTAAAAAACTTCCCCCTAATATTCAATCTAAACCTTCCCTCCTTCAGCTTTAAACCATTCCCCCTTGTCCTGCCGTTATCTGCCCTTTTAAAAAGTTGATTCCCCTCCTGTTTGTATGCTCCCTTCAGGTACTGGAAGGCTGCAATGAGGTCCCCCCGCACTGGGATGAGCTTCTATAACCCTCTGCATGGTACTCAGGAGTAAAAATTACCCAGGAGATCAAAGCAAAGCACAACTTTACTTTAAAGTGAATACGGTTATAAAGCTTGCAAGGAAAGCCACACCACAGTATATATTTGGAGCAACAGATCACAACTAGTAGAACTTATCAAAACTGACAACATTGTTAATATTATGTGCTGAGAATAAAATTAGAAGTTGAGAGAAAGACAGAGAGTGGGATTGAGGAAGAGAGAAAAAGAGAGAGAAAGAATAAGATATCACTACCCAGGGATCCAGAATAAATTGTCATTAAGTTGTAGTCCTTGGATGGCAGGTGCATCTGAATCTCCATCTTTTATACTCCCTGTCCCCACCCTTGAGGAAGACCTAGTATATCTTGCTCAGACTCAGTGCTGAGTGTTCTGGAAACGAGTCTTTGGGGAATGGGGGTCCCAAGTGGTCATTTGACCCCTCAACTGGGCTGATGGAGCAATAACCCTGTTCAGTGGCTTTACACGGGAATTTAACAAAAAGGCACTCTGCCTCAGTAGGGCCCACTGGCCCGTCTCGGTCCTTATCAGATAAGGAAGGATCCTGGTTATCAGGGTGGCTACCTCATTCCATATGGTTCATTGAATGAGGACCTCACCTAAGCATAATACTCAGTTTTTCAGAGCGGCTGCCTTGCGATCAAGAGTCTACAGCTCCTTACAGCCTCTAGGGGATGGAGACCCTAGTCCAAACCCCCCGCAGGTGCTTGCAGGATCGTGCCCCTTGTGAGGTGAAAGCCATCCACAAAAGATTACCCTGACTCTGCAGGTTCTGCTATCTTGCAAGTGTGTTTGAGACAAACCACTCATTCTCATTCCTGCAAAATGGTGTTTGGAGCAATATGCAGGCTTAAAAGAAGAATAATTTTAATTTTTTTTCCACCCTCAAGATAGCTTGTCTGTTATCTGTATTTTTGATGAGGTAATATTTTGTATGTGCTACATGGACCACTGAAAATGTTTTTCTTTTTGTAGATCCCTAAGTAGATAAATCTCTGGTTTAAATTCCTTGAAATTACATAAAAACATCCAGATGCTTGTCATATTATAGTTGTGATTGTAGGTCTGTGGCACAAGGGGTATTCCTAATTGAGTGCATTTTTCTTTCACTTTGTAAAATACCTTACTGAAGAAGATGGAGTCTTAGAAGTAAAGTTTACTTTAAAGCACAAAAAGTAATACATAAGAACATATTCTGGGTGTTGTGTTTAATCCTTTTGCCCAACTTAACTTTTAAAACAAGAAGGCAAATTTATAATAAAATTATTTTTGAATGACTGAGAAAACTGCACTTAGTTGTGTTTGCAACAACAAAATTCTGCTATTTGAAGGGTTTGTAAAACAGTTGCTTTGATTTTTTTTGTTGTTGCAGTTTGTTCTGATTTTTCTTTTTCATCCATTACTGTGAACTTTAATTGTGTTGAGCTTAGCCCAAAGTTTTCCTCTGTTCCAGCTTTTTAAGCTGCCTAACCTGTGTAAATACATTAGGGCAGTTCTAAACCATTAAAAACAAGAGGAGATGGATGTGTGCAAAGTTCAAATGTGTTCTGCTGGCTTTTATCATCAGTGTGAATCATGTGGCAATTTAGATGCTTAAAATAGTTTGTTGTTCATAAAACACAGCAAAATAGAGCAAATCAAATCTCTCTACTGGAGACAGAAATATATATCGGGCATTTCAGTTTGGTGTTGTGGGAGGTTTCTTACTGGAAGGGGCTCTGCTTTTTTTAATTTGTGTGTTCTCAGTTTTATTTAAAAACATTTTTGGTGTACTTGAAATGGTGTGTTTTAAAAGCCATGGAAACTGAAATCCTTGTTTCGTCCTCAAAAATGAAGTAGTATGGGAAGTTTAAAATAACATGCTTCCAGGACAGGGTTAGATCATAACCATTTCATGAAACAGAATTTAGTCTTCCTTCTGAATTAGCTTCTCGCCTCTTTCTGTTATTTCCTGAGACCTCCAGTTTAATTTCACACTGCATGCAGAATAAGTGAATATAAGTGTTAGGAAACTTGCAAAGCCTGAAAAATGACACTGCTTGGGACAGATACAGACCCTCCTGTCTGGACCGAGGCTCACAGCACTTCCTTAAACCCAGCAGGCACAGCGTGCCAAACCAGCAGAGCTGTGTGGGACAGTACAACAGTTCAGGGAAGTATATAAAATCTAGTTGACTGATTGCAATTGGTTGGATTTTTTTAATCTTTTTTTTCTTTTTATCTTGGACTGTCATTAGTGTGCAGCTGTAAAATAGTAGATACCTAACAAGCAAGCATAGGGAACCTGTGTGAGGAAAAGTTAATGCATTAGAGACATGAGGGAAGCAGTACTTGTATAGAGAAGCAGGCTAGGACACAGAGAGTGGGAGTCAGTGAGGGGAGGTGGCATCTGTGCCGGGTACTTTTCTACATCTTCATAAACAACTCTGCAAAGGAGGCGAATGCTGAGGTTGGCAAAACAAGAAGTCTGCCAATGTACTGCTAAACGTGAAGGGCCAGCTGAAGAGCTGCAGAAAGTCCTTACAAGGCAAGTGCCTGGGTGATAAATCAACAAATGATACTTGGTGTGGATAAATGTAGTATGATTCTTGTAAGCAAAATACAACCCTAACGTGGCACGTAAATTCACACGCTCCAAATACTATGACTCAGAGCTGGGATTTTGTCGTAGTGGCAGGCTGTCCCCTGAGAAGGTCAGCTCACTGCTTGTCACAGCTCTGCTTGTCCCCACCCCAAAAAAAATGTGCAGCAGATTTGGAAAAATGCAGAAGAGGCCAACAAGGATGAGCAAAGCTGTGGAACAGATTCTGTGGAGGTCTTCCTCAGTGTGGCCTTTCCCAACTGGTTATTCCTTAGGTGCCCCTAAAATCAGAGTCCTGAAATGAACCATCAGCCTCAACAGTAAAGGTGTCTTGTGCTCACTGTTGCAGGCTGCAAGATTCTGGGATGCTGGGTGCCGATACTGCCTGATGGCAGCACATCCAGCCACCACGCCATACCCTGGAGGGAAGAAACCTGCTGGTGTAGCTAATTTTGTGCTGTGTCCCGGTGTATGCAAAATTGTGAAAGCAATTTTGGTTGAGTCTAGACCACCTTATAGTAATTATTACATTCTGGAGTAACGTGGTCAAAACCCATGTTAAAAGAGATAAATATTGCACATCCAATTTTAAAAAGAAAGCAATGAAAGAGTAAGGATCTCAAAAGCATTACTTTTCCATGGATGCTTCCTTTGTCTGCCAGCCTTACGCTAGAGTTTAAAGACATTACGCCCTAATGAAAGTTCAGTTATTCAGCAGGAGTAATAAAAACACAGTGCAGAATTAGGGCCGCTTTTGTTTTGGTGTGTCCTCCTGCGTTTTGGTATTTGTGCTATTTCCCCAGAAAATACTGGAAATAGTCAGGTCTCTAGTCAGCTTGAGGGAGTCCTTGGCTCCTTTTTTGCTTTTGGTATGAAACGAGTACCATTCCAGTTAGAGTATAAAAAATAACAGGGGAAAAAAAACACCAGAAGAAAAAAAACTTCAGAACATTTCAGAACAAGGATGGGCAGCACTCTGCGTCTTCTGGTAGTTCCTTCTGCAGGCAGGTTTTTCCAACGGAGGAGACTTTATCCCTCCTCAGGAACTGCAGCCACGTCCAAGAACACAGGCTCTTGGCAGCGAGTTGATGCTGTCTGATGTAGTCGGAGGCCTGAAAATAACTCTTCCAAGGGAAAAACTTCATACGTAAAAGGCTTTAGGCATGGCTATCTAATCTTGTCAGTTCACCGTGTATTTTGTGTGATTAGAGAATTGGAAGTTAAGGGTGGGTTTTTTTTGGTGGGTTTTTTTTCACTCTCTTCTCAAAAATAAGCAGATGAGCAGTTTAGCCACAAAGATGGTACAGGACATAGTGAACTGTATCAAACCTGCTCTGACTTGTGAGATACAAATTCTCTCTCTCTGCCTTTTTTGCACTATGTGGAAAAAACTCAGTCACTGAAATAGATATTCAGTCTTTGTTTTATACTCTTTTGTAAGGGTATTTTGGCTGATTTTTCATTTATATTAAAGGCAAGGTTGTACAGCTAACTGTAATGTTCACTAAATAGTTGTTAACATAACCTTAGTACATTTGGTGAGGAAAAAAACCCAAATAAACCTCTGGGTCTTGGATCACCACATTGTTTCACCAGGGCAAGCTGCTTTCAAATAATTGTTCACAGTACCCATTAATTTAAGCAATCTCAGTGGGAGTGTTTTGACCTGGTCACCCATCCAAGGCAAAATACAATGCAATTTAAAAACAAAACAATACCTAGCTCATACTAGTGTTACAATTTGATTTTAAATAAGTAAAATTGTTTAATAGTAGTGGTACAGCGTGGTATGATAAATGATCTTTAGAAAGCTCTTAGTGTCATCATATACAGTGCAGACTGGGTGACAGAACCATGTATAGAGACAAAAATTACCACAGTGTGTGCTTCATACAGAGGACCTTGTGTTTGAGAATATCAAAATACTTAATAGAGATTTAATATAGAATGTCAATTACACGTTTCGTTTTTGTTTAACTAACTGCTGAGGGAAACAGAGATACAGAGAAACAGTGATTTTCAAAAAATCTTGAGGGGAATGTGATTGCTGAGAATGTGATGGCTTGACAGAGAAAACAATAAAATTCTAATAGAGACAGATTTCTCATTTTACTGGGTTTTGTGTTTTTGTGTTCTATTAGTAATAAAAGCCTGTGTTTTTAAAGCTTGCACTGTACTGATAAATTATGATCCAGTAATACCGTGAGCAATATTTTTTGACTTTTCAGTTACTGGAAGGGCAGATCAATAGCTCCTCATGTACAGAAGTCAAATCTCATGTTTTGAGAAGGGGTAGAAGAAAATTTCTCTTGTGTTTGTCTTGTCCTTATGTCTTAACTTTAGATACTATTCCTCTCACAGAAAGTGTGAAGTAGAGAGATGTTGTTTGTAATGCTGGTGTCACTCTTCAGATTTTATTAGCTCTTAGTCCACTGAGATAAAAAGTTCCTGGCAAGTAACATCTTGACAGTCTCACTTATTTACCATATATAATTTATGAAACTTTGGCTTTTCTGAAATGAACAGATGTGTTAGTGCAGTGCTATGAAGAGTACAAAATGTGCAAAGTAAAAAGGTCTATGGTATGGATCATGCTGGTCAGAGATGGAGTCATGAAGGTGTGCTCTCGACAGGGTGCTTCTTGAAAGACTGTTCAGTGCAACATGAAAGAGGAGAAAACAGGAAAGGAGAAGAGATAGATTATGATGGGTGAGATTAAAGGGGTGACACACAGTGGACCACACTATTGAGAGCACTGCAAGCAGGTCAGTGGAGCAGATCATTCCCCTCTATTCCATGTTGCGCCATTTTTTATGGTATGGGGCATCCCAGCAGAAGACATAAGAACAAACCAGGATCCAGTTGATGGCCGCTACATGAATGGAAGGCTGGAGCACTTTGTGTACAGAAGGCTAAGTAAACATGACTTGTTTGACCTCAAGAAGAGGGACAGGTTTCTCTTTTCTGTACAGTAGGGCAGTTAGGTGTAAGGTGGAGGCGGTTTCCTCTCAGAAGTACAGGCAGAACAATAAGGAGCAGTGGTCATGGGGTGCAACAGCAAACATCCACTTGAATGTCAGGAGAAAATTCTTTCTTAGCAAGTGGTTGAGCACTGGAGCATGCTAGAGAGGCTGTAGGAGCTAAGTCTCTGAAAATATTCAACATGGGCTTGGGCAAGGACCTTAGAAGCCTGATCTGACTTTGGAGTTGGCTTTGCATTGAAAGTGAACTAGATAGCCATCAAACAGACCTCCCATTTAAATTATTCTGTGCTTGTGTTATCCCAGATTGGCTAAGAAAATTGGTGGTCAGAGGTGACCCCTGTTGAGGACCTGATACTCAACCATTTCATAAACAGAAGGCAAGCTATCTGTATAAGGTGGATTGTCTGTAGATATGTCCACACAGGCTGCAGTACTCTTTTAATAACTGCAGTGATAATTCAGGACTTGGAAATGTTGGTTGATGAAAAGCTCAACATGAGCCAGCAAGGTACACTTGTAGCCCATAAAGCCAGCTGTATCCTGGGCTGCATCAAAACCAGCATGATCGAGGGAAGTGACTCCTTGCCCTTCTGCTCCAGTCTTGTGATGGGATGATACCTGGAGTACTGCATCCAGCTCTGCACCTCCCAGCATAAGAAGGACATGTACCTGTTGGAGTGGTTTCAGTAAAGATGATCAGAGGGCTGAAGCACCTCTGCTATGAAGACAGACTGAGAGAGTTGGTCCTGTTCAGCCTGGAGAAGAGAAGACTCCGAGGAAACCTTATTGCAACCTTCCCATATCTAAAGGGGCCTACAGGAAAGCTCAGGAGGTACTGTTTATCAGGGAATTGTAGTGACAGGACAAGGAGTAACAGGTTAGAACTTAAACAGGGCAGTTTTTGATTCAGTATTAGGCAGAAATTCTTCCCTGTGCAGGTGGTGAGGCCCTGGCACAGGCTGCCCAGAGAAACTATAGCTGCCCCCTCCCTAGTAGTGTTCAGGGCCAGGCTGGGTGGGGCTTTGGGCAACCTGGGCTAGTGGAGGGTGTGCCTGCCCATGGCAGGGGGGCTTGGAACTAGATGGGCTTTGAGGTCCCTTCTAACCCAGACCATTTTGTGATTCTGTGATTCTCTGATCATCTGATATTAATTAAATTAAAAAGTAGGAACAGCATACCTATATTCTGAATGAATAATATTCAGAGTTTACTAATTTCCAGTTGCATCAGTATTTAAATACTTGCAGAAGCAAATTTTCACAAGTGCTCTGTACTGCAGTTTACAGTCCTGTAAAGGTAATTTATTAATCTCTGACAGAACATTTATGTTTCAAAAGATTGAGTATGGCTGCTTGGTCCTAAAGTCATTCTATAAAGAGCTGAGAACCCTTTTCACCCAACAAGACTCAAAATTAAAGGCTCTTACTGGATTTATTTTACTGTTTGGAGGAACAGTGCCAGGATTTTTTAATGCTTTGGGAAAGTTCACACAAGAAAATGGTAAGCTGTGCTGAAGGACACCAGTTCTGCCAGATCCATAGCTCTGAGTGCCCACTGAGCAAAACATGGAACTCAAAGAAAGTACTGGAAGACCAAAGCAATTAAAAAAAGGTAAGCCGAGTATGAAATTCAGTTGCATATGAATGCCAAATGGGTTCCAGGAAAAAAGGCATTTTAGACTTTTTTCTTTTCTAGTGGAAAAAAGGAGTTTTTAACATAAAACAGTGTGACAATGAGGCAGGAAGTTTTTCTAGTTGATAGACATCCAAAGCTCTATATCTGAATTCTGCACATACCAGAGTCAGACCAGGAACCCATTCCTATGCGTTTGCAATTCAGGTTGCAAGATATAAAAGGTATTAATGCTGGTCGATCTTGTTTATACTTTGGAGAATGATTAAAGATCTTAATTAAGATCATTCTCAAAAAAGTAAACATATTGCACTCTGACAACAAATGATGGCTTGAGCTTGCCAGGCCCATGATGCCTTTATATCATCTTATGAGCAGACACAACTGGAATCTACATGTAGTATTGTCATGGAAAATGGAGATGTTTGTTTTGATGTCAGACTAGTGAGCCCTAACTCTTCTTGTTGCAACTAATTGCTGATTTATAATGTTCATCCTGGATGTGATAAGCTGTTGTATTTATCAACAAGACTTGGACTTCTCATAGTTATGGCCTTTCCTTTTTAATGAGTGGCACCATTTTTATGGACAGAGGCACAAGAATTTAAAATAATGTTTTCCAGATTTATTTCCTTCCATGAGGAATGGTAAGAGGTTCCAGGCAAACAGAAAGATTTACTGTTGGAAACACGCTTGCTGGATTTAGAGATGTGCAACTATCATTTTCCTAGTGTTGCCACTAAAATTCTGCGAAGCCTGTTTCCAAATGTTACTATGATGAAAAACCTGCAGTAAGCCAGCAGAATTTCATATATTGTTCTACAAATATCTACTTTCTAGCTCTGTTGTGAACTGTTTAAAACCCTTTGAAATAAGACAAAAAGAAGAATGTATAGATTAGGACAAATTTAACATCTTTTGGCCAGTAGGTGGAAACAGAAGCAGCAAGCATGTGTCTGCATGTGTCTGCATGTGTGTGTGTGTGTGTGTGTGTGTGTGTGTGTGTAACAATATGTTTTTGCATGTTCACCTGACTATTTTAATATCTTGTCTTCACATAAATGTAAAGTGAGTAAATAAAGTAATATTTAGTATTGGAGTTCAAGTCATGAGTGAACTGGCTGGAGTAGACTAAAAATGCATAAACAAGGGCTTTGATAAGAAGGAAAAGGATAAGTATACCCACACGAAGAAAATCCAAATCAGAAAAAGCTCTTAAAAATGCTATATAGCATCAAAGTTACATAATGCTGGCCCATCAAGATGTATAGTCTGTAAGGTTTTCTTCTTTTTTTTCTTTAGCGTTTACCAATTGTGTGTTCCTTTGCAGCAGCAGGGAAGAAATCATCTTAGGTGTTTGAATGTGTCAGGAGTGATTTTCTGTGTGGAGGCCTTGCTTCTGAAATGTCCTAGAAGATCTGACCGCATCTCCAGATATTACTGGTTTTGTCCAACACTGAGTCTCTGAAGCCTGTATCGTTAAACTGAGGAACCACAGCCACATTAGCTAATAGCTAAGCAGATGTTCTACATGGTTCCTGTTGAGCCATGGACTTGTTCAGTCACAGAGTACTTTACATCAGAAGTACTGTGTAGGTCTCTACTCCAACTGCCTGCTGAAAGCAGGTCAGATCTTGAAGTTAGATCAGGTTGCTCAGGGATTTTTCAAGTTTTTAATGTCTCCAACAATGGAGACTCTACAAACTCTCTGGCAAACCTCTTGCTGTCCTTGACCACTCTCACTGTGGGACAAAAACAATCTTTTATGTTTAACCAAAATTTCCTTTATAGCAACTCTCTTCCACCAGTACTGAAACTCTCATGGTCTCCAAAGCTGAAGCTGCTATAGATCTGCACATTCCCTAACAGCTTTTCCATAACTTCAGGCCCCACAAACCATTTCCTTCAGTTGGCCTGTCCAGTGTCTGCAGTAAAAATTGTCACCAAAGGACTCAAATCATCAGGATTTTGAAAAATTTCTATGGAAATTTTAGACATCTGTAGCTAGAGATGCTTTAGAAGATAGATTGACAGTAACACGAAAATGATGAGCATGCTTCAACCATGGCTCATCTCATCCTAAAGTAGATGACCATAAAATGTTATGTGAATTGCACCTATTTCTCTCCACTGATTGGAAAGGCAGCTGACTACTATCTATGTACATTATGGATATCTAAAACTAAATTAAATTAATCACATCTTTTTTCTCTGTTACATAAATGACCACATCCTTCTGCTGCTTGTGGATATTGGAATCCATTCTGCAAGTCAGGGTACAAACTTGCTGAATATGACAGATGCTTTATTCTGAAACACCTGTTCTTCGGGGGAATGCTGTTGTGGCATTAGTAGGGACATATTTACTGGTTTAACGTGCACAAGAATGGACTTTAATTTAGCACAACACTTTTATTGGTTCTAAATATCCTGTTCCTTCACTCTGGAACATTTGCAAATCTTTTAAAATTAATGTAGGTTGTAAGGGCTCTCTCATCCATTGGGCACCGTTGCTGAGATGTTGATAAGTTTGTCTGCTGCTTTCTGTTCCACAGTGACATACTATAATTTTTGGCTGGATTTGGCAGCATGAATTTGTTGTTCGGTCTGTGCAAGCCTAGACAGAGTTTTAATAACTGCTTATAGAGAAGGTCTGTCATAGACAGGTATGTGGAAAAATGCCAATCTACCCTGTGACTTCAAAGGAAAGCAAAAGAAATCACTTTCCAGCATCTGGGAAGAGACTCAAGTCTGTTTGTACAGATGCACTGGCCTTCTAGATAAGGTTCTTTTCTTTCTGTTTTGGTGCATATAAAAATTAATAGAAATGGAGTGAAAAGGTGTTTTTAACTTGCAGCCTTCCTTTCCCTGCTGAAGAGCCTCATGTTCAAACCAGGCTAAATATCTCTCCCTAATTAGTAACAGATGCAGCAGTACGTGCACAAGCGTGTGTCAAGAGGACATTTGGAAATCATAGTAGAAAGTACTGTGCCAGATAGGAAAGGAATATGTGAAGCTGAAGCAGGGAGCTGTTGGGAGAGTTCAGCGGTTGTTCTGTAAAGATAAGGAGGGAAAGAGGGCAGCTGTTACGGGTTTTTAGGTAACACTGCAAATCAAGCACATGATCCCCACTTCTCTTCAGCGGTGGTCTTCATCTGTTATTTAGATATCCCAGAAATGCACAGTAGTTAGAAGAAACACTTCCATAACTGATCTTCAAACATATGTTTAAAACATTTACAGATTTTCCTCCTGTCCCCAAATCCAGAAGCTTTTTAGCAGTGTAATGTCCACATTTTCATTTTCCATTTTTTCTCTTGGTACCACATTGTTGTGTAAAAGAGGCAGACCAATTGCAAAGATACTGATGACCAAGACAGACAGTAAAACTTCCTGCTACAAAAGGCATAGAGACAGACAGAATTAAGGAGGAAATATTTTTCTATTGCCTCCTTTAGCAGTGCTGCTACTATACTGCTATTATTTTGATTACTTCTAATGATGTTATAAATACAGTAATAGTGTGTGTTTAACTGAAATTATTATTAGGCCCTTAAATGTACCTGCACCAGTCTCAGCATATTTAGCCCTTCATGTACAAATTCATCATAATGCTAATTCTCAAAAGTTCTATGTTTTATTATTTTAGAATAGCAAGACCAATAAATATTTGGAGTTACATTGCAAGGTTTCTGTCAATACTGTTCAACACCATGACTGCAGTTCTTTGTGTACCATATACTTTCATTTACCAATACTGTTTTCTGTGTGTTTATTAACAGCCTTTTTAGCCTAATCCAAACTGGTTTCATTTTATTACCTGGAAAACAGATTAAAAATGTATTTTTAAATATAGTTGGAGGAGTAGGATTGATCGTATGGGTCATAAACAAACATTGGAGTGCAGAGCCTTCAATGAGTACTTGACCCACAACAGAATGATCAAGTGGGTAGAGTGGCATCTCTGGTGTCATGTGGATAAGTAGCATCAAACCGTATTGATGCAGCTCTTCCGTCTGCTTTCCCTTCCAAAATATTCTCTGGAAGAAGGATGCTTCCAGCAAACCTGTACCTATATTTCCCTCAAACCACTAACACGGTTTTCAGTACTGGGAATATGGGAATGAAGTTGGCAGCCCTGCTACTTGCAATGACAAGCATTGTCAGAAATACATAATTTTAATTCTCCTTTGGGAATATCATAACTGCTGCCACATGGTTCCTGCTTTCCCCATTGTTTCTCTGCATAATGAGAATAGAGGAGACAGGCCTCATGAGGACAAGGAGAACTCAGCTGTAGTCTGACAAATCCATAAAACCCCATGTGAGGGCTACCAAATAATGCCATGGGGTA
Organism: Laterallus jamaicensis coturniculus; assembly: GCA_022605575.1. Taxonomy (NCBI): domain Eukaryota; kingdom Metazoa; phylum Chordata; class Aves; order Gruiformes; family Rallidae; genus Laterallus; species Laterallus jamaicensis. Next base: position 6,845,710 of record JAKCOX010000024.1, on the reverse strand, counting down.
AGGTAACTGCCCTCACTGTGCTGGAGAAGTTCTCATCTCATCAGTTGCTCTTTCCCAAAGGGGAATTGTATAATTTAGGGAGCTTCCCTGCAGACACAAGTTCAAGTAAACTGACTGGCGTTCAGTCACAAGGAGTGTTTCCAATTCCTAAGTGTAGAAAGCGATTAATGAGGCTTTCTCTTCTGAAATGTTTTTCAGAAGCACATTAAAATCATCTCAGTTCACATAAATGTGTGGCTATGTTGTAAGTGGAATATTCTAACAGACAGGAATTGCACCTGAAAATTTGTAACCTTTACTTACAGTTAACCTTCACTTTCAGTTATTTCTTTTCAGAGTTTCCAAACTCTTCAGCGCATTTTTTACAAAAAATTGGTATTCTTACATATGTTTTATATTTAAACCTTATTGTAGAATGTATCTGCAGGAAATGCCCTGTGCTCTGTTGTAATTACTGCCCATATCTGCTACTTTACTAGCAGTGATTTTCTTTAATGAATCGTGAAGGATCTGTAAAACGTATTCATAATATTTATTTTACTGTTGTTAAGTCAGTGTGTTCTTGCAGGATTGTGCAATCTGGAGAGCTTTATAAATACAAATATTGCTGACAAGCTGGAGGCAGTCCAAGGGAGAGACACTAGGATGGATGGAGGGCGGGAGCACATGATATATTTGGGGAAGCTGAAGAAACTCGGTTTGTTTTTCTTTATCTGCAGGAGCTATTATGGACAAGCCAGTTTCTTCTGATAGGTCCAGACAAAATAACAAGGGGCAGTGGTCATAAATTGCAGCAGAAGATGACCCATTTGAGCATAAGGAAAATATTCTTCCCTCATGAGTGGAACTGGTTTTGCCACAGAGGCCACGGGATCTCTGTGATACTTGAAGCAGGACAGGACAAAGCTCTCAGTAGCCTGGCCTAACTTTGAAAATAGCCTTCCTTTGATTATGAGGTTGGATTAGATGACTCCCATAGGTTTCTCCTAACCTAAATTACTCTGTCGCTGTCACAAATAAATATATCAGAAATACACACAACTTAGTGTGCTCTCCTGCACTTCTAAGCTCACTGATGATAGAATGACTGAAGGCAGTGTGGCTAACACTTTCAGTGATTACGATTGCCTAAGTCTTGCTGCTGAAATGTTCCCAGTTGCCTGTAACTCACCAGGGAATTGTCTTTTATTGTGTTTGCGAAAATGTGCTCAGATTTCGATACTCCCGCAAGAATTCTCACTTGTGTGTGTGTGTGTGTGTGTGCTCAGTAGAAACTTGCTTGCACTTAGTAACTAAAATCTCCAAAGACCCTGACATCACAGTTTGCTTAGGCTCTCCTAGCAATTAGCACTGGCGAGCCTGCATGTGCCGCCGATGGAGTATGTCTGAGCACTCTCTGTCCCAGGGCTGCAGAGGCAAAGCAGCTTCTTTAGCGGCCACAGCCAGCTGCTGCGGCCTGGGATGGGGCCAAGGCCTGGAAACGAGAGCAGGAAGCCTGTCTCTAGTGCGCGTTCAGTGACCCCCTTGCCAGTGCCAAGGCAGTGTGGGGGGAGGGAATAGGTTCAAATTTAGTGGGGACAAGAATTAAACTGGGAGAAAGGGATATGGGCAAGGGTTGTTTTTATGCAGCTGCGTATATGTGAGATGAAGGAGTCTCAGTGGCCCCATAGATGCCTGTCTGCTTTACCTACCTGTTTGCATGCCTTTGTGGCTCCTCCCTGGAGTAACTCTCTCCATATTCCAGGAGAAGCTTCCTGAAACTATTGAATGTTTTTGGGGTAGTCCTTTAGAATAAACTGACTTTAGCTGCAGTTGGATACAGCTCTCTGTACAGTCTCTACCTGTGTTATCTGCTGCTGACTTGGTAACAACATGGAGACATTCCCTAAAGGTGATGTGGCATTGTGTTAGCTTCATGGCAACTGAGATAACAAGCAGTCACAGTCCGTGTTTGGCTGACAAGAGACAAGCCGTCCTGCATCCAAGAGCATGCTGCAGTGCAGGACAGCAAGTGCAATGGATATGCAGCTGAGGAGCTAGGCTGGACTGGTGGTGAAAGAGAAGGCAGTTGTACAACAGCTTGATGTGTGTTGGAGAACTGCTGTGGCCAGCAAAGATAAGAATGGAAAAAGTGGAACTGAGAAGAAAGGCTTGAAGACTGGGTCACAGAGTCACAAAGTCACAGAATCGTAGGGGTTGGAAGGGACCTCGAGAGATCACCAGGTTCAACCCCCCTGCCAAAGCAGGTTCCCCAGGACAGGTCACACAAGGAGGTGTCCAGATGGGTCTGGAATATCTCCAGAGAAGGAGATTCCACACACCCCTGGGCAGCCTGGGTCCTGTGTTGTGGTCTAGAAGTCAGAAGCAAATGGCACAGTTGTGATACTGAGACACAAGGGATCACACTGGCAAAGAAATGCGCAGATAAACTCTGCATAAGCCCTACAACCTACTTTCATCCAGAGCCTGAATCAGAACTGAATTTCTTTGTCTCATTGGTCTACGGCTTCATACCGAAGAGATACAAATCTCACCGGCAAAGCGCATGTCTGAGCCAGCTACAGAGCACTGGGCACTCCCATCCAGCCAGTGTTGTTGCATTTGGCATTCAGGAAGGTTCAGTCATATTTACTACTTATTTTATTCCTATGTACATACATCTTTTTTCCACTGTGCACTAAAGTTCAGAAAGAAAACATAAATCTGTTGGTGCCCCAGTTTGGTCTCACTAGAAGCCGCAGACTAGCATTTTAAGGCATTAAAAAGTGAACTTTTTATTACATTTCTTTTCTCAGTTTAACTTGTGCTACATTTTACAGAAGGATCCCATGGGGAAATTGTCTAGGTACTCCCTGTTCAGCATTACTAAGCATCGGAGAGCCAGTCCCACCCTCTGTTCATTTCATAATTAGTTTGTGTCTTTTTTGGTGTGAGTGATAGGGCGTAAATTGCCCAGAAGTCACTGTGACCCTAACATTCTTAATTTATAAATCAGCTTTCTAAAAAGATGTTGAAATTATAATATTCATTCAGCGTATCTTTGATGTGAGCTTTCATAGAGAAATTGCCATCATCTGTGTCAACAAGAGGTTTCTTACCAGAATTCTTGTGACAGAAAGTAAAACTATTTATAAATTCTGTAACAAATGACCGAATGATGCAAGAGCTACATTGTACTAGGCTTTTAAAAAGGATAACAAGGATTCTGTGGCAGCCGTTTGTAGACAGCTTTGCAGTATTTTAAGGACTTGATACCTTTTTGTTTGTAATACTCGTGAGGTTTATTTGATGTGTTTATTGTTGCTATCTTTAAACTTCTTTTGATAAGTGCTCAGTCGCAAAGCAGAGCTGTGGTTCTCACAGGTTCGTCTGGACTTCAAATTGCTAAAGAGAATTCACACAAATGTTCACCAAAATGTATTATCTGACCTTTTTAGGTAGATGAGTTCTGTTGTCTTGATAGCAAAAGTTCAGTGTTCCCTGTGGAGCAGGCAGCACAATTGTTGGATGCACCCTAATTGCACTACTTCAAGATGCTAAGGTAATTAGCATTCATAATTTCCTGCCCCGCCCCAGACTGAGCTGAGCTAGCCTGTTTCTACACTCCCACATCAGGAGGTCTGCTGGGAAGTTTTGGCCCCAAACAGAAAACAGAGCTGCACCCTGGGACCGTGTGGGGCCTGTCCATCATCAGCAGCCTGTTCCTCTGGGCATTCAGCAGCCGTGTGTCATGTGCTCCCATGTTCACCCATAAGGGGCAATGCTCAAAATCAATACCCACACAAGAAGTGTGGGGTATCAAAGAGAAAAGGAAAGAAAAGAAGAGCAGAGGGAAAACACCTTGAGAAAGGAGGCAGTGAATTCATTGGTGGAAGCAAAGACCTCAGGGCAGGAAAGAAGTTCAGAACAAGAAAAGACAGAAAAGGAGAAAATGGATAGTGCAAAAGAATTTCTGCCATGGGGTTACGTGATAAAATCTGAGATCCTCAGTGCTCTGAAACAACATGAAAGGGAATTGTTCTCTGATCTTCCCATCACACAAATGTTAGCTATTCTCTTTTTGCAAACAGGGCTTAAAAAATCCCAATCTTTCCTTTCCTTTGACTCTCACCTTTGTAGGAACCTGGCACCATGTGTGCTCAATTTCCACTGAAATTCGTGAAAGTTAATTGTGCGCTTGGGTTAGATTATTCCACTAACCACGTTTTCTTGGCCCTGTTGTGCTATCATGCATTACTCACAATAAATACTATGCATTTGATTATTCAGAGCTTGAAACTGAGAGGTATTTTGCGCTGTTCACACAGTTTACAGACTCACAAGCCATGATGGCCCCTTCCCTTTGTTGAGCCCTCTTATTCATCTCTCCAATTGATCATGGTGTATCAACAGTGCCTGGATCCCAAAAGCTATACATCTTCTGCCTTATCTTCATCTTAGTATAGAGGTCGCAGAGAGCGTTAGTGTGTCATGAACACAAGATTTACAAGGGCGTGGAGGCAAAAGATTGTAACCCTCAATATACAAATCTTTTTCTGTCTCTGGTACAACCTTGACAGCAGAATAAGCACATGGCAAAAGTTCAGGAAATACTCTGTTTCTTCAGTTCTTCAAGTCACTGTTGTTTTTCACAGCTCTGCCTGGGGAGCAAGCTAAAAAACCACCATGAATGCTGTATGTATTCCGGTAACTGAGAAATTAATAGCTTTTTTTCACAAGGTCAGGAATATCAATCTTATTGGTGCTGAATGACTACAGGTTGAAGGGCTTTGTTAAGATGCCTTTCCTTACAGTTTGGTATATCCTCCCTTATGAGATTCTGCTTTATTTTTTTAAAAAAAGAAGAGTAAAGAAATTACTTTGACCATGGACTAAACAGGGGAAATAGCTTAGAGCGCCCCATGCTTGGCTACACTCCCAGACTGGTGCTTATATAGCAACTTGTAAGCAAGCCTGAGAGATATTATTTAGAGGCAGGGTAGAGTTCAACAGAAGAGGACAGGACTTCACACCTTTATAAACCATTAATTCCACGCTATCCTTGCCATACTCCTCTTTGTGAGCTCTCCATATATATATATATATATATACATTATATGTAACTCAGGTTTCCTTGCGGCAGTAGAATGGCATAGCAACTTTTGGCACAGAGCTATGAACTGACATGAGCTCTCCCAGTATTTTTTGACTAAAAGTAGAAGAGAAAGTTTGTAACATGTTTGTGGTACATAGCGAGTTTTTAACAGTTTGTCACTTACTGATCAGGGATGACACAACTACATCAACTGATGAAATATAGTCTAATTTATTTTGTAGTAGAAAAAATATTTTAAACCACCAATGGGCGATGCTCATGTCTATCTTCCTTGAAGGCTTCTCTTTTCAAAAGCATTATAGAAGAGTAATAGCTGTGCCAAGGAAGACCTTATATTCCTTCAGCCTTGTATCATATCTCCTATATCCTTAATGGATGCTTTCCAAATGCAGAGTGAAGAGCAGAAGAACAGAGCAAACACTAACTGTTCTGCCTTCCTCCAACAATGTACGCCTTGGGAGGTGGAGGGGTTGGAGCCAGAGCTGGTGCCTAGATATTTATTACCTTCTAATATTCTTTCCTGTGAATTTGACAATTGTTCTCTTGAACATACAGATGTATAAATTTACAGCATACTAAATTCTGTGTAATAAGGACTTTCACAACTCAACTACAACTAGAGTGGAGAAATATGTCCTTTTGTTCCTTTGAACCTGCTACTTACTGGTTGCATTAGCTGCCCCTTCCCTGTTGGGTTTCTTCTTGTTTCAAGAGACAGTCACTAATCAATCCCAGGTCATCTTTTCTGTCCTTTCTAGTTTTGCAAATCTCCCTGCTAATCTGTCTTTTCCAGACTAGAAAGTCCTAATTTGTTTAATTTTAAAAAAAATAAAAGCCACCTGTTCTTTAGCTTTTTTGATAACATTGTCTGCAAACAGAGTAGAACAGGAAATAATTTTCCTTTCCAATTCTGCTGAAGGGGGGAAATAAAGTTGTGTGTGTCCATGCATGCTTACAAACACTCCTGCCCACTGCGCCAGGGTGGCTTTATCCTCCGAGGTTGACTCCGCTGTACGACTCACGCGATGCACCTAGGTGAGGTCAGACCAGAGCACAGAGAGCCCCATTGTGCAAATCCACTGCTGTCAAACATCATGGTAGCAGTTTGGAAGTTTACAGGCTTTCTGCAGTGATAATGGGTAGTGCTTTGATTTACCTTCTGCAAGGCAGCCCTAGAGATACTCCTTTGTAGTGCTACTCCTCTAGATGCTTAAGCAACTGATACTTTAATCTGCTCCTCTGTTAACACAGTTTGAAAAGGGCTTGGCACTTTTATGAGAAAAACGATCCTGTTTTGAGCTCAAAATATTTACTGAGTGATTTCTAAAAGCAGAAAACTTGTAAAAACGCATTTGATTTATAGTTTGGTGAGACCTATTCGGCATGTTCGGGGGCCAGGTGTAGATTAATCTGTCAGCATTTTGCCACTGTCATAGGAATTTCCAACATGTGCCACCATGTTCTGTGCCCTCGGGAACTCAAAAGGGATCACTCCTGGGTTTGTTTTCCCATCTCAGATAACAGCACAAACATCTTGCCAACACACTGAGACCTATACTGACCTACAATAGCATTATATAAGCAGTCACTTTAGTAAAAGCAATAGGTCTACCTGTGCCTAATGTGATAAAATTATGCCACATGTAAGGGGCCAATGCAAATTTAGGCACCATGTGAAGCCCTCAGTGCAGTATGCAATGGAACTGCGGCAGATTTCCACAAAATGACGGCATGTTCCTAACTGAAAAGCTATTTTGAGTACTTAGCTTGCGCAAAGTACTTTTTCTAACCTGTTTAGGCCGAGCTGAAGTGCCAGCTGTATCCTGGGCTGCATCGAGGGAGGGGACTCTGCCTCTCTACTCTGTTCTAGTGACACCCCACCTGGAGTGCTGCATCCAGCTCTGGGGTCCTCAGTACAAGAAGATACAGGTATCTGCTCAAGCAGGTGCAAAGGGGGACCACAAAAATGACCAGAGGACCTCTCCTGTGAAGACAGGCTGCGAGAGTTGGACTTGTTCAGCCTTGTTCTGGGTTTGTGTGGCAAGGTGAGGTGGCTGCATGGGTGGCTTCTGAAACAACCTGCTAGAAGCTTTCCCAAGGTCCAATAAAGCTAATACAAGCCAGCTCAAGGCCAGACCCACCTCTGACCAAATCGGCTATGGTCATAGCACCTCTGTGATAACACATTTACAGAATCACAGAATCACAGAATCTTAGCGGTTGGAAGGGACCTCAAGAGATCTTCGGGTCCAACCCCCCTGCCAAAGCAGGCTCCCTATCTCATATTACATAGATAGGCGTCCAGACGAGACTTGAATATCTCCAGAGAAGGAGACTCCACCACCTCCCTGGGCAGCCTATTCCACTGCTCCGTCACCCTCGATAAGAAGGATAAAAACCCTCACAAGCAGCAGGTTTTTGCCACTTGAGAAAGACTGAGATGTGAGAAACTTTGCAGACATGGAGAGGGGGAAGGCACTCTAGATTCCCCTACAGCCCGTGGAGAAGACCATGGTGAAGAGAACTGCCTCCCTGCAACCCACTGGAGATGACAGGGAGTAGAGATTCCACCTGCAGCCTATGGAGGATCCAACGAGAGAGATAGGAGAGGGTCCAGGGAGACCTTATTGCAGCCTTTCCATACCTGAAAGCATACAGGAAAGATGGAGAGGGATATTTTATCAGAGAGTGTAGCGATAGGACAAGGGGTAATGGCTGTAAAGAAAAAGAGGGCAGATTTAGACTAGATATAAGAAAGAAATTCTTCCCTGTGAGAGTGGTGAGGTCCTGGCACAGGCTTCCCAGAGAAGCTGTGGCTGCCCCCTCCCTGGCAGTGTTCAAGGCCAGGCTGGATGGGGCTTTGGGCAGCCTGGTCTGGAGAAGGTGACCCTGCCCATGACTGCGGGGTAGGACTAGATGATCTTCAAGGCCTCTTCCATTCCAGACAGTTCTGTGATAATACAAACTGTTTTGGATGGAGATTTCCATAAAAGACAAGTGCCTGATTCTGAGATTGTCACCTTACATGAATAAATTACACCAAATTGTCTAAGCAATTGAATACCAGATTTTGTAGTGGGATGTGTAAGGAAGAGTTAGCAGATGGCATTCTTAGCTCTGCTAGTGATACGTATTTTATTTTAACATGTTCCTGGCATCTTATATCTCTCTACTGTCATGTGAATGCTTTGTCTACCCACTGTACTTCCACCGCTCTTTCTATTCTCCACCAATTTTTCTTACACTCAGATAAGGTCCCAAGAACTGTTAAGATTTTTGAGTTTTGTTTTACAGTTGTAACTTCAGTCTCTTGACTACTGCAATTTTCCTTTTTTCCCTTTGAAATGTTGTGATTTAATTTGGATGCTTACCTCAAACTTAACAATTTAGAAATTATCCTGGAAATTTTATAAGGTGCCTGTTGGTATTTCCCATGGTCTTTGGTTCCTGTTCTTTTTGGGACAACTTATACTTTGAAATTCATATTTTCAATGGTAATTTGACATTGCAATTTATTCTTCCTGGTAGAACTAAAAGGTATGTCTAAAGAATAAAAAGAAAAATTCAAAGAGTGGAAAAAAACCACCTTCAGTCTTTGAGATTTCAAACAAAGCAAAGCTGAGTAGTAAGCTTATATAAAAATTCATGCTATTGTTATTTCCTCTTTAATATACACATGTATCAGATTTGTTGGATGCAGAATTGCTGGAGCTGGTTATACTGTCAACACAGAGACGTTATCCAAAATCTCAGATTTATTTAATCAATATAAATTACTCTCCATAATTCCATGTGTGGCAAGTGCAAACTGTGCAAGCTGATTGGTCCTTTATGCTCATTCCTCCTGCTGGAGCCACACCACAGCTCAAGACAAGGGACTGCATGGACTTCTGCTTCAGCCTCTCACTCCACACCATGTGCCCCGGAGTAATTTTTAAGCTGTGCAGAATCTCTGGCACTCAGCTTTAGGCACCTCATAAGGAGCGAAGCTGGGGTTTTGCTTTGTTTTTTTTCCCCGAAATAAGCATTTCGTTGCCAGTGAAAGAACTGGGCTCATCTGTGCCTGGCTGCTCATTCCCAAACCTTCGGCGCTGCCTCACACATGCTGGCACAAGCTTTTTTGCAGTTGCAGGGGAAGCTTTTCTGAGGAAGTGATTTGGCTCGAAAACGCTCCTTTTCCACACCAAGTGTTAGCTGTCAGCTGCTTCCCATCCCTGGTTCAGAGTACCACCTGGTCAGACAGGCTCTTGGAGCAGGAGGAAGCCAGTGACCCAGGAGCCTCTTTCTTCCCATGGAAGGATCAGCTGTGCCTGCTGCAGGAGCTGACTGAACTCCAGTTCAGAAGCAGAGATGGAAATCTCCAGATGGCAGATCATTATCTCCAGATGGCAGGTCAGAGCACCTCAGCTCCTTCCTTAGGGGCATCAATTAAGCTCTTTGAAGTTAGAAGGCAATAATCCATGTCTTTGCACCCAGAAAGCATGCCAAGGAGCCCAGAGAGAAGAAAAGCGGTAGATCCCACCCAGAACAAGGAAGGCTGTGGGCAACAATAGAGGCACATATCATCCATAGCATCCTGGAAAGCATTGAGTGGGGGGATTTTAGACAACACTGTGCTGGGATTGTTACAGAAGAGATGTCAGGCTTGTTTGTAGAGATCAGACACAAAAGATCACAGCACAGAAAGACTTCCTGCACTCCCTTAGTTTGATACTAGCAGGAAACTCACAAGGACATTATCCAACCTGTAGGTATTATATATACCATCCCTTCTACTTAGTGCAAATATGTTATTTTAGTACGTGACTGGATTTACAGTTTAGGTTTCTTAACTGTATCTTGGTATGTTTAAGGAAATCCCTGATAGCATTACACCCTTCATGGGCAACCAAGGGGCCAAACCGAGCAAGGTCAGTGCAAATGAGGCTCTTATGAGCCTGACATAATGATAAAACTGCATCAGACAGTTGTATCAAAAGCCATCGCTGGTCCTGTAAGTGTGAAGAAAGGCTTTGTGAGCTGTGAACTGTAACTGCGCCATTCATTTTCTGTCTACATTGCCCAAGAGCAGCACTGTGTACTCAGAAATCTCCTGCAGAGTCCATCCTGGCTGCACGTGCTGCAGCGTGGAGAATGTGGCTGTGATCACTGTCAGGATCACGACCCTTCACAGCTCAGTTGTCCTCTTCTCACAACTGTTGCCATTTCTCTTCTGCTGTAACATCTGCAGACTTTCACCAAGATGAAGCATATGAACAGCATGTCTACACGTCCTGAAGCTGTAGCCTCTCTTGGCTGGCTGATGAGAAAGAGAGTGGAAAGACAAGTTGTAAACTCCAGAGGGAATTTGCTGTGTCACCAGTGGGGCCCTGTCTCTGTGTCAGTCCCTCTTGTTTACTGTATTACTCTTCTGTCTCAGGGAAGAAGGGTGAGGTTAGGTATTACAAGCTAAAGGACCATTACTGGATATATCTACTTGGACTTTTTTGTTCTGCTTGGGGTTTTTTTGGTGGGTTTGGTTTTTTTTGGGTTTTTTTAAACTAAGCTGGTGTGTATTTCAGCTCCCTGTTGCTTCAGTAAAGATTAGTTTGGTTTTAAAAGAGATCTGTGTGATTGCCTGGACACTGTCAGGTGTGATCCATGTTTTCGCTTACCTTTTCAAAAGAAACATCTTCAAGAGCAGCTGGAAGAAGAAAGATTTCGATGCTATTTAAATTACCAACAGGTTTTTTCCAATTTTGAAATTAAAATAGTATTGTATGTATTTTTATTGTCTTGCACCTGAGTCTGCTGTGTTAGGTTGACATGTAGAAGCTAACCATGCTTCCTAACACCATATCCCATGCAAACATTGCAGAAGCTGTTTGCATTTTATTTCTGATAGCTCATGTTATTCAGTGTAGTGTTGTCCTGGTCAGTGAGGTAAGCAAGGTGACAGAAACACTGAAATTTGCCATAAACTCAAAATCATATTGACTTTGACCCTGACTTGAGCCATGAAGGTCCCCTGTGCAGTTTGCATGTTCCCTCTGGAGACTGCTCTTTGTTTATGGTGTAGTGCTGAGTGTTTGAGAGTAGATGGAGGCAATCAAGATAGCTGCTCTAGGCACAATTCTTTTTTCCAAAACATAACTGCGCACCCTGCGCTAACATTACTTTTAGCCCAACTATAGCACAGAAAGGTGCTGGAAGTCTCAGGAGGAACCTTGCTTGGTGCCTTTCAACTCAGCTTTGCCCTAACACTTGCCTCCCTAAAGCCAGCAGGATTCAAGCTGAAGAGTATGTCTCTAGGGATGCAAATAAGCCATCCAGGCTTGAAGTGCCGAACTCTGAGGTTAGTCCAGCGTTGTGACTGACATTAAGTATGAATGAATGTCTGCTGAGGGAAGGCTTTTCAGTGGGAATAGGGTTGCTCTTTTGGTAGAGCCTTTACTGCACTGTTCTGGGAGAAAAAAGCCATGATTTTCACAGCCTCTAAGGTTTAACATTAATGGCTGATGTAAACATGTCTGACTGTTCAGAATCATTCCAGCCTCAAAATCAATGATGAAGAGCAAATATTGTAGGCATTTATTGATGAGTTCACTTCCTAGACATGCTAGTAAGTGCAAGTAGATGTCTGAAATGTTGCAACACGCTCTACAGATTGCTTTTTTGCTTTTACCATTTAGTTATTTTCCTCTGTGGTGAGTTTACTGAGATGTCATCTTTTGCTGTAGCTTCTGCTGCTCTGTTACGTTTCTCGAATGTCAACCTTCCACAGAAGGATTCTGTTCTTTCTTTTTATCTGTTTTCATTAAAAAATACTTTTTGTAGCTACCTGGAATAGCAAACATTGGACTGAAAGAACCCACGTTTCATTCACACGAGGTGTTTTGTGTCTGTTACTGGCAGCCTGTGTGTGAGCCTGGGCTGGTTCTTAACGCAAACACTCATTTGCGCAGCTTTTACTTCCTGAATTTTTTTAAAAATTGAATAAATTTTACTCAGAGGTGTAACACAGAATAATCTGTGTCACTTATTTCAGCTGAATAACGACATTGGTGTATGTGCGCATGGGCTTTCTGTTCGTAGGCAGGTGTATGTCATTGAAATCTTACCTTCTTAGCTTCCTACGTAGAATTGTTCGGCCTGTCTCCTCCTGCTGTAGCTTCTGGCCTCTCTGTCAATCAGTCAAGCACTCATTCCAGTGTTTGTTTCACCAAGTAAGGCAGCAGGGAGCACTGGCCTCCCTTGCACCGTCGCATTTGCGTGAGTGAGGCTGTGTCTCGCTATCCAGACTTGGAAACAGCTTTGAAATCTCCCATCCTTGAGATCAGCTTGGCACGGAGCAGCCGTTCCTGCTGGCTGGGAAGCATCCCATCACCCCACTCTGTGCAGTGCGAGGCAGCAGCAGCCACCCTGCAGAGCCTGTGTTGGGGTGTTCAGGCACAGGCGGCCTCTGCCTGCAGTGAGGGGATGGAGCAACCCCCTGCCTGCGTGGGAAACCAAACACCCTTCTTCTGCGGAGATGGGCATCTCTCACCACCGCTCAGGCAAAAGGAAATCTCTTGATGCACGTACAGCTCACTGGGACACAAAGAGTTGCAAAATTCAGGTTAATTTTTAGTATCTGATTAGCAGTTGCTTTATATACATGCATTTAAAAAGAAGCAGCTTCCAGGTGTAGGTGTTGTTAGGATTTACACTTCATAGCTTTGGTATTTTGCCTTCTTTATCCAGACCTTTTTTTCCACCTACCTATTCAGGGCTGCTTGTAGGACAGCGTAACATCTGAAGTGACTGAAAATACAGGGATATTTAAAGGTTAGATGAGAGGTTCAGCAGTATAAATTTCAGGGTAAAGATTCTACAACCATCTCTCATGAATGCTGTTGAAACATGAGCCATAATGTGTAATTTATCTCACCTTCCAAAAGTTTCACTTGCCCTGCTGGGCCACCAAGGTTTAGCATTTGCTTAAACAAATTAAGACACTATGATTTGGTGTGTAATCAAGAATTGGATCTAAGTAAAAGGGTGACATTTTACAACATCACTCTTGTTGCTGTAATGAAAACAGCTGTCTTTATACTGAAGTAAAAGGAATAGTTAAGATTTTCTGAACCCAATTAGAATTGCAATCAAGAAACAGTATACTGTGGGGGGTATACGAAGTTAATCATGATAAACAGTTTTTTCTGTCTTCAGATATTACTTTATTGATAAATCCTGATCAAACATGTAATTCATCTTTTATTTCAGCAGATTTTTTTATTATTTAAGTACATTACTGACCATGAGCCAAATCTGGTTAGATTTCATTTTCTTTCGTATATCAGCACTGCACATTAGCTTTAAATCAGGTGTTTGCATTTAGATTTTTCCCTGGTGTTTCCTAATTCTAGTCTTACCATTCCATTTCCATTTTCTTAAATTATCGGGATATCCTCAGATATTTCTTCATTTGCACAACTAAGACAAATATTATACATAACATTTCAAATTTAAGAGACCTGTCTGTAGGAGAGCAATTCATTCTTTTTAAAAAAAAAATCACAACTAGAAAAATGTCACAAACAGTTTATATATATATTACTGCTGTGAGTGTCTTTGACTTCTGAGAGCAATAAAAAAAATACAGTTTATATATGCCCATAAGGATTGGGTTCTAACAGTTTGTACCATGGAAAACTCCACACATAATGTAATGGTGAAAACCCTGATTTAAAGAATGCAGTAAATTTCAAAGATCATTCAGAAATGGTATGATAAGAATGAACATACACTTATTCTGTATTACTAAAATTCTACCCCTTAAAAAATTGGAAAATATTGCTATGAAAGCTTTTTGAGACAGATGATAACATCCTTCCTTATGGAGGTCCACTTTATTTGGACCTGCCAGGACTAATGCAAAAGACCTGTGACTATGTGGCATCATAATAACATTTATGAGATTTCCTTAAAGACATGTTCTGGGGTAATTTCTTAACAAAATTTAAATATTCTGAGCAAAATTGATAAAGCACTTAGGATGCAAAACAAGAATGCCAACATTAAATGTAGTAGGAAATTATAGAGTAACTTTCCAGCCAGAACTGAAATGGATCTTGGCTATGTCACTCTCTCTCTCTCTTACATTTTCTGTAAAGCCACTGTGTAAATCCATTTTATCGCCTGATGTTGATTCATGCAATAGTAAAACCAACACCAATTAGAGAGGAATTTTGCAGCAAAGCAGAATAATTTCCTGAAGTAAAGCATAATATCATGTCTCAGGGCTGTTCTCAGGTGAAATATCCTCATAGCTATTTATATTTACTGTTTCAAAGACAAGATTTGCACTCACTGTGTTTTTCTGCTCACCTGTAGAGAGGGTGAACAAATCACTTGATCCCATGTGCCAAAAATTTAGTTTTGGTCATTTTGTATAAATACAGATTGTGGTTGTTACTATGGAAATGGCGCCATCATGATTTTGTTCTTGAGACCTGAGAAGCAAACTCTATTACTGCACAGGGATGTAGGTGGAATCACAGTTGCTGAGACAGAGGCCAAGACAGAGAAATCTGACTAAATGCACGCAAGCAATCTGTGGGCTGTTGCAAACTCTGTTTTCTCTTACTAAGGCATTGCAGCAAAACCAACAGAACAACCACCAGTTCAAATGGTTTTGACACTTACAGAGCAGCTGAAGGGAAAATGAGAAGAAGGGAAGCTGTGTCAGAAGTGAGGTGACGTGCAATTGCTGTGGGACATGAATGTTGCAGTACCTGCCTTCAGGTTTTCCAAAGCTGGAGAGAATTAAAGGCATATCTCATACTAATACCTAGTGTCAATCTATAGTGCCTATATCGGTGATTAATCCTCGCCTTTAGAAACCTGAATGTAAATGGAGCTTCCTAACTGACTGGCAATGCAGTGTATGACACGTTAAGGTACATTGTTTGTGCCAAGATTTCCTTGAGTAATCATTTTTGCTTTGGCTCCTGTTCTTCCTTACCACTTTCTAAGCTCAGTCGGAGTTCACATAATGAACCTCTCTTCTTTCCCCATTTTTCCACAGCAAAAAGCAGAGAAATGCATGTCACAATAATTTTAGGGAGATTATGTGTGATTGCTTGAATAATGGCTTGAATGAGGGCATGTACAAAGCTCCAAAGCTACTATGTGTTGAACATCCAAAACCTGCTGACTTCAAGTGGGTATTGGAAAGCTCATGGAGAAGTGCAATTATAGATGGTAGGTAAGAGCATTTTTTGACTGACCTATGTTTGATTGTTTTAAAGGATCATTAGGTGTACACTTGTTGACAGTGCCTTAAAGAATCATTAGGTGTACAGCTATTGATGGTGCCTGCTAATCTCCTGTTAATCTAAATAAGCCACAAATACTGTATTGCTTCTGCATGAATGTTGCTCAGGGGAATGAGCCCCTCCTTGGCAGACCATCCTTAAAGTCCACACTTTTGTGAGACATGGAGACTTCTTAGACATGCTAAGTATTATTATAATGGTAATTCTAGAGACCTAGGCTGGTCCTTAGATAAATTGAATGTTTGCTCTTTGTATTGTCCAGTCAGGAAATAACTGTGTTTTCAAATTTTAAAAATATATATATCAGGGCTTCCCTCTAACTCCTTCTATGATTATTTGAAAAGATTGGTTATGAAAACACATTGAGAAAGATATGAAAGAAGTCAAGTGAGAAAGGCCCATTTTGTAATTATCATCAAACTTCAAATATATCCCTGGACCTTCTATGTCAACAACTGAGAAGAAAAATCTCCCCTGTCCCTGTCTCTGAAAAGGAACGGGGGATAGAGAAAGTCAAGTTCGTCAGAGGATACATAAAACTTAAATAACTTCTGGCAGTCTATCAGAAAAACAAAAGAAATTTCCTTTATAAATCTGTCTCTGCAATAGTAAAACAAGGATGAAGCTTACTTTAGGCCATTCAGTGCGGTACAGATGATCAGAAGATTCTTTTAGGCTCATAGCCAGATCACAGAAATAAAAACTGAAGGAAAATATGTATTATTCTGTCAAGCTCAACTCCCTTCTGAGTCATGAGTGCTCCCTGTTTGCATGTTCTCTAGCGCTTTGTTCAGCATAGTACTGAATTGCCAGTACTTTGGGGGGGGGCGGGCGGGCGGGGGGTGTTGTTTTTCCACTGCTAACTTAATTCCATCAGTCTAATATCATTGGCATGATTCCTCCCTCCTTTGGTATTTACATCATCCTGAATTTCAGAATAAGTTAAAATGTGTCCAGCTCAGCAACTTTCCCATTTTGGGAAGAATGTCAGATACTCCCTGCCTGTAACTTTAAATGTGTCACATACATTTCCTTTCATGTGCAGGAGCGCGGCCAGGACCCAGAGCATGTGTGTAAGTCATGGCCTTTGATACTCTGGTTGACTGGTTGGGTTTTTTCCAAAGAAAATAGTATGCAATTTTGCAGGGTTTTTACATGACATATGGCAATATTGGTTTCATTTCTGACAAGAGTGGAGATTCTTGCTTCTTAAATAATATTAAAAGGACAATCATGGGAAGTCTACAAGAACTCAGCTGAGGGACAGAACCATTGTCACGGTCATTTTCCTTTTGAAACCCACCGTTAAGTATGCTCTAACAAGAATACTGCAAAAATTAATAGACTTGGGTACTTGCTAAGTTTCAGGATAAATAGAGCGGAAAACAATACATTTAATCTCCTTTGGTTTGTTTTTAAAATTTCACTGGATCTTCTTTGAAGATGGTAACTCATAGTTCGTGATTCATTGCAATAATAAAGCTCTGAATTACTGAACAAGTAAACATCCTGGCTACAGTAATAAAACAGACACTCTAAAAAGCCCAGGAGAAATACTGTGTGCCAGAATGCTCTAAAATACTCAAATCAATTCAGTCTTCTTTGGGACCCAAGAACAGATATTATGGTCCAGATGTGCAACAAGAGTGAAAATACTGCATAAGGCCCTGCGTACTTCACAGTCTCTCACCATGAAGAATTGTGCAGAATCAGCATGACTTTCAGCCTTCAGGTATTCAAAGCCACCTATAATTTTTAGCCATCGCTGTCACTGCTCAGAGTATGGGAAGTAGCTTCTCGGCTTGCTTGGAGGTCTCAACTTTTGTTCAGTGCACGTGCCCCTGTGTCAGGTGGATCTCGTAGTAAGGCTTCTCAAATGAATCTCTAAATGACAGGTAATGTCGGTAATGTCCTTTGGAATTTCACTCCAGGTGTGGAAGCTAGTAAGTTATCCTTCTGGTAACAGCCTCTGGGTGTGTTTTGTCTCCTTAGCTTTCATACTGGTATATGGTGACTGTAACTTCCCTCTGCACTGAAAAACAAGATTGCTGCTGAATTCAGGGGTTTGCTTCAATGATGTTGAAATAGTTGTTCTGTGGTCAGAATTCACATTTTTCCTTTACTTCACTTGACTAAAAACCACACCAAATCCTACTACCTGAAATTTCAGATGGACATTGATGATTAAAATCTCTGTAGAGCACAGGGAAGGCTTTTTCTGTCACATATGGAAGTGTTATTGCATCTAAATCACGCAGTCATTCTTTTGAAACTTGATTAAAATCTGCAGAAGCCAGTAGCTCAAGAGTTCGACAGTGGGATGTACAAGAATTTACACCTTGACTCTTCTCTCCCAAAAGCAGCGTGAATTAAAAGGACCAAATGTCAAGACTAAGGCCAGACTGAGGGCCGGTATCTTCATGAGTTACTTCATTCAAATGTAATGAGGGTGTGGAGGGGGAATAAATAACAGGAAACATCAGGATGCATTTGTGCATAACCAGGGCTGTTTCAGTGATGAAATACAGAGTTTGGGACATAGTGTCACTGGTAATTGATAATGCACAGCTGTGCCTGTGTAATGAAACCTGGCAAATTCATGGCCCTGCTTTTGTGGGGAACTGATTACAGTGGACCTAGTGATTAAAACCTTGTTCTATTTGTGAGGCAGACCTCAGCCTTTCTGTTGCACTGCCATTACTCTGCAGGTGTCCGAAACTAGAGGCGCACTGCAGCAATGCTTCTTGCTTCCTTTTGCACTGTCCTCACAGCCACCTGCTTTCTCCCCCAGTCTCTTAACTGCAGTATGTCTCCTGGGTGATCCTGGATACATGCAATCTCTTCTATACAGTACCAGCCATGTGTCTGCCTGACCGAGAAACTGTCATCTGCATGATTTGAGCTGAGTGATGGTGTGGTTGCAAGTTTGCATCAGCTCCCGTGTTTCATTCAAAGTTGGTCAATATTATGTCTCACAGAATCACAGGATTGTAGGGGTTGGAAGGAATCTTGAGAGATCATCGGGTCCAACCCCCTTTTCCTCTGCCTTTGCCTCAAGCCTCTCGCTGCCCTTCCTTCACCTCGCACACACTTGCATGTCCTCTTGCACTTTTCTTTACGAACATGTCGGCTTCTTTTCTCATCTTTTTTTTTTCCCCTCCTATATCTTTGCCCTTCTGTGGCTTATGCACCCCGCTTTCGCTCCCCTCGTCCACTCCCACTGCAGATGTCAGCCGTGCTGCTAACTTCCCTCTGTAACACCACCCCGCATCGTTCCTGGCCTGGTAGGCCTGCTGTCGGCGCGGCCCGCAGGCCGCTGTGCAGCCGTCTGCTGCCCCCTGACGCAGCCATGCGCGCACTGCAGCGCGCTGCCCGCTGCGGGGCTCCGCACGCCCCCGGCAGCCCCCGCCGGGCTCTGGACAACGAGGCTTTGGCCCACTCGTCCCCGGTCAGACCACACGGCTGCTCTGTGCGAGGGCTCGCCCCAGCGCTGTCGGGGGCCGCCTCTGCCCTCCTCGTTCATAGGAAAGGCGCTCGCTGTGGAAGCGGGGGCGGCAAGTTGTCGCATTTAGCCAGGACCGTCAAGCCGTGCCCTTGCGTGACTCTTCCTTGAAGGTGCTTGTGAAGTTGCAGTTCTTAATCTAGGTACACACCTGATAGTCCTACTGCCATGATCCTCTGTTTTCCTCTTTGAGTTTGGGAAGGTGACAGCTTGGAGCCCTGTTTTGGGATGCCGGATCGTGCTTCAGCTTGTTGTTCTGGAAAAATAGCAGTACTGGTTCCGACCACCCATCTCTGGTGGGAAGCTGGCAGCTTCAGAGGGGCTGTATCTCAGCTTGGAAACCACTTGGGCACTGCGTGGTGGCTTTATTATGCTGCGCAACAGTGAGCATTAGGCTTGAGTTTAGACAGCCAGTAACCTTGAACTGGGCTTCAGTCTGGAAATTGCTAGTACATGTGCAGAAGAAAGAAGGATGGAGATTTTTGTTAGTGCTGCAGAATTTGTTTGCTCTGAGAAGGTCATAGAAGACCTTTTGTGATGTTTGCTTATTGCACATACTGTTTGCCCACGGGGCCTCGTTTGTGCTTCCGTGTTTCCTCATATGCCCTACCACATAGTGTTAATCAATACTGAGCATCTACAGCAGCAGCCGTAACAGGTAAAAGCATTATTCATTATTAATTTTATGAATACTTTATTGAAAATGTACTTTCAAATTGAGCTGCAACTAAATAACCAATGAAAAGATAATTGGAAATAGGCTTGTTACATTAACTGCCTGTCACTTGCAAATCATGCTACCTCAGGCTCTGCTTAAGGTAACATATAACATATATGTTATATATGTGGTCAGGGCAGTAGATATGACTTTGCTGTAACAGAAGCCATGTGATTCCACCACTACCCATGGGACGGCATGATTTGGAAAGCACATGCCAAAGGCATGCAAAGGACCATGTCACGTGTCCACATGCTCCCTCATCCTTGTACTGTCTCATGGGCAATAGGACTGCGTAATGCTGTGTGATTGTTTCTCCCTCAGTCTTCAACTTTATTTACTTGATTTTCGTTCATACTCTTATGGATGCCAAATCAGTAAGCCACGTCGATTTCTGTTCTGTGGATACTCAGTAGCACAGGGAATGTGGAAAACCAGAGCAGCCATTGAACTCCAATACTGTGGAAAAGCTCTGCTTCTGCAAGGCTTTTATTCTTTTAACTATATCAATCTCACTAGACAGAAAAAGGGAGAAGTTTGTTCTGAAAGAGAGCAATCTGAAAATGAGGAGGTAACTCTTCATTAAGTGTTACCAAGCTCCAGGATTGGGGGGGGGGGGGGGGGGGTGAGGGCGGTGAGGGGAAGGATCGGGTCTTATTTTTTTATTCATTGATTGCATTGGGAACTTGCTAAAAAGTGCTTCTGGCATTTCCCAAAACACAGTGCACACACACTCATCCGTTATGCAGAGATGCCTACCTATTACTGCCTGAAGTAGCAGTCACCAAATTAGTTCAATGCAGAAGTGACATTCCTCTTTTACGTTCCTCTGCAAAACACCCATATTCAACAAGCAAGACCTATTTTACACTATTTCGACTTAGTGCATGGGCAACATATTCTCTTACACAGCATCTCCCTTCAGTTTTCACTGTGATGTAATAGCATACTAGATTTATTAAACTTTGCTCTGTTTCTGTCAAGTACTTTATGCAAAAATATCTTATTTATTACTGATACAAAATAAATTACGTTTTCCCCACATTTTTCCCCCAAAAGCTGTTTCAAAACGGGCCCTTCATGGACAGGTTGTACCTAGAGCAAAAGCTGAGTCAGACTAGCAAGCAGCCTGATGAGCAAGTGGCCCAGTTGTTGAATCCGTTTACTGCATCCCACGCTCTGTATATGTGATGTCTGACACTTTATTAGTACTAGAGTGTACCTATTTAAAATGTCATCCTGTGACAGCAAACACTGCTTGTTTTGCCATGCAATTTGAACGAATCAGAATTTCCTGGTACCAGAGAAATCAGCTTGTCTTTATTAAAGTAAATTGCCCAACGTTTGTCAAGGTTGGTGGATTCTGGAGCGGAACCTAATTGATAGACCATTCACTTTCCATGTACAAATTTGAGCTACAGTAAATAACACTCCAGGTCTTCATAACTGTTTCCAAATCTAAATGTAGTTGATTCCCCTGATTACTTTTCCATTTCCAACTTTATCTATTACACTGTAGCAATGACACATTATATATGCTTTTAAAGTGGACTATGTGAAGCCATATTGTTGCCTAAGGTTTCTTAGGAACTTGCACATTGGAACTTCTGATTTTTCCTTAAGTTTGCTGTAGTGATGATAAGTATTCTGAGTTCTGGTAATCGGTATTTAGATCAGCCAGAACTACTTCCTTTAGTTCAGCAACAATATATCGTCTTTTTAAATTTTCTGTTTAGTTTACTCATTTTTTTTCCGGGTCATTCGTATCCTCATTTTTATTTCACCTGCCTAAGTCCCATGCTAATAAAAGACATTTCTGTACAACTTGTGTACTACTCCACCAACATTCCCATGGAAGCATGTGTGCTCTGGTTGCAGCAGGACTTTCCACAAGAGACATATTTCATTACACCGTAGTTATAAACATCAGTTACTTACTCTTCCACACTCAAGGCTAACTCAGTTCACAGTGAAATTTTATTAAAGGAACTTTAAAAAAAAACCCAAAAAACCCAACTTAATCTCTGAAGGATTTAGCCTTCTTACACCTCTAGATTTTAGGCATTTTTTTTTCTTGCCTTAAAGTTAAACCTCTGTGTATCTGCCAGCAAGCTTACTGGAAGAGTAACAGTACCATATTCCCTTTTTAAAGATTAAAGAATATAAAGCATTGAAACTACACTAATGGAAAACTGCAGGCTGGTGACCCGCAAACAAATGTAAGCATAGGAGATGGCACATCTGCCTTCCTGATTCTTTCCATAAACCTCACTATTGTTTTAGCTACTGTTCTGGCACAGTTTCTTCTGCCTGAGCCAGAGTTCAGACCATGGCTAATCAGTGGTCATAACATAATGAGAGCCGAATGCGAAGAGGTTTTACGATCTCACGGCACAGTTGTGGCAGCTGAGTCTTGACCTCCAGCTAAACCCAGGGGCAGGACTAGCAACTTTTCTACCAAACTTTCTTAGCAGCCACAGTGGGCGCCACAGATTTACCAGTCTTTTCCATATTTCCTACTATTGAATCTGCGTGTTCAGCCAAGCCATTATCTTGTATGGAGTGAGGGGGTTTATTCATGACAATTTGACCGGAACTTATTGGATCAGGTAGGAAAAGAGCAAATGTGTATCCATGTTTTGTTTTGCTTTTCTAGTCTATTTAGAATCTCAGTTTGACAACGTTTACTTTCAGTACCCTGCTGGCTTTACGCCTAAATGCATTCAGCTGAGCTATTGTGTTCATTTATCACATTCTGGTACAGTTTGTTCAGGAGATGGATCTCACACAGGGTCCTGTACGTTGTTGATAATTGACTTGCACGGGAAACAGGGAATTCAGGAGATCTACCCAAGAGTGCCAAGCCTTGAACAAGTCAGTATGATAAGGTTTCTTCAAGTCAGTCACAAAAACCTGTGGTTTTGAAGACTGGGAACTTGACACAGAAACTGAAAACAATGAGTCAGAACATAATTTTCCTTAGCAATGAAACTGTTCAAAACCAGCTATAATATATAAAATATAAATTGCATATATTTTATATAGAAAAATATATTCAAACTGGTTATCCCAGAGTATATGATTTCCAACCAAAACTGTTCTCAGGTCAAAAAAATTGTTGTGCCTGTTCAAGGAAAACCTGTGAGACAAAGAATTGTGAACGCTGTCATGAGGAAATGGAAAAGAAAGCGGGAACCTTAGGGATACATTCCTCTGAAGTTAGACTGTATTCTGTATGCACTGCTAATGCTCACCATTGCAACTGATGCCGCTTCTGGTTATGTTGTGATCCAGTCTCCCAGAAGAGTTTGCACATTTTACAGCCTTTAATTTACCTTATATATAAAGTTGGTGAGTTCAACAGAATTCATTATTAAGCCATTGTAGAGCCTATATGTATGAACCTTCTGGTGCTCTCAAAATTTAAGTGAAGTTTGGTTCCATTCAGTTCATTTAATTATGTTAAGAAGTGACAGTGTGACTTTATTTAGCCCTGGAGATGAGGACATGGTCTGCATAGGCTTTAAATATTCTGTGTTCTTGGTATAAATATGGTGGAGGTATCAACAGAAATACTCTAATTTAGGAAGGTTTTCCAGTATATCATTTTCTCAAATTCTTAACCTGTTTCAAGAAAAATAGCTATATTTGCTCTTGTTGCATGTAGCTGAGGATAGAAACAGGAAAAGCTGTAACATGTACTTCCTTGCACACTATCTGTTTATAGAAGGGAGAGACTCATGTCTTGTTGATTGTAGGCATTATGCAACTGAGGCAATTTTACTCATGTCTTTGAAGTAAAGGCACAATGTTTCATTTATTTTTATTGGGTTTGTTCAGTTAAATAAAAAAGAAAGTTCAAGTTTGAAAGCTAGAACATGCATATATTTTAAAAGTGATAATATAATTTTGGATCTTTTACCGTGTTTTAGTTTTTATCTACCTTATGACAGTTTCCAATTTCAGGATCATGTGCTCTTTTTAACAAAGATTTCTACCACATTAAAATTGTTTGATAGATGATATAAAAACATGTAAAAACTGAAATCAAGGTCAATCAAAAGGATTTTGGCACTTAGGCCAAAGCTCTCAAATGCTAAATACCATACCAAACAAAACCAGGCAGGCACAATAGTTGGTATGTTTTGTTGCAGATATTTTCTGAAAAAGAAGAGTGTGATTTTCTTCCATTTGTTGCCACACTTCACTTCAGGATTTGTTTTTAAAATAAATTTATTTAAAATCCAGTCAAACTGAACATGCCGACCAAGGAGAAAAAACCCTTTCTATTTAAATCTTTCTAAAGAAATAGCAATTATTTTAGGTTGGCAAGAAGAATTCTAAATGCTTTTTGGATGTTGACAGATGGGGAGTGTAAACCACACAACTTACGAAATCTCTTATTTACGTGCATATGTTCAGACCGTGTTCAATGTCCAAAGTGTGAAATGAGGCAATGATATGGGATGAGCCAAACAGAAATGCATAATATCCATGTTAGTTATTGCCTGATGTAGGTGCTTGGTAACATAAAGCACACAATTTGAACCACTGAGTCCCAAAAATGCAAATTGTGGTGGCACTGAGTATCTGTGCCTGAGATGCAAATAAAGGAGTCAACATCCAAGAAGGCTAGAAAATCCTCATGCATAGGAGGAAGCATGTGGTGAGTGCAGATGTCTGTACCTTAGTACTTTTTCTGACATTGAGTGTAAATAATTTTGTACCAAATATTCTAGTCATAGAATGGGCAATTGAAGATGGCAAGGACTTCTTCCACTAGATCAGATTGCTGAAAGCCCTGTCCAATCTGAACTTGAATGTTTCCAGGGATGGGGCATCTACAATCTCTCTGGACGACCTATTCCAGTATTTCACCACCCCCATTGTAAAAATTTTCTTCTGTATATCTAATCTGAAATTCTGTTGTTCAGAGTTGTGATTATGCAAAAAAATTTGCAAAGAACATCACATGCAGAATTCAGTAGCATCCAATGATCCTGGCCTGGTATCATTTTACCTGATTAATATCTACATTTTAAGGGCCCTATGGATAAATTTTCTTAAATCATAATATAATCCCAGATAGTCAGTGAAAATATATAGACAATTCCATGTGCATGTGATCTCCCTCTAACAAACTTTCCAGGCCAAACAGAAAGCATTGGCATTAGACCCTTAAAAATCTGGAAAAATTAAGTATGAGGCTTTGAGAGCAGAGAGTCATATCCACAACTTTTGTTTTTATCTTTCTTGCAAGGATTGGTGAGGCTGACTAATTGCAGCAGTCATTTCAGGGCCCTACATCATTTCAGTTTTGACAACAGAAACTGTGAATATAGAATTAGCATGTGGCAGAACAGGCACATGCTTAGAGCTGTCCTTATCGCTCTCAGACCAAGGTTATATCTACACAATGTTGTATACACAGACCTGAACTCAGTTCAAGGTAGCTGCTCTATTGAGTAGACACATTGCAAAACTGCTCAGCTGGGTAAATATGAAGCTGGGGTTAGTTGAATAGCGAGCTCTGCAGTACCACTTTCTTTAAAGCAAGTGCAGGGCTAATTCAGATATATCTGTACTGAACTAATCAAACACAGCAACGCCAGCCAGACAAACGAGGTGATTGTCCTGCTGTATTCAGTGTTGGCGCAGACTCACCTGGAGTGTGGGGCACAGTGCACAGCTTTTCTTTACCAAGAGGGTGGTCAAATACTGCAACAGGCTTCCTAGAGAGATGGACAATGTCCCAAGCCTGTCAGTGTTTCAGAGGTGCTGGAACAATGCCTGTAACAACATGCTTTAATTTTTGGTCAGCCTTGACATGGTCAAGCAGTTGGACAAGATAATTGTTGTACACCACTTCCAGCTGAAATAGTTCTTCCCTTCCCTTCCCTTCCCTTCCCTTCCCTTCCCTTCCCTTCCCTTCCCTTCCCTTCCCTTCCCTTCCCTTCCCTTCCCTTCCCTTCCCTTCCCTTCCCTTCCCTTCCCTTCCCTTCCCTTCCCTTCCCTCTCCTCTCCTCTCCTCTCCTCTCCTCTCCTCTCCTCTCCTCTCCTCTCCTCTCCTCTCCTCTCCTCTCCTCTCCTCTCCTCTCCTCTCCTCTCCTCTCCTCTCCTCTCCTCTCCTCTCCTCTCCTCTCCTCTCCTCTCCTCTCCTCTCCTCTCCTCTCCTCTCCTCTCCTCTCCTCTCCTCTCCTCTCCTCTCCTCTCCTCTCCTCTCCTCTCCTCTCCTCTCCTCTCCTCCCCCCTCCCCTCCCCTCTCCTCCCCTCCCCTTCCCACTCCCCTCCCCTCCCCTCCCCTCCCCTCCCTTCCCCTCCTCTCCCCTCTCCTCCCCTCTCTTTCTATTCTACTACAGCTATAGAGTTGGCAGATCTCCATGCTGTGTGTCAAGCTTCCACACTGCACAAAAGAGCTTGACCCATCTTTCAAATTGCTATTCCTACAGGTATAGACATCTGCGTAGGTACACATAAGAAGAATTTAAATCTTACTTCATTGTACATAAGGAATTGGAAGGAAAGTGAATTATTAAGTAAAAATGCTGAGTTTAAGAGCATGTTAGCCTGGTTTATGGATTTGTTTAATGTATCTCCTGTCCTCTGCCATTTTTCCTGACAGACCTATTGCAGTGGCCACAAATCAGCAAGTGCAGATCCCCTGAACTGGAGACATTTTCTTGTTATTGGACTGATGGCAATTATTACAACCTCACTGCTCCAGGAACAATACAACTATTGTACATGAAAAGGTAATAGTATGGAAAGAGCAAACAGAGGGGGAGAAGAAAGGGAAGCCATGTTTTTTGTGATGCCTGTTATCTCATTGCCATTAGTTTTTTTGCTATTGTATGAGCCATACTGCTTTTAAGACCATAAATCTGTCTTTTAAGTGCATGTTTTTCAGTGTCAAAATTTGTTGTTAATTATTAACCAGTTCGCTGTGACAAGCATTACTTGGCAGATAATTAAGAACACATTAAATCAGGTGCAGGCTGCAGAATCCCAAAGAGAACACTGCGTGGCTTGAGAATGAAGTTTTTAATAGGGAACTTGAGTTTATTCCTTATCAACCTAACTTGCAACTGTGAAATTCGTTATGTATTTGCACAGACGTGGGGTTTAGATAGGCCCTGTCAAATTTTTATTAAAGATTTATAATTCTCCCATGGATTGGTTGTGGAATCGAAGCCTGAATACGCAGGTTCGGGTGAAAAGGCTGCTCTGGGATTGGGGGTTACATTTCATAGAGCTGCGTTCAATTCTGATTCACATTCCACTTAAGCTGTTGCAATTTTCAGGTTGTTACAGTGATTAGCCTCAGAGAGGACACAGGCATTAACAGTAATGGATATTAAGGAAAACAGGCCTTTTGTTCACAGGAATAGGAGAATGCAAGTTTCTGTTCCATCTAATGTACTGGATTTCAACCTTTTTGATTACAGCCACTTTCTACTGGTGATGATACATTTGCTTAGCAAACAAGCCTAATGGCCTGGCAGGCTTTCTTACTTACTCTTCTGAGACCACTCAGAAATACAGGAATCCTCATGAAAACCACTATTTAAGTGTAAATGTTTAGATGAATGTTGTCAGTGCCATGTCCCACGAAGGTGAAAATTTTAAAAACTAATTAAACTCAACAATAAAGCAGAACTATGTATATTGAGCAGGTCACATATTTCATCTTTGTGCTACACATTAGACCACTGCAATGGAAGATGTGAATTGAACATCCACAATAAAAATATTCCTGTTTCGATGTGCAAGCAACATTGTAGGCTCAGGGCTGAACTATGTCACCTAACTAAGCCTCCCACTTAACACAAACCACAGTATCTGATGACACCTCTGATGACATAGTATGCTGATGACACAAAACTGGGTGGACTGGGTGACACACCAGAAGGCTGTGCTGCCATCCAGTGTGGTCTGGACAGGTAGGACAAGTGCAAGTGTAGAGTCTTGCATCTGGGGAAGAACAGCTCCTCTTTTGAGGTCCCTTCCAACCCCTAACATTCTGTGATCTAACTGCATACACCTTTATCAAGTCCTGACTCTGGCAGAGCTACAGCATTTCCTTTAAAAAAGTGCCCGGTCTCATCAGCTAAGCACAGGACAGAAACACTTCTTAATTTATGCAGTATCTGCCTTTTTACTTCTTAAGCAGCCACACCAGAACTGATGGCTGCACTTGGCATAATTGATTTAGCTTAATCCTCCTTCTGTACAGCTTCAATAGTTCTTAGTCAGAAAAAGAAGTTACAGTATATTTTCAACAAACCTGGACTATATTTTAGAAGATCCGTGTTCAGTCTATATTTGGGCTGAGAGACAGTATCAAGATAAAGAAGAGCAACAGCAGATCTATTCACTATGAGATTTGGTCTTCTAAAGTGGCTTCAGAAATACTGAATGTCCCTCACTTTTCCTGTAACTACTTCTAACAAATTTGTCATTCTTGTTTTGCTTTAACTGAAGGCTTTTTTGGATTTGAACCAGCTAAGTAGTTTTATCTTGGCCATATGACAATGACCCTATACTCATAGCAGTGTTTGTCAGACTGAAAGTTCATGACACTATAACTCTGCCATTTGTCTTTTTTAAGAGATTAAATGATTGTGATATTTCCTGCTGCAATTCTTTTATTTACAAATATTTTTTTATGAATTTTTAAGGAAAGTCAGAATGTAAAAATGTAAGGGGTTTCTTGCTAGTAGTTGCAAGCCTGCATTTTAGAAGTTCTGGCTCCCAAGGAATTCAGCCCCTTCTCCCTGTTTCTCTTCCCATTATTCATATCCTGCAGTTTTGGGTTGGTTTGTGCCGGGCTGGTTTGTGCAGCATCCGCCCTTACAACACTGTCCCATGTGAGTGATGGTTGCTGCAGTGCCTACATCCTAATTCAGCTCCCCAGGGACATGCATTCCCCTGTCCTTGGCTTTGCCAGTTGTTGGGCACTGGTCTGCTCTAAGGACTGGCTTTCACTGTTTCAGTCCTCATTATGTAGATGGGTATCTTACTGCAATTTAACTTTGGCTGAACAATAGTTGCTTAACTGCATATCAGATTTACCTGCAGTCTGTGCTTGCTGGTAGTCATTAGCACCTACTAGCATAGTAAGATAGCCCTTCCAGTACCTAAAGGGGCCTACAGGAAAGGGATTCTTTACCAAAGAGTGTAGTACTATGGGGAAGTGGCTTTGAAGTAAAAGGGGATAGATCTAGGTTAGATATTAGGAAGCAGTTCTTCCCTGTCTTTGCTCCTGTTGATCACAGCAGACAGCACACACCAGGGAAAACCCGCATGAAGAGCAGGCACTAAACTGAGGTGGCTGTCCAGAGATGGGTCACAAAGATGATCAGGGGGCTGGAGCACCTCTTCTATGAGGACAGGCTGAGAGAGTTGGGCTTGTTCAGCCTGGAGAAGGCTGTGGGGAGACCTTATTGCCACCTTCTAGTACCAGAAGGAGATGGCCTACAGGAAAGCCAGAGAGGGACAAGTGCATGTAGTGACAGGACATGGGGTAATGGGTTTAAACTAAAAGAAGGGAGACTTAGCTTCCATATGCAGAAGAAATTCTTCCCTGTGAGGGCAGTGAGGTGCTGGCACAAGCTGTCCAGAGAAGCTGTGGCTGCCCCCTCCCTGGCAGTGTTCAAGGCCAGGCTGGATGGAGCTTTGGGCAACCTGGTCTAACAGAGGGTGTCCCTGCCCATGGCAGCGGTATGGAACCAGATGGCCTTTGAGGTCCCTCCTAACACAAGCCAGTCTGTGATAGTAAGGATCTATGACAAGATGTGCTCTCTGACGTTTTGGAAGCAGCATTTGAAGCATGGAAATGCTACTAATAGTACATGAAAACCTAAACTCATTTATGCACGTTACTTGGCTAGTGGTTTGGTTTCACTGTAAATCACAATTAATATTTACATGTTTTTCTCACTTCCATAAAAGTTATGGCTTACCAATGATATGTCTTTTAACATCTATAATTTGTAAAATCTAAAAATCTCTCCGTTATGTATATTACATTTTTGTTGTCATTGTAGGAATGATGAAGACTGGAAAGAATGCCCTGATTATATCACTGCAGGAGAAAATAGCTGTTATTTCAACACATCCTACACATCTATTTGGATACCGTATTGTGTTAAACTTGCCAATAAAGATGAAGTATTTGATGAAAAGTGTTTCAGCGTTGATGAAATAGGTATGCTTCCATTATGCATTGTACCCCTCTATCTTTATATCCCAATATGTGTGATGGTATAAACTTTCCTGTTACTCATACTGAATTTAAATTTTCCCACTCAGAAAGGTTCGTTTCTAAAGAACGTGATATGTAGAAAGGGATTTTGTTTTGTTACGTGTGTAATGTGATACACACCAGAAACTATTGCCCAGATTAGAAGAAAGCTAAGAGGATAAAAGGAAACAGGTGGTTTCTCTTTATGCATACCTGTGATCTCTCAGCTGTGTGCAGAGGAGTTTGCCTTTGCTGCCACTCTGAGCCTTTTCCAAGGGATGCCACCTACCCTTGTTCAGTGTGAGCATGAATGGCATTAAAACCTTGATTCTGCAAAGCTCTTGGACCAAACAGCTTTCTGTTCCTGAATCAACCCTGCAGAATGGGGATATTTAACATTTCTAAGCTAGAACTTACATTTGTTACAATATGACTTGTGACTCTCTGGGACTTTGCAGATGTTTTTGCTTGTCCAGAGTGGTGGCATTTGCATATGCATTTAATTTATTCCTGCAAGGAGAATACCCACCGTTCTCTTTTCTTCACCTGAGTAGCATTAGATAAATTTTGCAGATACCGTAGTTTTTCAGCGTGTTTCTATGTTCATTACTAAACATTTAATTTATGGTGGGTTTTTATTTCTAGTGAGAACTTCAAATATAGATTTTGATGAAGAACTGTTTACGTCTCAGTGTTTATAAGCTGCCATTGGGAAACTTAGTGTAACAGGAAATGCATTCTTAGTCTTGTTTATTAGCCTCCGGTGAGATTTATGCAGAGCATGTCTGCCACCAGTGGCAGGGTGCCTTCTTGTTACCAGACTTGTGGGAACTTTGTCATTGACTCATAGGTTTTGATTTTAGTCAGCAAATATGTGATCAATATGCTTTTTTAGTGCTGAAATAATTTTGCAGTATGGAGTAAGGATGCTAATTTCACGTTGAAAACTGGCTGTTTATCCCAAATACTCTGTTTAAACAGTACTACCTGATCCCCCTGTCCACCTTAACTGGACTCTGCTAAATACTAGTCAGACTGGGATCCACGGGGATATTCAAGTAAGATGGGATCCACCACCAACAGCAGATGTTCAGAAGGGATGGATCACTCTGGAGTATGAATTGCAGTACAAAGAAGTTAATGAGACAAAATGGAAGGAGGTATGAATCAAATATTTATTATACAATAGTCATAGTACAGTGCAGGTCTGTTCTGTTCATAACACTTTCATACTGCTATGAAAAGCAACATGTTTGTAATTGCTAATCGGATGATACGTATGTACACATATTCTTCAGTTTTCTAGCAAACACTGTAAGTTTATGTGTCAAGGTAGTTGGCACATCAGATAATAATAACAAACCCTGAAATTCCTGTGTTAGATCAGAAAGTATTGCAATAGTCAGATAAAATATTTCTCTATTGTTTTCTTAAACCTCAGCTATTTGAAACAGTGTGTGGTATTTTTAGTGCTTGGAAGAGGAGTATTTTGCTTGGAAAACACCACCTTGTCAGTCCAGATTCTTCAGGGTACCTGTTTCATTTATCATGATCATTGCAGTAGATTTTTAAGAAGACAATATTGTTATAATTTAAAATTTGATACGATAAGCAAATTAATATAATGCAACATAGATAAGACATATAGATTTCATACCAGACAGCACTGGGATTGTTGTGACTGTATGGATTCTCCATGAAAATATAAAATATACATAACCCAAATCTTTTAAGTTTTCTTTTTGAAAACAATTTGACTTTCCATGTAGTTAGTTTTTCTATTACCAGGAAGAACTTAAACCCAGGTTACCTGAATGCATAGGCTAAGTTCCAGTGTGTCATGTTGTATTTGCATATAGAGAAATCTTCCTGAATACTAGTTCAGTGCGATAAGGCCATCATTTCACAGCATAATTCTTCCTTCACTCTCTTATTAATACAGCTATGAATTTGGACAGTGTATAATACTGCTATGAATTTGTCTTAATCTACAAAAGGCAAATTTACCAACTGAAACAGTCATTTGCTTTCTACCTCAGTGAAAGTCCTTGGACCCCTCCTCACCTCTGATCCTTCTCAGCAATAGCATTTTCTGTTTACCCCACTCCTTATTAGCAAGTCTGCAGCCAAAAAGGACTATAATGTTTATAATTTTTCCAGCACTTGTCTTAATTGCTCTCTCTAAACTGGCTTACGCTAAATTACTCTACAGACTTTATATAAAGCCTACAAAATTAGTTTAATTTAGTCAGTAAATCAATATGCCTTAAGAACTTGAAAATCTGCTGAGTATTTATGGGATCTATAAAAACAGGTGTCAATACAGATACTTCATTTTTTTTTACAAACCTTTACATATCAATCCTGTAAATACCCTAAGAACGTTTTGTTCTTGCTCCCATACCATCAATAATTCCAGCATGCTTTGAGAATAGGTTTCAGGAGAGAACAGGTTTGAAGATCAGCATTTCTTCTTTCAGAAAACAGATAGAAATTGCTGCATATTGTATTTGTCTCAATAATAGTCCTGTGGATTATGTTGTCTTGCACCTTTAGATATTATATCTTATTTTGCCTTAAAGCTTAAACACACAAACACGAATAGTAACCTCAGACACTGTCAGAGCACAAACCAGAAATTTCTGAACAAAATCTTGGTCTGGCCAAGTAAATATACCATAATGTATCATACATACAACTGATACAAAAGACTGATACAAAAACTAACATACATACAACTGATACAAAAACTAACTTATAGTACTTAAATTTTACTAAGTCTCCCCCTTACTGAGATGTGTTTGTAATTTTTTTAGATGTTTTGGGAACAACCAGTATGATTTTTTATGCATAAAATTCATTTTTCAGTCCATTTACTAATTGAAACTAGAGAACTAATCGAAAGAGGACTAAAACATCAATTAATAAAGTGTTATAACTGTAACATAGTGATAAGAGGTTCAAAATTATTTCACAAGAAGCTTCCTAAAAACAGTAGAATCCCCACTGTCATATAGCAGGAATCCTTTAGACAGAAACAACTCTAATCTGGCTCGCACTGTGAAAAAATTTCATTGCTAGTAGTTGGGTACCTTTTTAAAATCATACCCTCTTGCCTTGAAGACAAGATTCATTAGACTAAAGCTGTGACCACTCCTATATCTATCCAAGTTTACTAGTCATGAGTAGCAATATCTATACAGACAGCATGAGGCTGCTGTGTTTTCTAAACAAGGTGTGAAAACACACATCATCTGAGCAACAACAAAGAACAATGACTTCATAGTGAAGTGTCTGTCTACAAAGTGCATAAAAATGTGTGTGATAGGGAATCTTAAAAGTCTAATTTTCATTCTAATTTTCACTGCAGTGAAGTGCACTTAGGGCAGGGAAGTGTTGAGTATGAACTCCAGAGCTGAACACCACTGTTGTCTCCATACAGCACTCTGTCTGAGGGCTTACTAGTTTGAGGGATGCAGAACTCATCTCCCTGCGTTGCACTGGGTACACAGCCTAGTATCTCCATGTAGTGAATGGGTTCCCAACCCTGTGCTATGCCTACTCAAGGGACAGAACCATCCCCCAAGACTGCCCATCTCCCTGATTTTACCATTTTTCTCTTAAAGTTGCTGAAAGCCATTGCCTCCAAAGCTGTGTTGTGTTTGACACACATTTCTTTAGTATGGCAATCACAAGCACCACTCTGTGCAAGCTGGCCAAGCAACCCAGCAGTCTGGTTCCAAGCTGTATGGTTCCCATACTGTAAATGAGCTTACTATATCCCGTCATGCATTTTTGTTAGTGATCTTCTATCATGTCTCTTTCATGTAGCTTTTAATGGGTTTAATCTATATGACAAATGCTATTCTTCTGTTCAATTCAAGCTGAGCCTTCCTGTCTATACATTTTGGTCCATCTGGGTGTCTTACATAAAGTTTTGTTAGTTCATTGATGAACTAGAGACATCTTGCCCGTTAATCAATTATCCATTTTTTAAAACTCTTTCAATTTCAGGTACACAGCTACAGTAATTTCACCTCATGTTTGTCAGGGCTCTAATTTAGTCTGCATATTACTTTTTCAAAGTGCTACCATTATTTGGCCAAATTTTGTCTGGTCCAGAATCTCTAAGAATCTCCACTAATTGTCTTAGAAAAAAAGAAGGGGGAAAAAAAACCTCAAAAATTTCAAACAAAACAAAAGAAAACAAATCACCTACTTATAAAACTTCAGTATACTGTCTCATTTGTGGCTTCATAGCAAAAAATAAGTAAAATGGACTAATATATATTGTGCTCCCTTCCCAACACTTTCCAACTTGATAGTCTTCACACATTGAAAAACCCTTTGAGGTGTAGGGCAATGTTTGTGTTCAGTCCCTAGCAGAGAAGAGCGGTCTGTATAGGTTCATTGCCTCCTCCAACATCTGGCTGGTTGGTTCTCAGAACATGTGAGTCTGGAGCCACCAGGAATCTGGGAACTCCACAGATTGTAGCTCCTGGCAGAACGTGTCTCAAGGTTAGATTATGCAGCTACAGTGATTATAGGATTAAACTGTTGAAGCTTCCTTCAAATCCCCAACGGCTGCTGTTTTCCAGGTGTTATAATTCTTAGCCCATGATGAGTTTTGCAAGTATCCGCCTTGACTCTAAAGTAAATGTAGAATATAATATCCACCACACAGATTTCTATTTTGAGCATATTTTTTCTTATTGATAGATATTTTGGTTGGGCCATTTGAGCTAAAATGCATATTTTTAGAGGAGTAACAGCAGAAGAAAGAGATTTCACATACTAAGACCTCTAATGTGACTTTCTCTGTAGTTTGGTATGTGGCAGTATCCAAGGATGTTGCAGTTAATGTAGAAGTCACAAGACTGACAATCTGATGCCAGCTCTCACAGACTCTCCATTATAGTATTTTTCATATAGCTGTAGATTTGGGGACCTGTGCTGTGTTCCCCAAATAAATAGATTCTTGAGACGCAGTACATCCAGTTAGAAGACCTTTAACTATTTTTGTACTTTAAATTCATTCTGTTGTGGAGATTGCACTAGTTTTAAGACTCCCGTGTAATTTTAACAAGGTTTTTGGCATTACAAAGTCAATAATGTGTTATAAAAGTAAAAAAGGATATACGACTTGAAAGATCAGTAGGTGATGTTCACACCTCCAACTTATGACATGTAACTGGGAGCAGCTGCCTTTCTTCACTGACTATTTACAAAGTACTTGAATTCTCCACTTTTGGTGCCCTGAATCACAGCAAAGGCTGATGGCTAAGAAGTCAAATGTAAATGGTGTGAATTTTCTCTGAACTCACAGTATCCTTGCAGTTCCAAGTAGGATAAACGCCTTCAAATGTGTATTTCTGAAATCAAGAAGCAGTGTAAACTTGCCAGTACAACTCAAACAAGTAAATAATTCTGTCTTTACAGTTAGAACCCAGGCTCTCAACAATGGCTCCACTGTACTCTCTGAAGATGGGAAGGGATTATGAGATACGAGTCCGATCAAGACAACGTACCTCCGAAAAATTTGGGGAGTTCAGTGAAATCCTTTATGTATCTTTTTCTCAAGCAGGCTTTGAACTTGTTCATTGTGCTGAAGGTAAATAAGCAAAGTGCAGCAAAGTGTTTTTATAACTATGCTGTCTTTTTGTCTTCTTGGTGGTGGTGTGGGTTTTTTTCTAATTACTATTGATGTGTGCTTGAATAGATTGATAATGCAGCCTACAAGATGAAAATAATTTGGTGAGAT
The DNA here is from genome assembly GCA_022605575.1 of Laterallus jamaicensis coturniculus. Lineage (NCBI taxonomy): Eukaryota > Metazoa > Chordata > Aves > Gruiformes > Rallidae > Laterallus > Laterallus jamaicensis. Next base: position 6,810,093 of record JAKCOX010000024.1, on the reverse strand, counting down.
TTAGAATGTACAAGTCCCATCTGCAAGTTCAGAAGTAAACTTAGCAAGACTGTTTCACAGTTCATCAGAGAGACAAGTACAGATAGCTTTAAGAATCAGAAATTGTAACTGTTGTTGCACATCCTATAGAGCCTAAAAACAGTTAAGTCTCATACTTCATCATCTAAAATGAGTACTGCAGTAATGAAAAGAAGAACTGTCACTTCTATTAAAGTGGCTAAGTTCATTATCCGAATGATGTGTTTTTCTGATCTGGCTGATACTGTCAAGGACAGTGAGTGTTTTTCTGATTCTTGCTTCTGTCTTGTGCTTTTTTTTAAAGTGCTATGAAAGACAGAAGAAGAAACGGCCCTTGAGCACCATTTTTTTTTATTAAAAGAATGAGACAATGCCTTTTTACAAAGCATTCTCAGGTCTGAGCTACTAAATTAACTCTTCAATATATGAGCTCTTCAGCAAGTTATTTTAACAAGCTCCTTCACTTATTTTCCCCTGTATTAGTGAAGGTGTTAAATAAAATCACCCATAATTCTTTTATCTTTCAAAATCTTGTTAGATTCCCCTTTGTAACTCTTTATATTACTAGGATTCATTCCTAATTTATGTGAACAGCGAATGTTCTGGACATGTGGCATTATTTTATTAACACCAGCTGCATTAAGTTGGCAAGGGGTTTCAGATGAACAAAACTAAAATATAATGAAAGTCTTAATGTCCTCCTACAAGCACAGTTTTCCTCAGTCTCTACAACCCAGATTCTGCAAGTTGATCCGTATCCATACATTTCACACAACAGTAGTGATCTGATTTGAGTGAGAATTTATTCTTGCTTGTTTTATATATCCCCTTTAGGAACACAGAATTAACATTTACATTTTCCATGTATTAGAAATTTAAAGTACTTAAATTCAAATGCAATATTCTAACTTTTTGAAGCAGCTGGACATTTACAGGTCTCCTGATATGACAAGGAATCACTTTGTGATTCCTCCATTAAAAAGAGACCTGTCTAACATAGACATATTCAGACAGGACTTTACTCATGCCGGAAAACACGTCCAGTCAAAATCTACGCTGGGAGCACAGGGCTAAAACTGGTACCTGAATTTTATTTTCTGCCCCACAAAAGGTTGTATATTAATGCTTATGTATGGAATTCGGAAACTTTCTGTCCAATATTCCTTTGCCCAAAAAATGAGTGAAATCTGTGTGGCAAATTTAAAATTGGGAATGAGAAGAATCTAAGACTTCAGACAAAACAAATTTACCTATGCTTTATATTCTACAGTGTCAGCTTAAGTATAATAGAATTGCCAGTATTCAAAAGGTGAAGCATGTCATTTACCAACACTGCTCTTCATTTCTACCAAACCGCATTTCTCAGTGGCCTAAATTCTTTATCGTCACCGGCAAAGTAAATAAAAGGCAGAATTTACATTTTTTTCAATTGATGGATCACAACATAATGAATGTTCAGCCTTTAGAAAGAAGACTAGTATGCTTTTTGACCCCACTATTCTTCAGCTTCTGAAGAGAAGAATCATTTGCCTATGATTTAGTATGCCCTTAATATCCTCTCAGCTTGGGCAAACAAGCAGTATCATATGGCCTGCAGCATTATATGCCATCAGGACTACTGGTAGCATGTTCCAAGCAGGCACAATGTATCTCATGGCTAGCTTTACTACACATATTGTCTGTACTAAGGTCTTGTTTCTATTTAAAACTCCTTTTTCAGGGGAGACTCAGTGGACTTACAAGTGTAGTATGGGAACGATTAAGACCAAAAAAGGTATTTTAATTTCTGCTTAACACAGAACTTTCACATTTCAATAACCAAAAATTCTTCCATAAGTTTTTACCACTTTGGAATCTTCAGGCAGTAGAAAAGAATGTTGAAATTAAAGATGCAACAGAGATGCAGATTCCTGCTAACATATTTTTGTTCTGTTGTTTCAGAACTTGAGTTTCCATGGTTCTTAGTTGTTATCTTCGGAGCATGTGGGCTGGCTGTAACTGTGATCTTAATCCTGCTGTCTAAACAACCAAGGTAGGAGAGGGAGTTTTGCCAGATTATTTTATGTACTTGTAGCTTAAAAATTAAGGTGCTTCAATTGTTTCAAATTTGAAGGACTAGACTCTATTTTAAGGATTGCTCTTCATTCTCATAAGCTACGTGGATGCTGGCAAGTGTACGTACTGGGCCTTCAATAGTGGGAATCTGATTATGTTGACAAGTCCTGTTCCTTCTGCATCACATAACATTTTATTCTACAGTATTTACACAGTTAATTTAATTTGGCTTTGAAGAGGATTATTTTTTAGTCCATACTATTTTTGCTCATATACTGTTCAAAAGTTTCTACACATATGTCTATATCATTGGTTTTGTTTTTAAACACTAATCTCTGACTATATCTTCATTGAGCCAAGGGAAGGAGCTTGAGTCATAGGGGAGTACTTGGTCTCTGTGGATAGGCAGCAGATCCTGTAAATAGCAGAAACAAAACAAAGCACAGGATTGTGGCATTTATAAAAATTAAACGATGACACATACATAAAATGAAAAAAAAAAAAAAAGGTCTCAAAGTGAATTCATCCCCTGATATGTGTGTTCAGAGTTAGGTTTTGGCAGAATAATTCCAATTGGATGTCATACCAGTACTGTCCTAGACTATGGAGCCACACCATAGTCAAGCCCTAGTGCACACATCTATGTTGTCAGTGACCTTGAATAGACAGATGAAAAATAGGCACTGAGGTCTTTTGCATATACCAGCATAAGGACAAGTCGCTGAAATGAAAACAATATGGTGCAGTTGAAGGAGCTCTAAAAAATAATTTAGGCAAATAGCACTATGCTTTGGCAGAGCTTAGTTTCAGGAAGCCACTCCCTGCAATAGCATCCTGGTCCCAGATTAAAGGGCAAGGCTCTGATTACAGAGCATGGCAAAAGCTTGATGTTTCAGAATGGGGCAAGAACAACTCACACATGCAGCCAGGAGATTAGTAACATCAGCACACTGAGCAAGGGGTGGTTAGGTCACAGAAGAGCCTGTGGGCTGAAGCATGTCTCTGATCAGAGATTATTAATAACTTCCACTCTAATCATGACTGCTGGAGGAGGCTTTTCTGCACTGGGGAACTTTCACCTGGGAAGTTTTTCTGGAGCTGTGGGAAGGCGCCCTTTCATTCAACCCAGAGCACATGGTGGTGGTCTGCCTGGCATTGTCTTCTGCAGAAAAGCAAGCCACACAGATTTCCTATAATGCAAAATACCCAGGCTGTTTCCTCCTGTATCTGAAAATACATCATATTTTCCTCAATTCTGATCTCACAAGATCTGAACTAGGCTCCCTAGGACAGTTGCCGTGGGGTTAAGCCATACTCTTCTACAGTTGAGAGATGCAGGCTTCAATAATGCAAGGTTAAGAATGCAGCAGAGCGTAGTTTGCTTTCCTGAATGATTTCTCCAGGCAGCAAGTGGTAAAATCCTTTTTCTGTTTCATTTGAAGCAGTGCCCAGTCCTGTCAGAATAGCTGATTTGTAGACTCAACTGTGAGTGCAACCCTTAGCAGGTACACTGAGAGCCCAGCCAGTGCACAGATAACACTGCCCCTCCAGGAATTAGGTGGAAAATTATTGGATTTCTGGATCTCACTGAAGCTTGCTGGGCAGAACTTTTGAGGGTCTGCCAAAAGAAAAAAAAAAAAAAGAATTTGGGCCTGCTGTAGTGAAGCAGAATGTGCCTAAATTTCTCTCTAGCATTCCTTACAGCTCCTCTAATCCCCTCTGGACTTCACCAAGGTCACTAACAATGCAGCAAAACTGATATTTGGATTTGGATCTACCCTTCACACAGTTATATTCTAAAATAGGCAAGTAACCCTGTATAAAGAGAATGTTGAAGTTTCCTTTTGGGAACTGTAGTTTATCTGTTTGCAAAAGAAGTAGGGAGGTAAAACGGAGGAGATAGGCATCATCTGCTATTGTTGGATTATTATTAATGGAAAATTATCCTTCTATTTGGGGGGTGGGAGGGGTTGTCCCCTCAAAGAATTAGAAATTCAGTTTATGAAGGGTTAGAATAATATGTCTGTCTACAGTATGTGCATGCATAAGCAGGTTACTAGTCCTTTCACTAGAAGGGTAAAAACCTCTCATTATTATATATTATTTGTTATGTTAATAATTCAGAAAATGGAAGGTTCATAGACATGGCAAAATATTAGCCTATTTTTTTTCAGTTGTGTTTCTATTTTATTTCTTAGTTCTAAAGTAACTCTTTCACCAACTCCTTTTTTCTATGGCCCTTTTTAAATTTATTTAGCTTATACAAGACTACTTTGTCCCTGAAAAACATTTTTTGGGAAAGCCACTCTGCACGCTGAGAACCTGTATCAGGTTCCTCTGAAAATTATGTAAAAGGAAAACTCTGGACAGAGCTCTAGGAATTTACTCTCTTTCTGTAGAATTAAATTATCGAAGACTGGACTGTAAGATGCATTGTCACATAAATGTATGTGATTTCAACAAGGAAAGATGCAGAAAACTCGTGGGGTTTTATTTGCAATAAGAAAAGGAAGCATTCTTTTCCTCAGAACTATTTAAAATTGAATCTTCAAACATTTTCTGTTTGAAGTAATTAAGTATAAATGCAATGTAAGACTCTCTTCTTTATAACTTCCTCAAGAAGAACAACTGTCAATTAAAAGCCATCCTTTTTTTCCCTCCAGGTTAAAAATGCTGATTTTTCCTCCTGTGCCAGTTCCAAAGATCAAAGGGATTGACACAGATCTCTTGAAGGTAATATTCCACTCAAAAATCTACACTGGGAATCACTGTAGTAATAACAGGTGACAATTATTGTCCCAGGCAGAAGAAAATAAATATGACATGGGGGGGCTTTTCCACAAAATTAGTTTTGATAAAGTAATAAAAAAAACCCTTGCAGTTATCATATTGGCTAGAGTTATCTGTACTTCAAGGTAACATCATAAAAATCACAAACATTTTTAATTAATCCTTTATAACATTCATTTTTTTTCTTGCTTTATAGAAAGGAAAGCTAGATGAAGTGAACTCTATCTTAGCCAGCCATGACAACTACAAGACACAACTATACAATGACGACCTGTGGGTTGAGTTTATTGAGTTGGACATAGAAGACCCAGATGAAAAGAACAGAGTCTCAGATACTGACAGGCTTTTGACTGAAGATCATCTGAAATCACACAATTGCTTGGGAGCAAAGGATGATGATTCTGGACGGGCCAGCTGTTGTGAACCAGATATTCCAGAGACCGACTTCAGTGCAAGCGACACCTGTGACGCCATCTCCGATATTGACCAATTCAAAAAGGCAACTGAAAAAGAAGAGGATCTCTTGTGTCTTGATAGAAAAGATAATGATGAGTCACTTCCAAGCCTTGCTGACACAGACACCCAACAGCCACATTCGACTACTCAGTCTGAAAATAGCCAGCCATGGCCGCCTTTCACAGACAGCATTGACTCAGCTAGTCTGTCTGTCCACACCCAGCTAAGCAACCAGAATTCATTGACAAATACCGACTTTTACACCCAAGTGAGTGATATTACTCCAGCAGGAAGCGTTGTACTTTCACCAGGGCAGAAAAACAAGATGGGGAGAACACAGTGTGAAGGCTGCACAGAACAAAACTTCACCATGGACAACGCCTATTTCTGTGAGGCAGATGTGAAAAAATGTATTGCTGTGACTTCCCATGAAGAGGATGAGCCGCGTGTCCAGGAGCAAAGCTGTAACGAAGACGCGTACTTCACCACAGAGAGCCTTACCACTACCAGTATCAACCTTGGAGCTTCAACAGCAGAAACCCCAAGTTCGGAGATGCCTGTCCCAGACTATACGTCTATCCATATCGTTCACTCTCCGCAAGGCCTTGTGCTCAATGCAACTGCACTGCCTGTGCCAGACAAGGAATTCAACATGTCTTGTGGCTATGTGAGCACAGACCAGCTGAACAAAATCATGCCATAGCTCGTCTTCAACTAGGTGTGTGCAGTATTTCACAGCAGAGAGTCAGCTCAGGCTCGTATGCTGAAACCAAAATGAAGTTTAAAAGTTTCTCGTGGTTCTTATAATTTTATCTGAAATGTTGCAACATAAAATATTCATCAAAATATTCCTATTGTGTTCTGTAAATATTATCTATGAATTTGTCTTGAGACTGTTTTACTAAATGTGACTGTCTTGTTCATGTGGGTATTGATTTTTGTGATACTAAACATTGAAATTACTACGTTTAATGTACAGTAAATCATGCATTTTGATAAAGCTAAAAATCAGGTGGTTTAAAGTCTAAAAATTTATTAAAAAACATGCTGTTGGCAGAGATCTTTATATCAGTAATTGGGAACTGAACATATGATAAAAAACCAAAAGTAGCTTCTATAAATAACACATCTATTTTGATTTATAAAAAATAATAAAATATATTTTAATATTTTAGCCATAAAAACATATACACTTTCTATTATGCTACACACCGTAGTTCAATTATGATGGCCCATTAAAGGAATGTAATTGCTGCAATCTTAAAGAGGAGTTTTCTGTTTTATAGAAGTTTTGTTTGCAGCAAAAAGAAAAAATAGATTTTTACAGAGCCATTTTATACCTCCAAAGAAACCTTTGAAATATTGTAGAAACTTAAAGTAACTGATTCTATCACTTTCTTATGGTAACTAGTATAGAAATATACATTCAATTTAAAGTTTTGTAGAGAAACTTTAAAGTACACAAAATATTTGGGCAAATTATTCTATTAATCAGATTCTGTTTAATGCTAATAATATACTTTTTTATGAGTAAAATTTTGTTGACCACAGTATTATACAGTGTGCAACTACATTTTCACTGAAAATTTTTGAGAACACATGAATAAACTCTGGTGATTTAGAAGCATAATCTCTTCACATCTGACCAACTTCTGGAGCCCTCTTACAGCCAAAGGTATCACTACATTTATTACTTTGTGCCACATAAAGTCTTGATTAAAAAAAAAAAAAAAAAAAGGACTTCAGGAGTTAGCCAGCAGTTAATTTTTAAAACTGTAACAGGATTAAAATACTTGAGTGGAACAAGGGGATTGAATACAGTGTTGTTCAAAAGTGTTTTTTTGGTCTTGCAGCCTAACAGCATCCCCTCTGACTGCGTTAGGCAGACTTTCAGAAGGAGAGAAAACTGAAACTCAGCAGGAAAGCTCTCTTTGTTCTTATGTATATTAAGAACTTGACAGAGCTTCACAGTGAACTATTTTTGCTTCAGAAGTTGCCTTTTTAGGCCATGGTTTCATCATAGCCTGGTTCTTCTTAGAAAGAAAATATGGATGTTCATTTATTTTCTCTGGCCTGAACAGAAGTGTATGAAGTGCAGCAAATGCAGGTCTCCCACTGAACTCACTGATGCTCTCTTTATGACCAAGGGCTACAGGACTGGGCCCAACTATTGGGTGGGATTTTTAAGTTTAGCATGTACGTTATGGTAAATGTGCATTAGATATTCTGCTAATTTGCTGCTATATTTTTCTAACAGCTACATTATTTAGTTTCATATAAAATTTCATAGATGATAGACACTAATGCAAGTAATGCTATGTGTGTGTTTGGAAGAAGTTTCTTACTCTGTTTCTATTGCCAAAAATAGTTAAATACCTCAATCAAATTCAGAATGTCATTTTGGTACTTTTCTGGTCACACAAGCCATTATATGCCGGTCAGAAGACATGTCTTTCAGTTTCTATTTAACTTCCCTTATGTCAGTGTTTTGTTTGTTTTTCTCAAAGTTTAATAAATGTATTGTCTTTGATCTGTCCTGACATGCTGTGTTTTAATACAGATAATTATTTTTTATGGAAAATAGAGATTTTATTAGGAGAAATCAAGTCATTTCTCATTTAATAAACCAGAATGTAGAGTTGCTTAGAATAGAAGCAATGCCTAATGAGATCAGTGTTTTCCCTGATTGATATGTATACAGTTAAAAATAGAAGCATGGGCCTAAATTTATAGATGGAGATAGGACACGCTGTACCCAGAACTGGCCAAGACGTGTTACTGATTTAGCAGACCAGTTTACATTTGGCTGGAACAGACTGTGGTTGCAAATAAATAAGCTGCAGTAGTTCAAGATTTACACCTATAGTTGAATCCACCAATCAAATATTCTTGACAAATTTTAATAATTACTTGTAGTCATAGTTAAAACCTGGCACAGCATGATCTCTTGAATGTCAGAAATTTCAGATTGTCTGTATGGAAAACACTTTATCTTGAACATCTCCCAGTGTGTAACTTAGTAATGTACTACTGTCTCTCTTCTCCCTCTCCTGAGGTAGGGTGGGAGCTGTTGGAAAAATCCAACTAGACAGGGATAAACCCTTTTCTCCCAAGGGAACTGGGGCATGGTTCAGTTCCTCTGTGCAGATGTCCAGTGTCATTTAAAGTATGTAAATGGACTTCCAAGTACTGACCCAGGACAGCACAGGCCTTGTGTAGATTCTGTTTTACGTAAAAGCCTGAACGATGGCAGATGCCCGTGTTTTGGTAGTTGAAGAAAACAGCTCCAGGAATGTAAACATCTTTGTGTAAGGTTAAGTTACAAGTTTGTGTAATTTGTCTAAGTAACAATTACAGTTAATAGTCTAAAGAGCTATTTAGCTGACCAGATTTACGTGTCTGCTTGAAGTGAGCTGATCAGGGCTCCCCGCTCTTCAGACTAGGCCAGTGGGAGCATGGACAACATGCTTACATTCAGACATCAAATACATTTGTTACTTAAGGCATCTTGATGTTGACATGAACTAAACTTCAGCAGACTTCTGCCTTTTACAAGGCCTTACTAGTAGGAGTCAGAGGATTCACTGCTGGACTTCAAGAACCAGTGATGAAGACAGTGGTTCACCACTGCCATGTGGGGAACTCCAGCTCCCACTGCTCCCCTGTGCCGGTTCCACTGCTCTTTGCCAGTGCGCTTCCATGAGCTGATACAACTTTCTAAAACCTGAAACAATCACCAAAACCAAGTATCACAAGTTGCCTTCTGTTGATTAATGAACTAAACTGACAGAGTGAAGTCCCAGATGAGCAGCAGGGAAGAAAGTCAGGGCCACATGGCCAAGAGAAAGGAGGGAGGAGCTAGAGTGATATTCCCAGGAATACCTTCTTGGTTAAAACAGCTTCCTCATGCAGCTCGCTCATGCAGACAAGAAACAGAAGGAATACACAGCTCAAGGTAGGTGTATGTTTGCAGATACATAATGTAATGACCTCTCTTGATGGTAACCTACACCAAGGTCAACTTGCAGGACTGTGAAAAGCCAGCAGGAGCTCCTTTCCACCTCCAGCAGCAGCGCAGCTCAAATAATCTCATGCCTAATGACTGCAGCCTGTGTACAGTTCACATGTGGGTGTTTAGAAGAGGAATCCAAGTGTCAGACTTGCGGTTGTCTCTGAACTTTATGTTTTTTACTGGCAATCCACCACCTTCCTACAGAATACAGCAACCTATTATTTCAAGATATGATGCACTTGCCAGATAAATAAAAGCTTGTATTACACAGTTGCAAAGCAACCTCTTTATTTGCTTTCTCCTTTTATTTGAAGTGGGGGAAAATATATCTCTGTTCTACAGAAAGAGCTTCTGCACCAGTAATTTTTTATCTTTTATTCACACTGAGAAAGAATCCCAATGCCAGGCATATGAGGCAATGTAAAAGCCACGGAATTCATTTTTTTTTTAGAAATCCCTCGTAAAATTGTGTTTTGCAGATAGCTAAAATGTACAAGGTGGAAAGAAACAGACATCACAGACACTGTGAGCAAGGAGTATTTTGCTGGTAAACCCAGTTACTTTACATTGAAACATTCATCATGTAAACTGGCTACACTTGTTCCCATTCTTAGAATGATGTTTTACTCATATATTGCCTGGCAAAGTCTAGTCTGTGTGAGTGTCTGTATTTCAAAACCATGCTTCTCAAAAAGCCAGGAGGGCTCAGGTTGCTCTGCTGGCTGTCTTTGTGTTACCAAGAAGCACCCCTCTGTTGGGAAGAGTTGGGTTTTGAGCCTCTTTTCTACATCAAAGTGAGATTTTCCAAGGTTTGAAGTTACTGTTACAAGAGTAACAGCGCCATCTATACCAATTACCATTAAGAGATGAAATAATTTTGTCAAACATAATGACTTACACTTCTGTTCTTTACAACTTCAGTTGAAGTATTTTCCCAAGATACAGCAGCTTACCAGAGCTGATCATTCCTTCTAAATGAAAATTAACATTATCAAAGGTATGGTTTTTATTTCCAAATAGTAAAAGTATTAAAAGATTAGTGTTCTATAGTATTGCCATGTTTTTACAAATGCTTCAAGTTAATGATATCAGTCTATGTTGGCAGCATTCTACTGCTATTCACAGCTTAGTATACATAACTATGTATGCATCAGCACAGTTGTAAGAATGGAAAGTAATTCCCTGGTTCAAATAGAAATTTAAATCCTTATGGCATGTAACCACAGGCAATCTTTTTCCCCAGCTCTGAGACACGCTATCTCACGGGCTCATTACCAGGCACCATATAGAAAGGAATGACCGATTGGAGTGCCTGACTCTCCCAGAGTGCTGTTGGAGTGCCATTTTCTCCCAGCACCCAGCTAAGCAAACCTGCGACTTTCCACCCCTTGCCTCTGCGAATCACATATATGAGAAACATGCTTAAAATCCCCATCCCAACAAAAATTCTCTACAATCATTACACTACCCAGCTCTGTTCAGTCTGTTCTGCCCGTTCCTTCATCCAGTTAATGTCCTTATCTCAAATCCCTTGTGCCCCACATTGGGCACCAAAAAGGACTGTGGTGGTTTAGCCCTGGCTGGAGGCCAGATGCCCACCAAAGTCTGTCTATCATTCCCCTTTGTAGTTGGACAGGGGAGGAAATATATATTGTGAGGCTTAGGAGTCAATGTAAGGACAGGGAGAGATCATCCTGTCATCGACGACATGAGTAAAACAGACTCAACACAGAATGAAGGAAAGAAAACTCTGTAATTTATTACACTACACTACACACACAGTGAACCAGAGTTGGAAAATAAGAAGCGCAACTAGATGTTAAAACAACTTCGCCCACCCCTCCCTTCTTAGCAGATTTTAGTCAGGATTTTGCTCCCTTCTTCCCTCCTGTTGTGGCACAGGGCGGGACAGGGACTGGGAAAATGGGGTTCTCGGTTACTTCTTCAGGAGCTGTTTTCCTTTTCCAGATCTTAAAACACCTCTACCTCCCTCCCCCATTCCCTTCTTAGCAGACTTCACTCTAGTCATGATTTCACTCCCATCTTCCCCCTCAGGGAAGGGCACAGGGAGGGGCAGGGACAAAATGAGGGCTTTGGTCAGTTCCTTACAAATTGTTTTCCTTCTCGGCCTTCCTTCACTTCACACACCCTTCCCCTGCTGCACCATGGGGTCCCGCCCACGGGAGACAGTCCTCCACGAACTTCTCCAACGTGAGTCCTTTCCCACAGGGCTTTATCTCTTCATCGGCTGCCCCGCTGTGGGTCACTGCTATGGTGGGCAGTCATACATCACAATGTCACTCCAGTCCTCCACGGGGTCACAAGCCTCCCCACAGCAAACCTGTTCTGATGCACAAATCTCTCTCTTGCTCATCTCTGTGTCGCTGTTTCTCTACATGGGCTGCAAGTGCTGGCAGAGGCTTGCTCCCACATGGGTCACAGCATCTTCTCTAAGTCTCCACCTGCTCCATCCAGCGTGGAGCCTCTCCACGGGCTGCATGTGGGGTCTGGGCCTTTTCCATGGGCTGCAGGGGGATACCCACTCTACCATGGGTTTCTCCATGGGTTGCAGGGGTATCTTTCTCTCCGGCACCTGGGGCGCCTCCTCCCTCCCCTCTGTGGCCTTGGTGTCTGCACAGCTTGTTACATCTCCTCACTCCCTTCTCTGGTGGCAAAAAGCAGCTGCTTCCATTCTTTTTCTCCTATATGTGATTCCCAGAGACGCTGTGACTGCCGCCGATTGGCTTGGCCCTGGTCAGCAGCAACTTTGGTCTTGAATCAGCTGATGTTTACAGTCTGGGGCCAGCAGAGAATTCCAGCAGCTCCTCACAGCAGCCATTTTCTGCAGCCCCCGTTCTCTCCCAACTACACAAACCTGCGACAGACATGCTCACAGGCTCATTACCAGACACCATATAGAAAGGAGTACCTGATTGGAGTGCCTGACTCATACTGCCTGGTTTGAGAGGAAAAGGGAGAAAAAGTTTAGAGCATGCTGTTATTTTCATTGAAGAAGAAAAGCAAACTTGGCAGGTAGAGGACAGGCAACAAGGTAAATGCTATGGAATATTATTTTTTCATTATATATTTTTCAGTTCTAATTCAGAATATCCTAGTTCATCAAGACAGCTGAAATTGCAAGAATGTAACCAGCTTTTGTAACCAACTGACTTTGAGGAGATACCAGTGGATATATTTCTCTTGGAATTCCCTCTGTAGTTTTACAATACATACTCTTCTTTCTGACCAATCATTATTAATGATGCACACAGTCAGTGCTTTAACCATAATACAAACCATGCCCTGAGGCCACACTGAATCATACTACAGCCCAAATCCATTTCCATCATCTATATATTACTGAAACACTCTGGCGTCACTGTACTGAGCAAGCATTTCCTCACGTCGCCTAACCAAGACTTTTAGAGCAGGCAATGCTTAGAAACAGATGGAAAAGAAGAGAAACAGTTAACAGCGGTGGTGGAGAACCAGCCACAGTGGAGCATCGGCCAGGAGTCAGCAACGCACAAGCTAATTAGCTGTAGGTGGAGCTGTAGGAGAGGATGACAACAATTGCAGTCAGCATCGTAATGAAAAGCAGATGCAGCTATTACAATCGATGCACCTGGTAGATTGACACAAATGTTTGACAGGTTTGTTTTGCTACAGGCTTTGTTATTTCTTATGCATACTGTGGCCTTTATTGTAATATATGAAATTTAGCTGATGATATATTAGCTCTCTGAAATTAGTCTCAGAAAGCAGAGGATCTTTCCACATCATATTGCAAATAATGAGAGAATATAGCTGAACTCCCCTTCTCCAAACCGAAAGGAATAAAAGGCTGCAGACTTAGAGTAAAAGCAAAGCAGAAGAGCTGACAACTTTCTGTAGATTCCTATCACCACTCCTGTCCCTCATCTGCTTCTGAGCTCATGCTGAAGGAAATAAAATCCATTCCATAAGAGACACCTGAGGCCTAGGCATGCCAGGAAACTGATTCCTCACACTTTTTTCTTCAGTAGTAAAATTAACAGAACATATATTTTACATAATTTTTAACTCACATATGAAACTTTATGGTGTGATACCATGAATACATAAAGTATAGAACTGCACTGTGCCAGGTAACTTTCTTGTACTGAGAAAGAAGTTAAATTTTCTGATCTATTTCACAGCAGCTATCTGTGTAGCACATACAGTGCTACAATCTTGAGTTACAAACAAAGGAAATACCAGCCTTGCCCTTTGGAATGGAAAACTTCTTCAGGAGCTAATTCTGTGAGCCAGCTAAATGTACTTTCCTTGGAAGAGTAAGGCACAAGCTTGGAAAGTTACCAAAGATAGCATGATTCCTCAGGAAACTGTGCTACCAAATGAGTGGGTCCAATCCTTCTACAACCATCTGAGCGCTGGTATACATGTTACCCAGAGATGTTACGAGCACTACGAGCACCCTGTCCTCCATCTGTTGCCTAGCTGTGTGGGATTCCATAAACTATGCTTTTACCTATGTGTTAGAATTCCTCCTTTGCCATGGCATAGTTTTGATGAAATCAGAAAGATTTGCTAGTGTCATGAAATGCCATGAAAGCTTGAGGTGAAATTTCCTGACCCCAGCTACTGATGGAAGAATGTGCAGCTCTGAGCAAGGGCCTGTGTAAACTGCAATTGGATTTTTAAACCTACAGTATGTAAAAATGCAAAATTTTACTCCATTTTAGTCCATAAAATTTGTAGCAGTACTCAAGAACAGATTAGCCAAAGAGTGATGTATTTTTTTAAAAGCTCTAGGGACACAGTCTCTTATTTTTATAGTGTAAGTAATGGCAAAGTTGTGTCATCTTCCCCATGTGATCAGTATTAATTAGCTGTTTTCTACCAATCACCAATCAATAAATTACAGCACCCTTCTGAATTTACTCAATTGAGAAATGTATTTAATTACTGTTTAGAAGTAAAATGCATACTTTTAGCCTGACACTGATATTTGAGCAATGTCACAAACAGAAAGATAAGAAAATAGAACCACTTATGTCTTTACAAGTTGCCTTCCTTCTTACATAGTCTAGGAAACGATGCTTTAGACTCAAGCATTCCTTTCTCATAAGGCTACCCCGAACTGTTGAGCTTCCACAGAAGAAGGGCTAGTACTCAACAGAGAGAAAATTAAGCAAGTTAAGAAAACAAACAAAATATTGTCCAAATGGACTCCTTTGGGTAGGATAATTATACAAGCTTTGATAATCTCTGCATTAAGTAGTCCCTAACAAAGCAGTTTGTTCTTAATGTGGACTAGATGGATTTAAGAGAGCATGCCTTGCCAGCCGGACACATATACACACGTATGTGGGGTTCAAACATTCACTACAACCCTGATGTTTTTAAGAATATAAGAAAACTAGGTCAGAATTTCAGAATTACTTTAAAACAATAAGAGATACAGAATGACCAATAAATTATGAATATAGAATTGTTATAATTGTACTTAAAACTGAAATTACAACAGTTTGACCCATCAGCATGTAACAGAAAGGTAAATCTGATGTAAACAGGAAAGCAAAGGAATGCTGGCTAAGTTACTTTGGAAGCCAGTAGAAGCAATACAATTACTTCTCTTGATTTTGTCCTTGTTTCTCTTCATTCCTCAGGTTCATCAGCCTTCTTTTTCATATCCTATTTAAATTGATAGGATATCTATCTGCTAAATGCTTCCAAGCAAAGAATGTTTTTGTAGGCTCGTGCTGTGGCTTGCAGGACAGATCTCTGGCACAGTTGGAATGCTACAGGGTTGCAATGTAAATAATAAATAGTAATTCATAAAGTGAAAATCTTTTTGAGGAGAAAATTTTTCTCCAGTTTTACAGAAGTCACAAAATTAACAATCTATTTTTGCATAATTACGTTCTCTTTGAAACTGACTCCAAGGGTTGATACTGATACTTAACTGATAACAAGAATACTTTACTGAAGAACTCGGTCATAAGGATACCTGAATGAGGGCAGATAGGCACTTTCTTCCCTGTAGCACTGATTAAAATTTTGGTTTAATGTAGTTAAATTATTTAGTCTAGGAATGTGATTTCTATTTAGGCATCAATACATATTTATTGAACAAGGTCAACATAAATGAGTATCTGTGTCAGACAAAGAGCAAACAATCTGTGGTACATATTCATGTTGTCACTTGGGCGATGGCTGAGACTTTTAAAACAAAAATATTGTTCTGACAAGCTAAATGACTGCAAAGGTCTTTTAGGGTCTAATGACATATGAGGGGATTTTTTCCTCTTGGAAACAACCCATACCAGTCTGTCAATGCAACAAAGTGCTGGAACATACTGTCTACCTTCAATACCATATGGCTAAATAGTTTATTAAAAGTTATGCTGCAGATAAATACAGGCTATACCAGACCAAGACTTGTAGACAGCATGATACAGTGAGTTGGTTTTCCATCTGTAGTAATTTAGGAAGCTATTTCAGAAGGTAAAACAAAGCCATTTTAAGAGGAGTGTGTTGTACAGCTAACAGAAGATTGTGTGATTTTTAGATCTGACCCTAACTCCTTCTGGACATTAAAAAATAAATTTTTTACTGAGTCATAGACTGATACAGATTTTAGGAGGTCTCATTTCCAACTGACTGAATGTTTACCTTCCTTACTTTCTTTTTTTCATCCTGCATCACAGAACACTGCTGCTTGAGACCATAAGAATATGGTATTCATATAAGCAACATCAGAAATTTACTGCCTATCAATGTCCTGTTACAAATAATTAAACTCATATTTTGATACATACCATAAGCAGTAATGCTAGGCCATTATTTTTCAATTACTGAAGCTATAAAGCAAAGATTAGGTCATCCTTTGCCAAGCAAAAAGACGCAAGTACAGAGGGAAAAAATGCTTTGTGGAAGAACATTTATGCTGTTTCTGAACAAAATAACAGCTCAAGCATATGCTGAAACTAAGTGGCCTTTTATGTTGTCTGATGATTTCAATTATGAGGTTAAAGTCACAAAAGTAGTCTTTTCTTTTTCTTTCCTTTTCTTTTTTTTTTTCCATAAAACCTCCCACTCCAAGACTTAGGTAACAAACATGCATGAGTGATGGTAACAAAATCAACTGGTTTTACTGAGGCTACTTTAACAGCTACAGATACTGTTTTAATAGATGTATTTGCCTACACACATATATGTTTAAATATCTATTTTTAAATGTGTTCTAGTATATTAGCCTACTTTCAAAAAAACCAACATGTATTTATATTTATTTCTGTATATTTGCAGGTTTTCATCTTTTGAGGCAAATATAGAACATTTTGGAGAACACAACAGAAATGGGTGCTTCTATAGCAAAAGTCCCTCCTCCCAGATAGCTTTCATTTCCTTAACCAGAAAAATAAACCCCTTAATCAAGAGAAATACAACATATCAAATTGTATGCTGATGTCCATGTTGCATGACGGTACAATTTATTCCTTCATCTTACTGAGCTACTCTGCAGCCTGACACTGCAGTGTCTTAAACACCATGATGAATGCTCAGGCAGTCTAGAGCAGGTTAAAACTCATATTCTTCCTTCTGTGCTCTTCAAATTAAGAGGAAAACAAACTTTTTGTAAACTTGAGTCGAATCTTGCAAGCCTTAACTCTGTAAATGCAGCTGATACATTCCTCTGATATGGCTTGTTGTGAGGAAGAGTATTAAAGACCATCAAAATGTAATAGTAAAATCAAGATCAGTAAAAAATTATGCAAGCCTATGCCGAACCATGAGATTTTAAATGTACACAGATGATGATGTTCATGAGAAAGTGAATAGGAAACATGGCTGAGACTGGCATGCCATAGATCTTTGGCATACAAGATTCTCTTACAGGGATGCTCATAATGACAATAAAGGGCACTGATGTTTTCCAATTCTGTTAGAAACCCTCTGTTGGTTGCACTGTATTAATACAGCATCAAACAGCTACCTGTCAGTTTCTGCCAAAAAAGACCTCCCTACTCACCCAGTGCACAGTAGATATCAGACATTTTTTCAGTGACCACCAGACTCGAGCTGTCCTGCCAGAGAACTTACTACCCTATAAAGGGAGGTGGGGGGGTTAGAACTCTAAATGAACTATAGAAGAACTCTCATAATTCAGAAGTTCACAGTACTAAACTGCTTACTAATTTAGCAGCAATATTTTAAAGGCTAAAACAAAAGAGCATTTGCTGACTGATAAATCTATTATGAGTTAAATGTTCTACTCGTGTCTTATAGTTTTTTCACAGAATCATAGAATATCCTGAGTTGGAAAGGTCCCATAAGGATCATCAAGTCCACCTCCTGCTCCATGCATTTCTGTGTCAAAATCTCTCATACATTTTTCCTTCAAAGGGTTTGGGTTTTTTTTTTTCCCCCCACATTTTTCCCCAGTCCACTCATAGTAATCACCTTCCCAGTGTTTAAATGACATATTTACATATGGGTCATTTACATATGGGTCAAAGTATAGCATTATTGCAAATACAACCTATGACTATAGGGTAACATTTTTGCCTAATCATGGGAACTGGACTTCAGCCTTCATTCACTGTCTTCCTATGAATGTAGTCTTTAAAATAAAACCACCACTAAATAATTAACACCCAAAAAAAGCAGTCTGTGCACTACACTGTGGTTTACTGTGCAGTAAAATCCTCACTATTGAGTTCGCTGAATTTTTCTGCCTTTATGGCTATCAGTAGTGATTGTACGCCTTTTCCTGGGTCCAAGAACCTCTAATCTGCATGGCACACATGTGCTGTTTTTTGAGGACCATAAAAAAACCAATCTTCTCCCTGATGATATTTCAAACTCACCTTAACAAGGCCATGAACCATTCATTCTGGCCTCGAAGCTGGCCCTGGACATTTCTAGCAGGATTAAGGAGAGATTGGTATGTCTTGATCATTGACTCAAGTTTAGCCTAGAAAAGAAAAAAAAAAATTACACCTAGTAGGGGAAAAGCCAAAATTCACATACTACACAGAGGTGTGAAATCAGGGCCTCAGCAGGTGCTCTGCTGACGGGGCTTGTGTTGGGTTTTCGGTCAGGTGGCAAGAGGCAGCGCAGCCCTTGGTATGTCAGGACATCACCCGGGTGCACGGCCTCCACTGCCAGCCACCCCTGCCGCACAGCTGTCCCGTGGAGACTTCGAGAAAGGGGCCGAGCGACCGACAGCAACCACCACTCCCGCCTCACGGCTCCCCTGCCCCTGAGCAGAGACCTCCACCCGCCCCAGGAGAGGCGCTTCCACAAAACGCCCAGCCGCGGGCACGCTGTCGAATCCACCGGCGGGAAGGGGGACGAAGCCACCCCCCACAGGGTCGGTAGTGGTACGCTCCGCGGGCCCAGAAGGTTTCCCGCCTTCGGGTGCGCGCGTGCCTCCTCCTCTCGGCTGGCTGTGGGGCTGCGGCAGACGGTGAGGCGGGCTGGTCCTGCCGCCCTTAGCGGGAGCAGTATCGTCCTGATGCGTGTGTGTGGGCTCTGCCCACGGGCTGAGGGGTAAAAGGCAGTGCTCTGAGTGCCCTGCGCACCTGAGATCGCGAGGAGACCTGTTTTCCGCCCAGGGCGCTCTGTGTAGGCAAACCGTGGAGGGGAGGGGGAGGGAGAGAGAGGGAGGGAGAGAGAGAGAGAGAGAGAGAGAGAGAGAGAGAGAGAGAGAGAGGGAGAGAGAGAGGGAGAGGGAGAGGGAGAGGGAGAGGGAGAGGGAGGCTGGGTCTTAGCGGGCACCGTGAATTGCAGTGGCTGCGGTGCAGCTGGTGCCCCTCCCCTGTTGCGGTTGTCTGTAAAATTGGATGAGGGATGGGATTTCTCCCACTCGTGGGCACCGCAGACCATGTTTTAAGTGTGTTCGGGGTCTTCAAATAGAGAGTAAGTAAAGCAAGACTACAGTCAAGGCAAACACCAGGTGCCTGTCTCAAGGAAGGATGCTGTTCAGGAAAATTACCAGAATGTGTGAAGTGGCTATTGCTGAATAATTACTGTGTTCAACTGAGATATGCAGTTAAAATTAACACCTACTCATCTTGGTTATAAATACAGGTTTCACTGTTACATGAAGCAAAACTGAAACCTTCAATTCTAAAATCAAATGTTTGGCTAGAATGCTTGGAAAAGGATACTGAGAGCACGGACAGCAAGGGGTTACAGAAATTAAATAAAGGTGCCAGGTTTAGGACAGACAAAAATATATTTTTAGTCTTTAATCTTCCTGCTAGTGAAATAAATGCCATAGTTCAAAACAGGGGAGGAAGGCTTAACAGAAATGCCTTTGGAAGACATATGTAATAATAACATACACAAAAATAAAAGTAATGGGTTTTCCTGCAGGAAAAAACCCACAACATTAGTAATATAACATATTCTTTTTAATACAGTCTTTCAGTTCTGTGGGAATTTTATTCCCAGTGGCACTGTTGCCTGCTGATACTGCCCATGGTAAGGACTGGAAAGATCAGGGCTTAGCATTCATAGTGCACATTTAGATTATCAACTAACAGAATATTAAGATCTGTCATAATTTTATAAAATGTCCTAAATATTTCAAACTGCATTTCAACAAATCATTGCATTGTAATAAAAGTTAGAAGTCATTAAGATTCCTTAGTAAAAAATCACTAAGGTAGAAGCATTAGTTCGTTAAGGTTACATATATTCTTAAAAAATGATGGTTTTATTTATTTTAAGTTAATTAGCTTTAACTAATGAACTAGCTTTAGTCCCTCTGAGGAAACAGTGGGTGTAAGAGGAAAAGTATTAAAACACACAGAACTAATAACTTTCTCTTACTGTTTTGGTAAAGAAGTTACATACATGTAAAGACTTGTAAATACTGAATGACTGAGAAAATAACTCAATTATGTAATTTTGGTTCCTGCTTAGTAGTTGTTCATTTGCCTTTCTGTTTCTGCCTAACTTCACTGTAAGTATTTCTGTATGGAAACCATTTGGTTTCTGGGTAGTGCACACATTCTAACTTCTGGTTCATTTCTCCCATTGCAATTTTTTGTTACCTGTAAAAAGACAGTTCGTGTATTACCACATAGAAGGGATTCTTTTGTCTGGAATACTCAGTTTATCTGGTATTGGATTTTTTTTTTATCATGGAGCCTGATGTGCAGACATAGCTTCAATATTTTTAGATGCATTCATATTGTGCATTTCAGATCCATCTTACAAATATATGTTGAAGATTCTGTAAGTAGAATTTCCACTGAAAATTGGAATTATATCAATAATTTGGAATATATGGATGTTTTTTCAAATACTGTCATTGTTTATGTCCTGCTGTGTCTCATCACTGATGCTGATGCAAATTTTTTATAAGAAAATGTGTAAGTAACTTAAAGTCTGAGTAGTTTAGAGCATCTGTATAGGTTTAGATCCTGCATTAATGAGCACCTGTTAAAATCTCCTTAAGTAACATTTTTTTAAGTTAATCAAACTTAACAAAATTTCATCTGATTCATATATAATATGCACAGTGGAGAAAGAGTATTGATTAAATTTCCTACTCTTTAAAATGTGGACAGGAAGACCAGTCTACTTTAGCAACATACCTAAGGGAACTTGGTCATATGTTTTAAAACCATCACAATGTGCAGACCACTAAGATATTGAAGTAAAATTGGATCATTGTGTCTATGGAAGTGGATTCAGATTTATTTTTCAACTGCAGAAAAAAAAATCCCGATTCAACTATATAATCTATCTGATAGATTTTGCTTGGGCTTTCTGACATTCATTGTATTTCCTAGGAATGCAAATCTGAGGCTGGTTTAATTCTAGCTTCATGTGCAAAAAAGAGTTCTTCTTTTTAACAACTGTTCTTTCTTCTGCTTATATTTGTGCATTTGAAATCTTTTGATTAGTGTTTACGAGAAATACTAATTTATAGATCTGTATTTATTTACCTATACAGTGAGTACTGAATTATATTGTCCAGAAAGAAATGAATCACAGCCATGAAGAAAGTATGAAGAAAATCAGTGTGGTGAACCTTGATAAACTTTTAGATAACTTCTCAGAGATAGAAAAAGTAAGTGAAGAAGGTGAAAAACGTTGAAATTGCTAACTCTGACTATTAGGGACATTTTAATAAGCTTTTCAAGTGAAAATTTCTTTCAAATGGTATCAGTTTATCAATATGCCTTGTAATACCAACTTTGGAAAGTGTTTGTATTGACTATATCTCAGTGATGTAAGTTATTTTTGCAGAGTCTGAGACAGCTTCTGTTTCTGTGCTTTTTTGGTGCAGAATTCTAATGGTACAGAGGCCAATTCTGTTTTTTTCAGGAAAACTGTGGAAGTTTCCCTTTGTATCTGAAGCTGATATTGGAGATAACAATATTACATATCTTTGCTGGACTGTCCTTTCCCAAATTGTTTCTCGTTCTAGAAAAACATCATTGCCATAGCAAGAGCTTCTGTTCCTATATTCCATATTCATTGAGTTCTCTATTTTATGTGTATGTCAGTTCTTAAAAGATTGATCCACTGAGGAAAATCCATACTGTATTTCTGGTTAGCCTCATGTTGGACAGCTGTCTGTTGATGTTCTGATCAGAAAGTCCACACTAGAGATGATATAAAAGGGCACCAGAAACAAATTTAGCACTTCTTACTAGAAAAACATACCACACCAATTCCTATTCACACCCATTACTCATGTTCGTGCTCAGCAAGGGCACTGACAGCCTCATTTGCAAAGAGATAGAAAGAACATTGCTGAGGATTGATCCAGACTGTGGACTACAGAATTCAGAAGAAACAGGCTTATAACTACTGATGTAAATCATCACTCTTAGTTCTGCAGGGTAAACTCACAGTAGTGCAGGCTCTTGAGTGTTCTCCTCTATAATGGAATTTCCAGAATGGTAAAATAATACAGGTTTGTGACTGCACTCTTGTATAATTGTTAAATTTCATATAAATTTTAAAAGAGATATTACTGTAACTTTAGTATTTTTCCATTTTTCTAGAAAATATCAGAAATTAATGAAGCAAATAATCTACTGCTTCTTCAGCTGGAAAAATCTAACAGGTTGTTAACACTAAGCCAATCGAAGGAGGAATCAGTAAAAGAAGGTAAGTTATTTAATAAATGGTATGGGGTTTGCATGTATTCAAGAAGTTCTGAGAAGTATTTCCATTATTTTCAGTAATATAAAATATAAAAAATAAATATCAAGGATCTATAATACTGTGTGAGAAATAGTAATGCTTAGTCTTGGCTCATGAAAGGAAATCCATCTCAAAGCAAATATCTTTGATCTACAAACATACCTTGAGAACTGTACTAAGGAAACTGTTTTCTAGTTGATGTTAATATCCATCCACTTCATGAGATTTTTGAGTTCATACAGTACTAATGAAAGAAAAACATCTGTATTTCTTTTCCTTATTTTTTCCTCTTCATCTTTTTTCTTTTTACTCTTACCTCCTACAGAGAAAAATTCTGCTGTGTTGGCAGGTAAAGATGGAGAGGATCAGATGAATTTTTTACTCCTGATGAAGCTATAGTGCCCAAATGTTTACCTTTGCCATCCATACAGGCCTCTTGTGCATAGGGTGAACTGCCACTGTTTGCAAAGCCAGTGTTTTTAAGCAAACTAACATCAGTAGTTTTACTTAAAGCACTAACTTGTGACTTAACATTAATCCGTGGGAAGCTCAGAGGTCTGTGTAGGACAACAGGGTCAGCATTTGTGAAAAGTAAGGTCAGCCCTTTCACAGTCAAGGCTCCAGCTCAGCTGTTCCATTCTATCAATATGACAAATGTTACGTTTCACCTGGTCACCAGAAATATTTTGTCCAGTGAGAGATGAGGCAGAAGCATTCTTGAATGTTGCCTTCTGAAATTTCAAAAATTGCCTGTATGTGGAGATGGCATGTGGACTAGTGGGAGAGGAGCTCTAAGGTATCATAGAGAATTACACTTCTTAGTTGCCTGTGTGATTTGGTTTGTTTGGAGACAATCTGATAGCTCAGTCTGGGGTCTGGAATATATTTTCCCTGTACTATGCTGACTGGTATATTGAAGATCTAGTTTCCATCTTTAAATTTGGCTCACTTAATTATTTAAGGACCTTGGGCATTGGAATCTGTGTCTTGTTCTGCCTAGGCATTTCTTTCACTTCTAGAGAACTGAAAAGCTGTGTGAGACTTAATCTCTGAACCGTGCAGATTAAACAATATGAGTGCCATTTTGTATTTATAATGTTACTGTCAAGATTTTATTTCTATGACATTTCCAACTTGGTTTTAAAGTGTAAGCAATAGCATATCATCCTTCAACTTTGAGTTCAATTTAGATGATATCACTGTTGTAAATTTATTCCATAGGCTGTACTTCTGTTGCTGTCAGCTTTAATGTGATCAGTTTTGGTCATATTTCTTTTACTTCACATAGCAGATGCCATTATTGTGCTAAATACTTATGAATAGTAATAATAGTTTAATATTAAGATGGTATATCAATATATGATTCTCTTTATAGTTTAATATAATATATAATATTAATATATAAATAGACTATATCTGCCAATAGAAGGGAGTTTGGAACTAGCTTATCTTTAAGGTCCCTTCCAACACAAACCATGCTATGATTCTAATACGATTCAAGAGTTTCAATGGAAGCTAAATAAATGGTATTTACTGTTTTGCAGTTGGGAATAATGAGCCTTTACATCATAATAAGGAAGTTGCCAAATAAGGCATTAAAAAGTGGTTTTGTTGGTTTTTTTTTAATTCTAGAGCTATAACTCTTCAGATGGGTATTTGAAAAAAGAAATAATATCTAGCACTTTGCCTGTAGATTGTAGAGTTCCTGAAAGTTGTATCTTTTTATAGAACTTTGAGTCAACTTGCTAAGAGTGAGGAAAAAGGGTAGGGATAAACTTACTTCCATGCTGAAGTGCCAGTGCTAGTTGGTTTCACTTAGATCTTCACTTAGATAATTTAGCAGAATCAGAAATGAGTTGGTAAAGCTATTGAGTAAATGAGTTAAGTTTCCTTAATGATGCTAATCTATACAGTTGTACCAGAAATCTCATGTTACAGAATGACAAGTGATAAAAAGGAAAAATGAAAACCAGTAGCAGTAAATATGAGAGTTGGTTTATACATAAACAGTGGTCAGTTCTATTTGACTGCTTCCCAGGAAAGAGATCTTAGTGTCCTTCTGGATAGTCCTCTGAAGTTAGCAGTCAAAGAAGCAAACATAGTGATAGGTATGTGATAGGATTATGGAAGAAATAGAGCAACATTGTGTCCCTGTGTTTTTCATGTAATGTTCTGGTCTGCACATTTCAAACCAGACATACAAGAAACAGGAAAGATAATAGGGAAGGTTTGGTATTGTCAGGGAGGAGAACAGGATGGGGAACCAGGATCCAATCATGTAACATGACTCAGAGAGTTAGGGGCTTCACCAGCCAAGGCTCAGTCCCACTGTACCCATGTGTGGTGGGCTGACCCTGGCTGGAGTTGCAGTTGGTTCATCACACGTTGTCACTGCCACTCCTTCCTCCTCAAGAGGAGAACTCCTCACATTATTATTCCCCAGCTCCATCATGTGTTTCCTCTCGTGGGTAACAGTCCTCCACAAACTTCTCCAATGTGAATCCTTCCTATGAGAAACAGTTCTTCATGAACTGGTCCAGTGTGGGTCTCTTCCATGGAGTGCAGATCTTCAGGACCAGATTGCTCCAGCATGGGTCCCCCATGGAGTCACAAGTCCCTCCAGCAAACCTGCTCCAGTTTAGGGTCTTCTCACCATGGTCTGCTTGGTGGTCCTGCCAGATGCTTGCTCCAGTGCAGGCATCACACTAAGGCAGAGCCTCCTTCAGGCAGCAGGTGGAATTTCTGCACTCCCATCATCCTCAACATAAGGGCATGGAACTGTTGGAATGAGTCCAGAGGAGGGCCACAAAGACAATTAGAGGGCTGGAGGGCCTCTCCTATGAAAACAAGCTGAGAGAGTTGGGTTTGTTCAGGCTGGAGAAGAGAAAGCTCTGGGGAGAACTTATAGCAGGCTCCCAGCACCTGAAGAGGGCCTACAAGAATGCTGGGGAAAGGACTTTTTAGAAGGGCATGTAGTGATAGGATGAGGGGGAATGGTTTTACGTTGGGAGGGGGTAAGTTTAGGTTGGATATTAGGAAACAATTCCTCGCTACAAGGGTGAGGAACACGTTGCCCAGAGAGGTGGTGGATGCCCCCTCCCTGGCAGTGTTCAAGGCCGGGTTGGATGGGGCCTTGAGCAGCCTGGTCTAGTGAGGGGTGTCCCTGCCCATGGCAGAGGAGTGGGAACTTGATGATCTTTAAGGCCCCTTTCAAACCTAATCATTCTATGATCTTCCATGGACTGCAGTGGGACAACTGTTTTTTGCCCTGGTCTTCACCACAGGCTGCAGGAAGGGTTTATATAGAAAGTAGATTTTAAAAAGGGAAAGGGAAACATGGACAAAAAGAAGAAATTATTCTTACCTATGGGATAAAGATAGCAGAGAAAATAAAGAGACAACACAGGAAATTGGAGGAGCTGGGATGACTACAAGAAGGACTGTGGAAGTATAGTGGGCTGCAAATTGATAACTGTGAGAAGAGAGATTTTAACTTTTTAAGTAATAGTGCCTCACTTTGATAAGAGTGAAATTATTTGAGGAGATAGTTATGCTGATAAAACAGAAGAGAACAATCTGTTGAGCTGCTTTGAAATATATTATGGGGAAAAGTGTGTCCAAGTAAAAGTAACAAAGCGATCAACGTAAAATATGAACTAAAGTTTTAGCAGCAGGGATAGTCAGGAAAAAAACACATCTCATTAACACTGAAATCATAGTAATTGTACAAATTAATATGCACGTAGATAGAAGGTAGAATTGTTGGAAGCCAAGGATTCTCGTCAGTGAGTGAAATTGCAGAGCTGTTAGTACCAGTAATGAAAAAAGCGAAAAGCAAGAACTTGGAACAACATGGGAGAACCAAGAGGTGGTTCTGAAAGCTACTTAAGGATAAGGAAGAAAAAAGTAAATGAGAGGTTATTCTGTCCAAAGGGGTAGAATATATATTTAGAAAATCAGTTACCATGGCTGTTCTGTTAGGTTAATGTGCTTACCAGTAAGGTAAACATTTCCAAGTATCCTGGCAGAAAGTGCTTATAAGTTTATAGATTTCAATGCATTCATTAATGGTGATCAGAAAGCACAGTTTCACAAACCATCTTGGGCAGCAAACGGGCATAATCTGCAGTGGGTGCTGTCAGAGGAATCTTCAGGTAAACAATTGTCCATGTTACCAGAGATGAGCAATGACTGTAACTTTAAAAGTATTTCAAAAGGACATTAGGGTTGAGGTACTGATTCCAAGTTACAGTAAATATATCATTTATATAACACTATATAAATATATACAGCATTATATAAATTTACAGTGTTTCTAAAGCAGTTAAATAGACATCATCTTTTTCACCTTTATTAAATTCACCTGCAACACTGACCCTGCAGAAGGGGTAACAGCTGTGTATTCAGAACTAGAGCACTGGAAGTGTTGCGCCTAAGAGGTTGATTCTTTGTAAAACCTCTTTGAAAGAGAAGGCACTGTGGTGTTAAAAAACCCCACTCTTTTATTTATTATTGATGGGGTTACAAAGGATCCTGTGCAGAACTGCAGAATATGTAAGGGACCAAAGATGGCATTGATACTTTCATTCTTACTTTGGCAACAGTTATTATAACAGATTCTAGTTAGGAGAATGGCTTTTATACAGTGATGTTGCCAACTGTGGCTTGGAAAAAAAGATTTCTTTTAGCCTTATGTCCTAAGCTGCTTCCCAGAACTCAGATCAGCCACATTTCCTGAAAATATCATTTGAATAGTTGGTCCAAAAGCAACAAAATTGCTGTATTTGGACAGCTGCATCAATTTCTTGATGAACAGCGTCAACGCAAAATCTTAATGTATGCATGCTCAAGTTGAAGAGCATTCTCAAGATCATCCTATTACAAAGTTAACACAAAAGCAAATTAGTTGTCAGGATAGGTAAACAACTCAGCCTTAGAATGTAAGACTTAGCAGTGGACCACAAAACAATTCACAGAACAGCTAAGGGAAAAAACAAGACAGACCACATGCTGGTGAATGTTTCACATATGATTCCAAATAAACATGCTGCTTACAGCAGAGGAGTGGAGAGAAAGAGCACTATGGAAGGGAAGGCTGTTGTTCCTCATACCCTGAAGGGTTTGTGGCTACTAGTGGTGGTAGGGTGGAGGAAGTGGAATTTGATCCTGGCTGAAGAACTATTTGTTAGTATGAGAAACAGAAATAGGAATAGCATTTTGTGCCCTGAGAAATCTCCAACAAGTATAAGTGAGAACCTGTTGGCCTCTGGACATCTTTGATAGTCACAAGTTCTCTCTCTAGAACTGTTCGAGGTAAAAGAAGGCTGGGAATTCTGAAGGAAAACCAAAGGAAGAAAGAAAACTTGTAAACCTCATGAGCAACTGGGCGAGTGTATACATATTCTGTAATGTCATAGATGAGCATTGTTTTCTCTTGATATGTCCTTTGCTAAGCAGAGGTGAGATTCAGGAGCATGGTTTTTGTTCAGTGTACATCATTGCAGATCCACTGAAGACAGACATAATTGTGGCAAGTATGGCATTCTCCTTTTCTGCTCCTAAACACTTTCTGTATGAATAAATGGACTCCTGTAGTGAGGCTACAATTCTGAACTAAGATCTACTATAGTTCTTAAAAAGAAAGCCATCACGTTATTGTCTACAGAACACTTAAGGTGGCTCTATTTTGAAGTGATTAGTGTTTCCTTTTAATTTTTTTGCAAATAAGCACTTCACCTTCTTTAAATTTTTCTTGTAGAAATTGCTCTGTAGCAGTAGATAATGCTTCCAAGTAACCAAGGTGGAGCAGATGTATTCAATGCCACATTTTCATAGCAACTTCAGGCCTGCATATTTGTTGACTTAGTGTTTCAACATGTTAAAAGAAAAAGAGGTTGATGTTAATTGTTCTATTAAAAAGCCAATAGTTTAAATTATGATTGCAGATGGAAAAAATTGTGATAAATATAGATATTAATAATGAAAAAAGGGAGCATTTAGGCTGTTCAGTCTTTCTGTATGTATAAAATCACAGAATAGTTTGGGTTGGAAGGGACCTCAAAGCCCATGTAGACCCAACCCCCCTACCATGGGCAGGGACACCCTCCACTAGACCAGGTTGCCCAAAGTCCCATCCAACCTGGCCTTGAACACTGCCAGGGAGGGAGGTGGCATCCACAGCTTCTGTTTTCCTTTTGCCTAAACATAGTTTCCAGGAGAATCTAATCCAGATCTTGCTGACCACAGAGCTGAGGCTGACTGGCCTGTAGTTCCCAAGGTCTTCCTTTGTTCCCTTTTTAAAAATGGGATAACATTTCCCCTTTTCCAGTTAATGGAAACTTCACCAGACTGCCACAAGTTCTCAAGTATGATGGAGAGTGGCTTAGATCTGCCCATTCCCTCAGGATCTGCAGATGCATTTCATCAGGTCCCATGGCCTTGCGCACCTTCAGGTTTCTTAGATACTCTCAAACCTGATGTTCTGCCACAGTGGAGAGTTCTTCCTTGTCCCAGTGCCTGCTTTTGCCTTCTGTGGCTTGGGTGGTGTGGCTGGAGCCCTTGCTAGTGAAGACTGAGGCCGAAAAGTCCAGTACCTCAGCCTTCTCCATATCCTGGGTAACTAGGTCTCCTACTGCCTTCTGGCAGGGGCACACATTTTCTATCATCTTTCTTTGACCGCTGACATACCTACAGAACCTTTTCTTGTTCCTGGACGATTTAGTTCTATCAGGACTTTAGCTTTCCTAACCTGATCCCTGGCTTCTCAGACAGTTTCTCTGTATTGCTCCCAAGCTATTTATTTTCTTGTTTCCACACTGTGTAGGCTTCATTTTGGTCTTTGAGTTTTTTCCAGGAGCTCCTTGTTCATCCATGCAGGCATCTCAGGATTTTTGCCCAACTTCCTCTTTCTTTGGATACGTCACTCCTGAGCTTGGAGGAGGTGATCCTTGAATAGCACAGAGTATTCTTTACAGGAAAGGAACTACACAGAGACTGTAACAGATCCCATACCAGTAATCCACAAAGCTGCAACCATTTAGCAAAATTTGCTTTTTCTTCCATAATGAGGTCAAGCAAAACTTGTGGGTTCCTGGTTTGGGTTTTTTTCCCCAATCACAACCATAATTACATAATTTACCAGGATAGGTCCTTTAAAGATAGGAAAGATAAGCAAATGCTT
The DNA here is from genome assembly GCA_022605575.1 of Laterallus jamaicensis coturniculus. Taxonomy (NCBI): domain Eukaryota; kingdom Metazoa; phylum Chordata; class Aves; order Gruiformes; family Rallidae; genus Laterallus; species Laterallus jamaicensis. The sequence goes on along the minus strand of JAKCOX010000024.1, from coordinate 6,780,421 downwards.
TTGAGACTGGACAAAAGAGTGGCTTACACTTAAGTATCTGATATTCTTTGTAATACTAGCTGCTATCCTATTGTTTACTCAAATTCATAGATGTCTTTCCAATTTGTGCATGAATTACAGACATCTGGTCTTATTTCCATATGTTTTCACATGGGAGAAAAATCTGTAGTATAAGTAGTTGGTATAAATGGGCATGCTAGCCCAGTGCTTCCAATTCTGAATAGTATTTTTCCACAAATGCTTTTGATTCAGTTCAGGATCTGTGGGCAGGCAACGTTTCTGTGCTGTTCGTGCTCCCTCTACTGTTTTCTGGGAAGCGTGGAACGCGAGAACGCAGCTGGCGAAGTCGGCTGCGTGAAAAGCAGACTTGGTGGAAGAGTAAAGGTCAAAAAGTTTGAGTGGAAAACTGCACTTCTGAGCTCGGGTCTTAACTCGTCTCCCTGACTGCTACTTGTCATGTAGTCTTTAATTATAAGACCTACAAATTCCAACAGAGCTTTGGTATTCTGAGACGACTAACTGTTATTTAGTGTATTTAACAGGAAATTAAAAGCCACCTAAGAAGTGCAGTGGTATTCTGGAAACAGGCGGGCAGGTTTTAAGAGAAAAGCAACCTCGGTTGTAGTATCCCCAGTCTGTCCAGTCTTTGAATATTTTGTAACCTTACTGATAAGGTTACAACGAATATAAGGGATAAAATTAGTATTAAATTAAAACCAAATATTACAGGCAGTCCATATGGTGTTCAAATATTAAAAACACAATCTAAAATAAAATTATTAAATACAAGTATGCAAACTAATAACAAGTTGCATACATACACTAAACACACAGACACATAATTATTTTATTTGAAAATAAATAATGGAGATGTAGTAGGATATTCTGGGTCTCTCCAAGTTTAGGATGAACCAGAAGCTGAATGTTGATATACAGGAAAAAAAGAGGAGGGGAGGAGGGAACTGCAATGAATAGATAATGTTGGTCTTGTTAAAAAAGAATCTTGGCAAAAATGCTGTCAGGAAAGTAAGCCTCAGTTTCATTAATTGCATCAAATTGCTGGAATGCAGATATGGAAAACTTCTATTATTTCCCAGAAAACAATAACATCTTTATTTTCTGGATAGAAACAAAACTATAACAGTTTTATGAACTGATTTTTATTGCTTGATAAAATTTATTTTAATCTACCATCAAACTAAAATATGAAATTAAGCCATAATAATGGAGTTATTTGTATACTCAGTAAGAATATCTAGACTAATATTTAATAAAGGTGATTATAAAATATTTGAGAAAGTTTATAAACTAAATATGAAATTAAAATGGTGAAGAAATTATTTTTAAATGCTGGATTTTTCCCTGCTTCTAGAATGTACTACTCTACAGAACGTGATAAAGGGTCTAACACAAACTATTGAAAACCAGTGTAACGTGAAAGGTAAAAGCAAAAATGTTCTTATACATACTGCACCATAATTTAGAATGAGTATGCCTTTAATTTTTTTTTTGTTTATATTTACTGCTTCTTTCAAAGAGAAATTCACTGAAGCTAAGCAGAAAGGATATATCTAAAGGATATATCTAAAGTCAATCCTATGCAGATTTTGGTTATCTATATGCTTAATAAATGTCTATTGCTATTATTCTACTCATGAGAAATTTCTGTCTCAGTGGTGTCTCTTTTAATCAGTGATTGGGCTTTAAATTTATTTCAGCATAGAACAGGCAATTTTAGAAAAAAGTGAGAAAGTATCCTTTGACTCCTGGACTGTAATCTATTGAAGCATTTATGCGTAGCTTTTATCGCTTTGTTAAAACAAAGTATTAATCCTTATTGTAATGTTATTAAAATTTAGCTCTTACCCATAAATACTTGAAAATTACTCATAGCTATTTTAAAATATATAAATATTTTCTATATCTTTATGCCACAGTTTAGCCATAGACCTGTTAATTTTATTCCCTTTGTGTATTCAGGGCACATTAGCATAAATATCAATAAGCCTCTAAAAATTGGAAGTGCAGGGCTGTTTTAATACACAGAGACTTCTAATAATCAAAACAACCCATCTGCTTTTTCTAAATTCTGTTTTTGAGATACCACTTTCTAGATTTTGGGAAACAACTACTTTAAAAGTTGCATCTTTCAATTAGAACCTGCTGTAGCCATGATAATGCTTTATTTTCTGAGCTCAAGAATTTGGCATCCAGATCTTCTTGACTGCATCAGTTATCAGAAGGCTAAAGACAGCTCAAAGTAGTAATACCGGGCAAATATTATGACTAAACTATGAATTTTCTTGTTAAAAAAAGGAGACAGAATTTATGTGGTTTTGTAAATGATGATTTTCCTGTCTAAAAAAAATTTTAAATTCAGACAAAAAAATGAAACTAATTTCCTTCTTCTGCTTTCATGCTAATAATACTGTAAAAATGTACTTTTTAGTGTCTCATCATGTTTTTTATTTACATAGATGAAAATGATAGACTGAAGGGTACTGTTCACATCTTGGAAGAGAAATTAAAGGCTTGTGAACAGGTATGTCATAAATGATCATTCTTTAGGTAGAAGAATAATGTTTTATATCTATTCTAGCAGTTCATATGTCTTTATATTGGGTTTACCACTGATATGCATGAGATGAGTTGTTCTCATTACAGTACCAATATGAGAATATGTTAGAGGGACCAAGAAGTCAAAATTACTAAGTACCAAGAGCTCTGGTTATATCTAAGATGCACTTAATTTAGCTTTAAATGCAACTTTACATTTTAAAACCTAAGGTTGTGATATTCATGATGCCAGACAATCCAGAACTGTCTGAATCTTGTCTATAATTTCTTTAGGAGCAAATGCTACAAAGATAATAGGTCTCTGCTTTTTTCCCCATGTTTGATAATAAATTCCATTTACCATCTCTCTGCTTTTTGTCTATGACAGTAATTTTTGGAAAGGCAGTAACATTAGCAGGGCTGGTTGCAAGTTGTGTTAGTTCTCTGTGCGGGGATCACAGATATGCTGGTTTTAGGGATCTCACTGCTGATTTTCTTTGCCGGTCTTTCTACTAACTGTGAGCTTTTTTTTTTTTTTTTTAATACCAAAAGAGCTGCTATCTTGATAATTTGAGAAAATGCCTTCTGAAGGATAACCAGAAAACTATGACTCTATACATTATATACATGTATGGGCCTGGTGGGCCTTCCTAGTACTGTTCTGAAAGCACTTGACTTTGCCCCTTACACATTATTACCACCAAGCAGTAACTGCCTTTGTGAGTGCCTCCAAGCATTGCTCTGGTGAGTGGCTGCCTACCTTATCAGAAGGTTTTGACAAGAGCTTTGGAGTAAGTACCTCTACATGGGCAGTTATGGCCAATTCCTTGATAATATTCTGGAGTAAGTATTGGAGTAAACTTAAAAAAGGTGTGTGCAAACTCTTCACTCAAGTGTCAGTGCCACCAGTATCACCACTGCTGACGTCACTGATGTTTCTACTGCTACCAGTATGAAGTTGTGGAATGCTTGGTACAAGTAATGCTAACAAAATTCATACTTTAAATACCATTTTTGTTGTACAGTCTTGCAGTAAAAATCCACTAAAGTAAAACTGTAGTCACGTAACTGCAGCATTGTATCAGATCCTAGACTGGGGAAAGGAGTATTACCTCTCCATTTGCCTGTCCTCCAAATACATGTGGTTTCTCATTTTATATTGACTGATAGTTGCAGCACAGTGAAATCTGCTACAGTTTTCATCTGTGGACTTTGGCTGCATTGTGTGAGAAGTCATTGGGCATTCTGGATTTATTAGATGAAGAATAAAACAAGCACTGAGTTCATGCTGTGCGTTTTTACATCAGTGTTGTCCTTCGCGGAGGACCAAGAGCACAGAAACCTCGAGATTTTTATGAAGCTTTTTATATTCACAGGAGTATAAAGATCAGATTGAGAAACTTATGATAGAAATTAAAAACAAAGAGGAAGACCATAAGTTACAATTAACACAGTTGCATTGTGATATAAGAAAAAAATGTAAGTTCTCTGAAGGCTGAATTCTACAACGTTGAGTAAAACATGTTGTGACCTGCAGGAGCAATACTTCATTTGGAGAAGTACAAGTTCCACTTCTTAGTGGAAACCTCTGAAAGCTAGAAGTGGATAGCATTTAACTGAAACTTGTCTTTGCTTAGGAGAGTAGACAGTGGCAATGAGGCAATACTGTAGCAACACAGGATAAGGGGAAATTCCCAAACAGATAGAACAGACACTGGGAACTTGGACCTAAAAATCTGAAAGGATGAAACTTTGGGTTAAGTGTTCATTGTGAAATTGGTTTAAACTGTAAGCTAGGCTGCTGTTAGAGTTTCCAGGTATGTTCAGGAGAGTAGGAAATTATTTTCACAAAACAAACTGCAACAAGAGAAAGCTGATTTCAATATTAAGTTTTTCCATTACTGGCATAGCCTTGGAAAGTAGAAAATTTTTTTGTCATTTACTTAGCTGATAAAAGCCAAACTCCTTGGGAAATATGATGGTTCTTTACAGAGACTTCATCTTATTAGGATGGGTCAGGGTGGTTTTCACATTTTTTAAAAGTGTATTTTTGGCACGTGTCAAATTGTTTTCCTGTGAACTACTGACCTGCTGTTCATAAAACTGTTTCATGTCATCGTATTTTCGTGTTACCGTGTTACTAGTTGAAATAAAAGAAGCGGAGTATAGAGAACAGAGAGAGAAAAAAGAACTGGAAATATTAGAGCTAACTAGACAGATGAAAATTCAAAATGAAGAAAAGCAGAACGAAATCATTAAACTGCAGATAGAGGTATGCATTGCAAAGCTGAGTTACATATCAGTTGGGAAGTGAGTAAACTTAGAAGAGTGAAAAATATTAATACTTAACAGTGCAATCTAGGAAACTTCCAACAGCTCCTGTCCTCATAAAGATGAGTGGCTTCCGTGATGGTATCCGCCTTGCTTCTGATCAGCAGTAAAGTTCTATCCAGCGCACAGGGAGACTTAAGTTTGCTGTGCTCTCTTTTTAAATTATTTTTAATTTTTTGCTAGCTCTTGAGCTACATTAAAACAAAATTAAGCAATGTTTTATGCTTATTTTTAGTCTTTTTAATTTCTGAATGCTGGAAATACCTGGTTTTCATAAACTTTTAAGATCTTAAGGTCTTCTCATCCCATAGAGATTTGAGTCACAGAATTCAACATGTATTTCATGGCTCAGGTTTATAGTGTCTCTCATTACAGAAAAAAAATAAGGAAATACTTTAAACCTTTCCCACATTAAAAAGAAATATGCTACAAAAGTGTTTGGGCTGACTTATCCTTGGAACATCAGAGAAGGCTGATGCTTTCAGATGCTTTTAATATCCGCTGCATTTTCTTCTCCTGCAGACATGTGGCTGTGGAGTGTTCAAATTTATTGGTTTTAGTAGTCATTCTGTCTGTCTAAATGTATACAGATTATACTCTTTGTACTATGTACTTTTTTGCAATATTTTGATGCTTTTTTTTTAAGAAAAATAACTTGTAATTGCACCCTAACATAAACAAGTAGCTTCATTGTGGTAGAATTAAATAGTAGATAAGCTTGTTAGTAGTATTTTTAGATAACAAATAAAATTATACTCGTTACTTTTTTTCCTGTTGGATTCTTAATGTTGTGTCTTTTCCCGATTCTTTCAGTTCAATGCTAAATTAGCTCGAGTTCAGAATAAAACAACAAAATCATTTTCAGATGCTTCTGTCTTGCCACAAAGTATCTATCGAAGGGTATGTGCTTTAACAGCATGTAGTTTGCAGCTCCTTAATACTGTTACAGGCTATTTCAAATAGCCGTTCCCTGGGGGTTTATGGTGTGTGTTCTGCAACAAAACAAAAAGGAAGAGAGGGGGGTGGAGTTTCATGCCTTAGGGCTCCATCTTATTCCCTCACACATCCCACCCACCTCATGTCATACATCTGCACGGAAGTTGATAGAGCGGAGGTTCAACAAGAGCTCACATGAGCATTGGTTTTAGTACAGAATTGTTATCCTGGGAACTTAAGAGCTATTATATACTAGACTAGAAATAACTGACATAGAAATTATATATGTGCATGATTGTTTTGGGGACTTTAGGATGCCACAAAAATAGGCTTCTAGGCAAGCCATCTTTGTAATGGTTGTGATAAAACACACTGAGAAAAAATGTTCTTACTAGCATATTTCTCATTAGTAACAGCATATTGCACTGTTATGTGATTCCATGGGATATTTAACAACAAAGCCTTTGCTTGGATTTTTACAGAAGCTGCAGCATCTCCAGGAGGAGAAAAACAAGGAAATAGAAATCCTCCGAAATACCATAAGGGACTTAGAGCAACGTCTTGGCAAAGGTCAAAACCTGCAGTTGAAAAGGAGGCGATTTTGAGTAAATGACATTAAGTATTTCAGTAGTACGTACAATGAGACACAAAAAAAGTGTATTTCAAACGCTGCACTGGAAGTAAAAACAAAGTATGAAGAAAAGCTAAGTATTTTTTATTGAAAACACTCTTGTCAAATATTCAAAAGGCATGCATTCTGTGTATATTCAAGACTACTTTCTTGCTAATCAGTATTCACAATAAAAAGTCTCAAGTTTTATAGGAGTAAGACATTTCCTATTAAACCATCATTAATTATGGTGTACACTTTCAAAGCCATTTTCATTTCTTGAATATTCTCTTCTTCATCCAGGAATCCTTCAAACCATATTTTTACTTCAGTTAATCAAAGGTTAGGAATGATAAATGACAGACAAAGAAGTTATACAAGCTTAAGTGGTGTATTACCTTACTAATCAATAGAGATTTATCAAATTCAGCACTGTTACAAAGATGAATGTTAAAGAGAGATTAAATCTGTTATCCCCATCCCTCTTTTTGATACCGATTCTCCATGAAGAGTTACTGCGTGTCACTTTGGGCATTATCTTACTGATTTAGTGGGATTTTACATACTGTAGTGCTACGTATTAGTGGACCCTGATACCATATTTAAGCCACTGAAGTTAAGAATTATCAGTCTGTTACTTTAATGCAATTATTGCTTGTGTCTTATATTTGAGAGAAAAAGAAGTTGTTTTGGCACATTGCTTAGGAGTAAGTTTTTCTGGTACATAGTCTGTATTCCTAGGTTAGAAAAAAATACCAAACAAAAACTGTTGAATATATTTCATCTTAATAAAAAATGATTAAAGTATCTGTTTTGGTTATCTTCTATTCTTGATTGCAAAACATCAGACAAGAGCCCCTAGGTCATAGTTTATGCTCATGTCCTCACAAAGGCAAGCAGAATGTCAGAAGAGAAACAAGACAGACAAATTAATCTAGCATGCAGACACCTTCCCAGTGTAACTGAAAAACAAACCACGGGTCAACTAAATTTGTTTATATCATGAAGCTTTTGACTGACTCAATTTGACAGGTACTGTACAATCCTAAGAGCACTGCTCTCCACGTCTACCATGCAATATTTGAACCCTACACACCTGTCCTAGTATGAATTTTAACTGGGGGCAATAAGAACACCTGATCTGTTAATTTTTCCAGTCTTGTAACTGTATGAATTTAGGTAGCAGGACTTCTTTACATTTTAAGGTGTTTAGTTTGTTTTTCAGGCTCAGTTCCTTGCTTCTTCCTGTCACTGTCAGGTGTCACTACCTTCACTACCTTCACTTGCTGCCGGTGTTTGTCAGGCAGCAGTAAGCAGACGTCACTGTCAAGATTCAGTGATGTCCTCTGATAACAGCTGGCCATGTCACCTGCATGAATTTGGAAGTGCTCCACGACACTGTCAAGTGACAGAATTTCCTGCCTCTTCAAACAAAAGGTGTCGACAGTGACAGCATCAGCTACTAGAATTTGAGTCTGATGCTGTCTGCCAGTTTCAAGTTAACTGGTTTTTACAGCTGTTTTTCCCCTTTTTTCAGAGCTTTTTATCTTGTGCGATTTCCACATTTTCTCCTGGAGGAACAGTGTCTATCTGCTCATGACTACCTGCCTGCTCGTGCCTGTAATGACCAAAAACTCTATGACGCCGACCGCTGTGATGGTGATGTCTTTGACTTTCAGAAGGAGCCTGATGGTTCTCATTTTTGGAATGACGACCGCTCCCGCGGTGGTGGTGGTGGTGCCTGTGTCTGTGCTGACCGTGGTGATGTGAGTGTTGACCACGTGGTTCAAGTTCTATCTCTGCCAGCTTTTCATCTGCTTTTTTAGTGATGTTTTCACATACACCATCAATATCGGGTTCCTGCAAAACAGAAGCTTGCATTAAGTGCAATTCATTATATTTAAATTAGTTGTAAAATATTAATTACCTTTAACAGTTTTGCAGATCCTGAAACCCAGTTTTGAATTGTTTGTGCTATTTTGCTGAAGGAAGATCTGAATGTGTCGAACACAACCTTGTTTCACAGCAGAGCTGATAACCAGATTGGGCTCTTATTGTGGACTTTTGGGAACGGTAACTCAAGCATGCTTTTTCCAGAGTTCCACATCTGGCCTACGTGAGGCCTACAGTGAGCTGGAGAACTGCATGATGTGATTAAAAATTCATTCTCATGGAACTTTGATTATGTACTTAAATTTCCTGATAATCTATGATGTAGTTCTGAGCTCAGTTACACATCAAAGCAAGCTACCCTTCTTTCACTCCCCCAAGGGTAGTAGGGAATGAATCCCTTGTCTTGCCATGCCTGCATGCACGGTTTTTGCATTACCTGTTAAACTGCTTTTACCTCAGCTCAGGAGTGATCTCACCCCCACCCTTCTGATCCCCTCCCCTGTCCCACCGCAAGGGGCGGGGTGAGCGAGCAGCTACATGGGGTTTGGCTGCTGGCTGGGGTTGAACCTGACACTAGTATATGCGCATGTAAAATAGAACAAGAAAATACCGTGTAAGAGCAGTTTCCACACTTGCTTTCACAGTATGCAATCTTAATAGATTCTTCTACATACTGGAAAGACAGGAAGGAATAGGGCAGACCCAGATGATACACCAGACGGCCGCATCTAAGGAGAGAAAGGTCTTTGTGGTTACTTACATACCTAAAATTAAGTATCTCTTATTATGCCTTGCTTTGTTCACATCAACCCGCCCACACTGTACAGTCCTATGAAGAATGTTTCTGTCCAAGCAGTTTAGAGGCAAAATCAGCACCTGCCTTACAAACACCTGGCACTCACCTGCATCAGCCAGTAATGTGAGGCATGATTTCTGGCTGATGTAATAACCCTACTTCAGTGACACTTAGACTAACTAAGGCAGACTCACCGCTCACCTACCTCGCTAACAAGGAGAGCTGTTTGCATAGTGCAGAGATCACACATGGTGGTTGTTCTTACACAGTGTAACGTGTTTTCATTGGAACACGCACTGTGGTACCTCTACACTACTGGTTGATTTAGTGTGTGTGAGGGGATTCTCACCGTGCCTGTTTGCCCCACGTCTGTGCCTGAGTGTTCAGGTGCTTCACTACACGGCTGGTGCATTCCAAGGCACTGGAGTAAACACAGAGCTTGTATGCAAGGGGCCCCTGTGAAGTACCCCACCTGCAACATCAACACCGTCCCCCCACGCTCGCTGCCTACGCCTCTGCAGTGCGTGCCTCGGACCAGCCACAGGCAAAGGTGGGTTCCTGGCACAGTGAGGACACGCATCCCTAGAGCCGTCACGGCTCACAGCCAAACTAGCGACAAACCTAGTAGGTGTATCCTGTGTGTCAACAGCACAAACTGTTCAGCCTTTCAAACACCGGGGGCCAGGCATCAACTTTCCACAGACTACATGAAGCCTGTCATGCGACAACCTTATACATAGATGTGTTTGCTGCTGTAACATGCCATCACTGTCTACAGATCATTCTGGCTCTACTTTCATCCCACAAGTGTAATTTAGCTAATTAGTGTGACTTCATCATGTTTCTAAAAAAATCTAAGTAACTTTCTAATTCTTTATTAGTCAATTATGATTCAGTATGAACTGAGAATGTTTGCTGCAGTAACATAACAGTAATTAAGGTGGGTATGTTTGAAGTGCAGGACTTCTCAAATAATTTCCATTACATCAAAACTGAAAAAAAAAATAATCAGGATTTCAAGTAAAGGGTTAACAGTGCTTCTGCCAAAAGGTACGTGTCCCAGAATCCCACAATCAAAAAGATGTTTTCTTTACAAGTTTTAAGTTCACCTAAAGAGTAATTTTTCCATATGGCTACATTATGTTTTCAACCACTCCGCTCAAAATGTTTCCATGAGAACTCAGATAACTTTTCTCTTTTGATTCTACTTTCACATGCATGGATGTAATGAAGTTGTCTGAAAATAAAACCAGATCTAAATCCAGTAATTGTAAAGAAAAAAAAAAAATTAGCCCAAACTTCCTTAAGCAAAAGCAGCCTTTTGTAGCTTTTTTACAGGAAATGTGTAAGGGCTTTACTTAGTGCAACTTAGAAGTTATTATGATGCCACTGTTGAGAAGTAACCAGGCTTTTTGGAAATCAGTAATACAGACATTTACAAAGCATTACTCCAAATATATGCAAATATTTTCACATGTTCCCCTCTAAACACAGACCTGTCATAGATGAGAAAGTCATCTTTGTTTCCATTTAAGGTAGTCCAAACATCATCTTGGTGTTCATCTTGCTGGTAGACATTAATGTAGTCTGAAACGCTTTCTTTCAGTAGGTGGAATTTCCTCTGGGAGTGAGTTCCCTGATGGTTGACAACCACATATGAGATATTGACGAGTCCTTCATTCTCTAACTTGACTCGCAGGTCCTCCAGTCTAGAGGGGAGTGTGAAGATGCATGTCAGATCTTAGGATTCTCTGATGCTCAACAAAAGCAAACATGCTCCATCTTGCTTTATTACAGTCAGTGTTACTTTCCCCCCCCCCGTTAATGGCAATAATTTAACACTACAAAAGCATTCTTGCTAGTTGCCAAGAGTATCCACTCACCAAACCAGACTCCACAACAGCCAACACCCCACGGAGCCTGACCTTGTCAGCAGAATGTAGACATCTGTTTTCACACTGAATTCAGTGTTACTTCTGTTGCAGTTCTTTCATGCTTTCTGCGGCCTAACATGGTTTATCTGGTGTCTTTATGTAAATACCAAGGTTTGGGCCACATAGCTGGCTAAAGTGCACACCATAAATACAGCAGGCAGATGAATGATCAAGAAAGCAAACCTGCAGTAAAAGACTGACAGCTCTCCCACTCACCTTGACGTGCCTGATTTCTGTAATAGCCAGAAAAGGGGTATTACAGCAACAGGGTCGAAAGGGTTGCTACAGAATGTGCGCATCACCTGGCAGGCAGTTACTAGTCTCTCCTTTGGCATCCCATCACAAAAGTCTTGTTTTGCTCTATATGCAGAAAGCTGCTTTCTTGCTGTACAGTGTGGGGTTTTTCACTTCTCGTTTCTTTCCATCCTATTGAATTGCTCTAGAAAACTTGTTGGTTTTTTGGGTGGTTTTTTTTCCCATTTCAGGAAACAGTCTAGAGCTTGAAATACTCTTGAAAGCCTTTCTAAAATGTACAGAATTGAACCCAGCTACCTTGAAAGCCAACCACAAAGCCCAGAGATTTAACACCACATTTTCAAATCTAGTTCTTTAAAGCCTTGTAAAGACTGCTGATAATACGAAGTTATGAAGCCTAGATAGGAAACTAGGATGTTATTAGGGTGATTAAAATCAAGCTCCAAAACTGATACTACGAATTTTCAAACCAGTATGATTTCTCAATTACTAAACAAATCCAAGATAAGGGCTGTATGCAATCTCTGTTTCAATCAGCTCAGAGTTAGCTTCTTGCTGCTGTTACTGTCATGATACCTGATTATTTGCACAGAAGTTTGGTTCAAAAAACCAGAACACCAATGTCGCAGGTCTTGCATGGAAATGTAACACTCATAATGCCCTTGAATGTTTCTTCTAGTTTCTGAGAGGCCAGCTTTACCTTGTCTGCTGCATTTTACTTTTTTACCTATCTAGGACCTCTGAACGGGTGCTGGGAAAGCACATTAAAAGCCCTGTTTTAATTTGCCTTTTCCCCTACAGATAACTACGTTGGAAACAAGCAGTCACGAGTGTCTTCATTTCAGGTGTTCTAGACATGTCAGGGGATTATGATGTTTCTTGGTTTCAGCACCTTTGCTGAAGTTAGCAACAATTAATCATTCTGCTAACATCAGCACAGTCTTGAGGAACTGTCTGTTTGTTTTCATGTGTCCTGGGTTTCATAGTGTCAGGATGATCATATGTTTATGTTGTAAATAAAACATGAAGGAGAGGATCTGTCAGCCAGGACTAAGACAAGAGATACTGAATCTGAGCCACTGGCACAGATGCTCCTGTGGAGAGTTAACCTGGTCCCTACGTTAACACACAGCGGCTGGGATGGTGGCACTTGAGGAAGCTAGAGTTGATTGAGTGTCCCTGCATTGCACAGCGCTGGGGACATGTATTATCCCCGAGGGGCATTAAAAAATTGGCCAGGCACATATTAACAGAACGTGAGAGAAGGTCACCTTACCTGGAAGCCTGCAGCAGGCACAAGTATCAGCTAGCTTGGAGGAGAGCCACCACCGTGACTGAGCCCCTAGAGTTCAGCATCGGGTTCTCCTCCCCGATATGCCATTCTGGGGGCTCCTTGCAGTTCTGGCTCTCTGTCCCTCCTCCTGGGAGGAGACAGAGAGCCAGAACCAGCCCCAGCCCTGCCCACATGGCTGGGCTTTATCTGAGAAGAGAGAAAATAAACAAGATAAGATCCATGCTTAAACAAAGTTCAGACTCTCAAATTCTCACAAAAACCACAGCAGGATATTGGCTCCATTAGGTTTTAAAATAAACAGCTGTAAGAATACATTTGAGCTACTTTGTTTACTGCTTGATTGTATTTCTTTCGCTTTGCAGTGGAGCTCCCCTACAAGAAAGGGGCAGGGATTTTTTTGTTGTGTGCAAACAGCTGGAAAGCGTTCACAGTAACTGGATTTTCTTTTAATAACAAGATTCAGACTGCATTGTTTCTTCCTCTCTGCAATTACTTCTTTACTGGCTTTATCACATCAGTGATTTTAAAGCAGTCTTGTTTCTTGTGTTTTGAAGCCAGCCGTGCTGTGCCAGTTTACACCAGTAAGAATCTAGACCAGTTCACTCCAGAGTCCACCAATTCCTCTGACTTAAAAGTACTTGCAACAACAGTGTAGTTCGGTTCACAGTAACAATTACAGAACCTGTCAGGGACATTAAAAAATCATTTAAAGATTTCTGCAAATCCATCTGGATTATTTGGATCTCTGAAGAAAAAATCTCTTCAAATCACTGGCATTAGAAACAGTTTTGCAAGAACAGGAAATGAAAACTGAGTTTTGGGATTCCTCAGATCTTACAAAATCTCTTACCCACTCTCAGTCCATTTCATGGCTATGAAAATCAAAGCATATGAGAAATTCTGTAATTATTTTTTTCCTTTTATTCCATCAACATAGTAATCCTGGCATAATATGCTCAGGGAAAAAAAAATATTGGGAAAAAATATAATAGTTAAAACTGGTCCCCAACACGTCCCAGGCTGCAGAACTGTACTTCAGGGCTCCCATCAGAGTCTGACAGTAAACACAGAGTATTTTTAAACATTAAGCTCTGATAAATAACATGCAGTTCAATGATCTTGCCACAGCCTAAAAAAAAAAAGTAATAACAATTTTAATAATTGATGTTTTAAAACAAGAATGAGCTGTGTCAAAGCCAACAGCCCTCTGTGAAATGTCCCGTCCCTAACGCTTCCTTCATGCGGTGCCACCAAGACGCTTTGGGTACAGCAGCTACAGCAACAAGCTGTGGTGCGATCAATACTGACAGGGACCTTTCTTGACACACCTGGAAACCTTCCCACCTTTATACCCACTACAAACACTTGAAACTCCCGGGCTATCGTGAGATCCTTCCACGCCTTTACAGCCCTCTGCAAGCTCTGGCACACAGCGCCCAGCAACAGCTGTCCCCCGCACCCAAGACAGCTACACTCTGAGTTACACTCCTCTCCGCAACGCAACTTTCTCGTTGGTTTCCAATGGAAATTTCTACAGTCAGCCTTCTCGGCCAGAGAAACAAGCAGACACTCCGCCAAACCTTAAGCGATGAGGCTGTTCCACAGCAAAGGCAGCACACTTACCCTTTCCTCCCCCCCTTCCTTGGCAGCCCTGCTGAGCTCCGCTGCAGAAGGAAACAGCGTGGGGAAGAGGGCTGTGGTATTTATACAGCCCTTGTTTATCTCACTTAGCAGATACGGTTCAAAGTTCAGGGAGCTCGCTCGGAGCGACCTTGCAAGCAAAGCAAACCCCCGGTAGCAAAAGGAGCCAAAATATTTCTCCATTAACTCATTGCAAGTGGAAACTGTTCCCTGTGCAGGACAGTGAGGTACTTTTAATGTAATGACTTTGAATATCGCGTTGTGCGCTTCGCCAGTCACCCCACTCAGCTGGAGGCAGTGGTACAGTCAGGGGAGGGGGGTGGGTGGGCCGCAATCACTGCTCTCAGGCTCGGTGGTAGCCGCGGGGACAGGGGAAGGTGTGGCTCTATTTATAAAAATGCTGACCTGGCAAGTTTTTCTCTTGTATGCTTTATCTGGCCTTAGAGAGTGGTGTGCCCCGTCTGGGGGCGCATGCAGAACTGAGCTCCTTTCGCCCCGCTGCTCTCCATTACGTCACTCGGCTTTAAAAACTTCCTTCTGCACAACCTGCCGGTCTGCCAGCCTCTGTTAAAGGTCACAGCCCAGGTCTTCAGCCATCTAAATCACTGCAGCTACAAGAAAGCCACGTCCTACCAACTGGCAGTAGCCACTTAACTCTCCATATTGCCCAGTTAGGTTTTCTTACTACCAACACTGAGGTACCAGCAGGCGTTCAGGTTAAACTCTTCCTGTGCTCTCTTTCCCTAGTGAGAGAATTGTTCATGCATGGTGTGTTTTATTTTCACTTGAGTCTCATTTCCTTCGATGTACACGCTCTGTGTGATTATGGAAAAACAAATACTTAAAAACACGGTGCACCCTCAGAGTTTAAGGTGATGAGCAGAGATTAGCTTTATCCTTCCCGTTCTTGGGTGTGGCAGATGGAACTGCCAGCCTTGGGGGTTCATCCTGTAGAAGTCCTGCACTCCAGGCAACGGAAAGAAGGACAAAGACCTGCAACTGGACTCAATAATCTTGGAGGATGCGATGCAGAAAACGGACAGATGTCAGACTGGGACCGAATATTCTTTTTAAAAAGGTGGAATCTGGTCACATTCCTTATACTGTCAGGGAAACACATCCTTGTATTCTTTGCTGGGTTGGGACCAAGCCCTGGTAACTGTAATGATGTCCTTTGCTATTCCATGCGATAGATTATTTGCTGGGCCTCCTGTCTCAGGACAGCACTTAGGGCTGGATGTAAGTATTCGGTATGCATCCTATCTGTCAGTTCCTAAAGGAACACTGAAGCAGCCAAAAAGAAGCAAAGCTGGTACAGATCAACTAACTGGGAGAGGAATAAAATGCAGCACAGTAGCAACTGTCAGTTGGTCTCCTGCCAGTCACTGCAGCACGGGTGGAGGTACTGTCAAATAAAGAGCAATATTCCATTCCCAGTTCCTTTTCAGCTTTGTAGGGAGGGATGTGCCCAAGCCTGGATCAAGTGCTGCTGAGACTGGCAGCTCTGCTATGGGAGAGTAAAGGATCCTTGCTATGGAAGGCACACCGAGGATGAAAACGTGCAGTGGTCGCTACTGAAAAATTAGTATTTCCTCCCACACAGTGTGCAGAGACACCTGCAGACCCTTAGCTCCGTGGCAGAAAGATGAGAAACAGCTGCTGTTAGCAATTATCACGGTGCCAAAATTACTATTATATAATTATTGTTATATTTATGATAAACTTCATAATATTAAGGAGAGCTTAACAACATCCATAGTAATAAACCATAAGCATCTTGCTTTATAACATTCACCTTAACTAAGATCGTTGTGTGCTTTAAGATTTATTGAGAAAAAAGTTCCTCTGTCTTCAAGCAAATGGTAAGGATTATTATACTGCTGGCTGTGCGTTTAGATAGATGAAAAATGGTTGGTTTAGAAATGTAAAAACCCTAATTATGTTTAAACTTCAGTCTGATGCATTTGTCTATGTGGAAAAAAAAATCCACTTCTACCTTTTTTTTACAATCAGTGGAATAAAAAAATGAGTAATTGTGGAATTTACAGTCTGAAAGTCTGACCCTTCCATTCTTATATTAACCCCACTTTAATTAGTAGGCTCCTGTAGCCCTTTGTCCATAATTTCTAAAGAAATAATTGTCTTCAGTCTTTTTGCTTTCCACTGGAAGTGTTTTCTTAGTTGTTGAGTATGTTCCTGTCTCTGCAGGAGGCAGTTATGCACTCTAATTTGGACAACTCTTCAGTTCCAAGCAATAATTTTTATAATTATCATCCTGTTTCTACTCTCTTTCTTATTTGGGTGCATAATGGTCCTGGTGGGAATCCCAGCTCCTTCCCTTGTTACAGAACATAAACTATCCCCCTCCCCCGCCAACGTTGGAGTTTTTTTCTTCACCTTTTTTGACCTTTCAGACTTTGCAAAGCATCAAGGCACAGAAAAACCAGTGTCTTTGGAAATTAACTGATGTTTCTTATTTCTGCTATCTGGACTGGGAACGTATAGATTTCTGTTAAAAAATCCCAAATGAATATGGAATTATGAAGCTGTCAGTAACTGTGTTCCAGCAAAGCCTGTGATTTGCAACATGTGCAAACAATGAGAGGACAGAGGCAGTAACATGGATCCAGCATGAATTCCATCATGAGACCTTAGGACTTCAGTGTCTGTTTTGCTCTTGTGACTGAAGGATGTCACAAACAGGGAATTCAAAGTCCACTGCCAGTCCCTAAGTCTCCACGGGTTCTTCTCACGTCTTTTCATTTTATAACAGTGTAACTGTGTCAAGTCAGAGGAGTTACTCATACTTTATAGTGGAATAAATTGCAACCAAAACAGGGTGTTGAGGTTTACTTAATGCTTACATAAACAAATTTGTCTGTTTATGGGGCCTTTGACTCTTGGCTAGATGCTGTAAACAAAGGGTAATTTAACTGAAGGCTAAGAAGTTATATTAAAGTAAATTCAGCAAAATAATTAGAACCACAAGCTAATTGGTTAAAGTAACTCCAGAAAGAAGGGTACTGGGGCAGTATTGGTCTTGTGCTCCTGTCACGTGAGATCCAGAGCAGTGTAAGATGACCAGACGTACACTTCTCAGAATTCACAGGAAGCAAAAAAAGCTGACATCACCCGGTATGGGCCTGGAGGTCGTTCCAGTGAACGAAGGAATAGCTGATACATGTAAAACCTCTGCTTGAAAACAAACTGACAATTACAGGAGCTCTGATCTTGCAGGTATGTTTTGGTTGTCTGCTTGGAAATGCTGTTATAATAACTAAGCCTCTTTCTCTACTTGAACCTATCTGAAGCACGCTGTGATTAGCAAAGAACATCTTTTTTTCATCAGGCATGTCCTCAGTCATAATCACTGCACAGATTATAAATGTGAACTGACCCCAGCTGCCAAGTATCTACATGCATTCCAAGTTCCTATTGCCTCCATTTACTTTCTGCATGTATCTTGCCATTATTCTTTTAGTCTGCAAGTTCCACATGTCACCTCAGTGGCCCAGAACAGCCTTTCTCTTGTAATTTGATAGAGGGGCAAATTACCTGACGATACCCAAGGGGTGGGAAAGAAGATCATAGATATACATCTTCTGTATTTCTGCATCATTCAGTGTATTTGGTAATACGTGGCAGTCCCATGATCCACAGAAGAAAACTGAAAACTCCTGCAGTTTGGTGTGATTCTGCTTATACTCGTGGTGTTGGGGATGGTTAATCAAGAACAAGCAAATGCAGGGCCCGAGGCAGGACATCTGTACAGATCTCCTATATGCATGCCATATCCCACGCAGCCATCAGTGATCCCTCTTTCCACAGGAACGGCACAGCTGCACCAGGAATTCACCAGGCAGCTTTAGGCGTTCCAGTATGGTGCAGTGAGTCAGCACATAATTAAACTGAATAAAGATCTGGACTAAGGAATATAAAGTTAAAGAGAACTTCTGATTTTTCTGTATTTGGGCAGTTCTTAAATTAATAGATCTGGTCTTGAAGAGGATACAACTGTAATCACGACTTCAGAAGTATCATCAGCAATACAGAGGCAGAGTCCTTCACACTGTAAGTGAAGATAAGGTTCATGACCATCTAAGGAAACTGAACATACACAAATCACAGAATCACACAGGATCACAGAACATTAGGAGTTGGAAGGGGCCTCGAAAGATCATCTAGTCCAGCTCCCCTGCCAGAGCAGGATCACCCAGACTAAATCACATAGGAACACATCCAGGCGAGTTTTGAATATCTCCAGAGAAGGAGACTACACAACCTCTCTGTTTGTCCAGGGCTCTGTCACCCTCACAGTGAAAATGTTTATCCTTATATTCATATGAAACTTCCTACGTTCCAGCTTGCACCCATTGTCCCTTGTCCTATCACTGGCCATCCCTGAGAAGAGCCTGGCTCTGTCCTCTTGACTCTCCCCCTTTACATATTTATAAACATTAATAAGCTCACCCCTCGGTTTCCTCTTCTCCAGGCTAAAGAGACCCAGCTCCCTCAGCCTTTCCTCATAAAGAAGGTGTTCCACTCCATCATCTTGGTGGACTCTTTCAAGGACTCTGTCCTTCTTGAACTGAGGGGCCCAGAACGGGACACAATATTCCAGCTGTGGTCTCACCAGGGCAGAGTAGAAGGGAAGACAGACCTCTCTTGACCTACTACCCCTTCTAATACACCCCAGAATCCCATTGGCCTTCTTGGCCATGAGAGCACATTGCTGGCTTGTGGTCATCCTGCTGTCCACCAGGATCCCCAGGACCCTGTTAAATCTCATTAAACTTCTCCCTGCCCAGCTCTCCAGCCTGTCTAAGTCTTGCAGAATGGCAGCAGAGCCTTCTGGTATGTCAACCACCCCTCACACTTTTGTGTTGTCAGCAAACTTGCTGACTGTACACTCTATTCCCTCATCCAGGTCATCAATTAATATATGGAATATCACAGGTCCCAGTACCAGCCCCTGAGGGACCCCACTAGATACAGGCCTCCAGCTGGGCTCTGTCCCATTGATCAAAACTTACTGGCTTCTCCCCTTCAACCAGCTCTCAATCCACCTCGCTATTTGATCTTCCAGACCACACTTCCTCAGTCTAGGCATGAGGATGCTAGTCCATGGGACCTAATGAGATGTATCCCAGAGTCCTGAAGGAATTGCCTGATGTAGTGTCCAAGCTGCTCTGCACGATATCTGAAAAGTCATGGCAGTCAGGTGAAGTCCCTAGTGACTGGAAGAAAGGAAACATCACTGCCATTTTTAGAAAGGGTTTTCCATTTTTTCCTCCTGAGTTGTTTTCCTTCTTAGCTGGGGTGGAGGGCATTCCACACACACACCCTTCCCCTGCAGCAGCGTGTGGTCCCACCCATGGGAGACAGTCCTCCACAAACTTCTCCAGCATGAGTCCTCTCTATCGGGGAGTCATCTCCTCACTACATGCCTCAGCAGGGCTCCCTTCCATAGGGTGCTGACCTTCAGGCCCAGACTGCTCCAGCCTGGTCGCCCATAGAGTCACAAGTCCCCCAGCAAACCTACTGTGGCATGGATCAATCTCTTCACAGGCTGCAGATGGTCTCTCCTCCTCGTCTGTTTCCATGGGCTGCAAGGGGACACCCGCTCCACCATGGTCCTCTCCACAGGCTGCAGGGGAATCTCTCTCTCTGGCACCCAGAGTGCCTCATTTTACCCCCACACACACTCTCCTTTGGGCCTGGCCTTGGTGTCCACACAGCTTGTTACATCTTCTCACTCCCTTCTCTGGTGGCAAAATGCACCTGCCTGTGTTTTTTTTCCTCCTAAATGTGATTCACAGAGGTGCTGTGACCATGGCTGATGTGCTCAGCATTGGTCAGCCGCAACTCTGGCCTTGAACTGGCCGATGTTTACTTTCTGGGGCCTGCAGAGATCTTCTAGGTGCTTTTTGCAGAAGCCTTCTTTGCAGCACCCCCATCCTCCATTAAAACCCAACTATGCCAAACTACAACAAAGGAGGACCCTGGGAGCTACCAACATGTCAGCCTCACCTCTGTGCCTGGGAAGATCAAGGAACAGATCCTCCTAGAAGGTATGCTGAGGCACATAGAAGACAGGGAGGTGATTCATGACAGCCAGCCTGGCTTTAGTTGGGGCAGGTCCTGCCTGACCAATCCAGTGGCTTTCCACAATGGAGTAACAGCATCAGTAGACGAGGGAAGAGCTATGGATGTCATCTGTCTGGATTTCTGCAAGGCCTTTGATACAGTCCCCCACAACATCCATCTCTCTAAGTTAGAGAGATATGGATTTGATGGGTGGACAGTTCAGTGGATAAGGAGTTGGCTGGATGGTTGCATCCACAGGGTGGTGGTTAATGGCTCCAAGTCCAGACGGGAGATAGTGACTAACAAAGTTCCTTGGGGGTCTGTACTGGGACCAGTGCTATGTAATATCTTTATTAATGATACTGACAGTGGGATTGAGTGCACCCTCAGCAAGTTTCCTGAAGACACCAAGCTGGGTGGTGAGGTTAATTTGCCAGAGGGACAGGATGCCATCCAGAGGGACCTGAACAGGCTGGAGAAGTGGGCCTCGGTCAACCTCATGAGGTTCAACATAGGTAAGTGCAGGGTCTTGCCCCTGGGTGGGGAAAAACCCCCATTATCCATACAGGTTAGGAGATAATGTGCTGGAAAGCAGCCCTGAGGAAAAAGACTTGGGAGTACTTGTGGATGACAAGCTGGACATGAGCCACCAATGTGCATCTGCAGTCCAGGCGCCCAACCACATCCTGGGCTGCATCAAAAGAAGTGCAGCCAGAGAGAAATTATGCCCCTCCACTGTGCTCTGGTAAGACCTCACCTGGAATACTGCATCCAGCTTTGGAGCCCTCAACACAAGAAGTACACAGAGCTATTGCGGGTGTCCAGAGGAGTGCCACAAAAATGATCAAAGGACTGGAGGACCTCCCCTACGAGGACAGGCTAAGAGAGTTGGGCTTGTTCAGCTTGGAGAAGAGAAGGCTCCAGAAGGATCTTATAGCAGCCTTCTAATACATGAAAGTGCCTATAAGCAAGCTGTGGAAGAACTGTTCATGAAGGCATGTAGCAGTAGGACAAGGGGGAACAGTTTTAAAATAGAAAAGGGAAGATTTAGGTTGGATATCAGAAAAAAAATATTCAATATGAGGACAGTGGATCACTGGAACAGGTTGCCCAAAGATGTGGTGTAGATCTCCCATCCCAGGAGACCTTCAAGGTCAGGCTTTATGAGGCCCTGAGCAAGCTAATCTAGTGAAGATGTCCTTGATTACTGCAGAGGGTTGGACTAGATGACGTCTAAAGGTCCCTTCCAACCTTATACATTCTATGATTCTATGGTAATACATGCAATTCCCATTAAAATCTTTACATCCAGTAATTGTCCTTGGGAGATTTGGAGGACAGTAATTCATCAGCTGAATCTACACCAGTTCATTCTAGGTGACTTTAAAGGCTTCTCACCAGAAATACCTGTACAAGCAAGTTCTTGTTAATTATTTATAGCAGGTCATCCAAGCATAGTTCACTGCACTGAACCCTAGCCAGGGAATGGAAGCTAGGAGAGCACAGTGCGTGGGATTCAGTGACAACATACAGTGAACCCTGCAGGAAGTCTGAGTCTGCTCTTGGCTTACCTGTTGTAAAATACATGGAAACTGAAGTGAAAACAGGGTCCAGCTACGGAATAAGAAGGATATTGCTGAAAAAGCTCTCTTTCAAGAACTGTTGAGCCGTGATTTAAAAATGGGTGACATATTTCTGAGAGCACCACAGTGGCTGCAAACATTGCAGGAGATGTTAAGATAGCTTAGGGACAGGTTCAGAAAGCTGAGTGCAAGATGGAGCTGGTTTTATGTGATATGGGGTCTGGAAAACTAAAATGACTTCTAAGACATGATACTGAAGGTATCGTTGATGGTATTTCTTTTCAGATAGCATAGTCCTGGAGTGCTGCACTGTGAAGAAAAACTAGTTCATCCTTCTTCGGGCAAGTGTACCTGTAATGAAAGTGCAACTGGTTAAATAAACCATTTTTTACTCTTCTCTCCACCTTGGGAATTCCAGCATCAGAGCAGTCTCTGTAGCAAACTGTTGGCCAACTGCTGACATGGTCTGCAAATGAATTACAAAAGTAGATTGGTCCAAGTGACACTTTTAACTTAACAACATACATTTTGTTGCTGCAGCACACAGGAAGCTGAGATTGATAGCCACCTACTCCAACCATGAGAAAAACTGTCTTCGGTCCTCCTACTACTATAATGAACTCCAAACTAAGTGCCTCAATTGGTCTCTGTAGATAAATACTGTAAATCAATACTGACCTTCTGAGGACTGGTGGGAGAACTGAAATGTTTATTGAATGTGTTCTGGATTAAAGCAGAGGGAGAGCTCTGCTGATACGCCTGCTTGCAATGATTAAATCCTGCACAGACTGCCTCCCACCCTCTGGTTTTTGAATGCTGATGGAAGTGTGGAAGAGTCAGATCTATATCTGATTCATATTAGGAAACATATGTGAGGAGGACTTAGAGCAGCTGTTTTACAGTAACGCCTTTCCTGTTGTCTCCAGGGCCTTTATTTAAAGAGTCAGCAGTGGTGAACTAGCATTCAGCCTCTGCCCAGATTTGATTTCTGTTAACGATGTTAATGGGATCCCCGGGGTGCATCAGGAGGAGTGTGGCCAGCAGGTCCAAGGAGGTGATCCTCCCCCTATACTCTGCCCTGGTTGGGCCCCACCTGGAGTACTGTGTCCAGTTCTGGGCTCCATGGCGTAAAAAAGGACAGGGATGTCCTGGGAAGAGTCCAGAGAAGGGCTACAAAGATGATGAAGGGCCTGGAACATCTATCCTATGAGGAAAGGCTGAGAGAGCTGGGGCTGTTCCGCCTGGAGAAAAGAAGACTGAGGGGGGACCTAATCAATGTTTATAAATATCTTAAGTATAGGGTGCAGGGGGAATTGGCCAGCCCCTTTTCAGTGGTCAGTGGAGACAGGACAAGGGGCAATGGCTGCAAATTGGAGCACACGAAGTTCCTCACCAACATGGGGAGGAACCTTTTCACAGTGAGGATGACAGAGCCCTGGGACAGGCTGCCCAGGGAGGTGGTGGGGTCTCCTTCCCTGGAGAGATTCAAGACTCGTCTGGATGCCTGTCTGTGCAGTATGAGCTGGGGAGCTGCTTTGGCAGGGGGGTTGGACCTGATGATCTCGAGGTCCCTTCCAACCCCTACGATTCTGTGATTCTGTGAAGCTACACTGGCTTGCAAGTTGCACCTTCAGCACACAGTACTATGTAAAAAGTTGAGCAACCACAGTTTAAGTTACTGAAATACAGCTACTTGGTATTTACAGTTGACACTCGGAACCTATTCTCCTGAAGAATTGATGTGTTTGCTGAAAATTATAATTATTAACTAATATACATTTATTTTTGTGTGTTTTGGATGAAATATGAATAAGAGAAGTCTCCAGTCTTCTGGTACTACAGTCCTGTATTTTATTTTCCACAGATGCAGTTACTGAAGATAACAACGAAGGCTAAGTAAAATATTGAATACAGAACATTATTTCTGTGCTACACTGACTGTGGGCCAGCAAAGATTGGAGACCATTGTATCTGACAAACATATCAGCCCTACCTGGACACTGGCAGTCTTCCTATTTTTCTTACTGCTTGGATCTTCTAGGCTTTGGCTGGCTGAAGGAAAAGTCAAAATCAGAGTAGAACAGTAATAGCATTCCAGAACAAAGGGTGCAGAATGCAACAGAGAGGAAATAACTCAGCTTCTGAAAGGAAGGTGAGAGTAGAGAAGATACGATGACATCTTGTCTGAGAACACCTGTGGAAGTCACGTGCATGAACCATCACACTATTCCACAACACTGCAAAGACATGACAAAAATCTGCCCTGCAAAATTCAAGCAGCCACTACTGGTTGCTTCTCCAAAACTGCCATTCTTTCTTACATTCAGATGAGTTTAGATGAACCTCTTGGTTTGCCTGAGAATTCACCATGAACACCCTTCATATCATGTTCCCTAATTACAGGCAGGAACAGCAAGACCAACCTTTGTGTCTCCTCACCCAGTTCCAAAAGCACTGTCTCAACTTGTGGAACTTGAAAAGTGTGTGAGTCCTGGTCCTGACAAGAAAGAGTCATCACATCAGGCGCCAACATCCCTCCAGTCAGCAGAGGTTTGCATGGCTGCTCACTCTTGCAGCACTACAGGAGAGAGGGGTCCCAGGTTTACATTTTACTTTGGTAAATCCTCATTTCTAGCTGCCATCAGTTTTCATCTCTTACTGGCTGTCTCTTGGCAGGAAGACATGTTCAAGATATTACTCATGTATGCCTTGTATTATTTACTAGTTATTATTTACATAACAGGCATATAACAGTCTTAAGAATTGTATTTAAGGAAGTGATAGTACCCCCAGTAGAGCCCAGAGTCAGTGTCTCATGGTGGAACAGCTGAGCAGCTCCCACACCTGTCTTTCACCCCCAGCTCTTTACTCAGCTCTGTAAACTGCAAGCTAAGTTTCTCTGAACTTTTTTCTTGTCAGCAAAAACAGAAAAAAGAAGAAAAACAAAGCAGGGAATTGTGCTGATCCTGCATCACAATCACTGCCAGATTTCCTGAAAGAGCTTGAGAAGAGGAAACAAAGCAAGAACATGAAGTGAAAAAGCTTGTAGTGCTTTAAAAATCATGGCAACAAAGCTGCAGAACATTTTCTCCAACACAGCTAGCAGGCATTCAGAAGGAGAGACAGACCAGAAAACTAAATGCATAAGTGATCCCATGACTGCAATAACAGTAATAATTAACAATAAATGCTTTTAAATTATATTTCCCTTTTTGAAAAGACTTCATGATGCCTTTCTTGTAAATGTTTATAGTTAATGATAAAATTTTCGTTGATTCTTTAACACAGACACGTGCCCAACCTAAGTTACAAAACATGCAATCCAGGGATCAGTAAGATTTCAGATATCTAGTTCACTGGAAACCAAACGTGGGACTTCATCCTCCATTGTTCAGTCAAATCATTGCGCAGTCAGCAGCTCAGGCACTGATAGAGGGCAACTCTGTGGATCGTGCGTGAGGCTGGGCTTAAGAACATCAGTGGCAGAGCAGGCAGGGGCCAGGTGCTCTTCCAGTAGCCCAGGTGCTTTGGTAGCTGCTCCCTCTGTGAGTGTGCAAAGGCACCACTTTGCTTGCTGCTGTAATCATCAATGTGCCATGCAGCCTTGTGTGGGTGGAAGATGCACTTGATAGATGGATGTGCTTGGAAGAAAAAAGGTCTTGATGAAAAAAAATCTTCTCCTACATACTGGAAGAATTACTTGTAGGTTGCCTGCTTTCCTACGTTTTATTGCCCTTAATGTTACCTTAGCTGCCTGCAGGAAGTTTCCCTGATTCTCTCTAGGCTCTGAAGTAAACTTTATAGCAAAAATTTCATGGACCTGTCAGCCAGATGTGATTTCTCCCAGCAATAATATGGTCCATAGGTCTGTGGTTTTCTAGGAAGATTACATGGCTGAAAGGAGGGGTAATGTAAAATTATCTGCTAATGTTTCTGCATGGGTAATACTTGGCACTGCAGCACTGATGGTAGGATGGGTCAAAAGCTTTTTCTGCCAGTTTAGCTTTAATCCTCTCCAGACTCCACAGATTTCCATGGATGATTACATAAAACTAGAAAACCACCACGTTTCGTGCCTTGCTGTACTATGATCACTGTTGCTTATCAAAAAACACCCACAAATCAAAAACATCTTTTGCAAACCAGGTTGCAGCAGATTTGCTTGTGAAAATCCTGGTTACCTCTAAAGAGGTAGTATCTACATATATCAAATCTTGTTTATAAACAATGTGTATGTATGTGTGTTACATCTGCTCATGATGCACCGTGCATACCTGTACAAAAAAGGCAGAGCACATATTTAACCATTAACACAGGTAACTTTTTAACAGAGGTTTTCCTCAAGAGGTTTCCCAGACAGGTATGGACCTAGGCAAGGCCTGTTGAACTTACACTGGGAGCTGCAGTAGATGATCTTTAAAGGGCCCTTCCAACCCAAACCCTTTTATAGTTCCATAACTCTATGATTTTATATTCTGGGATGAAAGGACAAAATCCAGAATGCTCAAAGTGCTCAACACCTACTGTTATTTAAGCTCTAAGCCACTACACAAATCTTTTTCTTATGCTTCCCATAATTCTGCAGAATCCAAAGGGCTGTGATTTATGAAAGTGACAGACACCAAGCTCTTAGACCTTCTTCTTCTTCCAGATACTTAAAATAATATAAAAGAAAATAATGTGGAAAAGAATGCTGGAGTTCAACGGCCCTCTCTTGCAGTGTTCACCAGACACTGATACCCCTGGTTTCACTAGTCAGCCCATCGCCACGGGGTCACAAAAATATAAAACCTGCACACAGTTGATAAGATTTAGCACAGAGCCTGAAGTGCAACAGATAATACTGAGTAGATATAAACGCACATCCTGTCCTAGCTGTGCATTTCCTCTGAAAATATAAAGATAACAAAGGAACCAGCTGACATATTTGTGTCACGGGTGCAAGGTTTGAGGATTTCTAGTATCAGTTCACAATTCAGTACATGGCAGTTTTCAAGCACTACATTTTGCAGTCACCACCATCATTCTGACTTTCATTAACTCCTTAAATCTTCCCTTCCCTCTTGAAATAGGAGGGATGAGGAGGATTAACAGAACAGCTGCCAGAGGCACAGCCCATATGTACCTCCCTTTAAAACTATAAACAGCGAGTGATCCAGTTTCACTGGGCATACCTAACAAAGGGGCTCCACAGAAATGATTCTCTCTTGCGTAACAGCACACATCTGGCTTGCTCCAGGCACGACAAGTAAAGCCCTTTCATACGCAAAACAAACCATTGTGCAATGGAGACATGCCGAGTCACCCGACAGAGAGAAGGCTCCTTGCAAATGATTGATACCACTACAGGAAGGAGCAGTTATTTCATAAGACTTGTTTAAACAGAAGAGACCAGAAAAGGCCACATCGTATCTACCTGAATTCTGCACCTCCCTGAGTGAATCGTTTGGTCCTGATGGGAGACCCTGTGGTGGGAGATCTGGGTGTGTATGAGAGCACTGATCTGCTTTTAGAACTATTTGGGGAGACAGAACTCTCCAGCAAGTCCGGTGCAGGTCGTTGGCTGCTAGGTGAATAGCCTGGTGCTAGATAAACTACTGGTCCCGTATGGCCTTCTTCTGCAAACTGGGTCAAGTGCTTTGGGAAGATAGCCATGTACCCGATCCTGCACATAAACTCGCCTTCTCCAGTCACATCTGCAGTTTATTAGTTCTCTTAGTTCTTCAGTCAAGTGGGGTATTCTTTATTAAAGAAGGGAAACGTATGATTCACACTTTTCTACAGCTAGTTTAGTATTCATTTTTGTCTGATTGCTACTTCACAGATCTCCCTGGGGGAGGAAACCAACACTCGGCTTGGCTGAGTGTTCTCTGCCTTCTTCCACACTGCTGTGAGAAGCCCAGAGCATCTGTGCTTTGGTATTATTCCCAAACTCAGCTGAATGTTGTGTCCACGGGGCTTATCAGGTTATTTCAATGCATACAGGCTTCTCCAGAGTGCCACTGATGTGATCCTTACCTGGAAAAGGAAAGAAATATTGGGAATTTTTAGCCGTACAAATGGACAATGCAGGTTGAACTAGACCTATGGATGATTTGGATGCTAGCTTAACAACTTTTAACCTGGTGTAAATAAAATGCACTATAAACCAGGTTATTTTGAGATTTGTGACTAAGTTGTATTGGTTTGTAGCGTAACTCTCAGAAATCCTGGATGTAGTGCTGGGAAACTACACCCATCTCTAAAGAATGAGAAAGAGAACCTGGAAAGTGAAAGATCAGTCAGTCTATCTTTATGGTTGAAAATATTTTAGGGCAATTTATGAATTGTTTATTTAAAAGCTTTCAAGTAATCTGACAGAAGTATTACAAGGATGAAGCCATATGGAAAAAAGACAAGCACAGGGAAAATGACATGGAAAACACACACACACACACAAATTAAAGAAAATAAACCCCAAACTCGCCACCTTGTCTGAAAACGTAGGTGGTGCTGGAATCAAAATTTTAAATTCTTTTTTTTTGGTCCTGTAGCAGTAACTTTAGCTTATATTTCAGTTTGAATTACAAACTATTAGAGATTAAGTTCTTCAACTAAAAAACAGATCTGTAACAGCTTAAAGCAAACCTTTCCATTTTTTAAATGCAGGAGGCATCAGCGTTCCTGTCCTGCTGGTACCCGAAAACAAGAATGGGTGTGGCAGACAACTCCTGGATAGAGAACCATTGTCTGAGCAGACCTGCTAACAAAAGCAATAATATCGGGACATTAGCAGGGCCATTAAGCAATGAGGAAATAAAAGGGACACAGAAGTGACTTCGATTTTTTTTTATATTACCTTGCAAACCATTTGTGCTGATAAAACTTTCCTGTATCACTGCATTACATAACACTACGCAGCCTTAGCTAAGTCCATGCAATAAAGAGTATGTAAAAATAATTTCGACTGGGTGCCGTATTTTTTCATGTTGTGTTCGATGCTGTAGGATTTCTGTGCCGAACAGCTGCCTAACCCTCGTAGGCTTTTATCCTTTTGGTGGGCACGGCAGAAATAATCATGTAGCCCTGGCACCAGGGAAAAGCGTTGGAGAAGTGAAGTGACAGGACTGATGTGGAACGCACAGCCATGGCAGGCGGCAGCTGTTCCGCTGTCATGCCCAAAGGGGCAATCCTTGTCTTGTTACGCTGGTTTACTGTGATGAGCTTGTTTTCACAGGTGAAGCCTGGCTGAGCCAGGAAGCCCCTGAAGACTCTGTCCTAGAAGAGAAGCTCGCACTTCGGGCTGGCAGCTCCCAGCCAAGGCAGCAGAGGGGCTGGTTGCAGCCACTGCCGCTCAGCGTTAAGGTGCCTCAGCCAGATAAGGCCAGCTCTGTTCGGGGCTGGTTTGTGGGCTTCTCTCTTCCGCCGTGTGGCCTTGGAGCCCAGTCCGGGCAGGGCCCCATGAACAGAGCGGTGGCCTGGCATCGGAGTGCCACTTGTGACACCGCTCGGCTCACGCTGTAAAAGAAGAACAGGATCCTCACGCCCTGCGTGCAACAGCGTCTGTGGAACAGGGAGCTGCAGAGAGGCCTGGGGGCGGCCAGGGGTGTCAGGGGGGGCTGGGCCCGGACAGGCGGGCGGGCCGGGCACGGAGAGGCGGGCGGGCCGGGCACGGAGAGGCGGGCGGGCCGGGCACTGACAGGCGGGCGGGCCGGGCCCGGAGAGGCGGGCGGGCCGGGCACTGACAGGCGGGCGGGCCGGGCACTGACAGGCGGCCGGGCCGGGCCGGGCACGGAGAGGCGGGCGGGCCGGGCACTGACAGGCGGCCGGGCCGGGCCGGGCCCGGAGAGGCGGGCGGGCCGGGCTAGGGTATGCGGTCACTCGCCCCCGGCCCGGCAAAGCCCCGCTGGAAGGGGAGACGCGTTTCCTGCCGGCGATGGGGCGGCAGCCCGCATGCGGCCCGGTGCCGCGGCGGGGCAGGGCCCGCTGTCTGTTCGCTCACGCCCCGAGCGGGCGGTCGCGCCGGCTGGAGATCTGGGAAGGGCAGCGGCGCCTCGTCCTATCTTCACATCAGGGGGAGTTAACTGCCTCTTCCCCCCGCCGTCAGGCACCGGCCGCGAAACAGCCGCGGCCGCCTCCCCGCCGCCACAGTGCCCCGCGGCTGGCGCCAGCCCGCCGCCCCGGCCGCTCCCCACGCCACGGGTGGCGCGGCCCCGCTCCGGCCCGCAGCGACCGCCAGGGCCGCCGCTTCCCTCGGCAGCGCCTCCCGTGGCAGCCCCGCCCCGCCCCGCCCGCGCCGGCCCCGCCCCGCCCCGCCCCGCCCGCGCCGGCCCCGCGCCGCTCCGCCGCGTAGCGACACGCGCGCACTGGGGCGCGCGCAGACTACAGCTCCCAGAATGCAGCGGGCCGCCGAGCCCCGCCCGCCGCCGCCTGCGCGCCCTGTGTGAAAGGTGACTCTGCCGTCACTTCCTTCGCGCGGGGCAGGCCGGGAATGCGAGTCGCGATTGGCCGGCACCCGCCCCGCTTTCCAGCGTGCTAGGGAGCAGGAAGCGGTAACGGCGGAGCGGGTGCGGCGGGGAGAGGGGCTGCTCGTGGTGAGTACTCAGCAGAACCGCTCCCTCACCCCGCGGGGCGCCGCGCCGCCGGGGCGCGACCCGGCCGGGTATCGAAAAGGGATCGATTTAATGCGCGATTTGATGACGTAATAAGGACTAACGAGGTGCACGGCCGCCGAGCTCGCCTCTCGGCCGCCACCGGCCGGGTCCGCTCCTCGGGCACACCGCTGCGGGTCACTCGGCCCTGCCGGCCGCCGCCCGCAACGCTTTCGGAACACCTGTGCCCGGCGGGCACTTGGCGCTTGCTAGGCCTTCCGCCTTCTCCCGCTCCTGGGACTCGGCGAGCGCTCATTGGTTCCTCAGCCCGGGGCGGGCTCTGCTGCCACCCTACGATTGGCGAAGACGTCGCTGACTGCCATCAGCTCCCGCCAATGGGGCTGCCGCTAGGGTGCGCGCGGCTGCGGCTGGCAGCGGGGTGCGAGGGCCGTAACCCGGTGGAGGCGGGCGCGGCCGCTCGGGGCCTGCGGGAGGTCTGCGGGGCCCCGGGCTGTCCGGGGGCGGCCTGCTGCCGCCTCGTGGCTGCCGTGGCCGGCGAGAGGCTTCCGCCCTTGGGCGGTGCGGCTCCCGGCGTGTGGCTGCGCTCCCTGTCCCTCAGCAGGAGCGAGGCCTCGCCCGTGGCCGAGGCCCCGAGAGGCTGGGTGGCCTCCGGGCTCCGCAGCCAAGTGCGCGGGAAGTTCGCGCCTCTGCGTTAGGAGCAGCCGCGGCCCCTCGGGTTCCCTTTTCCTGGGGAGGCTGCAGCGGGCTGGCCAGCGTGCCGACTGCTCCCCCGGGCCGCCTGAGCTGCCCTGACGCTGGTTCGCCAGCCCGCATTCTGTGCGGGCCGCTTGGGTACCAGCGTACTGTGCTTAAAATGCAGGGAGTTCTGCTGTGGGCCCGGAGGGCAGCAGTGAGGCCGTTTCACAGAGGCTGATGTACCAAAACAGGTCTGCATGTCATACGTGTATCATATGAGATGCATCCGGTGCTACAAGCCACTAAAGCTAAGTCAGTAGCTGACAGCATCTTCGGAGAAAACAGGTGCACAACCAAAACAGCCCAGCGTCCATCACTTCTTGTAAGCCTATTCTATTCATAAACAGCAACTTAAAACGCTGCCTTTTTTGACTTAAATTGCTTTCTCAACCGTACCGCTTACTTCTTCCTTCAAAGTAGTCATGCCCTTACTGAGTACATGGTGTTCTGTTAGGCTTTTTTCCTGCAGTATCAGAAGAGGTTTTTAAAATGAGAACAATGGCCACAAGCACATTTAGTGAATTCCTTAAGACCCTGATGGGTGTTTCAGCAGCTGCTTGGAGAAGCAGTGATAGCAGATAGCACTAGACTTCCCTAAGTGCTTGCTTTTGCTTTTTTTTTTTTTTTCTTTTTTGGAGCTCTTGGCAAAATGATTTCTCTGTGGGCTAATATGTCTGAGGGGGAAGAAAGTGTGTTTTGTGGTGAACATAGGAATTCTGCAATTTCCTTTACGCAACGTCTGTTAGTCATAAGAAAGTAACTTTGCTTTTACCGTAGCTGAGTAATTCTCCCCTCAACTTCAGTTGAACCCCATACACCTGTATGTCTGTTTTAAGTGAGAGAGAATTTACACAGCCACAAAGGGGAGTTAGCAAGTGTGGTGGCATCAGCTCAGATGAGGCTAAGTGGACATAAGTAAGGAGCAGTTGTCTTGGCTGGTCCTTCCCCCTCAAGATTTTCCAATTCCAATCTCAGACAAAAAATCTGCACCAGAATTCAGGAAGCACTTTCTTCTAGAGCTCTGAAGAAAACTTTGCAACCGCAGAAATTTCCATATCTTACTTCAATGTTTGGTTGGATTCTGGCTGCTCTCCTGAGTTTCTTCCATTTATCCATAGTAAATATAATGGCATAGTGAAGGGTATGTCTCAGATTCCTTTAAGACTAATTCAAGCCCAGTCAGAAACCACAAGTTCAGAGTGAGTTAAGATTCTGAAAAGAAATGATGTTTCTATGCTAATGTGACTTTGCTTTTTCTGTGGAGCATTCAGTGTGAGCTGCATGAATGCTGAGGTTGAAGATGAGTGGTGCTGAACAGATCTGAAGTCATTTTGCCTGGAGTTAATATCTGAAATGCTTTCATTGAAAACCTTGGGAGAGAGTCCAAGGGTATTTTGCATAAGCAGCAGACTAACATCTGTATCTCATACAGGGGAACAGAGTTCTATTAAACCTCTTAAGGTCTGAGAACCTCTGCAACTCCCACCCTCAGTTATGTTTACTGTAGAAGTGAGGGAGAGAGAGCCATCAGATTACAAGCATATGTGTCTTTTTCAGAAGTTTGACAGTATTTCACTTTGTGAGGGGAGAAGGTAAAGAAGCTGGATGACTAAGACGTTCTTTGCTCTTGAGTGTGGCAACTCCTATGTACTCAGAAGCTGAAAAGTGCTGCTTTGTTACCTCCTTGTACCTTGTTTTGGGTTTGTGAGTCTAGGTTTTGGTAGTGGGGGTGGCTACACGGGTGGCTTCTGTGAGAATCTGCTGGAAGCTTCCCCTAGGTCTGACAGAGCCAATACCAGCCAGCTCCAAGATGGCCCCAACTGCTGGCCAAGGCCAAGCCAATCAGCGACAGGCACAGCGCCACTGTGATAACGTATTTAGGAGGGGGGTGGGGGTGGGGAAAGCTAGCAGCAGTTCTTGCTGCAGGAGAAGGGAGTGAGAAAGACAGGAGTAAGAAACTTTTTGGACACCAAGGTCTGTGAAGAAGACAGTGGGGAGGGAGGTGCTCCAGGCACCCAAGAAGATGTTCCCCTGTAGCTGGTGGGGAAGACCATGGTAGAGCAGGTTGTCCCCCTGCAGCCCATGGAAGGTGATGGGGAGTAGAGATCCCACCTGCAGCTGGTGGAGAGGGCCCATGCTCGAGTGGGTGGAGGCACCTGAAGGAGGCTGTGACCCCATGTGTCCACACTGGAGCGAGCTCCTGGCAGGACCTGCTGCCTGTGGCGAGAGGGGCCCACACCAGAGCAGGTTTGCTGGGGGACTTGTGATTCCATGGGGGACCCACACTGGAGCAGTCTGGTCCTAAATTTCTGTGCCCCCCATGGAAGAGACCCACACTGGGACAGTGCATGAAGAACTGTTTACTATGGAAGGACTCAACAATACAGAGGTATGTGGAGGACTGTCACCCATGAGAGAAACCCCATGCTGGAGCAGGGAAAGAGTGTGAAGAGTCCTCCCGTGAGGAGGAAGGATTATCTGAAACAACTAACTGACTGCAGCCCTCTTTTCCTATCCTCCTGTGCCACTTGTTGGGCTATAGGTAGAGAAATTGGAAGTGAACTTAAGCCTGGGAAGAAGGGAGGGGTGGGAGGAAGTGTTCTTAGATTTGCCTTTATTTTTCATTATCCTCTTCTGTTTTGCTTTGGTAATATTAGTTTTTGTTATTGAGTCTCTTGCTCCTGGCAGTAGTTGCCAAATTGTTTCTCCCTGTCCTTATCTCAATGCATGAGCCCTTTCCTTGTATTTTCTCTCCTCAATTCAGCTGAAGAGGAGAGTGACAGAATGCCTTTGGTGGGCCTCCAGCTACGGTCAGCCTACCACATTTGTGTTAAATGCGTGCAAAATGTGACTTAAATATGAAAATCTTAAGAATACTCTTTTGCCAAGTGGATTGGTGGAACTGTAGGAAGTAGCAGTATAGCAGTCCTGACGTTATGCTGCTGAGAGGATGTTGAACAGTTAAGCTGTGGAGATGTTACATCACCGCAGAACTTACTTTGAGGGAGGTGGATCCGTGCTGAACCTGTAGAATAGACATTTACCCTCTTTGACTGCTTTTTCATGAGTATAAATAAGACAGTATTCCACATCATTAATCCTACCTTTTCCTACCTGTCACGTAATATCAGATAAACCCGTTGCAGAGGCAGTTAAGAATTTCTGTTGGTTTTGTATTCCCCACAAAGCCCTAACCTGCTGTCTGTATCCTGTACTGAGTGGCACAGTGTTCTTACCCTGTGTCTTTTGCAGACCAGCCTGTTGCCATGGAAGCTGAAGAAACAATGGAATGTATTCAGGAATTCCCTGAACACTATAAAGTTATTTTGGATAGACTGAATGAACAACGTGAACAAGACCAGTTTACAGATATCACTCTGATTGTTGATGGTATGTACAGGCCTGAGAACCAGTTGCTGTACAGAGGATTCTGAAAGCTGTGCTGGGAAGCTGTTGGGTTTGTCACAGGTCAAACTGTGCTTCTAACAAATTCTTGGTTCTGTACTGGTGTGCAAATTGCTTGCAGAGTTTAATTTAAACTGACTGACTGTCAGGGTGGACCCTGTCTGTCAGGGTGGACAGAGTCTCTAGCAGTGATTAGTAATTTTTCTTCTGCTTTTCTAAACAAGGGGCTATTTTCAGATAGAAACCCCTTTTGAAACTGCTGTGCTATATTTAACATGTTGCCCAATAATTTCCTGCATTTAATGTTTCTGCATCTTTACTACGAGTGGGGAAGGTGGTAATCCTACACCAAAATTTTTGTATCTCCTTGCAGGTCACCATTTCAAAGCTCATAAGGCTGTACTTGCTGCCTGTAGCCAGTTCTTCTACAAATTCTTTCAGGACTTCACTCAGGAGCCCTTGGTGGAGATCGAAGGTAATCTGATTTGTGCAAATAGAAAGATTTACCCAAGCTGTTAAAGAATATAGTATCCATGGTACAAGCTTACGTACATGCTTGGTCGTATCAGTAGCTTTCTAGATGTTAGCTCTTGCGTCATTCTGAAGCAGCTGCCACCACTGGAAAAAAAACTTCCCCTGAAGAAAAAAAGTCTTGAGTTAAAACTTTTGGAAGGGAAAGTGGTGAGGCTCTGTGGGTGGGGTGGTTTTTTTAACTTTTTATTTTTCTTCTCCCCAGTACATGGTTATTGGAGATCAGGCAGACCTTGTACATTTTTAGGACTAGCAGCGTGACATGCATTCTTCTCCCTGACAAAAGCCATTCTGGTCAGATGAAGAAGGCAGCCAGTGATGGCCAATGGCAGATGCCTTGGCTGGGATGCAAGAGCAGGACAGATGTGGAGCAGTACCTGCCTGGTAGGCAGGGAACAGATGCCTGGAGTAATATTTCATCCTCCAGTAACTTCCTGCCCAGAGGACTCTTGAGAGAGACGTTGTGGTTTTGTGTTTCAATCTATACTTGTTATTCAGACAGGTACTTGTCCATCTTGATCTTCCTTTTCTCTTTGTCAAGGCATAACTCTCTAGTTGTTGCAGATTCATGCCTTTCTATAGTAGACTTTTTATTCTATCGTGAGCCTTTTAAATGTCATCTTTATGAAACTGGCAGTTACAGTACTATGAGGAAAATGATGAGCAGGCAAGTATAGAGGATTCATCAGATAGATGAGACTGAGAAACCACTGATAGAGCCCTGTTTTTCTTGCCTGCCTACAGGTGTAAGTAACATGGCATTTCGTCACCTGATTGAGTTCACCTATACCGCAAAACTAATGGTCCAGGGGGAGGAAGAAGCAA
This sequence comes from Laterallus jamaicensis coturniculus, assembly GCA_022605575.1. Taxonomy (NCBI): domain Eukaryota; kingdom Metazoa; phylum Chordata; class Aves; order Gruiformes; family Rallidae; genus Laterallus; species Laterallus jamaicensis. Next base: position 6,744,418 of record JAKCOX010000024.1, on the reverse strand, counting down.
ATGATGTTTGGAAAGCTGCCGAGTACCTACAGATGTTAGAAGCAATCAAAGCACTTGAAATCAGGTAAGCTTCCCAACACTGAAATGCAGAGTCGCAATGATCCTTTTACAAGAGCTTGCTGCCAGTATTTTGCAGCTCTTCCGTATCCTGCAGCCTCTGTAACTTGCGTGGGACCATGTACCTCTCCACTGTAAGATATGGGTCAGAATTGTACAGGCTAAAAATTAAATGAAGTTGATAACCAGTGACATGGCTGGTAAATGTTGCAGACATTTTAGGGCAGTAATTTTGTTGTAATTAATACCAGGTCTCTGTGCTGACTGCTCACACCTGATTAACAGCTGGATGTGCAGTCGCAGTGTACCTCAGGTATTTAGACTGCATGTAATTAGACTGCATGAACAGGCTTGTGCTGGTGCTTTGATTTTCAGCTGTTTCTGAGAGAATAGGGTTAGAGTCCTTATCTTAAATTTCTTGCATCATAGTTACATTCATTCAAAACACTTGAGAATTTAACTGCTGTAATCAGTTTTTTATCAGATCAAAACTTGATCAGATGTTGCTGTGGCACCAGAAACTCCAGCACCAGGAACTGTACTCCACTGTCAAACTCCAGCCTGAGGGAAGTGGGTGCCAGTCCCATCATGCTGTTTTTCTTCCCCTTCTCTCCCATTCACCTTCACTAAGTTCCATCATGTTCTCATTCCTTCTACCTGTTACCCTGTTCTACTGGCATGAAGCAGAGGGAGGGGTAATAAATGCTGTCAGCATCACAGTTGCTTTCTCTTCTAAACCTGCTGAAAAACCTTAGCATTCAGGCTAAGGAGTGGCTGTTGCTTCTTTTTTATCCTCCTCATAGACGCATTAGCCAAGGAGAGTGGCCTTGGCCCCAAGTCCCTCTGGTAATTGGCTAACATTTTGTTTTAAAAGCCTCCATAACATGATACACTGGAAACTTTCTTTTCATCATCAGCGTTTATTTCTGAGTTAATTTATTCTGTGCACTGGCAGTAAAGGGATTATGCGATACATGTGATTATGTATTTCTAATCCTACTCTTCTACTCTTCACCCTACACCCCTCTCCCTCCCCCACTTTTTTTTTTGGACCTTGTTAAGATTAAGCATGATACCACCAAAAGATTTTTGTGCTAGTGCACAAATTCAGAAGAAAAATCAAACCTCAGCTGTCTGCTTGAGGAGTTTAAAAGAAACTGGAAACTGAAAAGGTATCTTCTAATCAGTATAACTTCAAGTCAGTGTACACCAGCAGACCTGTTGAACCAGATTCAGATCCATCTGTCAGACTAAACTGTCCAGCCTGCATTTCCCACTATTGTATAACATTATGTATCCTATTTGTTATTCATCACTAGTAAACACTGTACTACTTACATTGCAAGGAAACAAATGTTTTGCTTAAGCAACATGCACACAAGTCGTGCTATTCTGAAGATTGTTTCCATTGTTCAGAGATTTTGAGAAGTTCTTTGTGTGGGTGTGTTTGGGTTGGGTGGGGTGGGTTGGTTGGTTGGTTTGGGTTTTTTTGGTTAGAAGGACCAACTGCAGTACCACTGTCAGTCTGTTTTCTCCTCCACAGTATGAGGGGGAAGAATTGTTATACACTGCCTCAGTCAGAGCTTTGACTGAAGGGGGTAAGCTTCAGAAACTTCAGCTGAAGTAGAGATGATTAGAATTATTCATGTAATGCATTGAAGAACTGCATATCACATAATCTAGATGAGAAGCATCTCATCTCGACAAGCAGCTGTTATTCCTTAAAGTCCAGGCGTGTTGTATGTATCCCTATTCAAAGTTTCCCACAATGTGTTCAAAGATGGTAGTCTCCTCTTTGATGAGCAGATTATTCTTTTGGTGCATGATCCTGTAATGTGCAAAGTAACTGCCACCCTCCAGACATCAGAAATCCAGGCTAGATGAAACTGTAAGTTTAGCTGCTCTGTCTTCATGTGTCCAAATTGAGCAAGATATAATTTAATAAGCTGTATCCCACATTAGATCATTAGCCACACATCTCTGACATGACTTACTCATAACTGAGCAAAGCCTTATCTCACCTATTACTAGAAAATGTGAAAAAGTGATAGGAAGTAGTTTATGTGGAAGGATTCATCAGGCTGCAAAAGAAGGTGGAAGTGCGGCTTACTTCTGTTGGTGTGATTTGAGAGGAAGATAACCACTTGTTTTCAAAACTGATAATCAGTAGTAAAACTGTCAGAGCTTAAGTGCTGCAGATGATCTTAAAAGTATTGGCACACTCAGCTGGGTATTTTAGGCAGCGTGCTATCTCTGACATCATGGATGAGGGGGGTTGTGTATGATGCAGGGAGAACAGGAACAGAGCTGAGAATTCTGTTTAAGCTCAGAGTTAAACTAGAATACTCCTTCCACATCACAGTGGCTTTTATTTTTACTTCAGCTGTTAGCCGTGTTTTCCTCTGGTATGAGATGTTACAATAATCATTGTGTGAAGTCACAGCTGCAGTGTCTTCTAACAAACTGTGAATGCTGCTGGCAATTGCACAGGCTTCAGAGCTTAAGAAGTGAATAGCGTAAAAAGGATTTGAATCTTCTCAGTAGGCAGGACAAAGAACTCCTTCCTCTCCCTGACTCCTTCCTTCAGGGAAGTGTTCTTTCCAAGTACAGAATTTCACAAGTTTCTTTGATAAACCTGTGTCATTAGTTTAACTGGCCTTTCTTCATAGGTGCTTCCTATCGTTCAAGCAGAGCTATTTAAAACACTTCAGTAGCCTCATGTCAAAGGCTCTGCAGCTTTAACCATGCTGTTTAACAGCTCTGGGGAGTTTAGATTAAAGATGAAGTACTTTGACATGCGCGTAGTCTGTGTGGTCACTTGCCATTCAGCTTCTTTGAGAAACAGCTACGGAGGGTTGGATGCAGAAGCATCAGGCAGGGATTGTTGTCGGTGCTTATGGATCTTGACCATGTTTGTGCAAATGCTTTACAGAAACAAAGAAAATTCATCATCCTTAGAAGCAAATCAAGCTCAAGGTAAAAATAAACCAAAAAAGAGGAAGATAGCTGAAACCTCTAATGTTATCACAGAAACACTGCCATCTGCAGAATCAGAGCCTGTTGAAATTGAGGTTGAGATTGCTGAGGGAGCAATTGAAGTGGAAGAAGACAACATTGAAACGCTTGAAGAAGTAGCTTCTGCAGAACAATCCATAAAGTACATACAGACAACAGGTACATCAGATGAATCGGCTTTGGCTCTTTTGGCAGACATCACCAGCAAATATCGCCAGGGAGACAGAAAATGCCAGATCAAAGGAGAAGGTGATAGTGCAACTGATCCCTCATGCAAACAGGTAGAAGGTATTGAAATTGTGGAACTTCAGCTGTCACACGTGAACAATTTATTCCACTGTGAGAAATGTAACCGTTCATTTAAATTGTTTTACCATTTCAAGGAACATATGAAAACACACTCCACTGAGAGTTACAAGTGTGACATATGCAATAAAACATACCTACGAGAGAGTGCTTTGAAGCAGCACCTCACCTGTTACCACCTTGATGAAGGTGGTGCCAGCAAGAAGCAAAGACCTGGCAAAAAAATACATATATGCCAGTACTGTGACAAGCAGTTTGACCACTTTGGACACTTTAAAGAGCACCTCCGGAAGCACACAGGTAAGAGTACTGCTGCAGGCCTGCCCGTATGGCCTTGGCTCTAGCATTTCGAGTTTTTGCATGTTTGGGGAAATAAAAGATGCACTAAAGAAAACATGGGACTCCTGAGGGCTAGAAGCACTTAGCTTCTAGTTAAAACTAAAATGCTGGTATGTCTTACTGTGTGTTCGTTTTTCACTTGTTTTGTTTTCGTTGATGTAAACTTTTGAGGGATTGAGGTGGTTGAAAATAGGCACCTAAAACCAGAAAGCATTAATGAAGCTTCTCTATTGAGTCTAATAAATTTTAAAGGTTTTTTTTTCAAAATAATTCCTTATGGAGTGTTGCCTTCTCCAAAAGTACCAGACCAGGCAGCTACCATGTTTTCCCAATTCTACTACTAAATGTTGAAATATGGTCTGAACTGTTAGCTTATCAGTGGAATACAGAGGGTTTCTTTATTTAACAGAATGTCTGAGCAGAAGTGGAAAAACTTTGTCACAGTGAGGGTGACAGAGCCCTGGGACAGGCTGCCCAGGGAGGTGGTGGAGTCTCCTTCTCTGGAGATGTTCAAGACCCGTCTGGATGCCTATCTGTGCGACCTCTCCCAGGGAACCTGCTTTGGCAGGGGGGTTGGACTCGATGATATCTTGAGGTCCCTTCCAACTCCTGTGATTCTGTGAAATGCTGATGAATGTATTATATATAAAATACCCCCTAACAATTCTCTCCTATATCATCTTGCTTGGCAAGTTTCACCCTGGCTTTTGACATCTCATCTATGATTTTATTTTTCTTCATTAAATAACACATTAAAACATTCCTAGTGACTATAATACCCTTTTTTTTTTTTTGCTGTGAAATCTGCCTATCTGAAATCTGCATAGCATCTTTCAAGTACATGTGCTTCTTCTTTCTTCTTCATGATATGGAGGCTAAGATGCTATGTCATCTCACTGAAAAGTCTGTTATCTGAACATACAGCATATTGTACAGATAATTCGGAATGTAAAATATGTGGTCCTGATCTTCCAGATGTTTTTGTTTGATATGTCAATTATGAGATATCAGTCAAATTGAGTGAATGATAGCAGTGCTACTTTTTTTTCCCAGCTGCTTATTGTCTTTTAATTAGAATTTCTTTGTTTCTGTGCATGGCACTGCTGAGTATTGCTATGACACTGTCCAGTATATTCTCAGTAGCTCTTGAAATTTCCGTTTATAAACATTATTTGGTCAACCATCCCTTATGAAGGAGGGAGCAATCCAAATACCAGCTACTTAACAAATGTATATTCATATAAAAGTTTGTAGTAGATTAACAGAGAAAGCCAGATATCACAGTATGTTGGGTGCTGTTGCAACGAAGGATTTGAGGGACAAAGTAACAGCATATCACAGGAGATACAGAGTGCTTTCAAAATACATATTGACACAACATGTGGAATCTAATTCTAGTTTTGCATTTTCAGAAGCCTTAAGCTTAAAATCAAAATGGTCACTACAGTGTGTCAGTGAAAAAAATCCCATTCAGCCGAAGGCTTTGTCAGTTCAGAGTTCTGTATAGCACTGCTTGAACACTAAAGTGAAATTAAAAGGCTTAGGAGAACATGTCTTACAAAGTATTTGATCCTGTTGCTGCTTAATCAGAACACCAGTGATAACATAAAAATATCAGTTGGGGCAGAACTAGACACCTTATCAGAGTTGATGATTCTTTTTAATGTAGTAACTCAACATCAATGGCTGTTACCTTTGTCTCAGTAAAAGCAAGGAAGGAGATCGATGAAGCTTCTTTCTCCCTCTTTGTACAGTCTCGTGAAGATGAGACTGAACTTGGAGTTGGATGACACATGGGGGAGATGTAAGTTACCACTTTCAGCAGAGGAGTTTAGCCCCCAGCTTGCAAGTGTGTTTCTCAGAGAGGGAAGAGGAGAAAAGACAGCTGGCAAGCTCTCTGTGTTTTCCATCCCTGCTGTGACTGGGGCAGCTCAGGTCAGAGTGTTGATTTCCAATGTGCAAGTCACATAGTATCTTTCAGCCTTTGGACATTGCCACCATTATCTTTGAGTTGTCACTTTCAGGTGTTTTTGGCAGAATATGTTGGAGATTACTGCAGAATTTGAGTAAGAATTGAATAAATTTGTTCCTGCATGGTGCTTTGCTCCAAGTAATTATTTAAATGTGACAGTATCACAGGTCTGTGGTGTGACTGTTGTTCTGTATTGCTCACTGGTTGCTTGGGCAAAGTCCATGATTTTTGACCTGCAAGACTGATGGCCTGTTCAGCATCCTCTGCATTACCAGTACAACCGTTTCTGAAAACACAGCATTTTGTAGCCATCAAGATGAATGTTCTATGCGTGTTCTCACCATTTAATGTTTTTCTGTGGCATTTAGGTGTATAAGTGAGAATTATAGGCTACTTGTGAGTTCCTTTTGAAAAGCTAGTTAGGAACTTTATTTCTGAAAATATGTGTTTATGGGTTTTCCATCTCAATAGTCAGTAAATTCTGCATTCTTGAAAATGCCAGCTTTTAGGCTGGCTGGGATAGATTCTTGTGTTATTCACTGAAATGCCTCAGCCTCTTTTGGAATTCATTAAGCTATTTGTTTCAGTAGTGATGTTGGTGTCAGTACCTCCACAGATTAATTATCAGACTTTCAGAAGAAACATACTGTTCCTAATTTCTTGTACTCTAATTTCCTTGAATTTCATTGTGTTTGTGCATGATGAAATTGGTAAACAGGCAGCAGTTGTTATTAGTTACTACTTGATGACAGTAATAACAATATACTACTTTGGATGAAAAAGAAAATGACCTGTTTTCAGCCTGGCCTTAGCTGGCTTCCATGTTTGGTACCAGGTTTGAAATGGCTCAACTGCAAGCATTTTTTTTTTCCTTGCTTGTGCTCATTTATGTCCCTACATGCTTTCTTCTCACTATTTTTCAGGGTGGGGGTGTTTGTTTTGATACTGTTGGGTTACTTGGTAGTCATTCCTTACCAACTAATTTTTCTGGAGCTCAGTTTCAGCTGTTCTTGAAAACAATTTGATCTGTGGCTTTGTGTATTTACTAATGTTTATTCTTTAACAGTAAATATTATCAGATTAAAGATAAATAGCTGCTATTTCTTTAAGATATTTTATCAGAAAAGTAATCTAATTCCCAACATCTTAAATGGTAGTGGTATTATATGGGGTTTTATCTACATCAATATTCACTCCACGGTAGTATTTTATCCTTTTCTTTACATAAATGAAGTTTACATAGAATGTCTTTCATTCCATAGAATATTCTAGTTGGCCACATCTTTACACTGTATTTATCAACCTACAAAAAAAGGGAGAGAGGGGAAGAAGGAGCTGACAGAAAACTGGCTGGTTTTATACACTTAAAAATCCCTGTATCTGTCTTAACAGGTGAAAAACCATTTGAGTGTCCAAACTGCCATGAACGTTTTGCTAGGAATAGCACGCTCAAATGTCACCTGACGGCCTGTCAGTCTGGAGCTGGAGCTAAAAAGGGAAGGAAGAAGCTGTATGAATGTCAGGTGGGTAATGGAAGTAGCAAGCCTGAGGCTTCTGTCCTGTGCTGAGGGAGTGGGGGGTACTGAGCTGGAAAGGCACTGGAAGTGGGGTTATGTCTCCAAGGGCTGCTTTAGTAAAGTAAGTAAAAGGTTCACATTCAAACACAATATGCAGGTAAATTCATATATCTAAGTAGTTAAATTTTTAAAATACAGAATTACTGATATGGATCCTCATAATATTTAACAATCAATCCTACATAAAGGTAATGACTGTTGGTAATGCCCAAGCATGTAATGATTGTTCTTGCCACATGGAGCCCATTTCAGTTCTCAAGACATACGCTGAAGAGCACTAAAAGCTCTCATCAGGGAAGCACAACTTTGTTTTCTCCTATTTGTTCAGTAAGCCAAGATTTATTTATTGAACACTTCAAATTTGGTTCCACAGGGAGAACAAAAAATCAAGAAAAAGTTATCTAAGAATTGCTGTAGTATCCATGGGCTGCTAATCCACATTCACATTTGTGGGAGGGTATACCATCAGCTGAGAAGGAGAAAGCTGTGACACAAAGCAGTTAGACCAAACGGTCACAAATACAAAACAGTATGTTCAGTGAAGCTGTTAAGTACAACTTTGTGTTATGCCATGTAAGTCTCACACTCAGAACAGTTTATCTTGTCCACAATGACAAGCTCAACTTGAGCTGGCAGTGTGCTCTAGGCAGCTCAGGTAGCCAACTGTATGCTGGGCTGCATCAAGAGCAGCCTGGCCAGCAGGTCAAGGGTGGTGATTCTGCCCCTCTGCTCTGGTTTTGTGAGGCCCCACCTGGAGTACTGTGTCCAGTTCTGGGATCCCCTGTACTGGAAAGACATGGAGATATTGGTACAAGTCCAGAGGAGGGCCACAGAGATGATCAGGGGGCAGCAGCACTTCTCCTGTGAAGACAGGCTGTTCAGCCTGGAGAAAAGAAGGCTCTGGGGAGACCTAATTGCAGCCTACCAGTACTTAAACGTATCCTACAGGAATGTGGGAGAGGGACTGTTCATCAGGGTGTGTGGTGGTAGGACAAGGGACAGTGGCTTCAGGCTGAAACAGGGCAGGTTTAGATGAGATGTTAGGAATAAATTCTTTACTATGAGGGTGGTGAGGCCCTGGCACAGGCTGCCCAGAGAAGCTGTGGCTGCCCCCTCCCCAGCAGTGTTCAAGGCCAGGCTGGATGGGGCTTTGGGCAACCTGTTCTAGTGGAGGGTGTCCCTGCCCAAGGCAGGGGTTTGGAACTGGGTGGTCTTCAAGGTCCCTTCCAACCCAAACCGTTCTATGATTCTGACTAATTTTGACTGTTTAACTGTAAGGTTGGTATTTTAAGAAGTGTAGTTCAACTTCTTTCTAAAGTATGAGCTGGAGGGGAAAAATCATGGCACTGTGCATCACAAACCTCTTTTAAGACTTCCAACAGCACAATGAAGATATTTGACTCCACTGCGCAGTCCTGTTCTAAATCCCTGTCAGATACTTGATCAGCCTTCTGTCTGATGTTGAAAATTGAGGAGCTGGAACATTCTCTTTCCAAACTTTGCCAGCAGTGAAGGGGTGTTGAAGCATGTGTTCATTGCTGGTTTTGACAGCCAAGAACACTTGCATGGACAAGTTTTTACTGTGAGCCTGACCTTATCCCACTCTTCTGTCTCCTACCCTGGCACCTCATTCATTTCTGCAGTCTCTCTGTTGTTTTCAGGTTACTTGCCTCAGTGCCAGCTGCAAGGAAGGAATTGTGCTCCTGTGCTTTGTGAAAATGATGTGTCTGCAGTTCAGGCACTACTTTTAGCTGGAAGAGAATTAAAGTGATGGAGTTCTAAAACTTTTATCTGCTGGAATCACTGGTGTAATTTTGAAATGTCAAAATGGGAGAGTTCATTCTAGCCAGCTAACTGTCATAATGCCATCAGCAAATGAAAGCTGATAAGAAGTTGACTAGTAGTACTGTATCTAGAACTTCAATAAAAGGACAATTGGTATTGCACTTTCATTGTACAGTACTATTACATAAATAACTTTCTGCACAATACTGTAGCACCAGACATTTATTGGGGCATGAAGCTTGATATTTTATATGTATTTCACATAAGGTTCAAATAAGAAAACTTTCAAATACCGTACCATCTCATACATTTTGTAAGTATCCTGTGTACTCTCAACTCAAAGTAGCACACTGTTTCTTAAAAAAACATAATACCCACCCCCAACCTCAGTCTTCTGTTCATCTGAAGCTGACTTCTCAGCTTTTGCCTCTTAACCCTGTGGGGGTTTAAATCCTGGCTGGTGTCCAGATGCCCATGAAAGTCCCTCTGTTGCTCCCTTTTCAGCTGGGCAGGGGAGAAAATATATATTGAGAGGCTCAGGAATGGAAATAAGGGCAGGGAGAGATCATTCCACAATCAGCGTCATGTGCAGAACAGACTCAACATGGAATAAAAAGAAAAGCATCTAATTTACTACACACACACACACTGAAGCCAGGTGGATAGGGGGATGGGATGAGGGTTTTAGTCAGTTCCTCATGAGTTGTTTTCCTTCTGGGGGGGGGTGTGGGATTCCGCACACCCTTCCCCTGCTCCAGCATGGGGTCCCACCTGCAGGAGACAGTCCTCCACAAACTTCTCCAACGTGAGTCCTTTCCCACGGGGCTTCAGCTCTTCACCTGCTGCCCCCGTGTGGGTCACTGCTATGGGGTGAGGTCATAGAATGTTTCTGAGTTCCAGACTCCAGTCTGGATCCCCCACAGAGTCACAAGTCTCCCCAGCAAATGTGTTCTAGCAGCTCCTGCCAGGGGCTTGTTCCATCACAGGTCACAGTGTCTTCCATATGTCTCCACCCACTCCAGCATGGGGCCTCTTCCATGGGCTGCGGGGGGACACCTGCTCCACCATGGGTTTCTCCAGGGGCATCTTTCCAGCACCTGGGGCGCCTTCTCCCCTACCCCTTCCCTGGCCGTGGTGTCTGCAGTTTCTTACACCTTCTCACTCCCTTCTCTGGTGGCAAAAAGCAGCTGCTTGTGGGTTTTTTCTCCTAAATGTGATTCCCAGAGGCCCTGTGACCATTGCTGATTGGCTCAGCCTTGGTCAGCAGCAGGTCCGGCCTTGAGCCAGCTGGTGTTTGCTCTGTGGGGCCTGCAGAGAGCTTCTGGCTGCTTCTTGCAGAAGCTGCCCTGCACCCCCTCCTCTGCCAGAACGCAGCCACACAAAATCACAACAAACATCTAAGGGTTTTTTTTTTTTATTCCAAGTAGCAAGAAGTTAAACCATGTGAAGCCATGTTCTAAATAGGTACTGTACTTTGTTGCATTTCTTTTCACACTCTTTAATATCCTGCATCTTTTGTTTCAGGTTTGTAACAGTGTGTTTAACAGCTGGGATCAATTCAAAGATCACTTAGTAATACATACAGGTGACAAACCCAACCACTGTACTGTGTGCGATTTGTGGTTTATGCAAGGCAGCGAGCTGAGAAGGCATCTCAAAGAAATGCACAATATTTCAGAACGAGTAGTGACAGAAGAGTTTCTTCCAGTGGAAGCTGAACCAGTAACATCAATGACAATAATAGAACAAGTGGAGCAAGTCCATGTCCTGCCAGTAATTCAAGTACAAGTGGATCCTGCACAGGTAACTGTTGAACAGATGAACCAGGACCTCATACAGGACAATCAAGTGAAAGGTACACAGATGGAGGAACTGCAAGAACAGGTGCAAATTAGTTACTTGGAGGTTGAGCACATTCAGACTGAACAAGGCGCTGAAGTTCATGTGGAGCAGTTACATGTTGAGCATGTAAATCAAATACAGATGGAAGAAGTACAAGCGGAACTTATAGATGGAACAGACCTGGAACAAGTAGAGTATGAAAGTGTTGATCAAGGAGAAGCAGAAGAAAAGGAAGCTGATCAAGTAGATGATGTAGATAAGGAAGATCATAAACAAGCTGAAGAGTTAAAAACTCAACAATTAGTGGACATGCAGAATGCAAAGGTGGATGACTAGGACAAATAAACACACTGAGCAGGTTTAAGAATGAAATACCAAATTATTTTTGCTAACTTTTACATTGTTTTTGAACTGTCAATGTTCACCTTTCCAATATACTATCCTTAGAAAGCTGGACAAGTGGACCAAAATTAGCTTTCTTCATGTACAACTAAATTTGTCTCATATAGAAAAAATAATTTGCCCATTCATTTAATACTGTGGAACAGAAACTACCACAGACATGGACAACTTTGTGAGGTTTCTCATAATGAATATCTTGTATCATTGTTACACCATCCCAGGGTATATGTAAGAGTCACTTCACCTCTCTTCCTCTTACAGTAGAAGCAAACTCTTGTAGATTTGCAGGGTGTCTGTTATAGAAGAATCAGTAAAATCTGATGGGGTTCTATTGTAAGTGGCAGTGGCTACTAGTGACTTCCAGAACAGAGTGTCTGCTGTATCCTAAGAGCAGTCCCTGGCTTTCAGGCTTGGAATAAACCATTGTTGCTGGAGGTCACTGAGCACAAAAATCTGTGCCTTTTCAACACTGACTAGTTAAATTTTCAGAAAGTTCGTAGAGTGTTCAAGAACCTAGTTCAGCAAGAGGCAATGTAGGTAAAGTTATAGTGCTTTGTATTTTTTGCTGAAAAATGTTGGCTACTGTTATTTTATTTCACATTAAATTTAAAAGTAGAAAATGGATTTCACATGGAGGCAGCAGGACATTCTAAAAGGGAAACTTAAAATATTATAAGCTCAGTAGAATCTGCGGTAAACATGAGCTGGAATAAAGCTACCAGCAGACTCTTCTTTTATAAAACGTAATTTTTTTTTTTAATAAATATGTATAAGGATAAATATATAGGAGACATGTCTGTATGGTATCAGGTTCCTGGAGTTTTTTTAAATGAAACTGACACTTGACACAAAGATGTGCTAAACATAAAAGTAAAAGCCATAGGTATGAGTGCTGAACTGTGGGATTTAAAAGTAGGAGTGTAAATAATCAATATTAGACAATAAAACAATACCAACTGTGAAATGTTGCATTATTTGTTTCATCTGATAGGAAGAACTTGGTGACTGGCAGTTGCAGTGCCAGCTCCCAGTGGAAAGAGTCAATCTCATTTTAAATAAGATTAATATGTCTTTACTGTAAAGTTAGATTTGTTTAGAAAATACTCATCTAACTATGTTCAAGGATGCTAAGGACTTCTAATTCTCAATTACTGCCTTGAGATTAGAGATGCTCCACACTTCTGAAAAACTTTTATTTTCAAAGCCTTAACTGAAAAGGGGAATTTTTGCAAGGATGTTCCCTGATGGTTGTGGTAATTATGTTAAAATCATGCTTTTCTATTCAGCCTTCTCCAAATGCAGAATTATTTGCTGGGATTTGCGCTTTTATTTCACTTCATTCAAAATTATTCTTGTGTTTCATCATAGTCTTTGAGAAAATGTTGCAAAACAAATATGGATCTCAATTAAAATGTAAAACAATTTGATTAATGTAACTTGAATTCTTTTTTATGATGTTTTGTGTTTTCTGAGATGCAAGTAATGTGAGGTGATGAGATTCTGTGCAGAGGGAAGAATGTGGCCTAATGTTAACCATGAAAGTAAAAGCTTGCTAAAAGTTGGCTATTGCATTTATGCATGGCTTCTGAGAAGCACATCTTTTGGTAATACAGAGAGTACAGGGCTGCTTGACTGGCTGCCTAACTGATTTTTTTTTAGGTGTTTATGCTTAGAGACACAAGGTCTGAATCTCTGGAATTAAAGGAACAATCCAGCTATGTGTCTAACCAGTGAAACTAATTTTTAGGTAATTTAAGTCCAATGTAAATTCAACTGTTACATGGTATTGATAGCAGGGACATGGTTTGGGAAGCACAGTTGGGCTACTTCCTTGTTCTGTTTGATTTCCCCTTTTCATCAACAGTTCATGAATTTGGTAGGAGAGGAATGATCCTTGATTGCCCAAAGTGCTCCTACTGGCAGAGTCCCTCATGCCTCCTTACTGTAACAGCTTGTAATGGTGGAGAGATTGATGGAGGAGTCAGTAGCTCTGGCTGCTCTCTGGAATGGCTACCCCAAATGCCAGTACAGACATAGAGCTCTCCAAACTATATTACATATGCACTGTTGGAGGAGTTCTTCCCTCTTAGATACATTGATACTGCTGGTCCCCCAACCCCTGTGTTGTGCAGGTACTGGTCCGTAGCTTGCAGAGAGCAGCACGCAGGATGAATGCTTGAATTTATGCTGAATGAACTAAGAGCTAAAGCAGTGGGGGTCTGTGCAGTGGGAAATGAAAAATTGGGAATGAACAAAAACCTGTGAGGTGTGCCTGGATGCAAAATAAAATTGAGCATGAAATTGAGACCAAGGTTAGAGGTAGACTTTATATCATACATATGTGATATTCATAGGACGTCATAATCTATTTCTGAAAATAGAGCAGGGAGAGGGGTGTTCATCAACAGTTTGAGAAATGCTGAGGTTTTTTGGGCAATATAAAAAAGGACTATCTGCTTCTTTTTTTTTTTTTTTAACCAGTCTTTGTTTCACTTGTCTGTAGTTGAAATGTGTATGTTTAATTTGATTGCTTGTGTTTAAGGGCTGAAATACCTCTTCTACAGAGACCATCATGAAAAGGTAATGTGGTTGGATTTTGTTGTTGCTGTTTCAGATAACTATTCTTAAACTGTCGTGTTTGTTCTTAGCAAATAATTTAAAAAATTTTAAAAACCCTGTTTCTAATGGAAACACAAGTAAATATGTAGCTTGTCAAACAACTGACAGCTCAGGCAGGAACAGCAGAAGCTGGAGCCCTTTCCTGACTTCCCAGCGTGGAGCTAGCGCAGCTTCAGCCATGCCTGGACTCAGCTTTATCAGCGTTCCTGGGTTCACATCCTTGCCATGGCTTTTGGCATACTGTGAGAGATGTTTATACAGCTCCCTGGTGCGTTCTGCCGGCCGGGTTTTTCTTCTAACAGGAGCCCTGACATCTCTAACTGCTTCCCGTTCGCGTGAAAGAGATCTGGTGGCCTTTTGGGGAAGATAATTTGTACCATTAAAAGACCTGAAGCTAGGAATGGGGTGCGGGCAGTAGCGCTTCGTGTGCGAGTCTCAAACATGGGGACAGGAGTACTCGGAGGGGGACAGGGGACACGGGCAGCTGTGCCGGCCGGTCGGCTGCCGCCGGAGCTGTCCAAGGTTTGGCGGCAAAGAGGGCGCCGCGGCCCCTGAGCCCGGGCTCCCGGCGACCCCCTCAAGACCGGACCGCTATCGCCTTCAGCCGGGGTCGCCGGTCCCCTCAACCAGGCTGCCGGGCGCCACACGGGCCCCGGGCTTCTCCCGAGAGCAGAGGAGGAGCGCGGTGGGGCAGGAAGGTCTGTGCCCGCCGCGATGGGGACGCGGCGGGGGGGAGAGAGTCGGGCAAATGGCGGGCCGGCTGACAGGAGCAAATGGCGGGCGGCGCGCTGGGGCTCTGGGGCAGCAGCGGCGCTGAGGCCCGCGATCCGGGGCTGTTCCGCTGGGCGGCGGGAAGGGGCGGCCAGGCCTTCTGCGGAGCCGGGGCTGGAGGCGGCGGGAGGGAGGCGGCTTTCAGGTACCTGCTCGTCCAGCGCAGCCGGGTCTGGCAGCCTTTGGCCGGGAGCTCAGCGGGCTCTGCCTCGCTGCGCTTTAGCCGGGGGTTGGCGGGGCTGCGGGGAGAATCCCGCCGGTGCGAACGAGCCTTCCTCTCGTGTCTGGAGGAGTTTCAGTAATTTCAATACCACTTCGTCGCTGTTGCTTTAATTTACGTGTTAATTTGCCTAGAGAAAGTACACTGGCTAAAAGAGGTGGAGTTTTTTTTCTGTAAAGTTCCTGGTGTAACATCCCACGTTTGTCTACACCTGAGCTTTCTTCAGAATAGCTCCGAACAACCCGAAGTGTGTCGGCTGTGTATCATAGAATCATAGAATGGCAAGGGTTGGAAGGGACTCCGAGGATCATAGTGCTCCAACCCCCCTGCCACAGGCAGGGCCACCAACCTCAGGCCTGGAGCTACACAAGGTTGCCCAGGGCCCCATCCAACCTGGCCTTGATGGTGTACCTCGGTGTACCTCGGTGCGCCATACCCTGTGCCGGGCTGCGGGACGGGGCAGAGATGCCCTCACAGAGGCACTTCACAGAGGGAGAGGGGCCTTCTGGCTTTCTGTGGAGAGGGTGGGTGGTGCCAGGGTGGGTGGGTTTACTTGCCATTTAAATGCACGTTATTTGAGAGGCGTGTGTTTTATCTGCCCTCTTATGTGAAGGCTAATTGGAGCCTAAAGACAAAATTCCTTTAGTCTGAGAAGTCCCATGTTGTGTTTAACGTACAAAATGTGTGGCCGATTCCATGGCAGGAGCCAGGACGTGCTTCAGTGTTTTCTCTGTTAGGATACTGCTCCTTATATAGTGTCATCTGTTCGTATGGCTTTAGAGTGGCTGGCACAGTTACTGTTAAACACGTAAACGGGCGTCACAAGGAATTTGTAGTTTCAGGACTTGCTCTTCTAAGGATGTAGGCTGACATTTCCGTGGATTCCCGCAAAATAGATTTGTTGGTGTCATGGGTGCACGTGTTAGCAGCGTGCTCGGATTGTTCCAAGAAATCTTAATTTTCAGGAGGAAGATTACAAACCCGGTACTCATTTTCAGGGAGATAATGCAGAAGGGCATTTGTGCACGTGTGTGTAAGAAACTGAATTTAAAAAATATCGTTCTGTCCAAAAAGGTCCTAAATGACATAGGGCTGTGTTTTTTTTTTCTTGCACTGGGTAATGTAGTTTAAAATATTTTCTCAGAACTAAAGCAGATCCAGAGGCTGAGCAACCCCGTGTCTGTAAATGAGCAAATACTGTGGTTGAGTTTTCGTGACCACTTAAGTATCTTTTAATTCATTTAATTCAACGGGTACTTTGTTTCTAAGTAGTATCTTATCCTACAAATAGATGAAAGGACCTCCAGATTTTAGTGAGATATAGATATTTGTTCTGTTTGGGGATTAAGCCCTAAAATACCTGAATATAAGAATAGTTCAACTATTCTTATAGTTACTTCCTTGGGATATTTTGAGAGTGTTGTTTTAAAAATTGCAGCTTCTGGGGTATTTTGAAAAATGTTGTCCATTTGTGGGTCCTTAGCTTTGTCACATGAAAATACTCAAAATTAATTTGCTAATACAGGGTTTTCACTATTGCAAATGTGAATAATTTATTATATTACATTCCAGTCTACCGATTCTGTTTTGAAGGCAATTAAGTTGCAGTGGAAAAGGATCAGTTGCTCATATTATAGTCACATTGGAATCTCCAGGAGAGAATCACAGAATCACAGAGTTGTAGGGGTTGGAAGGGACCTTGAGAGACCATCAGGTCCAACCCCCCTGTCAAAGCAGCTCCTCAGCTCATACTGCACAGACAGGCGTCCAGATGGGTCTTGAATATCTCCAGGGAAGGAGACTCCACCACCTCCCTGGGCAGCCTGTCCCAGGGCTCTGTCACCCTCACTGTGGAAAAGTTCCTCCCCATGTTGGTGTGGAACTTCCTGTGCTCCAGTTTGCAACCATTGCCCCTTGTCCTGTCTCCACTGACCAAAGAAAAGGGGCAGGCCAATTCCCCCTGCCCCCCATACTTAAGATATTTATAAACATTGATTAGGTCCCCCCTCAGTCTTCTTTTCTCCAGGCTGAACAGCCCCAGCTCTCTCAGCCTTTCCTCATAGGATAGATGCTCCAGGCCCTTCATCATCTTCGTAGCCCTTCTCTGGACTCTCAAGGAGATCCCTCTCCTTTTTATACCAGGGAGCCCAGAACTGGACACAATGCTCCAGGACAGAGCTACTAGCCCTTCGCTAAAAAGAATTTTTCTTTGGGTCTTGTAGGTTGAACTCGGGAAGATTTTCCTGGCCTGGAAAATGAGATGCTCTTTGCAGTGGAGGCACTGCAGATTCCAGCTCCAGGCACAGAGCGCTGACCCGAGGGGATACAGCATTGTGGCAGCTGTACTGCTTCTCTTGGGAGAAGCACAAGTGACAGAGGTGGTTGTAAGATCTGTGTTCAAAAGGGGCTCCTTGCAGGGTGATGTGGGGTTGGTTTTTTGGGTTGGGTTTTGGGGGGGTTTTTTTGGGCAGTGAAGTTACATGGGTTAGAGGATCATAATAAATAAGAGCGCATGAATTTGAGACATACTGACAAGTGATGTGATTAGCTCCTTTTTTGCATGGCAAGTCTTGGCCTCTGGTGTTAATTCAGGGTCTGGAAGTCAGGAGTGTTAGCTTCTCCTCCTGATTTTTACTGTTAGGCAGGGAATGAACTTTAACCATTGAAACTCTCGGCTAACACTGAGAAAATCTCCACTATGGCTTCTCTGTGTGTGTTTGAAAAAGGTAATCCTTCATGCATAGACAGCTTTCTTTTAGGACACTTGGCAAATACTGATTAACTCAGCCTCTGACTGTTCCTACAATGAAGTAAATGGCTTTTTTTTTTCCCCTGTACTTTATTATGGTTGCACAAATGAAATAATTCTGAAAGCAGACATTAGTGGAACTGAAAACACTATCCAGCTTTCTCACTTTTTGTCCTGGAGGACAAAATCAAAGATTGTTCTCATGCATGTGTCTTGCTTCAAATACAAGAGGACACTGCCAAATTTGGGAATACAGCAATAGTAATTTTATTTTGTTTATTAAAAAAAATACATATGTACCATAGAAGATGAATTGGAAACACTAATATTTTCTAAGAAATTATACATTTCAGATAGCATCCAAGAATGTTTCATTGGTTCCAGCATTCATTCATAAGATGAACCTCTCTTTCTTTCTGGTTGCCAACTGGCACTTTAAACTGCAGAGAGAGTTAAAGATTATACCAATCTTGATATCTGCAGTGAAATCACTATCAGTATGCCTGGGCTAGTGATAAATCTTGTTAATGCTGCATGGAGACATATCTACTTGGAGAGGATTAGTGGGATACATTTTCTGCTGGTTGTCACGACAACCATAAATCCATGCAGCTGTACAAGGGTGTGTTAATCTGTGCAGTTTAATCCAGTTTCCAAATTAGATCATCAATATTGAGCGGCTAGAAAACAGCTGGTTTAACTGCTCTCCATTTCCTTCCCTTAAAATAGTGCTTGGAGTCCAATGGATGCACCTCCAGCCTTCTAGGAAAGACACAGTGTTAAACCTTGGGACAATTTGTTGTTATAACAGCATGACTTGGCCCAGTGTCCCAAGCCTATTATTTTTCAGGTGTTTATAGTAAGTCATTTATGTTTTAGAGATAGTGTTAAAAGTTTTAGGCACTGTTTAGTCCCTTGTTAAGATCTTGTTATTACACTGTGCAACAATGTGTGCTGATAGTATCATGGCTTTTAAATCTTTTGTTGCAAAATGAGAAAGTGTTTAGTCTGGAAGGAAGTTAGAAAATGCAAGTATTCTCTTCAAGGTGACTGGGTTGTGCTTGAACTCTTGCCTGGCACTGAACAATTAGGAACTAGCCCTGGTTTGAATTCACCCCCAGTAATTTTATAATTTTGCAATTACTCTGTTATGGTATCCAAAGCTTTTCTTACAGGTTGCTGAGATGTACATTTGAACTTGAGTTTGTGAAGCACTTAATTGTCTGTGAAAGCTTTCATGAAGTGAAGGTAACCAGGCCCAGCTCATGTGTGCAATTTGGCCTCTGAGATGCTGTGTTTGTGTAAAATGACAGCCCTTTCATCCAGAATGTAACACACCTCCATATATAAAATGCTGTTTTCTGGACAGCACAGTTGAAAGAATCTGCTTTTCCAGGTTTTGCAGGAAGTGATTATGCTGATGGTTGTCTTCTCTGCCCTGTTAGGCCACTGTGAATTGTTTTGGGCTGAGAGGGAACAGCATGAAACTGCACTGACAGTTACTGAGGCGAGTCCATCAGTGTTTCTCACATTTGTTTTTGTCTGTATACATGAAAGAGTTGTGTAATTTGATTTTTCTTATTGGTTGCAGGTTCCACAGAATCCTCATCTGGAAAACTGTTTTTGCAGAAGCCAAGTTGAAGAGTGTCTGTCAGGTCATGCCCAGATTCAGTCTGATATTCAAAAGGTACAAAAATTACTCTGTAACATGGAGCCTGGGGCTCTGTTCTTAAATAAAGTTCTGCTTCTCTGTCCAAGCATGGCATAATTGCACCAGAGGAGAGCTGATCGCTTACCAGCATCAATAAATGTAACATTTTAAATGAGTAGTCAGCATTTAACTCCCAGTGGCTCCTTTTCATTACCATTTAGTAGGCACGTCTTGCTTTTCCAAATGCTCTGAAACAGGCAAGAGGAGCAGGAATGAACATGAGGAGGCAGCTAATGCGCCTTCCCGTGGGGTGTCATGCTGCAGTGTACACTGGTGGCCTTGGGCAGCTCTCCCCCAGGCTCCTGAGGCTGCTTTTTTTTTCCCACTGTGCTTGCTTCCCCTACAAAACATGCCGATGCTGCTGATCTCATGCCCGTGTTAATTTTATTAATTCATTCACAATCAATTATTAAATGTATATTTTTTAATTAATTGTTATATTGTTCACTTTAAGCATAAGAAAACATGGTTGATGAGTACTTGATTTAGACCTCCAGACCACAAAAAACCTTCTGCTGTCAGCTCTTAGTGTCAGGTTTTCATCTGTGATTTGCTCTTGTAGTTGATTTTTTGTCCTTATAATTTGATAGGTCACAGCCTGAAGACCTGAATTTGTAGTTACAGGTGTGCTTCCCTGTAACATATTTAGAACTATCTATTCTTTTGGCAATTATTTTTCACGCAGCTAAAGTGGGGCTTCTCTTGGAGAAGAGAACACCTAGAAAGCAGTATTGATTTAGTTACTTTTTAATATATTCAAAGCAGTGGTATTATTTATATACTTGTGTTTGCATACATGTTTCTCTTCTATATAATTGGTGTTTGATGTCTGGAAATATGCCAGAATGTGTGCTACTGTGTGTGATTGTCCCTACCCCAGCTTCAGTCACAGAGGGAAATGGAAGGTGAGAAGCAATGAGACTGTGCAATGTTTTTTTCTTAAATCTGGGTTTCTAGATTTACTATTTTAGGGCTTTCTTTCTAAGAATGGGGGAGAAAGAGAAAACACTTCTCAAATAATTGTTTTAATGCTCTGCCTGTAGCTTTGATGTGTTAATTTTCAATGTATCTTTCTGGAGAGTAGTTTTGGAAGAGAAAGTGAAAACAGTATTTAAAAGTTCTAATGATCTGGAAGGTAGAGATGTTGATTTGTGAACATAATATCATCTGCTGCTTCATATTGTAAATTTTAATAGCTGCTCCTTCACAAAGACCATCATTATCAAGACAATACAGTGCAAGACTGTAGGTGCTAGTAATGTGTGTGAGTTTTCTGGATAGAACTAAAGCTTCATAGTGAAGCTTCATACTAAAGCTTATTTTAGTGAATGGCATCTGCTGTGCTTTTTGTTTAGGCCTCTACTGCACAACTCTATCCGCTCTTGAAAAGTAAACGTTAGGATGAGCAGTAAATCTCTTGAGCACTGGTACTTCCAGCAGTACACAAGCCTGTTTGAGCTACCAAAGAACATGCCTCAGTGGCATGGGGATTTGAGTTCCCCAGGAATGATCAGCCACTCTGAGTGCTATGCTTTCCACTCGTGCAAAAAGCTGTCTGGAAAAGTTACAAGGCATTTACTGACAACTTGCCCCTTGTCTCATAGCCCACCACTTGTTTTCGCACGGGTGCATTGCACAGCTACACCACCACATTAAACACAAACATTGCAGACCTGTGTAGCTTCTTGTCTTGCAGCCTTCTGCTTGGAAGCAATCAAATTCAGTGTGGGCTTCCTTCATCTGTGCTGCGGCAGCAAGGGGAGAGGAGTGCAGCTGTGATCTTGTCCCTAAGGACTATAATTGTATCTGTCATTGGAACTGCATTTCTGCAGGTGTCATCCACAGGCTGGGGCTGCATGTGGAAAATCTTTAAAAATGCTGAGATTCTAGAAGCATCAGATGAAAAAAAAAACCAAAAACAACAAAGGAAAGCATGTCAGAAGTAGTGCTAATGCAAAGTGTCAGCTCTTCTGCAGTGTATCAATGACTGATTTTTATCTTAATTTGAAGTATAATCAGCTCCATTTAGTGGAGGCGATTACTCCTGACAGCACTTCAGTTGTAATTCACTGACTTCTTGCATCAGTAATGAAGATTTTTTAAAAGTAACTTATTTCAAGCTGCCTTGCTTACTCTTCCTTATTCTTCCTTGGTTTGGGGCAGGGGATAGGGGCAGATAATCCCTTTAGGTTTTTTCTGTCCCAGACCCCTTTTGACTGTTTGATACCACAGCTGATATCTTGCTAACTACAAAAAAAAAAAAAAAAGATGCAGGTTTTCTTTCAGAATCCAAGTGCAAGAGCATCAGTCAGAGCTGGGTTTGGCCTTTTTCCCAGCTGCAGATTATATCATCCTCTTTGCTGCTCTTGGTCTCTGGTAACCCAGGATTTGATGACCTCCTGAGTACGTGTTTGGCAGAAAAATAAAAGCTTAAACTTAAGAGGTACCTAGAAGCTAGCCTTACACTTCACAAGAAAACATAGCCATTAAGCCAATTACATTGAATATTTACGGGAATATAAATCGGAGTTGCCAGAACTTCTGTACTCAATGACCAGAACAGACACATTGCAGCTGAGGAGTAATTCTTGATAAACATCACACTGCTTAATTTGGGTATCTTGCAAACTGCTTTTTGCTTTTCTTTATGTGTGGGGGGGTGATAGTCTAGAATATAAATTTTGTGTATCAATTGCTATGTAGGTCTGCATCAATGTCAGTGAATTGCCCTCCCCCCAAGCCCTCTAGAAACTTGCTTTAATGGTGCTTAGAGGCTTTAAGGCATGCCTGTAGGATAACTGAGCAGTGTCTGCATTCTCCTTCATGGTGAAAGACTCCATGTGGGACCCATTTTTCTGGGTTTAGGACAGGGATTCAAATACCTTCAAAGTCTGAGTAGGTGCTCCAGCCACAAGGCTGGTGGCTCTTTTGACCAGGGTTCTGTTGGTTTTGTTTAAAAATGTATGAAAATTGGTTTAGTCCAGATGTGGTATCACTTCAGGTTCTTCAAAGAAACAGAATTGTCATTGTCAGCTCCATGTAACCAACATATGAGGCAATGCAGGACATTTATAAAAAATGGAAACTGTCTTGAGATATTAACTCATGTTACTCATAGGGAAAAAATATTGGTATCACTGAAACTTATAAGCAGAGCCAACACAGCACTAACAAGAAGGATGTAACTTTCTTAACAGATGTATTGTTTCAGAAATTTTTCAGAAATTGTTTCCTTCAGAGAAAAGCCTGCCTTGGCAGGTTCCTTGTTTTCTTCATTATTTTTCCTCTGTCAGTCTGATCTGAGAACTCCTTACCAATAAAAGCCTTTACATGGCTGGATGAGTACATTCAATGATTTCAGATGTGCTGTGTTGCAGTGGGCTGCCCACAGTGACAGCAATATTTAACTAGTAAGTGCTGCAACTTTTGGTGCTACATCATCTGGGAACAAATGAGAGAAGACGTTTCCATTAGCCTCCACTCCATGCTTTGCTCTTTTCAGGCAAGTGAGGAACAAGCACTGATGGTTTGTCAGGAGTGGTGCCAGTGGTAACAATGGCAGGTACTTTGGTGGTCATCAGAGCCAACATGGGAACAGGAATTCCAGCAGTCCCCAGTTCTCTGGTGATCAGCGCTTTTCCTTGAATATTGATTGTATGTGTGAGTCTGTGGTGGTTGTCTGCCTACGGATGTGCCTCTCTGATAGATATATTGTATGATTCTGAGTAATTTGGGATTGGAAGAGTGTGAAATGGAAATGTTGAATTCAGGGGGGAAAGGCTGAGTGAGCAAGACCTCTTGAGGTCACACGCTTGCATCTGACTCTGATTTTGTTTCACTGGTGCTATTGAAGGAGCATGTGTTTCTCTGACATGTGAGTCCATGAAATAAGAAGGGCTTTCTTCTGATTTAATGTTACTCTTCAGGTCACCTTAGAGACAGGTGTAATTGTCTGCATGAGGAAAAATGCTGAGAAAAGTCTAAAGTCAGAGCTAGTTTTGGGGAATGCATTCAGTAAATGTATCTGGGCTTTGAAGGCTTGCAGACTTGGCAACAATCTTGATGTTGTGACTGGCCGTCTGCACAAAACAGTGCTACAGAAGAGCCTGGTTTCTGACTGCTACAGCACAACAGTGAGAATCTGTTTCTTGCTCATATCAGAGTCTTTTTCCGATGGGGACCTGAGCTTCAGCTTACAGATACTGAGACAGCAATTAGTTGCAATATAGTTTCCTGGAAATGTCTGTCTTTCAGGAGGACTTTGTGAAGACTCCCTAAATTTGGCAGGTTTAGCACACAGAATTCACTTCTGGGTTTGGTCTCACAGCAGTAAATACAACATGATGCATGTAAGGGATTTCAGTGCTGCAAACAAGCACTGTCTGTGAGGGCCTCCTGAATTTTAAAGCTGGACTCTGATTCTGTTTGCATTTGTAATAAAATTTTACATCTGCTACCATAATTTCCATTTGTGTAAGACAGTCTACTAAAAGAGGGATTGACAAATGTGTTTCCATACAGAAGAGATATGGATCAAAAGATGTCTGTGTTTTATCTGAACCTCGGAGTGCAAACACTAGGTCATCTGATGAAACCATTTAAGACAGGATGAAAAAATGCCTCTGTTCATTCTTTTTCCTTCCTTAAATTAGTATGTCTGAAATTCGAATTTTAAAAATCTAAGTTACTCTGAAATAATGGAAAGAAAACTTCATTAGATCTAGGATTCTCATATGGGCTGAAGGAAGAAAATTCGGCTTCATCAGGCCACATTAGTAGTCCCAGTATAAATATTTTTAGTCTGCTTCAAGATACTGCAGAACTTTTTAAAGAAAGAATTCTGTATTAAATGTATTGTTGTAATACAAGAAGTTCAGAATTAGCAAATGTATTGCCAAAACTCCTTTACATTATAAGAAATTCTATGCTGGTAATAAAATAGAAAAGGTGAACAGATTTCATCTTCTTCAGAAATGAGCCTCCATCGTTTCTATCTCAGCCTTCAGACTAGTATCCTGGTTCCTCCAGCAATCTTTCAAGTTCAGTTCCCACAATTTATGAATCTTTGTGGTCATCTGTGTGTGTGTCTTAGGCATGCACTAAATACTCACTAAAGCCGTAGGCTTAACCTGTTTACTTCTCCAAAGTGAACTGTACATACAAGCAGAAATGTTGTGCATTTGTTTGTTATAATGGAAAAATATAAAAAACAGCTTAAAGGAATATCAGGAGTATCATCATCAAGGGTAGTAAGCAGGAGCTGTGACATAGTCTAGAGTGAGTTAGTCTTCAGGCACATCTGGTTTTATGTTCATGAGCAGAACCAGAGCACAGCACATAGGGAGAGGTTGTCAGTTTGCTTTGCTTTTGATTTAACAGTGCTCACAAATGGTGTGTATGTTCAATTCTGTATCACTCCTATGAAAAATTCAGAGTTCTATATGAATATTGCATGGGGTGCAGAATACAGGCATGATGCTGGCTTGGGGATGGGAACGGGCTTTCAGAGTAACAGTTCACTGTTTTTTATGTTGAGTACAACCATGATCATTGTGGTAAATGACTAGATCTTTGCCTGCTGAGTGGTTAGTGCTACCTCCAGGTTTAAAAGTGGACAAAAATGGATGAAGTTCTTTCTTCCGTTAACCAGGGATGGGAAACTGTTCATTCATGCCAGCCCTATGATTTAGAAGTTATGCACATAATATCTTTCCAGTCTTGTGGATCTCTGCACATTGTCACCAGGTTAAGTGGTGGGATTAGCTGGATTTAAGTGCTAATTTTATTAAGAGGATGTGAGAGGCATACATTTTATTTCTTTTCCTCTCTCACCTAGTGCTGTGGCACTGAGAAATGCTGCTGCTGTAGGGAGACAGAAGAATAAATATTGATGAAGGTTCAGTCAGAGACCAGGCTTTGGAGGATCCAGAAAAATCTGTTCATCTTTACATTGATGACTGAAGGGTTTATTGCCAGCAAAGCAAGCAGTTCCAGCTCAGGGCAGTGTTGATTGTCTTTTCATGTGGTATGTCGTCGGATATAATTAAAGACAGTTTTGTGTCTACACTGAGCTGCCTGCTGGACCATTGCTTCCAGTACACCTCTTTAGGAGTTTACTGTGAGTCTGCTTCCTTAGAGTTTTCAGACTCTTAATGGAACATGGATTCTAGATTGAGGGGGTAGGAGACCAAACAGGTCCCCTCTTAGCTGTAAATATAGCTATCTGTTAGAGCAAATTTGGGGTCTTTTTCCCTTCTCTTCAGGATGCACTGATCTGGAACTAGGACAAGGTAGTTCTTGACTACTGACCAGCTCTCTTGAACCCCCTTACCCTCTAGACCCCTAATCCATGGAATTCTCTCAAGCATGTCTTTGAAGAAACTAAAGTTAGTCCTCCTGAAGTCCAAGGTTATACCCCTATTTATTGCCCTGCTTCTTCCATGCAGGGACCTGAACTTCACCATCTCATGGTCACTGCAGCCAAGACTGCCCTCAACCTTCACATCTCAACCAGTCCTTCTTTTTTTTTTTTAGTACAGAGCCCAGCAGCACCCCTCTCCCCATGGGCTCCTTCATCACCTGTATCAAACAGTTATCATCTGTTCTCCCAAGGAATCTCCTGGACTGTGCATGCCTGGCTGTGTTGCCTTCCCAGCAAGTATCAGGGTGGTTGAAGTTCCCAATGAGAACCAGGGCCATTGGATCATGAGGCTACTTCCAGCTGGTTGTAGAAGGCCTCACCAACTTCCTCCTCCTGATCTCTGCAACTCTTACATACTGCAACTTTTTGCATGTCATCATTTTGCAGACCTGTTTTCTGCTGTTGCTCTGTAATGCTAAAACAACATGTCATTTGTAAACAGCTATAAAGAATTAAAGGCTTTGGTTTTGAGTTTACAGTTCTTCACCATGCATTTTTTTAATAATCAGGGTGGTGGAAGGGTGTTCCTCTGGATGGTATTGCATCTGTCATGTGGGAACATGACCTTTTACTGCCAGAGACTGATTGTGTCCAGGCTGCCGTCCTGCCCAGCACCCGACCGAGTCACAGGGTTTGTCCTGTGGATTACCAGCTGCACTTCATTCATATTTCAAGGGAACTTTAAGCATCTCTCATCTAATTTTTTCTTGCTGGCCATGTGGTATTAGCCTGCCCATATGGAAAATCTCAACAGCCCATTCTTCTTTACCTTGTTCCCATTTTCCTCTGTTATCAAGTGCTACCCTAGAAACCTTATCAGGTTTTATAACTATATTTTTAAGTGTGCAGTCGAACTGCAAGTGACACTGCGATGTGTTTTGCCTGTAGCAACATACAAAAATATCATTATGGTTTTATAATTATCATTTTTTTTCTCAGTATGCTTTCCTGTGAATATATAATTTCATGTGCATTCTACTTAAACATCAGTTTCACTCTTAACTGTCTTGACAAAAACCCCACCCAGTAGATTTTCTACTGGAATTATAGTAATAAATGGAAAAAAAAACCCTGTTCTGCTCAAGAAACTGTCACCATTAAAGTAGTACTGACTCATAATATTTTGACTCTACATTTTCTCTTTTTTTTTTAACATGAATTATGTGCTAGTACATCTGATTGTTTTCTATTGTTTTTCCCCATTTTATGAAGTAAAATAAAACTAGAGAGTTTCTTTCCTTTCATTGAGTTCTGCTGCACTCAGGCAGCTGCCTTTTCATGTGTTGGTAGAAGGCTGCTAGAAAGGGGTAGAGCATTAAGCAAATCCAGGATAGATTAGACAGTGAATGAAATTCTAGAAGCATTATATTGTCACCTATTTAAAAATAGATTGCTGTTTCAGAACTTTAGTCTAATACGAATATCTAATGTCTCCTGCATGTCTCTATTCTCAGATGCATTTCTGGATTCTAGTCTGGAGATTTCTTCAAGAAGAGAACCGAGGGAAGGTGAGGAACAGGAGTATCTATAGACTTTTGCATAAACTTGGGTTTTTTGATTGTGTGATGTGAATGATTGTTCTGAAAGTATAGATGCCACATAACTCTGGAGCAGGGGGAGTGGATGTTTGCAGGGAAGATTATGGTTTAAAGATGTTCTAAAATTGGATTATGCTCTACTTCTGTGTATCTTTGGGTTTTGCTTCATTAGTGAACCTATGCTTCCAGAAACCACGGAATATAATTCATATCTGTGTAATACCATGGAGTCGGACTTCTTCTCAGCTTCCACTTTTTCAAGTTTGTCAGAACTGGTGACCAAACTTGAACATTGAATGTATTATTGTGTTAAAATGTTAACAAGTATCATCTGTCTTAGCTTTTGAGATATTTTGTGGTCTTCTGTGTCACAAATTTTGTGATCTTTTGTATGGCGGTTTGAATGCCACATGATATATATTTAGCAGTTCCAAAAATCTTTGGAACAACAGTTCCTTTTCCAGTGGATTTAATTAGAAAAGCTAAATGGGAAGAACACTGACTGTCCTAAAAGAGATAGTCAACAAATCTCAGTAAGATTAGCTAATGAAATTAAATACTAGACAAATTTATTTATATTATTCAAGTCAGGAAAGCTTTTGCTGTTCTAATGTGATGTGAAAAGCAGGATGGTTTTAAGGATTTAGGATGCAGCAGCTTTCCAGCGTGACCCTAACTTTCAGTGGATCAGTAGAAAACTGTGTATTGCTCAGACCTCTGAGGTGTTCCCAGCCAGAGGAATACTGGTCTGCACCTGCTCTCAAAACACGGGCAGCCGTCCCTGTCAGACCCTGGCTTCCCTGCTGATTCTTGCTGCAAGATAGGGCAGTTGCCTGAAGATGTTGGGGTACTGGCTTCTTGGCACACACTGCTATTTTTGGGTATTTTGTCTGAGAGACAATATCATGAACTTTTCAGGACTCCAAACCCAGACAAGTTTAAAAAAAGGAAAAAAAAAAAAGTCAAAGCATTATGCTGCAATGCTGAAGCCAAGGTTGTGAAAATCTAGACTTGTTCTCCATCTTGTTGGGGTTAATATCCCTCACTTAGGATCCTTAATGTACACCACAGCAGCTGAAACTGAGAAAACAGTTCAATCTGTAGTAGGCTGTCTGGCATGTTGCTTGCTGCTAGCACAGTGTTTCTCTAGATCCCAGTTTCACAAATACCCATCTGTCATGGTTTAACCCCAGCTGACAGCCAAGCCCCACGCAGCCGCTTGCTCAGTCACCCCATGGCAGAATGGGGGAGAGAATCAGAAGAGATGGGGTGACAAACAGAAAAGACCTTGGCTCCATGTAAGCACTGCTCAGGAGTAACAAAAATGTCTGTGTATTGTGAACACCCTTTTCTACACAAATCCAAAATATGGCCTTATACTAGCTGCTCTGAAGAAAACTAACTCTCTCCCAGACTTAGCCAGTACACCATCCTAATTTGACTTCTGTTGTCACACCAGTGGAAGCAGAGTCTTTAATTAGAAACATTTCTTTGATATGCAGAGATTAGTAAGTTATGACCTGTAGGATGTAAAATAAAATCAGATTGCTTCCTGCTAAGCTTCTTGCCAAGTCTTGAAGACTTACTATGCATTAAGCAGTTTCCAGAGGTTAGTTGAAGCTTCAGCGATTCTGGCAAGCTTGAGCTTATTCCCTGGCATGGCTCTGTGCCTGCAGAGATTGTGGAGGATGTAAGGATAGCAGACCTGGTAGCAAGGCATTGCCCAGTGCAGAGGTTCCTCAGTACATGGTGCACAAATACATGTTCAGGGGCAGGACCCAGTGTGAGGAGTGGGTGGGCTGCATGGTGAGAGGACCACATTGGTCTGGGAAGGTGACATGCTCAAAAGTTGCCAGGGAAAAATACAGCCTGGACTGCTTTCCTTTTCAGTGTTATTTTCTGATGGATTCCAGAGATTTCCAATCTAATTGTCAATTAGATAAAAAGTACTAATACTTGTCTTTCTATCTAGGTTTTTTCTCTAAATGTTTTAAAAGTTGGGGATAATTCTTCAGCACCACTTGCAAAACGAAAACAAGTTTCTCCATGGCTCCTGCTACTTGATGACTACATGTATGCCTTCTTTTAGTCGGGCTCAGTAATACAATTACTGTAGTACAGTGGCTTGTTAATGCTATTTCTAGATAAATCTCAAGTGCCTCATGCATTACTTGGAAAAACTGGAAATGCCAGGCAATAAAAAGCACGTTTCAGAGATTCATAGACTCAAGGACTGATTTGGCTTGGCAGGGACCTCAAAGGTCATCTGGTTCCAACCTTCCTACCATGGGCAGGGAGACCCCCTACTGGACCAGGTCACCCAAAGACCCATCCAACCTGGCCTTGGACAGTGCAGGGAGGGAGCAGCCACAGCTTCTCTGGGCAGCCTGTGCCAGGGCCTCACCAGTCTCATAGTAAAGAATTTCTTTATATTGAATCTAAGTCTCCCCTCTTTTGGTTTAAAACCATTGCTCCTCAACCTGTCACTCCATGCCCATGTAAATAATCCCTCTCCAGTTTTCCTGTAGACACCTTCCTTCAGGTACTGGAAGGCTGCAAGAAGGCCCTTCTGTAGCCTCCAGGCTGAAAAAGCCCAACCCTCTCAGCCTGTCTTCGCAGGAGAGGTGTTCCAGCTCTCTGATGGTCTCCATGGCCCTCCTCTGGACTTGCACCAGCAGCTCCATATCTTTCCTGTAATGGGAACCCCAGAACCGGATGCAGCACTCCAGGTGGGGCCTCACCAGAGCAGGGCAGGAGGGCAGGATCTCCCCTCCTTTGAGCTGCTGGCCACGCTGCTTTTGATGCAGCCAGAAGTTTCAAAGGGCAGTGCAGAATTTATAGCTTTCCAAGCATTTCCCCAGTAAATAATAGCAACTGCTTTTCTTCTGCCCAGATCCACTTAAAATTTACCTTATGAATTTACCTTAGCCTTTTACAACTCAGTACTTTTCAGGAGTGCATATATATTGATAGAAATAAACTTGATTATCTTATGGGAGGTAGCCAGAGTTATTTTTATTTGCTAGTGCCCATCTAATAAGTAACTGGGGAACAGTGAAAGAAAATTGTGACAGACAACATAAACAAGAACATTTTTATTTTGTATGGAAACACATTTTAAATTTCTCTTTCCTGCAAATAACAGCAGGGTGATTTTACTGCAGGCCATCTGCTTAGCAATGCATATCTGCCTAAATATACAGTCATTTTTTTGGAAATTAGTAAAGATTTATTTCCTCAGTGATTTCAGTGGATATTGCCTACTCTTTACTTCTTCCAGGACAAAATTTACATGTAATTCAATTACTTCACTAAAATGAATTTGACTTATAGGCTTTCCATGAAAATAAAATAAATTCTCTGGAAATGGTATTCTTGTACCATGCCTTGCATTTTTACCAGAGAATTTATTTTATTTTCAGTGAAACGTTATGGGTCAAATTCATTTTAGTGAAATAAAAAGGCTAATAAAGACTTCGTTGCATCTCTGTTGCCTCAGAATACGTATTTAATGGAGACTGATTGTACCTAGGAAGAACAATTCTGTGGCAAATTGACCAATTTTCATTACACCTTGGTGAAAGAAATAAAAGAGATTGGCCAGGTTAAAGTTTTGAGAGGGTAAATTTTATTTGAAAATACAGTCAGACTTGAAATCAATGCCTCCCATGTATTTCAAAGACCTGGGAAATCAATGGGGTCTATTAATAAATGCTTTGTTGTGTGTCTTTGCTTTTAATGCAAGCCTCTTCTCAATTCAAAGACTAATTAATTCTCTCTCTAGCTCTTTAATCACGCAGTGCTGCAAAAGGATGAAAGGGGTTTTTTTCCCCTGTATTTTATTTTCTACTTCACAGGTCTTAAAACAAACTGCTAAGCTAATACATTCTGTTGATTGTTGTGTGCTTCTTTTTTTTTCCTTTTCAATTTACCCCATGCAGCCTGCAGACCGTGAATTTGGTGTCAGACTCCACCAGTTAGATTTGACGTGCTGCTCAGGTGAGACTGGGAGTTTACACCTCAGCGCCGAGGTCTGGCACTGGAGGGTGCAGCCTGTCTTCTTTCATGCTCTCATCCAAGAGCTTGTTCCAGCACATTAACAGACAGTACCTGGGGAGATGGAAAGGTGAGTCTGTGCTGCACCCTGGTACCAGTATTGCATGAACTGCCTGTCAGTAGCCCTCCTTGCAGGACTCCTCTGAGCTGCTGCTGTCATGCAGACGCCAGTACAGGTATTGCCCAGCAGATGTGTGTGCTTGAGCAGGCCCAGTCTGCTGGCCCACCTGCTAGGTCGCTGTCTGTGGGCCAGGTTGTAGCAGTCCCTGGACACAGACAGTAACTATCTATTAGAGGTCATTGTGAGATCTTTTAGGGGTGGATCACAGATTAGGGCACACACATGAGTTTTTCCTCTGTTTCTTCTCTTTAGTCTTGGTGAGAAGGTGGTTGGACTAAATGGACATAGGAGTTTGCTTGGATCTATAATCTTTCTCCACTGTAACCTGTGCTAAGTGGTGCTCTTTGTGCTCCCACCTGTCTCTGGTCAGCGGCTCTAGTAGCGATCTGATCAGGTGAGATCCTTGAGTGAGACCTCAGGTTCCATTAGGGAAATATCCATTTGTCTTTAGGGGTCCTTCCCAGAATGAACCCAAAAGATGAGGATTTTAGTCTTTCTGATGAGGTTGGAGGAGCAGTTGATCAAGGATGCACCTGTATGCTGCTTCAGTAGGCAGTTCTCAGGCTTATTAAACTTACTGATAGTTGTAAAGTCTGTTGTCTTCTCCTCTAAGGTATAATTGTATAATAAATTATGGGCTGGAAGTAGTGTGTTCCAGGGTGAGGTTTTTTTGATGGGCTTTTTTTTCCTTTTTTACACCAGAATTACTTTCTTTCTTGTTTTAGCATCTGTGTAGAATAGGCCTTTTGTTTTGTTGAAGGAGTCAGAACAATACATCCTTTGTCACTTTCTCCTGCTTCCTTTCCTGGTGCTGTGGCAAAACCACAGCACAGAAGCCATTGAAGGTGTTTGTATTCTGTTTCATCAAGTAATGTGCAACAGGAAAAGTAACAGTCTATGATCTGTCATGGGTTTTTTTCTTAGCCTTCTCTGTCATCTGTAACGCAGTCTTGTATCTGTGGTATAAGACGTGCATAGAGGACAGCAGAGTGCTCTGTCTTGGGTTGATGTGCCAGCACAGCTTGCCACAAGTGACTGCAGTTTCCCTGCGTCCACACAGGTTGCTGTGTGGCAGCACTGGGAGGTTCGTGGGTGAGATGAAGGTGTGTGCCCTTGAGGTGTTTTGGCACAGAAGATCTGCTGTTACAGTGTGACCCACAGAGAGTTGCTTCTATGTTGGTACCTTGTCACACAACCTAAGAAGTGCTAAATGAAGAGGCAGAAGGAGTGATTACTGTAACTCACTACAATTCACGTTGCAGGCATTCTCTTATGATATTGTATCTGTATTAAACAAAGAGGTTTTCATTTAACCAGAAAGGTAAATAGACCTTATGCATAGTCCGTTGTGCAGGGCCTGTCTCCCATTTCACTGTCCAAAATGACTCACTTCCATTTGGTACCACGCTCTTTGGTTATAAAATACTGGTTATACAAGTGTGTACAGTGCTGTTTTATATTGCCTTAGCCAGGGCTTCTGCATATGTTAATGCTCCATATGCAGAAAAACAATGTCGTGTCTTAGACAGGGATATTTATAACGTTAGGAATGATGCTGGTCATGTCTGTTTTTCACCAAACAATAATTGGCAAACTGAATACTATGCTAACAGTAATAATTCTGGGATGTGCTGAAATGGTTGGCATGTGAGCTTGGGCAGAGAGAGCAAGTTGTTTCTGGAGGCTCTCCACAGTCAGTGCAGTGTTCATTTTTCTTCCTACCTGAGCTGGGAACATACATGTCTGTGTTCAGCAGGTCTGTGTTCAGCAGGTCTATGTTCAGCCTGTAACTGTGCTATATTGTCTCGAAGATTTTTTTTTCTTTTTCCTTTGTTTGTTTTTTTTTAAATAAAAACAGCTCATAGGAAGCTCTGGGGTGCATATTTTATATAGTCACTCTGTTTTGTGGCATTCAGCAAAACAACACTGAGAGTGCTTCTTACTCAATCCAAAAAATATGCACAGGGCAAACCTTGAACAAACACTGATTTCCTTTGGCCACATCAGCCATGCACTGAACCAATGTCACTTGAGCAAAAGTACAAAAGCAGAGCTATTAACTTTCCCTGTGTCAGTGAACTTAGTGAGTGGCTGCACAGACTGTTTGGTCTGCAGTACAGGCCTTGATGCGCAGAAACTGACTTCACAGCTCACAAAGAGTTATAAAGAAGGTATGTTTATTCAGTGCTGGATGCACGGGGGATCACTCCACCACATATGTGCACACCAACATGACAGGTCTTCTTTGTTATATACAGTTCAATGATACTTATTCATTAGGTTGCCTCATGCCCCTATACATATTCATCACCCGTCCCGCTTCATATTAAAATGAGTCCCAAGAAATCACTTCCATAAACTCCTCCCAACTGCGCCTGCTCAGTACCTCATGGTGGTGGTCATCAGGGGGTCTCAGCAATGAAAGCTTGAAGTCTTCATCAGGTTGAACTTCTCACCTCCTTCCCCTGGCACATGCATAGTTGTGATTGTTCCAGATGGCACAATTATAATTGGGATGTTTTCTTCTTAGCAGTCCTGGGTCCACTTTAAATTATCTCAAGAACATTATTCACTCAAAACTAACTAGGAGCTGTTTAGGTAGGTCAGAGTTGTGCCAGGTCATCTTCTGATATAACCACTACGGCACTTCAAGTCATCCTGTTAGTAAGCCCCCCTTAACAAGCATAAGCCCCCCCTCTTTGCAAGCATTTTGTTAGCAAGCACCCTTTAACCCTTTGCAAGCGGCTTGTTACAAAGCCCCATATCAGTCTGGGATCTCATCTGGGATCTCTGATAATAAGGTAGGTCTAAACATAGGAATATACTGGGTTGTTGGTATTTCCTTGCAATAACTGAACTTTCAAAGCTACAGTTAAAAAAAGGGTGTCGATATTTTTCTTACAGATTACTTAAAAAAAATCCCTGCTATTTTAAATTCAGTTCAGTTCCACACTTGGCTCGCAGTGCATATGATGCACTAAGCAGGAGACAAGCTGTTCTTCAAGGCAAGTCAAATCGAGCTAATCCTCTACCCTAGGTAAATACCTCCAAAATCCTGCTCTCCTCAGGCTAGGCAACAGAGGGGCTGAAAAGGGGACTGTAGTGAATGTGTTGCAATATCCAGTGGCATTTTCATAGAAAAGCCTGTAACTCTGAGGATTTGAGCTGTAGGACATCATCCAAAGTAACTTCTTTCACATTCCCTGGAATGGGAGCTGCAGGGTAAACACAGAAAGATGAATGGATTTTGCCTCTCTAAAAGACAGACTAAATAAAAGAGACCAAATTGCAAAACATTGCTTGAAGCCCTGGTCTTGCTGCTTGTCTATGCTCCTTTCAAAGCTTCTTAAAACCAGGTCTCTTTTATATGTGATTTATATAAAGAGATCTCTTTTTTCAGTTTGATCCTTTTCCTTCCATTCTAAATGTCCTTAGAGCTGTGATGCAGGCTTTAAATTGCACCTGCAGCCAAAACCTTGAGGGTGAGGGTATTTAGCACTTAGAATAGAAATAGAACATCAGTACCTGGAAATATTTGAAAACCAACTTTAAACAAGAGCTGTGTTGGCCTGGCACAGGTCTTAAAGGATTGATACCACTGATGTCTCTATTCACTGTATCTTGTCTTGCTTTTTGTAGTTTGGTTTTGGGGTGGGGTTCTCTTTCATTGTTTAGTTTGAATTTTTAAGTAGTAATTTGGGCAGATAAATTTTCATGAGGTTTTTCAGGTTACTATCCAGCCAGACTGGAGAAAAAAAATTAAAACCTGTCCTTCATTTTATTTGAATGACTTATGATTTCCTTGTTTCTCTCTTCTCTCTTAGAATTATTTTCTTTTGCAGTCAGTGCCCTTTTGTACAATATTAGGGTGGATTTTACTGGTTTAGATTACAGGAAGGGACATAGGCCGTAAATAGATGGTATACATTCTGCTAACACCAGGAATACTGAAATAGCTCATCTTAAAAGACAGGGGAAACCTAGCCAGTTGGCCAAGCGCCAGGAGATTGCAGGATTGACAATTAGTGTGAAGTCTGAAACGGAGATTAATGGTAGGCTGTGCTCTAAAAAAGCACACGTTGGGTCCAGGAGAAATTTGACCGGGGCAAATTCTGGAAGAGACATATGCTAATGCCTTAATGCAGTTTTGCCTTTCTCTTGCCACCCGTTCCCAAAAGGTCCTGGCATTCTTGTGTAGTGTGCCTGTGATACTGAATTTCACCCGAGCTGGGCTGGCTGCCTGCTCGGCCTTTACCCAGCACAGCCAGCCCTGTCCGTACAGACAGTTAAACTGCAAAAGCACTGCTTATTTCTGCAGGATGGTCTTTGTCTCAGTGACTTCTAATCCTGAATGGGCTGGCATTTGTAAGATTCAGCTATCAGGAGCATCCTGGGGTGGTTTGGCCTGGTTTTTTTCCTTCTGCCACTAGTAGCAGTTTTGTGTTTCTCTTTCTGCAGGAGCAGAATTGCCTGTACCCTGCGTTTCTAGGCTGCTCAGGCTGTAGTCATAGTCTACAGCTGTTCTTTGGGAAGGTGATGAGGATGTCACTGCCCACCCAAAGACAGCTAAATAATAGTTTATAACATACATGTGGCACCTCTGACATTGCTCACAGAGTTTTCCAGACTTTTTGCATGGACAGCTGGAGTTGCTGTGGTTTTCCTCAAGATGAAACAGCAGAAGGTAACAGAGTTTGGTCTCTCTGATACCTGAATCACTGCGTCAGGTTACAGTCAAGAAGTGGCTTTTAAAAGCCTTGCTCTACCAGACTGCTGTCCAACACCATTAAAACCATGAAATACAGTTGAGTTTCATATAAATTTTTTGTTACCTAAAATACTCTTAAAATTGTGATGTGAAACAGGTTAAAACAGAAAACAGCTATGGGGCAGAGTTCAGGCAATCCTGCAAGAAATCCTCCTTTCCCCAAATGGAGAACAGATGGAGAATGTAAGGTTTGGGATTGCTTGAGGAGGCGGTGTCTTCCCATATATTTTTTTTCTTTGTTGGTATCAAATAATAAAGTTAGAGGGAACATTTGGATGGTGCTAAGTGGGGCTGATTTGATGGGAGAATACTGAAGACTTAGTTCAGTTGCCACTCAGTCTCTACCCTACTAACAATTTCAGGATTTGCCAATAGTTGTTGCACACATGCAGTATTGGTCAGGGCTTTGACTCTAGTTAGATCCAGAGAATAACACATGATTATTTATTTAAATAAATATTATGTGTTTTCTGTCATCCATGAAAACAGCCCCTTTCATCAAGCAGGAGTAGAACAAAAAGAGTAACAAGAGTTCAAAGGCTTCAAGGAACAAGCACATTGTCCCTCCCTTTGCTATAAGTTTGCAGCACACACAGTCAGAGAAGTGACAGGGAGAAGTGACAGACCCTCCAGTGCCCTGAGGGCCAAGAGAAACCAGGTTCTCTGCCTCTGCCCCTGGAAGAGCTTCTGTTTAGCTGGCTGCAGCACAGAGAGGTGAAGTGACTTGCAAACTCACTCAATATGTATCCTGGAGCAAGGAGCAAGCATCTGTCACCTCAGCCTCTCTGTAGAAGCAGCCGAGAGCTTCTGTGCCACTCCAGTTCACATTTAATGGAGTTGTGGCCAGATGCCTTTTCTTTGTCCTCCTCTGGTGCCTCTGCCCACTCCTCCCTTTGCTTATACAGGAGATTGGGGTTTAGAGGGCAGCTCCACCTGGCAATGTCACATGCCCTCTTCTAGTGTGGCACCTTAAGTGACTGTCTACCTTCCCTAAGCTCCAGGCATTCAGTTCCTGGTCTAATTCTCTCCCCCTCAATCTGGTGAATCTGTACATGACAGCAACGAGGTGTCTCCCACGTTCCTCGGTGGGGTGGTGCTGCAGACTGAGAGCAGAGGAGGTGAGCATTGCCACCGCCTGCGCTACCTCAGCGCTTTTGTGCCCAGCTCACCACCCTCAGGCATGCAGTTGCTGATCAATTCCTATTTTCCAAGGTTAAAGAAGAAAGGTAAAGAAGAATAAAATGGTGTACTGCTTTAAAGGTAAGCGATTAATTATCTGTTTAGAATAAGGACATCTTCATCTGTGCTGCCAGGCAAACAGTTAAATTGGTGAAATGGTGTCTATCTGGTGTGCTGTCATTTAGTGAAGCGTATGGCTGTTATGTAAAGGTTTTAATGACTTTCTTCATCTGTCTGCTTAGGCACACCGTGCGTCTGGCAAAATTTTGAGCAGGCTCAAGGCGTTAAAGAAAGCTTGTCTAAATAAAGGAGGGTTAACGTGACATTGCAGTTACTTAATCCTGTATTGTCCTGCCATGTGACTGCAGGGATACTGAGGTGCAGCGTTTCCTTCGCCTGGTGCACAGATTATGCTTTTACCATCATCTTCCAGCATCGGTCGCTTTGTTAAACCTGCCATGGGAAGGAAACAGAGGGGCAACAAACTTTTTCCAGCAATGCTTCAAGGCACAGCGACATTTCCAAGGCATTGTGACAAGCTCACAGGCTGAAGAATGAAGCAAAGTCAAATGCTACGTTCAGCGCTTGGACTGGTACCAGAATCAAGGATAACTACGCTCTTAAGGTCAGCTATTCAAAATGAACTGGAAGCATTTGGATTTATTTAGAGCAGTTCATCAGCTATTTGTTTGACCTTTATCAAGTTAGTTTTCAGAAGGGCAAGCTGAAGCCTGGAAATTCGTGTCAAATGTTTTGCATGTGTCAAATGTATTGCATAGACTGTGAGCAACCTGCCACTTTTTTGCACAAAGTTTACAGTTTTAATTGCAAAGCCTCTTTTACCTTGTAGATGAAGATCCTGACACACTAAATCGTTTAGTGAGAGATGGATGTAAATAGCTTCCAGCTTTATCTCTGATTTCGAACAGAACTGCAATATGTAGATATGCCAGATTTTTTTTAAAAGAAATTTCCAAGCTAATCCTTGGACTTTTGGTAAGCTGCTTTTTTTGCTAAGTTTGCCACAGAGTTCAGTATTTGCAGGAGTGCATGCTTATACAGAATTCTTTCATTTAAACTCCTTATCAGGACATCTTGCTAAATGGGGCAGTGATTACCCTATAGACTATGACAACAGGATATGTGAATGGAGGAAGTCTTGGAAAACACCGCTACTCGAGGTGGCACCGTGAGGACAGTGGAGAAGACGATGGGCACACGGAGTGCTATGGAGGAGATGAAGTGGACAGGCAGCACAGGCTGACCCCGTTTGAGAAACTAATGCAAGATATGTCCCAGAATGAAAAAGTGGTGAAAGAACTAACCTTGGGAAAGAGAATTGGCTTCTATCGAGTCAGAGGAGAAATAGGAAGTGGGAATTTCTCGCAAGTGAAGCTTGGAATTCATTCCCTGACCAAAGGTAGGCACCACTATGTGGGTCACCTGCAAGCTGAGCGCCTTCGTTCTGTAGGTGTACAAATGGACCCCTTTGGGAAGAAAGGTGCTGTTTGAACCATAGGTATACACATAGTTTGTATGAGTCATTTTTTGTGGTTGAGTGAATCTGTAGTCAGGGTCACAGATAGATACTTTAAAGGAACTAGAAACATTTTCTCTAGATGACAGCTGTTAGAATAAAAGTTAATCTCTGCACTTGATGGAGCTAACGCCTCTCATCACACAGCTCAAACACCACCACACTTTAAAGCATGGTGTTGTGCCTTCCTTCCTACAACTTGTCCTGTCTGTCTGCCCTGTTCCCTGCCCCAGCTCATGGACTGCAGGGCTGCAGGTGGTGAACTCCCCAGGGCACCCTGGCTAGGCGTGCTCCTGCCCACAGAGTGAGCAAGGTTTCCTTTGTTTCATTGCAAATTTTACTAGTATCAACAAAGCTTTTACTTGGTCGCAGTCATTTTGGTGAGAAATTTTATGCCTGCTTTACTGATTCATTTTCAGGCAGTTCATTCTTGTGAAAAGCTGGGGCAGGGCTGTAGGTATACATTAAGCAGGTGCATGGAAACAAAATCCAGTACAGCCAAACTGCAGTTTGTGGTTTTGCCCATTATTTTTCTTCCTTTTTTTTTTTTTAATATGGAAAAGCACCCTATATACCGCTTCTATGAAGAACTCAACAGGCTAGGTAACTGCAGTGAACTTCAGTTCTAAGTACTGTACTGTTTCTTCTTCTGCCTCTTACAATAATAGAAACTGTTCTGGTTTTCCCTTAGTTTTCCCCACATCTTTGTATATCATTATCATATTGGGTTTTTTCTCAGTATTTCCAGTTTGCTTGATTGTACTTCCCTGCATCATATTACATGTGAGAGAAGGAGATGCACTCCAAAGCCTTCATACTATATTACTTGTTGTTCCTTCCTCTAACCAACTTTCAGCCCAGACCACACATGTGTGAAAGCTCACATTTATGCCTCTTGTGCAGCAGTTGTTGCACTGGGATTTAAAGTGGGGAACTGGTGGTATTTATTTTTTCCAAATTTAAGCTTGCTCACACCTAATGATTGCTTTAGCTGGGTGTGGATTTTTGGGTTTGCTTGTTTCAGAAAAGCATCTCTGCTCCACTTGGCCCACAGCTAGTTATTTCCTCTTCTGTGATTTTTTTTTTCTTCCAGAGAAAACTGTCTTGTGCTTACTATTGGAGGAAATACTGTTCCAGTACTGGGAACAGGAAGAATGCTAATGAAAGGAAGTTATAAATTTAATCTGGATGAACATTTTACCTGCTGAACTTACTTAGGAGAGAGGTTGCTTTAGCATTTGAATAATGCTGAAAAAGAGTTTTGAACTTCAGTGAATACAGTAAGCTTGGACAAATGAAATACCAAACCCATCTTTTCTTTTTTTTTTATTAAAGGTTCTTTCAGACCAGAGGTTTCTGAAATTATTTTTCCTTGGTTTATTAGTAGGTTGGGGTTTTTGTTAAAATATTCACTGGGAAAGGAGTTAATTTCTCAGTACTAAATTTTGTAACTGTCATAAATGTCTTCTGACTCATCTCTACTCATGAGCTTGTCAGTGCTCATGAAAAACAGCATGTGGATAGGAGAACAGGAACACAGACATGTGGGCACATGCATGCATAGACTCTGCCACCACCTCCCACAAAGAGGATTTCCCTTTTTTCCCAGTAGATGCACATCATTGTGTTGGTATTGAAGAGGTATTCCTGCACTACACATATATATAATTTTTTCTGATTACATAAATACAAAGGCTGATTGTTCATGCTGCTTGGATCTGTGTGGTAGGGTGAGGTTTATGTGTTGGGGGGGCTGCTTAGCTCTTCAGTTATTGACATGTTAGGTTGTAAGTGTGATCTTTCTCCTTACATATCACCTTAGATTAAAAAAAGAAACAATTTTGTTCTTTACCAAGATGAGCTTCTATTGCAATTACATGTATGTGCTGCTCTGTAGCCCTTGTGATCTGTCACAGCAGGATATGTGACAAAGTTTTC
This sequence comes from Laterallus jamaicensis coturniculus, assembly GCA_022605575.1. Lineage (NCBI taxonomy): Eukaryota > Metazoa > Chordata > Aves > Gruiformes > Rallidae > Laterallus > Laterallus jamaicensis. The sequence continues at coordinate 6,703,495 of JAKCOX010000024.1, read as the reverse complement.
AGGAGGGAGAGACAAAAAACTGCAGGATCATGGATGGAGAACCTTGTCCTGGTTTCTTAGAGGATGCAGGAAAATGTTTGGTGCTAGGATGTGTATTGGGTTATTCAGCATTCAGCATTACCCACACTATTAACCTGAATATTGGCAGAGGTTTTCTCCAGAGACATGTAGAATTGCTTGCTAAGGAGTGCTAGGTTCCTAAGCTCTGTGTAACCTTCATTTTACATACCTTCCAGCTGGCAAAAGTAGTGTGAGAGCACAGCAGAATAGATGTAATTAAGAGCAGCCAAACTTCACAGCTAATAAAAAGTTGGCCCAATGTGAAACATACATTGCCAAGGCAGGAATATTCAGTTATCTAGTTTGTGGGGTTTTTTAAAAGCTATTTTAACTTGGTTATGTTTGCGTTTTGTTTCACAGAACTTTAGGAGTTGGAAGAGACCTGAAAAGATCATTTAGTCCCAACTCCCCTCACCACGCCTCCCACCCCGCCAGAGCAGGATCATGTAGACTAAATCACACAGGAACAGATCCAGGCAGGTTTGCACCCACTGCCCCTTGTCCTATCACTGGCCATCCCTGAGAAGAGCCTGGATCCATCCTCCTGACTCTTCTACTTTGCATATTTATAAACAGTAATAAGCTCACCCCTCAGTTTCCTCTTCTCCAGGCTAAAGAGACCCAGCTCCCTCAGCCTGTCCTCATAAGGAAGGTGTTCCACTCCATCATCTTGATGGCCCTGTGCTGAGCTCTTTCAAGGAGTTCTATGTCCTTCTTGGACTGAGGGGCCCAGAACTGGACACAATATTCCAGGTGCTGTCTCATCAGGGTGGAATGGAGGAGAGGAAGGACCTCTCTTGACCTACTAACCACACCCCTTCTAATGCACCCCATGGTGCCATTGGCCTTCTTGGCCATGAGGGCACATTGCTGGCTTGTGGTCATCCTGCTGTCCACCAGGACCCCCAGGACTCTCTTAACTACACTACTCTCCAACAGGCCAGTCCCCAGCCTGTACTGGTACCTGGTGTTGTTCATCCCTAGATGCAAGTCTCTACACTTGTCCTTGTTAAATCTCATTAAACTTCTCCCTGCCCAACTCTCCAGCCTGTCTAAGTCTTGCTGAATGGCAGCAGAGCCTTCTGGTGTGTCTGCCACCTCTCCCAGTTTTGTGTTGTCAGCAAACCTGCTGACAGTGCACTCTATTCCCTCATCCAGGTCATCAATTAATACATTGAATAGTACAGGTCTCGGTACCGACCCCTGAGGGACCCCACTAGATACAGGCCTCCAACTAGGCTCTGTCCCATTGATCAAAACTCACTGGCTTCTTCCCTTCAACCAGCTCTCAATCCACCTCACTACTTGACCTTCCAGACCACACTTCCTCAGTTCAGCCATGAGGATGCTGTGGGAGACAGTGCCAAATCACAGAATCACAGAATCACAGAGTTGTAGGGGTTGGAAGGGACCTGGAGAGACCATCGGGTCCAACCCCCCTGCCAAAGCAGTTCCCCAGCTCATACTGCACAGACAGGCGTCCAGATGGGTCTTGAATATCTCCAGAGAAGGAGACTCCACCACCTCCCTGGGCAGCCTGTGCCAGGGCTCTGGCACCCTCACTGGGAAAAAGTTCCTCTGCATGTTGGTGCAGAACTTCCTGTGTTGACACTTGCAGCCATTGCCCCTTGTCCTGTCTCCACTAACCACTGAAAAGGGGCTGGCTAATTTGCCCTGCATCCAATGCTTAAGATAATTATAAACATCAAGTAGGTCTCCCCTTAGTCTTCTTTTCTCTAGACTGAACAGTCCCAGCTTATTCAGCCTCTCCTCATAGGGGAGATGCTCCAGGCCCTTAATCATCTTCATAGCCCTTCTTTGGACTCTCTCCAGGAGATCCCTGTCCTTTTTACACCAGGGAGCCCAGAACTGGACACAATGCTTTACTGAGTCAAGGTAGACCACATCTACTGCCTTACCATCATCTATCCACCTGGTTATATCCTCATAAAAGGCCATTAGATCAGTCAAACATTACTTCCCCTTGGTAAAACCATGCTGACTGCTCCTAACAACCCTCTTATCCTTGATGTGCCACAGACAGCACCAAGGATAAGTCTTTCCACCACCTTTCCAGTGATGGAAGTGAGGCTGACCGGTCTGTAGTTACCCAGGTCTTCCTTCTTGCTCTGCTTGAAGACCAGAGAAACATTTGATTTCCTCCAGTCCTTGGGCACCTCTCCTGTTTCCCAGGATTTAGCAAAGATGATGGATAGTGGCCTAGCACGATTTCTGCCAGCTCCCTCTGCACCCCCAGGTGCATTCTGTCAGGATCTATGGATTTATGGATGTCCAGCTGGCTTAATTGATCCCTGGCCCCATCCTCATCAACAGAGGCAGAGTCATCGTTTATCCTGACTTCCTCTGGGGCGTCAGCCATCTGGGGCTCCTGCAAACAGTCTCCAGGAGTTTGGGCAGAGGCTGAGAGGACATTTAGTATCTCTGCCTTCTTACTATCCTCAGTCACCAGGGCACCCACTTCATTCAGCAGAGGATCTACATTGCCTCTACCATTAGTTTTGTCTGCAGTGTATTCAAAGAAATCCTTTCTGTTGTCCTTGACCTCCTTTGCAAAGTTTAATTCCAAAGGGGCCTTAGCTTTCCTAATTTCCACCCAACATGCCCTGACAACAGTCTTGTACTCCTCCCAAGTGGCCATCCCCTTCTTCCATGACCTTCCTTAGACTCTCTTCTTCCACTTGAGTTTGCCCAGCAGTCCCCTGTTTATTCATGCAGGTGTTCTGCCTCCCTTTCTTGACTTTTTTTTCCATTGGGATGCTCTGATCTTGAGCTTGGAAGAAGTGGTCCTTGAACTAACTTGGGCCTCTTTTCCTTCCAGTACCCTGTCCTATGGAATTTCCCTAGTAGTTCCTTGTAGAGGCCAAAAGTTTCCTTTTGCCATTATAGCATGCACCACTTCTTTCTGAAATTATTTCTTAGCCTTTTCCTAACTTCTCTTATTTAGATATCAACTAGCTCTTTTCAGACCTCAGCTGTACATATTCAATCAAAGCTTCTTCTACCCAGTGTTTTGGTAAACAAGCTGCCTGCTAAAATGCCCTTCTGTGCAGCACTGCTGCCTTGCAAGGGTAATACAAGATTTGTAAAGCAGGCATTTTTCTGGAAACAGAGAGAACAAGTTTTAAAAAGAAAAGGAGGGCGTAAGGTTTTTACACTTTAGGTGGGCTGCTTTTCTTTGTGCATGATGCATATGCAGCTGCAATGACATAGATTTAAAAGAGCTTGGTCCTCATGTATGGTGCCATATGAATAGGACTAGGTCTTTCAGTTCTAATCCCTTTTTTTTTTTTTCTCCACTTCCTTTCAAAACTGTGTAGGAAAACTGTCCAGGAGGAATAGTAAATTCCAGCCAAAAGAAAGGGCATGTAACCTAGAAGATTTTTTTTTATGCCCCCAAGTTTTATAACTCAAGATGTTCTGATGCAATTTCATAGTTAAGACTGTAAGAATTTTTAACCCCTGTAGTATCTAAGCATTTTGTTGTGCAAATGTTACCTACTGAGAGCTGGTGCTATTTCTTCTTAGTTCAGGTGATGAATACGCTACCAACGTGACATGGGGTTTAGTCTTTCACCCCTGGGTCAGGAGTCAGAGCTCTGCCAGGATCAGTGTCGTGTGCGGTTACCATCCAATGGCTGCTGCTCTCTTGATTCACATCAGCACCAGGCAGGAGTAGGCACCCGTTTTCCTAAGGGGCTCTCTGGAAAGCACAGAACAGGTCAGGGGGGAAGCAGCACGAGGAAGACTGCCCAATGCTCAGCATGGGCCCCTCCTTCTGAAAACAGGCACATCAGAGGGGAATTCAGCACTTGTCACAAGAATTGCATTTGTCACACTTTATCAGGGGGTGTGTGCATATCAATTTATGCATGTATGTTCTTCAGGAAGGTTAATATACCAAACATGGACTTGTCTTGATCTGTGCAAATAGATATATGCATATATGTCCTTATAATTTCCTTTATATATGTTGAAATATTAAACTTGAGTTGAATAACTTTATTCTGTATTATGTACAGTACCAAGAAAAGACTCATGCATGAAGATGTTGGAAAAACTGGCATAGCTATCCTGAGAAAGGCAAGCCTCTGATTTTGGTAGCTGAGGATTTGTGGGGGTATATGATAGGAAGTTAGGGAACAGTTCTGTAAGTCACACCCACTTAAAAACATCTCTCCATTACAAATTTGCAGGGTTACAGGCAGAGCCCAGAAATTACCCCCAAGTTTGTCTGTACCTTTGTATGCACTGAAACAAAGCAGCCACATTTGCAACACCCTCAGTCTGCAAGTACCAGGCTCAGGCCCTAGCTCATCTGAAGAGCACTGAGCTCACAACGAAAGAGAAAGCGCACCCTTTCACTACCAACACCCAAAGGAGATAGATGCTTGTAACCGTGGCCATCAGCCTGACAGGTGCAGAGCACACGCACTATGACAGCAGATGATTTCATTAGCCCTTGCAATGCTCTACCAGCCTTCAGCCACCTCAGCAGTGAGGATGATGTAGACAGAAAGGAGCATGGGTGTGTGTGTGTGAAAGATTACGGGGTTTAGCAGGCCTCTGCAGCTTAGCTTATGCTGATCAGAGGTGAAATCTTACTGCACGTCTATAACCAAGCGTTGTTGTGGGTAAAGAGACTTACCATTTGTACCTATTGCATTAACAACATAGAAACCCATTTTTCTTTTCAGAGAAAGTTGCAATTAAGATTTTGGACAAGACAAAGCTAGACCGTAAGACTCAGCGCTTGCTGTCTCGTGAAATATCCAGCATGGAAAAACTGCACCACCCAAACATCATCAGGCTCTATGAAGTAGTGGAGACGCTCTCAAAACTGCACCTGGTGATGGAGTATGCAGGAGGCGGGGAGCTCTTCACTAAAATCAGTACAGAAGGGAAGCTGCTAGAAACAGAGTGTAAAATAATCTTCTCCCAGATTGTGTCTGCTGTGAAGCACATGGTAAGCTGTTCTTCTTCCACAGGCATGTTGTCCCTCCACTCATAGCAGATTTTGTGGATGTATCTTTCGGTTTTCAACTAGCTGCTTTACTGCTACCGAGGTTTCAGACCCACATTTCCTAAGAGCAGCACCACTACAGAAGACCTGTCTGAAAGGTATCTGAGAGAGCTTTCACATCCAGCTCGAATGAGTTAGTGCCTCTGTGCTGACTGAAGTAGGAGCACCTGGTGGGTGGATCCATCCCTTTAGCAACAGTATTCTCCTGGGCCACTTTAAGTTGCCATAGGCAACAAAGCTTCGTTTCCTCCCTCCAGCTATTTCAAAACGTGGGATTGGTCATTCCTCTCCTAGAAGGTGTTCCAGAGAAGAGGCTTGTTAGACGTTGCAAACATCCAGCTTGCTTAATAATGAATGTGGGAGACTGGAACTTCAGACAGCTAATTCCTGGTGCTCACTTTGGCACCCATCTGTCAAGTTAATACCCAGCAAATCACTTCCCCTTGTTTAGTTTTCAGTATTGCAACTGGATTTACGATACTATTTGGGTAGAGCCCAAAGCATCTTATAAAGACAGAACAGGAGCAGTTACCTACTTCAGCATTATCTCCCCTGAACTTTGCATAGCAACTACTGCTACTTCAAACAGCAGCATAAAAGCACGCTGTAGTGCCAAATTCGAGCCGAAGCAGTGTTTGCTAAACTTGGCTCAGGGTGCCCTCCGGTGGCTCGTATTCTCCTGCCACGTAATAGGCACTGAAGAGCAAGGATGTCACCACGTCAGACATCTATAAATTACATTACAAACCGCTTGTGCATACATAAACAGTATGCATTTTTATGCATTTTGACCAAATGCTCACATGTGCTGTAAGTGATAGATTAGCTTCAACACCATTTGCACAGGACAGGTACTCAGCAGCTACTGGAACTTAATTTACATTTCAAGATCACTGATGTTTGTTAGCACTAAACCCAGACTACCAAGCTGGCCAACCTCTTCAGTGGTACACACAGATTTCTGTGAAACCTCTTACTTTTGCTAAGCCATCAAATCCAGGCTACTTAAATCCCATCTCACTGCTACCAGTCCACATGAGGACAGATGATCCCTGCCTGTTACTGATGACAGTTTACAAGTCTTAGGATGCTGAAGGGCTTCCTTGCTGCCTTGATACATGCACCTTGTTAGGTCAAAGTGTAGGACAGAGTGCTCAGGCACATCCAATCCTTCCAGTTATTTCAAAGATGACACTAAACCCTTACCTAATCAAGACAGGCATATCACCACTAAGCAGAGCAATTTCAGGTCTTTGGCTGCTACTTCCATTTCCAAAGGGAAAAGTTCAAGTTACAGTGTGTTTATTTAAGATTTCTAAAACTAGAGGACACCACTGAACTTGGTGTTCTACAACATGAAATACAAGTCACAAGGCTGTGGTCCTTTTCTCCTGCCATCACCAGTTCCTCATAGGACATCAGAACGCACAACAGAATTGTTCCAACTTACTTTGCCTGTGATTACATTCACTTGGTGAGGTAAATGCAGTTGTGTCTTAATTCCAGAAATTTACAATATACAAAAGAATTAGTAAAGAAAAAATATTTTTTCATTACTTAGAGAAACATAGTATTTGCAAAAGCAAGTGAAAAAATTACAGATTTAGGTTGTGAAGATGCCTGTTCTTGTAGGATTAGCCATAATGCCATCAGAACTCTGGAGAAGAGAAGGCTGCAGGGGACCTTATGGCAGCCTTCCAGTACCTGAAAGGTCCCTATAGGAAAGCTGGGGAAGAACTGTTCATGAGGGCACGGAACAGTAGGACAAGGGGGAACGGTTTTAAACTCAAAAAGGGTAGGGTTAGGTTGGATACTAGGAATAACTTCTTCAGTATGAGGGTGGTAGATCACTGGAACAGGTTGTCCAGGGACATGATGGTGGGCCCATCCCTGGAGATATTAAAGGTCAGGCTTGTTGGGGTGCTGAGTGACCTCATCTAGTGAAGATGTCCCTGCTTAACTGCAGTGGGTTGGACTAGATGACATGTAAAGGTCCCTTCTGACCTTATGTATTCTATGATTCATGAAAATAGTTTGTACAGTAACCAAGTGACTGCTGTTCTTGAACAAACCAACCCAGCATCCTTCTTACCAGCTCCTCCACCTACTGTCTTGTGTCCGTATCAGTAGGAAATCAAGTTAAATTTGTTCAAATAGTTTAACCATTCAGTTTCACTGCTTTTACTGTTCCAATTGGTCCAAGGCAACTCCCTTTCTCCTGTGTGGTAATCAATTGGTGGTAACAGCAAGCCACTTGAGAACTTCCCTATGAATAAGCTAATACACAATTTTCCTCTTGCTCTACAGCATGAGAATAACATCATTCACCGGGACCTGAAAGCAGAAAACGTCTTCTACACCAGTAACACCTGTGTGAAGGTGGGAGACTTTGGATTCAGCACAATAAGTAAGAGAGATGAAACTTTAAATACTTTCTGTGGCTCTCCTCCTTACGCTGCCCCTGAACTCTTCCGAGATGAAAACTATGTTGGCATTTACGTGGACATCTGGGCACTGGGGATACTGTTATACTTTATGACAACAGGTGTCATGCCATTTCGGGCAGATACAGTGGCCAAACTGAAAAAGTGCATTCTTGAAGGGACATACAGTTTGCCTCCCTGCCTCTCAGAAACTTGCCAGAAACTGATAAAAGGAGTCCTTCAGCCTGTACCCACTGAGCGGTACTCTGTCAAACTGATTATGAACAGTGAGTGGATGCAGGGAATACAGTACCCAAAACCTCTACAGCCGTTTAAGCTGGATCCGAAGTATTTATCAGAGATCAGTACACTCAAAGAGGAAGAAATTGAGGTGAAAAATATTCTGGAGGATCTGGGGATCACAGAAGAGCACATTCAGAATAACCGGGGGAAAGACGCACGCAGCTCAATAACAGGGGTCTACAGAATTGTCTTGCACAAAGTACAGAAGAAAAGGGCACTCGAATGCGTTCCTATCATGTCCCATCCAGACCCCAAAGAGCAAGACATGAGGAGAGGAATAAGTTCTTACACGGGGATAAAGCACACATCCAAGTTGTGTTCTATTTTATAAACTACCACTGCAGGCTTTGTACTCAGCACACTTAAAGGGTTTTATTAAATTTTCACAAGGCCTGTTGTGACATATTTTGTAATTTTTGAATAAACCAAAAATGCCTCATCTCCTTTGCATTTCTCAAGTTGCAGTAATGCGCTCAAAGACAAGAGTTTTCATGCACTTGTTTGTCCCTTGCTCCAGAGATGTGGTACAGCCAGGGCAAGAACCCCAAGTAAGTGAAACAGGTAAGGTGACCTTTAGTAATGGCCAGAATTTCATGTAAGGTGCCTGGGATATCCTTGGCATGTATCACCTGACGTCTTAAAAAGTTTCACCTTAGCTCGACACAACTTTACCAATAACCAGGACTAAATTTAAGCTGAAACCAGACCACAATCTAAACAACTGCAAATTCTTCTTTAAAACTTCTTCAGCAAATTAAACACGATAAAATGTACATCCAAGCTTTTTTTAATTATTATTTTTATTTAAAGAACCAGCAATTCTGTTGTTGACCAGTGTTCCTGATTTGTCACAATTGAGAAAGGCAAGTCAGGATGTGACGCATCAGCCCCGCGGGTGTGGTTGCAGTTCCCAGTGGATAGCTGGCTGAGCCACCTCTGACCCCTGAACAGTTCTGACAGTTTAGAACCACTGGGGCTCCTTCAGTTGCACCCCCATACAGAAAGACCTAAGCACACTCCGAAACTCCTGTCAGTTTACATTCTTGCTTTAGCACTAGGTATGGGGAAGCTGAATGCAGCCAACAGCGAAACCCACTTACATATTGAGCATTATAGGCTTGTACAAACTCCTGCCATGCTACTTGGGCAACAAAGGGTGGTAGGAAGCTGATTTTGATACTCTTGGGCACTGCAAGTTAAAAGTTGGATAGCTTGACAGCTCTAGTTGTTCTAAGCATCAGTAAGATGTAAATAACTCCTACCTTCAGCTTTAATTGCTTATTTTGTACTTTAATCTTCAACACCATCATGTCCAATGCAAATGGTGGAGAAGTACAGTCGCTGTCCATCTCTGAACAGGCATAGTGGACATGCCTAAGCCAAGAGGTAGAGCTTACACAATTCAGTTAAGGCAAGTAAACTATTACAGTGTTAAGAGAGGGAAGTACAGCTGGTGCTTCCAAATTTAAAGGCAGGATGCCTTTTCTATTATGGGGACTGATGAAATGATCAGTTGATTTTAAAAGGAATAATTAAATGTAAATGAGCCGCAGAATGACTGCTAAAAGCCACCCATGAGAAACTGGATTCAATGAGGCTCAGGTAAGGCCAAAGCAAGAACCAATCCCCTTTCACAGTGTTTCAGAGGTGTGGGGGGGAAACAATACCATTTTTCATAAGACAGTAGTAAAGATTAACTGTATTTCATAAGCTGGGAATGAATTCCCCTATAATAAACAGTTTCCATATGAAAGCATTTATCTTGAAAAAAAACGGCCCTAAAAGAATTGTTTTGCACCAGCCTAAGCATCACTTTCTTTCCACTCTTGGAATGGAATGAAAGATCCAGAAGGTTCACACAGCTTGTGAACCCACAACTTCAGGTTTTCCTCTTTCCTTTCTATTAAAGAAAAACAAGTGCATCCTGAAAACCCAACAAGCCAGCACTACTCCACCAGGTTTCAATATCTCAAACTTTATTTTAATGAAGGATCAGCCTCACAGACCATGAGGTCCTGAGTTAACTCTGTGCCAGTAGCTCACTTCTTGGCTTGTCCACTGCCAGCAATGGACTTTGTTCCATGGCAATTTGTTTTTCTGGTGCCAAGGTAAGTTTCATGAGGGCAACCTAAACCAAAATACTTGCAAACACTATCATCATGCATCATTGCTCCATCATTTTCATCAGAACAAAGATTAGTATTCATCAATTTATAATAAACAACTGTTTTACCAAGGCTTGACTGTACAAATACAGCAAGTTATCAAATCCTAGTGAGTGACAGATAATACAAACACTTCATTACACACAAAAAAGTTGTAATTCAACAGACAAGTCAGGTTCTGCTACTTTATATTAAATAATGTAGCTTTGTAGAATTAGCAAAGAAATAAATTCAACAAAACTTCATTCTGTACATTAGCTCGATTTAAATATATATTACAAGCTTACAAGGCTCATGTCATAGTTCATTTCCAATCTGGGCTTTAAAAATCTACTAGAATAAAATCCCCATTAGTATTGTGTGCCTACCACTTGCAAAATGGATAGCATTTAGCTTGCATATGGGAAAGGGGAAGGAAGGAGGGGAGGGATAAAAGACCCCATGCTTACAATATTACCAATAAGGCCGTCGAAGTACAAAGCCAAATTTGAAGTTAGAAATAGTCTTTTAGAAATGCATTATATAAAGAACAGCGAGAGGCCAGAGCTCTAAAGTGATCTTCCTCCCTTCCTTTGTTTGCCAATTAAAACAGCTCTGCAATAGCTAAAAGTTTTACTTGAAAATTCTGCTGCCTTAAATACGTCTACTAAACAGTCCTGAAAGGTGCCAAATCCAAGACTGGAGAGAGAGTGAGTTTTACTTGATTCTTTGCCTTTCTGAAAGCAATGGGGTGATGGGAGGTAGACTGGAGGAAGAAAGGGAAGGTGATAAAGGGAAAGAGAAGTGCAGTATTCGGAAGATTGACTGGTTACTGTCAAGGCACTGAGAACCCTAACGTTAAAAGCTTGGACTAGCTTGCCACACACAAGTAGAACTTAACAGTGTAGCTTTCAAGTCATTTTACATGGACAGAGCAAGCAGAAGATTCTATGTACAAAGACCTTGTAATAGACTACAGCTACTACTCAGCAATTAAAAAAAGTTCAGGCATGTTAAGGAATCCACACAGCCCCTGGCAAGTCCCTCCATCTCCAGTATATTTGTGGGTTTAGTGTTCTGTAAATATAAGTACGCCATATTTTGACAAATCTTTTCAAGGAGCTTAAACAGTTCTTCCACGCTCCAATGAAGTACTACTGCACACTGAAACTTGAGCACTACTGCAATCCTTTTTCCCTTTCTCTCTCTCTCTCTCTCTCTCACCCTACCCTCACACCTTGTTTCATTCCCCACCTCACAGAGGTATCTTAATGCTCCCCATTGGAAATGGCAACAGTAACGCCTTCAGATTCTGTTGTTGCAGGGATTCTTGGCACTTTCTTAGCAGGGCTTGGGATGTGCTAAGAGGAAGGGAAAAAAACCATTAAATACAGTTTTCTAGTTCACAGACATTCATACTTCATGGCTAGTCCAACTCTCAAACAACATTCATGCCATGCTGGACAGCTGGGTCTTAAGTCAATCTAATCGGTCATGCTTCATGCAAACTGATTACGTGAAGAGAGCCGGTTTGTTCTGGTTTCATTCTTGTTATGATGAAATGTACTTTTTAAAATCCCACATTCAGTTTTTATACTACTGTCTTGCATGTTACATATGTTAACAAAGGATTTAATAGAACCTCCTCAACCACTTCCTCTTTTAACATACATGCACATGCTGAGACAAACATATAAACCGTTCCACCACTTGTATCAAACTTTAAAAGAGTGCTGAGTGTTCACCTCATGAACGGCGCCTGGGTGGACAACTTCCACTCCTGCCTCCAGAGGTCCGTCACCCAGAAGCGGGCGCCGTGCGTAAGTTCTCCGGTGTTTTTCATCCACACGCACAAGGTACCACGTCCCCTCGAAGAGATCTTCCACCGAACACTGTGGAATATAGTTGGCTGTGAAAAAAGCCAGGAACACCATTAGTCCATGCCACACAGGCCTCTGCAGTTCCGATGTAGGAAGACATTAAAAACAAGCCTAAACTTCAGCCGCCCTGGGCCACAGAACACCCTCTATTCAGAAGCGGAAAGGGTTGAGCATTTCCCTCCTTCCACACCCCAGCCATTTAAAGTCATGGGAATTAAGCAATGAGCATGTTGCTGTAAGACTAGCAATGATTTATATTTACGAAGTTCTTACCCAAATGATGTGTTTCCTGCCTGATCTTCATGTTTTCAGCAAAGACATCAGGTGCAATACACTTTCTTGAGTCAAGTCTCATTTTGAGATCAGAAAGGCTGGCAGTTATTTTGTCCAGTCCAGAACCTATGACACAAAAGGATCATGTAAGGTAGGAGAACTGCACGGTAGCATTTTCAGGTCCGCTCAGAATACTTTGCATTACAGAAGATAAACTTTAAGTCATTTAAAAATATGTCTATTTACTCAATATAAACATTAGCAGAGTTTGAAGGAGGTTATTCATTTGCCTAAGGAAACACTTAAACGTTCCCTGGAGCTGGAACATCTTCAGTTTAGTGTAATTACTCTATTAGGCATTTCTCTGGTTTACTTATGCTGATGGATAGAGCATAACAAAGCCTTTACAGAGGCGAGCTGTCTCCTTTCACACACCTGGAGTGGCATCCTGTGTGACTCTGATGGAATACAGGGTAGCAGCAAAACCGGAGCCGTAGGAGAACACGCTGATTCTCTGTCCCGCCAGCTGCTCCGGGGAGTACCTGTGAATCAGGACAAGTGAGAACTAAGCCAAGGCGCCGATTTTACAGAAGTAGAAACTGCAGCTAGCTTAGAAAGAGCAGCCATCTAATTATACTGACTACAATAGACATTGGGCATGCTATCTGCATAAATGGTGCCTTCTAAAAACACCATTTCAGGACCCCGTTGTTCTAAGTTCCACAGCTGCCTAAAAAACCCCAAGAAATGCCCAGAATAAGATTACCTAGAAGGGCCACCGACTGGCATTACATGACCTAAAGCTTAAAACGAACCACCACACCTAGGAAGGCAAAGTCAGAATGAAGACAAACAGATCCAAGAGGAATGCTTTGATTTGAATTTCACATGATTTTGCAAAATCCTGACATTGCAAAAAAATATTGTTAAGTAAATGCTAATTTAATTTGATTTTGCTTATTATAGTGAAACAGAGAAGGCCTTCTGAACCTTTTTTTTTCCACTAGTGTTTTGGGGGTTTTTTTGTGGGCAGAGGAGTGGAGAAGGTTGTGCCTGGGAAGAGGCACAATCTTACAAATAAGATCCTATTTGGAAGGCAGTAAGGAGCTGTCTCAGATCAGCTTCTGACACAGAAATTTGGAATCTGTTTGTCTCTGCAGAGTAAATTTTTAACTTTAGTCTTTCTGCTAAGGTAATCTAGTGGGTAAAGGTCTGCTAGATGGTGCTTCTAGAAAAGACTTTCTGAAACAAACACGTTTTATGTACTTATATATTAAAAGCTATGACTTTTTCCAACGTTATGCTTACTGGGCCAGAAGAGAGGCAAGGCAACCATAGACTGACGGGGTATACATATTTCCATTCTGATTGGATACAAGTAAGGAAGCTTTGGTTTTCTGATTGAAGAGCTCTGCACTGGCTTTCATAAAAGCCTTTTCCACATCTCTGTCAAAATACGTATCTTCAAGTTTTACATCCCTAAGAAAAATACATATTAAAAAAAAATTAATTCAGAAACATGAAACCACAGAAAGTAAAATCAAACCTTGGATATCTAACAAATTAGAGATTATGTGAATAAGGAATAGAGTGGTCATTCTCACCTGAAAGCTTCCAGACCACTGAAAACACCATTTGCTGTTTCTGGGCTCTGGTCACTGAGAAAGTCATTCAGCAAGAGTCGGGCCACAGATTTTTGTACCAGTTTACAGTAGGGAGAATGGAAGATCATGAATCCGAAGTCGTTCAAGGTGAAATGTCTGTCTGTCCCCTCTGAAAGTGACAGAAATATTGCATTACAAACTATGTGTGGTACTCACTTCAACCATGAAAATAAAATAGGGGCTGTCAGAATTCCAGTCACAATAACACATCAGCATGCAAGAGACAACCAAGACTATTGCTGGCAAATTCATTTAGGATACTGATGCTATTTCCATTTTAAAACCAGTTTCTTGGTGATCTTTCACACCAACTAACAACATCTGCACTTATATTCTAGAAACTATAAGCTAAAGAAAATCTCCTCATTCCTACCCAGCATTTTGACATCATAAATTATCTTTGTCATTTATGTAAACCTCACACCTATGGCTTCATATAAGCAAAGCAATTACTAAACATTTGGGGTTTAAAAAAAAAAAATTGTATCATTATGTAACGTTTAATTATTAATTAACCAAAACCCCTTAAGAGCATGGGTGGAGGGGTGAGTAATACGCTTTTAAGCAAGTTATGGTATTTAATGCCAACAAAAGCCTGTAGAGACTACTGCTTTCTGACTGTCAGGTACTTAGTCATTCCAGAACAGAAACACGTTTCTTACGGAGAGCGCAAACATTTCAATCACCTCAGAACACACAAACACAAAGGAAAGAACCCCATTACCAGTCTTTAGACTGGATGCTAAAAGCTGAAAATGCATTGTCTGTGTAGTTGCACATTCATTCCAGCATTTGCCAGATCTTGCAACATCATCAGGTGAGGCTACATACCCTTTTGCCACTGGGCGTGGATTTTGTTGCGGTAGACAGTATAGCAGCGATCTAATGCACTGAGGTAGCACTGTATAGAGAGCTTGCCATCAACTACAGGGTACTCAGAGACCATATCTGGTTTGTAGAAGTCATATGCATGCTGCATGTGGGTTCCACGCAGCCCTGATGGACAGAAATTGAAAACGACTTTATTCAGCTGCTCTGAGTCAACGCAAGCGCATCACTTCACCCGTGTGGGGAAACGAGCAGTATCTGGACCCAGCCAAGTGGGTTTCCACAGCACTTCAAGCCCCTCAAGGCAATGTTTCACACAGTCCTCAACTGCTTGTTAAGTATGGCAGGACTGAGCACAACAAACACAAGTTACACGTTGTTTTCATTACTTTGCCTTGGAAGCAGAGTGCAGTGTTACTCAGCTCTAGTCCAATTTGTCAATTTAAATGGAGAATCCCCAAGGAAATAAACAGATAGGAACATCCTGAGCTGTTCCTTACTGCCTATTATGGGACTTGTGCAAGTCAGCCCAGAGCAAGAAGAGACAAAGTACAATTTCTCACGTTACTGGGAATTAATCCAGCCCTCCACCAACCCAGGGGGACAGGCTTCAGAATGGCTCCAGCCATCTGGCTGAGCAGTATTTGTTTTGTCACAGGACTAACCTCTCTCAAAAATTAATGGAGCATTTGGACCGACTAGCATAGCAACAGCACCAGCTCCACCTGTTGGCCTGGCATTCCCAGTGGCATACACAGCGATGTCTCCAGCAACCACAAGTGCATAACGTCCTGTGGAAAACACACAGAAATAACCATGAGGGAGCCAAGAATCTAGCATGTTTTAACATCCATCAGCAATTTTTAGACCTTGGTTAAAGAAGAGATGACCTCAAGATTAAGGGGCTGTGACTTGCCCCCCCTCCCTTCGATTTCCTGTCAGCCACCAAAGTTTACAGGAAAAAATTATGTACCATGTCATTATCTTTTTGCAATGTAACTGTACTAACAGCAATTGCCCAGAGGCCTTAACAAAAAGACTTCAGAAGACAAAAAGTTTACCCCCTGGGTTTTATATGCTGAAACACGAATGCTGTCATTTTAAGGCAGACTACTCAAAACCAGGGGATGATGTAACTTTTCATGAAAACACCCTGAACTTACCATCCCAAGAACTGGACTCAATCCAATTAATAGCATTAAAAAGAGCAGCAGTGCCTCCATAGCATGCGTTGGTGGTGTCAATTCCTTCCACATCCGTGTTACCAGATTCTTCAAAGAGCTGCATGAGGACAGTCTTTACAGATTTTGATTTATCAATTATCGTCTCCGTTCCAACTTCCAATCTCCCGATACAATCATAGGAAAGGCTGTTCCTTTCCATGAGCTTCTGAACCACAGTCAAGCAGAGAGAATTGATATCCTCCCGGTCAGAGCAGAACCCCATCTTTGACTGGCCTAGCCCAATGGTGTATTTCCCAGCATCCACACCATCATACTTCTCCAGCTCTGTTTGGTCAACATACTGAGAGGGAAAATATATTTCCAGTGCCACAATTCCCACATCTTTGGGCCAACAGGATTCAACATTCACTGGAAGAGACCCAGGCATTGTGGTAGATCTGTAGGGAAAGAAGAAAGAAAAAGAAAAGAAAAAAAAAAAGAAGAAAACACAGAAACAGCTGAATTATTCACACCCACTTCAAGGGACCAGCTTTCATTTTCTGCATGTTTACAGAAAGAGTTAAATTTCAGGTATTCTATTTGCAAGGCTTTGCCTCTCATGAGACTCTGGTCTGAGCATACTGTAAACATAATTAGAAATTCTGTAGCAATTTATACTCAGAAGTATTTTAAAGTTAAAGTAAAAATTTCAGTCCTGGAGATGAACAGCTGTAGGTTAAGACCAAGTTATTTCATTGAAGGAAAACACATGCTGGTTTGAGAAATCAGTCTTAATGTTCATTAATCTGCTTCTGCTTATACACAAAGCTTCAATTTTACACAACCATGTCGGACATGCTGGATTTTTAAAAAAAGACTTTGCCAGTTGAGACTCACAGAATCGTAGGGATTGGAAGGGACCTCGAGAGATCATCGGGTCCAACCCCCCTGCCAAAGCAGCTCCCTAGCTCATATTGCACAGACAGGCGTCCAGATGGGTCTTGAATCTCTCCAGGGAAGGAGACTCCACCACCTCCCTGGGCAGCCTGTCCCAGGGCTCTGGCACCCTCACTGTGAAAAAGTTCCTCCCCATGTTGGTGTGGAACTTCCTGTGCTCCAATTTGCAGCCATTGCCCCTTGTCCTGTCTCCACTGACCAAAGAAAAGGGTCAGGCCAATTCCCCCTGCACCCCATACTTAAGGTATTTATAAACATTGATTAGGTCCCCCCTCAGTCTTCTTTTCCCCAGGCTGAACAGTCCCAGCTCTCTCAGCCTTTCCTCATAGGGCAGATGTTCCAGGCCCTTAATCACCTTCGTAGCCCTTTTCTGGAGAAGGTAAGTTTAAAATTCATTCCTTACCAGGAAATCTCTCCCTGAAGGTAGGGCAGTACTTTTCAAAATAATTTTTTTTTTAAACTAAGTGACCTAAGGCATTCTGTTTTTACAGCTGCAACAAAGACTGCGGGGTGTGTGTGTGTGTGTGTAGGGTTTTTTTAATATATTTTTGTTAGGTATTTTGTCTGTTTGCTGTAAGCATACTCTGTTTTGGCATTCTGGAACCCTGGCGCTCCTAACACCAGGCCTGAAGGCACATTTCACAGGCTGAGATGCACACACAGGAGTTCTCCCCTTCAGACCAAGTGTTCCTCTTTTAACCCCGTGACTCGCTGTCACTGCACTGAAGGAGACACTCCAGCCTAGGGCCTGGTACCTCCCCCGCCCCACCGCCGCTCCCCTGGCCAGCACCACCTCGCTGCGCTCTGCCTGCCCCTCTGCTCAGCCGTGCGCCCTGGCGCACCGACCTGGCCCAGCCGCACCCCTAGCGCCGGGAGGGCCTGCGTCAAGGAGGAGCGCCTTTCCCTGCGGGGACGACGACGTCACGGGACGCGCGCTGACGTCAGCGCTCGGGAGCCATCGGGAGTGTTTTCAGCCGCAGGTACCGCCTTGCGCCAGAGCGCGTGGCGTGCCAGCCGCTCTGGCTGACCCCACAAAGCCTCCGCCGAAATACGAGGCGCCCGAACAACCTGTTTAACCCTCAGGCCTCTCTCCTGCGGCCTTTCGTCACAGCTGAGCGAGCCCCTGCGCAGCGCGACGCCGCGACCCCGGGCAGCGCAGCCCTGCCGCCGCCTGGGCTCACCAGGGCCTCCTCTCCCTCAACCCACCCTGACGTGAAGCCCCTTAGCCCAGGCGCCGCCGCGCCGCTCCGTCCCTCCCCCGCCGCCGAGCGGGACGCTCTGAGGGCGGCGAGGGCGCCCCGCCCGCCACGCCTCAAGGTTACCCGTGACCCGGCCGCGGAGGCAGCGACCGGCCACCGGAGGTGGCGCGGAGGCAGGCGTCACGTCCCGCCGCGCCCCACCCGCGCCGCGGGGGCACCCGAGCGCGGAGCGCGGCCATGCCCCGCCGCGCCGCCCCGCACGACCGCCGCGCCGGCCCCTTACACGTTACGGAATCCCATGGCCGGCTCCCGGCGCGGAGAGCCGCGCATGCGCATCGGCACCGCCCGGCTGGAGGCGGGCAGTGCGCTTGCGCGGGGCGCTGGCCCCGCCTCTCCCCCCGTCGGCGCGGGCGGGGAGCGAGGCGGCGGGAGGGCGGCGGCGCGGCCCGTAGTCCCCCCGCCTCAAGGCGGAGGCGAGGGCGTTGCCTCAGCCGCCTCGCCGGGTACCGAGCGGGAGCACCGCGGCGGCAACAAACCGCGCGGAAATGCGACGCTCCAGCGGCAACACACACCCCCGAGCACGCGAAATCCAGGCGGCTTGGGGGCCGGGGGTTTGTGGCTGCTTGGTGCAGCGCCCGGGCACAGGTCCCGCACCCGGATGGCCCCTCACTGACCCAGCCCACTGCAGAGAGGCGACACTGGGGGCTTCGGCACGGCTGCGCCACGGCAGGCAGTGCTGTCTCATGTTTATAGCGAGATGAAATGCGAAAAAACCAAACAAACCCCAAAAAACACACAAGGGAAACGGATTCCCGCCCCCGGGAAGCTGGTGCTGGGCAGGACTAAGGCTTTGCCGTGACACAGCGGCAGGTTCGTGCTGTTAGAAATGGGGCTTTCCTAGGGCCACAGCCAGGGGGGGCATCACCAACGGTCCAGAGACTGCTCGGGAGCTCACCTCGCCTCTCAGGAGCACAACGAGGAAGCCATGCCTCATCTCCTGGGCCAGAGAGCGGCACTGAGGTACAAAACTTCCTCCGAGGCCTGTTTTACCCCAGATCCACCCACACACGCGCTGCAGGGGAGAAGAGGAACGCTTCCCAGCTCTCGTTTGGCTGCAGACACACCACAGACAGAGACCCCAAAGTACCAGCTGGGAAAAAGGACTTTGGGGTCCAGCTCTCCTGGCCGAAGGCATCCCACTTTCCTCAAAAGAGGACTCAGCAGGGTGCGGGAGCCTACCCGAGGGCAGGTTTTGTGCCCAGCACAGAGCTCATTTCTTCTCTAAGAGCCCAAAGGCCAAAAGCCAGAGGCCACAGAGGCTCTTAGAGTCTTAACTTTATTTAAAAGTTTCACAATTAAAGCCAATGCATGCAACATGTAATGGACTTGGCCTGTAATCGCCATAGAACAACTGTTGCTTTTAACTAGCAAGTTGTTCGGAAACCCAGCATGCCAAAGAGGACTGCATTTCTGGTGAGGGCGGAGGAAAACTCTGCAGGGAGCAAATACAGCAGAGCTTTGGTATGAAAACTGGCATTTAATTCATACTGCTGACTGCAGTTCTCATCAGGAAACTTTCTGCAGAAAACCACCAAAAGGGAGGCTTTTTCTGCTGTATTCTCCTGGCTCACCAAACACTAAGCTCACAAATATGCCTACCATAGCGGCAGTCAGGGCGGTCGGGCTGTACTGCATTCAAAACATGGCTTTATAAGCTTGCGCAGGAGAAAATGGGGCATATGACATCAAGTCAGTAGTTACAGGAAAAAATTGTTTACTTGATGTAAAACAAACATTGTTTTGTCCTCCTGGTCAACCAGCCAATAACATCCCATCATCGATTTTTTTTTTTAAATGAAAATTAAAGCATGCTCAAAAGTACTGTTTCTTTTAGAAGACTGAGAGCCTGAATGTTTCAATATAAAGAAGTGAGAAGCCTGCTTTGTTTTGTGTCCATTAAGATTATGCAGGGAACAAATGAACAGTGTAAAACACCCACTACTTTCTGCAAATGTTGCCAGAAATACGTTTTCCCACAACAGCTGGCAGCTTTTGTTGCCTTTGAATCTGAGGACATCCCATCCATAATTTGACTTTATTATTTCCTGCTTAAGTCTTTAAATCATACAGAACACCTGAGAATGAGAAAACAAGCGCCCAGCCTGTTGGCGACAAGCAGAGCAACTGGTACCTCCCTTCGGCGTTTTACCTTTGGATTCTGCAGGTGAAAGCAGAGCCACTTCAGGCTGTTTTTCAGAAGTTAAACAGTGATGAGCTGGCAGCTTCAGCTATGACATCATCTAGCCATCCCCGCAAAGCCGAAAGGTTTTTAGGTACCCAGTACGTGCAAGACACTCATCACGCCAGGAGAGGGCACTGCCTCTGCCCCCGTGCCTTGCCACAGTACGGACCGCGCATGAATGTGGCATCCCCGCTCACCCCTCAGACCTGCTGGATGGGGGGCTACGTAGGAAACCGGCAAAATGCGTCGAAGCGCCGGGCCGGTACCTTGAATTCATTGGTGAGGACTCGCCCGCAGCCTGGGGATGCCGGGCACCCCCGCAGCACATCCGACACTGCCACCCCGTTAGCACCACGGGTGGGTGCCGGGACGCCCGCATCCGTGCGACAAACGCCGCCGCGAAAGAAAGCGAGGGCATCCCTGGGGGCAGCAACCGGCTGCCTTCGCCCTGCGCCATGGGAGGCGGGGGGTGTCGGTGGCGTGAGCCGCGGGGGGAGTACGCCCGCCCCGCCCTTCCCGGCTAGGATGAAAGCCTCGGTCGTGGCACCGAGAGGCGATTAAGGGGCTCACCGAGGGGCGCCGCCGCTTTCAGGCTCCTTTGTGGCCCCCGAGGCGAGGGCAGAGCCCCCCCATCACCCGCCCACCATAGCTCACGGAGCTGGAGGACGGGAGGCAGCACTCAAGAGCCCGCGGCACCGGGGATGTCACCTCTTTTCTTGATGCGCTTCCCCCGCCGACTGCCCCGGGCAGGGAGCGCCGCACGCCACGCCACGGTGATGCTCCATGATGCCCCGAGCAGCGCCCGGCGTGGCGTGCGGGCAACCACCTACGCCGAGACGCCACTTTTTGCTCTTTCTTCCCATTCCAGCCCCCCAACCCCCGCCCTTCCTTCTCTCTCCTCTTGCCGCACTGCGGGCACCACTTCAAGCGTGCCCGCATCCCCAAGAACACCGATCCGGCTGCGCCGACCCACCCCCGGCTCCGCGGGCAGCCCCGCAGCCCCACGCGTGCTTCCCCAACCGCGACCGAGGGGAGGGGGGAGAGGCAGGGGCCGGCTCCCGGCGACGAGACGGCCGTGCACACCGTCCAGCCCAAGGGTCTCTAGGTGCCCAGCCGCCCTCACCTGATGAAGGCGATGGCTCCTGCTGAGGCTCGTCGCTCCGCACGCTCACCCGCTCGCACGCACAGGGGAAAACACGGGGCGCCGGCGTGCGGCGCCTTTAAACAGGCCCGCCGGCCCGCGCCCTGAGCGGCAGCTCCTCCCGCCAATCACAGCTGCCAGCGCCCAGGTCCCGCCCCCAGGCCGGTCCGCAGCTGACGGAGAAGGCGGGGGGAATGGTGTGAGAAAGTGACGCGGCGTGGCCAGAGGGCAGCGCGCCAATGAGGACGCGACAGAGTCGGCGGGCGCTCAATGGGAGCCGAGCGGTGAGAGGGGACAGCCAATGGGAGCGCGCTGCCGACCGCAGGTGAGAGTAGGACGGCTGCCGGTCCCCGGCGAGGCGAGGAGGCGGTTGCCTGGCGACGGGAGGCCAGGCCCGCCTGCGGCGAGGGGCAGCGCGTGGTGTTCCAGCGGCCCTGGCCCTGGGCCGGGGGTCCCAGCCGGGCGCGTTAGGTCCGCGGGCGAGGGGCAGGGAGAGGGCGGCGGCGGGCAGAGAGGAGCCAGGGGCTGTTGGGGGTCGCACGGCCATGAGGCGCAGGCTGGGGCGGGCGGCAGGAGGCCGTGGTGCAGGTACTTCGCCTCAGGCAGCGTGGTCCCGCGCCCCAGGCCTGTGGCATCTCCCTTGCCTGTGAAACCTGTCTGCAGGCCTTCCCCTTGGCCGGCCAGGACGAGACACTTGGTACGTGCATGGGGGCTCTGCCAGCGAGATGGCTTCACAGAGGATGTGATGTTCTGCCCTACCTGCCCTGGAGCCTACCGTAACAGTCCCTTCCCAGCTTGTTAAATCCACAGTGTGCCGAGTCAGATCTCATGGTGTTACTGCTCTTTGCAAATTGACAGTTAGCTAATGTGGCTTCCCCATGCCAGCCTCTGTAGGCTTTAGGCCCTTCAATGATTTATATCCATCTAATCCATTGCTGTGCAGGTTACGGAACGTCCCCAGAGGAGTCCTCCCTGCCAGTGCTGGGAGTACAGACAGTGGCTGCAGATAGAAACTGCTCGATAGAAATCATGCACAGATTTTAAAGCCTGGATAGTGTGGATGTAAAACCACTCAAGTCAAAGAAATACGGTGCCTTAGCAGCCACTGACAGGTTCCATGAGATCTGATTGGTACCACTAGCAGAAAACACCACCTTGCTTGCCTCACACAGTATCAAGGTATTAAAACAGTGTTATTTCCACTGTCTTAGGAGCAGGTAGAAATGATGAAAAAGAAAGAGGAAGACTGACGTTGAAAGTGTTAACTGCTATCATGTTTGTTCAATGCATTTTGAGTTTGTAACTGCTGCTATCGTCATGTAAGACCACAGATTTGTCGTATAACTCTTTGTAGTACAGAGATTGAGAAACACTACTGAGAAATTGGGAGAAGTTTTGTTTGCACGTGTTACCCTGCAGTCTTCTGATAAGCTTATGCCAGCCTTTGCACAAGCCAGTTCCATTTGTAATTCTGAAAAAACCCACACTGACAAAATGCAAACTCAATAGCCTATGATGGTGTAGTTACATCATGTAGACACACTGTTACCTTCTGTGCCTACAGACCAAACATTCTTCATGTTAGAAAAGCTGAGCTGCTCTGGCAGTCTAAAACTTCAATTCCCCCTTTTACCTTCCTACCACAAAAAACCCCAACCAAACCCCACCCTCCCAACCCCAAAATAAAAACAGTCCGAAACAAATGTTTCCTGACGTTGGGGTACTTGGCCTTCTTTGGCTTTAGAGAAGAACAGACACTCAGAAGGAGATGAAACAGTGCATCCTGTTGAATTTGTGGGAGCTCACGCTAAGGCTGTGAGTGCACCTCAAGACCTCACAGCCCCTTCTCCACACCCTGGGGGCTTAGCTGCCTGTATGCGAGGCACACTTCTGTAGCCTGGGAGGGGGCTGCAGTGAAAAGAGCTGTGCAATGAGGAGCTCTCAGAGGCCACCTTGATGGTCTCTTCCACTTACTTGGGAGCTGTGTTTGAACATGAGCCCTTGCCTGAGAAGCACTGTGGGTGTGCCTATGCTTGGGTATGTCCCTTGCTGATCTTGACCCACTGACATGACATCCCTGTTTCACCTCCTACCTGCTTGTCACTACAAACTCATCCAAAAATCTGGGCTCTGGGCTGGCCCTGTTTGCCATCACTGCCCCTGCTCTGCTTTTTTGTTTGGACACTGTGAGAGCGTGCCGTTATCAGCAAGGTCACTGGGCTGCCTGCCTTCTTGTCACATTCGGTTCCTGGCTCACCCTAATTTGCAGAGCAGCCTGCCCTTGCTGCTCCCTGACCTGATCACTTGTAAGCCTGCACTTACATGGTGGTGTTGGTTTTTTTTCTGATAAATGCCATATTTGCTTTCAAAATGGTGAAAGCAGAACTGGTTTTTGCTACTGGTTTTTTGTCTGGATTTGTGTGTGTGTAGTCAACATTAAACACAGGTGTAAATAGCAGTCATCTTTATTACATCTTCACACACCCGATGCCAGAATGACTAAGAACAGCTTAGAAAGTTGATCCATGTTATTGTTCTTTTTTCTGTGGTCCATGGTACAAGATGAGGGATGACATCCTGTAGACATTAACTTTTTGAGTTGCAGAATAGTGTGACATAGACATGTATGAAATAATGGCTGTAAATTTAAAATACTGCATTTGTAACACCACCACCCCAAATCAACCACCTAAGCCAATAAAGCTATAACCGTGTTCTCCCACTGTGCTAGTACTGAGGCACATTTAAAGACTGCACCCTGCAGATGATAAAGGAGAGATAAAAAGCAAAAGGTGACAGCCTGACAGGCAGTTGCTGGATTTTCAGAAATGTAAAACTGAGGCTAAGGACACAGTGCAGTCCCAGTTTTTTTAACAATTGCCTGAAGTTAGATTCGGAGACCAGGAATCTAATCTGCGCTGCTAAAAGCAATGTATTAGTCTCCTCAGGATGTTTCTGGATCCAGATGCTAATTTAAATTTACATCAAGTCCAGACATCCTCCTCTTGCAGACTAGTTTGATGACTAATTCTTTATGGCCTAAGATCTACCACTTTTTCTTATTAATTAGTACAATTAATTTTATAATTGTTGTCAATAGCATTATTTTTTTTACTCAGCTTTATGAGGCTCCTATCTGCTTTTCCTATCACTGGGTGGACTGTGAGGCAATACTGAAAAAAATTACTAATGTTTCTTCACAAAAGGATCTGCCTATCCTGCTATTGCAATAGACTACAATTACTTTATATTAATTTCTCAGAAAGATTTAGGTAATAACATTAAAGTTGTTGGTGAATCTTGTTCCAAACGTCTTACATAATTAATTATAACCCTCTAACGAAATTATGCTCCAGACATGTGATTGCCACCATTTCCAGCCTGTGAGAATGCAGGTAATTTTCCTTTTCTGGCTCTAGAGCTTAAACAACATGTCCAGGGAGATTTTCAGTTGAGACTGTGTTTGGTAATTTGGACCAGTGTACCAAAGTGAATGCTGCACCTCTGCAACCTTAGAACTGGAAACCTGAGAAAGGAGAGCTGCTTTTAATAAAGATGGCCTTACCAAAGAAACTCAGCATAACTCAGAATTGCCTTGGGGCATAAACAGGCTCACATGCTGCTAGTGAGAAGACAAATGCACTTGCTCTTTGTTAAAATCCAGTCCATTTTGATAAAAGAGAAGTTTGAATTTGAGTCTCTCTCACCATTTTTCAGCTGTGCAAAAGTGGGTGGGATCTCCTAATCCAGTACTGTTTTGAAGGAAAAGTGTTTGCTGTCCAATGACTCACCTTTTCTTGTATTAAGCCAGTGTATCAAATTCAGGGTGCTGATTTTGTCTCAATAGATCCAACAGGTTCTTTGCTTCTGTTTAGTAATTCTTAAGTAATTCTATCTTTGGCTTTTTTTACTAAAGCCTTCTAAAGAGATACAGACTGTCATTTGAGGCTAAGTTAGTAGCTCAGATTAAATATCCAGATGATGAAATCAGTTTCTTTCCATCCAGCCAGACCTGGACAGGCTGGAGAGCTGGGCAGGGAGAAACCAGATGAAATTCAACAAACGCAAGTGTAAAGTCTTGCACCTGGGGAGGAACAACCGACTGTATCAGTACAGGCTGGGGGTTGACCTGCTGGAGAAGAGCTCTGTGGAGAAGGACCTGGGGGTCCTGGTGGGCGACAGGTTGGCTATGAGTCAGCAGTGTGCCCGGGTGGATAAGAGAGCCAATGGGATCCTGGGGGGCATCAGGAAGAGTGTGGCCAGCAGGTCTAAGGAGGTGATCCTCCCCCTCTACTCTGCCCTGGTCAGGTCTCACCTGGAGTATTGTGTCCAGTTCTGGGCCAAAGAAGGGCTATGAAGATGGTTAGGGACCTGGAGCATCTCCCCTGTGAGGAAAGGCTGAGTAAGTTGGGACTCTTCAGCCTTGAGAAGAGAAGACTAAGGAGGGACCTAATTGAAGTCTATAATTATCTGAAGCAGGGGATACAGGGGGAATCAGCCAGCCCCTTTTCAGTGGTCAGTGGAGGCAGGACAAGGGGCAATGGCTGCAAATTGGAGCACACGAAGTTCCTCACCAACATGGGGAAGAACTTTTTCACAGTGAGGGTGACAGAGCCCTGGGACAGGTTGCCCAGGGAGGTGGTGGAGTCTCCTTCTCTGGAGATATTCAAGACCCATCTGGACTCCTATCTGTGCAGTATGAGCTAGGGAGCTGCTTTGGCAGGGGGGTTGGACCCGATGATCTCTCGAGGTCCCTTCCAACCCCTACAACTCTGTGATTCTGTGATTCTTAGAGCAATGTAAGAGTGTATTTATCGGAATTCTCATGAATAGCATTATAGGCCTAGTTTGGATTTAATTCAATGGGAACAACACTTCTAAGTCACTAAAGTGTACACTGGGGTTTTCAGATACAGCCAACTACATCTTTAGGCACCTAAACTCACTGAAAAGAGAGCTTTAGCCAGCATTTTCAGGGAAAACAAAGTCATGTGCTGTAACTCTCTTCTACAAAACAAGATGTTGAGATGACTTTACTGAAAAACGTATTGATTTATTTTGTTGCCAAGTACAAAATAGCAAAGGTCAAAAATAATGCTCAGGTACAGCGAGTGTGAGGTCACCTAAGTGAAGGTTTGGAAATGGGACAGTATTTCTTTTCTGTATTTGTGTGTCACAGTTCAGGGATAAGTAAAATTGTACTAGACAGCACATCTTTCAAGTGCTGTTTTGATAACTTCATATACCAATATCAGGGAAGAAAGTTTTTTAGATTGAATTACTAGTAGAAATTATTTCTAATTTAATTCTCAAAATAATGCAGAGGAACCCAAACTTGGAACACAGTTGGCAGCTGGGAGAGGACCTCTACCATCTCATAGTCTCTCGGTTTGATTTACTCAATCTAAGATAACCTGATAGGAGAAGACACACACTCTGAAAAACTGGGAAATATAAACAAAAATATCAAGGACTGTATTTTAAAGTAGGTCCAGTAAATGCAAATATTTCCATAGTGGTTGAGTTGCAGATCTGGCTGGGTCTTTAATACCTTGAAATATTTGTGACGTTGTAACAATTCCAGCTATTAAAAACAGTGAAAATGCATTTAGATCACAATTCTATATAGCATTAAGAGCATACTGCTCTGTTCATCATCAGCAACTTGGAGGAAGGGATGGAGCATACCCTCAGCCATTTGGCTGATGATACAAAACTGGGAGGAGTGGCTGACAGACCGTAAGGCTGTGCTGCCATCCAGTGAGGTCTGGACAGGCTGGAGAGCTGGGCAGACAGTCGCCTTATGAGATTCAGCATGGGCAAGTGTAGGGTCCTGCACCTAGGGGGGAATAAGCCCAGGCACCAGTACAGGTTGGGGGCTGACCTGCTGGGAAGCAGCTCTGTGGAAGAAGAGCAGGGATTCCTGGTGGACAACAGGTTGCCCATGAGCCAGCAGTGTGTCCTCATGGCCAAGAGAGCCAATGGGATCCTGGGGAGTATCAAGAGAAGTGTGGGCAGCAGGTTGAGGGAGGTTCTCCTCCCCCCCCTACTCTACGCTGGTGAGGCCTCATCTGGAATACTGTGTTCAGTTCTGGGCTCCCTGGTTCAAGAAGGACAGGGAGCTACTGGGGAGGGTACAAAAATGGGCTATGAAGACCATTAGGGGACTAGAACATCTCTCTTAGGAAGTGAGGCTGAGGAACTTGGGACTTTCTAGCCAAGAGAAGAATGAGGTGGAATCTTATCAATACTCACAAGTACTTGAGAGGTGGGTGTCAGGAGGATGGGTCAGTCTTTTTTCAGTGGTTCCCAGTGACAGGCAAGAGGCAACGAGCACAAACTTTAATATAGGAAGTTCCACCTAAACATGAGGAGGAAATGCTTTAGTGTGAGTGTGGCAGAGCACTGGGACAGGCTGCCCAGAGAGGCTGTGGAGTCTCCTTCTCCAGAGACATTGAGAACCCACCTGGATGCTGTCCTGTGCAGCCAGCTCTAGGTGATCTTGCTCTGGCAGGGGGGTTGGACTGGATGATCTCTAGAGATCCCAACCACTACCCTTCTGTGGTTATGTGATTCTGTGAAGAGGAACTGCAGGGTTATAATTACAACCACAAAGCAGTATTTGTTGAACAGATATGAATCTAAGATTGGATTCGGGGGGAGGGGGGGCGGGGTGTGTGTGTGCAGGAAAGGTGACTACAAAGAGGTCACAACTGGGAAGCAGATACTGCTCTCTAGTCTGGAGAGAGAGCTGCAGCTGCACCATGTTCTTGCAACCAGCAGAGGACAGGTCTGCAAGCCAGACTGTATGGAGCTCCCTTCCCTTCCCTTCCCTTCCCTTCCCTTCCCTTCCCTTCCCTTCCCTTCCCTTCCCTTCCCTTCCCTTCCCTTCCCTTCCCTTCCCTTCCCTTCCCTTCCCTTCCCTTCCCTTCCCTTCCCTTCCCTTCCCTTCCCTTCCCTTCCCTTCCCTTCCCTTCCCTTCCCTTCCCTTCCCTTCCCTTCCCTTCCCTTCCCTTCCCTTCCCTTCCCTTCCCTTCCCTTCCCTTCCCTTCCCTTCCCTTCCCTTCCCTTCCCTGTTCCCACTCTTGATGGCAGCACTGCTATGGTCTAGCCACAGTTTCACTTTTTTCTTACCTGTACTATCAGCTTGACTTTGCTCCCTTCTTTTTCCAATCTCAAACACTTTCCTGACTTGTCTTTACCATGTGGGGATATTTAACCATTCTGCAGGTGAAACAGCCGAATGGTTTGCAGGGGCCTCGGACTTCCCTGTGTCAGCCTGGGAAGTTAGTTGCATACTCTAATCCAGTGAAATATTCAATATCTCTGATAGACCAGGCATGGAAATGATGGCACACTCCATATTTTAGTCAATACTTAGGGTACATAGCATATACTCATAAGAGCAGTGTTCGCATCGATGGAAAAGCTATGAGGAGCTGAGTTGCCATCATAAACCCACCTAGAAATCTGTGACTCCAGAGGGAAGTGTGAAGATAAAATCTGGAATCCATACCACATCATGAGGAACAAAATAAATAGACCTGCCAGAAGCAGCAAGGTACTGATGTCGTAGTGTATTTCTGCAGCTTAGTGTCCCTGGTGCTCTGCTGACCTGGGCCCGAGGGGTTGGATTCTGCCTCGTACCCATCCGCTGCATCTGCATGGTCCAGGCTGTGCATCATCTGAGCACAGATAAAATGGAGGAACGTGCCATTTCAGCTTGCATCAGACAGGGTTGCATCCTCTGCTTCCCCTGCGTGCCAAACACGGCGTTTAGGAGGAAGAGCTTCTCTGCATGCTCAGAGCCAGAGAGAGCAATCCCAGCTCCTGCTCCTGGCAGGTGGCTCCCTGTGTGTCATTTCAGCAGGCAGAGGATGGAGTTATGCCAATGTGCGTGTGATGTGCAAAACATTCCCTAGAAACTAGGAGAAGAGCTAGATGAATTGCCTCATCCCTGTTAGGAGGCTGTTGGCTCATCAGAGAAGATAATTATGGGTTTTGTTTTACCTGTTTTGGAAGGACTCAGTTTCTTTCATCAGATAGGCATCTGTGGGAGTATGGCACCTGTTCTCTAGTGACCTTGCTACAGATGTTCATCTTTATTTAGGGAACCTATCAGCAGCAGCTTCTGTCTGCTCTCATCTGCTGTGCTTTCTTCCCATGTTTGCAGTATGCAGTTAGACATGACAATTACAAAACAAATGCCAGAGACAACTTTGGGAAGCTAATTTATGTCAAATGCAGTGAATGAAAACAAACAATAATTAGTAGGGGAAGAGATGGAGGAACATAATTATGCTGCTATATTAAGTATTTTTCACTCACTGGGGTAATTATTTTAAGTGTGCATTCTATGGCACTTACTCTTTTTAACAGTTCTCCCTCATTTGCTGCTTCCACATATGAGTCTCTGAGGAAAAGTGCCTTTGCCTTTTGTACTATTTGTGGAAATTGTACATTAGTTTCCAGTTTCCAAGGAAGGAGGGAGGGAATTGGAGACTGTGCTAAATGAGAGAAGGTAGTGCCATGCAGCAGGTGGGAGGCTATGGAGTGGACAGCCAGGCTGGCATCATCGTTAGTGTTCAAAGAAAAGCCTTGACAGACATACAATCCTCAGTGCTAATTATGAGAAATTCAGCACGGAGTGTAGGAAGGACCCAACTGAAGGATTTGACTGGAGAACTGAATAAATAAAAGCAATAGCAATTATTTTTATTGCATAGCTTTGACTGCCACGCTTTGAGTCCGATGAACAGGTTCAGTTATTTCATAGGATTTCATGATAACATAATTATATTTCATGATAATAACAGCTGAGAGTGGAGATTGTTTGGACCAAGTAAAAGATACCTGGTTATTTGCCAGCTTAAACCTAACTGCTATCTTGAAAGGTGTCTTTAAATTTATGTAAGAAAAAAAAAAGATTAATGACTGGAAGAATAGAAGCAAAACAGGCAACAGCTCAAAGATGATTGCAGACAAGGAAGAATAAGGATGAAGAATGGGAAAGTGGAGTGATGAAACTGCTTACTTGCATGTTAAAGTAGAAATCACAGGGGAGGTAGCCACGAAAGCAGGGAGGAAGAGAGGAGGATTTAAGTCTACCAATATGGCTAGGAGGTACAGCAAGCACTGGCTACAAGACAGCCAGAAACACCTTATCATTTGACAGGTAGCCTGACCAGCATCATTCTTGTGTGCAGGTAGATGTTTTCTGACACTGCTTTCTCTATCACACAGATACTGAAAAATCATTTTAATGCTACAATTGTCCATCCCTGATGAAGTCTCATATCTTTGTTCACAGTGCTGTATACCTCAGGTATCTTAATCATCGGACTTGCTTCATCCCCTTAGTGTTGCTTTTCTTTCTTTTTAATATGTTTGGGTCTTCTCAGCTTTCTACCATGAGGTTTCTTTCTGTGAATCTTGTGCTTGTTCATCTTCATCCATGTTTCAACTGTCCCAGTCATCTGCGGGCTCACACAGAACTTTCTGCCTCTTATGTAGAGACTGCCAGATCAAAAGTTGGTTGTTAGTTTCAAAGAAAAAAAGTAAATCCCCCCCACCATTTTTTAAGTGGCCAATACTTATCACCCACCTATGAAGACCACTAAGTTAGAATTGGTTGATTTTAAACTACATTTTATACAATAGCTATTCACTTTCGTCTGGTTTCAGATATGTAAAAGTTACTGTCTAGGGTTTATGTGCTTACACTTATCTTCCAAAATCTGGAAAAGCTTTACGACTTCAGTGGGTCTGAAAAGCACCACAGTGCAAAGCATTGTATTTCTGTGGTCAGTAAAGAAGTAGACCACTCTATTGTTATTGTCACAATCATCACGCAAATGCCTTGAAATAAAAAATGTCTGGGATTTCTTTGAAATGTATCAATTTAACCCAAACAGTGATATGGCACCAGCTCCCCCCTTACAAAACCCTACCCCCCAAAAAAGCTTATGTTACAAAATAAAGCAGATTTAATGAGTTTAGGCAAAGTTTGTAGAGGATCAAAAGTTGGAAAAAGCAGAGAAGTCTTAAGGTGCATGAGTCATTTCTTCAGTTTGGAAAACAAAGCAAGTGTCAAACTTAGTGCAGGCTGAGTAAAGATTCAATGGTATTACTGAAAATGAAATTCAGTTGTAGCAATCAGAAGTTTAAATAGCACAAGGAAGGACAGTTCTTAAATCACAAATCACCCACAACCTTGTTTTTCAATGAATTTGTGTTAACATTCTAAGATTCTACTGGTTTAAATGGTGTCTAATAGATTTTAACTTAACAGTACCCCTTTCACAGTGAAGCACCCCAAGCATCTCTTACATAATGGCTTCTAGGTGACACAGACCATCTGCTTCCTGGATTTCAAACTTCTCTACTCTTTGGAGAATTCCTCTTGGAATTTCAGTTGAAATTTCTGTACAACAGTTAAAGGCCCCAAGGAACAAATCTGAAAGAGTTATAACAATGTTAGAAACAAGATAGAGATCAAGGGGACAAGTGGTGGCTTCACTTCACAGAATCACAGAATGGCTAAAGTTGGAAGAGACTTCTGGAGGACATCTGGTCCAATCCTCTCCTCAAGCAGGGCCACCTGGAACAGATTGCCCAGGAGCATGTTTGGACATGTTTTGAATATCTCCAAAGATGGAGACTTCACAACGTATCTGGGCAACCCCACACAGCACAAAACAGTGTTACCCTGTGTTGAGACTGAATTTCATGTGTTCTAACTTGTGCCCATTGCTCCCTGTCATGCCAGTGGGCACTACTACAAAGAATCTGGATCTCTCATCTTTCATTCCTATCAGCTATGGGAATAATGATTACAACATCTTGAGGAGAGCTCCCTTGAGCCTTCTCTTCTCCAGGCTGAAGAGTCCCAGCTCTCTCAGCCCTTCCCCAGTGAAAGATGCTTGAGTCCTTTCATGGCCTTTGTGGCCCTTTGATGGACTCTCTCCAGTTACTCTATGCCTCTCTTGTACTGGGGAGACCTGAACTTGACCCAGCACCCCAGATGTGTCCTCACTAGTCTTGAGTAGAGGGTAAGGATAACCTTCCTCAACCCTGTGACCAGTCCTCCCACTCTTAACCCCTGGTAATGTGATTAGCACAACTAACTCCTTTTATGAGGCAAGCAGCCATTCTTTGTGAACAAGTGAGTCACGTATTTGTTCTCTTTCCCTCATTATCAGGTCCTGAAATTCCCGTGAACTAAGTAGACAAATGAAACAGATCTCTTCTTCCCTACTGGTCCCCAGCATGTGCTTTTGCCTGGCACTATTCCTCCCCAGATGCAGGAATTTCCATTTCCCCTTGTTGAACTTAATGAGATTCCTCTCTGCCCATTTCCACAACCTGTTGAGGTGTACCTATAAGGCAGCAAAACCATGTGGTGCACCAGCCACTGCTCCCAGTTTTATATCATCTGCAAACTTACTGAGGGCACATTCTGTCCCATTGTCCAGGGCATTAATGAAGATGTTTAAGAGTATCAGCCCCCGTGTTACACCACTGGTAACTTGCTTCCAATTGGACTTTGTGTCACTGATCACAACCTCCGGGCCTGGTTTTCCCAAGTTTTCAGTCCTACTTGCTCATCTAACCTGCACTTTTTCAGCTTGTCTATGATGATGTTATGGGAGACAGTATCAAAGGCTTTACTGAAGTCAAGATAAACAACACCCACTGCTCTCTACCACCAAACTAGTCATCTCACTGTAAAAGACTATCAGATTGGTGAAGCATGATTGACTCTTCATAAATCCATGCTGACTACTCCTGACCACCACCTTGTCCTTCAGATCTTTGGAAATGCTTTTCAGGAGGATTTTCTCCATCAGGTTTGCCAGCCTATAGCTCCCTGGATTCTCCTTCTTTCCCTTCTTGAAGATAGGAGTGATATTTGCTCTCTTCCAGTCCTCTTCCCAGTTACCATGACTGTTCAAAGATAAATGACGGTGGCCTCACAATGATGTCAGACAGCCTCCTAGCACTGGTGGGTGGTAAATCCCATCTGTCCCTGTGGCCTTATATAGGTCCAGTTTTTTCAAGTGTTCCCTTATTTGGTCGTCCATGGGATTTACAGCCTCTTCATCTCTGGTCGTCACAGAGATGAAGAGGCTGTAAATTTGCTTTCCTGAAATCCAGATCCATGGCCTTGCTTTTTTCCTTACTCCCGTTTCCTAGGAACTTGAATACCACCATCTTACAGACACTGCAGTCAATGTTGCCTCTGACTTTCATGTCCCTGACCTTGTTTGCAAGTGTGTGGTCTGGCTGAGTGCTTTTCTTTCTTGGTTCCTCGAGTTCTTTTGCCAGAAAGTGTCACCAGTGCACTTGAAAAATCTTGTAGATTGCTTGAGCATGGCTGTATTGCAGCAGATATCAGGGTGGTTAAAGTCCCCCGTGAAGACCAGTGCCTGTGAACATGAGGCTTTTTCCAACTCTTTGAAGAAGGCCTCATCCACTTCTGGTCAGGAGGCCTATAGCAGACACCTGCTACAGTTTCACCCATGTTGTTCTGCCCACGATTCCTGACCCATAAAGTCTCAGTTGGATCATCATCCATCCCTACATAGTGGTCCGCTCATTCCTTTCACTCTCTTGCATAAAGGACAAGTCCCCCTCCTCACCTTCCAGCCTGTTCTTCCTAAAAAGCCCACATATAAGCCATGCCACCTCATCTGTGATCCTAGTGAGGTCCTAGCCTCATACCTGCAGACAGACTTCTGACTCTTGTTTTGTCCTCATGCTGCATGCATTTGTGGAAGGGCATTTCAGAGGGGTGCAAAGGGTTAGTTATCTTTCCAGTTTATGGGATGAAATACCACCCCCTCAGCTTCTCCCACAACACAGATGGGTGTTTTGTTGTTTGAATAACAGCTTCCTCAACCTTTCCTTGTACACACATATATGAAGGCTTGTTACAGTAAAGTAAAATATTAAAAATAATAAAATACTTTAGTGTTTTATTTGTGGAGGAAGATTACCAACATTAATGACACAGGAAGTATCAGGAGTATAATTTAAAAGCTCTTCCTTGTGAGGTTGAATCAGGGCTATTATTTTTTGTCTTAGAAATTATTAATGCTGTGCTGGTTTTGTGTTTTCTTTTACCATAAGGGCTCCCATGGCTGAACGTGCCTCCCCTAGGGAATGATCTCCTGCAGAATTTTCCCTGCTTGCTAATACCATCTTGAAAATAAAAAGTCACCAAACCTTACAAAGCAGATTATAACTCTTCATAGAAATAGATCTTCTAAAAGGGTTTCCTTTTGTCAGCTCAAGGACAAGGAAAGCTCTGTAGCTTAGGGATTTGTCTAGGATGTGAGGCTCTCATGATCCAACAAACACAAGGCTAGCACAGCAAGGATGCCTGTGTCCCTGTCCATGAACTAGCCTGTGAGAAGTGGGGAGACAGCCTTCTTCCTATTTTTGTTTTCTAGCCTGTCAATCATGCTGTTCCTTAAATAAACATTTAGCCTTGGAGTGCCAGGATTACAAAGCAAGAAAAGAAAAGGAAAAAAAATAAGCAGCAGGAGAATCAATTTCAATTCCTGTAAGCAGCAGATGAGAAGTCTGTTTTAAAATGTCCCTGTAAGCAAGAAGACTGTGCATTGTGTTCCTTGCAGGAGTGCTCACTGACCGCTGGAATAATAGATGCCAACGAAGCTGTAGCAGTGAGCTCGAGCAGCTAGTGATGCAGCAGGAGTCACAGGCGACCAGTCAAACTATCCACTGCAGCTTTCAAATTGGCAGGATTGGTGGCAAACCCTGGGGTTTCACAGTCAGAAGGAAGGGTGAAAGAGAGCAGCTGGCAAGTTGCCTCCTCAGCAACCCAGAGAGGAGGACTATAAA
Source organism: Laterallus jamaicensis coturniculus (assembly GCA_022605575.1). Taxonomy (NCBI): domain Eukaryota; kingdom Metazoa; phylum Chordata; class Aves; order Gruiformes; family Rallidae; genus Laterallus; species Laterallus jamaicensis. The sequence goes on along the minus strand of JAKCOX010000024.1, from coordinate 6,668,311 downwards.
TAATCATATGGTGCAGAAGGATTAATTAAGTGTTGAATGTTAACTGTATTATTTCCCTGTTGTCTTTTGCTTTTTCTCTCTTCAACAGTATGCTGCTTGTGAAGCCAATTAATTCATGTTTGCAAATGGGAATTTAGCTCACTGAGCACCACTAAGTTTGCTTTTTTCCAAGGGCTCAAGGCAGCACAGGTGACGCTAAAGTATGAGTTTCTGGTGTTCTGGTGTTGCCAGTCAGCTCCTGGCAGAAGGATTTTGTGGGATAAGAACTCAAGGAAGGTAATTGTACCTCCAGCTACACCTGAGGTTGCTGTCTGCTTCTGGAGAGATCTAGTCCTGTGCTTCTTTGGGGTCTACCTGGCCAGGCCAGCACTGCCAGCCTCTCAGAGGGTATTCCAGAAGGTCTCAGGATGAACCAGCTGTCTCCCTGTGTAACACTGAGCTAGTCATTTGTGTGCTTTACAACTCAAAACTAAGAAATTAGTGTTAATGTGCTTTTATAGCTTTATAAAGAAAAATATATACAAACTCATATGAGGAAAATAGAGCAAAATTCTTGATAGAGCCATGTGGGCTTATGGGTTTTTCTCTGGCCACTCATGCCAGACTGCCCTTCTGCAAGGAACTTAACCAACAGGAATTGCATCTTTTAGAAACTTGTTTATGGTTGTATCTTTCTAACTAGAGTAGCAGCTTTAGAACTTACATAACTAAAGGAGCAATTTTAGAGTTAATTCAGTTATGTGATGCTCAGTCAGTCTTTGAATTGGAGCATTAATCCACTGACATGTAATTCATACAGATACGTGAAGTGCCTTTCAACAGGAGAACGTGCCACAGATTGCATGTAGAACTGGTGAATACACCACCGGAAAGCAGACTGAAGTTTTGTATAAAATGTGAATGAGGTGGTGGTTATGTTCTTGCTAAAACGTCTGTCCTGGCTTTCAGCTGAGAGATTGTTCACAAGGAGTTGGGAGGGGACTCAGCCGGGACACCTAGCCAAAGGTGTATTCCATACCATTACGATGTCAGGCTCAGTATATAAGGAAGGGGGACTGGCTGGGGAGGAGCAGTTGCTGCTCAGGACAGAAGGAGCCTTGGGTTCTGGGTGGTGATCCGCTTTGTGTTTTTCTGTTCTAGGTCCCATTGTCTCCCTCTCCCTGTGCTGTCCCAGCAAACTGTCCATAACCCAACCCTGCAGCTTGCCTTTGTCTCCCTGTTCTCCTCGTCCCGCCTGTGGAGGGGTGAGTGAGTGGCTGTATGGTCTTCAGCTGCAAGCTGTGGGCTGGACCATGACAGAGGCAAAAACATTTATTACAGAGACTTGAGAGCCTGCTAGTCACTTTATTGGAGGCGTGTGCCTGGAGATGCTGCCTTGCTTTCACCAGTTATATGGGTGTTTGCCTTGAGAATGATCTGCACTGGGTTTTTTTGATGAAGCTGTCGCTATTAAATAATATTTTTTTTAGTTGTTGTTCTGTGCATGAAAGTACAGCTATAGTATGGAAATAGAAATTCATTATCTTTGAATCACAGATGATTACATGGCATCAGGGTCTTTTTGTCAGACTATGAAAGTGTCATCAGCAACTTTGTGTTGACAAAAGCACTTGTGATAGCTGGTATCTTTACAGGGGAGTCAGTTTTAAAAGTGATTCACTTGTAAAAGGTTTTTTTATGGGGGTTTGTGGGTTTGTTTATTTTTTTCCTTCTGAGTGTGAAAAGCAGTCGGGGCAGTGAGCCAAGGAATTTCCATATCTCCCTGGAGCCCCAGGAGATGGGTGCTGTTCTTGTGGAGCACTGAGTCATCCCATGGTTTAGTTGCCCAGTCCATTATTACTGTAACTGCGTCCTAATCCTGCAAGTAGGAAGGTACCAGGAGGTAATGAGACAATGGTTTCTGCTCAACCCAAAACCATAAATTTTTTTTGTGGCTTTAGCAATTAGATGGGGCTGGTTAGTAGTCATTGGTCTAAAGAGCAGTTAAAAGGAAAGGACTGTGGTTTTCCACAAGGATGTTGGCATGGCTCTTTGTGTGCCATTTATCAGTCAAAGAGATTTGTTCAGTGCTGCCCATTTCATTTGCACCTGTGGCTGACTGGCACAATCAGAAATCCACAGCTGTTTACCCCAAAATTATGTAGCCTTCTTGTCTGACCCAGAAAGCTAAAGGAGCTGCTAAAAGAACTGACAAGCTTAGCAGTGGATCTTGAGACAGGTTCACTCAGGGGTTGCTCTTTTTTTATTTCATCAGGTTGCCTTATCTGTTTTGATATTTCTTTCCAGGGAAATCTCTGTTGCTTTTTGAATATTTTGTTTCACATTTTTGTGTGCCATCTAAATACTTTGGTCTTGCAGAAAAGTCCATTGGAGCAAGTTAAGCACCCTTGGAGAGGGCAAGCAATATTAACTGGAAAAATACCTTCACTCATCCCACTTTCTCGCCAAGAATGTAAGCCACAGATGGATGTGGCTTGTAGAGTACAATGGTGCTGAGCTTTTCATTATACTGGATTTATTTAACGTGCTACGTATAGCTCTATCAATTTCAAAGAAGTTGGCAGAAAAGAAAGCCTTGCCTTTCTAGTGAGAATAGGTTGTTTAGCACCTTTAAAAAAAATCCACTTTTTTTTTCCTTAAAAAAAGAAGAAAAAGAAAATACCTGAAATGCTGAATTATTTTGCAGCAGTGCCTCTTGCTCAAGGCATGTAGCATGAGAACTTGATTTCAGCTTCCCATGGTGACTTGCTTACTTGCAACCCTGTCCAATCTTGGTGACACAGTAGTCAGTAACTTTCTAAGGGCTGAAGGGATCACAAGCAGTTGGCAACTAGCGATTGCTGCTTTCACCTGCATTCAGCTAGACCTGTTACAAGTCTTGCCCTTCTTCAGTTTCAAGCTGATGTTCTTAGATTTGCCTGCCCACTTAGGGAACCTGATGAAGAGCCTTCCTGTGGCATACAGTGGGAGTAACTGGTGACTGTTCAGCTGCTCTCTGGCTACAATTTTTAGGCAGGTAGGACAGGATTAATGTCCCAATATAGGTAAGGGAGACCTCTAGCAAGGAGAAACACAGCAGTCATTAGTTCAGCTATGCTCTTCTGTAGAAAATGTAACACCCAGTGCGGGTCTTAGCCTCATGAAGGGGGGATGGAGAGGAAGGAGATGAAGGCCCATGAAAGTAAATGGTGAGTGACAGGCATTGCATTCCCCACCCTGTGCTTGCTCTTAACTATGTTCAGTTTCATTTTGGCCTCTTCAGACCAAACATGATAGGAAAAACTGGGCTGTAGGTGAGAACATAGGGAAAGGTGTTTTCAGTCCCTGCCTCTCTCTCTGCATCAGACCCAAGCCAGCTGCCTCAGTGGGGCCTTGTGCAGCTCTTTTCCTGACAGCGTCCACTCCAGCAGTTGGTGCTTTGACCAGCCCACTGATGGTCCCTCCCAAATCCTCCTGGCAGCACAGAGGAGCCTGTCAGCTGAGCCCTTAGTTGAGCTTCATGAACTGGACGTGACCCATGGACTGCTGAGTGACACCAGACCTTCTTCTAAGTAACCAAAAACACCCCAGAAAGATGGTTCTCACACTCACACAAATTGAGGGACCCCAGCAAAAGTGCATGTAGAATGCCTTCCCCTGACATACTGTATGGTCTGAGGGACAGTTTCTCTTCCACAATGTGACCCATAAATATGAATTAGTATCTATGCTGAAATTTGAGGCCTGCTGCTAATGTGCCTCAAGTTCATCATCAGCTCATTTGACTCTGCACCAACTGCAAAATTTTGGCACACCTAGGGCTATTAGCAGCAGCATTAGTGTTTCCTAATGGAATTCTTTTGAGGTTACCAAATAGGCTTCATACATCTGGAAAAAAAACCCTTTTGCACTGATCAATTGGATTAATGTCTTGCTCAGTCAGAACATGGTCTGTACTGAAAAGCTCTGGTCTCAATACAGCCGCTTCCATAGAGAAGTTTCAGCTCTTAATCTGGTAGTGGTGTCTTAGAATCCAGGCTCTGTCCTTGGAGGGAGGTTTACTATCACCTACTCTTTATATTAAATACTCTGAGGCAGCTCATGTAGCTGCCAGAAAATGTTCTTCTCAAACTTGGGGCTATTTTAAGAGGTCAGTACCTCAAAACAGCTTAACCTAAAGCAAGTCAATAACAATTTTGTTATGCAGAAGACTCTGATCTTGGTCGGCAGGTGAACAAAGCAGGGTGCTAGAATCCTTGGCAGATGTAGCATAGATGTAATCTCTAAAACCAAAGAGGTTCCTAAATAGGTGGAGATGAGAAGGGAACTGAAATGCTGAAAAGTGGTCTAGTGCAACGTGCCTTTTTGACCGCATGGTTATACACACAGTTAAAGAATAATTCTGAGAAAGAGATAAGGAAAAGATAAGAAGGGATTCAAAGTTATGCCTGCTGAAGTGAGGGCAATAACCATAAATGAACTATAAATCAAAATAAATAAATCTATCATATTACAATTTTGTGGCCAAGAATAAATACAAATGAAGTTTATATTTACTGATGCTTTTCCTGTTCTCGTATGAGGACTGCAGTTCATGTGGACATTTTCAAGGCTGAAAGACTGAAGAAGGACAGATGGGCATGTCCTATAGGTCATGATTTTCAAATGGGTCTTTGTCCATCAAATTAGTATTACTTGCAAGCTGTCTGTCTCCACACAACATCCTTAATGCTTTGGTCTACAAAGCAGTACGGAAATGCAGGATGAAAATTTGCAAAACAGCATGTAATATTGATGTGGTCAAAGAAACACCCGTATCCAGACCCTTACCACAAGTGAAATTTCTGCTACAGAATGTCTTGTCCATTAGGATGCAAAAAGAAGCTGCCATGTGAACATACAACTGGTTGGGTTTTTTTGTCTATGGCACAAAACCAATTTGATCAGTGGGAGTCCATCTCCCACCAGACCAGCATTACTGGAATAACTTGACCAGGATAACTCCAGCTAACACGTTTGGGAAGCTCCAGACAGCCTTATTTAATTGATATTCCTACCCTGTAGCATTCAACACTTGTTTTATATGCTCTTACTATATAGTAATTCCCAAATTTCTCCCTTTATATCTTCAAGATGAAATACACGTTCTAGTTCTGGAAGAGAATTTTTGTCTTCTCAAATTGAAATTCAAACCAGCCACCTTTGAAGTGAGTTTCCTTGTCCAACCTGCAGCATACCCTGTCATGCAGTGATGCACTGCTGTGGTGACAGCATCCAGGACTCTGTAGAAGAATGCCTGTCACAGAGATGGGATGATGGAAGACTACCAAGATACATCTTTTAAAGTAAAATTGGATAAAATTATTTTGAATTATATTAAGGAGGAAAAAAATAATCCCAGTCACACTCCATCAAATAATCTTCATCTCATTTTCTGCCACTGCCTGGCAGGGTCGCGGCCGTGCCTGCGCTGGCCGTCATCGTGGCCACCAGATGGCTTTCCTCGCCTCTGCCAACAGCTGCAACAGGAGTCACATCCACACTACAACAGGAGTCACATCCACAAGCAAAGCGGACGTTTCCAAGTTTGCCTTTCCAGCCCAAATCTTACCTGAGTGTCTGTGCCGTGACCCTGAAATAAAGGGATGCTTATTGACCAGCCTAGGAAGCCTCACTGTAGCTAAGGTTAACCCCAAACTAGTCCTGATCAGGGTAGTGTGGCTACACTCAGTTCTGCCCATTCTGATTGTGGCTTCTGACACATGAGTATTGCTGTTACGTATGCTGCACGCTTGTGTGAGGAAAGCTGGGGGGAGGGAAGGTGTTTCCCCTCCGCCAGGTGGTTCTGTGTAGAAGGTGTTCTGAGAGAACCTTCACTTTGACCTCTGTGTGTGTGCATGCCAGTCCTATTGTGCAAGACCTTGCTGGCTGGCCAGGCCATAAATCTAATAGAAGAGAAATTGGCAGAGCCTTCCCATGCCAGCAGGTGCAGTGGCCATTTTAACAGGATAAAGTTTTAAGGCAGATTTTGTCCATGTGTTGTCTAAAGCCTCAAGGAACTCCACAATTTCTACTCCTGCTGAAGCCAGTGGAGCTTGAGAAAGAAACATCTCAAAGGCTGAAGAACTCCAGGGTTTATCTTCTCTGTGAACACAGACTATTTTACAATAGAATATTACAAAGGAAAACTAAGTGTTCGATCAAAGCACTGGATAGTCTGTTTTGGAGAAATTTTAATTTTGATGAAAACACAGGAAGAAAAAAGCAAGTGTTATTAGATCTCCCATATCCTTGAGATGTGCTACACCTAGTGAGCAGCAAAGCTGCATGCAAAATCGCCTCTCTGCTGAGAAAAATCAGTTATATGAAGTTTGCCCCCCTCTTTTTTTAACATTTTTGCCATCCAGGGCAATTTAAAGAAAAAAAAAAAAAAAGACCAAGTGATTTTCTAAACATGTTCCCTCTTGAGAACCTTGGAAAGGAGAAGATTGCAGTTGAACAAGAGAAATTCCATTAAACAACTAGTGAATTTTTTCAGGTGTTCTCTCAGGAAACCACTGCTTTAAATGCTTTCAGGTTTTTAAATCTCTCAGCTATGACATCCTTGATCATGTTTGCTATGACAAATAGCTCACTCAGCTTTTCCCTGCTTAAGCCATTTTATGGAACCGTAAAGTTTCCGCATCTCCTATGGAAACAGAGGAAATGCTCAGGTGAAGCCCTGGCTCCGCTGAAACAAGTGCCAGTCGTTCTGGGCTGTTTAGGCACCCAGGCTTCACCTTGTAAGTCTTACCATGCGACAGCACATTCACACAGCAGCTTTTAAGGTACCATCAGTGGTCCTGTACAGAGCCACAAAGGCTCGAGCAGACACTGTTCCAGGTAGACACCTTTTGGATCGTTTTTTTGGGGTGGTAGTTTTTTTGGGTATTTTCCTCCTTTCAGGAGATTGAAGTATATAAATAGGCAAAGTGCAGTTGTACTTACTCTCAGCCGTCGGACTAACCATGACTGCAAGAACAGCCAGGACGGTGACCAAGTTCGCATCCATTCCTCCTTGGAGCTGCAGGAGCACAGCCAGGGAGCCGGCGGTTTGCTGCAGGAACTACCTGACGCCTGACCCTACCTCCTGGCTGCTGGGATGAACGTGACTCAAAGCCCCACCCTGGGCAGCAGCTCGACGTTGGCTCCGTCCCTGGCAGCTCTGTGGACTCCAGCAGGATTCCTCTTCTCACCTGTAGACGTGTTCAGCCAGATAGGCTGTTTTTCACACTGCAGCCCAAAGCCGTACTGCCCTAAGGCCGGATCATCCCAGCCCTCCTCATGAGACATTTCCACCACAGAAAAGCAGAGGGAAGAAATACTTCAGATACTAATACCTGCAGGATTAAGGCAGGAGAAAAAACATGCTATTAGGTATCATCTCTGTGAAAGCTAAACATGCAGCCTCATGGGCCAAACTGCTGTGGTGTGAACAGGCACCACTCCCAGAAGACCCCAGCTGGGCACTAGCTTGGCTTTTGACTGATGCGTTTTCAGCCTGGAAAGACCTGAGCATGGGACGTGTCATTTTGTGCATCTTTCTGCCTTTTTGCCCGCTGGTAATGCAGCAGCTGTGCTGCTCCTGCAAGAGATTTTGCAGTGCTTTTGGTGAAAGGCAGCTGGAGAGAAACTGCAGCTGGTGCATCTCCCTCCATTCTTGTTCCTGCAGCCCATCTCAAGAATTTCCTGTTATTGGGGGAACACTCAGACTGAAGAAAGACAGAGCTTTCGGGGGGGGGGGCAAAAAAGAGAAGGTGGTTGTGTATTTGGAGTTTGATAATTTCTGCAACACTTTGGTGTGTGGAACTGCAGAAGTCTTTTTTCTGACTCGTGAAGGCAACGGTGGAAATTGTGTCTGGGGAAAAAATACTCCTCAGATTCTGTGCTGCACTTACCATGTGTCACTGGTTCAGATTTTCTAAAACTCCAGCAGATTGCTGTGTGGTCTGTCTGAGTTGAACGCTGTGGCTGTATGGGTAGGAAGCAGTTGCCATATTTCACTGTACTCCACCTCTGCCACTGCAGTGCAGGCTGTCTGCTTTGACTTTTTGCAGGGTGAACTAGAAAAATCAGTCTGAGGAGTACATAGACTGTCCAGGCATGTTTACCTTTGCTCTGGCTCATTACTGCCATTCTTCCCATTCCTAACTTTCCAGAACAAAAGAGAGAAGAAATTACTACCCTCAGGGACTTTAATCTGCAGGTACACTGTCCCATCACCAGTTTTGCAATTCAGTCTAATGATAATTAATAGGCTGCAATCAAACTTTCTGGCTATCATGGTTTTACTTCATAGCTTTTGGTTTCTGCTTGACACTTATCTACCATGATAAGAGAATGAGGGAAATGCAGCCTACTATCCTTTTGAATGAAAGTGTACCGTAACGAGGAGCTTGATAATGATGTGCTCCATTCAAAGCTTGATTTCAGGGAAGTCATCTGTGTTGAAAACAACAAGCTGATTCATTGCCACCATTTAATTACAATGAAAAGTCTGTGTTATAAAATCACAGACGGCTGCAGCTCAGACAGCTCACACCTTACATAAGGACAAGACTGGGGCAGTATTAATGTCCTTCAGGGTCACATGAAAAGGAACAAGCTAGACAAAAAGAAATACAGCAACAGAGGTGTTCCTGGAGTAACATGTTAAAGAAACCGCTTCGATCACTTTGATTTGGTATCCCAGTGTTTGCTTGACACTGCACAACAGCGTGCTTTGTGTTCCTGCAGACAGTTAATAGCTGGTTTGTTCCAACAGAGGCTTTGCATAGGATGCCCAGGTGCAGTTTTAAAGGCCTGATACAGATGACAATACTCTCACCACAGTAAGAGTATGCAGTATGGGAGCTGTAGCAGTGATGGGGATGGGGTGATGAACCACATCACTATATGCATTTTTTAAGAGCAATTCCTACAGTGACAAGTCCAGGGCATTCCCAGGTTGCCACTCAGACACACACACACACACACACACACACACACACACACACACACAGATTCCTACAGTGACAAGTCCAGGGCATTCCCAGGTTGCCACTCAGACACACACACACACACACACACACACACAGATTCCTACAGTGACAAGTCCAGGGCATTCCCAGGTTGCCACTCAGACACACACACACACACAGATTCCTACAGTGACAAGTCCAGGGCATTCCCAGGTTGCCACTCAGACACACACACACACACTCAGACACACACACACACACACACTGATTCCTACAGAGACAAGTCCAAGGCATTCCCAGGTGGCTGCTCAGACACACACACACACAGACACAGACACAAACACACACACACAATGTTCTCAAGAATGCAGAGTAAATACAGAAAGCTGTGGGTATCAGCTTCTCTGCTGCTGGCAACAGACTGCAGCATACTGAGTAAAATTTACTTCCCTAGTCACTTTACTCAGTTTTAGCTCAGATTTTATGGCTTGTGTTCCCTCAGAGTTCATGGTGTCATTTATAGGTCTGAAAAAAGGTCTGTTTACTTCAGTGGGAAAGTGCAGCAAGGAAACTCTGATTATGTCAGACCCGGAACGTGCTTTCCACTTTATGGAGACTGTATAGTGTGTCAACAGTTTAAAATGCTAAACCTATTAGAACAGGACAAAATGTAAACTGAGGAAACAATCCTGTTTTATGAGATTGAGAAATTAAAAATGAAGCCAGGGAACAATAGCAAATACTGTGCTGTGGCTCCATGAGAACGTGCAGGCGGCCATCCAGCTTGCAGATCACATTAGCCAGAAATTCTTTTCCAAGAATTGTACTGACACAGTTGACAATGGCATTAGCTACAGGTACAGCCAAAGGAAAGTGAAGAGTTTTGTTGACACATGGACTTGGATTGAACTCAGAGCTCAAAGGAAAGTGCAAACCTTCAGGCAGAAGGTGTTACAAACAAGATGAACATTCTTCTGTCCTGAGAGACAAAGAAAGTCCTTGGTTTAGTCCTTTTTGAAATTCTACCTTGTATTTGTGAAGGCAGGACTGCTCAAAATGCTAGAACTGACAGCTCTTTTAATCTGAGCCTTTAATTTTTGAGCAGAGGTTAATGATTGTAACTTCTTCAGTGTTAATATGCACAGTGTAATATAATGCCTTCAGTTATATATACCTTTCTCCCGTTACTGAAGCAGAGGCAAGAGTGACCTTTAACCCACTTCTTGCCCTCAGACCTTCTTCTTTCTGCAACAGGAGTGCTGACTACTGACAAAGACTAAACCCACCAACTCAGTTTGTTAAAGCAGGATAATTAATCTTAAATCAACTTTGGATCGTTGCTGTCTCTAAGCAGACTTAATCTGAGGAATGCATCAGACATACTGGTAGATGGAACAGATTTACCTGTTACTTCAGTATTACTTTGTAAATTATCTTCATAATCAACTCAAAATAATAACATTTTTCCCCCTAGACTGGCTTAAATCATCAATGGATGGAGGAAAAAATACTGAACTGTGACCTCTTCAGATGTCCCCTATTATAGATGGCATCATTTGGCCCTGTGCCTACTGCAAACACCCAGACTTTGAAATTCCAGATTGACAGAATATCAGAATGGTCAGAATTGGAAGGGACCTCTGGAGATCATCTGGTCCACCCCCCTGGCTAAAGCAGGGTCATCTAGAGCAGGTTGCACAGCACTATGTCCAGACAGGTCTTGAATCTCTCCAGAAACTCCACAACTTCTTTGGGCAGCCTGAACCTGTGCTCTGTCACCTTCAGAATAATGTTCTTCCTTATGTTCAGATGGAACTTCCTGTATTCCAGTTTGTGCCTGTCATCTTGTCACTGGGCACCACTGAAAAGAGTCTGGCCCCTTCTTCAGGCATGGATGTCCCATTCCCTGACCACTAAGTTAGGATAGAATAGGATGAAAGTTGAGTTTGATGGAAAAACGTGGGGGGTTGTCCTGAAAAAGAGATGGTCTTTATGCACCAGGAAGACAGATGTGCCAGCTCTGGCTGCAATGCTAAAACTGCAGAGAAATACCTATATTTTTCTACCAGCAGTTTCAATACAATTTTCATTATGGGTATTTTGAATTCCAGCTGAAGCAACTGACTACCCACACACACTACTAAGGAGTAGTACTACTTAGTACTACTAAGTACTACTTAGTACTACTAAGAGCCAGGCACTTCACCTGGAGGTGCCTTTACTGGATGTAAGCTCTTACTGCAGCAGTACCTACCAACCCCGGTGGAAACAGCAGAGAAACCCCTTCCCATCAGCAGACAGCAAAAGGGATTGGTCCTCACAGGGAGTGCTTTGGAGGCCAGACAGCAAGAGGAGGAGGGGAGACTGTGGCACCAGTGCTGACAGAGATGAGAAGCTGACTGGCATTCGGAAGAGAAGAGAGAAAAATATCTCTGAAGTGAGAGCTAGGAGGAAAATTGAGGCTGATAAAGCCTTGTGACTCTGTTCCTCTGTGAAAGAGGACAGCGACTGCAGGGAAGGCATAAATATGCTGCAGGCTAGAGCATGAGAGGCAGGCATTACTGAAGAAGCAAGGAGTACGGTTTGATAGAAAGCTGTGTTAGCATCATGTTTGAGATGCTGAAACCTTCTGGGGACCAAGCAGACCCTCAGTATTCACAAGAACTTTCTTGCCAAGGACCACATCATTGCTGGTGAACCAGGAAGCTCTGCTTCCAATGGCATGTCCCCAGTCATGTGAGACAGCCAAATTCTATCCCTTTCTGTATCTCCAATATGACATTTAAAAGCTGACATACTATTATTCAGCTTTAGAGAAAGAACCGAACTCATTGAGGGAGTGAGTGAAAGGAGAAACTGAAGACCCTTCTCAATTTCTGTTTTGAAAAAACTCCATCATAATTTAGAGTGGGACCACAAGAGGTGTGCTGAGAAGGTCTAGGAGGCTCTAGAGAAAGGATGGCAAATGTTTTCCATGGGTTGGCTGGCTCAAGAGAAAAAAACTGACACTGAGTTATGCAAGCAGGAAATAGGTACATGGAGATTTGTGTTTCTTAATAGAACTAAGATAGCAATTCTACATGCTTCCTTATTACTTTAAAAAAAAAGAAGTTAAAATCTTGATTATATACCTTAGTCCTTCCTGCAAACCAGGTAAAGACCATGACATTCACATCAGTTTTCCACACAGCTTATTCACAAGTCTGCCTCCCAAAAGACTCCTCATGGCAAAGGTGTGTGCCGAAGACCAACTTCCCCATAGTTTTTGATTTTATTTAGGGCTAGGTTTTTCTTGTCCTAGGGCTTGACTGACTTCTTGAATGAGGAAGCGAATCTGGTACTTTGCTTCCAAAGGGCAAAAAGCAAAATTGGGAACAGACAGAAAGTCTACTTACAAACATCTAACCAGCCAAAGCTCACGCCTGCAGAGCAGTGTCTGACTGCATGGATCTGTGTTCCAGTTCAGCATGATGCTTTGTTTCTAACCTGCTTCTCCTGAGTCCTAAGAAGCCTGATGTTGGCTTTCAGGAGGACGTATATTCTGAGCATCTATCCCGGTCTCATCTTAAAAAGCAACATTGTATGTATAGGGATAACAAAAGGTGACAAATGTTCAATGGAAACTTATCCAATCAAGCTTAAGAAAAAAAGGCTGGAGCTGTCTTCTGCCAACATGAACAGTACACAAATGCTGTGGTCTTACACTTCTGCTGAAAACATGTTTATATTCACAAGCGACTTACGCAGGGAAAAGCGCAAACATACCCGCTGCACAAGGTTATACTAACACTCACCTGTGTGAAGCGTGAGCCACACATTACCTCAGTGCCTGAGGATCAACAGCCTTGCACCAATTTTACAGGGTACGAACGTGATTCTCCCTCTTTCCTGACCCAAATTCACTGAGTGTTGCAGTGGCTCGTGAAGTCATTATTAACCCTGAACTATGAGCTCTTGCAGCCCTTGTTTATACCAGGAAATTAAATTTTCTCTTATAAAGCACATGCCCACATGTTACATTTTTGTTATTTGGCTTGTACGGAGATTTTTACACAACCTCACATGATCTCACCTCTCCCAGGTAACAGGTAGTCCCCTCAGAGCTCTGAGGTATAGTGAACTCATTGGCATCACAGAGTATTCTTGGTTTTTCATTCACAGAGTTGAATTCATACTTTCTTTATGCTCAGAACAGATATGGAAGCTGGGGAAGTGGAAAAAGAGCTTCAAGACTTTTTTTATGTTTCTTATAGCTTGGACTAAGTGTGGTGGGTTGACCTTGGACCTTGGTTGGAGGGCACCACGCTCCTCTATCACTGCCTTCCTCAGCTGGGCAGAGAAAGATAAGATGGAAAAAAACCCCACTTGCAGGTCAAGATAAAGGCAGATTAGTAAAACAGAATCATAGAATTACTTAGGTTGAACAGACCTCCAAGATCACCGAGTCCAACCACAACCTAACCATGCCTAGCCCACCTCTTGTGGCCTTGTCCTCAAGCACAATAACATCTACACACCTTTCAAATACCTCCAGGGATGGTGACTCCACCACCTCCCTGGGCAACCTGTTCCAATACTTGACTACCCTTTCAGTAAAGATATTGTTCCTGATATCTAACCTAAATCTCCCTGGTGCAATTTGAAACCATTTCCTCTCATCCTATCACTTGTTACCTGAGAGAAGAGACCAACTCCACCTCTCTACACCCTCCTTGCAGGTAGTTAGTTGTACAGAGCGATAAGGTCTCCCATCAGCCTCATTTTTTTAAGATTAAAAAGCCCCAGTTCCCTCAGCTGCTCCTCACAGGACTTGTGCTCCAAACCCTTCACCAGCTTTGTCACCCTACTCTGGATACACTCCAGCATCTCAACATCCTTCTGGTATTGAGTGGCCCAAAACTGAACACAGTATTTGAGGTGTGGCCTCACCAGAGCTGAGTACAGGGGTAAGATCACCTCCCTGGTCCTGCTGGCTATGCTATTCCTGATACAGGTCAAGATGCTGTTGGCCTTCTTGGCCACCTGGGCACACTGCTGCCTCCTGTTCAGCCGGCTGTCCACTAACACTCCCAGGTCCTTCTCCCTGAGGCAGCTCTTTGGCCAATCTGCCCCAAGCCTGTAAAAAAGATTGCCTTGCCCACCACCCCCAGCCTGCTGGTGAAGGGTGGGGGAATGTTGGAGGGAGACAGCCTTGGTGCTGAGCCAGCCAAACCCCCGGTGCGTTACCTGCCCCTTGCTGGGTGCCCACGCACAGCACAGGGCTGAGAGGGCTGCACGGGGACACCAGCTCCATCTCAGCCAGACCCAATACCATCTCCACCCATTATTTCATGCCATCTGCATCATGCTCAGGTCCCACGTTAATTTAATACACGCCTATATACTTATATCTTCTAATCGTGCCATTGTATTAAATTCTCATTGCTGAAATCCCTTCTTGCCAGCACTTACAACCTAAAGTACAAACCATCTTTATACCCAACATACAAATCTATACAGCTACTACCCTCTCTCCTTTAACAGACAGATACTGGTCTCCTGTTCCAGGGGCTTCCTCTCCTCTGCCAGATATTCACAAGCAGGCCATGACTTGGGCCCCTTCTGTCAAGATGGGTGCTCAGGACTAGAAAACAGTTTTTTATATTGTTGGGCACCAACACCAGCTTGGTTGAGGTCATTGTTCCACTCACCTGTTCCTTGTGAAACTCACTTTTCATCATTGCAGGTCATTCCTGATACAATACTTCCTACAACATACAAGCCACATCACAGCTTATTTCTTCCCCGAGGTTAAATCTCCTTGAGGCACCCAGCAGGTCTCTCCATCTTTCTGCATTACCCACCAAGTACACCCAGGTCCTTGAACAAAGACAATCCCAGGAATAGTTTGCTTTTTCCCAAGGCAATCCACACCACCTTCCCCAGCCATTTCCCCATGTGCACTGCAGGGACCTTCTCTCCTCCCACACTATATAGGGGTTTTGTTTGGGCAGGACCAGGACAGTTAGAAGATCCTCTGGTGTTAACCAGCCAAGCAGCTTCTGTTAGATTTGTATCCCAGTACTTCCATGCCCCATTCTCCAATGCCCTCTACATAGTCCTTAACAGTCCATTATAATCTCTCAATCTTTCCAGGGGCTCGTGGTGACAAAGGGAAAGATAGACCCACACAACACTGTGTTTCTTTGCCCAGGAATTTATGCAGTTACATCTGGTTCAATTCTTGCCATGTCACCACAAAATTTGTCTTCCAAGGCCTAAGGATGGTGTTTCAGGCAGGGGCATGGTTTTCTGGGCATGTCTCCAGCCACAGAAATGAGGATGTAGCTCTTGCCTTGGTGTGTTCATGGCAGTGATCCAATATAATCAATTTGCTGGGCCTCACCATATCAAAAATCCAGCCACCACCCTCTGTTTCAGGAAGATTTTACTGCTGTGGCTCACTTGATTGCAGCGCATTTCACATTAATGAGTGTCCTATGTGGTGGCCTCCATGGTCAGTTCCACCCCTCAATCACAAGCCCATCTATATGTTGTATCTCTCCCTAGATATCCTGAAGTTTCATGGGCCCATCAAGCTACAAACATCTAAACTTTACACTTCCAGTCCAGGTAGACTGGAGCCACTTCGGTTTTCACAGCCTTTAGAAGAATCTGAGTTACTCTTTTTCCCTTCTCAAACACCCCTTCTGTCCTGTTGGCCCACATAATGGTGTCACTGATGTGCTGTACATGTTCAGGGTCATCAGCTTTTTCCAGTGCAGTTGGAATCAGCCCATGGCAAGTGGTGGGGCTGTGTTTCCACCCTGGGGCAGTTGATGCCAGGTGTACTGGACCCCTCTCTATGTGAAAGCAAACCGAGGCCTGCACTCTGCCACCAAAGGAGCTGAGAATTGCATTGGCAGTGCCAGTTGTGGCATACCACTTGGCCGCCTTCGAATCCAGCTCATATTGTAGCTCTAACATGTCTAGTACTGCAGCACTCAGTGGTGGCATCACTTTGTTCAGCCCACAATAGTCCAACATTAACCCCCACCCTCTGTCAGAGTTTTGTGCTGTCCATATGAGACTATTAATAGATGAGTGAGTCTTGGTGATGACTCCCTGGATCTTCAGTTGATGAATCAGCTCATGGGTGGGACCTGGGGAGTCTTGTTTTGTTTGATATTGCCACCAGTGCACTGTCCTGGTAGCAGTCAGCATCTGCTCTTCTCCACCTTGCAGCGATCCCACAATGCAGGGATCTTCTGAGGGGCTGGGCAGGGTAGGTAACTGATCTCTGTGTTCACAGTGGCCACACTAAAAGCCCACCTGTACCCTTCTGAGTCCTTGAAGTACCCTCTCCTGAGGCAGTCTATGCCAAGGAAATGAGCCTCTAGGCCAGTTACAATGGGGTGTTTCTTCCACTTGTCCCTTGTTAAGCTTACCTCACCTTCCAGTATAGATGGTTCCTGGCATCCCCCTGCCACTCCAGACATCCAGATGGGTTCTGTGCCTGATACCCTATTGCTGTCAGCGCACACTGTGCACCACTGCCTACCAAAGCCTTGTGCTTCTGTGGGTCTGATGTGCCAGGCCATTGAATCCACACAGTCCAGTATACCCAGTCATCCCTTTCCTCCTCCCAGGGAAAGACAGGGACCCCCTGTTTCCTGTTCCTGGTCAGTGTATTCACTGTTTGACCCTTGCAATGCCAGACAAGAAGTCCCCTCACTTGATCAAGGGAGGTGATTTGAGTTCTATGTCTGGGAGGTCACTGATTGCCCTCTTGCATCTCTACAACTGTGCTAACAGTTGTCTTCTTAACAATTGTCTTCCCTCTCGGTTCAAATACTTGAGTTTCCAGCTTAAAGGTGGGTTCACCTTTGATGACATAAGAAGAACCAGCGTGCGTCACACAGCATGTGCCTCAGGCTCTATTTTCCTCTGGCTGAAGCAGGAGAGGACCAATTTCCTGGGGTGCCCCCGGCAACCAAGTTGCTGAGCCGTAGGGATGAAGGGGTACAGAGATTTTCTTTAAAGAATTGGAGCCAAGAAGACACTGGCTTCACAGCTGGTGTATCTGTATCTGGGCTACACATCACTGCCAAGCTCTTATGAGTATGCTGGTGGGGCACTTTGAGTCATTTTCCTCCACATGGCCTCTGTACACAGGACATCCTCTGGATCTTTGGAGACCTCATCATCATTTAGACTTGACTTCATCACTTGACTTCTAATACTGTTCATTCTCTAAGGTACCAGATGCCTTCAGCTGCAGTAATTCACTTCCCTGGGGAGTTCACAAGATCTTCCTTAAATGGATATCTTGCCCTCACATTTGATAGGAGCTGTCTCCCAGAGACTGAACATTGCCACCTCTTTTCCAATTCTTCTCTCAATTCTCTGGTTTCTAAGCAAGGGATCCCAACTGCTGGGCTTCCCTACCATCCAGCTGCTGACTGTCCACTCTGCTATCCCAGCATCAGAGCAGCCATGCAGCAATCAGCTCACATGGATGGCAGCTGTAATCTTCCTGCTTGCCTGGAAGTTCTGATGAGGTCAGTGAGCGGGTAGGTTCTTCTTCCTGTGTCTGAATTCTCTCACTTCTTCCACCCAGTTCTTTACCAAAGGACTGGCTTCCTGATCAAACCTTTCCTTTTCCTCCTCCTCCTCCCTTACTAGTTGATGATAGGGATCAATTGTTCCCAACATCCACTGTTTCTTTTTCACAACTGGGGCAATTACAGTGTTGTTTGGGTCCCTATGTCAACCATGCTGTCCTCAGATGCTGTTTGTGTCCTTGCACTTTGAGTCCTCTGGAAGTGCTGTGGCTTGACAAGCACAAACCCGGCTGGGCGCAGTGCTAGAAGCTGCTGTTCTTCACTGGGGTAGGCAAGGCAGGTGGTATGTCAGTTTCCCAGGGTTGTTTGCCTGTTCACATGTAAAGTCCCAGGCAATAGGCGGTGATAACTGTCCTAGGAGCCTGCCCAAATGCTTTCACACATCCTGCCACCCAGAGACCATCCATCTCAGGGCACCTTTCAGTGCTCCCTCATCCAAAAGCTGTTTTCCCTTACACCAGGACACGATCAGATTCCACAAAACCTGTAACATGTTATCAGTACTAATTAGTAGTATTAAACAGGTCACATTAGGGTGAACAAAGACCTCAAGAGTCAGCATAATAAAACCATCTACATCAGTGCTGGGTAGGAAGATAGATATGTATTTCCTGTTGTCTCCACAAGGCAGTTCTCCCAGCGCAGCAAGGTCATGGGTGCCAGGGCAAAGCACAGGGCCATTATTTGTACTAGCACGCTCCCAAGTTCCTTCATCCTCTCCACAAAACAGCTTCCCAAGCATAGCAAGGCCATCAACACCAGGGCAAAGCACATAGACACTATTTGTATTAACATGTTCCCGAGCTCAGCAAAATGAAGAGATAAGCAGTGCAGCCAACAAACTCCGTGACCCACACAGAAGCTTGGCACCTAATCACTGCTGTAGCTATAGCATGCCTCATACCAAACTGCCGTTGACTTATGCCCCACATTCAGTACCGACAAGGACTGTGGTGGGTTGACCTTGTTTGGAGGGCAGATGCCCACCAAGCTGCTCTACCACACCCCTCCTCATCTGGACAGAGAGAAATAAGGTGGGAAAACCCCACGTGCCGGTCCAGATAAAGACAGTTTAATAATTCTGTGCCCAGAAGCAGAGGAAACCCAGAGGATTTTATTCTCTGCTTCCCATCAGCAGGTGATGTCCAGACACTTCCCAGGCAGCTGGGCTGCTGTACACATAGCAGTTGCTCTGGGAGATGAACACAAACACCACCATTTCTTCCTCCTTTCTCTCAGCTTTTTTATGGTATGGGGTACCCCTCCAGCCAGTTTGGGTCTTGGCTATGTCCCCTCCTAATGAATGCCTTGCCCACCACCCCCAGCCTGATGGTGAAGGGTGGGGGAATGTTGGAGGGAGACAGCCTTGGTGCTGAGCCAGCCAAACCCCCGGTGTGTTACCTGCCCCTTGCTGGCTGCCCACGCACAGCACAGGGCTGAGAGGGCTGCAAGGGGGCACCAGCTCCATCTCAGCCAGACCCAACAGAGTAAGAGGGTGGCTCTCACAAAGGAGCCTTGCCATCTGAGTAGTCGCCATGACTGTGGAACAAGAGTGGTGTGTTGTTATCCTGGGTCCTTGCATAAGTTTCCTTTCAATATCCATCCTGTCAGGAGCTGCCAGGTAGCTTGGCAGAAGTGGGGAAAGTCGCCATGCAGTGAGCATTCATCCAAAATAGCTTCTTCCCTACACCTTTTTCATTTGTTTTCAGTTCCTTTTTCCCAGAATGGCAGAAAAGAACTCCAGCATACAAATCCATCGTGTGTCACCATGAAACATGGTAGACATGGACTGCAACTGGGTTAATTTCTACTGGCTCATTTGTAGGAAATCCACTCTGACTTAAAAAAGGCCATACTTTATTAACAATGGGAGACAGACACAGTAAATTTCTGAACAGTAGAATGGTGCACGAGCTGGACGTGATCCTACCTGACCTCCTCCATGGTGTTGCTGTCTGTGGAAAATCTAAGATTTTTAAAAATTCTTTTTTTAAAGGGAATTTTAAAAATAATGTGAGGGGTTATTCTTAGCAGCTCTTTTTGGAATACCAGTTGCACGAGTTTCACAAGTCCAAGGGGTATAAGAAATGCTAATATTTTGAAAAAAACCCGCAACTACTAATTTGCATTTATTAGTTCTAATTTGCATTTGTAAAGTATGTTATTTGAAGTTAAACAAGATCAGAATCACTTCCTCTATCTTCATATTTTTGTAGTTGAATGTTATCTACAAGGTATCAAACAGATTACTTATATTGTGGGACAGCTTGGCCAGGGGCTGTCTGTTACACAACAGCTGACATAATGAGTGACTGAACCTTTCCTGCACTACCCAGAAAAAATAAATTATTAATAAGATTCTTGTTAACTGCTCCTGCAGTTCTCACTAATACCAGGAAGAGCTTTCATTGCTGGTTTTGGCCTAATTTTCTTTTGAATTCCACTTAAAGTGATCACTAAATGCTGCTCATTGGCAATAAAGGTTACACTGTGAAAGCTGCAGTGAACCAAGTTCAAGTCTTGGGTAGCAGATTTACTTAACATGGTAACATCTGATCCAGGAAAATTAACAGGAATAAATTTGAACTCAAATCTCTTTTAGGTTATGTTAACTACATGAAGTTGGGCAAGTAGTGGTCTTTTCCAACCAAAACAATTCTATGATTCTATTGCTTAGGGGCATGGTTTAATGGTGCTTGGCAGTGCTAGATTAATGGTTGGACTTGATCTTAAAGGTCTTGTTTCCAACCAAAACAATTCACTGATTCTAAGTAAGTACTCCCTTTTGTTTCATCTTGTCTACATTCAGGTACCACAGGCTGTACATTGCCAGCTGAAGATGGGCCACTTGTCCACTTCAGGGATCCAGTCTTTGGGTTGTGATAGAAACCAAATAGGAATAAGAGATCTTTGCATTTAAGTGCTGAGTGTCTTTCCCAGGGTGGTTCCGAGCCACCCAGAGGATGTCACACTTGCTGCTGTAATCTCTTTCACTGCTTTTTTTTTTCCTTTTTATTTTCTTTTTTCACACTATCCAATGGTTTCCAGTCCATCAGATACTTGGATGGCAGAGGATTCTTGCACATTTGTATATATTGACTAGCTTGTGGCCAGGAGGTGATTTACTTTGGCAAGCGAACTTGGTATCTTGGTATCTCATCACCATTCCAAAGATGATTTCCTGGCATTGGAAAGTTGTTGCAATATCCTGCTTTCTTTTCATAGTCTTAAACCCCCAACTATTTAATCACTTTAGGTCAGCCAGCCAGCAGGAAGTCACTGATATGTATCCTTTAACCATGAAAATCCAAGATGGTAATTACAGTTTTAAATTAGCTCCTCTCTAAAGAAGTTTTTTCTTGAGAAACTACTCTTCATCCTAACATTTCCTAGTCATCTCTACTGCTTCAGCTTTGTAGAATTTACTATTGAACATGCTTATCTGACCCAGACCCCCACTTTCACACAAGACAATGCAGACAAATACTTTTCCCTATACACTAATTAGGGACCTAGTGAGGCTGGGTAATGCTTGCAAAGCACTTGGGAGATACAAGTTAAATGCTATCACCAGATAGAAACATTAGAAGAAAGAAAACAAGTCAGGCAAGAAGTTTTTCTTTGATAAATTGTGAAAGGATGTAACACTCAGTAGCACTGAAATGTATTTTGTGTATGTTGTGAAAGACCTCTGGTTCACCTGTTTTAATTTTCAAAGCCTAGCAGTTACCAGAAGGTTGGTAATTCGTTTTCTCCTGTTACCTCTGCAAGTCCTTTCCTTCTCTACGAAGTAGACTATTCCAGTATTTCTAAAGGCCTGAAGTATGGGTTACCTTGGAATACAAAGCAAGCAGAAATACAACAACCTGACAGGAAAATGTTTTCAAACACCTTCAACACAAAGTGTTCTGAGGGATTCCCCCCCGCCCCCCCCCCAAGCCTGGCTATACTACAAACTTAGAAAATTCTAGAGCCAGCTGTTCTCACTACACCAAGAAAGTCAATGTTTGTTACCTCTGTAGATGTAATTATGTCAGTATGCCACATCAGCAGGAATCTCAACTGCAAACCAAAGCTTTTATCTCCTTCAATAAAGTAACTCCTGCCAGGGAAACTGGAGTGATAACCTGGCGTAAGAAAACATCACCAGTGACAGGGAAATAACATGTTCTCTAACTTCAGTCAATACCCCTCCTTTTGAGAGATGCTTCCCTCTCCTCCCTTCCCCCTTCCTTGCCCCCCTACCCCTCGCCACCACTGTTGGCATCATCAACAGCTCAGGAACAGAGCATTCTGCTGTGTTCATGCAACTCACTTTCAGCTGTGCACCTGACACCTGTCATCTCTTGCATCAGCTGGGAGTGCCTGTACACTGTGGGTCTGCTCACTAAAAGGCCAGTCCTCCTGCAAGCTAGCCAGTAGAGTAGCTGGGTGGAGAAAAGAGCTGGAGCAAAGCAATTCTGTTTTCAAAGCTTTGCTTTTCAATACCCTATTTTATGATATCAGTTTCTTCCAGAAGAGATGCCTCTGCAGCCCCTTGTGTAAGTGGTTTGGACAGATCCTGGTGAGATCCTCAGTGTATGCCTAGTCTGAAACATTTTCCATCTTTTGTGGAATAACTTTCACAACCACGATGGGTGAATGTTTGTGAACATGTATGTGCTAAGGGCAAAATAGTTGTACTTGGTATTTCCAAACCTTTGTATCTGTTCAGCTCAGAGGGAAAATGCTCACGCTGTCGATGGCTAAGGAGACACAGCAGTTTTTGCAGAGCTAATCGGGGCAGCAGAAGACCAAAGGAAAGTGCCTACGTTCACTCCTTTGAAACAGACAGCAGGGATGCACTTTCCTGTAAATCAAGTCACAGCCAAACTGGTTTTCTTACCTGGAATAAGTCGTCAAGAAACTTGATCATTCAGCAAGACCTTCAGTGGCAGAAATGTATTGGGAAAAAGCCTCTTTTGTTGAAACTCAGGATTCTCTCTTTAACAGAAGGGAGCTCTCACACCCACTACTGAAGCGTGGAGCCCCTCAGAGCACACACTCAAGCCACGGCTTTCCCTATCACTGCAGCACTGAGCGTGCAGAGGGTAGCAGCAAGTACAACCCACGTCTCTGTGCTAGTAAAGGAGAGTAATGTCAGAGGCTTCTAGCTGCAAAAACTTTACCATGACAATGACTGGCGATTAGCTTCTATGTGTTGTAGCATTAAGAGAGACTGACTGTATCTACACAAGATGTGCTGTAGGATACACAAGTACGAGTCTCTTCTAAGCCAACTTTCAGGGAAGGAAGAGGGACAGTCTTCTAACACCCTTCATGCTCCTAGTCCAAGTCCCCATACACTGGAGATAGAGCAAATTATTTTGTTTTAAATAAATATAAACTGAAGCCAAGACTTAGCACTGAAATTTTCAGCCATGGTAAGTACACTAAATGCAATTGTTAAATCTTCTTCAGTGAAACTCCTGGCTTTGGAGAGATTTTGATTTTGAGAAAGAAAATAGCCTGATTTTACAATAAACATTTGTTCTGCATTTTAAAACTCACAATTTGTTTTTAAAAGCTGATTATCCATCTACTGAAACATGTCAGTCCAGAAGTGATGTTAAGTGCCTCGGGAGAAATGCCTTTGGTTGTTTCACTTTTTCATGTTTCACTATGTGTCACAGAATCTCCTGGATAAAATACTCCTTGAAGTATTCCGAGTAGTTTCCTTCTGCAACAACAGGAAATCATGGTGAACATTAGGAAAACAAGCCAAATTCACAGTCCTAGTTTCAGTTAAGCTTCCATCTGGTTAGTATGAGCTGTGGTGACTAGAATGCAGTTCAGTAAACCAGAAGTAGACACCTTTCTTAGGAAGAGGTAAATCATGATTTAAGCACCACGGAACAAACTGACTATGTACACACCAAATACAGGGGGACTCTAGAAGTCTGTCCTTTAGTCTGCTGAACCCAGTTGAGGTATCTGGGTCAGGTACATGAAGCAGAAGTGTATTTTCATCCAACCTGAGGTAAGTCAAACACCAGAAGAGCGCATGAAACACTGCTGCTGTCTCTGCAGCAATATAAAATTACTATAAATACCACTTGATCAGCATTTACATATGTAAATGTAAGATGTAAAACCATGTTAAATGGTTTTTACTTTGGGAAAAATTGCTAAATCATATGCATAGATTTTTATGGTATGAAGTTGTACCTGCATTTGCTCTGCTTATTTATGCTTAATGTACAAGGCATACAGAACACCCACCCAAAAGATGGAACTTTCATGCTAACAAAACATGACTGGGAGAAGGCAAGACCTCTCTCTCCAGAGCCTAATGAAACAAAAATTACTTGTGCTTAAAGCTTTTGCTAGCTAGAGTATTCTGTATCAAAGCTTCCCAACCCCAACTGTGCTTCCATAGCAAGACAATAGCCGAGTGCTTGGGTCTACACATTATGTACAGGTAAATGGACAAAAAGACATATATCGTTTTGTTGAAAATACATTGATAAAGCCTGATTATTTGAATCGTATTCATCTGGCCCAGGAACACGTCCTGTTTTTGGAGCAGTCATCACAAAATGTGCTTCTGAATTGTTGGCAGTAATATATGAAAGGAAGTTGTTTTTGTTTGTCTATCGACAGTTTAAACTGAAGTAAAAGTACAAGTGAAGCTACCAGCACTGTGATGTGGCACATGAAGTCTGCTGTCTTTGGTTTCCTTACTGTGGGTCCCCTACCAGAGCTCAGGGCTACCAGCTTCTGCAGCTCCTGGGTAGAAACTGCTGCGAAGGAGAGGACAGCAACCTGGGACAGAGGAGTTGTCTCTGTGGTGGGTATGGCAACAGCCCACAGGCTGACTTGGTCAGTTACCCCTGCAACAGTTTCAGGACACAAACCCACTTTCACACAGACTGTTCGCCCATATTTACTAATATAGATGGTTTGAATTAGTTTTGATTAAACAAATCTGGTTTTACAAACTGCCTAGAAATCTGCCTAACATCTCCATCAAAAGCAATGCAGTGATTTCTCTTCCATATTCTGAAGGTTTCCTTAACACTGCACTAAGACAGTTCTGCTTAGCAAGAGCACACCTGGTTTCCTGGTCATTGAGACACACTGAGTTTATAAGTAACAAAAAGCAGCTCTAAAATACAGCAAATTTATAACTGAAGGTAAATGGTGTAAAATTTGGAGGATTTTAAGAAAGAACAGAAGGCACTGATTTATTATTTTGAAGAAAAGCATTACTACTGTTGTTCGGGGGGTTTTTTGGGTAACAAATGCCAAGGGTATTTTAGCCTGACAGCTCTTCCTTTTTTTTTTCCAGTGCAAGGTCTGCATGTAGCAGAGAAACAAAACCTAGCTTGTGGACTCAAAATTGCCAGTTGATCAAAGGACATGCTGTGTAACACTTAAAATACAAAAATTTACTCTTTTGATGCATTTAATAATTTAGCTTCATACTAACGCTAGCTGATGGAATAAAAATGTGTGTTCAAAATTGCATATAACATTTCCTTCAGACTGAATTTTTAACCCTCTGTCTCTTTCTGTAACTTTAATTCCATTAGCAAAGGAAATGTTCTTCTGATAATAAGCAAATGCCAATGGCCTGGCTGTTAAAATTATTTCAGTTTAATTGGAACTCACCAGCATTTTCCTTGTAGCACAGCATCAATTATAGCTAATTCATTTATGAAAAACCAATTAGAGCCACGTGATACAACATCCTTCACTGTAGAAAAGAGTAGTAGCAGCAGTCATGCAAAAATACAGATGTGTTCACTCTTTCTGTAAAGGCACTTGGGAATGTTATCTTATTCCTGGAGGACTGGGGAGAAGAAACATTCTGACATTCTTCTTTTACCTTGGCAATTACTAGTACCCACTTTTCACAACAGTGATCCTCTAAAGCAGGAAAAAAGGCAGCACAGCTCTAGCAAAAAAGTAAACCAGGAAAAACCAACACTGTCTTTAAGTTTTTAAATACAGCTTGAAAACACATGGAAAATGTTTAGATTTGCACAGCAAATAAACCGTTGGAATAAATAATATTTTAGTGATATGTATCATACATTGTGCACACAATTATTAGCTTGAGCTTGGTAACAATTTTTTGTGTAATTCACATGCTTTTTGTACTTCACCCTTAGTATTGTAACGCATGCTGTAAAACACAGATCCATTGGTTTTAGTATCTTGATTTATTTTTGCCATGACTTTGCTACACGTGGCAGGCATCGATGCATAGTTGAAATGCACATGAAACACTGGTAAGGAATTGTTAAGCCACTCATTCACAATAGGCAGGTGTATCTCCTAGGTGACATGGGCTGAAACAAATATTTACCATCTCCTTTGTTCCCTCATCTGGCTACTCAGGAACAGCAGTGATACACATAGCGTGTCGGTGCCCCTTTAAAGCTGTCAGTGGCCTGAGCTAAATGTCAGGATGAGGGGTGAGACTGCCAGGTCTGCCTGGAGGGAGAGAAAGAAGTCCTGTCACACATGCTTGATACTTTCCTTAATACATTTCTAAGTGGTGTTCACCTACTGCTGTGGTCGAGTGGGCAGAAGTTGAGACAAACAGCGTTTTGAAATAACAGCTGGGAATCACCAGAAATACAGATAATGAAAATACTGTTTTTAAACTACTGAAGATGCACCCATTAGCAGATTCTTAAATGTAGCTAGAACAGTACAGCACCGATCTTAAGGATTGTTGGTGGACAAGTTACTAAGAATGCTACAGCTAAAACCTAAAATGAACAAAATGTAACTCTCCATTTTGTTCCTATATACATTTCCCCTTTGCACCAAATTTGGATAAAGCATAGAATTATACAAATATTACACAAAGAAACAAGAAATACAGAAAACTTCCTTCACAGATCAAAGCGTTCACTTCTTGCACAAAATATATTACTGGCATTTCATAGGCTATGGTTTAAAATACAGCTTAGAAGGAACAAGCAATGCTCCTCTACAAACCATAAGGATTTGGATAGAAGTTCCTGCTCTAAGGGCTCTAAACCAAGCTATTTCTCATGTTGTTTCTGGGAAACTTGCATACTGTAAGACAGAACCATATGAGGATAATCCTTTAAGGTATGTTCTCCTTTTCCAAACTTCTTTCCAAGAGAAAAGCATTTCATTCATTGTATAATAAGGGCTAGACAGGCTCACTCCACTGTCAGAGAAGTTCTTAGAAGCACACTTTTCTAACATGGAGAACAGACAGGGCAGAGACCACACTCTTTTTGTGGGAAGGCACATTTCAGAAGGGTGAAACACTCCCCCTGATTAGCTTAGCGTGCTGCAGGGAGCCTTTAGTACTTTGCAGCCACAGAAAGCCTCTGCTATCTATTAAGCCAGCCATCCTACTTAGTGTTTTCTGTAATTCTTTTGTACTTTTACTAGCATACATTTACTGATGCAGTAAGAACACATCATGTAATCCTTGCAGCTTCTGAAAAAGTTCAGGCTGTGCTACCCTATATATGCTCTTCCATTAAAATAATTAATTCCTTCTGACAGCTGTTCATCACAAAGCCCCATCTCCTTAACAGGCAATGAAGTTCAATGAGGAAAAAATTCACAAAACAAGCATTAGTAGATATTTCTCCGCTCTCATACACTGTCAACTAGACAGAATCTTAATTTTTACTTTGGAAATTTTTGTTAAGAAATTGCTGTAAACGAAACCAGTTACTTTGAATAGTCCACAGTGCAATTTACTGCAATATGAGCCTGAAACATAGTAACATTTTCCCTCCAGGACCTTATTTATGAGGAAGTTTCTAGTTTTGTATAATTACAATGCATTTTATTTTACAGTAACAAGGACGATGTTGCCCTTAATGGAAAAGACTGATGAGTACAGCAGTGAAGGTCTTTAAGCAAACTCATATTTTAAGCAATTTTGATTTTCTTGTATCATCCTGAATCTTCTTTAAATCAGATGTTTTACTGTAATAAATATTTGCCTTCATACAATTGTTAAATATTTATAAAAATTCCTTAGTTCCAAACTACATAATACCCATAATTAGTATGTCTTTAAAATTAATCCCTTTGGCCAACACACATAATAGTGTAACCAAACTGTCTTCTCCTTTCTAACCACAAATAACAGCTAGTAATTATCTGTAAATTGAGTACCAAGCAACTACAGAGGAGCAGAATTTACTAGAAACACTATGTGGTCCCAGTGTTTGAAGAGGTGTAGATACACAGTTGCACACTGTGAAATACAAAGTGTTTCTTCTCAAACAGTTGAATTGAAGAGTCCAGGAGGAAAATAAATAAATACATAGATTCAACAGAAGTGCCATACAAAACTAAATTTTCACCAATACTTAGCATTTATACAGTACTGAAAAAACGTAAGGTGCCATATAAATGCTATCTAGATGAAAGGTATTACCTGAAGGCAGAATACAATTCCAAACTGAATGGCACCATGAACAATAAAATTACAGAGAGAGCAAGTGCTTTTAAAATCAGCTATCTATACATGAACTATAATGGAAGACCACATATTTTACAAGTAGAATGTACAGATACAAAATTATCACCATTGATTAAATAGGTTGCTATGGCCTCAAGGAACTGACACGGGAGCTCTGACGAGCTCCACAGGCTTGAAATGCCAAACCTGGAAGTTGTAGGAAACACGAGGAAATCGGTGATAAACAGACTGCTTATTTCAAGTGCTAACAGAAACTACCTTTAAAGACCCATCACTCCTATACATCAATGTGAATTCCATGTTTTATCGACATTAATTCTCTAGTTCCTGTTAAATACATAACAAATGAACATAGGTGAGGTAAAGATGCTGTAATTGCGACATAGAGCCAATACGGCAAAGGAGGAGTTTTCCCAAACGGGCAGAACCACAGGCCATGACGAATCCCATCACGGATGTGATGAGAAGTCCAGGATATGAACAACATCCAGGGAAGAAAGCACCAGGAGTCCTTAAGCCTGAGAAGGTGCATAATAAACTTTAATGTCAGAGCCACAACAGGAATCACGGTAGAACAATGAAGAAGCGGTCTCCGTGGAAGAGTCAGAGCAGCCTGTAGGAAAGAACAACACAGTTGGCAACGGCTACAGCTGTGACAAGACATGAAATGTTTCATGGATGTTTACAGGCACATTATGAAGTCACTAAGTGGAAGTGCAAAGAAAAACATACTGTTCCTTTCCACTGCAGTTGATAAAAATTAACAGTATGACTATTTAGATGGATGAGAGCCGTGTGCTGCCTTGTCTCCCTACTGTGTGACATGAATCATGCATCCTACTAACCATTACCTACTGCAAAACAGGGAGGCTCAGGGATGAAGTATGCTATTTGTCATGTAGTCATACATGAGTTTGTATAGTCTGCTGTGCTGATTATATGTATTTCCTGTCAAGATAATTAAAGCAATACCATTTGAAATGTTTTACTTGAAATATTCCACATGCTTTAATTCCATTTATTTTCAAAAATACATCTTGTATTATACTTAGCACCCATTAAGATGTTTTAGTTGGACCATATCTAAAGCAGAACAGCAATTTCCACTAAAACCAAAATATGATCTAGGTTACATGTATTTTGATTGCCTTGACACAGTATTCTTTACAGAGAGGTAAAAGGCACGTTCAGAAGCCAACATCTGAATCATCTGTAACTGGGGTTTTCATGGCAACAACTTGTTTAATGTTAACTCAGTTAAAAGCCTGACTTTAATTCAGGAGTATGTCTATGTAGTGAGATTAAACTAAGCCATTTTAAGAAGTCAGAACTATTGCTTTAATATGCATACTTGAGAAAATATTCCAGATGTACTTAAGTAGCAACAGCTGGAGCTATCTCCACAAATTCAAAGATAGCAAAACAAAAAAGTGAGAGAGAAATTTCTAGGATTTCTAATCAACAAATAAGTAGAATCTTATTTCTGCAAGCACAGGAGAAATGAGAGAACATTACTAAAAGGTCTACTCAGGTGCTGATGTAATATTCATTGTCTCAATTCAGAACATCTGGTAAAGATTTGGGGAGACTGTGACAGGCACCAGAGATGTACTATCTGCACAGGAAGGTGCATCTGATTGTTATCCTGAACAAATTCCTCACTGCATCTATGGCAGAAAGCAAAGTTGTGAGACACCAGCCAATAACCTGTTAATGCTCCTGTTCTATTAACTGTTGTAGGAATCAACAGCTGCATTACCTGACAGTGTGACTCTTGAATAGCTTAATCAAGTTTTAGTGGAGAATTTAGGCAACTACTTGGAACACCATCTTCTCTGTAAGGAAACTCTGATGTAGCCTTAGCCAAGGGACTACCTTGGAATGCAACAGCCTGAGTTATAAACCAAAGCCAACCTTGCAAGGCTTGTGGAAAGCTTTGCTCTGTTAGCTTCTCGACAGATGTTTGTCCGTGACTCTCAATCAGGCGACAGGAGTGAAAAACTCAAACTGTCTCAACAGCTATTAACTGTAATGGTATGGACCCAGCTCCTTAAAGTCCATACTTTTGGACTAATTTTGATAAAATGCCCTGGATGGTGATCATTTTTTGCAGGATGTGCTACTGACTGGTCAATATTTCTGCACTTTGAAAAAATAAATGTCAGAATCTGAGTGTTTTCTCTCTGCCGTATGGAGGTTAAGTGTCAACAGCAACACAGGAAGGAGAATTTGAATGCTAATTACATATGCAGTTTACCAGTATCAGTGCCCAATCTTTGTCCAGTTTTGGGGAGGTGATGCTTGAATTGTTTCATGCAGAAATTTAGATGGCAAGGTTGTTCACACAGCAAATGTGAACACTCAGTTTTAACAAGAGAAAACCCTATTTTGTAACTGCAGTACAGTCATTAGGCTTCTGAAATGCTCTTGCCCAAGTTCTCAGTGAAGAATAGTCTCTTTTGTCTTCTACATTCTGTAACTACAGGAACATCTAAATCCCTGAGTCGCCAAGCCCAAGAGACAGACACATAGTTCTGTGTGGCAATATAAGCTGTTTCACTCTTTCTCCTAACAGGCAAATTTGTCCACCTTTGGAAATCGCCAGGTTTTAAATCACCCATGCCTTTTCTGCCTCAAACCTCCTGGAAAAAAATTATTATGGTTTGGGTAGATTTAGAGGGACATCTACTATGAGAGAGATCAGGCTGCAGTTGCAAACAGAACTTATTCACAACACAAATTACCTTTCCATTTGCCTATGTGTTCAATCAGGTGCAAGATCTTCTTGAAGTTCCTGCTCCTCCAGCCCCTCTCACACACTACCATGAGCAGCTGGAGACAGGAGACAACAATGACATGCAGGAGAACCCAAACAAACTCTTTGCTTTGATGCTCAAAGTGATGCCATGGAATTTATGTAACAATATGGGCTCCCTCACTTCTAGTCCATGATGCTTCACAAAGCCAAAGTCCCTAGTGTTGAGGCGAATATAATCTCAATATTAAATTAATTGTGTGTGTGGAAAGCTTATTCTCCAAACCCAGAAATGCTCCTGTGCTGCCTAGGTTGGCCAACAGTGGCACATTTACCAGCTGTGTTATGTAATTTTTTATCAGTACAATCTTGTTTGCCACCAACTGTCCCCTCTACGTTTTCAGAAGCAGGTGAGTCTGAAGTTGCAAGCCAGCAATTTCTGCACATCTGTTCTGCAAGGTGCCTGGCTTACAATCCTGGGGAACACTGGGAGCAGTCCATCATGCTGCTTTTGTTTATCAGCACTGCTGAGTGTGATGGCAAGCTGTGCTAACGTCCACCTTTGGAACTAGTCAGTGAGGCAGATTCTTCAAACCCTCAATCCTAGACTTCTGTGCATACAATACACAGTGAAACCTTCATGGACCACACAGAACTACAAATTCAAGGTAGCAAAGCCTTTGTAGACTTTATACTTGTTGCAAGAATAATGTGGGCAAAAGGGCAGATCACATGCTACTTTGTACACATGTATTTATCAAAGGTATAAACACCACAAGTGACCATTTACCCTGAATAGTCCAGAAAAATAATGTTGACACTGTGGAAAAACAACCCAACAGCCAAATGATCCAAGCAGGAAGCTGTGTCAGCTCAAACAAGGGCAGATGACTGGAGCAGTGTGAAGGCAGCAACTGGAGGTGGAAGGCAATGCTGTCTTGTGCTGCACTGAAGAGTTATTTCAAAAAAATAACCTGTCATCAGGTTTAAGAGTGATGGTGAAGAGCTTTATAGACAATTGTGTAAAGTAATGTGAAAAATACTATTGTTACAAATTAGTGGTGTGGTTAGCTAATTAGATTTCTTAACTTATTAGTTACTTAGCAATGTGTTGCACAAGCAGCAAGCATTGCAGTCTCTTAAATCAGTTACTCTCAATCGTGCAATCTGAAGAGGAAGAATGGGACTGGAGCTAACAAATACACAGTAAAAAGTATCTCACGAGGTAATAAATGACACAGGCAACAGCCTGAAATTGCCACACAAAACTGAAAGGTGCATGGTGTTAAGCTGAGGAGAGAAAAATCTCTTACTATGATCAGGTCTAGCTAGGCAGACAAGACACAGCAGTAAAGTTTATGGGGACCAGAGGGACAGAGAAGTGATTGTCTCTCTCTACTCTGCCTTTGTGAGGCCCCACCTGGAGTCCTGTGTCCAGATCTGGGGCCCCCAATACAAGAAAGATGTAGAACTGTTGGAGAGGGTTCAGAGGAGCCACAAAGATGATTGGAGGGCTGGAGCACCTGCCCTACAAGGAGAGGCTGAGGGAGCTGGGCTTGTTCAGCCTGGAGAAGAGAAGGCTGCGGGGGGACCTCATTGCAGCCTGCCAGTACCTGAAGGGAGCATACAAACAGGAGGGGAATCAACTTTTTAAAAGGGCAGATAATGGCAGGACAAGGGGGAATGGATTAAAGCTGAAGGAAAGAAGATTTAGACTGGATATTAGGGGGAAGTTTTTTACAGAGGGAGCGGTGAGGTGCTGGAACAGGCTGCCCAGAGAGGTGGTGGCTGCCCCATCCCTGGAAGTGTTCAAGGCCAGGTTGGATGGGGCCCTGGGCAACCTTGTGTAGATCCAGGCCTGAGGCTGGTGGCCCTGCCTGTGGCAGGGGGGTTGGAGCAATATGATCCTTGGGGTCATAGAGCATTCTGTGATTCTATGATTCTATGCAAGAGGGAGGAATTTGTAGACAAATGACTGTGGGAAAGCCTTTGTGCATCTTTCCTTCTTGCCTCAGCTACATAAGTTTGGCTCCTAAGCACTATTCTACCTGCAACATCTTGTATTTGAAAAATATTTGTTGTGAGAGCACAGGAATGAGCTGTCTTTTGCAGAGAGGACTTAAAGAATAAAACCCCCTAAGGTCTAACTGTCAACAACACTTCAGGATGGATATTAGAAAAACAATTGCTAGCTTCTTAGGAGCTGAAACAACACAGGAACAAGTTAAGTCATGAAATTGCAATAATTTACTTTGTTTGGAATACTATGGGTAGGCTACACGAACTTCCTCCATCAAGGGAAGTGTAAGCATATTTAACCTGGCCTCACTGAAGGCAGAAGAGAGGTCACCTCCCAGCTCTGTAACACAGTACAGCAGATGTTGGTTGAGACTGTCATCTAGTGGCCATAATAAAGAAAAAGTACTGGCAATAATTTCAAATGCAACAAAAAGTAGCAATAAAATTTCAACAATACTTTCCAAAAACTAGTAATTCATTACTCACATTTACTGATGTTAAAATAAAGAAATATACATAAGAATATCGTTTTACATGCTATAGCAAACTCTTAATATTCTAGGAACCGTTAATCAACCAAACTAACTTTGCGTTTCTTTATAATTTTACAGCATTTCCACATGCAAAATGTGAAGAAAAGGGGAGAACTTGGGGCTACCTGTGGAGGAACTGTGCCAGGCACCAGTATATGCTGCAGGCTGGAAAGCATTTTTTAGGAAATTCAGCTTGTTGAATAACAAGTTGAATATGGGCCAGCAATGTGACCTTGTGGCAAAGAAACTGTGGTATCCTGGGCTGCATTAGGAGTGCTGCCAGAACGCTGAGGAAGGTGATCCTTCCTTTCCTCCTCAGCACTGGCAAGGCCATATCTGGGGTGCTGAGTCCAGCTCGGGGCTCCTCACTTACAAGAGACACGGAGCTACAGGAGACTGAATCCAGAGGGGGGCCACTAAGATCATGAAGGCCCTGAAGCATCTTGCCTAGGAGGAAAGGATGAGAGTTGGGACTGTGCAGGCTGGAGATGGCAAGGCTCAAGGGAGATGTCATCAAAGGTGTGCCACTGTCTGGAAGGAAGGTGTAAAGAGAACAGAGCCAGGCTCCTTCCAGTGGTGCTCACTGACAGGGCAAGAGCAGAGGGGCACAAACTGAAAGGTGGCAGGATCCTCCTGAACATAAGGAAGTGCGTTTTCACTGTGATGGTGACTGCACGTGGGAACAGGGTGTTCAGAGGGGCAGTGGAGTCTATATCCATGGAGATATTAAGAAGTTGTTTGCACACAGTCTTGGCTCAGGTGAGCCTGCTTCAGCAGGGGGGTTTGAGAAGATGACCTCCTCAAGACCCTTCCAGCTACTACCACCCTCCAATTCTGTGAAAACATGCTTTCTGTCAAAGACAAATACAAGGGAAAAACTGACCAAAAGCACAAACAGCAAAACATCTTTTCTCCATGACAAACAGTGATATTGTACATAAACATCTTCCCACTGAAAGTTAGATTTTTCCATCTCAACTGTAAGCAATAATGCTTCTTGCATTTAGCTGTCTCCTACTTTATTTTTTTTAATTGTAAACCATTTGGCATAGTTCTTTTAATTAAAGGGTTACAAAGAACAGCAATTTTCCCTCTACCTCCTTCCTTCCTTCCTTCCTTTGCTTCCTAGGAGCTATTTCCTCTGTCATTCACATGAAGAACATAACACTATTATGAGCAAACTGCAGGAGGAGAGAGATGGTCAAACAACTAAGTTACACTCTGGTTGAATGGATAAAGGTTGGTATCTAACCCTTCTGTGAAGGTCTATCTGTAGGTGGGGTGAAACTTCTTTTAGGGTGGTGGTGGTGGGATGTAAGTAGCAAGTATGTATACATATGCAAGCTACAATAGTATCATCTAATTGTGAAGACTTGTGCTACTCAGCAGAGCAAATTCCTGGTAACAAGCAGATTGGCAGGGCTCTATCTATGGGGAGCAGGATCCCATTGGGAGTGAACAGTGTCTGCCTGAGGGAGGTCTGGAGGGCAGTGTTACATAAATCATGGCCAGGGATGGCACAGCTGGAGCTTAAAGGAAGAGAAAATGTTTTGGAGAATATACAGCAGAGACTGATGTGGTCAGTGGAAGCTGGGCATATGTGTGCGTTTGGTGCAGGCAGAAGGACAGGAATTTATGTACATATCTGAATGGGTAAGAGGGAACAGGACACATCTAAACCACTAGAGAATCACTGAAAAAGAATGCCATAATCTGTTAGCACTACTCCTACTGAGAAATTCTGTCCTAACTGATCCGAGAATATAGAATTATAGAATTGACCCGGGGTATAGAATCACAGTACATGTATAGTATAGCACAATTAGGGAAGACAACCCTTGCATAGCTAGACAATGATGTAGAATAGCTTGAAAGCCTTGTACTTTCCAGGATAAGATAAAGATAAAGGGCAAGGACTGGAGGATGGAATAATAGGTACCCATCCCAGTCATCTCCGCCTCAACAAAAGAAACAGGAGACTGATAAAGGACTTGATGTACGACTAGGACCAGCACATTCCGAGGAAAGCAGACAGTTAACAAGGCCATACGCTAACTCAGACCGATAAGAACGTTGCAAACACCAAGACCAGCACATTCCAGGCGAAGGGTGAAAAATACATCATGAGGTAGACTCCGAGCCTTCCTCTCAGAGACCCTTGCCCACAATTTTTTTAAGGATCTGCACAAGCACGAAGGACTGATAAGCTAATTAGCATGTGATGCGAGAGTAGGCGGGGTTAGGTAATTCATATGTATAGGCGTTAGTTGAATATTCATTGTTTGATTGTATAAGTATGGGATAGTTTCGCTGCTCCGGTGAGCACGTTTGTGGAGGAGCGATCCCCCGTGCCCCTGCGCGCAATAAACATACCTACTTTATAACTTTTGAGTTATAGAGTCTATTTCCGTACGTCACTAACAGGCAGTTCGGCCATATATTCCTCTACATCACATCTATTCCTTTACAGAGGCCAATTCACCTTTTTACTTTTATCAGCATGTTTGATACCTGGTTTTGGTTTTTGCAATTGTGGTTTGTTTTTTTTTTCCTCCAACTAACTACATTTAAGGACAAAATCAGACCAACTTTTTTAAAGATAACAGCTCACTTATGTCTTATTTGTAAGATAAATATTTTGGGCTGATTAAAACCAAATGCACTAGTTGGTAAGGTTCAGTGAAATCAAACAGCAGCTGGATTATCTACTTTCCAGATATTTCTACACTGTATTGTAAACGGAAATGAAATAATCCACATTATACACAAAATGTGCACAGCAGCACTTCACTGTTTAACTTGCATAACAAAGCAATGTGATATGCATAGGATAGCATGTACGAGGGCTTTCAGAACTCTAAGAGGTCTGTAAGGAGCAGAACTTAACAGCAGATGTAAAATAATTTTGGGGTTTTAAAAACTGTAACAACTGCATACAAATATAACACCCATATATCTATTAAAAATATATCTACTTAAAGTACCACTGGAATTTTTTTTCTTTCAAGATAGGGCAGAACAATAATAAACAGTGATGGAGAAAGAAAAATGAACCACCACTGCTCTGTTGACTTACCTTTAATGACAGGGAGCCAGCAAGAAAGAAGTGGTCCACATCAATGACCGAGGCGAGGAAGCCAGCCAGGGTGACCTCAGTGAAGTCACTCCTCTTCCTGAGTCCGATCACTATTGCCCAGGACCACATGCCCAGAACACCGTGCACTGCGTTGTCAGAGAAGGCTCGGAGCCAGTCACTCTGCTGAATGACAGAAAGCTGCAGGAGTCTGTCTGCTACAAAGCAGAATATTCCCAAACCCAGACTAGAGATAACTGAAGCTGTACTGAAAGTTTGGAGAAGGGCGTGAGCTTTTTCAGTCTCAGATGCCATGGCCAACACCATGTCACAGCACACAGAACATCATCAGCATATACACTGCGCATTGTCCTTTGTATCGTCAGCTGTTCTGCAAATGTCAAAGAGCAGAAAGAAAACTTAAAGAAAGAACAACATTAGCACAAAAACGTTGCTATCACAGCTACAAGTGAGCATACCCCTCCCCACCCTTCAATGTTTGTAATTAATATTCCTAGGGAATCTTTGATTCAATTAATTTGTTGACTTGAACACTACAGCTCTGAATTAAAACACTCCTCCTGTTCTAATTAGAACAAGCACCCCTGTAACACAGAAAGCTCTAACTCCACTTTCTGAAATCTTAAATTTTACAAAATAATTTGAAACATGTCGTTGGTAATTCACTGAACATGTTTCAAGATTCCTCCTGGTCTTCGATTAAACCCTGTACACTGTAACAACAAAAGGTCCAATTTTGAGGATTCTTAAGACTGACTCTAAAAAAGAAATAAATTCCAAATCTCTCTCTGCAACAACTGTTAAAACTGAGTTTCTAATTTATGATGCAAAACACTATTTTTATTTACATATGTTGTAAACATATGCATTATCACCCTTGTACCCCTTTCTGAGCAAGCCCTTCAGCTTGGAGATGGCAGAATAAGCATTAAGAAAACCAGAATCACTAAAATATCTTTCCTATTTATCATAAACACAAGGACAATGACCAGTCAAACACAAGTAACCAAAACTAATTCCTTACAGACCAAAACTATATATGATTTTCCTTAGTATGTGTTCCAGCAGCAAATTCTACTGTTGCTCTTAGGACTTGTCTGTTGCCTGACACATTACTCTCACAACATCTTTTTGCAGGAAAAAAAAGATAAAGTTAACTAATCAGAGTAATTTTGCTTTTTTCAAAAGTTAACTATTGCAATTTGAAAATAAAGGCATTATTATTAGCATTAATAATCACTTATGTCCATATAAACCATTTACGTTCTGTAACTGCTATGACACCCTCTTCTACAAGGCGATTTCTTAGAAGTAGTAACTTTCATTAAATAGCTGCTTTACATCTCAAAAGAAATTCCCAAAATAATTTAAATACACCCCCACCCCACTCCCATACCCTGCAGCACCTACAGATACCTAAATTATAAAGACAGAGTACTCATTTCTGTGGTAATTCCAAAAAGAACTTTTTTGAAAGGAAAAAATCCTCATCTGAACTATGTATTGCCTAGCTTTGTTGTGTTAGACACACTGAAAAGCTGTCTTTGCAGGGTATTATCAGTTCTAACTGTCCCAAGCCTTACCTTCTTTTTGGGGAACCATGGAGACAGACCAGTTTCAAAGCCTACATCCTATCTAAAAATGGATTCTTCCCAAGAGATTGTTATTTCTGTTCAATACTTTAAATCTTGATAATCCTTCTGACCAATCTATCAGGTAAATTTTTATTCTAAATGGGCTTTCTATGAGTGTATTTGTCTTCCTTTAAAACGGAATACTTAAAACTGCTGGCAGAGAGTAGTTTATTACTTTAAACACATTATTGATTATAAGTCCCAGAAAATATTAGATGCTTCTTCTAGTTCATTTAATGCCTGTTTATTGTAGAATTATCTCCAAGACATGACTACCAGCATTGATCTTCATAGGAAAAACAGTCCCACTTGGTAATTTAATTAGAGAACCATTAAAAAAACAAAAAATGATTACAAAGAAAAAGCCAGCATGAACAATGCATGGGCTTTGCACAGGGACAAAAAAAAAGTGGGTCAGGCTTAGAGTGTTAACCAGGACTTGCTTCTTCTGAATGAACATGCAGTCACAAAGTGACTTTGCAACATACAGTACATTTCTGAATAAATTCCATTTTAGGAACAAACAGCAACCTCCTCACAACTGTTTGTTCCATACAGCTATCATGGCAGAATGGTTTTATTTAAAATGACCATGAAATCTGTACGAGCATCCATTCTGTGAAGAGCTGATGTACCTCTAAAAAACACACCAGTGTTCGGAATCAAACTCACCCTGGGACTAGAACACATTGTTTTCCATTGGGGTCGCCTTATCCCAGTAGCAAACGTGATCTATGCCTCAGCATTGAGCCTGCGTCCTTTCTGAACCCAGTCTGCCCAGTCCAACGCAGGAAAGACCAAACACCATTTGTTTCATCCTAAATAAATTGAACCAGGCAGCAGTAAGCACCAGTGCTAAACAAAGCTCTTACCAATCTCTCTAAAACATACACCAAAACTGAACATGAGTTAAAAATACAGAATGAAGCAGCATCTTTTTAATGAATTCCTGAACAAATGTAACCGAGATAAAAGCAACCTTGGCTGGGCCTCAGAAGCTCTGTCACAGAAAGAAACACCATAAACCAAGAGAAAAGCACAAATAAAGATGGAAAAGGAGATTAATTAAAAGATAATAAGCCCCAGTGTTGTAATGTTAGCAGACCTTCCAGCATTCTGTCTCAAGTAACTGCATTTCAAAGCGCAGAGATCTATTTTAACAGATGCGTGCCTGTAAGATGCCAATGAAACATTTATGAGTGACATTCAGGGATCTCTTTTTCATTTCATCCCATCAATTAGTGGCCTTGGAATAAATAATCAGAGACCTATAAACTCAAGTAGCAAGGTTTGTACTAGTTCTGTGGTGGGCTTACACAGCTTTGCTGTGGATATTGTTAACACGTGCATAAACCATAAAGGAAAAGTATCACCACAGTCTTTAAAAGAATCCCAAACGAGTATGATTTGAGTATGACATACAATGAAATAAAGGTAAAAAAGCCAACTTGAAAACAAGGACAAGATGTGAATGGGTGTCTCTGAGGCAGGATGAAGAACAGGAAGCAAAAATCTGATTTGGGATTGCCCTCAGTCAAAGGCCTTGTCCACGGCATATCTATTTTTTAACCAGTCCAC
Source organism: Laterallus jamaicensis coturniculus (assembly GCA_022605575.1). Taxonomy (NCBI): domain Eukaryota; kingdom Metazoa; phylum Chordata; class Aves; order Gruiformes; family Rallidae; genus Laterallus; species Laterallus jamaicensis. The sequence continues at coordinate 6,628,643 of JAKCOX010000024.1, read as the reverse complement.
CTCTGCTGTCTTTTATAGACAGAAATCACTGCTGCCCTTGCAAAAATCAAGGCACATTCCCAGGTACAACAGTATAAGAATATTCTGCAGATCAAGACTGAAGTCAGAGTAGCAAAGACAAAACTCCATTCAACCAAAATAATACCTGAAATGACAATATTTACTATAAAACCAGAAACTTTTCTTTGCCTGAAAAATAATTATTTTCAGGCTCTTTGAAAATATAGTTTCATAGGCTTTTCTATCCTATAAATCTCAGAAAGCATCGTTGTGGAGCTTACATTCTTCTTAAAAGAGTGGAAAATAAACGTATTACACATTAAACGCTTAGAAAGACACGGGTGGTCAGCAAAGTAAATGTAGTTGTAGGAAGACTGAGGTTGGGTTTACACAAAACATATGCACACAACAGCTGAGGGAGTTACATTGCTCGTATTTTTGATTTCTCATGACATTTTTGTACCAGGTAAAGCACTACACATAATCTCTGCCTATACCCACAAAACGCAATCTTGCTGATATATTCAATTTCATTTCATGCAATCAGGAAAATAACTTTAACTAACACTTAACACTTTAAATTACTGACACAAGAAGACACTTAGATAAAAGCAGTAAATATGCATTTGGGGAAAGAGTCTCTCAACTCATTAAATAAGATGAAAAGAAAAAACAACGGCTAAGTCAATCAGAAATACTGCTTTCAGAAATTTTTGCCCCAGTTTTGCACAGTTATCGGCTACACACATAGAGGAATTTAATGCATAAAAATAGTAGAATTATGCATTTTATGCAGTAAGTCAAAAGATCACAGTAGTCCTTTATAATTCTATAATATCTTAGAAAGGCGTTATTTGATATTGGATATTAATTTATATGAAAAAAAACCCCCACAAAAGTACAATCAGAATTTAAGACAGAAGCTGAAAACTTAAATATACATCTCATGGAAAATCAGACCTGGGCCTAAAAAAAAAAACCAACAAACAAAAAACCTATGAAGAACTGATAATGAAAATATTTTTGGGTCATTATGATGCAGTATTTGGGTTGGAGGGTGGCAGGGGGCTGGAGATGTAAGACAAAAGTCTGCACGAATTCAGGGTATTACCAAGACACAAGGAATAAGCCCGCACAAGGAAATTAAGAAAAAACAACTAAGCACCACCCCCCAAGCAGTAAATTACTTGTTTATTTAAGGGCTGTAAATGAGAGCGTTTGAAAAGAGGCACCATTACTTGAGAATGCAGACCTTCAGCTTGCCGAACCCTCTGGAGCTGGTCAGTGTCTGCCAGGCAGAGCTGGAAGCAGCAGGCACAGGGCACACGACGAGCGAGGGGAAGGAAATCATCACTTATTATTATAAGAGAATAAAAAAGACCAACCCAAACCCAAGCAGCTTGAGCAGTGTACGTGCTACCCTCACTAACCACAGCAGCATGCAGATCATAAACAGGTACTCCTCCCCAGGACCAAACCCCGGCCGGACGCGGTGAGGGCTGCCCCGCACAGGGCGCCGGGCGGGTAAGGTTACGGAGACCAGCAGCGTTTTTCTGCCCTGAGAGAGCGTGCTTTCTCTCAGCGCCCAAGCCCCTCGCCAGCCACCTCCTCAGTCACTAAGAAAAACGTACCGTCATCTCCACCGCCAAAGCGGGGCCGAGAGTGCCGGGGCAGCCCCGCGGCGTGCCCGGCGAGCGGCCCAGCACCGCATCGCCCTGGCTCAACCCAAGACCTGACGCGACATATGGGCACCGGCGCCGATACAAAAAGCATTTAACGCCGGCTCCGGCCAGGCTGGCGCGGCAGTCTTCCCCCGCTCTACCTTCCCAGGGAAACCCACTGCGTTCTAACCGCCCCAGGGGCCCCTTACCCACGGGCGCCCCGGGCCCCGCGGCAGGCAGCCCGGAGCCGTGAGGGGAAGCTCGCGCCCGCGCGGCCCGGGGGGCGGCTTCCCGCCTCCGCGGGGTGAGGGGGCTGCCGGACGGCAGCCGGACGGCTGCTCCCACACCCCGCGGAGACGGGGAGCCGCCGCCGACATCCCCTGAACCCAGCTCACCCCGCCACCCTCCGTGCCCACCTCAAGAAGCTCGATCGCCGCCAGCCACCCCCTTCTCCCCATGAGGCGGCGGAACCGTCCGGCCCGAGCCCCGTGGGCGCGGGTTAGGAGGCATGCGTGGCCGCGGAGCACCCTGGGACCGCGTCCCGCCCGCCGCGGCGGAGGGAAGCCCACTGTCTCCTCCCCTCCTCGCCCGGTGTCGCGCTGGGGCCATGAGGGGGGCGGGCTCGGGTCCGAGGAAGAAAAGAATTTTAGAAATATTAAAAACAACGCTTGGATATTCGCAGTTAAATCCCGCGCTAGAAGAGAAACCAAGGGAGAAAGGCTCATCCTGCCATGGCTGAAGGCACGGTGCAGCGCCCAGCGGCGGACCACAGGCCAGAACCGGCGGGAGATGCTTTAAGTGGACATTTATTTGCTAAAAACAGTACAGTAGGCACCGTTTGGGTAATGCTTTATTCCACGTTGGTGTAGGCTTCTGGATAACAGCACGTTTTTACAGTTAAAACAGTCTATCCCTACCCTAGTCACTGGGAGTTGCACAGTCCTCTCTAAATGAAGCAATTCAAGCACACATTCCTACGTTTAAAAGCAGTCACACCCTGATGTGCTTATACCCCTGTGCTCTATGAGCTCACCTATAATCTCTGTGCCCCGCGGTACTAACAGCGGCCCTATGGCAGGAACAGAGTGCTGGTCAGCTGTGCCATCACCATGGCGAGCCAGCCCCACGCTGCCTTCGGCCTGCCTTCTCCTGGCACCTCAAAGCCTCCTCAGGCACAGCTGGGGCAGCCCCTACAGAGACACCCAGCACAGTCGTGGCATATCGTGAGACTTCACTTCCGAGAAGCAGCAATCAGGGATTCAATATCCTGAATCGCTTTAGAAGTTCTCTCCAAAGCTTCCCAGACACACTCTTCACTGGTTCCTTCCAGCTTGCCCCCGTTCTCTGCTTTTCTGACAGTAATACCAGATGGATTGTTTTTTGCAGCAGATGTCCTTTCCAGAACATTGCTATTATCCAATAAAACTAGTGTTATTCTGTTAAGAAAAAAATACCAAACCGTCCCTCCTCAAGAGAATAGTACTTCTCTGTATAAACCATTCTCCATTGCAAACTCTCACATTTCACAGCATGGAAAGTACATAAAGAGAGAAAAAAATAGAGTATATTACTTAAACACTACTTATTACAACACTTATTACAACACTTAAAGAAAATGTCTCTAACTAAGACTTCAATTTATCCCAAAATATTTTAAAAAGGAAATTACCTGATGTCATACCTCACAGCTTAACAGCATGCACTTTTTACACTAATAAAATTGAACACTGGCTTTAGGCACAAACAGTGCAGCATACTTTTTTTGAGCTGGCTGAACAAAATGGAACAACACTGACTTAGCTGGTAAATAGAAAGGTATTGTACTGCAACAAGCCCCAAGGCAACTGCATCATCCCTCTTTCAAGAGCGGATCAGCAGATTGAGTGTTAGCAAAATTAATGCAATAACCATTAAAGGGCTTCCTTTTTTTTTATATATGTTTTATTTTAGCTTTGTGCTCTGCCACTGCTGCTGTTTCTGGTGCTGTGAAGCAGAACTGGGACAAGATAAATTATAAAAAAAATTATAAACATGAAAACAAAAGATGGTTTAAAAAACTGGGAACAGGATAGAGATGTTTGATTATCAAAAATGCTGATTTGCATATGCAGATGAACACCAGTATATAAAAGAGTAACATCTTTACAGCTTTAAAAAGGATACAGGTAAATCTCTGTATTTTTTCAAGCTCAGCATCAGCAGACCTGTCCAAGAAAATAAAGACTATTAAAGAATTTAGTATCATAAAAGGTTCTCAAATGTATTTTCTACTTCAGATTTTAAGTTTCCAGAAATACTGAAAATTACATAACCAAAATACCAAGTGGAAAAACTGATTTATTTTTGTCTTTCATACCACTAATTAATGGCTGCCATTTGTCAACCATTTGTGTTTCCAAAAATCAGGTCTCTGCTCTAATAATAGTCTCTCTGCTGTATGGATGGATAAATATAGATAGGTTTTTCATTTCCTCAGCTACTAAATCTGCTGTAATTTGAATAATAAGTGTGATCTATTTCAACTAACACATTTTTAATACCTGAACATGTTTGCACATGTCAGTGGTCATCAGCATGCATTAAAAAGTACAAACATATTAGAAAGAGATTCAAGTGTCGTTTAGCAGATTTGGCAGTTCAAAGTACTGTTTTGAACTGTCTGGTTTATGTTAAAGGACATCTTTCTTTTTCCACCCTGCAAGATACTATCTCTGTAACATTAATCCTCCTTTGGGAAAGACACTGAAATTCTGATTTTTCAGTAAGGGAGGCAGAAAGGTAATGAAACAACTTCGCCTAGACCTCAGCTTAACTAACACTGTAGACACTGAAAGAAAAGTATGAAACCAGACAGTTTTATCCCTTAGGAAATGCAGTCTATAACATTCACAGTTTATAGTCTTTCTCAGTTTTATTTTCAACAGTTATTTTCAGTTATTTAGGATAAAGGTGAATACCAATATTCTTCAGCTACAGTGTGAGCAGTATGTTTAGGAATTTCCTCCCTTTCATGCAAACTTCTGCACCATTCTATGGCTGTTCTGATGTACCTATTTAACATGAAAAATCACAAAAAAATAGTTATCCTCATGAGAAATACACTCTATTAATTCAAGCAAAAATCTGAAGGCATTAAGCAATGACATCTGAAAGAAAAAGCCATGATTAAAAATCTAGCTTTTTCTCTACATTTTCTTGCCATTTTCTGATTCCCACTTTTTGTCTAGAATCTCCCTCAAATTTAAATCTGTGCAGTTATAGAAAATTATATCAAAGCTATATGATTTGTTATGAGTAGTGCACAAATGTTATTTTCTGTTTCTGAGTATCTGGTCTATATACAGTAAGCCTCTATAACTCTCATAATGAGGCTGTAATTAGAAGCAGCAGATTAGGGAAAGCAATCTGCAGGCTTTATCTGTAATAAAGCAAAAACTGAATAAAGTGCTGCACACTTCTGTGTACCAGCTCTATATAGATTTTTTTTTCTCTTTTTCTTATCCACTGCTGTGCCAAGCTGCAGCTCTAATTATTTTTTAAAAGAGACATTCCTGTAACAATTGTAATGGAATGACACCATGCAGTGGGCCTGAGTCACATAGGTCCTCTGCATCTCTGCCAAATGTAAGACTGAGTTTTATCATTACATGTTTGGTTCCCCTTCATATAAAAGGATTCTGTTATATTTAAAGTGTTTAAACTACTTATACCTTTCATAGATTCCAGGATGACTTATTTGTACTAGTTGCTGTACTCCATCAGGACCAGTTAACTTACACCAACCTACATCTTCATTTACCTTAGAAGAAAAACAAATTTTATGTACTGATTGGCTGCTGCAGTCTGAAGGGGGGGAAAAAAAGCGAGTATAACATGCCAATTTAAGAATTAGGTATCCATGAACATTCTAATTTAAGCACTTGAAAATGTGTGTTTTGCTAAGCAAAGAATTTGGTATAGTCAGCTATGATAAATGCAAGTGGAAAAAAGATCACCTAGCATGGCCCCAACTCTCATTTTCTGTGCTATTCAAGAATAAATAATTTCTAAAAGTGTGTGGAAATGTTTCCAAACATGTAGAATTTTCAGTCTTTCCTCCTTTAATTATGAGTGAGTAGAGAGATTTCAACTATCTCACATCAGTAACTTAGGCCATCTTCTGACACACTATCATACTGCTTGCACTAGATACCCTCAGATACTTTAACATCTGTTTTGTGTCTTGTCATCTCAGGGCAATAAGCAAGGACATGTAAGTCAAAACTCTCAGCGGTCAGCCTTGAATCCCACACAGAGATTTCTCTGTAGTGTCATTTTGCAAAAATCAGCAATCTTTTCACTCCTCTGTTACACAGATTCAAAAATGAAACCATGTTTGCAAGGTTACTTCTCTAATTAATTTTTTACTATCCATTTGTTCAGTTAAGGTAATTTCTAAATAAACACCCAAAAACTACGATCAATGTGAATGGCTTCTTAATCAGATAAAGTTTCATTTACCTCTTGAGGCATCAGTTTTGCACTAACATACATTTTCTTTTCATTTCTCGTTAAAATGCCATCAGGTTAAAACACTGGTGGTGTTTGCAGATAATTTCTATTTTCATTTAGACTATTTTACAAGCCAAGGATAAGACACAGTAGCCAACTGTTGTGAGTCATGAAACTTACTAAATACTTCAGCTGGTATTTTAAAAGCATCAAAACTTATACTTTGTTTCCTCATTAGTTTCCCAGTAACACTTCTTCCTGATGAGTTTTAAGAACAGCCATTCCTCTAAACGGTCTGTTACCTGAATCGCATTACAGGAGGAGCTGAAATCCCAGACCATATTCAAGGTCATCCCATCCAAAAAAGCAGCATGGACTTTATGATCCGAGTACACAAGAAGTCTTCCTAGGCTGGGAATAACCTTTTCATACAGCAAAACTGGCAACATTTCTCGTCCATCTGTCTCTGGTACCTAGAACCAAACAAATACCTTAAAAGCTCAAGGAAAGGTTACTTATGTTGTTACAGCTGTCTGATTTTAGTTTCAATTCCTTTTCCAGACCATAAGCAGCTCTCTTCATCATGCAATTTCTTTGTGCTGCACAAATACATCTTTACACCGCACGGGGTTGGCTCCCAAATATATTATCTCTGACCTTTGAGGATACACTCCCTATTCTAAATTAGGTCCTATTCCCTGTACTCTTTACAATCACCCTTACAACAGCGATAGAGTTGTAAATCTCCAGCTACATACCATTTTCCAGCAGCAGAGATAATAGCTATGAGTTAGTGATAGTTTAGTCTTGTAGCAGTACTGAAGTATTCTGAGGAGACAAAACAAAAACCAAACAAACCGCTGAACATTTCACATTTACTTCTCAACAGTTGTGACCTTTGTTCTTATGCTTTTAGACAACCTCAGTGCTAATATAAATTCCTTTAATTTTATACTTAATCTCCTAATATCTATTATGTGCAATTTTAGCTACTGTTCAAGTCAGAAGGATTAATGTAACAAAGAAAAAGCAGAGTACAGTTACTTTGTTGCCTGGGTTATAATGGAGGATATTGAGTACGGATTTCCTGGTACATCAGGAGGTAGGCTGTTTACTGAATACATCTTTTCTTCCCTCTGCAGTAAAGACCAGAAAAGAGATACATTAGTTACAGGTAGGGTAGCATGAAACCTGCATTAAAAGCTTGCCGACCTCCCAGCAAGGCACTGTAATCAAGTTTTAATTTGTTCCAGAACATGGGTAAATATCTCCTTGAATAGTAAAACTATAAAACTCAATTGTATCCTCTAAAATTACTTCTGTAGGAAGAAACACTGACGGTTTCCATGCACTCAGTATGGACCCTGAAGGTATCAGGAAGGGGGGACTGTAGTTCGCTGATGAGTAACAATGTCTGACTACAAGTTAAAGCCTGTATTTGAAGGGCTTGAAGTTGGGCCTTCATTCTGCTTTAGAAACACAAGGCACTGCATAAGCACTTGAGAGGATCCTTAGACTGGGAAGAGTTAACAGCAGACGTACACAGAGAGGCAAAACCATGTCTCCAGCAAGGAACTGCCACAGCCAGCCTGTGGCAGAGCCCAAACAGAAACTGGGCCTTCTAGATTCTGTCCCCATATAGTAAAAAAGAAGTAACTTCTGAGTACATAAAAATTAAACTCTAATCGATATGTTAGTCTCAATCTAAACCTCTCTTCTACACCAGTTATGAGCATTATTTGAGAATACATAGGCTACTGTAGAATCTCACACTAGCACATACTTGAGCTTGTGAAATAAATGTTACAATGAGAAAGATTTTTCTGTGTCTATTATTTACAAAAATGCATTCTGAAATGGCAGGAGGAATTTAATTTTTTGTATGACTGATTGCTTGACTCAGTCATCACAGTAATCACCAGTGTGGGGACTTCAATACAGATTGCACAGCCAAGTGTTTCAAAACTAAGAAGAATGCTAAACTGAAAGAATTGGAACACATCTTTAAATAGTTATATACCTTTTTTGCTCCTTTTTGAATTGTATAATGTATGAAATAGTTTCCCAAAAATGGTCCCTCTGACTTGAAAAATGAGTCATCACCAGGATAAACTTCTATGACGTTTGCCTTATCGTGGATAAATCTAAAGAGATAACAAGATTTTTAACAAGTATTTAAAATTTTGTCACTAGACAAGCAGAACGAGCTAGTACACTAAAAGAAAGCACTAAGCAAAACCACAGACTTTGTATAACAGATTTGGAAGGGCAATTTTTAGGGACCCCCTCCCCCCTCCCTCAAAAAAAAACCCCAAACCAAACCCACAGTTTTTTTCCCTCATATGGGGGAAAGAAGATTTGCCAAGAAAATCCAGTTTAGCTGCCTGCAACATGCAAATTATGTAAGTCACCAAGGCAAACATTTTTAAAGCTTAAAATCTCCAGCATCCAAAGGAGCAATGTAACTTGCAAAGAAACCACAGTATCTGTCAGTGAAGCCTGTGGGAGCTACAGCTGTCCAGTAAACCTTAAAAGCCTTAAACATTACCTCAGATCATTTGTTTCAGACACAGCCACTTTCAGAGATGGAAACTGCACTGGAAAATTTGAAGTCCAGAGAACAAACAGCAGAAACAAACACTCTTAGTAGAAGACTGTGTAGCACTTCTCAAAGAGTGAGAAAGGGACAGAGTAAGACATTTCATCTTAGAGCTTCACTCCCATACAAATGAAGACTTCCGAAGAGAAAAAGCACAACAGCCTGCATACCTATAAAAAACACCCTGCCACCATACAACTTGAATTAGCTGAGGGCATGAATACTTCTCAGCATCTTGATTCCGAAAGAAGTCACAGAAAGTCCACCTGTGTATAAAGCACAATAAAAGCCTCAGTTGGTAAGTCCAAAGGCCAAGGTTTGGGGTTTTTCTGTGTGCTGGCAATCATTTCTGTACCAAGAACAGATGCATGCACACCTATCCAAAGGAAAAGAGCCCATGTATTCTCAGAGTCCTCTGATTCCTTAGTTATCCACATTAGTTACCAAAGTAGTTTTCTCAAACCTGTGAAGGGTTTTTTTTGCATATTTTTAGTGGTGTGACACAGAACACATGCTACTGGCCCACCTCAGGAGTATTACCTTCCAAAAAACTCACAAACTCAACAAACCAGCTTAAAACCTGTGTTCCTTTTTCAGTATATTTTCCAATTGCAGATTTATAAAGCATGTCAAAATGTAAAATTAATTTTTCTCTGGACTAGGTATTACATAATAATTACAGTGGAATACTGAATGTTGCTTTCACAAATTCACGAAGTTCCTAAAAAATGAGATAGCATTTTTTTTCATTTTTTTATAGATATAATCCAATTATTCTGCTAGAGGCTGAAGTTCTAAATTGGGAATCATAAAACATATGTTAGCAATTACAACATAAACAGTTTCAATTACCTGTGTAAATGTGGGGCTCTGCAGCTGAGTGGCAAAGCTGTAGGTAAACGAGAAACTGCTCTATATGTTTCAGGGTTTATTAAAACAGGGGATTCTGTAGGTGTATGGTTGCTTTTCTCACAGGTGTTCATTTCACTCTTCACAGCATGGGAGTTATAGCATATTAGTGCCAATGATAAAGGGTATTTCCACTCTTCTGGGTAAGAGGAAACAGACCAACGCTGTGTAACCCACATGTATTCATAAGAACAATTTGTGTAGGACAAGGGGACTCCATCTCTGTCTTGAGGGTCCTTTGGTCTGGTTGGCTCTCTGTATTGAATCTTATCACAAGCATGTTCATTCTTCTTACTCTCTGCTCTCTTTTGTTTCAAAGACATCTCTGCAACGGAATTGTTACTTGATCTTCCATAGTGATCTCTGGTTTGATACTTGCTGTTCTTTTGAGAGGCGTGTAAGGATGCTGCAGACGACTGGCTGACTTTGCATAAGAACTCCACTGTAAATTCCTGCTGCAATTCTGACAGGTAAAGGTGAGCATAACCATCTACTGATGAGATCTTCACACTGCCATTTTCTATACACCTTGTCAGATCAGCTGCAGCAGGGTCAGGCCATCTAATTTCTGAGATATCACTGAAAAGAATCTAATACAAGAAAAAGAATTGGAATGTGCAGCAAGATAAAAATTACCTGCTTCCCAGAAACTGCAATGGAGCACTTCATTTAAGTAAATTCAGTCCTTCTGCAACGTGTTGTATAGCAAGAAACTGTATATATTTGCATAATATGAACTCAAGGGAGCAAAATACCTAACCTTCCTATCTACTTCCTCCTGTTCTAGAAGAGCTCTATCAAGCAATAATATTTTAATTTCATATAAATTAATAAACTAGTAAGACACATGGCTAACTGACCAGGTACAATTGCCCACAGACAGTAGGTAATTCTGATTCTGATTGCTTCTTAAGAACACTGAAGAGAAAGTGTGAATTAACTTCATCATATCAATCATCAGTAAACTTCATGGAAAGCCTGCCTTAAAACTGTGTATATTAAAACTTCATATGTTCTCAAATACTATCTTTATTTATAAACTTGAAATAAGCCTGTAAAATGGCATGTAATGTGCATTTACGTGTTCTTACCAAAACAGAGATTTACTGAAAATGTTTTGCAGCTAAATGGGTAACCTTATTTAATCCTGTAGCACCACAGATTAAGTTATACAAGTACTGCTAGGATGTGGATAGACATATTTCTGAAGAATTTAAAATATTATAAAGATTTTAGACTTTTACAATCCAATATTTGGAAAGTCTTGAAAAAATAGACTCATCTTAGTGCTATGGTATTCAAGTACAGATTGCTTCAATTAGCACTTTTATCCAAAACAGAAATATTTTCACAGCATATGCCCTTGTGCTACGCCTTCTATAGAAATGAAGCAGATGATTCTGAACAAATTACTCCAAATAAACACTGGATCTACCTCAAACCCCAGATTAAAGCTTTTCCCAAATAGAATACAGTCAATAATTCAGAAAATGCACTTATCACCTTCTGAAATTAGAATCACAGGCTGGTTTGGGTTGGAAGGGACCTAAAAGATTATGTAGTCCCACTCCTTGCCTTGGGCAGGGACATCCTCCAGAAGAACAGGTTGCTCAAAGCCCCATCCAGCCTGGCCTTGAACACTGCTGGGGAGGGGGCAGCCACAGCTTCTCTGGGCAGCCTGTGCCAGGGCCTCACCACCCTCATAGTAAAGAATTTCTTCCTAACATCTCATCTAGAGCTGCCCTCTTTCAGCTTGAAGCCACTGACACTTGTCCTACCACTGAACAGTCCCTCTCCCACTTTCCTATACGACCCCTTTAAGTACTGGTAGGCTGCAATTAGGTCTTCCCAGACCCTTCTCTTCTCCAGTCTGAACAAGCCTAACTCTCTCAGCCTGCCTTCATATGCTCCAGCCCCCTGATCATCTTTGTGGTCCTCTTCTGGACTTGCTCCAACAGGTCCATGTCTTTCCTGTACTGGGAACACCAGAGCTGGATGCAGTACTCCAGGTAGGGTCTCATGAGAGCAGAGTGGAGGGGCAGAATCACTTCCCTCAATCTGCTGGCCACCTTGTTCTTGATACAGCCCAGGACATGGTTGGCCACCTGAGCTGCTAGTGTACACTGCTGGCTCATGTTGAGCTCATCATCACTCAGCACCCCCAGTCCTTCTCCTCAGGGCTGCTCTCAATCCATTGTAGTTGTGCTAGGGATTGTGCTGATGCACATGCAGGACCCTGCACTTGGCCTTGTTGAACTTCATGCAGTTTGCATGGGCCCTCTCTCTAGTCCGTTAAGGTCCCTCTGGATGGCATCCCTTCGCTCCAGCATGCCAACCTCACCATGCAGCTTGGTGTTGTCAGCAAACTTGCTGAGGGTGCACACTCCATCCCACTGTCCATGTCACTGACAAAGATGTTGAGCAGTGCTGGTCCCAGTACTGACCCCTGAGGAACACCACTTAGAAATCTCTGTAGAGAGTTATTCCTGCTACTATATTATTTGAGTAGTCTTAGGTTTCTCTGTGTGCAGCCTTATGTTGTTCTATGTTGCTGTCTTATTTGCATACGTTTTTGTAGACAGCATACCCTCACATCACCAGCAATCCGAAGGAATCTGCAGTCGACTGCCTCAGCAAACCGCACGGCGCATCAACCCAGTCCTGAGAGCTCTCACTGAATGCGACTGAAGTCCTTGTGTCTGGCCATGAGAGTTCACTGAACGTGACTAGACTGAAGCTGCCTCGCCATTACCTATGTGCCTGTAATGGTTACAGTTCAGTACACTGAACACAACTGGGCTTGGGAATCCTGCCCAGTGGGGAATCCCTCAGAACCCACGTCCAGCCCCCCCCAATGCCCAGTGCCCAGCTGGAATGCAAGTGGGTTTATTTTCTGCCAAATTCCTTTACTCATGTAACACAATAACAGTGTAAATGGAGCTTTTTTTTTAACCCAGTGACCATGGGCTACAGGTCTCAGGCTGCGTCTTAGGCTCACTGCAAAGCCCCAGGCTGGCCTCTTAGGCTCACTGGTAACTGTTATCTCATGATAACGGACTGTTTAAGTGCTGGAAATAGCAAAGGCCTTGAAAATATGGGGTCTGGTTGTAAAGAGGCCACAGAAAAATAAACTGATAGAAAATCACTGAAGAAGTACAATCTCAAGAGCTACAAAAAGACTGCTTTTGCTTTAAGAGAAGTAGCAGCTGATAAACCAAAGGAACAACAACAAAAAAAGGCTAAAATGCCTACCAAGCAACAGGGTAAGGCACATCCTGTGGTTTGTGAAAGTTATTTCTCAAGCAGGTAGCCACTGTGGAAGCTGCAAGGCACAAACTACCTAGAAACCCAGGCAGCATCCAGAGTAAGACCCTGGCCTAGGGGAGAGCAAAGGGCTATCCATTAGTGATACCTGTGATGCCGTGCCTCTGCAGTGAGTGTACAGTCTGACTGTCAGGTAACTAATACTGACAGACTGCTTTCAGCAACTAAATATTAGCATGACAAGTGTTACTCATCAAGTAACACCGAAAGTTTTAAAACTCATTTATCAGTTGTCTTAGGACTCCCACCAGTGCGCACAGACTTGCATGCATGCAGTGGGAACGCCAGAGGGGTGCTGACGGGTCTGTAAAGCTCCTACAAACTGGAGGGGTGCTGACGAGGTGTAAAGCTCCTAGAAACGCTGTATGGGGTCCCTGCATGGCCCTTCATTCTGACCTGGAGCGGCTGTTTCCACACCCTGCCCCAGTCCTCTCGCAGGCCCAGGAAACAGACTCACACAGGGGCATCATGGAGGAAGCAACGGGTTCCTGGACCTGCCTGCTGCCCTGTTTCACCCCGTACGGCCTGACAGTGTCAAAGGCAGGAAAGAGCCACCACACAAAATTCTAACCTAGACAGAAAATCCTAGGTGTTGGTGAACGAACCCTTCGGTGCTCGGCTACAGCCCTTACACATAGACGCCAGGCGAAGTGGCAGCTGGAGCTGTGATTCTCACCGGCAGCGCTCTAATCGAGCTGAGAAATGCCTCAGCCCCACCGCGCCTTGCCCATCCTCCAGGGCCTGGGCTCACACACCCGCGGGCCGTGAGGCGGGCTCTGTGCCCACCCTGACAGACCACGGGGAGGCCTGTGCTACAGAAGCGCTCAGGCGTGACTCTCACCTCTCTCCTGTCCGTGGGTACAACACGCGAGGGTAAGTACGGGCGAGAAGCGAACTCGTTTCGGAAGCGCAGCGCTCGCAGCAGCCGCTCCTGATGCAGAGGGAATCAACAGGTAACGACACAGCCCGCGTATACCGCGGGTCTCCTGCGCGGCGGCAGCACCTGAGCTTGTTCCGCGCCCGGTGCCGGAGCAGAGGCCGAGAGACGCCCCGCCGCACACAGCGGCACGGCGAACCTGGCTTTGCTGCGGAGCGGAGAGGCGGGAGTCCCGCGCCCCGTTCCCGCGCAGCAGCCCGCCGCGCCTCCGGCGCCACCGGAACGCAGCGGCGAGCGCGCCCGCCGCCGCGCGACCCGCCCGACCTCCCTTGCTCGCTCTCCCCCTCCTCCCCTCGCCCGCCCCGAGGCTGCCGCTGGAACCCGCCGGGGGGCACTAGGCACGCCCCTCCCCTCCCTTCCCCAGAGGGCCTCTGACGCCGACTCGTCACCTACCCTGTAGGCACTGACGACGAAGGCCACCCGCTGGCGGGTGGTGCCGGCCGGCTGGAGGGGGTGGGCAGCGGCGGGCAGTGCCGCTTCGTACAGGTACTCGCAGCCGCAAGGAGACAGCAGCAAGCGGGACCCGCCGGCGTAGTGCACCTCCACCGAGTCGTCCCCGTACAGCACCATCAGGCTTTCCGCCTCCATGCCCCCGGACGGCCGTGACGACACCGCGGGGAAGCGCCGCGAGGCACCCGCGGCCCGCGCCTCCGCGGGGCGGGAAGCCCGGGGCGGGGCGGCCCGCAGAGCTCGCTCCTTCCCCTCCCTCTCTCACCGCCTCCCGCTCCTTTCCTTCCCCCTCTCCCCTTTCCCATCCGCGCAGGCTGGTCGGAGGAGTAACCCGATCTTCCTGTTAACCGTAAGGCGGCATACAGGCCTGTAAGCGTGTCCTGGTTCGGTTTGGTTTGGCTTTTTAATCTGCTGGAAACAGGATTGTCCTTTTCTGCTGTGAAGTGAAAGTTGGCGGTACAAAGTCCTGGAGTATTTTTAAAAAAACCCCTATTTACCTGTAACTGTGTTTCTTTGAGGTAGACCTCGTTCGTACCTGCCCTGGCACAGAGCTCGGTTGCCCAAAGTGCTGCAGCGCGGTCAGCACACTGCCAGCCTCCCCAGGCAGAGGCTGTGCAAGGGGCCTTCAGTCCTTCCCTACCCACATCCCCTCTGGAAAACATGGGGACAGAAACGAGACAGGTGATTGCTGATGCACGATGTATCCCAAAGACAGGCTACACACCAATAATTGTCTTGTGGCTGCAGCCTGGCATTTGTGCATTCCTTGGGTAGGGAAACCTAGCAGCTACTTGTGTACTTAGAACTGGCTTGCAGAAGCTCTGGCTGAATAAACTAGAAGATTCATTTCCCAACGGCCAATTTAAAAATCATGCCTAACTGCCTTTTTGGAAGACACAAACACTGCTCTTTTGCCCTTCCGCCTGGTATTTACAGTTTAAGCAAAGCTGATTTAAGTGGATTCATAGTTTAGAGTTAAATGACAATTTATTACTAATTCCTGTTTAAAGCACGAAGTAAATGTAAATCAAGATCCTTTGCTATACAGGCCACGCTAGATCATACAGCCTCATCTAGCTGTAACAACTGTTCCCTACTTGTGGAGGCACGGGGTTCTCCGATCAGCATGCAAGCCTGCATTTGGTACAACTTTCCATTCCCTACAACTGGAGGGCATAGTTGATTGCTACGGTCAAGTGGCTGCAGACGCTGCCATGCATCGAAATAAATCTGTTTCAATATGCAATATACTTCTCAATGGTACTATACTGCATAGCAGTTGCCTGAAATGAGTTTCAAAGTACATATTTGAATAAGGAATTTTTAACTTTTAATGTTTATGGATGATGCATTGCATTTTGCCAGCAGCTTCACTAGTAAGGTTGGAACCGTCACAAAAGGAGCTGTCAATCTAGGTCATATACACTGAAGCAGAGGTGGCAAACAAGCAAGTCACAAGCAGGGCAGTATCTTCCTGACTTTTGGCAATAATGCCATTTTCTGTGCCTCCATCAGCTGCTGGGATCCACTGGCATGAACTGGATAATTAAAACTGTAATTCAGTCAGAGGGAAGTTGCAAACATGAGCTATCGTTAGTGGAGTGAGTCCTGTGTAAGTAGGAAGGGGAGGCAGAATGTGATATGGAAGTACTGTCAGAGAGAGAAGTAGAGGTTACTTAGAAACCAGACAAAGTGTCACTAATACTCCAAAAAAATTAGTAATCCCAACTACACATAATTTGTGGTACCTAACATAGCCAAACCAGTCTTGTTTCTTTCTGTAGTGCTACAACTACAGAAAAAACCAAACCAAACCAAAGGTGGCAGCCAGTAGCAAGTTCTTAGCAGATCTGAAAGGAAATTTCTGAGAAAACCTTGGCTTCATTTCTGAATTTGTAATGCTCATTCAAATGCAAAACACATGCACATACAAACCAGCACTTCTTGCAACCCAGTTTGAAGTTACTTTAAGCAAAGTGTGATTTTCAAATACTAAACCTTTTTGTTAGGTCACAATCAATTTGGCAAGAATAGCAATTAATGTGCATACTTTTTCTGGTGTGTGAAGCTCAAATTCAAAAGTGAAGCCTATTTTTATTTTTTTTTTCAGAAGCAGTGCTGAAGAATTTAGCTTCGTTTCTTCCTTTCACATCTGGCCTGTAGAAGGGGGGAGTGACTCAGATTCACAGTTCTTGGAGGGACAGTGCTCAAGGTCCCAACACAAGCATCGACTTCCATAGGAACACAAATGTACTGTTAACCTGGCATGCTCACAATTACATCTGTGAGCTTATGTGGCTTTTTGGGGAGCCAAGGTGGGTTTTGCATTAGTTAGCAGCTTCAAGGAAACGGAGACATAGCTACCTATGACAGACAGACTGACCGCCTGTCCTGGATCCAGCAGCACCAAGCCTGCTGTCAGGGGGACCTGGAGTTGAACAAGTTCCCCCACCAGCTCACACGTGCCTGTATTTATTTGCCCCAGCTCTAGGCACAGCTGACGCACCACTAGGAAAAGTGAGAAGAGTAACTTCTGCCCCCTCACCCAGACTTCCCTTTTTTGTCTCTGGGGGGTGACTTCTGGGGTTCACAGTACACAACTGGGGACTCAATCCTCACAACAGTATGTGATCTCACACTCCCAGTTTTATTTCCATGCTTCTGTGCTGTCTCCCACATAGCATTATGCCACAAAGAAAATAAACCTTTTTAAAGGGCTGTTTATCTGCCTTATCAGAAACTTGTAGAAGAGAAACACTTTTACCCACTCCACTTGAAATTTGCTAATGCTAAAAATGAGGTGAAATGAACTTTAAACCTCTGAAGATTTATCTTTACTATACATGGAACTATTGGCAAGTAAAAGGGGCAGGTAACAGCAAATAGTGATTATGACAGTGCCAAACCTGCTGCTGTCATTTGCTCTCACATCTCATTCCACCTTCACTAATTTGTATTAAGAGTCCTGTGTGGTTTTAGATGAGTAGGAAAGATAATGAAGTGTTTAAAGCAAAGATTATCCTCTCTTCCTTACTCAGCAAGGCAGAGTTAAAACCAATTTTTCCTTACGGCAGTACAGGCATAAAGCTCTTACAAGTGTACAGAGACCATAAACTTCCCCACCCACTTTATCATTTTTCAGTGTTTCTGGTGGAGAACAAACCTTGATCTGCTTCATACACAGAATTCCTAGTTCCCAACATTCTGTGCAGGATGACTTGGCATATTTCTTACCAACATGTAAGACATACTGTCTCCACAAGCTGACTGCATACATCTGGAGTCTGAAAACTACAGAAAGACATGCTACAAAAAATGCAAAACTAAAACATGTAACAAGTCCCCTGAAGGCACTATTTAATGCTTGTTCCTTGGGACCTTTGAGTAAACAGGACATTTGCTTGTAAAGTCAGCAGGAAAGCTGACATGTATTTGGATTAAAAGTTTTGTATGAAGAATATGCTCCACATGAGAGAACGCATGAGTGAAAATGTTCTAATTTAGTTTTCTAGTTTCTGAATTTTAGTCTAGAGATTTTTGAAATGCTAGTACAGTTCTTACAGCCATATTGCACTTTGATAAATTTTATTTTTCCAGTGCATATGACTAGGTAATGCTCTCTGCAACTGTGTACTTCAAAGGAAAAAAAAAAATAGGAGCATTAGGTGAAGGGGAGAGAGAAGAGGCACCAAAAATTTGTTTTTAATTAAAGCAATAGGACAAGGTAGTGAAATTACACCAAAGGAAGCAAAACTAGTTAAACTTTATTTTCCAAAATGCCAATCTAAGTAAGTATGTTAAATAAACACCCAGAAAACAGTCAGTGCTCACTCTATATTAGCAGATGCATGAGTTATTCAACCAAACAAGTAACAGTGAAATATTAACAGAATTATTTACATGCGTATTTACAACATGTGTTCTTTACAGTAGCTAACTTCTGGGAAGTATTTCCATTTGGTTTTGGTAAGGGGTTCTACTCAGTCTAACCAGTAACAGCAGACAGTACGACTGAATTTGGCAACGACGATGGAGTATCCTAGGAAAACTGACGTGATTATATGGAGTCAAAAGAGAGCAGTTGGATTCAGAATGTTGATGTTTACGAAATACATGAATTTACTCCAACTACAAAATTAAGCTACATAAAATTAGAGGAATGCAGAAAGTAACAAGGATTGTCAGAAGGTTAGACACATTAGATATTAAAAAAAAGAATTAAGCACTGCACATACTCTTGAGAAGCATGGGGTAGAACATACCTGTAATTGATATAGCCTTGAAGAACACAACAGGAATGGTCTTTGCTTGTTCAAAGTAATCTTATCTGAACAAAAGACCTTGAAAACACCTGACTTCCAAAATACTGCTTGCTTTTTTACATACTAACAGATAACATGTTAATTCCATTAAAAAAAGTCACCGGTATCTCAGCCACATGAAAAAAGAAGCCCCCACACAAAACAAAACCCTTCACAAACCACTTCTCATGATCGCTACCTATAGGGAGGGAAAAAAGTAATCTCTATTGGGATGACAGTCTCCTTAGCATAAAAAAAAAGAAAAAACCAAAAAACACCGAATATCTTGCATATGGTAGAAAGCTTGAGTAAATCCCCATATGTACTAAACAAGCAAGCAAGCAAGCAATTAAATCAGATCAAGTTATTCTTCCCCTTTCTCCTTCAATGTGAATTTCATAGGACAGCTCACCATTAAATTTTGATTTCAGTTTTGATTTTTAATTAATTTTTATTGCAGCCAAAACATTGTTCATAGACCTGTACATAAAATAAACTATGATATATACACAACATTTTAAGTTACAGGGCATAAGTTTACAATTTTTGGCAGAATCTGTTGAAACAATATGGAAACTGTAACTTTAGTACTTGGAAAAACTCAAGTTTCTTATTTTGGTACAAATGTTTTATATCCCCTTGTACTCTATCACCATATCTAAAGTGACTTAACGAACTAGGATTCATGTGTAACATCTCACTGTTTTCTCTTATGTTCTGATTCTAGACAGAATTTTTCATATGCTTCTTCAATTTCTGGATCCATCTCATCATCAATGTCATCATAATACCTAAAAAAAAAAGCCATAAAGATGTTAACTTTTTCTGAAAATCTATGTGTAAATTTATGTAGATGCCAAGAATACAACAGAGCTTTGTAGGCAGAGGTTAATTATGATATTTTCTTAAAGGGCATGAAGAGGAAATAGAATCAGGTGTACTAACAGACAAACAGAAACCTCAAAGCAGCATAGGTAGCAAATAGTTACAGTACTTCTCACCATTTTAGATCACCTTATGCAGTTTGAAAGACACAAATACTTTCCCAGATGATAGAAAAATGCATTAATGCAATCCAAGCTTTCCAAAACTTAATAATGTATCTGTACTGATGTATTTGCAAAAACTGTAACAATTTTAGCATCTTTTTGTTGGTCAACATCCTAGCTCAAATACTGCATCAACTGTGTTAACTGCACACTAGTCAAAAGATATATTTATATAGAAAACCCACATTCCTATTTGTTGATATATGAAAGGAGAGAGCCATAATTGCCTCCCATCTGCATTTTGCTACCTGACACTCCACAGTAACCAGTCTTTGAAAGAGATCTTATTTAGGTCACAGAAAGGCAGTATTGCACAGGGACTACCATAAAGTTTAAAAATAAAGCTGGGAAGTGGTGGGCATCAATTCAGTGTTCTTCCTCCCTGCAGTTATTTGGAACTAACTTGAATATCCTTTGTTTACTTTATGTCCAACTGGAATGTTCAACCCCATAAACTGGTACAACAGAGTTGTAGTTTTAACATGATAATGTATAGCATTCTAAACAGCCTTAAAAAAACCCTCAGAACATTTCAGCAGCTACTCTCAGAAAGTGTGCGTTAATGTCAGGTGCTCAGTTTATCATCTGTGCCTTAGTTGCAAACAAGGGAATCAGCACATCCCACCTGCACAGAGGCCATAAATGGCATGTTTCACACAAAGCCCCTGAACATGCCAGAGAAACATACAAAGCAAGTTTTTTCAGCAGTGTGCAGTGACAATGCAGTTTATTTGTTCCTGCTTTCTTGTAGAAGTGTGGACTTGAGAAGGGACCCAACAAAGAACCCTTCTCTCTGATACCAGTCATAAGAAAGATCAGCACCCTTTCGTCTAAGCTTTTCTTAAGCCTTCAACAAAGAACGTTCCAGTCACCTTGCATAAAGCTGGTTCACTGTCTTCCACATGTCACTCTTCAAATTTGCTGTTTTTTTAAAAAATGCTGTCTGTCTTCACTTTGCATTTAATTTGCTTTAAGTAAAGAGGCTCACATGGGTCTTTTTTCAGTATAAGCTGGTTGATTTCTGATGACATCTCTATCTTCTGAAGTTCTTGCCACTCCTCTGAGTTTTCTAATTTACTAACAAAAATACTGCTCCAGGCCAGCATCCTTATCACACAAACACAATACTCAAAGTGTTCTTAGGTACCAAATCAACCTGAAAGTCCTTCTTCAAGCAGGTAAGTACAAAGCTCAGAGCAATTTGTTTTAGAACATATTTCTTTTACTAAAATTTGTTTACTGAATTCTTACAAACTGATGTCAGAAAAAAAATCAGACTGCATTCATTCCCTTCTATCATTTCTCTCTTTGTCATCACACTGCTTTTCTCGTTCTACAGGAATACTACTATCTATTTAAATGAAGGAATACTACTTATCCTGAGGGGAGAAATTTAACAACCTCCTACCTTTGAAGGACTCAAAGTTTTGCAATCATTTTGAGCTGGGACATGTATGTGCATCAGTCAAATGAATTCAGGTTGCCTCACTACCAACACATTAAGGTCTGGTGCTTCATTTTGCTAGTAGTTGTTTTTTTTTTTTTAAACACATAAGAGAGAACGTTTGTATATCTGCATAAATATTTGAAATTTAACTACCTTAACTGGATACATACAAAATGAATTTCAAGTTTGTGTGATTACAAACCAAGTTAGAGCCAAATGTAACTACCATTGTACAGCTGAATGGCATTTATATTACTTATTCTATTGAATTCAGTCTGCAATAAAAATAACTAGAGTTAACCCCGCCATATTGTTCAAAAAGAAAGCATACTGATCTCCATGTCCGGATAAATCTGTTCCATTTTCTTCATAATCTGGAAACAAATTCTCTCTTTCAAGCAGCTCTTGGTATTTTTCTTGGTAATCTGGCAAAGTAAAAATGAGACCAAGTTTTATGTAAGACTAGTTGTCGAAATTAACATACATCTACACACTCTGAAAATAGTCTTATTTAATCACGAAGGGCACATGATACAGTGTTTTCTCAACACCTCAACTGACTTCTTAAGAATGACATCTGCCTTCCCAGGGAACTAAAGGTAGACACAGATGCCTTTATCTCAAGTGATGTCATGCCACGCCACATAGTGTTCAAATTATGGGGGAGGGAGGTATGGAGTGGGATGGAGGAAAGAAGAGATCAATTACTGAGGACTATGGCACAGATTCTTCTGAACTATATGAACTCAAATACGTATTCTCCATTTGAACATTTACCTTCTTTTAATGCAGAGTAAGGCAAGTGTTACACAAAGCCAGGAATTCAGACATAGTTTTGCCTTAAGTTGTACAGTTTCAGACATTTCAAGCTTTTAGAACTGTTTAAAGAAGACAGGTATGCTAAGCTTGTGACGTACCTGGATCTGCTGCAGTGAAAGGAACACCATCAGAAGTGTAAAACGTTGGCTCGTTCTAAGAATAAAGTTATACGCATTTAGAAACACTGCTGGTTTAGTTTTCATTATTGTAAATGTTGTTTTCATGATTGTATAAAAATCTAATTTGATTCACATTAAGTTAAGAAACTGAAATATCTGTAGATTCTTACCATGAAATAGTTTGGGTCATTTTCAGGGGTGGCCTCTGTATGTGGCGAAGTTCCATGAACTCTACCCCAGTTACTTGACCGCAGTTCTACTAGTTTCAGAAGCATATGTTTCACATCTCTGAAATAAACAGAAGCACTTCAAAAGATAGAATTTTTTGTCCTAAGCAAGGAATTTTGCTTATCTTGCAAATAGATAGTTAACCTCCCCCCAAAAAAGCTCTAAAAAGCACAACACTTCGTCCAGTCAGCAGATAATTTTGAGCTAATTTTTCTTCTCTTGTGTCCATTATGAGATCCTTACTGTCTCTACTTCCCATGTGGTATGAAACTGCTAGTTTTTAATCAAGGTATCAAACCTGCAGCACAAGCTGAGGAACAAATAATTTTCTGATAAAAGGACAGTACTAGAAAAACCAGGGGAATGATCTTGAAATTGTATTTATCATCTAATTTATACTCTTAACTTCAGCCCTCTTAATCAAGCAGAAATTCCACAGTCAGTAAGACGTAATGTCTCTAATACATTAGATATCAGCACCCATTTAACCCCTAGAATAAAAGAAATCGTTTTCTTAGCACAAAGAGTCTCATTAATAAATAAATCAATCAAATCTTCAGTTTTCTTCTCTATTCAAATAAATGTGTGTTTCTCTGTCTCTGACTCCTCGGTTTGTGCTATTAATTTTCTCCTGGTTCCAGAAGCAAAGTTTTCCTCATCCTCCCCACGGGCAGCTCCATTATAACCCAGATGCTATCAGCTACCTGCTGGCCTCCCTCCATATGCCAAGACACCAGCTCACAGTAGCTGCACTCTACAGGCCTTTAGTGAGTCTGCAAGAAGCTGAGGATGAAGTACGGCAAAGTCACCCACACAGCTCACTGAAGTGAGAAGCAGGATACATCAGCCAACTATGCACTTTTGTCCAGACTGCAGAAAGACCCTGACAAGAAGTTACTCACCAGCAAAACAAGCCAACAAATTACAAATTCTATTCCATTTTACTTTTATATTTATAGTGATTTGTATATATTTACTAGTATTTTGTACTGTTGCTATATATTTAATACTGTTAAATTCAGATTTAGAAGTATGAACTGTCTCATTCCTATTCTCTCTTTGTATATGAACTTGCTTATAGAGCTTAAAGGACTTACGGAAGATTTCAAGACTTAAAAGTTTAAAAAAAATTCCACAAATTTAATCAGAGTGGAACATCTATCTTTATTAAATGATAAAATACAAACCAACCCCCAAAAACCAACAAAAAACCCCATATCCCCTCAACTGAAAAATACTTTTTGCTTCTTTCTTACAAAGAAAGTGATCCAAATACGATCTTACTTTTAATAAATAAAAGCTTTTAAGATGTTTTGCATATGTTAATTATTCTTGCAGATTTTTAAAGTGCTTTGTTTTAATATAAAAACAAAACACTGCACAAATTTATCTTCCCACCTGCTACAGTTTGCATCCAACACAACATTTTCAATTCTCTGAATCACTTCCTCCATATCATTCTTTCCTTTTTCTTTCCAGGCATCTTCTAAAACTGAACCTGTCAACTAAAAACAAAGAATTATTTTTGTTTTTAAAGAAAACTAGAATATTGTCATAAACTGTCAAGAGTAGATTCTGTGACAATTCATAATGCTTAGACGAATTCTCTGACTACCTGAATGCTGATGCTCGCAACTGCCCACAACTTTCTGCTAAACAGATTAATAGACCCTGTAAATAGTTTATTTTAGGCTATAATTTGGTACCTCTATGTCCAATGTTTATGTTACCTACAAGTTCAGAGTCACTTATCTCCTTTCAGGCTTGAAATATGATTTTGAAACAACTCTTCAGTGGCATACATGTCAGACCTTACTTGATTTAAGTACATATTACAAAAAAGGGGACATTTTTGCATATGATGCCACCAGCCTTCCTGAGAGTAACGAACAGTTTTAATAAACTTCAGAAACACTTCAGTCAGCTAGCATCAGGTATGCCAAAGAATTTAATCTGGACAAGATAAGCCACGAATTACCTGACCAAGCCAGCCTGAATTTTAATACATAGAATCTGTGAGGCTGCAATTGCTGAGAAGGGAGCTTTAGCACCAGTCTAGAGCTGCAGTAGGTGAAAGCCTAGATACATTTCCCCAAAAGGGAACTAATGCACAGTAGGAATTAAATCAGAAAATAAGTTAGTATCAATTTCTACTCAGCATAAGTACTGCATGAACCAAAATGACTAGAATTGCACCTGATGGTACAAAGGAATAACATGCAAATATACAAGCAAGCATCTTGGCACTTGTTTGGTATTCCCAATTTTCTGCTGTAGTCCTACCATAATACGACATAATTAGGTAATAGCACCAAGAAGGTTTAATTAAAAATAAACATGTTGCAAAGCAAGCAGGTGAAAAAACTCTATCACTATATTAAAAAGACAACAAGAAACATTTATCGCTTCAGCAGACAAACCAAGGGTTCATTAGCTAGCCCATCCATCTAGCTAGAGATATACTCCAACATTTGTACATACTATAAGACATCAGAAAATGCCTGCATTAAAAAGAGTCTATTCTATAATAACTTTTAGATTTAGCAAGGTGTCATAAAAATTAATTACTGTCTTTTATTTCAGAATGGATGCTGTGGAACCAAATAAATATTCCATGAATATCTACAGATATAATCAAAAGTCCATCTTTGGGGAATGATTCTGAAATCAGCAGTACTGGAAAGCCTCCTGGTTTATGTACTGCCTTTCTGAAAGTTCCTTCAGTGGGTCTTGCCTCAGGCAAGTACTGTTAATCTAAGGACTGGCCACAGGAGTGAATGTGCTTGTTGAAGACAACTTCACACTTGCTATGAAGCAAGCTGTTTAAACATCCAAACTTCAAATGAAGGTTTTACACTGCAAAATGTAAAACCCCTCTTCCCTACTCCCTATGTACCATATCAAAAGAAGCTGCCAGAATTGGAATTCAAATAGAAAAGTCTGAAAAACAGTGGAGGGGAAAGAATGAAGTGGGAGGGAAGCCAACTACCTGCAAAGAACCCCCAACAAAACTCCTGAAAAATACTATTTAGCTTTTAACCTTCATTCTTAAAATAAACTGCTTTCCCAGCTATGACTATAGCCATGGCTAGCAAACATAAGTTTCTCCCTGCACAGAGGCAAACAATTTTTTAAAGTAAAACTTATGAGCAATACAGTATGAAATAGCTCATATCAAGAGCCTTTGCTGCAAAAAACAGCACTAACTGCTGAGTGTCTTTCAGAACAGAGACATACCCAAAACTCCACAACTCAGTCAGGTTGGTTACAGTTTTCTCCTACTCAAGAGAAGACCTCTGCACCTTGGCTCCAGTTTTACTGCTCTGACATGTACACAAAATGGTGTTGCATTTTAGAGCAGTAGGTTACATTTTGGTTGACTCAGTTTCATGATGGTACAAAGGGCATGTGTGTGTCTAAGTACAGCTTGCTCTGCTAATGATGTAATACATAAAGCCCTCTAAACACTTCCTCATTTGCAGTTTCCTTTACTGCTCCCAGAGGTAGGAGGTTAAAAAGCTTTATTGTTTTTTCTTTTAAAAGCAGTCTCACCTTCAGCAGTTTCACTGCACATATCAGATTACTGTCCAGAGGGTTAGAGATGAGTGCATTCAGTAATTCCCGAAGGCCTTCCTGAAGAATTTCTGCTCTCATTACCAGTCCCTTTGTTCCTTTAATCTACAGAATAACATAAAAAAGACTTAAGTTTTACAAATTAATTTAGTAACATTTTCTCCTTTGAATACTGCATGATGTAGTTTGTGATCAACACTGTTGAGCTCTTTAGTTAGAAGAACACATCAAATAGCATAACTAATTTAGAACACAGACTTCAGAGTAACATCCTTACAATTCTAACAAATTGAACAGGGCATGTGTAGCATTTTGTTTATTTACTTAAAAAAAAAATCACTAAAAAAGCTACCAAATGCTGGTCAAATGATCCACACAATCAAAAAATTCCAGAACCCCATGCACTTTTCCATACTACATTATGTATTCTCTGCAGCTGTAGAGGCTTAGTTCTAGAGGGCAGTCTTTACGCATAAAAAAAAAAAAGATTTAAAAATAACTGGTATACTCCAGACCTGGACTACTCTCCTAAATTCTTTGCAAATCTTTTTTACTTCTAGCAAGGGAAAAGCAGATTTCAAGACCCATTTATGAAGAGAAATGGAAGAGAATTGTTTTCTTTCTGCATGCCAGCAGAACATTTTTATAGTGTTTGCTTAAGTCAAACCACTGAAGTAATCCATTCAAAAATACATTTTTAAGTACAGTACAGCAGTTAAATGAACTTTCTGAACTCACAGACTCAAAGTAGTTTTACATGTACATACACTTTTTTGTACATATCACATACAAAAAACCCATTAAACATAATATTTCATGCTTCACACATAAACTAAGGACTCAACCTTCAGAAGAAACAACTTTAAAGGTTTGCATTTTCAATTGTTTGTTTTGAGGGTTTCTACACCTTCCCTAAGGGTTTGGTAACAGCTCCTATTAGTGGCTGAATACTGAATGACATGGGTTATTGATCCTGATATGCTTCTGATCGGTTGTAACATCTCCTATGATGGTTAAGCACAGTCATCTGGGGGTTTTGCCAATCAAAAGAAAAAAACAAAAGCTTCATTCCAAAGGTGGTTTATGGTTGGCTCTTTTTATGAATTCTTCCACTTTTTAAAAAAAAAAAATCTTTATACATTTCTAATGATTTTGTCCTCTTATATTTATCTGTTTCTTGGACATACTTTATAATGGTACTGTTACAAAGTTCTTTTACTTTCTTGCCCTGTCCCTTTAAAAGAAAAAAAGTCCCTGTTAGTGTTTACATAAACATAACAAAAACGTGAAGAACCACCTGATGTGCAGCTTTCTTCTTACCTCCAGGTTAAGATAAAGTTCAGCTAAGAACAGCACATAGGCATGAAATTGTTTTCGAGTAGTCTCATCTCCTTTGGTAGCTTCGTCCCTGTTTTCATACTCAGTTTGACACCTGTAAACATTAAAACAAAATCCTATCTGTAGACAGCCCAACATAAATAACAAGCTATTTATGAACTGTATTAACACTGTTAAATGCTGAATGCTGAGAATTATTTCTGAAGGAAATGAGAACTTCACAAACATTTTGTGGATTTCTGTCCTTTTCAGTTAATATGTATGATTATGTTTTCAAGCACTGAGATACCCAAGATGGCAAAATGAAATAGAGCAAATCACAGTATGTTAAAATTAGAAGACCAGTGCACAGTTCATATATTAGAATATGGAACCAGGAAGTTTAACACAGGCAGCCAAATGTCCATAGAAAAACAGTAAGTGTACTCTGAAAGACATTTTCCCCCTTTCAGGGTGCTGCCAACATTGTACTAGATGCCTTTACACTTACTCATCTTGCCTTTTTAAGTAACAGTGATGTGTAATTCATGACCCCCAGTTGAGTGGTACAGCTGGCACACTGGATGGAAAGGACCTTGACAGGGTGGAGAGGGCCCATGTGAACCACGCGGAGTTCAACAAGGCCAAGTACAAGGTCCTGCACATGGGTGGGGGCAATCCCAAACATCACTACGGGCTAGACAGAGAATGGGTTGAGAGCAGCCCTGGGGAGAAGGACTTGGGGGGAAAAGTATGAGATGGCAATGAGCATAAGCAGATCAGAAAGCCAGTTACACCCTGCATCAAAAGAAGGGTGACCAGCAGCAGGTTTAGGGGGTGATTCTGCCCCTCCGCTCTTTTGAGACCCCACCCAGAGTACTGTATCCAGCTCTGGCATCCCCAACATAAGAAAGATATGGGCCTACTGCAACAAGTCCAGAAAAGGGTCACAAAGATGATCAGAGAGGGCTGGAGCACCTCTCCTATGAAAACAGGCCGTAAGAGTTGGGCTTGTTCAGCCTGGAGAAGCCCAGTATATTAAGAATTGTTATGAGTGTCTAGACCTTCATTATCACACAGACAGGATTGTGTGTGTTCAGATCAGGATTAGAGGCAAGGCCAAGAAGGCTGATACTGCTGCGGGAGTCTGCTGTGAATCTCCCAACCAGGGCACTGATGCAGATGAAATGGTCTATAAACATCTGGGTGAAATTTCATGGTCATTGTTCTTGCGGGGGATTTCAATTTCCCTGATATCTGCTGGAATTAGAACACAGCAGAGAGGGAACAATCCCAGAGGTTCCTGACACAAATGGCGAGTCAAACCACCAGGAAAGTTGCCCAGATGGACCTGCTCTTTGAGAACAGGGAAGGGCTGGTAGAAGATGTGACGTTTGGTGACTGTCTTGGGCAGTGTCCACAAAATGACAGACTTCTCTATTCTTAGAGATACCAGGAGGTGGGTGCAGGAAAACTGAAGGGCAAATTTTAATTTGTTCAGTAGCCTGATTGCCAGAATCCCTTGGATATCAGTTCTGAAGGGTACAGGAGTCCAGGAAGGCTGAACGCTCTTTAAAAGGGAAGTCCTGAAGGCTCAGGAGCAGACTATCCCCTTGTGCTGTAAGATGAGCTGGTGGCATAGAACACCAGCCTGGCAGACCCTGCCAGCCAGGGAGCTTCAGCTGGCACTCAGAGGAAAAAAAGAGTTTATGACCTTTGAGGAAGGGGAAGGCCACTCACAGTGATTACAAAGATGTTGTGAAGCTATGCAGGGAATTAGAAGGTCCAAAGCCCAGCTCGAAGTTAATCCGGCCTCCATGGTAAAGGGCAACAAGAAAAGCGTCTGTAAATATTTTAACAACAAAATAAAGACCAGGGAGACCCTCCATCTCCTGTTAGATGCAGGAGGAAACATAGTGACAAAAGATGAAGAGAAGGCTGAAGTGCTTAATGCCTCAGTCTTTAGCAATAGGGTAAGTTGTATAGAGGGAATTCAACTCCCTAAGCTAGGAGACAGGGACTGGAAGCAGAATGACTCCTCCACAATCGAGGAAGAGATGGTCAGTGACCTGCTCTATACTGATGTGCACAAATCTATGGGGCAGGATGGGATGTGCCCAGGGGTGTTGAAAGAGCTGGCAGGGGTGCTCACCAGGGCACTTTTCAGCATCTATCAGCAGTCCTGGCTGACTGCAGAGGTTCCAGCAGATTGGAAATCAACCAATATAACCCTCATACACAAGAAGGATGGATGACCCAAGAAATTACAGTCTTGGTAGTTTGACTTCAGTTCCAGGGCAGCTGATGGAGCAGATCACCCTGAGAACCATTATGCAATGCATGCAGAACAATGAGGTGATCAGGCCCAGTCAGTATGGGATCACAAAGGGAAGGTCCTGTTTGACTAACATAACCTCTTTCTATGACAGGGTGACCTGCTTATTGGACAAGGTAAGGGCTGTGGATGTTGTCTACCTTGACCTCAGCAAGGCCTCTGACACAGTTTCGCACAGCATTCTCCTAGAGAATCTGGCTGCTCATGGCTCAGATGTGCACATGCTTTGATGGATAAAAAGCTGGTTGGATGGACAGGTCAAGAGAGTTGTGTTAAGTGGAACTAAATCTACATGGTGGCCAGTCACAAGAGGTGTTCCCCCAGGCTCAGTGCTGGGGACGCTCCTGTTTAACATTGCTACTGATGGTCCAGATGAAGGGACAGAGCGTGCCCTCAGTAAGTCTGCAGATGACACTGTAAGCAGGGTGGAGGTGCAGGTCTAGCTCGAGGGTCAGAAGGCTCTGCACGGGGACCTAGACAGGCTGGATCCATGGGCCCAAACTAATGGTATGAGTTTCAACAAGGTCAAGTGCTGGGTCCCGCACTTTGGCCAAAAGAAGCCCATCAAGTTGCACCAGGGGAGGTTCAGATTGGATGGGAGGAAAATGTTCTTCACTGGAAGAGTGGTGAAGCATTGGAACAGGCTGCCCAGGGAAGTGGTGGAGTCACCATGCCTGGGAGGGTTTAAAAAAATGGGTAGACAAGGCGCTTTGGCAGATGGTTTAGTGGTGCAGGGCTAATGACAGGGCTTTATGATCTTGAAAGTCTTTTCCAACTTTGATGACTCTATAGACATGTGCATTTAGTATAAAGTTGACCAGCTTTCAAATCCACCTTGTAATTTGGGATTAGTCTAAGACACTCAGTCTAAAAAAGCCTACAGAAGTCCAAATAGGTACTCTCAAGTTTAGACTGAAGGTATCTCTTTGCAGAGGACATTAAGAGGTACATAGAAGATGGGAAGATGTGTAACCTGAGAAAGCAATAGGTTTAAAATGATGTGCTGATACTGACCTTTGAAGTAACAACTGTCGGAAGTTCCCACTTTGTGGACTAATGGTTAGATGGTGCGACAAGTAGTTACACAACCGTGCTCCAATGTAGGAAAAATTCGGGACAGATGTGGCCTTCCAAAATAGAAGTGGAAAAATAAATTAGCAACAGTTAATTAGACAACTGAAGAGCAGAATATTAATATTTTTCATGTTCATTTTTGTATCTCATCAACACTTTGCTATTTGCATTTCAGCACTTAAAAATTCATTACAGTGTGAGTTCGTGGCTTTAAGAAAACCACCACGTGTCCTCTACTTCTCTGTGGTGATGTACAACCAGTGAGTGTCAACGTCACAGACTGTACCAAAAAACAATAAATCAGACACTTTAAGGACATGCACCCTCTACAGAAGCAATGAGTACATTAAAAAAGATTCAGTCTAAGAGTTATTTATCCCTGAATCTATCCTTGGCAATAGTGAATACCCAGGAAAAGAGCACAAGTACACAGCAAGTAAAGATAAATATTTCTCCAGCAATCTACAGAACACCAAACACCTGACTCAGGCTAAAACTGTATCATTACACTTAATAGCTCCCAATGTTTTGTGGGGTTGTTGTTTGGTGTTTTGTTGTTGTTTTTTTTTCTTCCCCTGAAACAAGCCCTGTTACTGAGAGACATCTACACTTTGGTCATCTAAAAACAGCTGGCAGCAACAGAGTTACACCATGTAAGTTACCTACTGTCTGAAAAATATTTTGCTTCAACTCAAATACTTCAAAATTTTGAGAGGTGTAAAAAGCGACTGGGAATTCAACAGTGTCTACACTCAGCCTCTTATAGAGCTTAACACAGAACATTCCCTTAGCTTGGCAATTTATTACTGTTCACTTGTTTCAAACTCTCTTCTAACAAAACTTGAATTTTGTTACAGCTTCAGTGAAGAGAGGTTCTGGAAACTCCTTCAGCTCTGCCAAAAAGAAAACAGGAATACTAAGAATGCATTGAACACCTTCACCTTTGAACATAACTTTTCATATTGTGATCATGTATCAGCTCAATAGATGTGCTTGCACTCTTCTGCTTCTAACGTTTGAAAAAAGCATCTTGCCTTTAGCCTGTCACTAAATTATAGCTACTTACCTTCTACAGGCAGAGAAAAATACACACTTAATGTAACTGTGTTTTGTGCATAAAGTTGAAAAAACTGAAGTTGCTTTGGAAGACAGAACAAGTTTAAGTAATTAAAATAGTCGAAATTAGTTTCCAGTAAAAGGCATGTGAAATGGCTTACAAGCCTTTTGGTGCTTTTAGTAATTCGGACTAGAAAAGATGCCCTCTTCTTTATAAGGCCAAATACTTGACTTAAATCACACTCCTCTTTCCTAACAAGAAAAAAGCCTCTGAACTAACACACACACACATGCAGAAGTTCTTCAAATCATATCTGTATTTTTTAAACATTAACTTCCTAATTAGTTGTTCTGTATTTGTATTCACGTCAAACACAGAAAATTATGTTTTAGGTATTATAACATAGCATAGCACACAGACTAAAAAACCCACCTTAGGTATTCTTAACTAACTAACCATTACAGTGCAATGTCATCTTCAGCGAATTATTGCTGCTGGTGTTCCCAGTTCATGGCTGACTCAGAGTCACAATCTAAGCATGAAGGCTAATCTAGCCATATGTATCTTGAGTTTTAATTGCTGTAACAGGAACAATCCACTGTATTAACCACATGACAGTCAAGATTCTTAAGCTATGAAGTCAGTGTTCAACTTTAGGAAAACAACAGAAACTGTAACTTCAGTTTGTCCAGAGACATATGGATAAGGAACAGAGGAAAATATATAATTCTTATAGACAGGCTAAGGTACTTCAGATGAAGGGAAGATTGTACAGGACTTGAGTTTCCTTCATTTTAGTCTTCTTTCTACACAAACGTAGCATCTGTAATTCTGCTCAGTTGGGTTGAATTAACAGCACTTAAGCAGATGCTTATAAATCCACCCCAGCAGTTTTAGTTGTTCTGTAATAAAACAGGTACAAATACTGAAGCCTCTGCTCCAGATAGAATAGTAATAAGCATTCAAACACTGTTCTATCCTGACGCACAATAAAAATACAACTGGATGCTTTTGGTTACTAGCATAGCTTTTTTTTTAATGCTAAGTTTTATTTTTCACGTAATTTCAGACTGATAACACTGGTCCTCTCAGCTGAGGAAGGCACAGCCAATCCCAACACTGGATTTGTTTTTAAACTGGTGGAGTGAAGAGACAATATTAAAGACTTACCTTGAATGAGAGTCAACATACCTAACACATATGAAGTTAAAAATGCAATAAATTCCTCTTTTTCCTTCCAATAGTTACATTAAACGTTATTATGTTTTTTTCTTTTAAACTATCCTCCAGGTGCTCAAATAAAGGATCGGAAAATGATACTGGCAAACATATCACAGGTAATCTTAACATTCAACTAAACTGCTCTGAATTAATTGTGCATCAATCCTGCATGATAATAGGCAACTGGAGACTACAGTTCTGTACAACCACCAACCAGTCTGGGGTATGCAGCTTCCACATATCCCAGATTAAAATACAAGTATCTGCACTTTAAAAGCTAAGAGCTCACGTTCTTCAAGGCAGAATTTGCAAGCAATCAACCCAGGAAACTGAGAGACAGCCAATGTAATAAATAGCAAGCACAAGTGCGACTTCATTCTCTGCAGCAAGCCCAGAAGACAGCAGCTCATTTGCTAAGCAACACGTATTAAGCTGTTCTTTCCAATGGCTCCCCCAATTAGTACAGAGTTCAGCTCCAGGTCTCTGTCCTCATTTCCATGGCCATCAATGGGACTGGACCTAGTTACCATTAGACAAGCTTTCCTTTCCTCCAATTATGCTATTCTGAAATAGGTATATTCCAAATGAAGATGAAAGCCTGCCAGTAAGTGAGCGTTTCCCAAAGGGTGATTGTGTACAATAGGTGTATTTTTTTTAAATACCATGGAATTAAAATTATCTAAGTATTATGTAGACTTTTTTGGGACAAGATAAAAATGTCCAACTCTGACATTCCTTAAGGAGTTTCTTCAACCTGTACTATATAAATACACCAATTCAAATATAACTCCCTGTAATTAAAGTGCTGTAATTTCAACTCTACCATGTGATCCAAGTAAACAATAGAGGATGCAGTAGACTAGGGAAAAATTATGAACCACCCAGGTACCCCTCATTTGACCTACCATTTCAATTTATTGACCAAAATCTTTCCCTGTATGTTTCAGTTTAAAACAAAAAACCCCAAATAACTATAATACTACATAGATAAAATTATCTAACAAATAATAATGGTATGTATATATTGGACACTACATAGCAGAGGCATAACACCCACGTCATAACACAGAATACACAGGGTACCTGCTGATAGATGAGTTCAACAAGTTCTTGTAAAGCTTCGTCTGCTGTGACCCAGCCATTCAATGTTTCAGCAAACTGCTCCACTTCAGTTTCAAAACAACCTGGTTGCTCGGTGAGGTGATTCAGGAAGTCTTGTACATATTCTGCCAAAGTCAGATACCCATCGTATCTATCTTCATAGGAAGATTCCTATGGCAGTGAAAAAAATATACCAGCTATTTGGAAGGAACCTAAAATAATGATGTCCCACCTACTCTCTCCGGAAGTAACCATATAACGCTTCATCTTGAGTCTTTGCATGCTTGATGGTGATCTTTATTACACGGTTCAATTTCAGAGTGTAGACCTCAACACATCAAAGCTCCATAGTCCTAACATTTTTACAGAGGTTAGGGCCTCCCAGCAAAATACATCAAAAGACCGGTTAAAAAGAAATTAAAGACTTTGCCAAATTGGATGCAAGATTAACAAATATATTTTTTAGTTTGCTAGTTAGGAATAAAAACCGAGCCTCAGCACCCACTGCTGATACACATACCTGGGCTGTAAATTTGTGACCTGTAGAAGGAAAAACTGAAAACTGAAGTGAAACAAAGTATTTTAGGGTTACATAAAGTGCCTTATGATTCAAAATAAGTTGAAGGGGGATAAACTGCAGAAGTGCAATAAATACAGTACTGCGTTCCCATGTAGAAAGCACAGCCAGGAGAACTCATCTTTTAAAGTCTGTGAATTTGCATCTCTCAGCAATGGATGAAAGATTACAAGGCATGAAATTAAACAATTCAAATAGTATTGCATTAATTTACAGTTACTGGGGTTAAAAACCAGACAGTAAACTCACCTGTTCCCCAAAGAAAGGATGAGCTAGTATGATACTACTCTATTGAGGTTTATCCTCCTGCTCATGGAAGAGAAAGCTGCTAATTTTTTCCCATTCAGAAATGAATGTATGTAACTGTATTAAAGTCAATACTGTTCCGAATGATTAGAATGCTACTGTATGAGGGGAATAGCAGCACGCTTTATCATATCACTAGAAATAATTACCAGTACAAACAATTCCCTGTTACACTAAACAGAAGATTGTGAAAACCATCCCACACATTTCAGATGGAGCCTGAAGAGGGATTGCTATAATTAGCAACTGAAGACATAAGGCAGCATACAAAATACAAGGAAAAGGCTTAAGATACAGATACTGTAATGAAATATTAAACTAGAAATTATAAAACACTTTTGTTTTTAGTTAGTGGACATAAATACACAGAATGAGTCAGGTTGGAAGGAACCTTTAAGGGTCATCTAGTCCAACCCCAGCAGTAAGCAGGGACACCTTTAACTAGTTCAGGTCGCTCAGAGCTTCATCAAGCCTGACCCTAAACGTCTCCAGGGATGGATCCTCCACCACCTCTCTGGGCAGCCTGAGCCAGTGTTTCACTACCCTCATAGGGAAGAGCTTCTTCCTAAGGTGTAATATAAACCTATCCTGCTCCAGTAAAAGCATTACACCTTTTCCTGTCATTCCATGCCCCTGCAAACAGTCCCTTCACAGGTTTCCTGTAGGTCCCCTTCAGGCACTGGCAGGCTGCAATAAGGTCACCCCAGAGCCTTCTCTTCTCCAGGCTAAAGAAGCCCAACTCTCTCAGCCTGACTTCACAGGAGAGGTGCTCCAGTTTTATAATTATATTCTTCTCTCATCACCCCTCCCCTTAATGTAATTTACTTTCTGTCTTCAAAACCTCAGTTTCTCCTCTACTGTGAAACAAGATTGATCTGTGAAAGAGAAAAACCCTCGATATGAACTGTGGGGACAGACATACACAATGCTGAAAACCATGTATTGGCATTATTTTTATGACCTGTGAAGTCACAAGTGTGGGGAGAAAAAGCAAGATCCATAATTCTTTAAAGACCCATGTCCTAGAGGACATTCAGCTTAAGCTAGCAGGGATCACATCAATAGACTAAAAGAAAATGAAGCATCATAGGAAATCTAGTTTAAGTAGATTATTTGCCCAGTATATAATACTAAAGAAAGTTAATGTTGCCCATCAGAAACATAAAAAAAATATGGATATAGTAACAATTTACCATCATTTCTATAATGATAAAGCCTTTAACAACCTGATCCAAGTTGGTTTTGAGTTGAGGACTGGAGCAGAAGTCCTTTCCAACCTGAAGTATGTATCCTACGATTCTAATGGTTTGGCACTTAAAAAGCCTAACATGCCTATGCCTAACTTGATAAATATTTTATTTCTCCAAAGAAAATAAACTTGCACTGGGCAATTTCAAATAACACTGTAAAAGTTCTATATAATTAACTACTTCATTCCACAGAATTATGACAGCAGCTTAATCACATGCAGTTGAGCTAGCATTTCTCCAAACCACCTGTATGAAAACTCTTCAGCCAGGTTGCAGGGAATGCAACTGCTGTAGCTTGTAAGAGAAGGTGCACTTTCTGACAGTCATCATGTAGTTATGAAATCCTAATTCAGCAGAGAGGAAGGCATAGCAGAAAGGAAGGCATCTTGCTTTCATGCTCATTTGGTAAGAATTCAACCTTGGAGGAGAATGACCTTGTTTTGGAAGAGGCCTCAATACCATTTGGTATACTGGTATTGCTGTATTCATACATCTCTTCCCATTTTGTAAGAGTCTACACACAGAAGCTAAACTCTTTACCACATTCATCTATCTGTACTAAATATGGAACTCCAAAGGCAGTCTAGGTCTTTAGTAACTATGCCAGGGAACAGAATAACTGGAACAGAAAAATGAATAATTCAAACATTTTACTGAAATTGTATATTGCAAAATTAGTAACACTTGATACCTTTAAAAAATAATTAAATCTAGCCCAGCAAGTTCTAGACATAATCTACTTGCATTTTTCATTGTCAGATTTTAAGATTTAACAGAGAAGACAGCACCATGTACTGCATCAACAAAGAAAACCACACTTGATTATTTTTAAACAGCAGCTGACTAACAGGAGGCTGTAAGTTTATACAACCATTACAAAGTTATGATTCAAAGATATGAAAATCAACTAGAAATTTTCTCTGGAGATACTCAAAACCTGCCTGGCCACTGTCGTGTGCAGCCTGCTCTAGGTGACCCTGCTCTAGCAGGGGGATTGGACTAGATGATCTCTAAAGATCGCTTCCAACCCCAATCATTCACCAACTCTGTGATGGACTGACAGCCATATTATCATCATACAACCAGAGAACAAATCTAACATCTTACCAGCAACCCAAACTTAAATCTAGTCACTGATTCTACTAGAGACATCCACAACTTCCAAGGGGATGGACATACAATGGAACAGATGCATGCAACCAGAGAGCTCTTTCTTCCCTGAAGTCCTGGGAAAGTTTTTCTGAAAATTCTAGTACCTTGGATGCTGTACCTCTTAAACTATCTTTACAGTTAAGTAATAGTTTTCAGTTACAAAACTAACTGGTAATTAATAAATCTAATAATTCAATATTAAATGGACACACATAGTAATTGCAATAACATACAATCAACAACAATTAATGCATACTTTCTAAAGAAACCTAACCCCAAGCTTTATAACAGTGAAGGACAAGAGTCTGAAACACCACTACTCTTGTGCCTAGCAGATTTTGATTGGATTAGGTTCCCTACATCATACTTCCAAATACATGTTCTAGGCTTTACTAGCATTTTAAGAAGTATTTTATTAGTGGATGAGTCACACTGATGGCATATTCCTACAACATAGCAACTAGGAACTCCTACATGCTTGTGTGGTTTTGCAAAACATCTGGAAAGGAGTATCGCTGGCCTCAGAACTCCGTCACTGCAAGCATGCAATATGTATGCCATTCTAAACAGTGCAGTTTTGTGCCTGGGAACTGCCACCCTTATTTACAGAAGTCATGTAATGGGGCAAAGTGGCTGCTTTTCTCCTATTCATTCACTGAAGCGTGTCAGTGTGTGCATTTTGTTAACAGCTGTATTTTGACTGTAGACTTGTATTACCCAGCACAGTAATTCTAGTCAGTAAGCAAAGCTGGTAACATAAAGATAACATCAATCTTACTGGTGAGGAAGGCTTCAAAACATTGTATTTAGCATTCAAATACAGCATTTTTCTGTAAGTTACTCAAAAATCTATTTGTTTCAGTATAATTGTTTTTTTATAACAACTTAGTTTTTATTTCTAATAGTTCTCACCTGTGTATATAGTACTAGAATTTGGCTGATTGTGTAACAAAAGGATATTCCAAGAATTCACACAAATCTTCTAAAATTAGTGAAGCAATAACATGGAAAACAATGGATGGAAAATCTCTCTGCAAGATATACATACAATATTGATCTGACATCACTCTTAGCCTGGCTATTGAGCATGCTGGTGTGTAACTGCTAGGAATGAGCCTAACCCTACTTTTTTGCCCTTATGGTACACTGAGTTAGGTAGTCTGGGCCAATCATACCCATGGCACAGTAAATTTAGAAAAGGTAAAACCTGTGCTCAGGAAAGCTAAATATCAAGTTTTCTCCCACACTTGCTTCACAAAACTGTGAAATCTGCATAAAAGTGTACCTAAGCCTTTACTTAAGGTACAGCATACATTTAATTATAACAGAGCTAGTGGCCAAAAAGAGAGCTTATTCTGATGCTGGACATAATTAAAGCTTGGTGAATCAACAAGGAATGTGGCTGCACCAAGCTTTAGCAAAATAGCCCACGCAAAAGGCTCTCACACACAGCATAATACTTACCTATTATAATTTAACACTCTGACTGTGACTCTGGGGGTTATCAGAATTTGAGGAAACTTGACCAAATCCAGCATAATACAAAATCTCAAGAAGACATGGTTAGTCTGAATTTAAGTGAACTGGCATATAGTAAGAACAGAAGATAAATACTCACAGCAAAGTTCTGACTGAAGTTCTGGCTGTATCCTGCTGGATAAAACTCAGGTGCTTTAACAGACAACTTTGATGTTATCACAGGAGCCACAGTCACCTGAGATTCAGCCATTTCTGGTCCAGAATCCAGTACAGAAACTTGTGATCCAGATGCAATTCCTAGCTGTGGCAGCGGTTCTGAAAAGTTTACATTAACAGCTTTTCTTAGAAACTGCTAAACTAGTACATATTCGCACAAAGAATACTTTTAAGAAAAATTTAAATATACTTTTACTATAGATATTTTCAAGTTAACTTCAGATATATAGGTTTCACTGGTTTCCTTCAATATCAAGTTTTCACTTTAATAAACTCTATTTGCCTTTCCCTGTGACAGAAAGTAAACATGACGTTCATGTGAAGGTGATTTAAAAAAAAAAAAAGAGAGAGAAAGAAAAAAAAATGCTCTCCCCTTTCTCATGAAAACATGTTTTCTAAAAGAGCTAACCTGAGAAATTAGTCAATTTGCTTAAGGCATCCTTGCTCATGTTGTGAGTTTTTTAACAGAAATCTGATGTAAATGCAAAACATCAGTAATTTTTAACAATGCTAATTTTTATATAATTCTTAAATACACTTAATTATTGTTGCTCTGTTACACCATTTGTAAAACAAAAGCCATTGAAATAACGGCTTGAAAGACATACAGTCTGTATTTTTAAAAAGCATATTTATAAATTAGTTCCTAAGGAAACAGAAACCAGTACCTACCTGAAAAAGGCAGCCAACAAACAATGCTTTGTGTTACTGTTTGGTTGGGTTTAATTTTTGGCAAATCTCTAGGCTGGAGTTATTCAATAAGGGGAAGGCTGAGACCACCTGCGGTCAGATTAACAGATGGAGAAACACCCGCAGATGCGAGGGCTTGGAAAGGGGTGTGTGCGGGAGGACAGAGAGGCTGCAATACAACATCACACCTTCACCTGGGCACAGGCCCTTAACCGTAGCTGCTCTCTGGAGTCAAGGAGCATGTGGCTCTACACAGCTCATCTCCAGCGCCAGGCAGGTGCCCGGGAGACACGCAACACTGGTCCTCAGGCCGCGGTGCCCTCCCCGAGCACCCCGGTGCGGGGATGGGAGGAGAGCCGCCTGGCCGCCGCCAGGCCCGAGGGAAGCCCCGCAGTTCGCCTCAGTGGGACTACAAAAAGGGAGGGGGGCGGGGTGGCGCCGTGTCGGAGCGACAAGCTAGGCAGGAGCGGAGCAGCACCGACAAGCTGAACGGGGCAGGCTTCGGCGGGCTGCTCCCCCATACCTTCGACACAGAGCGGGGAGAGGGAGGAGCGGGGAGGGGGCCGCGGAGCGGCGGCCCGTACCTGCGATTCCGGTGCCCAGCGGCGCCGTCTTCGGAGGCCGCAATGGTTCCTGCGGCGGGAAGAGGCCGCCCGCTTGACGATGCTGCTCCTCCACTGAGCCTAAGCTACAGGAGCCGCTGCCCCCGGGGCGGGCCTCGTCGCGGCTCTCCGGCGCGTCCGCGCCGCTGAGAGAAACAGCACCTCCTTGGGCTTGGGCCCGGGCCCGGCCTCGGCCTCGGCCGGCACCCGGAGCTCGGTCAAAACTCTCCGACATGCTCACGCTAGATCGGCTCAAGCGTTCATGGGACGGAGCCAGTGAACGGCGTGGGGGTAGGCTGCGGCTCATAAAAGGGTAGGCGCTGCGCGGCTGCCCAATCCCGCTCTGCCGCGGCCCAAGCCCTTCACTTTCAGTTTCACCCCCACACGCACCGCCACGATGGTCGCGGCCCGGCGCGGCCGGCAGCGCCCCCTTGCGGTTCGGCCACGCCCGTCGCCATAGCAACCTCGTCTAGGGGCCGCCGGCAGGAACTAGGGGAGGGGGTGTGCCCGGGCCGCCCCGCCCCAGGCAGGGGGTCGGCTGCAGCTGGCGCCACAGGCCGGGCCAACTCGACCGCCGCGGCGTGAAGGCACGGGCCGCGGTACCAACCCGCCCTACTGCTAAGTCAGCACCCCCACGCCCTCAGCGCGGGATCGCCTCCCAGCAACCAACCTGCGCGGGGCCGCTTTGTGTCAGCGGCCGGGGCCGCGGGCCGCTCCGTGTCACACCTTCCTCAAAAACACCAGCGCTCGGGAACGGCAGTTCCCAAAAGAAAACGCCCTCCCGTAGCTGCCTCCCCGCAGGCACGAACAGCGTGAGGCTACCGCAGCAGGACCAAGATGGCACCTACACTTGGTGGGAGCCCTGTAGCCACAGGTGCCTTGCGCCATGCTGTGCCCGAACCCCTGTTTCCTCAGGAAACAGGTTCTTTGTGTGGAAAAACATCAGGCTAGATTCGCAATTTAAGCCAACAAAACCAAGCTTCTAATGTGACAATATTACTCTGCCATTATGGCTACTTGGTATAAATGTGCTTGTCCAGGAGAACATATTTTCATGTATAATTTATGCACGGTGTGATAACAAATGCTCTTCTGATTTAACTTTTAAAACCTTCCATGTCAACAGGAACTAACTGAAGGAAACAGTCCATGCACTGCATGTTGCTAATATTACTGCATTAACTGCAAACGATTCAATTCATGGGTCCATCCACAATTCCATCCACCTATTGTCCAATTTTGGTCCAGAGCCGTGGTCTACTTTCTTTGTGAACTCTGGATCACTATCAGCTTTCAAGATGAGGAAGGTAACTGAGATCTGGGGTGCCCAGCATACACTGCAGCTGGCCTCACACTGCCGGTGATATTAATTGTGCCTCCTCAAGCAGCCTGGACAGTGTCAGCCTCTCCACCTCTGACTTCCACAGCCAAAGGCAAAGGAAAGGTTTCTTTGGTGTTGGGTCGAACTCTGCTCATCACTCAGGATGGGATAAAAAATATGCAACTATGTATATAAGAAATACTATTAAAAAAATCAGAACAGAACTGTCTTGTATTAAAAAATATATCCAATTGTATTGTGAAATGGTGCCTTTAGAAGTTGGGTTCCTATTGATTTATTATTACATTTCACTGTTTTTTATTATTCATATTAAAATATGGTGTACGGGGGCGTAGGGTGTAAAGTATGTTACTTCCCCGAGGCATGAATTGGACTGGTGAGAAAGTTGGGCAGACAGTAAAGTTGACACAGTTAAAATTAATTAGACTCATGGGAAAACTGTTCCTAGGCAACCCTTACTGAAAGTGAAGACTGGTAAACCAACCAACCTATACTCTGTAGCTGAAATGAGACCAAATGTAGGAGATTTTGATGAGTCTTCAAAAAAATTGGAAGACTTCCCTTGCGTAACCAATTGTCAAAGCAAAGGTTTAAGCAATATTAACAATCCTTTGAAGATCATAAAATAGCTACTAAAATGACTATGTTTAAAATATTCAGTGTTTTGTGTGTTATGTCAGCTCCAGTTTTAAAACCTACATTGTGACCTCTGGACACGTCTGTTGACTTTACCTTAACAGGAGGAGAATGAAAAGCTTACATTAATGTGAAAAAGGAAGTTGAGATTCTCAATCACTGGTCTCATGATCCTGAGGCTTTAAGAAAATCATTGTTATATATTGGCACCACTTTTTAATATGCCTGTCTTTCACAAAAGCAAATGTCATTAAGGTATACACCTATGAGGAATTAAATGCCTCAGGTTACCATTGTCGAACCCAACAACTTTTCATCTTTGAATTATTTTCATTTAGCTGACGTTCCACATTACCTTAAATTAATGACTGTTTGGCAACTACTTACTGTTTAGAGTGGAATGTGATTTTTTTGTTATAGATGCACTACTGAAGGAACTGTGTTTGGTTGAGAACACAATTTCTCCTCCTCAAAGTAGACACCTAAAACAACAACAACAAAAGAATATTTCAAGCATTTAAATCCAAAATTACAATCCCCAAATACTACCTACAAGAGTCAACCCCTTTAGACTAAGAATAGAATTCTTCGAATGTTCTGGACCAAGTAGCTGAAGTCCTGCCAATTACTTCAATTGCCTTGAGATAAAAAAGAGAGCACCTGGCATAGTTAAGCTAGTATGCCATATCCCAAGTACACAATGACTGAATTAAAACTTTCACCAAATGCAGTAACGATCACTTCTAAACATCCACTGTAAGAGTTACCTGCGTTGTCCAAAGTGTGTCCAAAGTATTTAGGCCCAATAGTCTAAAACTTAATTCAGAAGCAGCACCTGCAGTGCCCGATGCTGAGGAACCACAAATAGCAGCTTTGCCACGTTGTCACTATTCAGAACACAAGAACTTTTACATGTTTGTTGGTTTGATGGGCTTTTGGGGTTTTTTTTTATGTGTGTGTATGTGTGCTGACAGCATATTTCTAATTAGGGAGATGGAAAAGGGTTGGTTCTGCTTGTTAATACTGAATGTATTTTCAATAACTGGAATTCTGCCGGCCCCTATCATAGTGATGAGGCATGTTGCTGCACTAGTCAAATGGCGACTGAGCCCAAAACATAAAGCAGATATATTAACACACGAGCTGTAACTCTAAACGGAACCTTTCCCAATAAATTTATGTAAAAGCCAGCAGTTTACTCAACATCTAGTAGCAGGGCAACCTACTGATTACTTTCAGAAGCTCATGTTTTCACTGGTTAACTTCGTTCAAGCCGTGCTCCATCAGTTGCGGGACAGGACAGCAGTGTGACGCCTCCAGCAACACGCATTTCGCACCAACATTTACACAGATGTAAAAAAAACCCCAACAAACAACCCCAAATAAAAAAGGCTAACTCATACCTAGACCCTACAGATCGTGCGAAGGAGGACAAGGTGTGCAGGGAGCGGGCGACCTGGCCAGCCCTCCTCTCTGACTGCACGTTCGCTTTGGCGACCCAGACGTGATTACTCAGCCGCCCGAGCTCCTCTCGCTCTCGTCCTGCCGCCTCGCAACTACCCCGCCCAGTCCCGCACACACAGCCCAGATCTCTGGTCTATCGCGCGGTTACGGGAATAGCGACAGTAAGGAGGAAGGTACCACCTATACGCTGCAGCGTCTGCCCACGCCGAGCAACCGCGTCTCAGGAAGTCTCCTCGCAACCGGCTGCCTCGACCTTCGCCTCCGCCCGTCGCCGGCGGCCCGCCACGGATCAGGGACGAAGGCGCCAGCGGCTTCTCGTGCCTGCCCGCCTGCTGCCAGCGCCCAATCCTGGAGGGCTCCCCCAGCGCCCGCGACGAGTTCGGCGCTGACACAGCGATACCTCGGCGTCCCTCGGGAAACCTCTCGCCGCGGCAGCGGGCGGG
The DNA here is from genome assembly GCA_022605575.1 of Laterallus jamaicensis coturniculus. NCBI lineage: Eukaryota > Metazoa > Chordata > Aves > Gruiformes > Rallidae > Laterallus > Laterallus jamaicensis. The sequence continues at coordinate 6,584,474 of JAKCOX010000024.1, read as the reverse complement.
CAGACCGCGGGACCTGCGGGCAGAGCCGCCTCTGGCGAACCCCTCGGTCGTGCGCGGGGACGCGAGCGTCACGTGACGGACACCTCCCCCGCGCAGTCCCCGTCGGGATCGGTGACTAGGACACGGCGTAAGGCGACCGCTCCGACCTCCGCCTTCCCCTCACTCCTTCCGGGTTGGCAGGCAGGGTCCCTCCCCCAGCCCGCTCCGCCCCCGTCCCGCCCCGCCACTGCCGCGCCGCCTCGCCGCTTCGCCCAAGGTCGGTCAGTGCCGCGGCGGGGCCGGCGCCGTCGGCACGGCTGGTAGGTGCTGGGGCATGGGGAACCGGGGGGGGGGGGCGGGGCGGGGCGTCCGGAGCGGCGGGGCTTCCTTTGTCTGCGGGGGGGCGGCGGTGGCGGCGGGAGGGGGGTGGTCGTCACAGAGGAGAAGACGGGGTTGTCCGGTTCTCGTCGCAGCGCCCGGGAGCGTCGGGGAGGAAGGGCGGGAAGGCGAGAGGAAGGAAGTAAGTGTGGAGGAGGCAGGTGGCGCGGGAAGGGGCCCCGGGAGCGCGTGCGGGCGGGGCGGGGGGAAGCGGCGGTTCCGGGCTTCCCCTCGGGCGGGCGCGGTGAGCGGTAGCCTGTGTGGCGGCGGAGGACGTCGGGCCCGGGCAGCGGAGGGCGAGCCGCCTGCCCAAGGTCAGTCAGTGGCCATGGGCTATAAATAGCGGCGGGAGAGAAACGGGGCCGCTGCCTTGTGGGACAGGCCGGCGGGGTCCGGTGGGGCGCCGTGAGGAGGGCAGGGGCGGCACGGGCTGCGCGTTGGAGCATGGCGGCGGGATTTCGGGCCAAGAGCGTTTCCCTCCCCCGGCAGCCACCTGCTCGGAAGGGCGGCTTGGCTCCCCTCACCGCTGCCCCGGTCGTCCTGCTCCGAGTCCCGGCTCTGGTATGTCTCCTGAGTGCCTGTAAGCCGTTGTCCCACTAAGGGCAACTCTCTTGGGAGCTCTGGCTGGGGTTTGAATTTTTGTGCCTGGCTCCTTGGAGCACAGGAGGCTTTCACGTGTCAGCTGCTTGTTTGGAGCAACGGCACGAAGAGAGCGCGGCCTGGGGCCGCAGAAATACGATCTCTAGGTCAACTTGCAATGTCAGTCCTCCAAAGGGCATGCCACTTCAGTTTGGTGGCTGTTTTATCTAGTTTGAGAGGAAAAAAAAAAAAGCTGAATTTGTTTTCTAGCCGCAAAGAAAAGGTGCGAGGAGATTGTCGTCTGGCAGCTGCCTGGACCTAAGCTGCTGTGTTTACATACCTTTTGTCTAGTATCATAAATAATTCTTGCTTTGTTTTTATATGTGCTGCAGGGATTGCATACGTGGCAAGGAGTCTGCTGTGAGGTCTGGGCAAAATGGCAAGCCTTCTGCGTATTGCTGTCAGTGGGTGCTCAACTCCTCTTTTTGGCAATGTGTTACTACCAAAGGTGCATTCTACAATGATGCCTTCTTTCCGAATGTTTAGAACCCACCAGATACTCAGGTCTCAGGCAGCTCCAAAGCCAGGTAAATTTATTAAACTATTGTAAAAAAATTTTTTTACAAATAGCTCAAACTTTTCTTTCAGTTATGTGTTTGTACAGAAAAGACTTGAAATAAAAAGGACACTCTTAAATGATGTCAACAGCACACCTCAGTCAGTTGCACTACCATTTCACAGTGGCTTGTGTAGAAGGTGTTTGTGTTTATTATGAATACTTGGAATACAAATAGTTTTTATGGATAGGAGCTGCTGCTGGCACTTAACTTGCTTGAGAGAAGTATTTAAACAAATGCTTTTCTTGGTGAATAACTTGAGTTTTCCATGAGTTTTGGTAATGCAGCACGGTGTGGGTGTGCAGGGGAAAACAGCCCTCTCAAAGGGAGCATTTGCAAGCTTGACTGTAGACGTTAAGTATCCTGTCTAAAAAAGTCTTGACTTTGTTCAGGAGACTTGCTACATTGTACCACCTCAAAGAACTTTTGATGTGCATCTTTGGTGGAAGGTTTGTTGGTATACTTCACTATTTACATTTTTAATGCGGTTAATGGACAGGTTTGGGCATTCTCAGGGAAGGAAAGAGAGGAGAGAGGAGTGAAGGCTTCTTTGGTTCCTGTTTGTGATGTAAGCTTGCTGTGTGAAAATTGGAACTGATGGGATTTTTTGGCTGTTTACTGTCCTGTGCATAGCCTGACAGCTTAGAAGACTGGAGAATATATAAAATCAGTTTAATGATATTTTTACCTGTTATCCTGCATGGGTCCTGTCTCCCTGAAGGAATTTAGGGTCTCTGCTTCAGTGCAGATCTAGGGTCTTCCCAGTCTGTGACAGATTAACGTGGAGAGGTAAGACTGATTATACGTGTGATGCTCAGTTCTTCCAAACATAGAGAGTAGGTACCTGCATTAAATATTTTAGACTATTAGAAAAATAGTGCTGTTTGTGAACAGAATTGTCTGCTGTGAAAACACAGGACATATGATTAGTCTGTATAACTCTTGAAGTTAGAATAGGGCTTCTGGCGGTACTAACAAGTGGGTGGTCTGGTTTTGGTTCCTTTCAAATTGGTGACCCAATGTTTTGGAACTTCTGAAGAAATGTGGTGAGTGGAAGAGTTTCTTGACTCTGGAAGCTCCTAATAATCTATACCACATGGCTTTTTGCTATGGTTGCGTGGCAAAACCTGAAATTCTTTGATAGCCTTGATCTGTGGTTTAATCATAACTAATCAGGTAATGGTTTTGCTATCCCATGAATTTTATTATTTTTCCATATTAAGTATCTGATAGGGGGGAAAAATACCTGTTTTGATATGGCAGATTGTCCTTTGGTTAGGAGTATTAACCTGGGATGCAGGAAACTAGGTTTAGAGTTCTTTCTCAAATGTCCCAGGTAAATGCCCTTGTTATTGTTTGAGTTTGGAATCAGTCTTTGCATTTGACTTTGACCACAAATTTGAAACCAAAAGATCTTTCCAGTTTTTCTGAATTTGGTACACTTGTCTGTATGTGCATGAATTTTCTTGTTTTCATGAATCGCTTTTCAGAATTTTTTTTCCCACAAGGACAGACAATTCTGGTTAGTGTAATGTGTTTAAGCATTCGATGTTTTCCCTTTGTATCTCTCATGTGGAAAACTCCTTAAGGGTGAGGGATACTTATGTAAGGCAGTTCTTTAATGTTGAGAATTATAGGCTTGATAAGTATTTTTGGTTGATAATTAAGCTGTTCTTATAGTTAAATTTGGTAACCTGAGATTTGTCATTCAGTAGAGGACAAATGAAGGATAGAACAGCCATTGAATGACAAATGAGTAGCAGTGGTGTTCTTTGTGTATACTTAAGTGCTCTTGAATCAGAATTTAACAGCATATAAAATATCTTTTATTCTTACTTTTAGGAATTATCTTTGGTTATAGTGACACATGATAAAATCATTAGGATATTAAGAAGAGTAATTTTTCTGAAAAGACTAGTGTCACAGTAATTCCTAAGCCTGTAGTTATTATTTCTGTTCTCTTTTATTAGCATTTGTTTAGTCTAGGGTATGTTATGCACAACGATAACAGCTGCTTGAGGAATTAAGAAATCGGCAGTCAGGTGATAAGTAAACTTGGGAGGTCAGGGACTTTTCTTGCTGTTATTTTGCCTGCTATTTTCTTTGTTTCTTAGAAATGCATGAATTTTCCTACAGGAGAAAACAAACATTCCCATAGTGTGTCTCAAAGTGTTGCTAGCACCATATGCTTCAGTAACAGATGTAAAACCTTCCTGTGCCCTGGGAAAGGTGCTTACCAAGTGATCAAGACTGAGGTTTCTAATATAGTTCCAGATTGGTTTGTCCTACAGCCTTGACACTTTTGCCCTTCTCTATCTTGGGATCTTTAACATCCGTTTTCTTTTGATGCTTCTTAAAATGTCCTGTTTTTTTCCTAAATCTTTCAGAACTTTTAAAGCTATGGCAGTTTGTAGATTAGTTCTCTAGACAAGCTGTACGTTATTTATAAACCATAGAAATTCTCATTTCATTTCCTTGGGTTTTTTGAATCTCCTTGCTTGTGTAAGAAGGGGCATCAGTGTTTATTTATAATCTTCTGTACTATTCTTTTTTTTTTTCTTTTTTCTTTCCTTTTTTGTTTTTGCCAACATCATATTGCTGTCCTTCGGAATATATGTCTTCATCTTCAGAACAGGTGAGATGGCTTGTTTCAAGCTGATACTTGAGTAACTTGGAAATGAGGCAGGTTATGTATCCTGTTTTCCCATCCCAGAACATGAGGCATATAGTCAAAACTTTTCCTTTCTCTTTTCTGTAAGTCAGTCTCTTTGTTAATATTACTTTGCTACAGACTACTTCCTGGAATCAGGTTAAGGAGATAAAAACATGCATTTTACTCTATTTCTCTATGTACATGTTCTGAGTTTTCTTGATTTTTAGGCTTTTCTGTAAACAGTTAGTAGATGGAACTTAAATGGACAAAATCACCTTTATAGTTATTTTTAATTGTTTGATTTATGAGGTATGGAGATGAAGACTTTTGATTGTGTTTACTTGAAATTTGAGACTGTGCTTTGAGTATTTCCTTACAGTCAAAATTATGGTAAAGAAGTGAGAGAGTGGTTTCTTACTAGTTTTTCTACATTCTAATTTATGTACATTCCATACTAAGAGTCTAAAACCTGTGAAACTTAATTATTCCACTTTTGAGAGTGGCAGAATCCTTTTAGTTTTTATTCTTTTTATCAAAAAAGTATGGTATATATCCCCAGTGAACTATTGGAATCTTCATGTGACTGAAAAAGGCACTTGAGGTATGTGTATAAGGATCTATTTTTGGAAAAGATTCTTGATGTCATAAAGCAGTAAGTTACTATAACATAATCAGAACAGTTCTTGAAAAGATTATTTTATGTAGGGGTTTAGAAAGGTAAGTTGGAAGATTCACTCTTTCCTGCATTTTTAAACTCATGGCAAGTATAGCAGATGTGCTTTTTCAGTATTCTGGGTCTATTCTAGAAAATATTATAGAAATCTATTCTAGATTTCAGCCTTTCAGAACTCTGAGAAAACTGCTCTGGTGTGTATAGTGTAGCTTCCTTCAAACTTCATATCATAACCTGCCCTGAAGTTATCACATAGATGTTTGCTTTGCAGTTCTAGACGTCTCCTTTTTTTTGTGGTGTGCCTTAGGGTAATCTGCTTGAAAAATGTCCTATAGCTGCTTCATCTAACAGCTGGCAAACTGACATCTGGTTCTGTATTAATTTACTCCTATGTTCACTAGTTGCTAGAAATTTGATATTGGGGCAGAGGAGCGAAGAAGATGAGAGGCAGATTAGACTTGTTGAATGTTTATCTTGGATTTGATCTCCAAAAGCATAGTTCTTAGTATTGGTTTGTGATCATTCTGCTTACTAAATGCAAATGCTTTCTATCTGGGGAGATTCTACCCATTTTTATTGTATGCAGGTGAAAGAAATGAGGAAACAGATTTGGCGTATAGCAAGTGCATTTTCCTCTCTCCTCTGTACTGTGGTCATCCTTTCCCCCCCCAGAAGCAAGTGAACATATTACTTGAACTTGGGCCTTAGGAACAAAAAAAAACCCCATACAACTTCAACTTTTTTTTTTTTTTTCTTGAGAAGTGCATAAGCTTTAATAAAGTTTCTGTGTGCCTTTGAATTCATAGCCATCCTTCCATGTTGTTGTATGTTGTAATTCCCTCCTTCCGTCCTTCCATCCTTTTCTATCCTAGAGCTACTTTCCTAGAAACTACAGTTGGTATCTCTTATTCTACGAAAATTAAATCTACATTTCCTTTCTGCTTCTAAAAGAACACATCTCCAGAGTTGATTTAGTGAAAATCAGAAGCAGGACTTCATTGTAGTAATTAGGAGAAGAGATGAGGAGAAAGTTCCTTTCAGATGACAAGGCTAATTTGTATGGATGACAACAACACTTACCACAGCTTTGAAGTGGCTGGTGCTGCATTGATAGGGGTGCCCTGAGTTGCATGGCTATGTTTAGATGTGATGTATGCTGATGAAGCAAATCTTTCCAAAGCATTGTTACCTTTGTGGGTCTGTTGTTTCAGATGTGCATTCTTGCTCCTATTGTAACTGTGTTCCTTTAAAGCATGCTTTTCTGAATTTGATTTTTTTTTTGGTATTGTAATCCAAAGCATTTAAAATGTTCTCCAACATACAAAATATCAAATCTCTTCTGTCTTCAAATTATTTGTAACATTTTTGTTAAATTTCAAAAAGAGAGATAAAGGTAAAAATAATCAGGTGCACTTTGATCTTTCACTGTCTTCTTGAATGTGTTCAGTCAGGCTTTTTTAGGGGGTTAGAAGACTGACAATGTACAGGTAGATACTTAAGTGCAAGTTCTTAGCAACTCTGTTGCATTTTCATTTGTTGGCAGTGTCTTGAAAGTTGTTAATCTAAAAATGTGCAGATGTCCAACTTTAAGCACTGTACAGTCCCAGTTTTATTTCATAGATCAATTTAGATTTGAGGAAATTATTTTACCATTTTTAAAGCTCTTATAGTATGATATGTTTTTGCATTGTTTTACATGTTTCTAGGTTAAAAAACAAACAATAAAAGGAGGCCTTTCTAAGAAGTGCAACACATTACTGGACTGGTACTGTTTCCGTAGCGCGATACACAGTATTGGTGGCCAAATTAAAAGCAGATTTGTATTTTGAACAAGCCTTTCACTCCTCCCCTCCCCCCTTTTTTTTGTTTGGTGGGGATTTTTTTTGCCTTTTGTTTTTTGTTGCTTCATCTTTGATATGAGTGACTGGCATTAGTCACTCATTAGTGATAGTAATATAACTATTAGTTATATTTCATTAATATGTGTGTGCTGTAGGTGTCTTGTGCATAAATGTCACAATCCAGGTTTAAATTGCAGATAGACATCAGTAAAAGATGGTGCAGAACTGGGCCTGTGTGCTGGACCACATGCTGTCTAGTGTAGTTGAAGCAGTGTGACAGCTTGGCATAAGACTATTCTTATAGAGTCTGTGTATTTATAAATAATGTATTTATACACTTGGTTGGATCAGAGAAGTTTAACTCTCAGATATTAGACTGGAAGCCCAGAAATTGCACATGAACAAAGTTAGATGCTTGTAACTTGAAACTCTCAACTAAAACTGGTAAGTTACAGTTTCCTGGTGTCATTTAGTGGAGCTTTGAACAAGTTGAGACAAGGAGATAACATTGAAGAGAAGTATAATTAAACAAACTTAGTAGGTAGTTACTCCATTATTCTTCACCTACTGAATTCACATTTTTCATTTCTGTATTAACTCCTAAGAGTAACTTACTGATGTGGTTGTGCCTTTCAGTGCACTTTGTGGTATGTAAATTGCATTCAGTTATAGTGATGGGAGACAACACTAATTTGATAGACTTTAAAAACATTTAACATCAGTTAAATGAAGTTCAGCTGTTCAAGCTCATTTATTTCTTCAAAATAAAGCTGAAGTGATTATAGAAGAATTTAAGTTCTTCTTAGCCCAGATAGAATGTGTTATTATCAGAACACTGTGTATTATAATTTGCATTCTGATTTATACAGTCAGAGCTGTCTGAGTTCAGATGGGTATGAACTGCAATAGGTACATGTTACTGCTTGTGTGGCTGATTGTTCTGATCTGATTCCTAAGAGAACAGGGGTCTCTACTAAGATGGTGTAATTTAAGGAAGCGTAGACTACCCTCCCAGAAGATGTCATTCTGCTTCCTCATCCCTTAGGAGGGAGGGGTGCTAAGTGTGACATGTCTGTGTGTGTCTACACAACACTGAAGAGTGAGTACCATTTATACAAATTCCTTGATCTTTACTGCAACTAATGCTGTTTTATATGCTACTCTTACAGGAATACCTTATAAACAGCTGACTGTAGGTGTCCCCAAGGAGATATTTGAGAATGAGAAGAGAGTGGCTCTATCGCCGGCTGGAGTTCAAGCCTTGGTTAAACAAGGTTTCAATGTTGTGGTGGAATCTGGTGCTGGAGAGGCTTCCAAATTTTCTGATGACCATTACAGAGAAGTTGGAGCAAAGATCCAGGGGACCAAGGAAGTCCTGGCTTCTGATTTGATTGTCAAAGTAATTGCTTTATTATATTTGTAGGACATGTGGGAATGGACTCAAGCTGCTCCAGGGCAGGTTCAGATTAGACAAGAGGATAAAATTCTTCACAGAAAGGGTTGTTGGGCGTTGGAACAGGATGCCCAGGGAGGTGGTTGAGTCACTGACCCTGGATGTATTTGAAAGATGAATAGATGAGATGCTTAGGGATATGGTTTAGTAGAGAACAGTTGTGATTGATCTCAAAGGTCTTTTCCAACCTAGTGATTTTGTGATACTTTGTATTAAATTATTTTCTGTGAAACATAGGTAATTTTTTTTTTTTTAGTTGTCTGCTCAAAGTTCAATACTAAATTCCTTTAATATTTTCCATTCTAAGTTCTGATTCAAGTTTAGCTGTTTTTTAATGGTTCAGGTGTACACTTACAGCAATAAACTAGTAAATGTCAGAATTGGAGAAGCTGAAGGTCTTTAACTACTTTGGAGTTGTTTTCCTAGTGTGAGGTAGGCTAGTTACAATAAGATCAATAAGATCCCTGCTCTAAGAAACTTTTGCTCCAGAATTGGTAACATAGAAGTTAAGTTGCTCTTTAGAGTGAGTTGCTTGGTAATTTGAAGATGCAACTTTCTAACTCTTCTCAATGAGACATCCAACAATTCAACAGTGTGTTTCAAAAGTATTTGTAACTATATAAGTTGTAGCTGATCTGGGAAGATTGCTGAGAGTGAAATTGTTTGTGTGGGATTCGTGGTGCAGAATCCTGAAGAAAAAAGAGAAAAATCTTAAAGTCATATTAAAGCTTCTTTCAAGTAATGCATCTGAAATTATGTCAAGATTGAACATAGAATTTATGTGAGCTAGTTTGTGAACAACCCTTTTAAGTTTCTTTTTGAAGAAAAGTGAAAAACTCAAAAGTGAATAGTGATCAAGATGAGTATATGCTATACATTGTGCTTGATGAAGTTCCCTGTATGTAATGGTGCATTGCAACTTCATCAGGCATTCGTAGCCTGTAGAGCTTAATTGCTACATCTATTCAATAGTAATTTTGCTTTAAAATAGTGGATTTGGGTGCAGCTGTCTGTCATAAAAGCCACTAACTGTTGGTTACAAGCCATCAAATCTTTCTGGAGGTATGTACTGGCTATTACTGCTGTGTCACCAGTCTGTCTAGAGTTAATTCTAATAGGTGGACTGCAGTTAAGTGAAGTTACTCAGTTTAGTCGTGTAAACAGCCTTTGATATACTTTGTGTACTTTGTGGAGGGGAATGGACAGACTCGTAAGCTGGGAGGAAAGTGGAGTGTGTTCTAATTTCTTTCCTCTGATTAATGTGGAAACTTCTCTCCTTTTTCAGGTGAGGGCTCCTATATATAACTCGGATCTAGGTGTACATGAGGCAGATCTTTTTAAGACTGCAGGTACCTTGGTTAGTTTCATCTACCCAGCACAAAACCCAGACCTCTTGAAAAAACTTGCAGAGAAAAAAACTACTGTCTTGGCGATGGATCAGGTTCCACGAGTCACCATCGCTCAGGGATATGATGCACTCAGCTCCATGGCCAACATTGCTGGGTATGAATCTTACCTTTTTTTTTTTTATTTTTCCTTCTCAGCTTCAGTAACTATAGCTTGATAAGCAGCTACATATTTTGATATTAGGTATGTTAAACAGTTCTGCATCTCTATTTTCATACAGCTGTTCCAAGCAAGATGCAGCTTTTGGAGGTGCTATATAACGTCTTGAATTTCTTATGGCCAGTTTTACAGCAAATCAGGGCAAGGCTTTTAAACAAATAAATAGTCTTTTTCCTGAACTGCATCAAAGCAGGCTCAAAGATGTTCTTGAGACAACTTGAACACAGTTTGTTGGTCTTTGGGATCTGATGTTGTTGGGGGCAAACTAACCTGAACAATGCTCAGTATGAGTGCTATTGCCATGACAGATATAAACAAAAGACCAAATACTCTCAGACATTGTCAAGCTTTCTAATGGATACTGTTGATATTGTACTGAACTATAATGTTGTTTTTATGCTGACTTCTATTATCAGGTTCTTTATTGTTTCTCCCCCCCCCCCCCCCCCAACTTTTTACATAAACTTTTCTGACTCTTTACTTATAAGATATCTGTGAGGCATAGTAAGCCTTGGAGAAGGCTGCTACACCAGCAGTATACATGGATATATGTGTTGGATTACTTCTGTTGTTTTCATTCTGTGTAATTTTACTAAATTTTAGAAATTCAAATGTATTTAAAGATATAAAATCTGCAAGCTATACTCCAAATTAGAACTAACTCCATGGCATGCAGACTTCTGTATGTCCTTGCTCGAGGTAGGAAAGAGACTGGAAGAAGACTGCTGAACCACAATGCTCGTAGCAGAAATGCAAGAATATGTGTACTGTTGTTAAGAAAAGACATAATTACACATTACCCTGTGTTTTCAGATAGCTCTGCTGATGTTAACTTGGTGTCCAGCCACCCATTAATTCCTGGATGGCTACAAAGCAAATAGCTTAACCGTGTTACTGATTTTGCCCTATCTGCCCTTAGTCATACAGCCCTGCAGTTAGGGTCAGAGTACCTTTTTTGAATGTGTGCTTGCTTGTCTAAGTGAGCTTATCACAAAACCGCTCTGGGTTTTACAGTTGCTTGTTCGTGTTTCCTTTCCTAATGAGCCTCAGGTTACACCCTTGGAAGGTAGCTTCAAAGATGATGAAGTTAACCTTTGGCAAGTTATGTCTTTATTATTAAGGGAAGATTTTATTTGAGAGATTGAGCGTTGTAGACATCTAGCATATATATGAGTCCAAAAATTCTGTCTGAAAATGCATTCCATGATTAAAAATGGCAAGAAATTAAAACAAAGATTATTAAACTTGTGCTCCATAATAAACTATGAAACTGTGTGTGCTATGGTCACATGTTCATCCATTTGATTGCTGTCATGAATGGAATTGCAATGAGCCTGGGAAAATACTGATATGTGCTTATCCTTAATTGACAGTTACAAGGCTGTGGTACTGGCAGCAAATCACTTTGGTCGATTTTTCACGGGTCAGATCACAGCTGCTGGTAAAGTTCCTCCAGCAAAGGTATGTGCAATTAAACAGATACTGTAACAGAAGAAGGAGAGTTCCTGAGCATGGCTAGCCACTGTTGAAAGTGTGTTAAAAGCTATCTTTCCTGCTTTGGGGCTGATTCTAGACACTTTAGAAATCGCTGTAGTAATTCTCATACTAATTTTGCTTACTATCCATAGTGTCGTATGGGTCTTTTTGTTTGAGGGTTTTTTTAATAATAGAATAAACTGAGTTTTATTTAAGTTTGCTTAGTTTTAAACATCAGACTAGCTATATATGGATGGATTTTTTTTTTCCCAGATGGGAAGAGACAAGAAAGCAGTTAAGAAAAGTCAGATTTGGGATTTCTGGTGTGTTCAAGTCTGTGATGGAAATGATTTCTAGTTTGGAGTTGCAGGTGGATTTGGTTAAAGAGAAATAAAAGTAGAATTGGGGAAGGAGAAAAGTACTTAACATCTACTGCTAGTTACAGATGTCTTGGCTCTCAGATATTGAAGTTAGGAGTACAATTTCTAAACATTTACATTTATAGGGCAGCTTTACCAGAGTAATTCTGCGAACCATGTCCGAAGGCTACTTGTTTAAGTGGCTGGTTAATGAGATGTGTCTGCAGTTATGAAAGCAGTACTGCTGCTGTTCTGACCAACTTTAGTTTTCGCTCATGCCCCAAGCGTGATGGTGGTATCATTCTAGGTCTTGATCATCGGAGGGGGAGTTGCTGGCCTGGCTTCTGCCGGAGCTGCTAAGTCGATGGGCGCAGTGGTTCGTGGATTTGATACTAGGTAGGTGTATGAAAATGGTAATAGCAGTCTGAAATTATTTTAAGACTAAGTAGTTTGTAGTTGTTGTATTCTGAAACCACTTGTACTGCACTCAGTCACAATTCCTTTCCTATCATATTTATTCCATCATTATTCCTCTGTTATTTATACCTCAAAACTACCAAAGCTTTGAAAGAATCATTCTTATTAAATCACTCAGAACTAGATGAATGAAAAGTTGATGCTCTATGAAAATGAGGAAACTAGGGCTGTTACATGGAATTTGATCTCTCTGTTCTTGGGAGTAGAGGGGAAAATATTAAAGAAATAATCTTTATTCCCTTATTATAGCTTCCTTTGATATGAGTTCATAGCTACATACTCTCATTTATCTCTGCTCTCCTGATCCCAGAGAGTCCAGCTAGGAATTCTTTGGAGAGATACTGCTTTCCACTTGATCTGTTTTTTTTCCTCCAGCACATTATTTATGAAACTAAAGATGAAAAAGCAGAAACTGAAGCTGCTTTAAATGTAGCTTTCCTTGGGTCCCTTCTTTATGTTCGAAGGATTATATGGTCCCATAGCCTTTTTTTGGAGCAATAGACTGGAAAAATCACGGAGCACAATTACTTTTCTTCTTACAGCCATAGAGACAGCAAATTTGATGACATTTTCTTCTATTAAATTGCCCTCTTATATTGAAATTGTATGTACTTAATACTGTATTTGCATGAAAATGACTTATACACCTTTTCATGCAGATTGGCATCTAGGGCTGTTTAGTTACATCTAATATGATATAGCTAAAAGAATAAAAACATACCTTCAGATTTATGATGTGCAACATGAAAAAACCTTCACACTGGTTTGTTAGAAAATCTGCATATGCCTTTAAGCTAACTGGAAAGAGTTTTTCTCTTAAAATTAAGGTTGAAGTCTTGTCAAAACTTTTGTATTTTTTATTTCCCTTCTTAAGCATCCTGTATACTTGTGTCTCGGTGTGCAAGAATTTTTGTGTTAAATCCTCTGCATGCTGTGAACATTTGCCCAACACAGTGATACCCTGTGATTGAAAAATAAATTGCAGATTTACAGGATAACTGTAAAGAAATGTCCAAGCCAACCAACCAAAAAACAAAAACAAAAGTCCACCCCCAACCAATTTTCTCTGTGAAATAAAGACTTGCTGGTATTTCTCATTTCACAGATTAAAGACAAATCCACAGGTTTTGTATTTGTCATCTGTCTTTGGCATCAGAGTTTGGGTTGTAGCTTTATGTTGCCATGATGTGCAATGGGTAAGCAAACTTAGTCAACAGGTAAGCTCTCAGCTTTGAGGCTTTTCTTGGAGCAACTCTGCTGGCAATACAGGAAACTCTAGTCTTCACTCCTTATCCCAGTATCCTCATTCTCATTAGGGTTCTAAAATTAGTGATATGGTTACTTTCTTTCTTAAATACAGAAAGCTGAGGTGTTTAGTTTCCTTAATCCTAGAATAAATTTCAGATCTCTAGTCTGAAGAATTCTACTAAAAAGACCAGAAAACCTGTGGTGGATTTTTAAACTGATTGTGTTCTCCCTTGTGATTTTCTTTCCCTAGAGCTGCAGCTCTGGAACAGTTCAAGTCTCTTGGTGCTGAGCCTTTGGAAGTAGACTTAAAGGAATCTGGGGAGGGCCAAGGTGGTTATGCTAAAGAAATGTCTAAAGAATTTATTGAAGCTGAAATGAAACTCTTTGCCAAGCAGTGTCAAGATGTTGATATTATCATCACTACAGCACTTATTCCAGGTATATTTTATGTGCAATTTTATGCTAATTTTAATTTATCCTAAGTTAGCATGTTTGGCATTGTGCCTGCAGTGAAAACAGAGGCACAGTAAGTAGTATCTGCATATGTAACTTCTTTTGCTTGCTTGATAAATGCCTTTTTAAAAGTGTGTGCTTTTTTTTTTTAGCCTTTTGTTTTTACAAACTGTCAGTCTTTGACTTGGTATTAGGTTTTCTTAGTAAACAGGGAGTAGATATTAATAAATTAAGAACATAGAATTCTCTTGCATATTTATTGCATCAGTGTTACTTCCACTATTGAGCTTGTGCACTGAAACAAATCCTATTGAAACACTACTGCCTTTCGTAATTGAGACATTGTAAGCATAGAGCTTTGGTTTTAGTGCTTTGTATTGCACAACATCTGGCTTGGTAACTTATATGATGTTTCATTTTTTTTTTTGTTATCACTTCCGTTGTAAGATCAGATAATGTCAGTTTACTGAGGGAGAAATTGGGACTAGCTAGTATCTTTGATAGACCGACTATGCATACCTACCCTTCCCTGCCCCTCCACCCCACCGTGCTTGGGAGCAAGATGTTCTATCACCTTATCTCTGCCTGTATAAACAAACCAACTGTGATATTTCATCCCATGTAATGAACACTTGAAAACTTTGCTTACAAAAATAAGGTTTAGAGAGAGGAAGAGAAGTGAAGAACTAATCTCTTGAGCTCTACAGATAGACTATATTTTGTGTTTAACTTTCTATGTCTTGTCTTACCAGGGAAAAAAGCTCCCATATTGTTTAAGAAAGATATGATTGAATCAATGAAGGAAGGTTCAGTTGTTGTGGATTTAGCTGCAGAAGCAGGGGGAAACATTGAGACTACGAAGCCTGGAGAAATGTATGTTCATAAGGTGAGCATTTTAACCTGCAGAAGATTTTCAGTTTGCATGAATTCACGTTGTGTTTTGTAAGCAGTATGCTGAAGATGAATATCTGATTTTGCTATCTGGGTTTAAGTAATCCTTTAGAATTTGATTACTAGTCATGTCCCTAACAACTCGATTTTTGGAGAAACAGATAACCTTTGTATAGTGTTAATGTGCTTTAGTATGAAAGTGTTACTCCTTTGACTTGAAAGTCCAGTGCTTTGTCTCTGCTGTGGATGTGGTTTGATGTCAGTTTCTTGGTCTACCTAAAGAGAAAGTTGTAGCAAGAGCTATTTTGGCTTGCTCACCACCTTCCACAACTGGATGTTAACAGTCTGTGCCATAGGTAACTTTAAAAAGGCTCAGACTACATCAATACTTCAAGTCTCTGGCTCAGCTCAGTATAATTTCACCTTCAGGAGGGTGCTGTATTTGTATGGTTTTTACTTAGCCAGCACGAGTGTGTCTGTCCTAGAGTATTCAGATTGCTTGTAACTCAAGCTAAAAGCAGTGCGAGTTGGTTCATTAAGTAAGCGATTTTGCTCTGGACTGAACTGTCTGTGCTCCAGTGTTCCTTGGCTTGGCTTAGAACTTGTTTTTCTGCTTTTTTGGATTTTATTTTTTGTATTTGTGAGAAATCTACTAGCAGTTACAGAAATTTGGGTGATGAGATTGAAAGTAGCAGGTTATTACCTGGTAAATTCCTAATGCTGTTATTAAGGAAGCTTGTAGGACACATTGCTGCCATCGTTGTCATTAATATAAATAGGGCTGTGAGTCATGCATTGTATTTGCCTTTATGGTTTTCTAGAGCTTTTGATGTCTTAAAAACTGAAATTAGAGTCTTTAGAACTGAAGTCAGCAGATACCTGCATGCAGAATTTATATGGAGTGTTTTTAGTCAGAGGAATATTATCCCTGAATATAGTGTATGGGCACTGAGCTGTGGAAAAGAGCAGCAGTGCAGAACTATTAGCAGTGTGCTGGAGCATTGTGTTAAGAAGTCCAAGTTCCTGGAAGCATGTGTGGATCTTAGCTGTAAGTTGTAGGCACAGCGTTTGTGCACAAGCCTGCTTGAACATGAGCAGCATATACCAGCCAAAGTTTGCCATACCTTCCAAAAGCTCAAGAACTTGATAACCAGGAGTACTCATAGTTGTTCTTTAAGCAGTGTGGATATATTTCATTATATCTTTACACAAATGTGAACCTGGGTGTATTACTTGAACAGCTCTGTGGAAGCTCCCTTCACACCCCTGTTGGTTCCAGTGCATGCCCTCCAGAAGGACTGAGAAGATGCTAAGCATTAGGCAGGATAATCTGTTACTTGGTTGTTTTTAAGAAGATAAGTTCTGAGACATTGGTAGGATTTGGAGAGGACAAGCTCTTGCACCAATACAACTTCCTCTTCCTCTGTGTAGGCTTGTTGCTAATGGCATTTAAAGGTGCTGGGTTTCATCATGGTGAATTTTGTAACTGTTGTGAGTAATCCTCATCCAACTTAAAGTTAGAGCTGCAGGTAACAGTTTTGACTGAGGTTGAAAGCAGAAATCAGTGAAAAAGTTTGGATATGTATTTCCAGAGGGATATATTGGAAGAGAAGCTGGTTCTTCAGAGATTGAAGTATGCTTAATAAATGACTTGAATTTTTCCAGGGTGTTACACACATTGGCTACACAGACCTGCCTAGCAGAATGGCTACTCAGGCCAGTAGTCTGTATTCCAATAATATTATCAAACTATTAAAGGCTATTAGCCCTGACAAAGAGAACTTCTACTTTGAACCAAAAGATGAATTCGATTATGGGACTCTGGATCATGTTATTAGAGGAACGGTAGTAATGAAGGTAAGTCAGTAAACATTTGCTTCTTAATTTTTGAGTACATACTCATGCATTTATTAGTGCTGTCTCTTTAAAATGCATTCAAATATACTGCATGCCAATAGACTTCAGATGTGTCAGTGTGGGCAATCATGTTTGTATTCAGCTGAATATTCTTCTGTCCCAAAGAGGGAAACCTCTTTGCTTTTGTCTTCTTGTCACCGTTACATGAATACCTAACGTCTACTATTGAAAATTTGGATAAATATTAAATACGCATGTTGTATTCATGTGATAAAAGCATGGTAGTTTGAAACATTTCTACAGGACCAGGAAAACTTTTTTTTTTTTAAATAAATACATGTTTCTGCTCTTATAACTTCAGAAAAAAAACCCCTGGTGGAACTAGAATATGCAGGATAGTTTCAGCTCTATCAGGAAATAATAAAATACAAACTTAAGGCATGGGCCTGTATGGGATGTCCTGCAGCCCTTAGGAAACAATAATTTGCAGTTTAGGTAAGAGGTATTAATTTCTGTTGAGGTTTTCTGCATAATGTTGGCAACGTGTTGTGGTGCTTATGATACCTACTCTGGAGGAGAAATATGTTGGTTTCAGCTCTCCCAGACCACTGAAGTGGTGCCTACAGCTCCACCAGTTACTCCTCCAGGAGGTATGAGGCATCATGCTTGGTACCTAGCTGAGATCTGTGCAGGCTCTGATTATTTTTATTCACAGCAGATTTTGCTATTTCCAAGATCCTGTTTTATTTTGCATAAATGTTTTCCATTTAAGGAACTTTTTAACTTATTTCTTTTGGTTCATGCTTTCAAGCCTTGTGTTGTGTATCCACCAAGTGCTCTTGGACGCAGATATTAAGTGTTGTCTGGAAAACATGTAAACCAGTATAGTTAACTTGGTCAGGCTGTACTGATCATCCAGCCTTGCAAACTTCTGCTGATGCAGAAAAAAGGAAGATGCTCCTGTGTTATGTCTGTAGGATCTTAAGACATACCTGAGCTGCAGATTAATAAGAGTAGGCCCCTCTAATTATAAAGCATCTCTTGTGTTAGGGGTAACTGTAAATATCTCTTGTCAGGATGGCAAGGTGATTTTCCCAGCACCGCCGCCTAATAACATTCCTCAAGGAGCCCCTGTGAAGCAGAAGACTGTAGCAGAGCTGGAAGCAGAAAAAGCAGCTACTATTACACCTTTTAGAAAAACTATGACTAGTGCATCTGTATACACAGCAGGTAGGCAACTTTTAGAGATGAAGAATCAGTGTAGTGTGTTCCTCATTTGGCTAATACTTTTAAGTCACTCCTCATCTTACTCAATTTAATAACTATTTGGGAGAGCACTTGGATGATGTACCCTGGTGCAAAATCAGTGCAGTGTAATAATTGCTTTTGAAAGGGGAAAAAAATGTCAGAGTTTTATTTAAAAGTGTTAATATCTCAAACAGTGATGAATCATGCTGTGTGCATGTATGTGTGTCTGGCTTTATTTAAATATCAGTAAAATACTTAGAAGTTCTGAAGGACTCTTCCTAGGGACTGGGCCCTTACTTTGCAGCAGAATCAGTTCAATGCCATTGCTATCTTCAAACTTTAATGTATTGTGTGAGACTTAAATGACCACCATCTACTGAAGTACTGAGAATAGGACGTTTGTCTTGACAAATAGATATTGTCTGTTCTCATCATTTGATATTCTGTGTGCATCAGAACTTCTGCGTAAAGTATGAATGGAATAGTCTTAGTTTTAATCTCTGATCTTCATATGCATGCCTTGAGTCTTCTAAGTAGTTTCTTCATATGATTGTGACTTGTGTGCATTTTTTTGCTGTAGAACAGAGTGACCGGATTAATTGTTCATGTAGAAACCTATCTTTGCTGCTTTGTGTGCATGCATTGCAAAGATGTGTGTACTATATTAACTTTTTTATGTTGTGTTATAAAACAAATACTAGCACTGAAATAGCCTTGTAGTTGTCAGAAGATGATCTGGTTAGTCTTGAAACAAGTCCATGCATGAAATGCTGTTCTGCTTTTAGCTCAATACTGGACTCCTGTTGTACAGTCTAAATGTAAGAAACCATTGAAAAGTTACAGAAAAATATTTGTGTGCTTTTCTTCTAGGTTTAGCCAGCATGTTAGGACTGGGAATTGTAGCTCCCAATACTGCTTTCACACAAATGGTGACCACATTTGGCCTCGCTGGAATAGTGGGGTACCATACAGTATGGGGTGTGACTCCTGCTCTTCACTCTCCACTTATGTCAGTGACTAATGCTATCTCAGGTAAGCAGCTGTTGCACAGCAGTTTATTCTCTCTTTGAAGTAGGTACTGCTTGAACTGTAGACAGAATTCTGCTGAGATCCCTTTTAAAATGCCAGAGGGCCTAGTACCACTTTGTGTGCCTGAGTTTGCTTTCATAAATAGCAAGGACATCTGAATCATACTCTTTCTGAGGCTGTTTTTTCAAAAGGAGCAAGTGTGGTACTGTGTATTTTTAATTTTTATGAGTAATTTCCCAGTCTCAATCTGTTTGCTCTAAGGTTTTGAGTTTTTTGGGGAGGGGGGGTGATTGGTTTGGCATTTTTTGTGTGGGTTTTTTTGTTTTGCTTTTGTTTTTAGTGTGTTGCATTCTGCCATTTCATGCAATACATCTTTCTTCTCCTCTGCAAAGTAATGCCCTGAAAATAACTTGTCTTTCATAGTTTTGGAATTGTTTTTTCCCCTCTTGTCAAAGTATGTGTTTTGAGAAGAAGGGAAAAAATAATTCCCAAGTGATCTCTAAGATTTATAACTCAATTTTACATGTTTATATGTAATCTGTGTGTATCTACATGACAGGTCACAAGTTGGATCTACTTTGATTGTTGAAAGCAAAGTTTCTTTTCTTGAACATGTGGAGGCTGACTCTGCTTGAGGAACTGTACTTCAGAATTGTATTCATATACTAATTTTTTTTTTCTTACAAAACATCTTTGTATTGCTGAAAAACACCACAGTAATCACAGAATGTGTTGGAAGGGACCTTTAAAGTTCATTTAGTCCAATCCCCTGCAGTAAGCAGGGACACCCTTAACTAGTCTTTATTTATTTAGTAATGTGTGAGATGGGTTAAAACTTGGGTTGACTGATATCTGTTTTGACAACTGAAAGGAAACTTGCTGTAGGTATAGACCCATCTAAGATTCTCTTTCACTCTCTTTTAATAGGACTAACTGCAGTTGGTGGTCTGGTATTGATGGGAGGACACTATCTCCCTGAAAATGCTCCTCAAAGCCTAGCAGTGCTTTCGGCCTTTATCTCTTCAGTCAACATTGCAGGTATGAATGTTCTGTTTTCTCCTGAGGGTAACTTTAAAGCACTTGTGTGATTCTTTTATTTCTTCCATCTCTTTAATTGTATAGATTCCTGAAATACTACTGTGGGAATAGGATCTGAAACTATCCATCCCACATCCCATAGACTTTCCCATACCCATGAAATTTTCATAGTAGTTACTGTATCTGGTTTTCCCACCCTATGCTGTAACCTCTTTGGTTTTTTTTTTTTGTTTTAGGGAAGCATTTAAGGGTGCCTTTTTCTTTTACAGTGTCTTTTGGGTGATTCCTTTATGAAATATCTTTTCCTCTGTATCCCAATATGGTACTGTGTTTATCCTTATATTCCTTTTCCCACTTGGAAAATACACTAGTGGCATTGAACGAACTTCTGCTTGCTTGAGCTTCGAAAGTTTCAGCTTCATGAATAAAAAAGACAAGAGTGTGAGCAATGTGACATACAAATACTGGCTTTTTGCTAGATAGGGAAAAGGACACAATCATAAACTAGAATGTATCCTACAGTCAGTGTAGAGTTTAGAGCCAGAGAAGGCCTCCAGGCTTTCCAACTCTTCCTTTTATGTGTTTCCTCCAAAGGTTAAAAAGGGAAAAGGACCTTACACTGATTACAATTTTGTTTCCTGGTCTTCTTCCAGACTCCTAGCTTCTCAGAGGCGTTATTTGTGTCAGTTGTTAACTTATGTTAAGTAATGAGGTTTAACCAAATATTTCTCTTCTCGCTTGGTGTGTGCTTAGTTTAAGATTTTATTTTTGTAAACTTGTTCCTTTACTTTGGCCAGGTGGATTTCTAGTTACACAGAGAATGCTGGATATGTTCAAACGTCCCACAGATCCTCCTGAGTACAACTACTTGTACTTACTTCCTGGTGCTGTATTTGTAGGAGGCTATGCAGCTTCTCTCAACAGTGGCTATAATATTGAGCAGGTAAGAAGATAACTTCATGGCTTTCAGCCCACTGTTGACAGCAAAGTATGCACTTCCCTGCTTACTCTGTGTAGGAGTAAATAGCAAATTAGCCATGGTCATTTCATCACCTACTTACTCCCTCAAGGCCAGTCTGAAGTTAACTGAGCTTGCAATCATACCCCAAATACTGACTCTGCAAGCATTAAAAGCTTTGGATATTTTTTGCCTGTAAAGCCGCAGGTATTTTATTATTTTTGTTATTGAATAGTTTTCCTAGATCACATCTTAAATATTAGCATGACTACAGAAATCAGTCATCCGTTTAAATGTTTCTGAAAATTAAGCTTGGTGTGACAACTAAAGTAGGCATGACATCTCATCCTACCCAGATGTCAGCACAGAGGGATGTACAGGAATTGTACCTGTAACACCTTTTATAGGAAACTTTTGTTTGCATTTGCTTTTAATGGAAAGAAAAATCCATGTGTATTGTCTTGTGTTGAATCCAGACATACCTTTATGCCAGGGGCTTGCATGTATTTGTGTTGTTTTCAGTTGTCTAGACATGTGCAACTCAGTTAACTTTGCTTATACCTTTTGAAACCATGAGCTCAGATGTGCCATAAGCAAATTCTGAAACTGTTTGAGCAGAACAGTTTAGCTCTGGGGTTTTACTAAAGAAAAAATGTGTTTCTGTACTGATGAGGAAATGAGCTTGAGTCAATTGTAGTATTCACAGTGCAGGTAAAGCAAGGTCACGAAGTGGGGAAGAAATTTTCATGGATATCAAATTTTAATTGGCAAAAATCACATCCTGTACATCTGTTCCTCCTAGTCAAGATTTCTGACTTAAGAGCTGTGCTTGATACGCTTTTTGAGAAATCAGCCCTTTTGTGTAATAATTGGAAAGATAACGATTGTGCACCTTGTCTCTACTTAATGTATGCCTATTCATGTTTTTCTTACTTTAAAGATGATGTATTTGGGCTCAGGCTTATGCTGTGTTGGGGCCCTGGCTGGTTTGTCCACTCAAGGAACAGCTCGACTTGGAAATGCTCTTGGGATGATTGGTGTTGCAGGAGGTTTAGCAGCAACTCTTGGAGGCCTTAAACCCTCTCCTGAATTGTTGGCGCAGATGTCGGGTGCAATGACGTGTGGTGGTACCCTAGGTAGGTGTATGATAATATAAACTAACACTATATTCTCTATACATGCATTTATGCAAGTTGTATATACACAAGAAACCTGCATAGCTCACAGGTGAAGCGACTAACTTACATACATGGCTTTTGTATGTTGTTTTGCAAATGCATGGACAAGTAATCCCAAGTCCCATGGCTTTTATTAATGCATCAGGATGTGCTAAAGCATGAGGTTACTTGTGGAAAAGCAGGAACACAATATCTCTGTTATGGAAATGAAGTATGTGGAGGCAAATAAACTCACCAGCTTCATACTTCGGTTCCTGGCTGAGTGCTGCCAAATTCCCTTTTACACACTGTGCTTTTGTAACAGAAAATGTTGAATTTCTTAGTATGCAGTGACACTTCTGAGAACATGGTATCTTTTAGCTTTCTCTCCAATTTCCATGATATTGCACAAAATACACATATACAGCTTTTGCTTAAATGCCATAGCAATTTCTAGTGTAGAAATTTTTTTTCATTAGAACAGATATTAATTTCTAACTGTACAGATTGGTTATATTTTATAAGCTTTCCCTCTTGTCTTCAAATCCCAATAGGTTTGATGATTGCTAAACGCATCCAGATTACAGATCTGCCTCAGCTAGTGGCTGCTTTCCATAGTTTGGTTGGTTTGGCTGCTGTGCTCACCTGTGTAGCAGAATACATGATTGAATATCCTCACTTTGCTACGGATCCAGCTGCAAACCTCACCAAGGTTGTGGCATACCTTGGCACGTACATTGGTGGAGTGACTTTCAGTGGCTCTCTTGTTGCTTATGGAAAACTGCAAGGTGAGACCTTCCATTCAGAACTAAGTATTTGTTAAAGGGTCCCATCCCCCCACTCTCCCCCAGTGTTTAGTGGTGTCTTAAGACTACTGTGGAATTGGAAAGAAATCCTGTGTTTTCCATCAGGTAAAAGTTTGTATGTTTAATTCTTATGAGTGCACTTTTTTTGGTTTTAATTTTTTTTTATTTGTCTATAACTTTAGTTATGAAAACACTATCTTCAGTGCTCAGACACATTACTGCTATTAATTATCAAGTCATGTAAACTTCTTATACTCCACCTGTCTAGGAGTAAATTTTGTGTTAGTGTTGTTAACACTACTTGACACTGTTTCTCTATCTGATTTATTGAACTTTCCTGATTGTGACTTCGTGTTCCTGAGTAGATACAATTTATGGTAATGCTGGACTCAGATCACCACTAACATTTTTGGGATTTTGCTCTTAATATTTCATGCTTTGTATAGGTAGGCAGCTTGCAGTATCATTTGAGACTGCCTCACTTTAAACCAGGCAGTTCGCTGTCTGTTTATATACTGACCTAACTCCATGCTCTACCTCTTACAGTTCTATAGAGTAAATATGTCTTATAAATGAAATGCTCACAAATTCCTGTTTCTTATGTACCTGAAGGCTTCTATTGCATTTATTTTTGGTTTTGTAAGCACACAGCATTGGAGAGACTGAGACAATACCTGTACTAAGAAGTTCCAGCTATGACACATTACTAATCCTGTTACTAGCTTTGCAATAGCTCCTTTTGGAAACATCTGCTTTCTTCAGTGTTTTTGAAGCCATCCATTGAAGCAGGAAGCATGATATGGATGGAAAACTGTCTTCTCTAATAAACTTTTGAATCATTTGTAAGTAATAGGCAGGGGTCGTAATATTGTGACAAAGGATAATAAAATGGCTGGGATGCCGAACACTGCCTTTGCCTCAATCTTGAACAGCAAACCCAGTTGTTCCCTGAGTACCCAGCCCCCTGAACCAGAAAACAAGGATGGGGAGCATAATGCAGCCCCCGTAATCCACAGGAAAATGGTGAGGGACCTGCTTCAGCACTTAGAAGTGTGCAAGGCTATGGGGTCAGGCGAGATCCACCCAAGGGTGCTGAGGCAGTTGGTGGAAATCCCACCTTCCATTGTTTATGAACAGTCCTGACTAACTGGGGAGGTTAGTCAGAACCTATCCACAATAAGGGCTGGAAGGAGGACCTGGGTTACTACAGGGCTGTCAGTCTGACCTTGGTGCCCGGGAAGATTATGGAGCAAATCATCTTGTGTGTCACTGAGGCACGTGCAGGAAAAACAAGCGATCAGACTCAGTCAGCAGGTCATGCCTAACTAACCTGATCTCTTTCTATGATAAGATGATCCGCTTAGTGGATGTGTGTAAAGCTGTGGATGTTGTCTATCTGGATTCTAGCAAAGCTTTTGACACAGTTTTCCACAGCATTTTCCAAGAGAAACTGGCTGCTCTTGACTTGGACTGATGTACTCTTTGCTGGGTAAAAAACTGTCTGGATGGCCAGGCGTAGAGAGTTGTGGTGGATGGAGTTAAATCCGGTTGGCAACTGGTCACAGGTGGTGCAGGGCTCTGAGCTGGGGTCACTTCTCTTTAATATCTTTATTAATGACTATCAGTAAGTTTGCAGGTGACTAAGTTAGGCAGGAGTGTTGATCAGCTTGAGTGTAGGAAGGATCTGTAGAGGGATCTGGACAGGATGGATTGATGGGCCAAGACCAGTGGCATGAGGTTCAACAAAGCCAAGGGCTGGGTCTTGCACTTGGGT
This sequence comes from Laterallus jamaicensis coturniculus, assembly GCA_022605575.1. Lineage (NCBI taxonomy): Eukaryota > Metazoa > Chordata > Aves > Gruiformes > Rallidae > Laterallus > Laterallus jamaicensis. The sequence continues at coordinate 6,559,964 of JAKCOX010000024.1, read as the reverse complement.
CACAGTAACCCCAAGCAGTGCTACAGGCTTGGGGCAGAGTGGCTGGAAAGCTGCCTGGCAGAGAAGGTATTGTTTGACACCTGGCTGACCATGAGCCAGCAGCGTGCCCAGGTGGCCAAGAAGACCGCATCCTGGCCTCTATTAAGAACAGTGTGGCGAGTAGGACTAGGGAAGTGATTGTTCCCCTGTGCTCAGTGCTGGTGAGGCCGCACCTTGAGTGCTGTGTTCAGTTTTGGGCCCCTCACTACAGAACAGACATTGAGATACTGCAGCATGGCCAGAGAAGGGTGTCAAGGCTGGTGAGAGGACTGGGGAATAAATGTTATGAGGAGTGGCTGAGGGAACTGGTGTTGTTTAGTCTGGAGAAAAGGAGGTGGAGGAGAGATCTAATTGCTCTCTATAATTACCCACAAGGAGGTTGTGGAGAGGTGGAGGCTAGTGGCAAATGACAGGACAAGAGGAAATGGCATCAAGTTATGTATTCCCGGGAATGTTTAGATTGGGTATTAGGAAAAACTTCTTCACAGAGAGGGTTGTTCAGCATTGAAGAGGGCTTCCCATGGAAGTGGTGGGTCTCCATCCCTGGAAGTGTTTAAAAGACAATTAGATGTGGTGCTGAGGGATGTGGTTTAGTAGTGGTTGGCAGGTTAGAGTGGTGGTTAGACTTGATCTAAAGGGCCACTTCCATCCAAGACAATTGTATGATTCTTAGTATGTATTTTGAAATACTTCTTCTAGGTAGTTATTCAGTTATTTCTTCTTAGTTATTTTTTAACCTCTTCTCCATTTTACCTCCTCCACCCCCTCAGTGATTTGTGCACATGTAACTGGTGAACTTCACTGCCTGTTTGAGCTCACTCTTCTGTTCTTGTTTAATTTTTCCTGCCTTACATTTTCATAATAAGCTTCTCGGTACTATTGAGTTAGAGGTAGTAAGTCACACACTTTGAGTCCTAGTCCTGAGACCATCAGTTCATTCTTTCTCTTGAGTTCAGCTAAATTTAAATGTGACACTTAGTAAGCAATTACTTTCACCAGAAGCAACAGATAAACTTGCATTATTTTTACTCCTTGCTGTGTTCTTTGGGAGAGGGGGAGCATAAGCTGAGAACGATCATGTAATTGTCTTAAAACTGAGTGGTAATGCTTTTCTAAGCACACAGCTTTTTAGAGACTGGGATAATACCTGTACTAACAAATTCCAGCTAAAAGCTTCCTATTACAGTGGTCATGCACAACACGCTGGAATGAAAGTAGGTTTTATGTGTTTGTTTTGGGGTTTCTTTTGGGGGGGTTGTTTGTTTTTTTTAAAAAAAAGGCTTTTAAAAACAGATTTTTTGTGATTCTTCTGAAATGCTTCACTGACATTAGGAAACTAACCAAGAGTATAATCAGGAGTATTTGAGAATCCAGAGTAAGTTTGAATGGGTTGAACTACTAAGTCAGTACAGGGCCTGAGCTTCAACTGACTTGTTTTCTGACCCTCCCTTGTTTAATATTTCTTTTGCTTGGGTGTTTAATGACTGAAGGCAAGGGGCAGGCTCTCCTGCATGTATATGTTAATTTCTGAATATCCATTTGATTGTAGGTATCCTGAATTCTGCACCACTGCTCTTGCCTGGTCGACACGCACTGAATGCGGGATTGCTGGCTGCCAGCGTTGGTGGAATGATTCCGTACATGATTGATCCTAGTTACACTACAGGAATTACTTGCTTGGGTTCTGTGTCAGTTCTCTCAGCCATAATGGTAAGTCAGGGAATTGTAGGAGGTGAAACAAATGAAACAGTTTGTTCTTCAGCTTTATAAGTTTCCACTTAAATGATGATATTTTACCATTCTGAGTCATAATGATCATAGTGCCTATATGCTAGCTTGCAGTAGCAAGTAAAAGCTGACTTTTCTAAATCTAACTGTAAACAAGAATTGTTCCAGCAAAGGGGCATTTATATATCTAATTATTTTTTGAAACTATGACTAAGTAGAGCCTTTTAGGTGAAAAACTAGTTCAGTGGAGCTGGTAGGATATATTTGTGAGTAAAAATATGTGACTAAGCACAGGATGAGAAGAGTGCCTTCCTGTCGTCTCTGAAAAGGCAGAACCACCAATCCTCAGGCCACAGCTTCAGAGGAAAAATTTTTGAATAGGTTAAACAACTTGGTATTTATTTTTCAGAGCTGCATGCAGACTGTCTTCTCTGCATTTCTTAGTCATAGTTTACACTGGAGTATTTTCTGTCCTTTTCCAGGGTGTCACTTTAACCGCAGCTATTGGAGGAGCTGACATGCCTGTAGTTATTACTGTCCTGAACAGTTATTCTGGATGGGCTTTGTGTGCTGAGGGCTTCCTCCTGAACAACAACTTGCTTACCATTGTTGGTGCACTCATTGGCTCCTCTGGTGCCATCCTATCTTACATCATGTGTGTGGTAAGTCATCAGCAGCAACTGAGCTTGTTTTCCAGGTAATGGAACCTTACTCAAAATGTTTGCTAGGAAGCTAAGTGATCAGAAGACCAAACTGCTAGGTGTTTTTACAGACTAGAGAATTCTTGGTTGAAACTGTTGGACTAGATGTCTGTCATCTCTCTTTGGATTGGAGAGATCTATTCTTCAAAACTGAAGAAAGTCTGCATTGACTTGGCATTGAGGGTTTGAAGCTGTGCTCAAATATGTGTGATTACTTGTGCTCATCTGGGTGGGGTTTTTTGTGTATTAAAGTAAATTTAGAATCTATCAGCAGTAGATACTTTTAGTAGTGAGTTCCTGTAAAAATGTTTGGCTCTATTAGGAGCAATTAAAGTTTGGGTTTTGGTGCGCAGGGAAGTGCTACTTTCTTCAGAGTAGCTACTTTTAAGTACCACGAGGTGGCAGCAGGCTTGCATTAGTGTATTACTGATGCTAATGTCAGTCAGAGCAAACCCAGCTTTGACTCTGTAATCATGCTGCCTGATTAATAGTTTACCTTTTCTGTGGAACGTTTGTACAGAAATCACTTGTTTTCCTATGTCTCTTCTTTTTCTTTTCAAAGATGGAGAGGTAATAGCTTAAAGAAAACTATTCATAGTACAAAAGCTGCCAACCTCCTGATTCTCTGTTGTGTATATAGTTCTGTTTTGTTTCTGCTCTTGTGTTCTTGTACCATCAGTATTCCTGTTCTCCCCTCCTGACCTGTTCATACAGTCAGCCCTGGCTGTCTTTTACTTCATCACTACTGGGATGTGTTAGTTACTGTGTTAGGAATGTTTCAGTGTCATTTGTTTCCATCTCTTGAGGAATGATTTCAGAAATGCTTAAGAAAGTACTTTTGTGCAGCTTTCTGGAGTTGACTTCAAATGAACAATCCAGTTTTAAATCCAATTTTAAAGAATCTTGTTTGTTCTTGAACATTTTATATGCCCTTATCAAATGAAATCAGATTATGCCGCACATGAGACGTGTTTTGTACATATATATTTTTATATAGTCAGAAGTTTAGTCAGTATCAGTAAAAAGACAATACTTTTGGGAAAAGCCAGATATGAAAAGCATGGTCTTTAAAGGTCAAATTCCTTTATGAAAATATGATCTGTTAGGGTCTTGACCAGTAGGCATAGTCACTCCACATAGAGAGTTTTGAGATGCTTGAATCTGTTGGCTGTGGGAATATAAGTAAATAGGAAACCTGGAAAAATAACTGGAAAAATGAAGTGACAGAGTGGCTTTCCTCTGTGTATTTCTCAAATTCCAGGAACTTTAGTTTCCTAAGGTAATATTCTGGAAATCTTATGCTGTTTTACAGACAGTGACTGGAGATAGGACCCAGGTGACAGGTGATAGGACAAGGGGAAATGGCATGAAGCTCTGTCAGGGCAGATTCAGATTAGATGTTAGGAAAAATTTTTTTACTGAAAGAGTTGTCAGGGCCTGGAACAGGCCGCCCAGGGAGGGGGTTGAGTCACCATCCCTGGATGTGTTTAAAAAAAGGGTAGATCAGGTACTTGGGGATATGGTTTAGCATAGGATGGGAATGGTTGGACTCAATGATCTTACAGGTCTTTTCCAACCTTGTGATTCTGTGATAAACTTAGGCAATTAAAATCATCCTGTATAAAATTGAAATGATCTTGTATAATTTCTGCTTCAAGAGGAACCATTGTGTTAATTTTATAAATTATATGCTGGCTCATCACCTGTACTAGCTATGTGCTTTATGTGAGCACAGTAGGAAGACAAGTTCTTGGAGATCAAGGGTTTTGTTTTCCTTAGACTTGGAAGTTTCTGGCCAGGAAAATGCACGGCAGAGAGGGCTTTTTGCTGATGGTTGCATTATCTGTGAATTGTGAAGCCTGTATTTTATTCATATGTGTCTGTGGTGGTAAAGAAGGTGAAAGAGCCTGTGGAGGAGTTTACACACTGTCCCTGTGTTGAGTAGGTCTTAGCTGCATTGGTTAGTTCTTGCTTGGTGAGGTCTTGGCTTGTTTTGAAGCCTTCTGTACTGCCACTTTTTTTTTATTTTATTTTTCTTTCCTCCTCTTTATATGGCTCCTTGATGTGGAGCCAAAGGCAAAAGTGCTTCAATCACATGCTTGCTTTATGTGGATTCACAAATTTCTCTTAATTTTTTTTGTTGTTTGGCCTGATCTTACTTTTTTTTTTTTTTTTTTTTTTGTTTAGGTATGTGTAGGAAGTGCTTTACTTGTGGACATACTAAGCTTACAAGATCTGCAGGGGTACTCTGTCTTGGCTATGTTAACTGACACTTAACTGCTGTAATAGTGTCTGGAAAATGGGAAACATAACCCCCATTTTTAAAACAGTAAATAAAGGAAGACCTGGATCAGTCTCACCTCTGTTCCAGGCAAGATCATGGAGCAGGTCCTGCTGGAAGCTGTGCTCAGGCATGTGGAAAACTAAGAGGTGACAGACAACATGGCTGCAATAAGGGCACATCATGCCTGAACAAATTCGGTGGCCTATGATGGTAATGGAGCTGGTGGATAAGGGAAGAGTAATGGGCATCATCTGCCTGGATTTGTGCAAAACATTTAACACTGTCCTGCTCAGCATCCTTGTCTCTAAATTGGAGAGACATGGATTTGATAAATGGAGCACTTGGTGGATAAGGAACTAGCTGGACGGTCATGCTCTGAGTTGTGGTCAACAGCTCAATGTCCAAATTGGGGCCAGTATCAAATGGCATTCCACAGAGGTCGGTACTGCAACCAGCACCATTCAACATCTTTGTTGGGAACATGGACAGTGGGATTGAGTGCACCCTCAGCAAGTCTGCTGGTGACACCAAGCTGTGTGGTGCGGTCCATATGCTGGAGGGAAGAAATACCATCTAGAGGGAATTTGACAGGCATTAGAGGTAGTCCTAGGTGAACTGCATGGAGTTCAAGAAGGCCAAGTGCAAGGTCCTGCACCCTGAGTCAGGGCAATTCCAAACACGACTACAGAGAATGAATTGAGAGTAGCCCTGAGGAGAAGGACTTGGGGGTGCTGACTGAAGTAAAGCTCAACATGAGCTGGCAATGCATGCTTGCAGCCCAGAAAGCCAACTGTATCCTGGGCTCCATCAAAACCAGAGTGACCAGCAGGTCAAGGGAGATGATTCTATTCCTCTGCTCTGCGCTGGTGAGACCTCACCTGGGGTACTGCATCCAGCTCTGGGGTCCTCAGTAAAAGAAAGGCATGAAACTGTTGGAATGAGTCCAGAGAAGGGTCCCAAAGATTATGAGAAGGCTGGAACACTTCTCCTATGAAGACAGGCTGGGAGAGTTTAGTATGTCCAGCTCGAAGAGAAGGCTCTGGGACGACCTTATTGCTGTCTAAAGGAAAGATGGAGAAGGACTGTTTATCACAGAGTGTAGTGATAGGACAACAGCTACTGGATTTAAACTTTTGTAAAGAGGGCAGATTTGGATTAGACATTAGGAAGAAATTCTCCCTGTGAGGCTGCTGAGGCCCTGGCACAGGCTGCCCAGAGAAGCTGTGGCTGCCCCCTCCCTGGCAGTGTTCAAGGCCAGGCTGGATGGGGCTTTGGGCAGACTGGTCTGGTGGAGGATATCCCTGCCCATGGCAGGGAAGTTGGGACTAGATGGACCTTGAGGTCCCTTCTAACCCAGACCATTCTGTGAATATACTAAGTAGTCAGTTTTTCTGATTAACTGTTTAAAATTGTGATACTTGTCAAAGTTAGTGCGTTCTTAGAAGATATGAAGTACTGTCTACTGTAGACAGTAGAAAGATGCTGATTTCCATGTGTTTGTGCACTTCCCTTATAGTATCTGAAAACTGCTAATTTATCAAGGTAAAGTAGTACTAACATCTTTGTTGTGCATATTTGCTAGATGATAAATTTCACTGAATGGCATGTTTTCTCAGGTTATAGCAAAAAAGTATGGAACTTCATGACTTGAAATGTCAGTGGAAAATGAACACTTAAGGAAGTGTGATTTTTGTGTGGGTGTTACTTCTTGCTTGTATGTGTGGCTCTCTGGAACCATTCTTAAATTTTGCAGTATTTGAGCTAACACAGCAGATGAGACACACATGTTTAATTAAAGAAGCAATTTATCCTGTTCCTTTCCTGCCTCTAAAGTTTTGTTTACTGCAATTACAAGTTTTGCCTACTTCCAGATATTGCTTTGGGACCACACTCACAAGGAGACATGCCAGTGAAAGCATTTAGCCAGTGACTTTTCTTGGCTATATATCTACAGAGCTGAATTTTCAGGATGTGCCCTCCTCTTAAAGCTCCTAGTTTAAGATCTCTTGTCCCCCTTTGGTGCTGAGCCAGTAAGTTAATGGCCCCGGTCAGTTCACTACAATTTGTGTTGAGTTAGTGTTTGGTTAGCTTTGTGTGGGTACTTAATTTTGTGGTGTTCTTTCCTGTGTTGATGCAGTGGGAGCTCTGCATCTGTATTACCTGTAAAAGATCTGGGGTTTCCATGTTGTCATGTCGTAGTTCTGTGCTTACGTGTTAAATTGCTCAAGAACATAAGCAAATACCATGCTAAAATTGTGTGTGTGTGTGTGTGTACATGTATATGTATGTGGAAAAAAAATCCTTAAAAAACCTAAAACCATCTGTCATCAAATATGCTTGCTTTTGTATCCCTTCCTCTTGAGAACAATTAGATACCAATATTTGCTATTTGTGTTGATTTTTTTCTTTGTGTTGGGGAAAAGCTCATGCTCTTTCATTATTTGTGTAATGTAGTGTGTTAGAAACTGATGTCTGAGTAGTATCTTAATCTGAGTCTCTGTTTAAAGGAATCTGTTTCAAGAAGTTTTGAGTTGTAAGCAGGCAGAGCTAGCAGATAAAGACTATTGTCAGGAAGACTTTAGTATTTTAAAAAGCTTTCTTTGTGGACATCTCTCCTTTATTTTTGGACTTCACCTTTAGCTGATCAGAAACCTCATTGTCTTTCAGGCCATGAATCGTTCCCTTGCAAATGTGATTCTAGGGGGCTATGGCACCACATCAACGGCTGGTGGGAAGCCTATGGAAATTACTGGAACCCACACAGAAATCAATGTGGACAATGCAATTGAAATGATAAAAGAAGCCAATAATATTATTATTACTCCAGGTAAGATACTTTTGACTCACAGAGCAAGATGTTCAAAGGATATATTATTAAAAGAAACAGAACCCACACAAACTAAAACCCCAAGTGAAACCAAAAAAACTGTAGCCTTTCTTGCAGTTGCAACATAGCAGCAGCATGTCAAATGTTGACTGGGTCTGTGGGATCTGTTTTTGTTCCCAGGTTAGTCATCATTCTTCTGTGTAGACATGTGTATGCCACTTTATTTTTCCTTATGTGTGTCTCTTCAAACTTTGTCCTATTTATTTAGATTTTAAATTCTTCAGCACAAAGACTGTCTCTTATAAATTATGTTTACAATTAATTTTGTGTACTGCTGTTGTGGTGTCAGTTTCCAAGCACTACCACAGTACCAATGGTACCAATAACAAAATATCTGTCAGATTACTGAAAGAGAGGGTTTTGTTTATGCTTCTCATCTACTTGCTCAATTCTGCATTGTTTTATTAAAGGGCAGAAAAACCTCTAAAACTTAGTTAGTATACTGTAAATACTGTAATTGAAGTAGAATATACCCTGAGAAAAAACCCACCCCTGAGTTTTCTGAAACTATTGTGTTGGCTGTAGGTTCATGTGGTTCAATAGGACATCCCTGTCAAAAGAGGTCAGGTAGGGGGGTATAGCTCAAGACTTGTTTTTCTTCAATTGAATAGCATAACTATTGTGCTAAACATATTTTAGCTTTAGAATGAGAAAAATGCTAAAGAAACAAAGTCATCTTTCATTTTGTTTCAGCTTAAATGAAAACATCAGTGAGCTAGGGTTCTATTTGGGAAGTTACCTCTGTTTCCAAAAGAGCTTGCAAACATCTTCAAGGAGATTTACCTGTTGCTGCTGTGGTCAAACATCAAGGATGACATTTATAATTTATACAGGCTGTTTTCTTCCTGTACACTATTGATCTGATGAATGAATTCATACAGAAAGACTGAAAATATTATTTGCTGAGATTTTCATTATGCAAATCAAACCCATTGTTGAATATAGTGGTGGTGAAGTAACCTGATAGTAGCTTCTTAATCAATTTTTCAGTGTACCTGTCCGAATTATCCTTTTTGATAGAGAAAGGAACATGAATTTTCGTGGAGCTGAATTAAGTTACTTGTGTACTTTGGTCAAACTAGTACACTGATAGTGGTCATGAGATCAAACAGAAGAGATTAATTGTAGTTGTAATATAGTAATATATGAGTATTTGGGGCTTGGGTGTATGTATAATTTTTTTGTTTGTTGGTTTAACTATGAGAGCTTCTGTTTGGAAGGTACGCTTACTGTCTATAACTATTCTGTCTGCACCAGAACAAAACCAGCTAAATTTATGGAAATTCTTTCAGGTTATGGTTTGTGTGCAGCAAAAGCTCAGTACCCCATAGCTGATCTGGTGAAGATGCTGAGAGAACAAGGGAAAAATGTCAGGTAACAACTTTCCTTGATGAAAAGTATTATGGTTCTGGTTTTGTTTTTGTTGTGGTCTTTGCTTTGGTTGAAATTTTCTTTCGGCAGTTATTATGCTGAGTTCTGAGAAATACTAGCTGGAGGAATGCTCTAGACTTATTAATCTAAAGCTGAATATCTAGAAGTTTCATGCATTAGTGTAAAAGATCCTTTGCTCCCTTACAATCTTCTTAAATTTGGTTTTTGGAAACAGTCCCAGTGGTTGGAGAATTATTTTTGTTGTGGGTTTTGCTTTGTTCGGTGTCATGCTGAAATTAAAAAGAATGGCTTTAAAATTTAATACTTCTTTCTTGTAGCAATAAAATCTTAAATTTTTTTTTTAAAGGTATGTTAGCTCCTTTAGATACATATGCTCTTCCTTTAAATAGCATAGCATTTTTCTGCAAAACAGGCAGTAAAGTTATTTTTTTGTAAAATAAACTTAAGTGTAGCTTTTCATGTTCTGTTCAAGAGAACAGTTAGCCTTTTCTAAAGGTGGAGGTTGGAGAGCTTTGTGCAAGCAACTACTTTGTGGAAATAGGTACTGTCCAGAGTAATCACAGCAGTTGACTTTGGGGAGACAAGTTCTTATTTAAGCTGGTAGTCAGTTGGGAGAAAGCACTGGCCTGACTCAAGTGTTTTGAATTGCTGCCTAGAGAAACCTCCATTAAGGGGAATTCTTTACAAGGCTAAAATAGCTTTAAGATGGGTTTTTTTTTAAGTCTTAATTTCCTAAGGAAATGGATTCCTCCATTTGGGGACTAGTTAAAGCGGTGCTATGGGAATAGTTGGGGCTGCTAGACAGGAAACATGAGCCTCCTGCAGTATGGAGAAGTGTTTGCTGAGGTCAGTCTGCTGTGAAGTGCATGGGACTTGACTTTTTGTGGGATAATTGACTTGCATTAATAGAAGTAGCGATTAATACTACAGGGCAATAATTGTATGTAAAAAGAATGTGGACAGTAACATCCAGTTCTGAGCAGTGTGTTTGAAACCATGCGCTACCCTAAAACATTAGCTACCCTTCTGAGGTTATTCACTCTGTCTTGCCTTTGTGCTCCCTACTTAATGCTTTCCGCACTCTGGAATAGCTAAAGACATTCAGTGTGTACTGATGAAAGGTGTCTTGCAGATCCTGAAGTGCTTCTGCTCTTGGACTGATGTGCTGCATGCACACAGTGCCTCTGTTAAAGGCACTGTGGTCTCCAGTCTGTTACGTTTCTCGAAAGCCTCATGAGTCCTACATAAGCTTCCAGCCTGATTTCCCTTTTGCCTCTGTCAAGCATTAGGGCTGTGGTATTTTCTCTCACACCATGCTTTGAAGGTTTTTACAGTCTGATTTGTTTAAAAAGTAGCTGGTGAGCATAGGAAGGTCGGAGAATGCAAATTTATGTCACTATTTTAGTGTAACCTGAACCTTCTCATAATTACGAAGTAGTTGAAGTTTAAGAGATCTCTGGAGATTATGTAGTTCAGCCAACCCCCTTACTCAAACCAGTCAATTAAAGCAGGTTGCTTACAGTCTTGTCCAGTTGGGTTTGGAATATCTAGTCTCCAGAGATGAAGATGTTGACAGCCTCTAAATCTGTTCCAATGTTCAGTCACCCTTAGAGTAAAACAAGTTTGCTCTTTTGCTGTTTAGTTGTTGGGTTTTTTGGGGTTTTTTCCTGCCACTGCCTCTTGTCCGTTCACTGGATACCACTGAGAAGAATCTCTGTCATCTTTATTTCCCTCAATTAGTATTTTTACACAGTGATGTTTCCCTTGAGTCTTCTCTTCTGCAGGCTGAAGAAACCCAGCTCTCAGCCTGTCCTCTTGACAGATGCTCCAATCTGTTAAGCTTATACTTATTCTTACTGGGTTCACCTAAGGTTTTTTTTTTTTATTGCAAGCAAGACTGTTACTAAAGTTCTTTGAGTGTTGTTATTGGAGTGCCTGTGGCCAGTCCCATGGATTTATTCTGTTGGAGTGTTGCTACAAAAAGCAGGCATAATTCTTAGGTGCCAGTATTGGCCTCAAGTCTTTTCCTTCCTCAGTTTTTCATAGACCTTATAGATAATGAAAGTACTGGAAAGCTAAGATAATGCTTCCCTTGCTGATTGTTTGGGAAACTGTTTTCTAGTTAGGTAACTTAATATTTTAAAATTAGTGAAGACTTGGTTTTAATTTGAAACCATATATTTGAACAGATGCTGGTTAGTCAGACTTATTTTCTGATTTCCATCTGTTTATTTCAATTAGATAGTGACTTTCCTCTAGCAATTCGTACTCTTTTGGGTTTTTTTTCTTCTTCCACTATTTTTCCCAAGCTTATTAAAAAGTTGCTTATAAGTTTTTACAGTGTTTTACAGCATGTATTGTGATGGATAGAAACAAGGTTGTTGCAGAGTCTAGCAGCAATACTTTTTAGTATTTAGCCAGAATGTTGCAATTTTGCATCTAAAATTGGTTTGTAGTTTAATTTATTCTGTGTACATGAGAAATGAGGGTGTGTGCTGGTTTATCTTCTTCCCGGTGCAGTTTTCTTCGCTCCTTATTTCTGCATGCTTAGCAAAAGGTCTGCGTGTGTCCAAATTGCATTAAAAATTCTGAAGACCTGTTAGTTGTGCAAGAGAAGAACTTTCCTTGGCTACTGCAGTGACAGTACCACATGCTCTTGGTTTTTCTTTCAGTGCTTCTGTGAAGGCAAGCTTTATTTTCTATCAACCTTGGTGAAATACATTTTTGGTTTTGCCTACTATGTTGGCTTTGCAGGGAAGAAACGTGAATAAATCCTTGAAATAACTGGCTCATACTTGAAGTGAGTCAATTTCAGGAAGATCCCACTGCAGTGGTTACCTAGTATATTAATGAAATAAGTCTGTATTTGCAGTTTGTGGTAATTCAGGGCTTTCATCACGTTACAGAGCTCCCACGGTGTTCATTGAGTGCAGCTGCTGTCCCTCTGGTTTCAGTAGGCCGGGGGTGCCTCGGGACCCCAGTACGCGCGCCAGCCAGATGTAGTGACACTGACACATCCGCTGTGGAAGGGTGCCAGCACGGACATACGATTGTCATCAGTGTGTAGTGCCCACACTGTGCCAAGAAAAGTTATGTCTGTCATGTGGTCTTTTTTGCTTTATGGCTCACGATTGATCCAGAGGAGCTGTTGTTTTAATTTGCTTTGCTTGTAGCCATAACATGCTCTGGGAAGAGCACAGATTATATAACATGATGCATGACCTCTGACTAGAGGTTAAACTTAGAAATACAGGAGAATTTGGAAATTTAAGACTGTTTTAGTTTTTAAATTGCATAGCTAACACCTTTGATTACTTGAGAAGATCTTGCAGATCACACTTTTAATGCATTAGTAGGATCACATAGAAAGCTGGGTATTACTGAAGTTTCATTGTAGCTTTCCCTTTTTATATGGGTGGGCAAAACAACAAGCTAGGCTAATTCCCTGGAATCCATTGGTTTTTTTTCTATACTCATTCTATGGCTGAACAATGCAAAATTTCAACTGAAATAATGCTTGAAAGTTCTTGTTGTACTAAAATTCTTCAGCTGTGTGCTGTGTCCTTTATAGCTGTAAAATTCTGATTTTTAAAAATATATTTAAATACTGTATTAGCTTTAAAGATAGATAATTATTACATAGTATTGCACAGATTAAAACTATATGTCCTCATGCATGTATGAGTAATTAATAGTCCTTGTCTACATCAAGTTAACTATCTTAGCTTTTGCCACAGTATGACTTTGCTAAGACTTTTTTCCTATTAATGTTTTGTTTTCCTGCATAGTAAGAAATTCTTGACATGAAAAATGTATTGCAGGGTGAAAAGACATTAAAGTTGTGCTTTTAGACCTTGCATACACCTTGTAAATCTAATTATAATTAAATATGGTGGCTTTTTGATAACTCTCATAGTTAAGAGAAATGCAGATTACTCCTTTAGCAGTCTTTCAAGTTATTGGCTGATATGTTAATATTTTGGTTTGGGTTTTTTTTTTTGAACCTAACTTTTGCATTGTCTAGTGGAGGTGTCCCTGCCCATAGCATGGGGGTTGGAACTAGTTGATCTTTGAGTGCACTGCTACCCCAAAGCATTCTGTGATTCCGTGACTATAGGTAGATATCTTGAAGGACTGATTTCTGTCTTCTGATGCTGGAGAGTCTAGTTTTGGACATGGAAACATAGGGGGGTGTTTATTTTTGAAAATGTGATAGTATGGATTTAGTGTTGGACCTGCATTTTTTGGTTTTGTACCTCTGTGACTGAGCTCTAATCAGATGTGTGGTTAGGCTTCTGTGTTTTCCTCATTGTTCTAAGTGCTTGTCAGTAATAGAACATATGGACGGGTACCACTTACACATCTATCTGTAACTTTAACTTCGATTTTTTTATTTATATCCATTAAAAGTCATCATTCTTTGTTGTCCTAGATGAAAATCTAGAAGAACTTTAAAGGATGAGCTGTTTAGATGCTGTCCCAACCAATCTTAACGTACTGCATAGGTCAGGTGTCCATAAGGTGGAAATTGCTAATGAATTGCTACATAAGAATACCATGCATTGATGCAAACTTCTGGGAAGCTTACTAAGAAGACACTAAGTGTGTATATGTATATCCAGTTCTCAGTTTATTTTTATAGTCAAATTAACTGGGTGGGTGGTTCTCGTGGTTTTGCCCCAGTTGACAGCAGAGCTGCTCTAAGAGGGTGTAGGGGGGGTGGGGTGGCAGAGTGAGAAGGGAGAGAAAAGAAAACAAAAAACCCCCAGACTTGCAGGTTGGGATAAGGCTAGCTTACTGGGATAGCAGAGAGATAGATACAATAGTAATAGGACTTCAAAGCAGAATATATGAAACTGGAGATGCACAATGCAGTTTCTCACCAAACTGCATGTCTCAGACCATTCAGCTCAGAGCCTTCCTGAAACTGGATCATCCCCAAAAGTCTGTGTCCTGGACCTGAGTGCTCCTTCCCCCACCAGCCCCCACTTATGCTGAACATGACGTAATTTGCATGAAATACCCTCTTTGGCAAGTTTGAGTCACCTGTCCTGGCTATATCCCCTCCCAGCTTCCTGGGTGCCCTCCACCTTCTCCTTGTCAGCATGAAAAGATGAAACCCCCCCCCCCAACTGCTTGGCAACTCTAAAACATCCCTGTGTTGTCAGCACTGCTCTCATCCCAACTCCCAAACATGGCTGATAGAAAGAAAATTAACTCTATCCTAGCCAAAGCCAGGACTGTTCTGAGTTATTAATGCTGCAAATGAAGGGACAAAGGGAGTCCAACAGATCTGTTAGCTTAAGTGCCATGTTGGTGCAGTTAGAGAGAACCAGCAAACCTTGCTGCACCTGATTTCCTTCTACAGAGATGCAGCTAGAGCTGTATGCTTCTGGGGGTGAATTGTAGGTATGTCATTGGTTCCATATGGGTTATCTTAGGTCTGGGTGACCCTACTATGTCGGCTTGTGATGCGTGGAGGTGGCAGGCTCTTCTTTCTTCCCTGCAGTTAAGTTCTTGGGAGAATTATTGCATTGAGCTAAGGTCCATGCCATGTAGTTGGATCTTTCCTCTGCTGTGATAAACTGTACTGGCTGGAAATAGGGAGCCAATACCAACCCTCACTAAAACATGCTTAATCTCATTAATTTACTTCAGTTTAAATTTAACTGACCTGATCCCAGCAGAGCCACTGTTTCTGGGGATGTGTTGTCAGGCATGTCGCTAGTCCTAAATAGCTATGTGCTTTGGCACTAGTAATTTCAGTCACTTTCCATGTGTGGTGAGAGCATTATGCTGTGATACCTGAAAGTTGTACTACACTGCAACTATTGTTACACATCAGGATTCAAGCTGTGGAGTATCTGAATGATGCACTTCTCAGTTCATCTCTGTTTTGGTGTTTCGTTAGTTTGTTTGTTTCTTCCCCCTCCTCCCCCGCCCCCCTCCTGTTAATTTGAGTAACAAATCATTGTCTATACTGGAAACAGAGGTAGAGAGGTGTGAAAGCACAAAGTGAATGGGGTGTGGGGAAGGGGAGGTGAGGCAAAACCCTTGAGCAAATTTTTCCCTGGCTATGCAGTGTCTAAAGTGTTGAGTAAGCTGAATTCAGCACTAGCCAGATGATTCAGTCCAGCTTTGGCATAATGACAGGAATCCTATCTTTACATGATGAAGTGATCTTGAAACACTTCTGCTTGGAGTTAGTTAGGTGCTATCTCTTTCAGTATTGATTGCAAGAATGTTACTTTGCCAGTTGTAGTAAAGGTAGATGCTGACTTTATGAACTGTATAAAAGTAATTTCCATTCCAAGATTTTTCAGTAATTTTTGATGCAATAGCTGTCTCTTTCATACTACTATAATTAACTTCATACTACTACGAGTAACTTTCTCTCTTTTCCCTTGCTGTCCCATCCCTCCACTCCCCCAATTTATGTGCTTCCTGTGCTGAAACTGCTGTCCTAGATTGTTGTGTAAGTCAAGAGTTTTAGATTTTTATTCTAAATTTGAAAGAAAATGTTGCACTCCTTATACTGCAAGAAAAGGTTCAAAATACAAACTCACTTCTTAGTGTGCTGTGTTGCCTTTCTAAAACTAAAAGGTATCTGAAAGAGGATGATTAAAAATGCTGAATATTCTTGCCAGGTACTCATGCTGTTTAGGTGGAAAGTCTTAGTAGCAAGGACATTTATACTCATGTCAGTGTATCTGACAGTTGGAGGTGTTATCTGGTCAGGGTCAAGAGTGGTGAGTTCTCTTTCAATTCATGGTGAATTCTGTGTTTCAGTGAATTACAATGAATAATGTTTCAAGTCAGGCACAGCATGATTGTGAATCTTTAAGGGTAAAATATGTGTAGACCGAAAATTTAATGTTATTTAAATAAAGTCAGAAAGAGTGTGAGATCTCTGCTTGATTTAAAATCAGCTATCTTAAAGGGATTCTTGCATAACTTAATGATATTAAAAGCATATAAAAAAACCTTAGCAGTTTTTTACTTTGAAACATTTTAATCCTAAAACACACCTCTTTCTTAAAATCACTTGTGTTTTGAGGTCTTGAATATGACTGAGGTTCATATTTCGAACCTGTGGCAGAGCATACATGACAAAATGCTTCTGCTGTAACGTGTGTAGCTTTGAAGGACTGGTGGTGTGAGACAGGAGCAAAGACACAGATTTCATTAACCATGTGAGCCATCAAGGATTTTAGCTATCTCTTTTCCATGCTCATCTGAATTCTGCTTTCAATTGGACATACTAATTTCACTCCAAATATGTGTAGATCTTATGCTGTGAAATAATGGAAGCCTTATAGAGGCACATATTTTTAGTGGTTCTTTTTGAAACACTTGCATGTCTAGTTTCAAGAGATACTGGCAGGCTACTGTCATGTTTGGTTAATAGAAGCAGACTTCTGTGAGTCACTTCAGTATTTGTCAAAAAGCTTTTATATGAGCATCTTTCTCAAACTTTGTGAATGTGCAGTATGTGGTTTGAAGCAGAGTTTGTCATAAGTCTAACTGCTGATGCTTGATGCTTTGTCTTCCTGAATGAAGATAATTCGTCTCTTTCTTTTCTTCTTTATTTGTCACTTGCCAAGGAATAGTGAAGTCAAAGGTGAAATTCATTCTCTTGGCAGCCTAAATTTTGACTTTCCAGCCCTTGAAATAAGATTGTATGTGTATATAGTATTTAATAGAAACCTCACAAGGATTTTGTTTTGTGTATTGCCAAAACAGCTTTGGTCACAAAAACACTCAAATAATTTTTATTAGAAACAAAGGAGAATTTTGTTGGAAAATCTGTTTTCACTGCCAAAGGAGTGATGGGTTTTCTCAAGTGTGCTTCAGAATAAGAGTTCTCTACTGTATAGTGAGTGATTGAATTTGGTACACTTCAGAACTAGCTGCAGTACTACCCAACTTGCATTTCTGAGTGTTGTGAAACTTAAACAGTTAATGTTTTGTTATGTATATTTAGGTATTATCTTTTGCTACAGGATTATAAATGCTTACTGGCTGAATACAATCTGTTATCTTTTTCTTTGAAAAGCATTCCTTCTAAAGTTACCTCTTATCCTGCTGTCTGACCTAGAACTTGACCTACTATTATGTGGCTTAATCATATGCCCTTAATTTTGTTACTGGAGTTCCAGTTGTCACATCTTTGCATTGTCTTAATGTTTTCTTGCAGATAGAGTTAACAGTCACCCTTTTAAGGATGTATTTGTCCAGTGTTAAATTTGCAAATGATCTGTCTTGACTGAGTTGTGACTTGTGAGCTATCAGGACATGGTACACACTTCCATTGCAGTGGAGTTGAAAAAAGAAATACATGACAATCCTCTTGTCATGGCAAGTTGATTTATCAGGCTTCTGCTTCCTAAAGAAGTCTGAAGTCCTTTTAATTGCATTCCTGACTCATTTCAATTTCTACTCAGAATTCAGAAATTCAAGAATTTACACTTTTCTCTTGGATATTTTTTGCCTCTTCCAGAGCGTCTGTAGGTATACTTAAACATTTAACTTCAGCTATATATGTTTATCCCAGGCATTTCTGGTGTGCTTGAGTCAGCTCTACATTTGGTGGTAGCTCCAGTGGTGGAAGGACAGAAACTGCACAGACAATAGACCTTGATCTGCCTGGTTTGTTCAGGGCCAGTAGGTGACTAGAAAAACACAATCTACCTAGAAGAAACAGATTTGCTTCTAACCAAAATATATATTTGGGAGTTGCAGCTAAACCAGTTTAACATCTCCATTCTGAATTTTGCCACGTTCTTTCTCTTACGGAACTCTATGTATGCTTTGACACCTCCCACCACCACCCTGTATGGCTGTCTGAATTTTTAGTAACTCATAAGCAATGTGTTTTCTCTAGCTTGGTTTGGAGCCGTTCCCAAAATGTTTCTTAACTTGTTATGCCTAAATTGGTATAGCTTCTTAGATCCCTCTCCTCTTTTTCTTTTTTATTCCCTCCTAAGGTCAGTCATGAGAAGAAAGTGGCATGCTAACCTAATTTAGCAAAGCATTTTGATGTGCTTGAAGTAGTGTTTCTGCAGATTTTTCTGTTGGTGTGTTAGATGTAGGTGGCCACACACTCTAGAGACATCTGAGTCAGTACGGTTACTTGCCAAGGGCCTTTCTCTGTCTTGGTGGGGTTTTGCTTCAGGAAGACTATCGAGTCTTCTGGCCGCTTCATGCAGGGTGTTGTGACCAGTTCATTTACTGTGTGGTGATTTCATTCTTCAGTGATACACAGTACATGCAGAGCACATTACTATCAGTGGTGGTTTTTCAGCAAAAAGGCTTTTTCACAAAATACCCCAAAGATATGTGTCACATGTTTAACTACGGTACTGCCTGCCAGCTGGTTGTGAATGCTTGCTGTGGGAGATGTGGCTCAGGCTGAAGACTGTAGCCTGACAAAATGGTAAAATAGTCCTATTGCTTTCAAAAGTAATGAAAGAAAAGTTTGCATAAGCTATTGCTAGGTGGAAAACTTCCTCTGTTGGTCTTCCTTGCTCAGGCATTTGTGACTGCAGTGTGCTCTGTGTTGTCATTAGAGGTGTCCAGCAGGTTCTCCAAGTCTGCTTTGCAGGTGCAACAGCTTTTGGATGGAAGGACTGAAAATGTACTAATAGTTACATTAGTTTTGCTGGAAAACGAGCATATTTTTTGCATACCTTTTGTGTCAGTCAGACTTGTAACTACAGAAAAAGAACAGCAGCTGCCCAAGGTGAAGAGTCAAGTCAATGCAAGGCTTGTTTTCTTTCCCATCCACTGAGTTCCCTGCAACACTGGAAAAGTAATTACAATGTACTTGATGCTTAAACGCTTCTTTTTACTAATTCACATGTTTGGTTATACTTAAGAACTTCTCAGACTGGTGTCTGGTCACAGGTGTCAATTTTACTGTATGAAATAGCGTGGTCAGTTCTTATTAATGGAGTTGGACTTTCTTTCCCGTTAGGTTTGGTATTCACCCTGTGGCTGGTCGTATGCCTGGTCAGCTGAATGTGCTCCTGGCAGAAGCTGGTGTTCCTTATGATATTGTGCTGGAAATGGATGAGATCAACGAAGACTTCCCAGGTTAGCATGCGAGCTTTGAGTTTCCTTACAGATTGGATCTGATCTTGTTGGTTTTTATTTGATCCTGCTTTTACATTGCATAAGGATTTTTAAAAATGCAAAGTCTTGGGCTCTTCAGTTCTCTTTGTGCACTGTGGAGGAGCAGAAGTCTTTCTCTTGCAGTCTGAGTGCTTTTCCCGCTGATGACATGAGCACAGAAGAATATAGGAAAAGAAATAGCCTCAGTCAGAAGCAGAAAACTGAGAAGCAAAGAGTTCAGATGGGTAAAGCCAAGGGAAATATAGAATGAAGGAGTACAGACAAGAGTAGATACTGAAGGAAGGTTGCATAAGCCTATGAAGCTTGTCATGTCTTGCAAACCAGTATAGCATTGTGCAGATAACTTTCTGCTTTCTTACATCTTTATTTCAAAATCAGAAAGTTGTTGATAAAAGGCTTGTCAAAAGTATTCAAAGGAAAAGCCAGGCACAAAGAAATCTGAAAGTGATATGCCATGTGTGTATGAAACAATATTTAAATATCAAAGGATTTACCTTTTGTGTGGCAGAGAGGTCTAACCAATTATCTTAGAGTGGGGCTGTGGATGTTTGCTGGAGATGGTTGGTAGCACACTTGGACTCTCACACGTAATGTGTATGAGAAGTTTGTGAAATATTTATAATTGAAATACCAGTAAATGCTTGTAGAGTGCTTACCATGAGGCTATGTCTCTAAAGACCATATTTAAACCAAAAACATACATCAGCCTTATCTTCAGATAAATTCTCATCAGCTTCATTTTCTTTCTACTGCTGCAGAAACTGACTTGGTCCTTGTAATTGGTGCAAATGATACAGTCAATTCAGCAGCTCAGGAAGATCCGAACTCCATCATAGCTGGAATGCCAGTTCTTGAGGTCTGGAAGTCCAAACAGGTGAGATTAATAGAGTTGCATTAGCACCTACCTTAGGTAGCATAAGCTAATAAGATTGTCCTACTCTTCTGATTTCCATGAGAGGCTTTTCTCCAAAGTGTGTAACGAGTACTTTGCAAGGGATGTTTGTGGTCTCAGTAAAGCGTTTGCTGGTGTTTGTGATGGTAATGATGATTACTGTAGAAAAGACCAATGAATGTGGTTCTACTAAAAACATCCTTAGAATAAATTGTGTTCTGCTCACATCTGCAGCCCTGAAGCATTTCTGTACAAATAACTGCTTAGGTTTATAGGAAATTTGATTGACAACCTTAATATTGTGGATGAAATACAAAAATGAATAATATGCTTAAATAAAAAAACCAAAGGAGTGCCTGTGTTGACTGGAGAGCTTAGTCTGTCCAGATTGAACTGACAGTTTAATTACCTCACTAGTTTCGCTCTTTGAAAGCAACAGCACCTGATCTAAGTATGTAAACTTGAGTTTCCTTGATGTGAAATCTTTGATCTCTTGTTCTGAACCCAATCATAGCCTCAGTTCTTCTGTGGGTTAACTGTTCCAAGTACTCTGAGGAATGGGCACCGGCACATACATTTATCAGTGTTTGTGTTGCAGTTGGAGAAATAAACATGTACAAGGTTAAATTTCGTAGAGCTTGACAGTTTCTCTGCTGAAGGTGCCATGGTTAACTAATGTGGCATTTAATAGCTAAAACTGGCTGAAATTTATTTTAGGATTTTTTTATTATTTTTTAAATCCCATGTATGAAGTAATACAGAGTAGTAGTTTGGAGAAGTACCAGAGAGTGTTGCACCAAGTCTTGATGTGGACACTCATCTGAATTGTGTTACTGTCAGGGAATTGAGTTCTTAAAATAGTTAAAAAATAAAAAAAAAAGCCTCAAAAACCTTTTATGTTATAATGATCAGTGCCCATCTTGCTTTGACTTTATTACATGGAATAAAGTAAAAGCATATGCATGTGTAGTGTCCATGGTCTCTTCATATGACATGTAATATTGTGTTTAACAATAAAATGTTTCTGAAACTCGTCCAGATACCAATTTGTCTGCTATATTAAAATTTGAAATACAGCTTTGTAGCAGTGAGTACCATATTTTGGCCAGGGATCTCTCTTCCTCTCTCTTTATTTATGAAGGTTGGTTATGTACTGTCTTTGTTTGAGGGGAGATTGTGGTTAGTTTTTGCTCTTTCAAACATGAACTCTTTATGTGCAGGTCATCGTAATGAAGAGGTCTTTGGGAGTCGGTTATGCAGCAGTGGACAATCCCATATTCTACAAACCCAATACTGCTATGTTGCTGGGAGATGCCAAGAAGACTTGTGATGCCCTGCAGGCCAAAGTCAGGGAATCGTATCAGAGCTAAATACTCATGATTGCATCTGCAGTTTTGTCACAGAGGTCATGGAAAACGAGTTAGAAGAAACCTTTTAGTGTCATAATGCAACTAGTATTTAGAGATGACTGCATTGACTCCTAGAAGGTGTAGTTCAGTCAGAGAATCTAGAGTTTTATGAAAGGATGGGCACATTAGCCCTTCAAACTAAATCTTCTATGAGGCAATGCATTAAAGAACAAAAATGTGCTTTTTAAGGTTAATAATGAGCTGTTAGAAGCAGAAACTAGTAACTTGTGGTCATCTTTAAGTAGTTATTAGCTTCTTCCTTCTAACAGTTTCCACTTCTGTCATGGAAATTCACTAGAAAATACTGTGCCAAAATTATATTCTGTTTTATTATCATACTGGTTCTTTGGCTGGTATGGTAAAAACTGTTTGTTTCATAAAAACTGAAATAAAAATTGCAAACAAATGCAAGCAGATGCAAATAAATGCTTACATGATTTGATATTCTAAATGTGTAATACTCTGTTAAATCTCTATAGAAAAATTGAACTGTTTCTTTTGTGGATTGTATAGATGCTGTGAATCAAGAACATTGTAGGGAAATTACTTTTCTTTAACACACAGTTCTACTTTTTTATAATGCCCACTTACACTATGTAAAATGAAACACAGGATTTCAGGGACCTACCAAGTGATCTTCAAGCCTGATAAGGAAATGTATGCTTACCTGCACTGCTTAACTGTTTTAAGCAGCAGCTAAGCTCTCCATATTTTCTAGTTGTTGCCATTTTAAGTTTTTGAGGAAAAATATGGTCCGTTTCTGCAGATGCATAACATCTTGCATATCTGATTTGTTCATAGAATTTGGACCACAGTGTTCCAGTTTATGTGCACTTAGACACTTAATTGTATTTGCCACTTCAAGATTTAGTGATGCATTCTTAATTAAAATTACTGTGATGCTGGAAAAAGCCCTTTTCAACATGTTTAAGATGCTGGAGTCTTATTGGATTCTTTTCATAAATAAATAAGCTATTACTAGGGTAGCAAAGACACATACCAAACTTAAAATCCAGTGTTTTGATTTTGAGTTTTTTACTTCACTTTAGTGTAATTAAAAGCACTGTTAAATTCCCATAATAAGTTCAGAAAGAATTAAATTAAACTGAGATAGATTTCTGGTTTGTTTTTATTTTGTTAAGTGTACTTGAGTTCATTTTATTTGCCTAATAAAATGAATGTAACCATGTTTCCATAATCGTGTGGCAACTGTCCGTGGTGACGAAGGCTAAATAGGGATAGCTGTACTTGTGTCGGAAAGCGTTCGTATCTGGGAAGACAAACTTATGAAGCAAGTCTTTAATCCATCTTGATTGACAGAAAAAACATTTTTTTATTACGCCATGTATAGAGACCTCATACAAAATGTAGTGTATCTACTTAGCTACCTCTGTTTTTATGTGAAGATCACTTAAAACACAGACTTTTGAACCGGTAATGCATTAAGAAATTAACAGTGTATGAAAGAAGCTACCCTTTTTGCAAATCTCTTTTATATAATTGAAATAAAAATTATCATGTAAGCATTAATATGTTGTACACTGCAGGAAAAGGCTAGTAATTAAATTTTGATGTAAAATATTGTGGCAGCTATATTTCAACATAGCACCTATGGCCTCTTGATTTCATTGTATTCAACTTTTCTTTTAGGTTTGCAAAAAAGAGAAGGGAAATTGGAGAAGGGGAAAGACAAGGAATCAATCCTCTCTCCCTCCCAATTAGGCAAAAAAGGGATTTGAAGTGATCTAAAGTCCTAAAGTATTAATTTTTTCTTGTCAGACTTGAAGTATTCAACTGCAGGATGCAACATGTCTCTGCTTATAAGTAGCTAGTACAAGACTTAGTTTTTCTTAAAAAAAACAAAAAAAACCACCACAATAAGGGGATAGAACTTTTTTTTCCTTTGTATTTGGAAAAAAAAGCATACTTTTATGTTTGACCGGAGGTACCAGTGTTATCTTTATAACTGTGCTTTACTATGGAACACCAAGTAATTGTTGAAGTGCTAATAAAATTTTGATTATTTTTCTTCTTTGATCACTGTCTCTTTTCTCTCCTGTTATGTCTAAGTATGCAGTCTGAGATTCTTTCTGGCAGTCAGAAAATCAGAATGCCACCGAAGGATGTTGAGATTGAAGAATGTAGAGCAAAGGAATCACAGTGAAATATGCGTATTTCTCTTCTAATTGTTGATTTTCTTTAAAATATTCATTCTAGGTATCACCTGACTCTAGCAAATTTACTAGAAAAGTTCATAATTAATATTAGACAGCTTCTGGGAACAGTTGAACCAATATGTCTTGGTTTCAGCAAAGGCAGAGTTAATTTTCGCAAAGAGCCCGGAGAAGTGAGCCAAGTTGACTAAAGGTGTTTTACGTACCATGTAATGTCATGATCACCATGAAAGGGGCTAATTGGGGAAGGGTAGCTTTGCTGGGATGTCAGGATAGTCTGAGTGTGGGCTGGTCATCTGGTCAGGTCAGTGAAGTGCCTTGTGTTACCACCGTTCCAAGTCCTGTTTGTCTTGTCCCTCTTCTTGTGCTGTCCCAGCAAACTGTCCTTACCTTTGTCTCCCCATTCTCCCCACTGTGAGCAAGCGAGTGCCTGGGTGGTGCTCAGTTGCTGGCTGGAGCTAAACCATGACACAATGGACATTGTCTTTTTGTCTTAAAAAGGCAACCCTCTCCCTCCCAACTTGGCTTGAGGTCTCTCTTGTTAGCTGCAGCCTGGCATTGACTTGAGGTAAACTCCCTTCTTGAGCAGCCCACCTGGGAAGCGTATACCTACAGTACATGGATTTGTAGTCTGACAAATGGTAAAGCCATAGCCTATGTCCTGTGTGGATCTGACCGTTTGGCTGATGATTTTTCTCTCTACCCTGTTGCCAGCTGCTGCTTACCACCCAAGTGGTGTTGACTGTAGCCTGCTTCAAACAGGCCATGAAAATGTTCTGGTCAGATCCCAACAAAGCAGCACACCGAGAACAGAAAGAAGTAGGGGATGCAGAACATTAGTCTGTGTTCAACTGGTGAACTTTCCTGGTTTGCAGTGTGTGTCCATGGCCATCAACAACATTCAAAATTTGTTTTGGAAGGATCCCCTAAGAGATAGTTTGGTTCAGTCCTCTGCTGAGAAGAGGTCCAGTTTGATCGGGTTGTTCCAGGCTTTGGTTTGAACATCTCCTGGGTGGAGAATGCACAGCCTCTCTGGTCCCTTATTACAGTGTTTGATTTTTCCCATTGTGAATATATGTATTTTTAAAATATTTAATTGGGATTTCCTTTACTGCAACTTGTGTGCACTACCTACCCTAATCTTGTCCTGTGCCCCTCTGAGAAGAGTCTCTCTTCACCACTGTCTCAGAGAAAGCAACAGGAAGATCCTGCCCTTACCCTTCAAAACCCAGTTGTTTGTCCTTTGTGAAAGGCGGCTCCTGGTTTGGCTCACTTCAGCCTGTCAGAGGTACTGGAGGCACTAGTCCAGATGCAGTCCCACATGCAGGAAGTGCAGGGGAATAATCCCTTACCTGCTGACAGAGTGCTTAGTGATGCAGCCTAACAAGCCGGTGGTTGTGCTGCTGTTTCATGGTTTGTGATGGCCTAGTGAGAACATCTTGTTTCCTGCAGAGCAGTTTTCTAGCTAGTCAGCCCCCACTGTACTCTAGTACAGGGTTATTCCACCCTGACTAACGGACTTTGCATTTGCCTTAGAAAGTAACGAGATTCCTGACAACTTGATTCTTATCCCTGCCAGGTCCCTCTGGCAGTCATGCCTTCCTGTGTATAGTTTGTTCTTGCAATTTGCTACTATGTGTGAGCGCTTTGCTTCCTGTTGTATGGGTCTATGTAATAGACAGTGCTGACTTCAGTACTGATCCCACCATGAATACTACTGGTATTTCACCATGAGATGGACTCTGATCACAAACATTTGAGTCTGGTGGATGAGCTAGTTTTCCTAGTTGATATTCCACTTGTGCAAACTGTATGTCACTAATGTGCCTGGATGCTGTAGGAAATATTGTCAAACACCTTGCTAGAAATCAAGGGATGCCACATCCGTTGTTCTTCCTGTGTCCACAGGGTCAGCATCTCAGGGTCTACATCTTACTGTAGAAGGCAATCAGGTTGTTCAGACTTGATTTTAATTTGGAAAAGTTGTGCTGCCCACTTCTAGTTTCTTTGATTTTCATAAAGTTCCTGAGGAACTTGGCTGTGTAGTGTTCCCAGGGTCAAGGATAGGTTGCCTGGCCTATTGTTTTCCTGTTCTCTCCCTTGCATTTCTTGAGCTAGTGATTTGTTAATCAGCTCAGAAATTAAATTCTAACTTTGCAAAAGGTGCTGCTTCTAACAAATACACAGTTTAATTTCTGTCCTAAGTAGCATGAAATCTTGTGTTGGTAAATTGACTTTTAAAATTTTTTGTAAGTGGCAGAATTTCAGTGATTACAGAATCATGAGTTTGCAGTTATGTGAACTATAAATCCATTAATCTGTTTCTCAAACTCTTGCTTTATTCTGGAATCTTAGAAGCAGTCTCAATCTAATGAGTCATACATGACCTGCTTTGTTGGGTCCTTGTAGCAAGCCTGTAATTCTGGTCAGTTCAAATACAGAAATATGGAATTGAACCCGTTTTTGTATTTTTTGGAATGAATAACTTTTTTTCCACTTGCTAAATTTTGATTTCTGTTGCAGAGCAGTCTTGGATTCTTCAAAAACTAAGGTAGATGGTAGAACTGTGGTTGAATATTCAGTCTGTAGGACCAGATTTGAGGCAGTCCACAAACACCCTCAAACATACATACTCAACACTGAGCCAGGTTTGATTCTATTATGCCAAAATAACTGCTAAGGTAGACTTCCAGATCTTCAAATCATGAAAGAACGAGAAGATGTAATTAACTTTCTTCCACTCTTAGGCTTAATTATTTTTAAAAAGGATAACTTAAAATTTAAGTTGAAACCAAAATAAAAGGACATTTTTGCTCTATTAATACAATTGCTTTTGAGCAAACTTTCAAATTCTACAGTAAAACTTTACAGGAAGGAATTTGAGTACTGGGATACCCGGTCACTCTCTTCTGTACCTGATTGGTGCAGTTCAAACACTAATTTCATAAGACTTGTAATGATTGCTGTTCCAACAATACCAAGTGTGCAGTGTTTTGTTTTTTTTTTAAAAGAAAATATTACAGATGGCAGTGATTTGCATAACGGAATGCTCTGTAGCTGCCTAGAGGATGTATTACTTTAAGTGTGTTAGACTCGTGGGATCGATGGCTCTTCCCGAGAGGAAGATAATCCTTACCTATTTTCATGAATGAGTTCAGAAATATTTGAAGCTCCAAGATCCCAGAAGATGATGTTTTGAAGTAACAAAACCAGTCCTAAAACATTAATTTAAAGCATTACTTGAGAAATTAAGTGATTAATTTGTAGCCTTTATTTCAGGGGCATCATTGTAATGACTTCTAAGGAGAGAACTTTTTATCTGGTTGAAGAGATAATGAGAAATGTTAGCTAATGGGAAGACAGTGGATGGAAAAAAGTGTTAGAGGAAGCGTAACTTACCTATTCTTTCTCCATTTAACTTTTGCCTGGAAACAGATTTTCCCTTAGAATGAGAGGGCTCATACTTTTCAACTGAACATATACATAGGTAGTCTGTGTTATTCCCTTAATGATGATTGATCAGATTTTTTCCCAATGTACTCCAAGACGGCATGCAGCCCTGTATGTCACTCTGAAACCTGGCACTCTACCATCAAATTTTCTGCACAACATATATGAATTAATCCCCAGTTTTACTTCCCTATCAGAGAAGCGTCCCTCTGGATTCTACATTGCTGATTTTTAAATTAATTTTTAAATTAAAAAGTGATCACTTTTTTGAACTTTGGACGTTGTACTTTTTTGCAAAGTGGTTTCAGTTAGACAAGGGTATGGAAAATAATTATAGCTGTCTTTGGACTATTAAGTGAAGAAGAAGTACAAACTAACCTCTTACATGTGTTCTAAATAGAGTCAATGTAGGTCAGACAAAAAGGGGCAAGAGATTTTTTGTCATGCTGCAGAGACCAGGCATTTACTTTACATGCAAGTATAGCTTTGAAAAGATTATACATGATGCAGTTCTGTCATGTGCCGAATATGATGTTTACTAACAGTGTGTTCGTTTGCAATTAGGCATGAGACCAGGAAAAGCCCCTGTGTGCCTCTTAACCTTTTCCTGTCCCTTTTTGACAAAACCCATAAAAGTGATTATTATCCAGACCATTCCCTATTATAGGAAGGAAGCTACAAAGGTCCCGAAGGACAAAAGGGCTGATGGGGCTTCACACTTAGTAAGAAGTGTCTTCTGAAAGAAGATTGTGGTTGAACTCTAGCACAGTATGAAATTAAGTTATTCTATTACATGGTCAGTCTAACCCATAATTTAAAAAATCCCTAGCAGAATGGAAACTAACAGCTAGTGAACAGAAAAAGTTCAAGCAGATGTTAAAGCTGTGTCATGCAGTAATAAGTAGCAGTTGCTCAATCTCCTTATTAAAATATTACAGATGGGGACAGGAAAGCCCACTTGGCTTTCTGATTTTACATTTCAGAAGTTCATTGTTATAATAGGCCACGGTACAATGAGCTTAAGTTTTCAAGTGTTTTATGGTGGATTTGTTAATGTGCGGATGCAAAACAGGAAGCTGGCTTTCCCCTAATTTATAGACATATCAACAGTCCTTATTTTTCATCAGCGTTCTGTCACCAAACGCATCCATGAAATGTTAGTTTAGTGAACCACCTAAAATGAAGTGGTCTAATTATATTTCAACTTTAAAGCCAGAGAATTGTAATCAAGATAGGGCAATGTGTTGATTATTGCTACAATTTTCACGTTACATTCCTGATGTAACGTTGACTTCTTTCATTAAACTTTCGGACATATCATAACCACACTTTCTACCTGGAGAGGCTGATCTCTGAACAGTGTTACAGTTACCCATAGAGCTGTTGAATTTTGTCTATAGACCTCAGGACTACCTCTTTTTTTTTTTTTTTAAATTGCAGGGTGATGGAGCAAGATGTCTGTTGCCTTCTTATCTACTAATTCCTTCTTTTGGTGTGAAATCATTGTGATATTTGGTATTTAAATGCTAATTCTTACTGAGGGATCTAATTTATGTTGTCCTCCAAAAGAGATGCTAACTTTACATTTTTTCTGGAGTTGATCTTAGAAGAAACCATGTAGTAGCTCCAACTTACTCTCCTCTAGCTCTAGCTATTGCTAAGCTAGAAAAGAGAGGCATCTTCCCTTCTCTGTTGTAGAGGCTGATCATTATGCTCTATCCTATAATGTTACTATAACTTGTTTTCAAATATAAACCTGCTCATTTTTCTTCACTGTGAGGCTGGCAAAGGCTGCCTAGAAAAGCTGTGGCTGCCCCCTCCCTGGCAGTGTTCAAGGCCAGGCTGGATGGGGTTTTGGGTAACCTGGTCTAACAGAGGGTGTCCCTGCCCATGGCAGGGAGGTGGGACTGTAAGGTCCCTTCCAACGCAAACCATTCTGTGATTATAGCTGGATGTCTTGAAGGCCAATGGTATCCTGGGCTCCATCAGAAGAGGGGTGGCCAGCAGGGACAGGGAGGTGATTGTCCCTCTCTACTCTGCCCTCGTGAGGCCCCACCTGGAGTTCTGTGTCTAGATCTGGGGCCCCCAATACAAGAAAGATGTAGAACTGTTGGAGAGGGTTCAGAGAAGGGCCACAAGAATGATTACAGGGCTGGAGCACCTGCCCTACAAAGAGAGGCTGAGGGAGCTGGGCTTGTTCAGCCTGGAGAAGAGAAGGCTGCGGGGGGACCTCATTGCAGCCTTCCAGTACCTGAAGGGAGCATACAAACAGGAGGGGAATCAACTTTTTAAAAGGGCAGATAATGGAAGGACAAGGGGGAATGGTTTAAAGCTGAAGGAGGGAAGATTTAGATTGAATATTAGGGGGAAGTTTTTTACAGAGAGAGTGGTGAGGGGCTGGAACAGGCTGCCCAGAGAGGGGGTGAGTGCCCCGTGTCTGGGGGTGTTCAAGGCCAGGTTGGATGGGGCCCTGGGAAACCTTGTGTAGATCCAGGCCTGAGGTTGGTGGCCCTGCCTGTGGCAGGGGGGTTGGAGCTTTATGATCCTTGGGGTCCCTTCCAACCCTTGCCATTCTATGATTCTATGAAGGACTTGGATGTTGGAGTGAACATGGCCTGAATGGGAGATGAAATGAGTGAGAAACTTCAGTTTTTGTTTGAAAACATACCCTAGTGTGTTACCTTGGGATTACTGTTGTCCTCATGTTAGACACATGTTGCAATTCCTCAGATCAAATGAAATATTTTTTTAATTAAAAGTCTGATCAAAACAATTTTGGGATAGAGCAGAGCTTACTGTGAAAGCCAAAACATAGTCTGAAGAGTAACAAATGGTGTAACATTGGAGGTAAGAAGTCTTGTGTTGGTTGTCCTGCAGATGTGCTGGTTTGGTCTCCGTGACGAATTGCAGTGTAGTGCTCTGGATGAGAAGGAGACATCTGAAGTTTTGTGTCCTTTGTTAATGATATGACAAATGAGAAAATGTTCAAGAGGGGTGATTTTGACTTTTGTTAACAATCAATTCTCTTTCATACTGTTCAGGGACCAGTTCAGTGGGTTTGGGCTGAATAGTTAATCTCAGAGTTTTGATGGGTGTGATACCCGTCTCTGTGAGAAAATGTACAACGGCTTGCAATCAGCAATCATTGGTAAAATAAAGTAAGTAGTAGTCTTAGCAACACATTGTTTCCATGCATGCATTCTTCTCAAAATAATTGTCTTTAAAACTGTCAGCTTTTAAAAAGAAAAAGAGGAAAGTTGGATCTTTTACCAGTCAGAACCTGGAATACATACAGTCACCAGACTTCTGTGTTGGTTTTGTGTTTGTTGACAGTATTGTACTTGTAGTTCTCAATAATCCTGTAGCAAAGCATTTCATGAGTAAGATAAATTCTCCCTGCAGATAGATTTGAAAGCATCGTTTTATCCTATTGTCTCTTCAAGTTAGAAATAAATTATAGTATTTGGAAAGTATATGTTTGAGAAGGGTGTTTTGTTGGACTTGCTGCTCCAGGAAATTCCTTATTTTTCCTGAAAAAAACCCGTGTTTGTGGGGTACAAAAGTCAGTACTTAGCCTTAGTTTTCAACCAGTATCTTTTTCATTCTGTCTTCAAAATATACTGATTTGACTCTCAGCTAGACTTACCTAATAATGTATTAGGTTAGGACAGGGAAGTAGCTCAGGTTTTGATCAGTTTGACATTAAGTTTACCATACCTGAAGACTTATGTTCTTTGCAGGAAATACCAAAGCATTCTGCCAGGGTTTAAATTCATTAATTCTTTTTCCATTCCTAGCAGAGGCAATATCAACTCCTTTTAGTCTTAGTTCAAAAAAATTGCTTCCCCCATGGCTTTTACTTTTAAGAATAGTTGTAATTGGTTTGGGAATTACTCAGAAGAACATGCAGAATAACTTTTATATGGTTCATTTTGTGGGTGAAAATTAGTTTTGATTATTTTCTTAATTGTCTGTGGTTTTGGTTGCAGGAGGAGGCCATGGTTAATAGGAATGGAAGCATGAAAAAGAATTACCATGGTTTACAAGCATTAAATTATGTAGAGTACAAAGATATTAAGAAGGTAAAGGAGATAAATAGGAAGGGGCATCTAAAGCATCTTTTTTCTTTTCTGAAAATTTGAGGTTTTGTACATTAAAATTTCATCAAATTAAAGACATAAGATACCTTATCCAGCCTGCATCTGATGATATTTCAATGAATTTCAGTGCTCCTTACAGGGATTATTTGTGATTTGTGTTAGTTTTCACAAGCTCTCAAAACAGAGGCATGTAAATATTGAGATTTTAATCTTTGAAATATGAAATTCCTGCTTTCTGATTAAAGTATAGATAAAACAAACCATCGTCCCCTTACTGGATTATGTTACTTTTGTAGGAATATTCTCAGGTGCCCAAAATAAGGGCTGTTTGAAAAGAAAGCCCCTTAAGGAACTGTGTGATTCAGACCTCTGTGTCCCAGAGAAGGGGAGTCCCAGTGTGCCACATGACTTCCCTGTGGTCGTAATATTTCTACGTTACAAGAGGAGTTAGGATCTTTGGCGCCTCAACCACTACTTAAGTGTTCAGGATGTGGAATATGGGTTGCCACAAATTAGCACATCTTTTAAGGCTACTGTTTTGCCACATCTTATGAAAATCCTGCAGAAATAAAAATGGTTGGGGTAAAGCTCTGTCTGTATGTGTATTGGTGTACATAAAAGTGAGTTGTTAAAATGGAGGTTTCCCTTGAACACTTAAGATTTTCATGTATGCTGCCGCCTGTTTGCACATTTGGAGATTTTCTTTTGACAGCTAGATCCAGGAATGTCCAAGTTAGGCCTGCTCTTAGCCTGTGTTCCCATTACCACTGAGAAGCAATCCTTGAGCGGAATGTGTAATGGAGCAGCTATGGCATTGTCTCCTGAAATGGACCGTTCCTTCTTGGAGAATTTGTTGTTGCTATTGTTTGGTAGCCTGTTGTTGTCATAACAATATAAAAATGAAAGGGAGAGTTGACATCTTTTATTAGGCAACGGATGTAGTTGGGAAAAGAATAGACTTTTTTTTTTTTTTCAGACCTCTTTTTCTTCTAGTTGGAAATGACCTTGTATCCGGCTTTGAAGGTTGCCTTAGCCTGAAAGCTTGTCTGGTTCTTTTCCCAGCTGCATTGTTTGGTCTTAATTTATTTCCTCTTACAAAACTTGTTTGCTGTGGTACGTCAGGCAAACCTGTACCTTCTAACTTTTTTTTATTACTATGGGATATAAAATTATTAAATATTAATGTGGTATTAAAGCTACCTGGTGTGTTTTTCTGCATTTATTCTTACATTACTTTGCCCATTTTTATCTAGTAACAATATTTGTTAACCTCATTTTAAACCCTAAAATCTTGAAAAGTCTTATATAAGAATTTAAAATGTTGCTGTTAATACAGTAAAAAACATCTTATTGTAAGCAAGCTGCAGCAAATAAAAGAACTTGTGCACTATGACCAAGTACAGAGAATATTTCAAGGCAGAAAAAAGATGAAAGCTTTTAAAATGCTATATTGTGTTTTCTAGAATTTGATTTCTTTCAGAGTACTTGATTTGAGTATTTTATCAAGTACTTTAAAATTAACTAAAACACTTCAATCTGCTAAAGAATTATATAGTTCATAGCATTTGCTTACCACTTAACTGAGTTGCAGTCTGTATCTTGCTCACCGATTAAAAAAAAAAAAAGATACATGCCTGCTGTTTGGTAATCGTGAAATGTATTCTTGTAATGCTGACTGCCTTTTGATGGGACTTTGGGCCTCTTTTCTGTAGCTTATAGGTATGAAAATACCTTTAGATATCGGGTATTTGTAGCAATGTTACTCAGGCAAAATGTCTAATCCTGCTCCTGTGTTTCCTTCCAGTCCTAGCAGTCTTGCTGGGATTTTTCAGTAACATTTCTCAATAGACCTACTTAATTCAGCTATTTATATGTTAATTTTAATTGCACACTATGCAGCACTTTGACATTTAATGTGTACCACAGACAGGTAGCAAATTACTTTTAGGAAATAATTTTTCATTTTTCTTTTTTTGTGGATTAAATCAAATTGCAACATAAATGGCTTTGAGATCAAATACCACTGCACATCAGAATCCTAATCCAAATGTTATCTGGGCTTCCTGTCTGCCTCCCTAGTCCGTGTGTCATTCTCCCTTTTGATTTGTTTGTTTGTCTGTTTGTTTGTTTTTGTTTTAGTATAAGTCCTGAAGATGTTCTCCACAGACAGAAAAACTGTTTTGGCACTTGAAGTAAAGAGGGAGCAGAAGAGGAGAGGGAGAGCCATGCGGATACTGGAGCACCTGGAGTTGAATGGTAATTGACGTTACTCACCACTGGATGTCACTTGTTCCACATAAATATATTTAAGAAGTTAATGGGCTTCAGAGAAAACTGTTTACGTGTCTGTTGTGAACACGGAAATGGTGCCTAGGTGAGCACGAGCCTCAGAATTTTTCTGTCTCTGTCTTGTGCTTCTTAATCTGAAAATCAGGAGAGGTTAATTTGAAGTGACATCTTGTCACCTTGGAGCACAAGAAGTTTGTAGCTGACTTTTGCCAATGTTACCCTTTAATGCTTCTGGAGTGGTCTTTAGATGTTGGTTTTTCCTATAATGTGTAACTATGAGAGAGCCATCAGAAGGTCCTGTGTACGCCACTACTGTGCTGATACCTTTCCCCTCTGTAGCATTAACACTGACTCGAACCATGAGTCCGAGTCAGCAGAAATGTGGTTTTCACAACAGTTCTTTTGATCTTTTTTAGTCTTAAAGATGAAAATGAGGGTGCAGAGAGATATAGCAAAGGCAGAAAAAAGGAAAGATGCAGACACACACACACACACACAAAAGAAAGGAAAAAAAGAAAAGGAAAAAAAAAAGAAAAGGAAAGAAAAGAAAAAAGGAGCAAAACCCAAAAGGAAGCATTCTATTCTCTTCTTGTGGTGGTGACCACTGACCACAGAGTATCTTCTTCCAATGAATTCAGGCTGAGATGTTTTTTCCTGTGTGTACTGAATTGTTATGAAGTGCTATGGTATTCTTGCAAAAAAAACCCCAAACAGAATTGTTGCCTATAATCTCAGAAATAGAATTTAAAAAATCATCCAGTGAACAATCAGTTCTGAAATTTATTTTTTGAAGAACCTTTTTTGCTCAAAATGAAAATGCATGTTGTTGGATCTTACAAAATCGTGTGCATTTGACTTTGAGGAATAAGGAGTTTAAGCATGGATCCAATCTAAAATCCAGCAATTATTGGTAACTATTTTCTCCTATATTCCCCTGAAAATTTATGACACGGACACCGAAGTGATAGCCTTTTCAGGGTAGAATAATATGTTTTTGATATGCTTGTATATGTAATTATTATGACATTTTCCCTATTCTGGCAAATAAGCTCCACACAGCTGCTTGCTTGCTTCACCCACAGTGGGACAGGGAAGAGAGTTGGAAGAGCAAAAGTGAGAAAACTTGTGTGTTGAGCTAAAGCCAATCTAATAGATAAAGCTGGTCACACAAGCAGGGAAAGACAAGGAATTCCCATGAACACGCAGGTGTTCAGCCATCCCCAGGGAAGATGGGCTCCGTAGCGCCTAATGGTGACTTGGGAAAAGAGAGGCCATCACTCTGAATAACGTTCGTCTTCCCCTGGCTTTATAGGCTGAGCATGATGCCACATGGTATGAGATATCCCTGTGGTCAGGAAGTCCCTGCTCAGCTTCGTGTGCTCCCCCAGCCTACTCCCTGTTGGGGTGGTGAGAGGAGCAGAAAAGGCCTTGGCTGTGTGTGAGTACTGCTCAGCAGGGATGAGACATCCCTACATTAGTAACACTGTTTCCAGCGTAAAGCCAAAACACAGCCTCATACCATCTACTGTGAGGAAAATCAAGGCTGTCCCAGCTAAAACCAGCACTCCTATTTGTGGTAAATTGTTACCTTAAAGGCTTCTATAGTGCTCTGGAAAACTTTCTAGTTTTTACAGTTACAACTCATTACTGTGTTTAAGATTGAAATGGTCTTTTTTTTTGGGTTGTTCTTTTTTTTTTTTCCCCCTTGTGTTTTCACTATCTGATGCAATCTGCTATTGAAAGTCATGGTAGGGTATCAGGTGGCTCCTGGCTGCTGATTCTATGGGATTTTAGTTAAAGCATGGTCTTTCTTCCGGGAGTCTTTTAGTTAATCCGAGTGATTTTATGTCTGGTTTTTGATCACATCTTCTGTTAAAAAATCTTTCCTGCTCAATTCTGCTGTGCCTTAAAAGTCTATAGTGAGGTTTTCACTCCTAGTTTTTTGTTCCTCTTTATAGTATTAATTTCCCGACAGCAAAGGCTGCTTCTGTCTGGTTATTATAAAACCATATTAGATACCGACAGAGACAACAGAGCTTGTTTACTCTTAACTACATACAGTTCAAGCACTGCATAATACAAACCTTTGCTAATTTTGTTTTAACAGTTAAACATATAGGTCAAATTTGGTAAATGATGCCCTAAAGGACTGTGCTACAGATTGTGGGAGCTGGAGCAGTTTGTCAGCTGCTTTCTAGTGCTGAAAATTTTAATTAAAAATATGAGTGGAGCTTTTCTAATCACATACATGTGAGGAATGGAGAAATGAAAAGAAAGGAAAAAATTCACCCTTAATTACTGTTATTCACTTTCACATTTTTTTTCTTCTAACAGATATACCATGAAATTTCAAATGTTCCCAAGAGAATCTGGAGAAGGAAGGAGACAGCTGTTTCCACCGTGGCTGTTCATGGAGGTAAGCTTTCATGTGCTAGGTCTCCATCTCAGTTTTCAGAAGCAGCTGTATTCACAGTTCATCGCTTTCTATTATGACTCCACTATTATGTGACTGGTGTTTTGTTTCACATCTGAGCAGGAGGGCAGAGGGCTGCTGCAGGTAGACAGTGGCATTATTATGTGTTCATGTCCTGTTTCCCCATTTGCCATCTCTCCTCTGAGCAGTACTGATTCCACCACAAGAAAGCTATTCCAACTAGTTTTATTTTGGGGTTTTTTTGGTGCCACTTTCTACTTTACATAATGAAGAATTCCAAGAAGAGTAAACAAGACGTGTCAGGGTTAGTGTGTTACGGAGTTTCCAGCTCTCGCTTTTTTTCCTGATAACTGAAGGAGACTTTGCTGGGTGTCTTTATTTATTTATCTAGCAATTCTACAGAGGGTTTTTGGGTTTTTTTTTGGTGATTTATCTAGTTCAAAATTACAGATGAGTAGACACAAGCAGATTAATCTTGGGTTGCTTGCTTAGCTTGAACTGTATTGGCTTCTTCCAAAGGAGGTCTTCTACAAATTTCATAGGATGTCCTTTATGTCTGGTATGTAAGATTAAAAACATAGTTTAAGTAAACATTTGCTAGCTTTAAGTCCATTATATGTGAAGTAATAAAGAGTGGGAATCAACAGAAACCTATGTATGTAATGGTACCAAAAGTATAGCAGATTCTTAGGGCAGTAGCATATTAATCATATAAGTACCCTGTGCTGTAAATTTTACTGCAGTCAGGTTGCAAGCCTTGTAAGTGATGGAATGAAGCACTACTTACTAGAGTTCTGCTTCATGCAAACATTTCAAACAAGCTGAGGCAGGATGAATAATGCATGCATTAGTGTTCTGCAGGGTGATATATTCATTAATTCTTTTAAAGTTTATGGTAGACTTACTTGTGAACCACAAGAAAAGACTAAGTATTTCCAACCTGCTGAGTGTCAAAATCTATCTA
Source organism: Laterallus jamaicensis coturniculus (assembly GCA_022605575.1). Lineage (NCBI taxonomy): Eukaryota > Metazoa > Chordata > Aves > Gruiformes > Rallidae > Laterallus > Laterallus jamaicensis. Next base: position 6,523,087 of record JAKCOX010000024.1, on the reverse strand, counting down.
AAAATGGCAGAAAAACTAATTTAGGCTTTGTTTTGTTCATTCTTTGGAAAACTTGTGTGCTTGTATACTTCCTGGTAGGAAACTTTTTTCCTCTGTACAGCAAACAATGAAACAGTCCTGCCACTGACAGGTTGCAAAATGAATAGGGAGAAAAAATATCCAAGTAAAATAGTGTAGATACACGTCATTTTGTCCAAAGATAATAGGGAAGAAGACATGACCTTTTCACTGAGTTCTGGCAACCAGCAAAATGACTCATGGTGCAACAGTGCTAACACCCAGGAGACCCTTGGGTTCCACGTCCTGATAGACATGATATTAATTCAGAAGAAACGTCTTTATCTGAAGTCTGAGTTTCTGCTGTCAGAATCTTAAAATGATTCAGGTTGGTGAGATGAATGTAGCTTAGTTTAAGAGGGTAACTTATTGCCTGAGCTGAGCAGTTGTCTTGTCTCCATCGTTCTCCCTCCAACAAGGCAGAGTATTTGGTGACGTTTCTGTGAATGACCCCTTTCCAGCAGAAAAACTTTATGACTTTGTGCTGAGCAGACCAGGTCCAGCTGAGAGCTCCACCCTGGCATTAACATGAGATATTAACGTGGCCAATATGCTATTTTTCCTGTTTTTTTGTGTGAGATCGAGTTATCTTTCACAGGAAGCTGGGAGAGGACACAGCCAGGACAGCTGACCCCTGCTAGCAAAAGGGATATTTTTCTCCAAGGGTGATCTTAGAGAAGGCATTTGCAACCAACCTCCAAACCAAGACAATAAGGCTGACAAAGTATTAAGAATCTGGTCTTACGGATGACTTCCACTACCCAGACATTTATTAGAAAAACAATACAGCAGCTCACATATCATCCATCAATTTCCTGGAATGTGCAGAGGACTGCTACCTCATGCAAATGTCCGCTGTGCCAGCCGGGAATGAGGCAGCGCTGGACTTGCTGCTCAGCACCCAAGAAAACCCGCTTTGCAGTATCTCTCACAGTGATAGCACATAGTCATTCCGCAGCAGAGCAGCATGTAATGCTAGATTTGCCTGCTGCATTTCAGAAACACAGACCTCCTGTGGTTTGAGCTCAAGAGGAGTTTGTGTCCAGATAGCTGTGATGGTTTGGAGAGGTTTCATTCCTCCCTGGGTTAGCCAGTAGGGAAGGATCTGTTTGCATGTGAAAGGTAGGCATTGCTTCTAATGAAACCGCGTAATAGACAGACGAACACATTTCAATAGACAGAGTCATGTGTAGTTTTTTCTGTAATTAGAACATATTTATATGACTAATCTCTTAGGAAAACTGGGAAAAACCTATCAATTTTCCCACACTTTGAACTCTAGATTGTGACCTCAATAGGAAAGTTACCTTTGCCAGCAGATTTCTTTTCATGACCAGTGCTCTTCGGTTTGACATCTGAAACTGGTGCTGAAACCACTGAGTTCAAAAGGCAGAATCAAAAATCCGCCCTTTTAAATTTTTAATATTTTTTTTTTAAAGGAACAGATACGTGTCTCTGTACAGAAGGAGAAGAGATGGAGTCTTTTTGCCTTTCAAAAATGTACTTATTCACTTGAAATTTCACAGAAGAAAAAGTTATTTACAGACTGGGCAAATATCTTCTGTTTATCTGCCAAGACAATTCTTGCACCACTGTAATTCCTTCTGAAGAAACAAATGTCCCCTTTCACATTACAGCTATGCACAGTTTACATGAATTTTTCCAGGAGTCCACTTTAGAAAAACTGCAGTAACACTTACATGTTTTTCTTTTCCCTCATGTGTAAGCTGTGACCTTTTTATCATGGCCACATGCTTATACAAGCCAAAGCACTATTAGGTGATAACCTCTAGGTGTTATGAAAAGTACTCCACTGAACAGGAGTGTTGCAAGTTTTGTCAGGAAAAATAAAGTTTTACCACATCCGTGTTAGAAGGGCAGAACAGAAGAGGATTGAGGAGCTCCTCAGGCTTGATGCAATTGTGGGACTGATGGATGAAACATGTCTAGCTTTGACTGTTTCCCTTCTTTTTGGTCCCCATTTAACAATGTTGAGAGGCCTTTTACACTGAAAGCAAGTCTCCCAACATTTGTTCTGCCAAGAGTTCTCTTACTGCATACCAATGTATAAAATCTTTAAAGCCCACCCCCTCAGATGAAAAAATCAAACAAACCCAAAACACCAGATCCTTCTGAACACAGGGTATACTGCCTCTGTATTGGATATCCTTAGTGTGGTGGCATATGTCCAGGGGTTAGCAGGAAGATGTAGAGGTAGGGATAGATTCAGAGTTACGGAGCATCCTCTGCCCTAACAGCTGATAGAGTTGCTAATGCTCTCATGACTCCTGATCTGGACTCTTCTGCTCTTCTGTTTTCCTTTATTTAGAGATTTAGAACTAGCAACAGGGAATCAAATTAAAAAAAACAATTCAAGTGACATCCTAAGTAACCCTGTTTAACTGCTGTCTAATACTAGAAGTGTCTAATATCATTAGACTCATCTTTTTTTCATAAAAACCCAAGCTCATCCTTTATTCAATCAATGTGAAAATCAACACCTGTCTCCTTGTGAGGTGAGGGTCTTGAGCCTGTGCTGAGTGATGCCTGTCCCCTGGGATGCCAATCCACTGGGAATTCTTCTAGGGTGCTTAACCCTTTAGGAAAATGAAAGCCGTGAATTCCTCTGGAAATACAGTGATATGGATGCTTCCCCCCACTCCCCTCAACTTTAAAACCAGATCAGAACACACAATGTCAGCAAGTAGCCTGTATAAAATTGCTGTTCTGGAAGTAGAAACTGTTAAGTCATGAGGAGACATCTTACCTCTAGGGAAATAAGACATGTGACCAAGAAGTTCCTCAAATTGTGTGTTTCCATAACTCTTATACTTTTTTCTATTTTGACTTAATCCTGAGTGTTTAATCATAGCAGACACAGACATTTAGAATGGTGGTGAATAAGTTTAAGTTGAGAAGAGGGAACTGGATTATTTCTTCTTTTGATGAATATCGTTCTGTAATTACATTTATTGCTTCTGCTGGCTTTGTTTGGAGATACACAAAACCGATTCTGCAGAAATAAGCATCCATAAGACAAATCCTCAGAAAGTGTAAAGCCTCTCCAAGGACCAGGCTAGAGAACCACCAGCCTGGAAATCGGAATTTAACTTTTTAAGTATTTTCTAGCCATGCAGGTGGCTATATGTATAAATCAATCCAGAGGCAGGCTGGATTTAGTGCCATAAAAATCCTCCTTGAATATTTCCTCAAGGTAGTTCACTGTACGGTGCAGCAGCCAAGAGGGCTTCCTTGTGCTGTGTTTCCCATGGGTGCCTCGCCCTAGGAACCCATAGCTCTGCAATCATTCTTTTTCAATACCTTGCTGTGCAGAGCTCTGTGCAAGAGGTTTGTTTATCACTGCTGATTGCCTAAAGGACCAACATTCATTTCCTCAGGGAGGAATGGATCCTTCCTGCCAATTTGGATGGTTGCAGTGGATGATGAAGGCAGTCTCTTGAGGGTTTTATCTTTTTATTTTTTTTTATCTGCCCAAGGAAAACACTTCAGGCCACCCCTGCTACCCATCCTTTCAGGGGGCAGAGTTCTCTGGCCGTGGTGACTGGCCAGCAATAAAGTTGTTATTGCTGGACTAATATCCCACAGGTGAATTTCCTCTACCAAGAATTCTCAATAAAATCCAAGAATCCTTTTTTAAAAAATAAACTCATAACTGCTCAGATATTCCCAATTGCAAATCTTTAAAATAGTTTGCATATCACTAGGATTAAACATTATTTTCTTTAAATCATCATCCATGCCTTGGAGGTTAGCAGTTTGTCATTTGCTTTTATTCTTGATAATGCCTTACTTTATTGAAAACTGTATTTTTCTTGCTAGGAAGCTAATTTTCTGTTGGAATTTATGTATCACATCTTTCACAAGACTTGTGACTTTATTTATGTTACATATAAGATGTCATTCACAGAAAACCTTTATAGATATTAGCTGTGGATATTATCTTGATAAGTTGTATTGTCTGCACACCTCATGGAATTTGTAACTATTTTGTTGTCTTATGTTTTAAAAGAACATTAAAAATAGACAGAAATTAAATGTGCAGCACAGGTTTTATGCAATGGGTTCAAATGGAGATGTTTCCAGTAACAAATATGTGTCAGTTTATAAATGCATTTCTTTTCTTTTTTTCTTCTGGAGAAGAATTTGGTCAGCATTTCCTGTATTTTTATACTCTTGATGTATTTGTTATGATTGGTCATCAGAAAAGTAGATAGACCTTTGGCCAGCAGAAATGGAAGATATATTATTATTTTCATTAGCAATTGTAACTTAAGTATTAGGACAAAGGCAAATAATTTCTTTTAAAGTGATATTGATTACCAGTATGCTGTAATAAAAACTATTATCTGTATGATGTATGATTAATATAAAATAAAGCATTCAAAAATTTTTTAGAGTTGTTCCCTTTTCTTAGCTTTTTCTCTGCCTAGGCAGTGAGAGTAGGCCAGTGAGTTGGACTTTAAAAAAAATCTATTCAGTTTCACTTACTAGCTTTTATTGAGTGAGACATTTCTTAGAAATGCAACAACATTAGGGGCCTCTTAACACACGAACTGCTCTTTTTGCTGAGACAGTTTAAAATCGTCTTAAAGCTTGTATTAACTTTACTTTTTTGTTTAAGAAGTTTTTATTAAATCCAGAATTGAGGCCTGAGTTATCCTGACACCGTTCCTTTAAGAAAATGTCAGCATATAGTAAGCACTCTGGATACGCTTTAAATTTTATTATTGTAGAGGGTTTTTTGGGGGGAGGCAGAGGGAGATGTTGGACAATTCAGAGCAAAGGGGAAGAAAACCTAACAAATTCTTGGGTACTGTCCAATTCCTGAGCTAAGCCATGAACTCCATATTTGGCTTGAAATAAGGAATTTTCTCCTCAACAGCTGTCCCTGGAGTCAATATAAACTCTTCTAAAATATTTAGTTACCAGCAGAGAGATACTACAGGAGACACTAAAACAAACTATTGTGAAGCACTGACCATTGTAAGGGAGCCCTGATTCATAGACTGTACTGTACATTGCATAATGGTGCAGCTATTCCCCTGCACGTTTTCAATATTATGGCATGTTACATAATGAGATGGCTTCCGAGGCACCTAAGTAGTTCTTTTGGGAGGGATGACACAGAGATCAATAAAGCTGTATGTGAGGAAAGAACGCAGACCCAGGCATGAGTATACAGGCTGAATTACGTATCCTATTTGCCTTAGAAGACATTTAAAAAGAATATGGATGTAGATTGAGCTTATTAACAGTATAAATCCACCTCTTTACCTGTCTTTGTACTTTTTAAAGACTTACTGCTCTAATAAATGATGATTTTTGGAAACAATACTTCCTGACAATGGAAGAAGGCCAAAACCTCCTTAAAACCTAAATGGAACTTTAGAAATAAAAGTACCCTTTGAGTAAAATTTTACCATTTTGAATGAACTGTGCATTCAATCAAAGTCTTGAAATGCTGCTTAAAACAAAACCTTAAGAAAGACATTACTTTTCCTCTTTCATTTGTAAATCATCATAAAAGCATGATAAAATGCTCTTCATAAAATGCTGCTTGACTCCTCAGCTGCTGAACTGAAATCCTATGCTAATTCATTGTATGCAGCTGGACAATGAGCTGAGACTGAGATTACCTGGTCTGGGTTGTGTATTTGTACTACTACACAAGCAGCAACCCTACTCTTTATTTAAACAATGTAAAAGGGAGTGCATGCAAGTAAAGAATGCCAGGTAGATATAAAGCAGAACTGGCTGGAGTAAGGCAGCTGTGTAGCTGTGTCTTCTCTTGTGAAACACTTTGCAGTCTCCTAAGGCCTCCTATATTTTATTATTGCCAAGGATGATGACTGTTTTTGAAAGCTGAAGTATTGACATAGAAGGCTGGGCAGCATTTTCTGAAAAAAAAGTACTACCAGAATGTGTCATAGGATAGTGCAGTCTTTGCAGGATTTCTCCCTTTAGGGGCAGTTCAGAAGAATGCAATAAAGTGGGTTTATTTTGAACTGAAAAGCAACAATTGGCAAGAGTCATCTTGCAAGTAAAAGAAAAGATTAAACCTGTCTTGGGGTGAATGCTAAACAACAACACGAGTTTGAAACTAAAGCCATTAGCTCACAGGTATTAAATTAAGATTTCTAACAGTGAACTCATTCATATTTTTGATATTGGCTGTTTCAAACGAGGTTAATTTCATTCAGTTGAAGTAAAACTAGGGGGCTGTTTATACTGTTACTAGGAGCACAGCACACACAAAAAAGGTCTGCACTGAAGTACTGACAGGCTGAGTCCTGTCAGGAGATGAGAGAAGGTATGGGAACAGAGAACATGTAGAGGATGGTCAGGATAGTGAAAGAGAGAAACAACAACCAAACACAAAATTGTAAATAGGTAAACATATGCAGGATTTAACAATACAAATAACTGTTGGTTCTAAAACGGTGAGGATTTTTCTCTTATTGTTCAGGTTCACAATCGGAATTAAATTTTGTATTTTCTAAACTGAGACAAGAATTGGTGTTAGATTTCTGTACAAAATGGATGTCTTCCTTAGTAGAGCTATCATCATGAATGAAAGCACCATCTTAAAAGTATGTCAAGACATAAGAACCAGTTTTTTACCTAAATTTGATGTGGTTTGAACTGTAATACTTTTTTAATGGAAAGAAACCAATTTCTAGGGACAGTCTTCAAGAAGAGTTTTCTCTAAAGCTATGGCACTTGTTGAGACAGCACAGGCAGTCTGGATACTCATATCTTTCCAGTAGCCAACTGGTATGTTCATCCAGGAGGCTATTAGAAAGCCCCCAGAAATGTTGAGGGTATTTAACTGATTCTCTTTGAACACTATTTAATTAATTCTCTAGGTAGAGTGTCAAGGGTTGGAGAGCCACAGTTTTTCTGTCTGTAAGAATGTGTGTGGCATGAAGATATCTGATATTTTAACTCAAGTCACCTTGGGGGCTTGAATGACTTGAAGTTGTATTTTTTGTAATACAAAATGAATTGCTGATGTTTGAAAAATGATAACAAACACTAATTTAAATATTCTGATAACTACAGTTAAAAAGTGGTTAATGGAAGTGTGTTCTGCCAAGTTCTGAAACCAGTGTTTTAGTGTATATGTTCTACTTGGTATATCATCTGACTTTTCTGTACAAAGTTTAAAACTGACCATATGTGGTTTTCAAGCTTCAGACAACTACAGATTAGTTTCTTTATGGAACCTCTGCAATGAAAGCAGCTGTTGAAAGCTGTCAATCTGCATCTTCAGTAAATCACATCTTATTCCTGTGAATTTTACTGAACATAGCCTTACAAATAAAAAATAGCTCATAGTTCTTGAATGCTGATAATTCATATCTGCTGAAATAACTGATTTTATAAAAATATTCAGTAGATTGTATACTTGGCACTTGGGCACAATCCACACAATATGAAAACAGGTTTATAAGTTTAAATGTCATAAAATTTATGATGCCCATAACCTTTAATTTCTGTGAATGTAAAAAGCTTGAGTTTTAAAATTGTTTCCTGTTAGAAACAAAATGATCTGGAAGGAATTTTACTTCAGACTCAGACAAAGACTTTATAAGATAGTGGGATATTTTTTGTCACACTCTAAGGGAGATAGTACTGTATCCATAAACATCAAGGTCTGAAGTAGATCAGGTTTGCTTTAATTTGGTCCAAGTTTGCTCTAAGTGGCTATAGCTGCACTAGGAAGATATATGGCTGTATTAGTGAAACTGCTCGCATAGCTACTGGCTGCAGCCCAAGCCAGCTGGTACATTCACAGAGGAGACTTGGCCGTGAGATCACGTAGGAGCCATTCCCAGGCGCTGATTTGGATGATGCTACCCTGGTTTCGTAGTTGGATGGGGAAGGGGACACATGTGGTGCTCTTTGTGCAGCCGGCTGGCCTCAGGGCCAGCAAACAGTCCTAGGCCTGTTGTGAATATAACCAAAGCATCTAGCAAGGCTGAACTGATGACTCTCCCTTATCAGGGAAATCTATGGGCAGGAACAATTTATCAGTACCTTCTGGAAAAACACTGGATGTGAAGTTTTGTTATGCCCCAGAAAAAAAAATGTGCACAGTGTTCTAGCAGAAAAGCATGCTCGACAGAGATCTTCTGCTTAGCAGCATGTCTTCTGCCTGCTCTGGCCAAAGCCTCCTCTCTGAGAAACTGTGATGTATCTTTCTCTTGCTCTTCTGCATCTTATTTCACCACTGACGTGAGTTGGAGCTGTTTTTTTGCAGATTGTGGAGACTTAACATACCACAGCATATTACCCTGCAGAGTCCCCCTATAAATGCAGGTGGACAGGCAGCTCTGTTTATCTCTCCAGCAGATGTACTATCTCTTCAGTAGGTCATCTTAGTGAAAAACATGGTTTCTCACCCACTTTTCATTCCTCTCAGAAGAAAGAGGGAACGAAACATTCCTCAAATCCTACGACAGCATTACTGGAGCCAGAAAAATAATGTGTAACCATGAATTTAGTCCATAAAATATTTAAGGTGAGTTCTAAGATTCTGTCCCCCAGGCTTGATTTCATATTAATGTCTGCCAAAATCAGGTCCTGCAGCACAGTCTACTGCTGAATTTGGTCTCCCAGAGAGGTGGGTCCCCAGGGCACTGATTATTTGAGTTAATATACTTGGCATCCAGTACATCCATCTGAGATTCATAATCTCCAGGACTAAGAGGTCAAAACAACATTTGGAAACAACTGACAAAGGCATTTTCTTGTTGTTATTGTTTCTGGGATTAACATGGAGACATTTGTCTTCTTGCAAACATTAGGTCGAAGTGTTCTGTGATTACATCTCCAGTCCAAATCTTGTGAAGAAACAAATATCACTTGACTAGACCTTAAAATGGAGACTATCTATGGCCATACCAACTTCCTTTGGGATCTTGCCAAATCTGACAGGCTAAGTAGGGCATTTTGGGAAACTGCTGAGGAGACATTGTAGTTGAACATACTGGCAATTTGGAAGCCAATTTTTTCATAGCTTTCCTGGCCTTCCACTCAGTTTTTCATGTGACTACTTGTTTCTCAGTATGAGCAAGGGAGTGTCTGGCCACATGCCCAAGTTCAGCTGTCAGGATTTTGGGACACTCAGTAGTGTGGCAGAATGCTTTGGGCCCACGGTACCAGTATCTTTACCACTGCATCATATAGTAGACATTGTGTAAGCTGGTTGTGAGGCTGCTCCTGAGTGAATCTCCAAATTATGGAGTCTGGTGCTGTCCTGAGCTGTTGCCTAATGGTGTGGTTCTGTGTGTCTGAGCTACGTATGCTCTGTTTCAGGAAGCTGCAAATAGAGCTCAGCCAGAGAGAATAAGCATGGTGAACACCATCTTACTTGTGGTTCTGTGGACTGGGAATGAACCTTTATGGGACTTAAGGGACTCCCCCTGGCATGGAAGCAAAGAGTGATCATGAGTCCCCATTAGGTCTACAAAGTTGTGTATCTATCCAAATCCTTATGTCTCAGTTTCCCACAGATTAAAACATCATGCTCTTGTCTCAGAAGATTTGAGAGCAAATTTATGAATGTGTAGTATTCTAGAATACCATTGCAATAGAAGCCAGCAGTGTATTTTTTTTTCTTATATGGCAAGTGTAAGATTTCACATATCCTTTACTAATTTCCTGGGTTTTCATTTTGTGAATGATGTGATAAGTGACTTCACTTTCATTTAGCATTGTTCACTGTTTTTACATAAAACTCATTTTTCTTGTTAATAAAAACATCAGTTTGGATCCAGTAAGGTTCTATGGAAGACTGGTTAGTTCTTCTATTTGTTGTGTGTTACTCACCAAATGATGATTTCCTGTAAGACAAGTACTTTTCCAGGTTTTGAAATGGTGATTATTTTTTCCCCCTACCACTAATATGGCCTAAATTTTGTTAAATAAAAGTTTTGAGTCTGTCTGTGTTTGTATTTTCCCAGGCTCTTTTAATGCCTGAGGGAATAATTTATAGAGTTGTTATTTTGTGGGTTACTGTGTTATGACCACTTATAAATGGCTCCTTAGGGCACTAAAAGGGCCAAGAAAATGTAAATACAAACAGAAAACAGAAACAAATACCTGCAAACTACAAGGAGAGAGACCATATGGCCTAACAATTCACCTCTACTTAATGGTTCCATTCACCTCCTGTTGATGTAAAAGCATGTTTTACTGCTGACTGTAGTGAAAGAAAAATTGAATGTTAAAACCTCACCTGTAACATGACAATCGCCTAACTCTGTGTTTAATAATATCCATACTAATTCTTTTTTGGTTTTAATATTGAGGTGCAGTCATTTACTACCAAATACAACTCCTTATTCCCCCTTCCCTCCAAATTTAATAATGAATATTTTGAAATACTCCTGTAGCTTTAGGCTTGGGCGATTAATAAGCTCTTTATGACATTTTATGTTGCAGTAATTAAACAGAACTGTTGGCTGGGACACCTGATGGGAGCCAGGCACTGTGGGTTCTGGCCAGCTTTTACTGGAGAGAGATACATGCTCCCACGAGGAGGAATGGGAGCTTTGCTGGGCTGAGCTGCCCTGTGGAAGCACACACCTTATTGTCAGGAGCATCCAAGTATCTGGCATAGCCAAAACATCTCTACATAGGGTATTTTTCCTTAGTTTGTGTCCAGTTAATATCAATGTCTGATCACTAATTTTGGTGCAGAGAAAAAAGAGAACATCAGAAATCAAAACAATCACTTGAGCCAAACCCTTTTCAGTCCCTCTTTTCCAGGCTTGACTTTCCCTGTGTTTGCTGGGGATTAAACTCAGTCTGTCCCAGTTACTCCAGCCAGGTGATGGGTGGCACAGGAGATCTGGAGTTGTGTGCATAACTGTGTTTCCTGCTGCCCTCTCTGCTTATTTATTTTGTTATGCTGGATTTTGCTTCTTAGTGCTTTTCCTCCGCTGCTATTTGCTTCTCAATAATTTTCTTTGCCAGTCTTTGCTTCTTCAGTTTTTCTTGCCATACTGTTTGTTTGTGCTTTTCCTTTGACATGGGTTGCTTGTGGGCCACAGTCACCCAGAGGTGTCTCTGTCTTGGGGTGGATCACCTGGAGCCAGCAGTCCCTTGAGGGTGGCCGTGCTGCAGAGAGGGTCTCCTGTGGGTTGCAGTAGTCAGCCATGGACCACTGTCTCAATACAACATCTATGTGAGCATCTGCATCACACCTTGTGAAGCATGTTTTTCTCTGCAGTGAAGTGTAAATTAGAAGTTGTGCTTCTAATTCCTCTGGAATTAGGTTGCTGGATATATCTGAAAAGACACTCCTTTGTTCTTTAATTCCCCACTATTAAAAATATGTAGTGTAGATACATACTCTACAGACCATGATGTACATACAGATTCTGTACACACATAAATACAGACTCTGAAACTGTGGCCATACAGTCTTGTTTTGAAGAGAAGATGTCTTTTCCTTTATTGAGTGATGGAGTTTGGAAATAGCTACCTACGAAAACATTATGTGCATTAATCCTGCAGAGGAATAGCTTCCTAGCTTCATAAAGACAAACACTGCACAAGCCAAGCTCTGAGATTTAATGATTTAGGACTGTTTTTCTATGAGAAGCCTGCGAAAAACAGCTAATGAAATCAAGGCTTTGCTCAACTTATGTTTGCTTTCCATCTCCTCTGCAGAAACAGTGAAGATCTAGAAATAGAAAAAAGCCCAAAATCACTATTTTGTGGCATTTCTGTTCACATTAAATCTATTACAACTTCGGTCAATAAATCTATTCAGATTAGGACAGGAGTCTGAGAATATTTAATGTATCTGAGACAAATAATCCTACCTTTTTCTGACCAGAGGAAACTTTTACTAAATGGTAAGAAAATGAAAAGAAGTGATGTAATCAGGAAGCTTTTTCAGCCACACTGATACTTTGCAGAAGGGTAGGTGCCATACGAACAATGCTGCCTGAGCCTCGAAACCTACTGGCAGGGAAGTCAGTTCTGAATGAAAAATCCTTGCCAAATGCACCCTGTCATGTTTTCCATCAGTAGAACTGGATATTTGTGTATAATTCCTGTGGGATTGGAGGATAGTAATGTATACACACAGAAGAAGTTCAATTTCAAGTAGCTGCTAGCATCCAGTAAACAATATGTTCTAAATTCCTTTCAAGGCTCCTAGCACACTGATCTTTTCTATTTTTTCTAAACATTGCCATTCTCCGTGATGTTCAAGACTATTGGTGAGAAGCCTTCCTAACTATAAAAAGAAAAGAACTGGATGCAAAATATTTTGGATTGAAGCTGCAACAGACTATATGCCTTTCTCCTAGCCACAGCCTTCAATTTTCACTGTGGTCATCACCATGGTTTTTCAGAAAAAAAAAAAAAAAGTTTGCAGGCTACTTCAAAGCTGTGTGCCTCTAAAATTCTCCGTTTTATAATGCCAGATTGTCTTGTGGCAGTTTTTATCAATGTAACATGGGTATATTCTAGGCCCTTGTACTATGGGACTTTATGATCAAGGCAGGCAAAACAGACAAAGCTGCTCTTGGTGCTGAAAAGGCACTGAGTAGCAGAGACACTTCCAGAAGAGCTTGAGAGGCATCTGTGAGTTCACTAACTTTTTAAAAAGAAAATAAAATCCCAACTCAGGGTTTCTGCAAAGCATCACTTGTATCTATTTGTGTTTATGCATGCTCATAATAAACACAGCTATATGGCAATATTGCAATCCCTATCATCAACGCGGAGGTTGCAAAGTATAATAATTCCTCTGTATTTAACCCACAGCTCATTTCTTCATATAACACAGGCTGTAAACATCAAGCACTGCATCTCAACCAAATACAGTGAATTCCCTTTCAGCTTGGAGGGTGCATGAGTGCATACATACAGTCCTCACTGCTCTCAGTCAGCCTCTTGCACACTTGCCATTGATGTTATGAAGCCAAGGAAGCTGTTTGTGCTTCATCTAAAGAGGAATACACACAATGGGCCATGCTTGAGAGCCAGACGGTTTATCCAAGAACTTATCTAGTGCTTCTGTATGTTAAATAAACAGACTTCAAAAATCATGAGGGAAAATTAAAAATGTTGACTCAGTGCATCATAAAATGTACCAAGCCTTTGGACTTCGAACACTTGGATGCGAGGGAGGTGCATCTTTAAATCTCAGCATGACAGATTTCATTTAGTATGCAGGCCACCTAACCTGTGGCTTCATGTTAACTGCATCAGGGCACTCCTCTAGGATCTAAGGGACAGAAGGAAGTGTCAGAGGCCTGTAAAGAGATATCCTGTCTACTTAAATTCTACAGGAATTTCCATGCAAATTGAGTGCTTAAGGTAAGCACTGAATGCCCCTGCTTGAAAGTCACAAACTGAGGTTCTTTATGAAGTGGGATTTTAAGAAAAATGCAATGTACTGCAATATTCTTGATAAAATCTGGTGACCTGACTGTGCTATGAGAGAGTAGATAAGAAAAACAGTACATTTTTGTTTGGATTACTTTGGGCCATTAAGTGCTTACAATTACAAATTGAGTTTTGTTACTATTTCTTACCTCCCTCACCCTCTTCCTTAATCACAAATGATGATTAAAATGTTTGTTATATTCCAATCCAACCCATCCAGTGATTCTATGTTCTATACAATTATTGTCAACCCACAAACTGTACTCCAGAACTAGTTGCATACATGGTTATCCTGTGTTTATAGGTTGATTTTCCAACACATTCTCAAAGTGCTTATTGCGAACTTGTTAGAAAATTGCATTGTTTCTATAGAGCAGCAAGATGGTTACTGTCTGCACCCATCACACTGGATGAACACGCTGTATTGTGCCCGTTCATGTGCATTTGGATAGATAATCTTTCTGTTGTCAGTCTTATGGACAGTTTGCTAGGAATGGAAAGCTGCAGAAAGCCTGTTTACAAGGGGAAGCAGTGACGAGGGATACGAGGATGAGGGGTAATGGCTTTAAACTGAAATAGGGTAGATTTAGGTTAGACATTAGGAAGAAATTCTTCCCTGTGAGGTTGGTGAGGGCATGGCACAGGCTGTACAGAGAAGCTGTGCCTGCCCCATCCCTGGCAGTGTTCAAGGCTGTATTGGATGGGGCTTTGGGCAGCCTGGTCTGGTGGAGGGTTCACCAGCTTCGTTGCCCTTTTCTGGACATGCTCCAGCATCTCAACATCCTTCTTGTAGTGAAGGGCCTAAAACTGGACACAGTACTCAAGGTGTGGTCTCACCAGAGCTGATTATAATGGAACACTTACTTCCCTACTACTGCTGGTTCCACTATTCCTGAAACAGGCCAGGATACTGTGTGCTTTCTGGGCCACCTGGCCACACGGCTGGCTCATGTTCAGCTGGGTTGCAACCAACACCACATAAACCCCATAAAGTTGGCTTCTCCCCATTGGTCCAGCCTGTCCAGGTCCCTCTGCAGAGCAATCCTGCCTTCCAGCACAATGACACTGTCACACAGTTTGGTGTCATCTGCAAGCTTACCGAGGGTGCACTCGATCCCCTTGTCCAGATCATTAATAAAGACGTTAAAGAGAACTGGTCCTAGCACCGTGCCCTGGGGAACAGCTCTTGTGACTGGCCACCAGCTGTATTTAATTTTGTTCACCACAACTCTTTGGGCCAGGCGGTCCAGCCAGTTTTTAACCCAGTGAAGAGGACACCTGTGTAATCCATGAGCAGCTAGTTTCTCCAGAAGGATGCTGTGGGGAACAGTGTCAAAGGCTTTCCTGAAGCCCAGGTAGACAATATCCACAGCCTTACCCTCATCCACTAAATGGGTCACCTTGTCATAGAAGGAGATAAGGTTGGTCAAGCACCTTCAACTATTTAGACTCTATCTTTTAAGTAGGAAATCATTTCAGAAAAGGGAAGACATTTTACTTTGTAAGAGCTGTCATTGTAATGGTAGCTACTATATCACTTCTAACATTGTATACTGTCCTGTGAAATCTAAAGCCCATAATTTTTTCCTACATGTCTGAAACCAGGACAACACCACACCTCTAATAATTTAATCCTTTGTCTTTGTGCAGGACTTCAATCACAGAACTAAAAAACAGAATACAAACAGGGTGACATTCCACTAAGCAGGAGAAGAACATATTCTGAACTTGACTAGTAAAACTGAATTTTCATCCTAAGTGATGAAAGGCGATGCCTTGCCCTAAATAAGCTGTGAACTGAAAGAAGGAAAAGTCACTACATTTTAAAATACGGAATCAATCTTTATGACTTGTGAGCAGGAGGGTTTATCGCACTGCTAGTTTATCACACTGAAAGCAATTTATCTTCTATTGACAAGATAACAAAAGCACCTAAACATGATTCCACCCCTACGGGTTAGATGTGGCCATAAATGGTGATTTGTGAAGCAGCTTTAGTAGGTGTGATAATACTTTGCATTTCAACAGGGCCTGTTATCTAAGCCAGAAGATTTATAAATATTGATTAAGTTTTACAAAAATCTTGTGAAGTAAGTAGTGATACTAAGTTTAGAAGAAAGATTATCTGAAAAGTTAAGCAACTTGCCAAAAGCTGTATGGTAACCCAACACCTGACCCAGGAATATGGCTCTCCAGTTAATGCTCTGAGTGGTGAGGCTGAACTAGATTACAGTTCACTGGAACTGTAAATGAACTCAGAGCAGTCCTAATGCATACGGAAAAGATGCATTAATGTCTTCTGGCAGCAAATTACAAGGCAGCAAGTCAGCTACACTGGAACTTAGCAGAGAATTTGATGGTGGAGCAGTTGGATTCAATAATGCAACTAATTATACTTGATGTGGCGTTGTATGAGAGGGTTCTCCAGCACACACAGAAATTTCATATTTGTTTTGAGAGTAGGAGAATCCCATCTTGGGAAAGTCAATTGAGTATTCAGGCTCGACTTTGAAGCCTTTGATGAGAGAAACATGTCTGGTCTAATCTCTGAGTGACAGGTTCATAAACGCACACACTACAGTTGATACGCTAATGGCCATATTATGCTCTGCTGATTTTCTTTGCCCTGCTCATTCAATTTCTTTAGAGACGTCCTGAGATGAAAGAGAAAATTGCACAGCGTGTTGTAAAGACCAAAAAGAGTTTTTGTTTGCAAACTCTCTTGTTATCAAGTAAAGCATTAGAAAAGTGCTGCAGCCTGTGTAACTTAAAGAGGCCATGTAGTATGAAAGAATACACTCCTATAGATGAAAACCTGCCAGTGTCCATGGGATGTAAATGTAGGTTAGTGAGAATACAATGTCACTGAGAACTGCAGGCTTCTGTCTTTGCTCATTTTGCTGGTCACATCTGTGAAAATAATTTGCTATCAATTATGACTCCCTCTCCTGCTTTATGTCATGATGTGACTTATACACAAAAGAACAACTGGCTTCACTTCCTACTAGGGAATTCTTGCAGAGCAGGATGAAGCAAGTGCGAACTGATGGTGAAAAGAAAGCTTGTCATGACACTGTGTCTCTTACTAGTAGCTGCCACAGTTACACTGTGGCTCTGGTCAGCTGGGGCAAAATCAGGGGAACCTGTGAGCTGTGGGAATGTCAATCAGTGTTTTTGACTGTCTGTCTCTGAGTGAAGGCCCCTGATTTTCTGTGGATCCAGCAGGGTAAAAAAACGTGTCTCTATAGCTATTTACAACAGCTGGTAAGAACATTACCAAGTCCATCATTAAAAAAATGTTTGGAATCTTTGTTTATTCCATTTCAGAATCAAGTAATTTCATAATGAAGTTTCATTTCATGCCCTATTGGAGAATCATCTCTATTTAAGATCTCTGAGTATAATTCTTGCTATATGTTTTTCTTTCATAAAATATTAAGTAAAAAATGTTAGTCTTGCATCTATAAACAAGAATTTCTGGCCAGTTTTATAGAAATTAAACCATTAATCTTTCCATTAATGATTGAAATAAAAAAGTTCATTAGAATCTGGATTGCAAGGAAATTATATAGCTCTTGTAGCTATATACTGTAATTTTTAAATGTACTTTCTTGTGTTGAAAGCTTCATTGCATTTCAGAGATATGTTGTGGTGTAAAAAAGGGCACTGAGCTGGAATGCTAGGCTTTTTCCCCACCTGTGCTAAGCTCCTGTTTGGTGGCTTATGGTAACTGACCTTCCAGTGAATGCTCCATGCCCTTTGCCCACTCATGGCCTGTGCACTCTCTCCCCTACACTGGAAAAAATGGGATTCTATCTCAATTAGGCATTCAAAGAATGAGCAGTAAGTTTATTTGTGCATGTTGGTAGTGAAAAGTAACACAATGTGTAGGAATTCACTGTATGCACTTAGGTCCCCCCTCTCCCTCTCTACTCCCATGCCAGAGTTTAAAAAGGAACAAAAAATCTCTGACTAGCAGCTCTGCTCTTCCCTATGACCTCAGTGGGATCTCAAAATCTGAAAATATAGCTCACAGCTGATAATGGATTTGGAAGCTGACTCCTGTTTCTGGAAAATAAACGCTTCTCCTCAGCCCTTCCTCCAGTTTGGATGTATCTGTTAACTGCACAAGGAAACTGCATTCTTCTTTGATTTGGATGTCTGGAAAACCTTCACCTTAGTGTAATAATGCATGACTCTAAGATTTGCAGCCTGTTCTTTTTTACATGCTGTTGTGCCCATAAATGTCCATCAAATATTTGTTCTTTGCTGTCTGTTGTAACTGTCCCTGAAGTACTGTCTGGCAAATATATTTAGTTATAAATCTAAGGGATTATTAGAGCACTGTAAAATTGCCTTCAGCTGGCTAGGTCAGAGCAGTAGATATGTTGTGATGATTTTTGCATGTATTTTCTGATGGACAACTATTTGCTTTGAATTCTTGTTGCAAAGAGTCCAGATACAACCAGAAAAAAAGAATTGATGAGTTAATATTTGGTGATCCCATCCCTTTGTGCTCTTTTAACAACCTGTTCAGGTGATTACATGCATGGTGTGGTCCTAATAACGTGTAACACATTCCATTCTTCAATGCAGACTGTCCTTATATGCACTCTATATGTCCTGATGATTTGCCTTCAGATCTATCTTGCTAGCAAAACATTTGGTCCATTTCTTTGTGCTCTTAGGAAGTCAGCTGGATAACAAACAGCTTATGTTGCTTGATGCTCCTGCCCCCTCAGTGAACCTGATGCCTCAGCCAAGCGACATTTAATTTCCAGTCAGTGTGGAACGACGAGAGCCGGACGTAGGGCACCGCGCAGTTTTGTTCTCGTCCTTTGGAATCATCCTGGACCCTAGGTCAATAGATACTGGGATTGCAGTGAGACTGGTGTTTGTCATGTGCAGGGCCTCAAAGACTTTCCTGTCAATCTAGGGAGTGGATCATCCTCACAGACTTTGAAGATCCTTTTAATCATTGGGGAGTAGCATGCGATGACTGTTAAAAACTGTTTTGTGGATGTGGTATAATAAAACAGGATAGCTTTCTCAGAACTCTCATTATCTCACACAACTAATCATTGATCTGTTATGAGTGAAAGTGTTTAGTAATTTGGACTAACATGCATAATTTTCATAAATTAACATAGCAAGTTCTTAAAAAGAGTAAGAAATTTTCTGGCCCAAACTATTTTCTCTGGGCAGCTTGGTTTGTAAACTTCATTGGTACAGCTCAGTTTGTAAACTAAAATAAGGCAATAACTTCCTCCCGTGTTCTAGTTACAAAATTTACACACTGACATCCCTGACATTCAGGCACAGACAGGTGAACCTTTATGGTTGAAAAATAACAGAAATGGATGGAACCATTAAAGGAAATGTGCAAGAAATAGCATTGAAAAGGAAAATATCTTTTAGCAGTATACACTTGCTTTGTAGGATACTGGACTAGGAAACAGAAAGATGAAATTCTAAATCCTTCCATGTAACTGTCTCTATGTCTGCAGTCTTCAAAGCCCTAATTGCAAAATTACTTTGAAAATTGGAGAACAGAGAGATTTCAAAGGGTTATTTCTTTCATGTGAAGCAAGATAATGGTTTTGCTTACTGAACAGGTGATGTGCAATTTGTTTCAGTTGATCACTGTCTCACTTATGTAATATGGCTTTTCTAACCAAAGTAAGTATGTCTAAAACTGTCAAGTAAAACCATCAACAAGAGAGATGATGAGGGTGCTTATTTTTAGAGCTGAATTTGATTTATAATGAAGCCATCATTGAGACAAAAATTAGAGAATCAAAAGTATTACATTGTGCAAGAGGAAAGTTTAGTAGAGTAAGAGAAAAGTTGACAGGGTGGAATAAAATATTTGAGGTGATAAAGAGAAGGTACAGAATGCAAGAATAACTAGTATCCAGAGAACTGGCATAACCATCAGTGTATACTTTCCATCATACTCTGTACATCATACAAAACCCCAGAGCTTGCCATTGATTAATGGAAATTGAAGTTGAGTCCTTCAAGGGAGCTGACACTGCAAAAGCTAACAAGCTCAGAGGCCCTATGAAACAGAGAACCAGGAAAAGTAATGTAAAACAAGGAGGAGATACCATGGAATCCAACATTAAATGTGGAGGAGAAAAGGAACAATTACATAGTGAAGTCAGGAGTGCAAAAGATAAGAAAAGCAATACTGGCAAATAAAATGAATACTCTGAGATTAAGATAATAGAATTTTCAGGAGACGTGATAGCGCATGAGAGATGAGAAGTCAGTAAAGGAAGGAGACGGGCCTCTAAAAGCAGCCTGGATTGATTTACTAAGAGAAAAGTTAGAAATTGCTAAAATTTCTTCTAAAGCTGTGCCCCTGCAAAAGGAATTCAGCACAAATAAAGAATTTAACAAACTATGCCCACCTGAAATACTATGAAAAATGCTGCTGATTCTTAGAGTGACGTAATTGTTAGCTTTTAAGTCCATTGAGAAAGGAGAGTTGACTTCTTTTGAATGAAGACCTGCTTGGAAGCAAAATGCTATGGTGTAGCCTTTTCCTCCCTGTGAGAGTGGACCTTCAATGACCAGATCAGTTTAATTGATTTTTTTTTTTGCTTGTTTCTTGAACCTAAAACTGGGTTTTAGGTTCTGTGCCTCAGGACTCTGAGGCAGTACTACAGCTTTTGGGCAATAACCTCCGTCTGTATAGAGAGGTTGGCTCTTCCAGAGACTTCCCTGAAGATAGGTGTTTCCTGCACCATGCTGCTCAGAGAGCCTACCTGGAGGTGGAGCTCTAGTTTCTAGTCTTCAGGGAAAAAATAGTGGGCAGGCGAGGAATTTGTGATTAGCCAAGCCACAATCACTTTTACTCTGGAAAGCACTAGACAGTTACAAAACAACATCCTGTACATGCCCTCCTCCCCCGCTTAGTGTGATCTCATCTCTCCTGGGAGTCCTGTTTTGGACAAAATCTTTCCTGCCTTTTCATCAGGCATGTGGTAGTGGTTTGGCCTTTTTACTCACACGATCAACTTTTATCATGGTCTCTGTTGTTCTTTTGTTCACATACTTCAACTAGGAGCAGAATAATTTGCATACTCCCCACCTTCCACTGTCTTCTTTACAGAATCCGTCAAAACAAATGACACGGCTGGTAGAAAACCTTCTTTTTCAGCAAAGAAAGACATAAGACACCAATGGATCTTAACTGGTCTCTCATTATGAATCCCCTCTGAGGTCTCCATATACCAGCACAAGTGTTGTCAATGTTAAGAAGTGTGTGCCTGAGGCTCAGTTAATCAGTAAAAGGCATGTCAAAATGGCATTTCTCAAAGGAAGAGCCATTCTTGGGATAACATGGACAGATTCCAGAGAGAATTCCACTTCTAATCTATATATTAAAAGAGGGTGAGTCTTGTCATTTCAGTGCAAGTATTACACACTGGTACAATGTAATGTTTTGCCCCCACAAGTCACCTGTTTTACCCTTTCTAGACAATAAACTTATCAGGCAGCCTTCTGATATATTTACAAATGCTGACAGTCAATTGTTAACCCAATTCACAATGTTCAGGTGTGCTTTCCAAGCTAATGCTTTTCAAGGCTGATGAGCTCTCATATTCTCCAGAGACCATGCTTTTGCTTGTAGGGACTGTACTGTAATTCTTTCCTCTATTGACCTTTTTCATCTCAGATTGACTTGTTTCCTTTCAAAATGTTCATTTTGTAGCTAACTGAAAATCTCTTAGATTGTCTTGATCCAGATCATTGTGAAGATGAATTTTCATCAGAGAGAAACACTGCTACTATGTTTGGCTTCAGCTGAGATCCTTGCTGGCCAAGGATTTAATTTATCAAGGGATTGAATTTTTTTGTTACCTCTCCCATGATTTGGTGTCTACTCAGTGGAGGACTCCATCCAATGTTGTCTGGCATTGTTTTCAAACAGCATAACACTTGTATCAAGAAAGAAATGGAGGAAAAAAAGCACTTAAAATGTTCTTTCAGTTTTCACTTGTGAACACCCCCATGGGAGTAATTTACTGTGATGATCCAAACATGATAGTTTGCAGTAGTATTTTAGAACTATGCTGCAGAATTGGTAAATGAAGGATTAAACTTTCCTGAATCGAGATGAGTGGACCAAGGCTGGAAATCTAGAATGTATCTGTGTGTATGAAGGTGATGGAAAGGGTGACAGGTGATCATCTTTCCCCCATACTGTTATTCTACTTGTTACCTACTGCTGTGCTTTCACAGAGGAAAGTTTGGTAAAACGTGTAATTCCAGTAGGAAAACAAAATCCAAATTGTTTTCTTCCATCTCTCATTTTTCGGCTTCATGGGGAATACTGTCTGCTAGAAGGGTCATAGGAACTGGTTAAGCACTCTGCTGGTTCAGTACACAGAAAACAGTGCCTTTTTTTCTGCCCAGTTGGTGAAAAGTCTCCAGTAATGTCAGCTGGGTCTGATGGAAAAAAATAATTAACTACTTATTTCATATTTGGAGAGCTGTCCGTATTTTTGTACCTTAATGCTTGAGAATTTTTTTCTCCCCATCTCTCCAAACAAGCCATGGAAGCTTCTTTTAGCTGCATACTGCATTACGGATATTTGAGATTAAAGTGACTGCAGTGGAAAGAACAGCTGATACTGGGGTAAGAGCATTATAAATTATTCCTGTCTCTAAATCAGTTTTGTCTCAGACATATTTTTGTCTCTATTAAATTGATTCTAGTGCCATTCATGACTAGCCCCGGAGTTTGGTAATTTTCCATGGTGAAAGCTAAGATGAATAACTTTTTAATAGCTGTAAGAAAACAAAAATGATTCCATTGCACGCATCTGGATGAACTGAAATCCAGCTTTCCAGGCAATCCATTTTCTCTACTGCTATTTTGAGAAATAATCATGCTGTCTTATTTGGGATTATTTTAAATACTCTGGGCTTATTTGTGAGGAATATTATTTCCTGATTTATAACTCTTGCAACCCTATTGACTTATATGGAGAGTGAGGCAGTGTCAGACTTGTTGCCATTCTCAAAGATGTAAATAGCAGCTGTCAGTACAAACAAGATGGCAAAGGACCTTCCTTTGGAGGCCATGCATGAAGTATGGCTGTTTACTTACTGCTGGAAGGAGAGTGGCTAATGTGTTCCCCTCAGGCACACATCCAAAGCTGGTCTGTCACGACAAGGCATCTCTCTGTCAGAGCATTTGGAGGGATGTTTGATCCGGGAGTGCATTTTGTTCTTTATTTTATAGAATATAAACTTATGCCCAGAGTAACCCTGATGAAAGTCACCCAGTTGTCCTGGGAAGCTGAGCTCTTTTTGCCATATGTATTGTCTTTGTTGTGTGGGCTATGAAGATAGGAGAGAGTTGGAAACTGGAGGATCACAGGCTGCTTGTGTGGTACACCATAAAAGATGTAATTCAGTGATATAAAGCATTGGACCCAATTTCCGACTAGAAAGCACAACTAGATTGTTTCATTAGAAAATGCAGCCAGCTGGCTTGGCATTTGGTCTTATAGAATCTCTTGAAAGATTGTTTCAGTCTGAGACAAATTGCATACTTCCAATTAACCAGATAGGAGATGGGAGCATTTCGTAAGTGATAGTATCAAACCATGGCAGCGCTGTGTAGGGGAGAGAAGATGATACTGACGTCTTACCCAGGAAGGCATCTGTGAAACAGATCTGTTGCAGTCAGAAAGCATGGAAGATGCTTGAGAAGGCAGTGAAAGCTGGCTTTTATTCACAGGTCCTTTGGCAGGAGCAGCACTCCAAGGGAAAGCAGAGAATTAAAGTTGCTTTGTTTTAAAGCAACCTCCTCACTGGTAAAAAAGTGTGCTAGAAATTGACTGGATATTCAGAGAAGAAATGAAACGGGACAGAAAAAAGCTGATTTATCTAAGCAACAAATTATTTTAGTTACCTATTTGATACACATAGGGGTAAAATAATGACCATAAATATAGCAGTAACTCCAAGAGTTGACAATGGTTTGTGTATTTGTAATAGATGATATAGTGCTGGTAGGATATCATGTTTATATCCTGGTCCCAGCTATACGTAGAACCTGATGCAGCCACATAGTGCCAGAGGGAAAGAAGTGGAGGATGCCATAGTGCTGCAAAAGGCAATAGACAAGAATCACTGTTGAGAGGAAAGTGACTGCTCTGGCAAAGTAATCCACAAGCCTATGTGTGAGACTTCAAAGTTAGAGTGCTCTGGCTCATCTTCTTCTTCATATGTTGCCAAGATTCCAAAGCACTCTGCTCGGCAAACCTTCAGTTTTGATTTCAGCAGGGCGTCTACCAATATCAGTGCATACACTGGTTGCTATTATTCCTAGCCTTATCCAGAGAAGTTCCAGCTAGATTAAAGGAAAGCTATAAAGGAAGAGAAAAACCATGTGTACACTTTTAACCTAAAAGTCAGTCATACAACAAACTAGTACTCAGATGCAGACATCTGTGCCAATATGCTTCTGACAGGGCAAAGGTTTTCTAGAATAGTGTCTCCTCTGCATCTCTGTTGTCGCTAGTCCTGAAAATGCTCTTCAATATGACATAAGCAACAAGATGTCAAGTAAAGATGGGACATGAGAGATTTTCTGAATTCTTCTATTTTGGAATTGCTCTCAAAAGAAATTGCCTATGAATTTTATATGAATTTTTTTTTTTTTCAAGTCCGTGGTGTTGTTTCCAACTTATCTGAAGGCAAGTAGGAGCCAATAAGTTTCCCCTTTCTTTTAGTTCTGCAGTTGAAGACTGTTCCTTGGGAATGTGCATTCTTCTTCATTTGTGGGATGGGCTCTTCTCTGCATTATGCAGGGGTATATATTGTAGAGTTTCCTATTTCTTTTAAAATTTGAGAATCGAAATAGCCTTAATACCTGATGTCTCCATGCCTGTAATTTTCTATGTTTTAATTTGCTTTATTGATTTTATAGCTTTCCTTTTTCTGGCATAAAATGATCCCCATGTAGCACATTTTATGTATAAAATGATTAACAAAACTGTCCACAGACCTTTCTCTTCCATATCCCAGGTTGGATGGGGCCCTGGGCAACCTTGTGTAGATCCAGGCCTGAGGTTGGTGGCCCTGCCTGTGGCAAGGGAGTTGGAGCTTTATGATCCTTGGGGTCCCTTCCAACCCTTGCCATTCTATGATTCTATGATTCTATGATCCCTAAGCAACTTCTTCCCAAACAATTTTAGTGCTTTAGGTAATCACAGAATTCTCTAGAAGGAAACAATATGTAAGTATTGAAAGGGGAAAATATATGGGCATCAGTGTGGAACTGTAGGAGGAAAACATCTGGAAGTTAAAGAGGTCATAAAGATACTATTTTGGAAAAAGAAGTAAACTGAAATAACTTTTTAGAAGTAGACTGTGAGCTGAGGTGAGATGTGAGGAGGTAAGGGTTTATGCAGAGAAGTACTGGCAAAGCCTTACAACATTGTTCTGAACTAGGTTTAGGGACTAAATCCAAGGCTTTCACAGATCATGATCTGTGGAGTATGTATCTAGCTCTTCAGAGTTTCCTTTCAAACTGCTAACATGAGCTATTACCAAGTAAACTCTCCTGTTGGCTTCAGCTCAGCTATATGATTGAATAGTAGGCTTGCAAGATCAGACTTATGTCAATAGAACTAGAAGAAATGTTTCCTCGTTAAACTCTTATCAGGGAATTTTGCAACCTGATTTTGAATTAAATGAGGCCTGAGGCTGCTTTTCAGTTTTCAGTGTAGACTTAGAAACAGGATCAGGCTATGGTAGTGGGGTAGGGCTAAAGCTCCTGTTGTCTTTCAGTTAGTTTTTACAATAGCTTTGCTAAATTCTAAGTTCCTGTTCTTATGAAGGGTTCTCTAACATAATTTCTGGTGCATATTGCTTTAAGATCCAGACTTTTTGACTTCCGTAGAAAGCAGTGGGTTAATGACAGTTTTGAATGACTCTTAGCCAAAGGCAGGCTGTCCTAGAGGAAGCAGCAAGGAAGGAAGCTGAACCGTATTCATAGAGAAGAAGTAGGAGGAAAGAAAAATCAATAAGTTTTCTGCAATTAGTCTCAGTAAAAAATTAGCCTGGCTTGAAATCTAAACTTGTTGCTATGAATGTTAACTGAGATTTTAGTGCCACCTGACACTACTAATTTAGAGGCCAAATTAGGGAATAAACCTTGTGTTGCCATTTTAGTTGTGAGCATGACCTGGTTTTGCTCCAGGGATTAAGAAAACATTCCATCCTTGATAACTGTCTAGCCAGGTCTTTTCATAAGTACTAGGTACCTGTGCTGCACAGTAGCTTTAGATCATGTAGACAATCATGACAACTTTACCATTCACAAACTGAGAAGAAAGTAGCATGCAGCTCTTCAATTTTCTCTCTCATTTTTTCATAGTGTCATCACAAATACACACCCTGGCTCCAATGGAAGCATCTCTCAATGGAGTTTGAAAGCGTGCTATGAAGAGGTCAATAAATTATTGCAGGGCAACTGTAAGAAATGAATTTACCTGTTCCAAAAGGTAATTAGAAAGCAGAGATAATACCAACAATGATGACACTATCATTATAAAAAAAAAAAATCGATGTGGATGAAGACTTTGGTTTTACCATCTTTCTTTAGTTGTTGTGCCAAAGAACAGCCTCAGTAAATTAAAGCTTGCTTTAAAATGAGTAGTCCAGAGCCACGCACCTTTGGAATTTAACAATAATGGTGGGGCCAGTTTGGACTTTTTTATCAGGTCCTTATAACGTGTCAAAAAAATTAATCCAGGCTAAGATTAATTTTGAGATCAGGTCAGGACTTGCAATCAGATTTTTTGCATCATCTATGTTTAATTAAACTTAGTATAGATTATGAGTGTTCTCTTCATAAGGTCACACTTGCCACAGCTTATTTATGAAATCTGAAGAAATCAAACACAAAGTAGTCAAGGTATAAGTGTAATCCTTCAGCTGTAATAATTTTCTATTTTTCATTCAATTTATTAACAGTAGATTTCTCCTAAAAGAAGCAAATAAACAAGCTGCAATTAGAATCATTACTTCAATGCTAATAAAAGTTCTGATGTACTGCATGTGCAACCCACAAATATCCGTCAGCTAAGTGTTCACTATCTGTTCTCTTACCCTCACAGTAAATAATCATTGTTGCAACATTTAAATAAAAAACATGCTTAGAAATCTCTGTGCTCGTTATCAGATAGAGTTCAGTTCAGCTCATCGCACTGTTTAAAAACAGGTCTTCAACATTTTCCATCTGGGAACTTTACAAGCAAGAACAAAACAGGTGTGTGCACACTTGAGGCATCTGAGAACATTTTTAACTGCAAGAGTGTTTCTGCTTATGCTAGTTAGACTTTCTGTAGTGTTTTATACAACCAATAATGACGAACTGTTTGCTAATTGTGCCACTGCTAGGAATAAAAGCAGCCACCTTTCTGTGGATTGCACAGGAACATAGTTCATGCTCAGGCAGCACATCCCGAGAGCACACCAGGTGTGTTGAGTGGTTTAATATATGTATTAGCTTAGTCACTGCCATCCTAACATGACTTCATTATCTGATTTGCACAGTTCTGCCAGTAACTGGATATCTAACCTTATACTGGAGAAGACAGAAATTATTTCTTTAAACCCTTTTCCAATTTTCTAGTAATGTTGATTTTTGGCCAGTTTGAAATGTTAGGAATATGAAATTGGAAAAGAATGGTAAATATTATAAAATGATTGTGCTTCCAGTGCTGTAGCATTTCTAGTGAATTAGCCACGGTGTTTACAAGAGACTCACAAAGTTAAACCTACAAAGCTTTAAAGTCCATGGTTCATCTAATTCCCTGAGGAGGAAAATGTTTTTGCAAAGTTCTTGGCGCAACTTTCTTTGAAATTCTTAGACCCTTTTATTTACCAAACAGTGTACATTGTTAAAAGTAAAATTTCCCCAGTGCCCTATGTTTTGGCCCAGTTAAATTTTCAGGAGTGCTGAAAACAGGGCTTTAATTAGCAACTTTATCAGTTAACCCAGTCACTCATCCCAGTGCTTATCTGATACTTTGTCCATGAAGGCACTTGGGGAACATCAGAAAAAGGCTGACTTGTCAGTGGGACAGTTGAGAGGACCTCGGTGGCAGGATGAAAAAAAAAGAGACCACAGAAATGGATGGCATTAAATGGAATTTGATACAAATCCAAAATGAATTATCAGACCACAGTAGCCTAGGACAGGTGTGGATTTCTTTTGTATTTCTCCCTGATCTTCTCTGGTATGTGACCCACAGGAATAGAGATGAAGCCAGCAGTCCTTTGCAGTGTGAGCACAGGGCCTGGCATGATTGAAGTCCTTTGCTGGGGAGGTGCTGACTGAGCAGAGAATAAAACCATGCTGATGCTGTCGTCGCAGGAGCAGCCAGCTCAAGCCAGCCTGCGGCTCTCAGCCAAGGCTCTCATTAAGCACTTTTGCTGTCTTCAGCAGCAAAGATTTAGTGAGCAATCTGCTCTCCATACTTGCCTCTAATTTTTCTCTTTTCTGTTTAAAGGAAAGAGGGTGTGTGTACACATGAGTACAGTTCAGGGAGTGACCTTAGTGTTATGAGAGAGTAGACCAAAAACTGTATGTGCTTGCCTGAAAAGGGAACTGGGAAGAGCAATGGATAAAGACTTTCTGGTGGATGGCCAGAGCAGAGGCAACCCATGCTGATTTGTCTTGGGGATGAAAAGGGAAGACATCTTATTTCCTTAGGGTGAGCCTGTCATCACAGACCTCAAGCAGAAAGAGGTTGGTGCTCCAGTTCATGCAGCATTCAATCATTAGCAGTAATTGTCGTGCAAGTACTTCAGTCTGTGCCTGGTGGACTCAGTAACCAGGCAGGCAGGACTTACCCTGTGGCTTTAGAGGCCGTGGCTGGTCCTCTGAAGAAATTGAATAACAACACCCAAGAGCTTAGGGGGAAATGAAAAAGAAAAAATAAGCAAACCAAATCAAATGAACTTAAGTGATATGCTTCAGGTAGTTCTGCTCAGTAATAAACATGGAATATAACAAATAAACTCAGAAAATAAATATGGCAATATATACCAAACTGCAAAGAATTAAAGCTACTTAGAAAAAAACCAACCCAACATCCTGGGGAGAAGAGCTGAGCTTTAATTTTATTCTTCACCTTACTTCATTTGCATTTGCAAAGCGGTCTGTAACGTTTCTTGTGCTAAGCTTAGTCCTTCGCATAGCGTCATTTGTGGTTCAGAATTCTTAGTCACCTCATTTTTTTCTTAAACAAAGATGTACCATTCATGTAGCTCTAGAACTGTCTTGTCAGCAAAAAATCTGTAGCTCTCACCAATGCAAGGAAGTCTGATATTAAAAACATGCATTGCTTTGCTATCTTAAGATGAACCCATTAGCATGTGGCTGAAGAGTAAGTTTGAGAGAGAGAAATCATGTTAAGAGGACAGAGTGACTACCTGGTGCCAAGAAGATATTTTATGCTTGCTCAAGCGGTTCTGATTAGTTGATAGCTGAAATGTTTATGCTTTTATTCACATAGATAGCATACTAAAGACGTCTATTTTAAACAACAGATAATCTAAGTGGTGCATTTAGTTTGTGATGTAACTGTGGCTGGTGTTCTAGGGCTTGCAGGGTTTACTCCTGCTCTTATTGACTTCTGGTTAGGCTCTGCAAACCTAGGCCCTTGACTTCTTTACAACCAGAAAAAAAAGGCAGAAAAAAAACCCCTCCCAGGAAGACATGTGCTATCTGTAAATTTTTGGTTCCTGCAGAATACAAAGGCAAAGCATTGTAATGATTTTAACCCCACAGAAATGTGAAAAGTCACTGAGATTTTTGTTTATAAATAGCAAATCTGGGTCTCAGGAATGTCCTAGTTTGTAACTCTATGATATAGAGTATTTAGTGAAGCCTAGTTCCAAATTGGTGATTGATTTGATGTAAGAATTTAAATGGCATCAGCAACTTCAGTGTGGAAGATCCTTCAGACCTCATTTCTAAATTTTTCTTATGTACTGTCACCTCCTTCAAGCTACCATACTTGCTACCATTCATTGTTCATTTCCCCCAACAGTACTTTTCTTGCTTTTCTCATTCTTTCTCTAGAAAAAAGGAATAGCCTTGTCACTACATTATCCTTTTAAAAAAAGAAAGCATTCTTTTTCCCCGCCTAGGTCGATTAATATTCCCAGCATCAGATCTCGGCTTCTTATTGAGACCCACGGGTCATGAGTCCTGTCTTACATTCTTAGTCTTTTTTTCCACTTTATTGTAATCCTCGAATATGTAAGGGACTTTTAAACATAGAGCTTACATAAAACATGTCAAGATACTTTTTGCAGCCTCTGGAGGGCTTTCTATGGAGGGCTATTTACTTTGATACAGCTTCTAACATATTCAGAAGGTGCAGTAAATCAGAGTAGTCAAAATAAAAGAAGCAGAAAAGGACAATAAAATATTTACGTGACATCTGTTTATCCTATCCTTAACTACTTTCTTCCTTTCTTACAAATCTTCTCCCCCTAGTAATCAAAGGTTAGTAGGCCATTATAATAATTTCTAGATGTATGTAACTGTCCAGACTATTCCAAAAACACAAGAGGCTGGTCTAGCTTATTGTATTTGCTGCAAGTGGGGGAACATTTTGTTGATGAGCTTCCCACACAAAAAAATTTCCAAGTGTCTTTGTAGAGAAAATAGTTGAAAAATTAAGCTATGTAAAATTTACAATCTTTTCTCCAAAGGAGTGACATTTTACTAAACCAATTGGTAGTTTCTGTGATGATTATGCAGTTAGTTTTATGACAGCACCTCAGTTTTTATCATTTATGTCTGTTCACTGCTGACCCTGTCAAGGGTTGACCAACAGTGTCTACCATGTGTCATCTCTCTTTGGGATTGCTCATGAAATTCTAGGATTTTGGCTTCTTGGTGCCCTGGGTCTGAGTCTTTTTTAATTTGATGTCTCCTGTGACACAGAGTTACAGCAATTTTTTAAATTCAGTCATATTCAGAGACCAATTTTCTAAATTCTAGGGTGTGGATAGGAACAGGAAAAGGGAATGAAATCATTCAGTCCATTCTTGGTTTATAGTATTCATAAAAGGTATTTGTCTAAACTGTTTTTAAATGCTCCTGTGATGTTAATACCACAGCTTCCCCAGGCAGCAGATTGGCAGGGGTTTGTACTAGTTTTTTCCTAATGCCTTCTCAAATATCCTTGTAGCATTCCTTCTTCTACTGACCTTCCTAGAAACAGCCTAGATGCCAGATGCTTTTTATTCTGTTTTCCACAGATTTTCTATTATCTAAGCTAAACAGTCCCAGAGTCTTTCAGTCAATGCTTCCAAGTCATGTTTTTTAGATGTCTCTTCACCATTGCAGATCATCTCCGGATTTTTCGTCATCTGGTCCATGCACCCCTACAAGTGACTGAGCCAAAGTTCCAGCTGAGGTCTTAACACAATGGAAAGACTACTTTGTGCCTTCTGCAGGCTAAACCTCTCTTTGTATCAAGCTGGAATCAGTCTTTTCTTAGCATGACATTTTTTATTCATGCACAGCTTGTGATCTGCTACCTATTGCTCATGGTGCTGTATTTTGAAAGTGGATATTCTCTCCCTAAGTAAAATTGTCACTCCCTTGTCCATTGTATTGTTTTTTATAGCATTTCCCCAAATTGACAATATTATATGGAGTTCTATCACAACTACTAAACTTGATCTTAAATATAAATTTGAAAAAACCCAGTTTCTTTCATCTTTCAGGTCACTAATTACCCTATTAGCCCTAGGATAAGCTCCTTCATAAAGCTCAATCAAACTTTCTTACTAATAGTTAGCTTTTGGATATCAGCTGTCTGTGTACATTTTTCTTACTGGTTGTTCTCAACATTTTAGTTGCTTTCTTCAGAACAGGCCTGATCAAATGGTGATCTGCAACCAGGTCAAATCTATTAGAGTTTGTTAGATCAGGCATAACATTCTGAAAGTCAGTCTGTGTTGATGCAGTGGACTATATGGTTGGAAATGGATGTAGATGACTTTGCACTGTACCAGAATGTAATACAAAGCAATCAACGAACAGTGTTACTGAAGTTAAGATGATCAGTGCCTCTCCTTTTTCCTAATTTAAACAATCTCTTATCCATCAGAGAACAAAGTCTTGGATCTTGCTTAACTCTTTATTTCTTCCAGGTGCCTGCAAACTTCACGATATTTGCCAAGTTTTTTTTCTTTCCTTTTTTCCCCTCTTCTATAAGGTGAAGTTAAGCTGACTAGTATTAGTCTAATATTTATCCTGGAGAAAAGGAGGCTCAGGGGAGACCATGTCACTCTCTGCAGCTACCTGAAAAGAAATTGTAGCCAGGTGGGCGTTGGTCTCCTGTGTCAAGTAACAAGCAGTAGGACAAGAGGAAATGGCTTCAAGTTGTTTCAGGGAAGGTTTAAATTGGATATGAAGAAAAATGTCTTCGCAAAAATGATTGCCAAGCATTGGAATAGTCTGCCTAGGGAAGCAGTTGAGTCAGCATCCCTGGAAGTTTTAAAAACATGTGTAGATGTGGTGCTTGGGGCATAGTTTAGTGGTGGACGTGACAGGTTAACAGTTGGTCCTGATGAGCTTAAAGATCTTTTCCTACCAAAATGATTCTAAAGCTCTGTGATTCCCTTTTCCCCCTGCATTTTAAGGATAGTCACAATGTTTCTGATTTCTGGAATCCCATTGATCACTGCAGGCTTTAAAAGATTTTTGGTAACATTGATTAGTGCTCCAGAAAGGTCTTCAAATTTCCTAGGACTAGATTTAAAATCCAGATTATTTGAAATAATCTAATTTATCTAATGACTCCCGGGTATTAATTCTGACAGTATAAGCATGATTGAGCCTTCTAGAATAATCTGAAACAAAATCAGCACTACATGCTATGATCTATTCAGTATTTTATGTCTTTTTCATTAGGTAATAAGCCAATATTTCTCCTGTTTATCCTCTGAATCCTTGTGGATTTGCAGAACAGCTTGTGGTAGTTTCTTTTTATTCCACATTTAAGCTATAGTTGTGCTTCATTTTACATGTGTACAATAATGGCTTGTCCATATGTATTGAGGTTCCTTTACATTCCTCCCAAATACACTCAGTTTTCACTTTCTATAGGTTCCTTTTTGTGTGTGACTTTTATTGATGCAGTATTTTATTTTAAGTTGATAAAAACCTTCTGTTCAACTAAAAAAACTTTTGTGACAGTTCCTTGAAATCTATTGCAAAATTTTGCTATTTTCACTGAAATAGAATGATTAAAAAAAGCCAATACTGGTTGAAAAGTAGTTCTTATACTTAAAGCAAAATTAATTATCTAGAAAATACTAAAACTAACACACAGACTCAAAGAATAGTTAAACATCATCACAGTTTTTGCCACAGCTCTTCAGTTACGTGCAGTGTCTACACTGACTACAATTTTCCCCGTACACACACTCTTTTTTATTGAATTTCTGGTTTTCAGAAATGCTTTATACTTTATTTTTTATATTAAGAAATTTGAAAACACTTATTTCTTTTTAAGTAAAGAGTACAAATTTCAGGTTATGTTATGAGTGAATTTATTACCCAATCTTATGTTGTATTTTGAGTGCTGGCTAATCAAAGCCTTAATCTCTTTTGCCTCAGAAAAGACCAGATCACAGCTCTACTGAGATAAAAAGTAATTTTCATCTTCACTCCAACAGAGCCAAGATGTTACCTAGAAGAGTGTTCTCACTATCTTTCCACACTGCGTTTCCCAGCTGAGAGTGATCCCAGCTGCTGTAATTCTAGCAACAGAAATTGCTATATTTGCACTTTGGCCAGAGAACACTTTTTCCATTGTTACATTGGTAAATAATACATGTTGTTCACCAATGAAGGCAATGGTTTATGAAAGTCACAGGACAATGTAGTCTCTCTCACTTTGCCATCAAGTGTGTCCCAGTCCCCAAGTATGTAATTTTCAGAGTAGAATAGACATCTTGTAAAGAAACCTAAATATTTGGTGGTGACGAATTGAATGAGATGTGAAACAATACAGAGAGAGCAGAACAAGACAGTAAAAATCAAGATAGAAAGGTTTTTATTCCAGATTTTTGCAGAAAATTGTCTACTCTGTCAGATAAACTCCCAAGGATAGCTCCTGGAAAGAAGAAATTTCTGTCTTAAAAATGGCAATACATTCACTAACTGAGTAGTCTCCAAGGAATCCCACAAGCCAAGAAGACTTACATTTGGCAGACTGGTGGTCTTAAAACTTTGGGTGAATGTGTAACATTGTGGTTTTATCTGCTTCTGATGCAACACTTGTGCGTCTCTCCCAGACGTACAGCATAGCAAATGGAATTATTTAGGATTTCATCAGATGTGATTAATTCTGCTGGGATTTCCGGTATAGCCACATGGAGGTTATTACCCATGTACCCTTTTACAAACTCCATCTACAACCTTTTTATAGGATAAGAACAATAGACACTGTAGCCTTATAATGCTTCCCCCCCATTTTATTCTTTCAAATATAAGATATTTGATAGTTTATTTCTAAGTATCTTGCATTTGCATGTAGTGCTCCTTAGTGTCAGGTCCTAAGGAATTGTTACTAGCTTTATCTGGACTGTTTCCACAGACTGCAGAAAAGCAAAGTGGCATGGCAGAAGATATTTCATGCTGGGGTTTCTTAAATTAGTCTGCTGTGGGATGGTAACTCTGAGAGCAAAGAAAGAAAAACCATCAATCATGATTCAATTCTTCAAATTTTTCCCCTTAGAAATCTTTGACACCGCCTTGCTCCTTCTTACGTTTGACCTATATTTGAAATCGGTTCCTCCAGAATAGACCGGGGAAAACACAGAATCATAGCATCACAGAATGACTTATGTTGGAAGGGACATTTAAAGGTCATCTAGTCCAATACCCTGCAGTAAGCAGGGAATATGACTGTAAAAGATAACATGCTGTTATGTTTTTTTAGCAAATAGGTTACTAAGAATGACTTGGAAACTGGAAGGAAATGTGTCCAGAGGAAATGTGACAGATGCCTCAAGTCCATGGCAAGGATATTCTCACTTCACTTATTTTGGCTGCTGGTGACTGCATCAGATATAACCATGATGAGGTATAAAATCCTCCACAAAGCAAATTTAACTTTAAATAATCGTCAAAGACTCATCTCATGTTTAGGAGCTTAAAGAAACACATCTGATCATTACTGTGAAACAAATAAGATGGTGCAGTAATTCTGTATGTAATCCTGATCATCAGACCTCTTGGGGCATCTAAGGCAAGAAGGGAGAGAACATTGTCAGGCTACCATCTGAAAAATACAAATATTCTCACTACAGAGAGTTCTTGCATTAAAATTATTGTCTTTTCTCACTGAACCCTGAATTTAGACTGTTTTGGACTCTGCTTTGGTCTCTTTGGGGAATGCTAGCTGTGGCAGAACTCCAGTCTCCTTTTCAAAAATTATTCTGACTTGCATTAAAACATTTGTCTCATCAAGGATGTTTTCAGACACTATCCACGGTTTTCTGTCTTGTCCTACAAAGGCAGGTATTTTCTATGTTCACTGAAGTGCATACACTAGGTCAAGTGCATTACCATTAACACCATATCTTCAGCACTTACCTGATTATTGCTATTATCATCAACTAGATGAGAAAAGAAAAAGCCCTACACTTTTTTCTGTGTCTGGGTCACATTATAAATAATTAAACGTGTCTATTTAATTTCTTACACAAGTCATATTGGACATGAGGAATGGAATTCCAGTTTTCTTTCCTTATCTTCTGGATTCAGTGAAAAATAAGGAAAATGAATCACCTTTCCAGAGGATATTTAGGATTTTCCAAAAGATACTGGACTACTGTGCCTTGGCAGCTTCTCCCTGTTTGATAAATGTATAAATCCAAAGTCTGTTATGTAATTTAGAGTGCGCCCTTTCCATCCTGGCACATTCCTTCTCTTCCTGCACTGAACTACCTGAGACGTTTTTATGACTCATATATCTTAACATTTAAAACAGGCTTTCAACTGATTGTGATTAAGAATCAGGTAATAATGTGCAGATTTTTCTAGGCAGTATATCTGAACATGCATGCATTTGAATAATGGGATTTTAGTGG
This sequence comes from Laterallus jamaicensis coturniculus, assembly GCA_022605575.1. Taxonomy (NCBI): domain Eukaryota; kingdom Metazoa; phylum Chordata; class Aves; order Gruiformes; family Rallidae; genus Laterallus; species Laterallus jamaicensis. The sequence continues at coordinate 6,487,432 of JAKCOX010000024.1, read as the reverse complement.
GAAAACCATTTGGAGCTGTATGCAGAAAATGCATGGTAGAAATTCTTGGGTTCATCTCCAAGCAGAGAATAGATTACACCAACATGTGTTATGAGTGGGCATGATCTGTGTTTTCAAGCACATCACATGCTTGGTCACTCATCCAACTGATCATACATAGCTCAATTGCATAGCTCAAATCTCAGACATGCAAAAATTCTTGATGAGCTAAGCAGGTATCTCAATCCAATGAATATGAAGGAGGTTCAGAGAATATGGTCTATTCACAGATGTGTGATAAATAGAAAAGGAGCTTAAAACTCATGGAATTACTCATTTGTAGCACATCTGTCACTTGGTATGAGATGTGGTCAACTTCCAACCAGAAAGGGCACTGTCTTTGGTAAAGACAAGATACAGAATTGTACATAGTCCATTATTATATCTATTTCCTGCTTTCTAAGATACTTCCTGCAACTTAATGGTAAAATATTGGAGCAACCTCCCCAATGGGTATTTCTCAAATTTCTTTTCTCCTTCTATTTGTAAATATTTACAGAATATTTCTATGTAAGTGGAAAAGGTGGAATGGAATGGATTCATTATAAAAAAAGAAAGAACACTTGGACCAGACCCACATTCCCCAAGTGGCCCCTTTACGTTTATGTCAGGCCTAAAGAATAATCGTAACAACTCTTTACACTGATAGGCTGGAGCATCCCTGAGGTTGAACTGGCACCTAAATTCATGGCCTGTCATAGTATTGGCCCATACGAGCAAGTCTAGGAAGTGGGATTTATCTCTGAATGAATTCAGAAAGTCTATGGAAATGTCTTATCAGGTGAATGAAGAGGCACAACCTCTTTAAAAATGATTACTATAGATAGTATGTAAAATGGTGTGAAGGTTTTTCAGGTGATTATTTTAGACCTCCTTCAGTCTCCATTGAAATTGCATTTTTTGTGATTCCAATGGGTTTTGATAAATTTACTGTTTATCCACCTAATAGTTTCAAGTATGGAACTAGGTAGATGATGGTTTTGGCTAATCCAGCCATGTGTAATGTTGACCATAGCATGTAGCTGTTCACAAATACATGGGAGGACAGTTTTCTCTGCCGCAGTGCATCAGTGCACTTTTGGGGATGAAAGGGGTCCTCTTCAGTGTGTACTGGTGAGGCTTTCCTTTGCCTTTGAGTCTCTGACTTCCACCTTCAAATACCCCTTGGCTGTCAACATGAAAAGTCAGACATAATGCTGAATACTTCTTGATGTGAAGCATCTTGTATGTATGGGTGCCCAGGACATAGATGTAGCTTCTGTGGCTCTGGCAGGCTCTGGGGTGGCTGGATGAAGATCAGCATCTGAAATTAGTTTTCTCAGTCCTTACTTTACAGCTCTTATGTGTGACGACCTTCCTGCTTGAGTGCCAAGCAGTAATATGGGTTGAAAAGGCAAGAGACTGTGCTTGCACATTTAGCCTTCATGCACTGAAGTCATGCTTCCAGCATATATATTTGCCCACAGTAATTAGTATTCCTGTCTTGCCTGCTTGGAGGCAGAAGGCACACAAGCACAGGGAGAGCCTTGGCTCCCACACTGGAGCTGTAAAACAGCCTATGTAGCTGTTTCACGAGCAAGTCGTATGGCACCTAATTCACAAATGTGAAAAAAAGTATAGAAGTTCAGAGAATGGAGAAAGCTTTTAGGAAGGGAAAGCAGCAAAGACAGATCACATAACAACCTAAATATGTGACATATCCTTAGATAAAACTGAAACTACAGCCAACTGCTGCAGGAGCCTGCCAGAGAGTAGGTGCCATGACTAGCAGATACGCTTCCTCTGCTTGGTGTCTTGGTAGTGCTGACTGTTGAGACCAGAAGTGCTCGAGAGGACCAAGGGAAATAGGTCAGTAAGGCCAAAGAAATCATATTTCATTGCTCCGAAGAGTGCTTATTGGTGCTTATTTTTCTTAAAAAAAAAAGCTGTTAGAGTCATGATTTCAGCTCTGACTGCACCAGACTTCCACATTAGCAAGTGCAAGTGATGATTACCCTTGGTTCAGCAGAGCACTCCGGCACAGCTTGACATCAGTTCTTAATGCAGTTTAGTTTAATACCGCCTAACTAAATTCAGTAAGTACTTTATTGAAGCCTGTCTTTGTATGATGTACACAATGCATCCCAAAGTGGGTTTTCCGTACTTTAGAACTATAGAACTTTAGAACTATAGAACTGTAGAAGGATAAGTTTAGATGTTTAAAATTTAGATATTTAGACTTCAGAACATGCACAAAATGTCACTCATGGGTGTTGTTTAAATATTCAGCAGTTTATAGTAAATGACCTGAATATCCTTGCAATTCATTGTGCCTGGGACTTCGTAACTCTAAAAACTAAAAAAGAAATTGTTTTTTAAGTAAACAACCCCCCAACACCCTGTTAGAATAGACAGATGCAGCTTTTTATAAAACTGTTAGGTTTTTTGTTTGTTTGTTTTGTAAATTAAAATATGATAAACAAGTAGGAGAATACCTGGCTAATGAAAAAAAGTGACCTTGTTATGATATTAAAAAATTGCATTTCAGCATTGTTATCAGTTTGGTTACAAATGAAGCTTATTTCGAATACAACATGTCCTAAGCTACTGAATAAGTGTTAAAGCAATCGCTCAGCTATGGCTATGCAGCTATGTCTAGTACCAGATAATTTTAAAAATGACTTGAAACAGTTTAATTAGTATTAGGTATACCATTTGTTTTGTCGTGAATTTTACCCACCAATATACGCCTGTGGAACCCCACTGAAATATTTTATTTGATTGATAAGTAGCTGGAGCGCTGATCTTAGACATGGATAAAACTTTTTTCATCCAAGAATGTCATGCACTGTTAAACAAAATCACACCTCTGCATCAAGCCTTTTTTATGCAAATCATAATATTCCTAAGTTATAGATAGAAAAGTTGACATATCTGTAGATATAAGTCACAAAGTAAATGACTTGCAAGGAATGAGGAGTGTAGTAGGTGTTGCAACTTTGTTATATAAATATACACCATATATTTCTAGCCAAGTTCTAGAGTACAAGCCAGCAGCCTCTTATTGTTATTAAAATTATTTGAAATGGAGTGTGGTTTCTCTACAGATTTATTACTTATCTTGCAGCAGTGCTGATCGATTCTGCTGGTGACATGTACGTAAAAAAAGAGAGGCAGTGCCTGTGCTGAGAGGAGACATAATAAAGATAGGATGTGTCTTTTTCTGTGCAGTTCAAGGTCATTAATCTGATCGTTTTACTTTTTAAACCTTGAAAGCATACCATTTGGACTGAATAATGATTATATGGGCAAAGTGTCACAACACGCATACATTATATTTGCAAGGTGCCTTATGTAGGAATAATCCTCTCACATTTTTCCTCCTGTGCCAGGACACTGCACAGGAAAGGTACTATAAATATACCTTTTGCTGGGGTCCCTTCATTCTTTTGTTTAACAAAGAGTGGTTTCCATCATTTGCAAGGTAAACTATAAAAACTCCCCACTAATGCTATCTGACGCAGTATTGAAAACTGAGCTGCAATATTTCAGCAGAGGGCTCTTGCTTTGTACGTTTGTATCACAGAATCCCAAAGCACTAATGGGATCTTTACAAGGAGGGGGGGAAAAACCCGTAGTAGCTGACAACTCAAAGACATACCTTATCTGAATAGTGTTATTGTGAAGAGAACAGACTTGTGAACAAAAGATGGAAATTACAGAAACAGGAATCGGATATCACAGGTCCAGAATAAGAATGGCGAATAGAATATGGGGCAAAAAGACTCAAAGCCTGAGTGACAGCTCAAAGACAAGATGGGATTTCATACATTTTCTAAACATTGCTTCTGTGCTTCCTTCAAAGAAATTTTCAAATCCCAGCTGGCTTTCCTAATTAAAGAACAGTGAGTGTTCTTTAGATAGGAAATGTGCATGTGTGTTTAAGTAGGAAGGGGCTGGATTGCATTTACTCTTTTCTCACTATCATCAGTTCTATTTAAACTTATGTGAATCTTTGGGGATGTAAATGTATATTAGCTTGAAACCAAATAGTTTAAAGTTAAGCATTGCAGGGTTTTTTTGGGGTAGGAGGTACAAGGAAAAAGAAAAAAAAAGGAAATATATGTGGAAATAGATTGAGGTCTTGCAAATTGCTGACAGAACTCATCTGATACTATAGCTCAGTACAGATAGTTTGAAACATGTTTTCTTCAGTTTCTTCCTCTTAGGGTTTAGTTCCTTGAAATGATACTCTTGGAAAGGGACAGAAATGATTTAGGGGGAGCTTGATATTCAGTTGCTATTCATGGGACAAAATTTTCAAGTTCAATTGTCTCTGAAATCAGTAAGTTTTGCACGGGACTTTTTTTTCACTTCTCATTTGCTTTTAATTATTATTAATGTGGATTATTCTAATTTACACAATATCATAGCCAAGTGATGACTGGTAGGTTATGAAAGTTGGGGAAACAGATGATGAACAAAGACTACATGAGCAAAACATAACTTTTTTTTTACTCAAAGAAGTGATGTAATCATAATGGAAAACAGTAGTGGAATAGATGAAATGATTATTGTATCACAGTATTTTATTGCACTATATCATCTATACCCTCCCAAGAGACTAAGAGTATCTAAAAAATTATATATTCCAAAATCTTTTCAGATAGAAAGCAAGACCAGACCATGAGGCAGGGAGAAGCAAATGTTTTTCTAGACAGCAGGTTCTTGTACAAGTAGTAGCAAAGTGACAGATAATAAACTAGTCGTAGAAAATGGTGGAGCAAGTTGCTGTGGAGGAATAACCACATGTAGGACACAAGAAATCTGTGAAGATGCCTTAAAACAGTATTAAATATTGCTAAGTGGAAAGTGAAATTGTCTTATCCAGGGGAAGACATGGGCACAATTTTTCCTGTTAAAGCCATGATATCAAGGTAGGCAGTGATGTTCCTCATGTGCTGCTATCTGGTGGACTGACTGGAAGAAACACTGTGGTGACTTTTGTGGTCAAGGCAGTGAGAGGATATAGGTATAGGGGTGAACAAATGCTGAGGGACTGTTTAGAATCGGAAAGGCAAATGGAAATAATTTAAGGTTAAGGGTGATGCAAAAATCCCACCTGGTTGAAAGGAATGTTTGGCTTTCACATCTAGTATGCATTAGAAAAGTTCATTAAAAGAATATATGGCAATGAATCTTGAAAAGGGAAAGTGACAAAGGGAAAGAGTTAAAGAAAGTTGTCTCATTTCATCATATTGTTCCTCTATTTTCAGAGCTGCTCTGAAAATATTTTTCCCTAGTTATTTTTTATTTCTCTCTCTTCTTAGCTAATTTCAAAATTTATAGTTGTTTTATTATCTTTTAATGGATTTAGAGTGATATTATATATGAAACGTTATCTGGAAAAAGATATATGGCATATTTATAATTTCTCTGATCACACTGGACCAAATTCCACTAGAATATAAACAGGTGCAATGCAGTTTGAGATCTACAGTATTCATACTCTTTTACATCAAGACTGAAATTGGTCCAGAACTTCTTTGTAAAAATATCTGCCTCTTTTTTTGTGGACCTCATGCATCATTAACCTAATACAGTCTGTTTTAACAATGGTTATACAAATTTCTACTTCAATTTAGCAAAAGCTTGGGGGTAGCAAATAAACCATACAGCCTAATAAAATCCAACTTTCAGGCAAACCGTCTTGTATATAATATTGAAGAGTACAAAGTGCCAAGGGCTTGTATTAGTACCATCCATTTTGTTAGCATTTTTCCAATTTATCTTGCGTTACGAACCCTCAGAGTACTATGCCTATTGTAAATATTTAAGCATTACTGTTGACATAAAGATAATACTGACAAATTGAGTTAACATTTCTGCAGAGGATTACTGACCATGTGTAGTGCAGAACAACTTTAACACCCACACCAAGGCCTGTGCTCATGCCAAATTCTATTTAGTCTACGATACTGCAGTGTCCCTTAAATGAATTTTTAGCTTTGATTTACACAAAACATGGAACAACCTTTCTTGGATCAATTAATTGTTTGACTTTCCTAATACATTTCCATTTTAACCAGATTATGTCTGTATCACAGGACAAGTAATGGGTGCAAGATGTTAGTGCTCTCATGCGGGGGTGTGTCTGTGTGCACACGTCCATACTGCCAGTGCCCTTGTTCCAAACTATCATTTTCTGTGTTTTGAATATCAGTCTGCAGTGTAGGTGGTTACTCAAACCTGCTTGCATTTGCAGTAACACCTCGGTGTGCATCAGTAAAAACACGAAGAGGGTCTTTGATATGTGACTTTGTCTTCTAAATATAAAGCGGGTGTGACATCTTCTTCCTTCTTGAGAAGCACATACTGTGCAGAAGTGAAGGATACAGGCAGAAGTTCAAAGTTATTTACTCTTGCAGTGTGGTATTTACATGTTGTAGTTTGCAATTTGCTTTCGGCACTTGTAGCCAAGAGCCTCACAAAGCTGAAACTTTTCTTCTTGTCCTTGCATGTTACATTTACACTCACATAATTTTTATCCTGGACATCACTGACATATTTTCATTTGAATACAGTTATAAGACATTCATATATAACCTTGATTTACCAAGAAAAAAATGAAGTCCGAGCCATTTTCAGCTTTGCAATATTCAAGGATGGTGCATGGAAAGTTTTTCTACTTGTGGAATTAATTGGTTGGGAACAGCGTGAGATGCATTAATTCTTATATGTAGCGGAAATGCAAGCATGACTTACTACCAAGCCCTGTTTTCTTAATTCTGGACTGTGGAAACACTAACTGGCTGATGTGGATCAGAATGACACATTGCAATTTTATTAGATAGTACTGTTCTTACTTGCTTCAGTATCAAATTCCCCATATTGCTTCATTATGTTGGTGAGAGATTTCCAAAATATGTTTTACTACGAGGCAACTAAAACCTTTTCACAGAATTTCCTTTCTTCAACTGACAGATGATATTTTCCACTCTTAAAATGTCTCCAATTATTATGCCAATAACAGCCCTCTTAATAGCTAGAAGATGTTTTACAGAGTGGGGTTAAAACCCTTTTCCTAGATTTATAGGTGGGGAGACACAAGCACATAGTAAGGAATTGACCTACTGGGTTATCTAGCCAGTGGCCTAACAAGAACACAGGTCTTCATCTCCTAGTCATAATTCAAAACTCAGTGAGAAATAAATCTCAGGACATGAAACCATGAGAAAACTTAAGCAAAGAAAGCAAACTGAAATTCTGAAGAAACAGGCATTGGTAAACATAGTATCTGAGATCCTTGTCCTTGGTTAAAGGAAGTCATTGTCTTTGTTAAAGTTGAAAGAGCCAACCAAAATTATGTCACATTAAGCTGGATTCATACATGGGACTTCTTTTCATGCAAACTTGGAGGCAGCCTTAGAGCCTGAATCAGAAAGTTTTTGGCCACTGATCTCTTGAGATGAGTGTTTTTGGGCCTCTAATATTAGCACCTAAGGCATAATGAAAGCTGTAGGGTGAAATTCATGTGCCAGTCCATCAATCAGAGCTAGCTCCGATGGAGTGTGAAGAGACCTAGCTTATGTGATTTAAACAAGTTTCTACATACTGTATTATCATCTATCATCAGTGAATTTTTCACAGCTTTTGACCTGAATTTGCTTGGCCACCTAATTCTTCTGGTACCTTCTGGAAATCATAGCCCTTGTTTCAAGAAAGGACTGTGGTGCTGGGGAGACCTTAGCACAAGAGTAGAAGGACAGAAGCAAGATTAATACCTTTGCAGTGTAAAAAGAAGCATCCTAACAGTGCAAGTAAGAAAAGAAATGGTTTCTCAGAGCTAGCTGCAACTGAATTTGGAAGAGCAGTGTGTTTCTCTAAATTTAGCAGAGCAATAGAGGAATATAGCTTAAGAGCAATAAAGCATCCTGCCTGTCAGAAGCAAATACCTAGAACCTAGGCATTTTATATCCTATGTAAATCTCTCTCAGGGAACTGTTACAGCACCTGAGCTCTTTACAACTGTAACATGCATCTATTCTCAGTACAGCCCTGTAAAGCTGGAAAATAAAGAACTAAACAACGACACACTAGAAGAAATGATATATCCTTAGCCCTACAAATGATGGATGATATGGTAAAATCTAACTGCAGCTTTTAACAGGAAACATTAAAAACTAACCCTAGTCTAAGAGATCAGTTTCATAGTTTCTTTACTTGAGCCATCTTTTATTGCAGAAAATTGTCTTTGCCACATCATGTGTTCCGGTCCCTTCTGCTCTTACTTTTCTCCACTCCTTTTGCAGCTACACTGCCTGCCTCCCCTAAAAACAACAATTCAGCCACTCTTTTTTTTCCCTCACCTGGGTGAAATAAACTTCTAAAATCTCACACATGACTCAGTTAACAGGAAAAGCATGATAAAATTATCAGCTTTTGTGTATAAACCATTATTTTCTTTATAAGATGCTCTTCTGCTATAGCCTTTGCCCTTGTGATGTTAATGAAAGGCACATATATAAGCATTCAAGTTGTATGACATGATTCAATGTGTGATCAGGTAGAATGCCTCATCAGTTTATTCATCTGCTTACAGGGAAAACTGAATAAGTCAGGAAAATCCATGTTTCAAAAGCTTTACATAAGGTGTAGTACAGATTTGTACTAAATTCCTTCTTTGTGCTTGGCTATAGATGAATATAAAAAGGGCATTCTTCTCAAAGTTCAGTCTCTATATAGCTCTCTCTTTAGAGGTGTTACCTTTCCTTTTTGGTAGCCTCCTGCTTACGTTAGTGTTAGCTTCTACTATTGAGCCCTCAAGATCTGTTTCTACTTCTTTCTGGAATTGCTCCTTAAAATGGCAGGATTTTTACTCTGGTTAGGAGTCCTAGGGATCTTTTCAGAGATAATGAAAGACTTGCAGAGATATTTTCAACATGAAGTCTTACTATTTACACAAAACAAACTGTATTTTTAGATATGCCATCCTTTCCCCCATATGGTAGTTTTTGTCTTGGAAAATGGCTGCTTAGGAGTTTGTGTTCCTGACAGTGTTCTTCCTGTGGAGAGGCTTAAGCAAAAGTTATGGCTCCTGGGAAAATACTCTGTTAGTAGGAGGCGACTTTAATCATCTTTACTAGGATCAAGGATTATTGTGGGTCTAAATTGGTACTTTAATTGGTGGCTGAAGAGAGGAAGTAATGAGCTTGGTATCAACATTTATGAGTAATATTTAAGTGCCTGGGAGGAACTGAGTGCATAGTGGGACTACAGAATTGCTGCAGAGGAAGAAAGAATGAAAAAATGTTTAGTTAGGAAAAAGTGTAAAGTGCTTAAAAATATGAAAAGATGCCTGAAACAGTTATCCAGTCAGAGGGCAAGGCTAGAGTGGATATCGGTCCAGAGTTAGCTAGCTGTGTAATGTAAATTAGCCTTTTCCGCTGAGGTTTTGCAATGTCTTTCTCTGCTTAAACTACAAAGGAGCCACTGTGCTGCATCTCAAAGAATTGTTTATAGGCACTGAAGAGCCCCTTACCTATTGCTGCTCTGTTGAGGTTTACAACAGCATCTAACAAACAACTGAGAGCAAATTCCTTTTCTGTCATACTGCTCAGTTTGTGGTTATCATACATAAACCTACGCAGCAAAACACACTGTCAGAATAGGGCTGTGTTCACAGTTGTGTCGAAAAGTGGGGTGACAATAACCCCTCTGCTGTTAAGGTGCTATGATTGCACTTGGAATATCATCCAGGCAATGTTTTGCGCCAAATGGCACTGGCAGAAGAGATAATTCAGCATTAAGGAGGGCTGCTGTGGAAATTGAACACAGACACTTGTCTTGAAAAATTAGTTATTTAAAATATAACTAAAGTCTTGAAGAAGTGGTGGTGAACTTATGAATACATGTAGAGTTGGATGCATCAACAATACAGAGGAATTGTTTACAATGGCTTAGCAATAGGAGAGTTAGCTAAGAACAGTAGGAGAGTTTTAGAGGAGGAAACCTCCTGGCTATGAGAGCTATTAGCTATGGAATAATCCCCCCAGGGAGGAGCAGAGACTCCATCCCTTGGAACATGAAAAGCCAGACCGGATAGAATGCTGGTAGAATTACAAAAGCGGTTATGCTCATGCACTGAATGGAAGTTTGAACAGAGGAGCCCATAGGTTATTATTTGCAGATACTGTGATTACTGAAAGGATTGATAGCTTTCCTCTGCCCCCACAAAATGGCACCCTGCTGCTCCTTTTGGACAGTGAGATAAATCTGACCCTGTTTGCATGGGCGGGAGGCTCAGATACATGTATGCAGTCACTCTGCCTGGATTAATGCCCAACTAGGGGTTGTACATTTCAGAGGTTTACAGCCTTGTGTTACTATTCATACTCTTGAAGCTTTAGACTAGATCTGTCATATCTTCAGAGAAATGTTTCCTTTCAGGCAGCTTCGTCAATTCAATAAATAGTAAATCTAACCATGTCATTCTTAGAGCTGATGGTTATAAATCAGGGCAGGGCAGAACTTGCCTGAACACTTTGAGACTCAGCAGGAGGGAAAAAAGATGTTACAATAAAAAGAGAATCTAATTTGATTTGAAAAACAATTAACATCTTTCAATTTTGTAAAACTTGCTAGTAAATATATGGTCAATGTTAAAATATCCTGACCTTCAGGATAAATTCTATACATGTCTTTTCTACATTTTATAGTTTTTGATGCATGGACACTCAGCATATGTTGTATTCTTTAGAGAGCAGCAAGCCTATGAAAAGAGAGCTGAGGCTTCCTCATACATGATTGATAAATGTTTAAACCATTATTTTTTAATTAATGGTATTTCAGATACTATATTGGATCAGTTGCTACACTTACATATAGGGTGGGAATAAAGCAACACCTGTATCCTGGTGAATCTGCCTGTTCTGGAGCAGAAAGTTTCTCTCTGAAACCTCACATGTACAGCACTGCAAGTAATCCACCCAGGGAAAGAGTCAGTTCTCTTCAGAGATTCACTTTTAGTGTGAGTCTTGGTGAACAGAGCTCTTTTAGGCTTGTTTCCTCTTAAAATGAGACATTCATGCATGCATGGTATTTTCAGAGCAGACAAGTATTTAAAATGCACTCGCTGCAATAGGAATCTCCAGAGCCTCCCTTTATATATATATATACATCTTAAAATGAATTAATTTGTAGTAGATCAAATCTTCCTATCATTCCCTATCATTTACCTATAGCACAAAATAAGAACTTCCCTCCCTCTTAGTTACTGTGTAGTTTTAGTTTTATATTATGCAGAGTATGCTCTTTTCAGTTTAGGAATAACTGAAGAAAGAAGCAGGTTGAGGGAAAATATTTTTTCTGTCCTTTCAGAGAAAATAAAACATTGCCCATTTTCTTAAAAAATGCATTAAATAAATAAGAAGGAAGATGAAGCCATCCTTTCTTCTTAGCATAGTTGGGATTTCCCTGCTCCTTCTGTAGACAGGTAGAATTTTAAGCCAAGACCAGAAAGAAAGGCGAACCTGCAAGCACTAGGTTACAGCCTCCAGATGCACAAAAGCTGTTTTAACATGCTTTTCATAGCTGCTATGGGAGATTTCTGTGGCTCAAATTTTATTCCTTCTGTTGCCTCGTGAAAATAAGCATTGGAGAATGAAAAAAGTTGGACACCAAGAGTGAAATAAAGTCTGGAGTGAGAGAATGACATTAATAAGAATTCTTCAGGATAGGAATCCCAGAATCCAAACACAGGACACACCTGTCAGCACTGAGTCCTTTCACTATTGTTTTCATAGAATCATAGAATGTGTTAGGTTGGAAGGGTCCTTTATGGGACACCTAGTTCAACCCCCCCTGCAGTAAGATGGAACATCTTCACTAGATCAGGTTGCTCAGATCCCCATCCAGCCTGACCTTGAAGATTTCCAGGGATGGGACCTCCACTACCTCTCTGGGCAACCTGTTCCACTGATCCACCACCCTCATATTGAAAATTTTTTCCCTAATATCCAACCTCTTTTTGAGTTTAAAACCATTGTCCTTCATCCTATTGCTGCATGCCCCTCTAAAAAGTTCCTCCCCAGCTTTCTTAATGGCACCTTTCAGGTACTGGAAGAAGGCTGCTCCAAGGTCCTACCAGAGCCTTCTCTTCTCCAAGCTGAACAAGCCCAACTCTCTCTGACTGTCCTCACAGGAATGGTGCTCCAGCCCCTTGATCATTTTTGTGGCCCTCCTCTGGACCCACCCAAGAGGTCCATGTCTTTTTTGTGTTGAGGGCTCCAAAGCTGGACACAGTATTCCAGGTGATATCTCACCAGAGCAGAGGAGAGGGGCAGAATCACCTCTCTTGATCTGCTGGCCACACTTCTTTTGGTGCAGCCTAGGATGTAGTTGGCCTTCTGGGCTGCAGATGCACCTTGGTGGCTTATGTTCAGCTTTTCCTCCACAAAGGTACTCTGAAGTCCTTTTCCTTAGGGCTGCTTCCTAGCACATAATCTCTTAACCTTTGTTGATAACTGGGGTTGTCCCAACCCAGGTACAGGATCCTGCAGTTTGTTGAACCTCATGAGGTTCACCTGGACCCATTTCTCCAGCCTGTCTAGGTCTCTCTAGATGGCATCTCATCCATCTGACACATCTGTTGGTCTCATCAACAAACCTTCTGAGGGTGCACTCAATCACACTGATAAGATCATTAATAAAGATATTAAACAGGACTGATCCGTCTATGGCTCCTCGAGGAACACTGCTTTTTACCATCTTCCATCTGGACATTGACTAACACCCTGTGGATGCAACCATCCAGCTAGCTCCTTATCCACTGAACAGTCCACCCATCCAATCCATATGTATCCAACTTAGAGAGAAGGATGTTGTAGGGGACCATGTCAATGGCCTTGCAGATGTCCAGATAGATGACACCCATAGCTCTTCCTTTGTCTACTGATGCTGTTACTCCATTGTAGAAAGCCACTAGATTGTTCAGGCAGGACCTGCCCCTAATAAAGCCATGTTGGCTGTCTTGAATCACGTTCCTGTCTTCCATGTGCCACAGCATATCTTCTAGGAGGATCTGTTCCATGATCTCCTTGGGTACAGAGATGAAGTTGGCAGACTGGTAGTTCCCAGAGTCCTCCTTCTAATCCGTTTTAAAAATGGCTGAAATGTTTCCTCTCCTCCACTCACAAGGGACTTCATCTGATTGTCATGACTCTCAGTATCATGGAAAGTAGCTTGGCATCTACATCAGCCAATTCCTTCAGCACTCTGGGATGCATCTCATCAGTTCCCATGGGCTTGTGTACATTCAGATTCCGCGGGTGGTCACAAACATCTTCACTTACAGTTGGAGGGACTCTGTCTCCACTGTCCCTGTCTTGCTGGTCATCATTTTGTGTGGGTCTTCAGGGGTGTGATTGTTGCTAGGGATGGAAACAGGAATATTTTGGCAAACAGGGAAATACCTACAGCAAGAAGTAAAAATGTAGCAGATGCTCAGTTTTGCCAAACAAGTTGTTCCTTTCCTGCCTTTTTATGAACTTAATTTGGTGAGATGGAGTCTGTTTCCTGTTCTGGGTGCAGAAATGCAGTTCCAGGTTGTAGGGCATGGAGGAGTCCCTGTCGGACTTCTCCCTTCCCTGCTTCAGCGCCTGGGACATGATAGCACATGACATGCCAGCAATAAGCAATAGGAAATATGGGGCTGTACAGGCTACTTCCAGGATTTTCTGAATCCCTTAGTGTCCTGGGTTAAAGGCTCGTAAGCATTCTAGAACAAAATAAGCTGCTTTGACCAGTCAGTTGCCTGAGATGTCACTCTTGGGAGTCTTTGCTGCAATCTGTGTGCTTTGTGACTAAAACCAAATTCACAAAGCACAGTGAAAGCAATAAAAGTGCCAAAAATTTTTAAAAAGATCCTCACATAGTTGAGCTGCACACAGACAAAAGCCTAAAGAAGGATGTATACTGAGTGGGCAGGAGATTTATGATCATCAGGAAGCATTTGGAGGGAAAATCAGAGTTGCTTGTAGGAAGTCTGGGAATATGTGTTTTGTTCATCTCAGGGCAGCTGAGGGCAGCAGCAGAGAGGGAAGAGCATGTCTCCATGTAGCATGTGTGGGCAGGAACCACTTTGTGCAGGGCAAGCAAGTGGGCAGCATCAGTCCCACTGACCTAGGTCCTGCCAGCTCTGGGCTGTGACTGGGAGATTTTCATAGTGGTGGTGTTTTGAAACTGGGCAGGCTGGGATGGATATTAAATGGGGGTGAGCTAAATGCTTCAGGGCTTGGGAAGTCCAGTGTGAAGATTGCCCACCAGTCTAAGAAGCACACATGGGTCTTATCAAAGTATAAAGCTAATTAAAAAGAGACAAAGTACCACACCAGAAGACATGAAGGGAATCTGACACCTGGGAAGCACAGAGAGTGTCAGAAAATCCAGAAGTAACATTGGAGGAAAAGCAAATATCAAGATGGAAAGCCAATGATTTTAGGGAGAAAAAAAAACCCAACAAAAAAATCCCAAAGAAGAAGTACATTAAAAGTATTTGAAAAAACAGCAAACATTCAGAAAACTGTCCATTTTCCAAAAAAAGAAAAGTCTTTATATACATATACCCTTACAAATATTTTTTGTTCTTTTTTCTCTGTTCCCATAGCCATCAAAAATGAGGGATTTGTAACTTGAAAATGCGAACCATGCCTCCTGAAGCAAAGAGCCTTATCTTTGTCCTTGAAAGCTTTTGTAGGTTCTGGTGCTTTCTGAACAGATGGTTGCAGATTTTAGAGAGGGTCGTAGAAAGATGCCTGTAAGATATAGAAGTAAAACAAAGGCCATGTGAAAAATCCTTGTAAGCCAGCAGAGGGTTTCTCAATGCTTTGTTTATAAAAACCATTACAGAAAAGTCCCGTGTCTTATGCAGAGTTAAATTTCCTTTGTTCCTTCAGGCCTTTGTTCATTCATTCCTTCCTTGACAGTAAAATAAGTCGAAATGAAATGGCTATAATTTATATTCAAAACAATAACTTCATCCTGGTCTGTAGGGTTGTCTGGGCTTGACTAGAATCTTATTTCTGCTTCAGAGCAAAAGCAATTCTAAAGCAACTATAAGGGGAAAATTAGACAAACTCAACCTTGTGGTTATGTTTTTACTAGAAAATGCAGTCACCTTTTGTTCAGAAATGGACAGGCGTCAACATTACTGACCTTTAAATCATAGGCTAAAGAACAGAAAAATGTGCCTACTTATAGGAAAAAGATTTTCCTTGTGCAAACAAAGTACTCCACAGCAGAATAAGAAAAAAAAAAGTAGTTAAATCTGTGCAGACATAAGTTCTGAGTCCTTATGTATGTCCTCCATCGAAAAATGTTAAATGCAGGCACTGAATAAAGGTGAAGAGGAAGCACAAATGTAATTTCTGGGTTTAAAGTGTAATAGCATTTAAATATATATTAATATATTTCATATACACATTCCTTTTAAGTAAACATTATAATCCCTCTCAAATGTACATTTCATCTTCTATGATCCTGTGTCTCTTACCCCCTTCTAACTGCCATTTCCCAGTTTCTCTGGTTTTTTTGGTTTTATTTTCTCTTGAGCTGTAATAACTTTGCATTTATGAACATGGCTGTGCAAGTGTATATTGTCAACTGCAGTCAGGGGGTCAGGCAAAGTTATAGGACAGGTAGGTTATTCAAAGCTGGATTTTTTTAAAAGATAAAAGAAAATGTAGTATTATGAAAATATCTCTTTGGGTTCTATCTTACTGATTATTAGTTTGATATGCATTATTATTATGAAAATGTGTATAGGCATGGTTTATTTTTGGACTGCTCTCAGATCACATTTGCTTGGAATCAAAAGGTATTTTTTTTCCTAGTGCCTATTCTTCATCTCCAAGCTGGAGTCTAAAAGCCAGGCTGCCTCTTATATCCTTGCCAGTCATAATTGCTCTATGTTTGCAAATTAGGTGACACCGCTGTTGCTGATGCACAAGGATGGCCTGAGTCCAGCTCCCTGCTCCATGCTGTAACTGGTTTTACAGTGCTAACAGGAGTGAAACATTCCTTTTGTCAGAAAAAGCAGGAGCTACTTCTCAAAGACACACAAGCAACAGACAGATTTTGGAGGAATGTGACATTTATGCAGAGCTGTATTTTGGGAGTGTAACTCCCACATAAAAAAAAAAAAAAGAAAAAAAAAAGAAACAAGGGAAAAGTTTAGACCAACTCTTCCCTAAAGGACACGTTGTGCAGGGTCTTAGCCCCTTTACCATTTTGGCAACCTATCTCCCCTCACCCCCTTCTCCCTCCCTCCCTCCCCCCAAAACTAATTCCTCCCCATCCCCCCCAGTAAATGTAATTCTTTCACTTGAGAGATGTCTGTTGGAGTATATTGCTTCTTCCTGAAGTGTAAACTGCATTTTATAGGAAATACAAGGAATTTCTCCACAATAGCTTATAGAACCGTTTCTGCACATGTATAGTTCAGCCTCCCCTGGAGTGCAGAGGGAGTGAGCATGTCACATGGCCTTGGCTGGGCTTGCAGTGCCACACCTGCAAGAAACCTCAGCAGGTGCCAGCTGGCAGTGGGGCAGGACTGAGGCTTTCACCTGCAGATTATTGACCAAAGTAGACAATAGAAATGTCAGAGGTTGTCTCACCTTGTTCATCAGCAGAAACTACTGACTCAGCTGGAGGATAGGGACATGGGGATCACGTTATCTCAGCCTTCAGTATGCTGGTAGACGTTTAATTTCACTCTGTTCTTGCAGCCAATAGTTTATGTGCGAGCAAAATAGGCTTTACTGATTTAGAAGGTGTCTGGTCTTAGACAGTTGTCCACAGTCTTTAATATGATTAATATGATACCCTAGCTGTTTTAACACTGTTTCTTATCTAAATATCAGTGTGAAGGTCAGGAAAGCCACAGGTCCTTACATGGTATTTTTCTTCTGTCCCATCTACTACCTTCCCATCAGCCTTATGGCTTTAATACCCGGTATTCTCTGCTCATGATGACACATCATAGTCAAAGTCCCTGTTCATTTTTAGTAAGTCTCCTGCTGCAAGGTAGAAAACTGCTCCTTTCCTCACATGGTAAGTATTTCCATCACTCAGACTGAATCTCACTCATCCTTCTGAAAATGTCTCTGCTAGATTTCATTCCATCCTCTACCAAATCATCTACCAGCTCACTCTTGTTATTTCTTTGCTTAGATTTTATGAGAGATGTCTTTAGACCTGTGAGATCTTCCTCTGCTTTCTCCTCAAAAAAGAGACCTTTCTCTGTGTTTTCCAGAGTTCATCCCCATAACCCAGAACCCAGACTGGCCTGATCTGTCAGAAAGTCTCGTGAGAGAATGGGGAGCATATCCCAGTCTCTAGGTTCCTCAGACATCCTGGGGTACAGTTGCACTGGGACTAGGAGCACACACTCTTTGCTCTGGACACACTACATAAAGACAGATGATATATCTCTTTAGTTACACATCTCTCTGACACTGGACAAATTTGGGGACAAAAGTAGTACACAATTTATTTTGACAAGGCAAAAGGTGAAGGCCTTGTTTTATAAAAGTACATCAAGGGTCTAAAAAAAGATACTGCTCTGTTATACAAGTAGCAAAAACAAATTTGGAAATTAATGGCAAGGCTTCTTCTCATTTTATCTGCTGGTTTTTTACTTTAAAGTATATGCAGGATGTGAGACTCAAAGCACCATTTCTAAGTCAGCATCTTGATTCCTCTTTGTCCCTGGACTGCTGCAGATGACCAGCAGTCTTGCCTGTTTTCTCAGTGTGTGGACAGCCCTCTCTGAACTCATCTTTCTTCACCATTTGGCATGGATTCTGAGATGTCTTTTTTCCACTCATTTTAGTGCAATTTAGCATTTACATCTACTAAATGTAAATACTAAATACTAGATGGACATCTTGTCCCAGGTGAGATACTGATTTTATTAAAAATAGTATTTCTTTTAACTATTTATTCAAAATAGTATTCAAAATTTATTCAAAATAGTATTTCTTACTAAATGTTTATTTAAAATATTTGGTGCCATTTTTAAACCACAGCATCATACTGATTAAAACATAGAAGTTTTATGTTCAGAGAAAAAGAGCCAATTTTTTTTAAGGTTTCATCTTACCATTTTTAGTCTTTGCTCTCCTGTTAAAATGAAATTGAGATTGTTTTTTAAGCTGCATTTTCCTACAACAGTATTCACTGTGTAATATCTTTTCTTTCCATATTTTTAAAAACATTGACTTACATGTGACTTAGAATTGTAGAACCATTTAGGCTGTGAAAGACCTTTAAGATCGACTGCAACTTTAAACCTAACACCACCAAGTCCACCAGTAAACCATGTCCCTAAGCACCACATCTAAAAATCTTTTAAGTACCTCCAGAGATGGTGACTCATCATCTTCACTAGGCAGCCTGTTTCAGTGCTTGGCAACCTTTTTGATGAAGGCATTTTCCCTAATATCCAATCTAAACATCCCCTGGAACAACCTGAGCCCATATCCTCATGTTCTTTCACTTGTTACTTGGGAAAAGAGACCAACACCCACCTGGCTACAACATGTTCAGCCAGGTGCTAACCAGCACCACCAGGTCATTTTCCATCAGGCAGCTTTCCAGCCATTCTTTCACAAGCCTATTGCGTTCCCTGGGGTTGTTGTGACCCAAGTGCGGGACCTGGCACTGAGTCTTGTTAAACCTCATACACTTGGCCTCAGCCCATCAATCCAGTCTGTCCAGATTCCTCTGCAGAACCTTCCTATCCACAAAAGATCGAAACTTCTGCCCAGTTTGGGTCATCTGCAAGCTTACTGAGGGTGCATTCAATCCCATCATCCGGATCATTAATAAAGTTACTAAACAAGACTGAGACCTGGGGAAAACCGTTTGTGACCAGCTGCCAACTGGATTTAATTCTGTTCACCACAACTCTCTGGATCTGACTTCCAGATAGTTTTTCACTCAGCGAAGAGTGTACCTAAACCGTGAGCCACCAGCTTCTATTGCAGAATGCTGTGGGAGACTGTTGAAGGCTTCGCTGATGTCCAGAAAACATTGCACAGCATTTTCCTCATGCACTCGGCAGGCCACCTGGTCATAGAAGGAGATCAGGTTAGTCAAGCAGGACCTACCTTTCATGAACCCATGCTGGCTGTGCCTGATCCCCTGGTTCTCCTGCACGTGCCTAATGGGCACACTCAAGATGAACCACTCCATGATCTCTCCTGGTACCGAGGTCAGACTGACAAGCCTGTAGCTCCCCAGATCCTCCTTCTGGCCCTTCTTGTAGATGGGTTTCACATTCACAAGCCTCCAGTAATCTGGGATCTCACCTGTTAACCAGGACTGTTGATAAATGATGAAGAATATCTTGGCAAGCTCCTACACCAGCTCCTTCAGTACTCTTGGTTGGATCCCATTCAGCCCTGCGGACTTGTAAGTGTCCAAATGGCACAGCAGGTTGTAAACTGCTTCCCTCAAGATTGTGGAGGTTTATTCTGCTATTCATCCCTGTCTTCCAGCTCAGGAGGACGAATGCCCTGGGGACAACTGATCCAGCAATTAAAGACTGAGGCAAAGAAGGTGTTAAGTACTTCAAACTTCAGCCTTTTACTCATCTTTGGTGGCTGTGTTTCTCTCAGCATCCAATAAGGGATGGGAATTCTCCTGAGTTCTCTTTTTTTTGTGAATATATTTAGAACCCCCTTTTTTTTTTTTTAATCCTTTACAACAGTAGCCAGACTGAGTTCTAGCAAGGCTTTTGCCTTTCTAATTTTATCTCTGCGTGGTCTAATGAGATCCCTGTATTCTTTTTGAGTCACCTGCTTGTTCTTCCAAGGGTGGTAAACTCTCCATTTTTTTTCCTGAGTCTCAGCAAAAGCTCTGAGTAATTAGTCATTCTAATTGGCTTAGTTTGCTTATACTGCACATCATTTCTTATATTGAAAGCATCTTAGCACTGTTTATGACTGAACATCTCAGCCAGAACTTTCAGGACCCTCAGGTCCAAATTATCCAGGCCTATGGATTTTAAGATACTTACTGCTAACAAATAATAGATGCGTTTTAAAAAAGGGTAAATGAAATACTTAGGGATATGGTTTTTCATAAGACGGGAATAGTTGGACTTGATGATCTTAAAGGTCTTTTCCAAGCCTGTGATTCTGTGATTCTATGATTGTGATTGACAATTCTCATTGTTACTTGTAGAAAGCTCACTGTCAGTCTAATGTGACCCATGGGAAGTGGGGAATGAATTCCATTTTTTGCTGTGCTTGTCATGCAGCTTTTGCTTTACCTGTTAAACAGTCTTTATCTCAATCCATGAGTTTTCTCACTTTTCCCCTTCCAATCATCTCCCCCATTCTTCCGTGGGTGGAAAGACCAAGTGGCTATGTGGGACTTGACTTAGATGTCATCTGGGGCAAAACCACGACACCGTATTACTCCAAATAGGAATGTTTATAATAAT
Organism: Laterallus jamaicensis coturniculus; assembly: GCA_022605575.1. NCBI lineage: Eukaryota > Metazoa > Chordata > Aves > Gruiformes > Rallidae > Laterallus > Laterallus jamaicensis. The sequence continues at coordinate 6,466,905 of JAKCOX010000024.1, read as the reverse complement.
TTCCATGAATATTCAAGGTCTACCATATATTAATGGCTAGATATTTATTCTTTTAACTCCCTTTTGCTCTTTTTACCTTACTATTATACTGAGAAGCTTTTAGACAAATGTAATTTTCTTTATGAAAAGTGACCCTTCTATTTTAATAGATAGTTACTTAGCCTTTCAAGCATTGTTATGCTAACTCACATTTTCCTGATTAACTATCTTCTTATCACTATTTTCCAAAATTTTCCTAGTTTGGGATAAGCTTTTCATACAAAATATCTGTAACAGATATCAACTAAATTTTACACCTCTCTAGACAACTTTTTCTTTATCATATTGAATGCAGTTGGGTCATTCATGTCCTTAGTTCCCCCACAATCTCTTCCAAATAGGCTAGTTAGAAAAGGCTGGACTATCTGGGATGCACCCATGTGCGTTGAGGGAGCTGGTGGAAGTGATTACTGAGCCGCTCTCTATCATCTTTGTCAGGTCTTGGCGGACAGGAGAAGTGCCTGAGGATTGGAGGATAGCTAATATCACTCCAGTCTTTAAAAAGGGCAAGAAGGAGGATCCTAGCAACTATAGGCCAGTCAGCCTCACTTCTGTCCCTGGAAAGGTGATGGAACAGCTTGTTCTGGAAGAGCAAGAAGGTCATGAGTAGTCAGCATGGATTCACCAAGGGAAGATCGTGCTCGACCAATCTCATAGTCTTCTATGATCTCACCGGCTGGGTGGATGGAGGGAGAGCAGTGGATGTCATCTTCCTTGACTTCAGCAAGGCTTTTGATACTGTCTCCCATGACATCCTGATAACAAAGCTGAGAGAGCATGGGATAGATGAGCGGACAGTGAGGTGGGTTGAGAACTGGCTGTCAGATTGAGCCCAGAGGGTTGTGATTGGTGGAGCAGAGTCGTACTGGAGGCCTGTGACTAGCGGTGTTCCCCAGGGCTCAGTGTTGGGTCCAGTCCTGTTCAGTATCTTCATTGATGACCTTGATGAGGGAATAGCATCCACCCTCAGCAAGTACGCCGATGATACAAAGCTGGGAGGGGTGGCTGACACACAGGAAGACTGTGGTCCATCCAGCCAGACCTGGACAGGCTGGAAAGTTGGGCAGGGAGAAACCTAATGAAGTTCAACAAAAGCAAGTGTAAAGTCTTGCACCTGGGGAGGAACAACCGTTTGTTTCAGTGTAGGCTGGGGGATGTCCTACTGGAGAAGAGCACTATGGAGAAGGACCTGGGGGGTCCTGGTGAATGACAGGTTGGCTAAGAGCCAGCAGTGTGCCCTGGTGGCTAAGAGAGCCAATGGGATGCTGGGGTGCATCAGGAGGAGTGTGGCCAGCAGGTCGAAGGAGGTGATCCGCCCCTTCTACTCTGCCCTGGTCAGGCCCCACCTGGAGTATTGTGTCCAGTTCTGGGCTCCCTGGTGTAAAAAGGACAGGGATCTCCTTGAGAGAGTCCAAAGAAGGGCTACGAAGATGATTAAGGGCCTGGAACATCTCCCCTGTGAGGAGAGGCTGAATAAACTGTGACTGTTCAGTCTAGAGAAAAGAAGATTAAGGGGAGACCTGATTGGTGTTTACAATTATCTTAAGCATTGGATGCAGGGGGAATCATCCAGCCCCTTTTCAGTGGTCAGTGGAGACAGGACAAGGGGCAATGGCTGCAAGTTAGAACACAGGAAGTTCCGCACCAATATGCTGAAAAGCTTTTTCACAGTGAGGGTGACAAGAGCACTGGAATAGGCTGCCCAGGGAGGTGGTGGAGTCTCCTTCCCTGGAGATATTCAAGACCCATCTGGATTTCTATCTGTGTAATATGAGCTAGGGAGCCTTCTTTGGCAGGGGGGTTGGACCCGAAGGTCTCTCGAGATCCCTTCCAACCCCTACAATTCTGTGATTCTGTGATTCTGTGATCTCAGGAGAAAGGCATGATGGTTGACTGTGAACTCAAAATCTCATCCAAGGCCATAGAAAGGTTTTCTTAGTCTCTCTACCTAAGTTCCCATCTGTAAAAGGAAGATAATGCCACTTCTCATCATTAAAAGTCTTTGGTGAATATATGATACAGGACAGGCTATCTGTTTAGTGAGGCCAACATCTCAGTGACCATCTCACATAGAAATAGATTAATATTATCCCAAGCAAAGAGCTGTATAGTTGTATCATGTCTTTGTGTACATGACTTATTACATATGTGATAGCATTTGTTCATATATATTAATAGTTTTCATTGTGCTTGAACTTACACTTCAATAAATCATGTGTATAAAGAGATATTTAAGGATCAATGGGATGAGCAGTGACTCTCCTTTGCACTGAAATTGGAAAAAAACATCACTGAAGCACATAGGAAAATTAAACCCTCCAGTGTTTGCATTACTATTTGCAAAACAAGCACTTCTACTTTCTCATTACACATGTAATTTCCTCCCACATGCTAATTTGTTTCTTTCTTTGTAGGACTAGAGTGGAAAATGTAGAAAATTATCTGATTACAAGATAAACCGGAGTGCATGAAGTGTGGTGTCATTAGAAAGGTTTTAATATAAAAACTTAATGACTTGCCAGTGAAATGGATGGACATTTAGGAAAAATTATTGGTTACCATTGGAAAGTCCTGCAGAGACATCACAGTCCTCTTAGCAGAGGTAACTCCCAACATGTCTTAGTGTGGAAGAGTCTGGTGTTTTCTCTCTATCTTGCTCCATTTTCTTTCTATACTTTCAAGACAACTATAATTGCAGTTAATCTATTATATGAATGTGCTATTTGGGGGTGGGATAGTTTCCACTTTGGACACTGTGCATTGCTAACTTGTCATTTATTTGCAGTTAATCCAAAAATCCTCTCACCCCACCCATATTTTGATGAAGTAATGGCTGCTCAGATGTCCTTGGTGGGCAACACGAGTTTGTGATGCATAAATTTGGAATGATGACTTCTGTCTGTGTTTACAGAAATGTCTGAAAGAGCAATGAGAAGAAAAGACAAAAGTGCTACTGTTGAAGTGGAGAGGGAGGGCAGGAGGGATGTCGTTATAATTTCTGCTTATTTCAAAGCTCCATCCTTTATAATTCTGCTGCTGGACATTAGTGTGATTGAAATATTACCCGTTCATAGGGTAATCATTGACCTCCTTCCCTGGCACTCTTGTTGATGGTTGGTGATCTTGGAGAAAAAGGTTCCTTCAGTGCTTTGGTGTATGAAGTTTGCTTTTGAAAAGTGTTGAATACTGTTTAAGTCTTTTGTGAGTATTAAAAAAAAAATATCAGGGAGCTTGCAACTGGAAAAGACAAGTTCTCTATGTAATTTGAGACAAATATCTTGTCATCTGAAGCTTTTTATGCTTTTTAGTTTATCACAGGATGCTACAAGAAATACAAGAAATTTCCTTCAATGACTAGAAGCACATCCAAGACACAACCAGGCCTTAGCAGGTGTTTGCCACATGCTGTTGTGATGGCTAGGATTAGTTGGGTAACAGTGAGCAAACATCTGTCTTGTATTATTCATACAGACTTTGTTTCAATTCATATCAATGTTCCTATCAGTATGTGACGGTTGATTTGGTTCTCCAAAGTTCAGTAAGAGGGCTGGTGGTAATGTATCCAGTAAATGTGTCTTTCTGTGCAGGGAGGCAGTTTCTTCCCAACAGTGATGACAGGACTTCCCAGGTCATCTGAACACGAAGAAAGGGAAATTTTCCCAATCAGCATGTGTGAGGGTTGTTTCTTAACAATTTTTTATTCTGGCTATACAAAGCAAATAAATCTTCAAAACATATCTTACCCAAAAGCAAAGTTTACCATAGTGAACTCCAATGGGAAATTAAAATATCAGGAAACAATGTTTATTTTCTAATGTTTTGCCAGCTGCAGAACAGAGTCCAATAAGTAGAACAGACCTGGCCTGTTTGGCTGTTTCCTCTCGTCGCCAATTTTCTTTTGCTAGTCATCTCCCAATCATCTTTTAGGCTATTTGTTTCCCCCTACATACTGACTGGCAAACTATATTCCAGGGAAGAAAAATATGTAGAAGACATTTTCTAATGCTTAATTTGCCTTTAGGAACTAAAAAAAACAGTTTAGGTCACAAAGATTATAAACCTGTTATTCATGTAATAAAGAGCAATGTGACACAGAAAAGTTAGTTAACCCTGAGGAAAAGTTTCCATATAAGAAAAAAAATGAGGCCAATGTCAGGACATAACTCTGTTTCCACAGACTTTCTTCTCTGGCTCCATGGCCTATTTCAGGTCTCTTCAGGGAACTGCTCTGGAGTCTGCTTTTCAAGATGTGTTGAGAAAACAAAGGAGATTGGCTGTTGGGATTTTGTTTCTTTAGTTGTCTTTTTTGTCCTAGGATGTAACTCCACATTGTAAAATATATTTCTTGATCTGAAGCTTACAAAGCCAGTCAGAAAAAATCAGTGTTATCAGTCAAATAATTTCTGTAATTTTTGAGAATTATGATGCATTTCATTTTTCAACACAACCAAGGTGAGGAAGTCAATAGAACCTTCTCTAAACTGTAGGAAGCCTCTATATCACAAACCTTATTTATTGCAGAGAGCTTTAACCTCCTTAACATCTCCTGAAATGACAACATGGCAAGATGCAAACAGTTGAGAATAAAGATAATGGATTGGCCAACCAAAGCTGAGGAACAGTTGAATCTCTTATTCAGTAACACAGAAGATGTGGTTGGAAACACAATAATCTATGTCATCCTTGGCTGTAGCAACCATGAACTCATGGTGGTCAAGAACCTGAAGCAAGTGAGGAAAGTCAGTAGCAGACTTCATCTAATTCTGAAAACTGACAGGTGGGATCCTGTGAAATAGCTCTGAAAGGCAAAAGATACTGAGAAATCTTGTGGGTCTTTAAGAACAATATTATCCAAGTTCATTTTCTTATAGTCAGGAAAATTGTAAGCACATCAGGAGTAAAATGCAAAGTTGCGCACTGCCAGTTGTACCTGAGAAGGCAGAGTCCCTACCCTTTCCAACAGTCCAGGCTGGTTACTGGCTGCTTGGGCAGTAGCTCTGCAGCTAAGCCACTAGGACTTTGTGAGAAGGAGCAAGCTGCACAGGAGTGGGGTGGGCAGCAATGAAGGGCAGCACTATCCAGTGCTGTATGAGCAAGGGCAAGAAATGGAGTGACGTGATTATTTCTTTCCATTTGGAATGTCTTGGATCACACCTAGACACAAAATCCCCTGGTTTGGTCTCCACAGCCTGAGGTAGACATGGTCAAACTGCAGAAACCGCAGCAAATAACCATGACTCTGAGAGGCCAGAGTACCTGCCCTGTGAGGGAAGCCTGAGAGGTGGGGCTGCTTCAGCCTGAAGAAGGCTCAGAGCAGCCTTCATTTACTTGTAGACAGATTATTGACAAGATAAGAACAGATTCTCTGCAGCAGTGTGTAGTGGCAGGACTGTAAAAAACAGGCGTAAGTCAAAGCAAGAGTCACATTCAGTATTAAAGGGAACGCATTTTCTACATTGAGCCAGTTTAGAGCGGAGCAGGATGCTCAAGGAGGCCACGTGGTCCTGCAGACTTGGAGTTTTTCAAGAACAGGTCCTCTCAGTGGTGCTGCTTCGAGCAGGTTGTTGCACTGGAGACCTCCTGATGTTTTTTTCAACCTGCATATAATTCTATGACATTTGTGCTTATAGTTATCAGAACAGAGAAAACAATCTTTAAAGAAAATATCAGAAGATTTTTCAACATTTCTTATTTTTCTCTACATTTTTTTCCCCAGATGAATGTGATAATCTGGTTTTGAAGGTTCAGGTTTCTGAAAGACAAAATGTCTTGTTAGAATGTACCACCTCTACTTTGGCAGTAGCTTTTCACTCCCTATCTCATGTTGAATTAAAGGAAAGGTTCAGGTTAGTATTGCATGGGTACGAAGGAAAGGCTTCAATAGCAAAAAGATCTTTGTGATAGGTTCTCTGTTGGCAGGCTTCCTTCTGCTATCCTTGCTTTGCTAAAGTCTGCAATCTGTTAGCCTGCTGGTCATGCTGAGTTTTTGAATCCACTTTGCCATACAGCACAAGATGAAAGTGATAGGAAGCTAATGTCAATTCTGTTTATGGGCAAGCCTTTAGGTATGCTCAGATTTTTTAATATCAGATTATGATTTAAATTTTCTATGCATGTCAACAGAAGAACCACCTGAAAATGCTATCCTAGCTGTTGAAAACCAGGGATTGAGAAAAAGTTAATTTTCACAAGAATATGGGAGAAGACACAGCCAGGACAGCTGACCCAAAGTAGCTGAGAGGTATTCCATACCATATGACATCATGCTCAATATATAAAGGGGGCTGGCTGGGGAGGAGGAGTTGCTACTTAGGGATAAACTGGGCTTAGGTTTCGGAGCAGTGAGCAAATTGTATTGTGTAAGACCTGCTTTGTATATTCTATTTTAAATATTGCTGTTATTTTCCTTTTCCATTGCTGTCCTGTGAAACTGCTCTTATCCTCACCCATGAGTTTTACCTGTCCTCTTATTCTCCTCCCCATGCCACTCCAATGGAAGAGTGAGAGAGCAGCCAGTTGGTACGTAAGTACTGTCTGGTGCTGAACCATATCATATAATACTCATTATAAATGATTTTTTTTGACATAATAAGAGTGTATGGAATTTACCTAGTCTAATGAGCTATTGCAGATACATCTTATGTGGTTTGAAATACCCTTCTCCATATCAGCTACTGGATTTTAAAGGATAGATCTTTGGTGACAGAATAGTCAACAAGAAACGTGTGATAGACTTTCATACCAGACCTGTGTGGCCTTAGTCAGTTGCTTTGGTTGGCATTTTTCTTTTTTGTTTTTTCCTCTAAGGGTTAGTAAGGGTTTGGTTATTTATTTGGGGACCCGACAATGAAAATAACAAATGATTTGGTGAGAATGAGCAGAGGCTTTCACGCATAAATATTTTCAAGGGCTTGTCAAAATTGTAAACTTTCTTCAAGAAAATATTTGGCCAAAGAAGCTACATAGAGCCTGTATCACATAGACAATCTGGTGATGGGTAGTTGTAAGTGAGAACAGATTGTTAAGACTATTCTGTAATCAGGCGTGGTGATGTCAGCACTGCCTAAGATTTAAATAGGTCAATGAATCTATAATTCTATATTGCTGTTTTGATTCCATTGAGTGCTATAATTCTATATTGCTGTTTTGATTCCATTGAGTGCTGAACCCTGGTGATTAGAAAGTAAGGCATATTGAAATTAATATTAAAACCTTCTGTGCTATCAGCATGAGTCACATCATCCACATGGAACTCATAGTATTCATATCAAAAGTAAAATACTTTATAGGCTATGCAAATCAAACAGCAATGGTTTTAAATGAACCATTTATTTCTAGATATATTTAAGATCTTAAACTTTTCTGAAATTCCTTTAAAAAATTTAACCCTGTATATTTCTATGCTATCTTTTTTCCCCTCATTTTAGTTTTATAATTTCAGGTGTATTTAAAAATTCATGTACTAATTGCATGGAAATTTAGTTCAGTCTTTCTTTGATCATGATCCTAAATCACTGTGTTCAAACTACAGTCCATTAACAAGCATATATATTGCTTTCCTGAAAATGCTATTATCAGAGGTACTTTTCTGACATGACATTTTTTGATGTGATAGTATACAAATGTGGATAACTCAGTAATGTCAACTAACTGTAGCCTGAAGTTACATATTTTCTCTAGTTAGTTAGTGTATACATATACCATAAAATTCAGCTTTATTATGGTATCAAGAAAAAGGAAACCAGTCAAACAAGAAGTGGAACACACCTTTATGATTAGGCTGCAAATTGGAGCACAGGAAGTTCCACACCAACATGCGGAGGAACTTTTTCACAGTGAGGGTGACAGAGCACTGGAATAGGCTGCCCAGGGAGGTGGTGGAGTCTCCTTCCCTGGAGATATTCAAGGCTCGTCTGGATGCCTATCTGTGTAGTATGAGCTGGGGAGATGCTTTGGCAGGGGGGTTGGACCCGAAGATCTCTCGAGGTCCCTTCCAACCCCTACAACTCTGTGATTCTGTGATTCTGTGATGATATACTGAGGCTATTTTGCTACTCACCATTCCTATGTCTTTAACTTCTTTCTTTCCTTTCCTTCCCTTATTGCATACTGCAGGGACAGGGATTGATTTCTTGTTAAAGGACCATTTTCCCAGAAAACGGGGCTTTGGTCCATGGCTGGGACTCCTAGACATTATGTTAATAGAAATTAAAATAGATGTTTCTACTCAGAGAAACTGTGTGGTGTTTTTGAATAAAAAATATTTGGATTCCATGCAGAAGTTTGTATATTTATTTCAAACAAGTGGTAGATATAAATAAATAGTATTCCACTGAAGTCTACTGTATATATAGAGAGTAATTCCATTCAAATACATGAAGCTACACTAGTGCAAGCTATTTTATTTACACATTCCTTCTTTTTGTGTGTACACCTAAAATACTGAGCATAAAAAAATCCCATGACAGAAAAAAATTCCTCCAAATATTAAATTGGATCAAATGCCCATAAATAAGCCTACACTGGAAGAACTAACAAACTGTTCTACTAACATGTATTGTTTAGAGCAATCATCTCTGTAATCTCTGTTCTCTGTCACAGAAACATGCCAGCTATCATTTTTTATTAGAGTCTTATGATAAAATAGTTGTGATGAGCCATCTTGCTTCAGAAAACATGTGGGCAATGATTTTGTGTTGATTAGTGATGATTTTCTTTTTTGTGATTGACTTTGCAGTTTGGTGAATTTTTTACTTTAATCTCAATATAAACAGCACTTTTCAAGAACTTACTCATTTTAACCCCAGCCAGCAATTTATCAGTACACAACCACTTGCTCTCTCCCAATTGCTGGTAGGATAGGGGAGAGAATCAGAGGCTAGAAGTGAGAAAACTAATGACTAATGAGTTGAGGTAAAAATAGTTTGCAAATTGAAATAAATAGAGTGAAATAAAATAAAAAATAAACTAAAATAAGTAAAATAATATACCTCTGCTACAGTACTCTATCTACTACTGCTGCTGCTGTTGCTACTACTACTACTGAATTCTAATGAAAAGGAAAATAACAAAAAGATAAACAAAACCCAAGAAAACAAAATGTTGCAAATCAAAAGCAATTGCTACTGACTGATGCCTAGCCAGTCTCCTAGCAGAGATCTTTGCCCCCCAGCCAACTCTCCCAGTTTATATGCTGGGTATAATACCATTTGTTATTGAATATCCCTTTGGTCAGTTTGGGTCAGTTGTCTTGGCTGTGTCCCCTCCCAGCTTATTGTGTATGTCCAGACTGCTCGCTGGCAGGGCATGAGAAGCTTGCCTTGGTGTAAGCACTACTTAGCAGCAACTAGAACATCAGTGTGTTATCAACATTGCTCTCATGCTAAATCTAAAACAGAGTACAGGACAAGAGGCGATGGGCGTAAACTTGAATGTAGGAAGTTCCACCTAAACATAAGGAGGAACTTCTTTACTGTGAGGGTGGCAGAGCACTGAAACAGGCTGCACAGAGTGACTGTGGAGTGTCCATCACTGGAGAAATGCAAAACCTGCCTGGATGCAGTTTTGTGCGGTCTGCTCTAGTGATCCTGCTCTGGCAGGGGCGTTGGGCTAGATGATGTCCAGAGGTCCCTTCCAATCCCTGTCATTCTGTGATTCTGTGATTCTCTACTATACCAGGTTCTAGGAAAAAAAACCCAACTCTATCCTAGTCAAAATCAGGACAATTTCTTATCTTTGTCATAAGATCAGCTTCCATGGTGGGTTGACCTTTGCTGGAGGCTGGGTGTCCGCCAAAGTCTTTCTATCACTCCTCTCCCCAAGTGGACAGGAGAAAGAAAATCTATTGAAAGGCTTATGGATCAAGATCAGGACAGAGAGAGAACACTTGCCAACTGTCATCATGGGCAAAGTATGGTTCAACTAGGCATAGAATTAATCTAATTTATTAACAAGCAAAACAGAATAGAGAGAAATAAACGCAAAACTTAAAACATCCAACCTCCACCCCTTCCTTTTTTCCAGGCTCAGTTTTACTCCTGCATTCTCTAGGGTGCTCCCCCTGCAGCACAGGAAGATGGGGAATGGGGCTTGTGGCTAGTTCATCCACATGTTGTCTCTGCTACTCCTTCCGCCTCAACATGAAAACTCCTCACAGTCTTCTCCTGCTTCAGTGTGGAGTCCCTCTTGTAGCAGACAGTCCTCTATAAGCTTCTCCAACATGAGTCTTTCCCATGGGCTGCAGTTCTTAATGAACTGCAGAGTGGGTCTCTTCCATGAGGGTCACAAGTCCTTCCAGCTAACCTCCTCTAGTGTGGGCCCCTCTCTCCAGTGGACCATAGGTCCTGCCATGAACGTGCTCCAGTGTGAGCTTCCAACCAGCTCACAGACTCTTTCAGGTGCCTCTACCTGTTGCAGTGTTGGGTCTCCATGGGTGGCAGGTGGAATTTCTTCTACCCCTCACCCTCCATGGACTACAGGGAGACAGTCTGCTTCACCATGGTCTTCCCTGTGAGCTGCAACGGAATCTCTGTTGCAGTGCCTAGAGCACCTAGTCCTCCTCATATGTCTTCACTGACCCTGGTGTCTGCAGTTTCTCACACTTTCTCAGTCCTCTGACTTGATGCAAAAATTGCTGTTCCTTTTTTTTTTTTCTCTCCCTTCTTAAATATTTTAACACAGAGGCATTATGGCCATCACTGATTGGCTTGACCATGGTCATCAGCAGGTTCATCTTAAAACCAGCTGGTATGTTGCTCCATCAGACCTAGGGGGAACTTCTAGCAGCTTCTCACAGAAGCCGAACCTGTAGCTTCACCACAACCAGAACCTTGCCAAGCAAACCCAAAACACCATCTGATTCTCCCAGTCATCCAGATCCTCAAGGCTTGTGATTTTTGTTGAAGAAAGAAAAGACGTTTAATCCTGGGTATACGTACACAAGAAAATGTCTCTGTTGAATTAATTTGATGCAACTATTTCAAGTTCAATTGAAGCATATGCTTTTTATTAATGGGAAATAGGTGTATATTTTGGTATTTAGTCTCACATCTCATTGGAAAGGCAGTCAACAAAGTCAAATGCAATGGTTGTGGGCTTTTTTCTTGCTTGGTACCTTTCATTGACATAGCTGTGCTTTGTATCAGATGTGGTCAAAAGCACTCTATTTGAGCCTTCCAGCTTCCTTGGGCTTCTTGTCTAAGAAGGTATTAAAATATCACAAAACCTCTTTTGCTCTTGAAAACTTCTGTGAGTAGCAGATGTTTAGGAAATCCACAAAAAAGGAATTACTCTGAACTCTGCATGAGAAGGTGGCAGAGGAGACAATAGAAACTTCTTCTTGAAGCTATCATAGAATCATAGAATGGCAAGGGTTGGAAGGGACCCCGAGGATCATAGAGCTCCAACCCCCCTGCCACAGGCAAGGCCACCAACCTCAGGCCTGGGGCTACACAAGGTTGCCCAGGGCCCCATCCAATCTGGCCTTGAACACTTCCAGGGATTGGGGCATCCACTACTTCTCTGGGCAGCCTGTTCCAGGACCTCACCACTCTTTCTGTAAAAAACTTCCCCCTAATATCCAATCTAAACCTTCCCTCCTTTGGCTTTAATCCATTCCCCCTTGTCCTGCCATTATCTGCCCTTTTAAAAAGTTGATTCCCCTCCTGTCTGTATGCTCCCTTCAGGTACTGGAAGGCTGCAATGAGGTCCCCCCGCAGCCTTCTCTTCTCCAGGCTGAACAAGCCCAGCTCCCTTAGCCTCTCTTTGTAGGGCAGGTGCTCCAGCACTTGAATCATCTTTGTGGCCCTCCTCTGAACCCCCTCCAACAGTTCCACATCTTTCTTGTATTGGGGGCCCCAGATCTGGACACAGTACTCCAGGTGGGGCCTCACGAGGGCAGAGTAGAGAGGGACAATCACCTCCTTGTCCCTGCTGGCCACCCCTCTTCTGATGGAGCCCAGGATACCATTGGCCTTGCGAGCTGCAAGAGCACACTGCTGGCTCATGTTAAGTTTCTCATCCACGATGACACCCAGGTCCTTCTCAGCAGGGCTACTCTCAAGGACCTCTTCTCCCAGTCTCTAACTATGTCTGGGATTCTTCCAGCCCAAGTGCAAGACCTTACACTTGGCAGTGTTGAACCTCATTAGGTTCGCCTGGGCCCATCTTTCCAGCCTGATTACTGAAATCTATGCCACTACATATCTCAGCTAATTTAGCCAGTTTTTGACTTTGCTATTTAGTGGCTATCAAAGCAGCAAGAGACATGCATTAACAAATTACCGAGGGAAACTGTGCTCATGTACCAGTGATTGGATTCTGGTGCAAAGTATTGGCATGTCTAAGGGATTTTGGAGGAAATTTTGAGCATCACATTTTCAGAGGACAGAGACCAAAAAAATTAAGGGCTACCTTTCCCTCCATACAGTAACAAGGTTGTGTAGGACTGAATTTTAAGGCTCAGACCATAGATTACAACAGACATTTTTCTGAGAATAATTCATATTTGGTACTTAAGGAAAATCAGGCAGAATTTTCTCTACCAGCAGGAATTCCTAGTTTCCCTGAATTAACGACCTTTTTTTCATTGCCAAAGGAGGATATGGGGAATGCTTATGAATATCTAGTAGTCTAAAAAATTTTTCTTTCTCTCTTCAGAGTTGTTGTCTCCCTGCCTTTCCAAATACTGACAGCTATTTCTGGTAGATCATTGTTTCCAGTACATGCAGTGCTACATACGGTGCTAATAGTATAGATCTTTGCTGACTGTCGTGCATCTGTAGGAATGAGGCTACAGAAATGCCTACTTGGTGTTGTTGTCTACAATACTGTGTAAGAAACTTTTTACTCTCATACAGACTGGACCTGAAATATTAAAATTTAGTAATCTCTGACCTAATGTCTTTTTATGGAAAACATGGAGAAAGCAATTTTCATTAGTTTAGCAGGAACATTCTTTTATTTACTGTCTTTTATCAAAACCTTAGAAGAATTGAAGGACATGTCTAGACTTTTATCAGATCAAAGAACGTGTGGTGATTCTTCCTTTCTCAATGCATGCAGTTTTTTATCCTTGGAAATCATAGCATGGGTGGAGGTGGGACAAGTAGACATGCACTGAGAATCCATCTGGTCTCAGGAACTGGAAGTACTCTAGCTTTTACTCATGCTGTCAGGAGTCACACTGGCACTTGTGTGTGAATACCTCACATTTGTGTGTACAGACCATCTTTACAGGCTTTTTCTAGACTCTTCTTTCTGCAAATGTTTTCCGTTGATCATTCCTTCAGTTTTTTTCCCCCCAAGTTCAACTGCTCAATTTTACCCACTGATGATCTTGCCAGAATCCTTTTGGAAAGCCAAAGACAGCAGCACAGAGTCCAGAAGACTTTGATGAACTGGAAAAGAAGTAGCTAATAAAATGAATTAAGAAACGATCTTGTCCTGTAAGAGAACAGTGTTTGCCGTGCTAGAGGAGATTGCCATTCATCATGGCTTGCAATTCAACACAACTTCAGTTTCATAGTTAACCAACTTTTAAAGTTGTTTATTGCTGTTCACATCATTGTTATGCCACATGAATTCCCTTTCATCTCTATGTTCAGGTTTTGGATACACTTTCTTCTGGATGTGTTTCAAAGCCAGTAAGCCAAGGGCTTATAGTGCTGAAGAGGTTAGTCATAGCTTGGTCCAACTTCTGAACAATGATTAAGCTTATGATTTCTGAAATGTTTATGTGAGCTGTGTCTTGTATTGTTTATTGCTGTTGTTGACACTAACACGTATGGTCCAGATGACAGAATAAGATCTGCATTTGAGATTATGTGGTGTATTGTAAACTCAATTTTGCAGATGTACTTCTAACTAATCAAAGACAGAGGATTTGCTTTGAGTCACATGTTGGAAAGTTAATAGGGATATTTAATGCAACTCTTCCACTTCCAAATCGGAGAAGTTGACAGACACAAATAACTGGAGGCTTAGTGGGACATTTCTGAAGCTACTAACAGGCTCCTTTCTTTGGAAAACTTGAAGTGCAGCTGAAAGAGAGCTCTACAAATTATTTACAAAATAAAATAGTAATTAATACCTGCTGGTGAGAGCAGACTTAACAAGTATGGTGTGTTCTGAAAAGTGACCTAAACTAATTCCCTCACAAGAGTCCAATGAAATACAATAAATATGTGACTACTCCCATGTTGCAGCTGAGAAAAACGATGTAGACTTTCATGTCACGGGCACATGACTAAGACTGGTGACTTGTTACCACAATTTTCCTCTCTGTCTGCAGGGACAGCTAGTTTCTTCCAGAAAGTTTGTCACTTCTTTAGGGGCTGAACAACACAGTTCTCCAAAAAGAAGCACTGTTCACCCCTATTTACTTCTGACAAAACTGTGGTCAGAACCAAGTATCTTGGATTTGTGTTAAAAATTAATGAGAAGTGGGATTTTAGCACTAGTTTAGGTGCTTAAACTTGTGCTTAGAAGTTAATATCAGAGAAGCAAGTCATTTTTAGTAAAAACTTGTCAGAAGGTACTTGCAAGACCCAAATGTAGTGCCCTCAATAGACCAAGAAGGCCTCAGAGTAGGAAAAAAAATTTGGGTTGCCATTTGAGTTGCTGCTACTTCTCCTATGTCCAGTTCTTTCACATTTTCTGTTGAGACTGACTTCCTTGGCATTAGTATTCAGATGCAATTTAATTTTTATTTCATTTTGTGATTTGCTTACAAGCCAGCATCACCTCAGTGCCTGGTGAGATTATGGAGAAAATTATTCTGGGAGATACTGAAAAGCACCTAAAGGTCAATGCAGTCATTGGTCACAGACAACTCAGGTTGAGGAGCAGAAGGTCCTGTTTATCTGACTTGATTTCCTTTTATGAGAAGTTCACCCAGATGGTTGACCAAGGGGAACCAGTTGATGTTACTTTTTTGGATTACAGTAGGTTTTTGATCCTGGGTCTCACAGTATCTTGCTGAGCAAACTGTCCAGGATACATCAAAGCCATAATGTGTTGGGTGGGCAATTGGCTGATGGGTCAGGCCCAGAGTGTGATAGTAAATGGGGTTGCATCTGGCTGGCAGCCTGTCACAGTGGGGTTCCCCAGGGCTCCAGTTTAGGCCCAGTTCTTTTTAACATTTTCATAAACAACCTGGACTCAGGACTAGAGGGTGTCTTTTAAGTAAATGTGCAGATGACATTTAACTGGGAGGAGCTCTTGACTCTATTGAGGGTGGAGAAGCCTTGCAGAGAGACCTGAACTGATTAGAGAGTTGGGCAATCACCAGCAGCATGAAGTTTAACAAGGGCAAATGCCAGATTCTGCACCTGGGAAGGGACAACCCTGGCTGCACATACAGGCTGAGGGATCAGGTGCTGGAGGCCAGCCATGCCAAGAGGGATTTGGGGATCTTGGTCGACAGCAAGTTAACCATGAGCCAGCAGTGTGCCCAGGCAGCCAGGAGGGCCAACCATATCCTGTTGTGCACCAAGCATGGCATGGCCAGCTGGTCCAGGGAAGGGACTGTCCCGCTCTGCACTGGGCTGATGCGGCCTCACCTTGATTGCTGTGCGTGCAGCTTTGGATGCCACAGTACAAGAGTGACATAAAAATATTGTGGAGAGTCCAGATGAGGGCAACGAGGATGGGGAAGGGTCTGGAGGGGAAGTCTTGTGAGGAGAAGCTGAAGCCCCTTGGTTTGTTCAGCCTGGAGACTTAGGGGAGACCTTATCATGGTCTATGACTTCCTGACAAGGGGGAGTGAAGGGGCAGATGCTGATCTCTCTTTGGTGACCAGTGATAGAACCTAAGGAACAGCATGAAGCTGCGACAGGGGAGGTATATATTGGATGTTAATAAGAGGTTCTATACTGAGAGGATGGTTGGGCACTGGCACAGACTCTCCAGGGAAGTGGCCACAGCACCCATGTTGGCTGAGTTCAAGAAGCATCTGGACAATGCACTCAGTCACATGCTCTGACTTGTCTGGCCCTCTGTGGAGCCAGGAGTTAGACCTGATGATCCTTATGGATCCTTTCCAACACAGTATATTCTATGATTCTATTCTATAATCACAACAGACTTGTTAGCCAGCTGCTAATGGCACCAGATCAGAGCACGGCTTTGTGAATGGTGCTGAAGTATTATTTCATCTGGGTCTCTAACAAAAACAACCGCTACAACAACAATGTCAGGGTTGTATTTTACTTCAACTGGTCTATTCTATTTACCTTTGCGATTTTCCTTGGTTTGAAAGAGCTCAACCAACAGCTGTATAACTCAAATAAATAATTTTTGTGGACAAATAAGGTGGGACAGAGATTATTTTTCTCTGAGAAGTACCGGCAAAGAAGTAAGTAGACTGAATTTCTGGAAGATGTTAGAATACGTGGCCTGGAGTCTTTGTTGTACCAGACTTGGGAGTTTTCATCCCCAGTTTATTGTGTAGCTTGTCTTTATTCTTTTCTTTGTTGTGTGGTTGCTGGATATCCTCTACACAGGCAGGTGACACCCTGTTTCTTCTGTTTCCATGGGCAGAGAACTGTTTAGACCACCTGTTACACTAATCTGGATATCCTACAAATTTGAATTTCATTAGGCTCTTCTATTCTCCTGAAAATGATTTGTCTGTGATAACATCTGATGTCATTTAGCACAAGAAACATTGCATCTTTTTTTTATGTAAGATATTTAATTTCTTTAGCTGTGCTAAGTGCTTTGCACAGGAAAAACTCTTCCTGTTTTCAGTTCTCTCTAGAAATTATATACTTTCAATGTCAATGCTTTTTTAGGGATCAAAGCTCTCTGCGCATCTTTGTTCTGGTGTTCTGATAGTCTTTTTGTGATAGCATACAATGTGAGTAATTTTTGTTTACAAACCAAAATGCTTTTCAATGCAGTTTATACAGAAATAAACCACAGCTTAATTACCTACAAATGTGATGCAGTCTTGTTTCTTATGGTTTTCGTTATTACTGCAGTATTGATAAACCATTAAGAACCAAAAAGAGCACTGTTTTTTCTTAATAGTTAGCACAAGTTTTACATGTGTTTATGTGAAAAGAAGTAGGTGTTGTGAGAGATCAAACAAAATAAATCTCAGTAGCAAAATCCCCCAAAAGCCAAATGTATACTATTTTGTCCACACTCAAACATTTTGATTTATTACAGTTTTAACATTTTTATTCAGAAAGCATAAGATATCTCCAGGTGCTAA
The DNA here is from genome assembly GCA_022605575.1 of Laterallus jamaicensis coturniculus. Lineage (NCBI taxonomy): Eukaryota > Metazoa > Chordata > Aves > Gruiformes > Rallidae > Laterallus > Laterallus jamaicensis. The sequence continues at coordinate 6,449,648 of JAKCOX010000024.1, read as the reverse complement.
TATATTTATGAAATTTAGCTTCACCGTGGTAAACATTGCAACTAGAACTTCATTTGGATGTTATCTGTATTGTTTGAAATATGACCTTGTAAAACTGGGTTACATTTCACCATTTGTATTTACATATCTGCCCTCTAATATAAAATTGAATTATACAATCAGGTTACGTGAAACACATTGTTTTAGTACCAAAGCGTTTCTCTAATCTCCTTTGCTGTTTAGTATGATTCATTTTGTAAATATTTACAAGTTTGCTTCTAAAAGCTAGAAATTTAAATGAGGTAGGAAAGGCAAACACAGCAAAAGTAACAAATCAGGAAAGTATTTTTTCCTGGCTATAGAATGATTGGCTTCGGAGGCTGATGAGTGTTGCAACATAACAATAGCACAGAGTTAAGGGTTCCCTTTATCTTTCCTCGACAACAGCTACCACTGTGTGTACGAGATTTTTGGGCCTTTGTAAGTTCATCTTTACATTTAACCATATTATACAGCAGCTTATAGTTATACTAAGACAGTAAAGCTCGGCTGTTACCCCAAACTTCTCCAACATTTAGCTTCAAATACACCAACCTTTTTAGAGGACACTTTTCCTTCTGTTTTGAGAAGCTTTATGTCATGATTGTTGAATGAAGTTATCTAGAAGAGAGTTTTATTTATCCATATGCTTATGTTTGAATTCTATAACTTTTTGTTAAAGTTACATTGTGACAGTTTTAACAAGACTGGTTTGCATGCAGAAGTTAGTTATTATGTTGAAATTCTAGCCAGAAATGTCTACAAATATTCTTCTGAAGGAGAACAGAAGAAACTTCTGTCACGATAACACACAATTTAGGATATAAACAAGCTCTAGGGAGTGGTACTGGCCAAGAGGATAAAATTGAGCAGGCTTTATTTGATATGAAAGAGGCAGAAACAGTATGTGAAATAAACAGGAGAAGCACTTGGAGAACTGCAGAAAGAACTTGTTGGCACTGGGAGGCCATGAAGCCTTTCTCCTACAGGAGAAACAACTCCTCTTGGACTGCACTGCAGCCATTTATTTTCTGTGCTTCCCTTCATACTAAACTGTGGCTTTTTAATGGCAACTTCACAGCAGCAGCTATCTCAGACTTTTATCTAGAGTGCTCTCTTCTGATATCAGCTCCTGTCTCTCGGGAGGCATATATGATGCCAAGTATTTCTTGTTCACAAGCGAATTGAGTTATTTTAACACTAGTCTTACATTTTAGCTAGGACTTACAGCAGCACTTGCTCTCTTTTACACTCTTAACTAGTCTCTTCAACCTAGTTTTCTGAATGTTCCTCTCTACCGCTCTGCTGCACCATGTGGGCTGCTGTGGGTTCAGCTAGGATAGTTTTGCAGGACTTAACCTTCAAGCCTGGATGCATGACTTTATCAGCCAAGTGGCTCTGCTTGTATATGTTTTTCTTCTTTACAGTCTGCAGGAGTTAGTGTCTGGGGTGCATTGCTACGCTGTTTGTTTAGTTCAAGGCTGGTTATTTTCTTGATTTGTTTTACTTAGTCATTTTGTCTGACAAAATGACAAGATGGTAGCGAGTGTTTCTTCAGGCAGAAACAGCTGCCTGATATCACCTTTTAGAGTGGTTAATTTTGTAAACAGGATCCCAGCTGCTCTGGTGCTGGGTGCTATGAAAATTAAATTTCTTCTAAACTATTAGATGCACAACGGCAAGCATGGATGTATCCATCTGGTCATCAGCTCCCTTGTAGTACAAACCTAAATCTCCTACCATCTCCCCATTAGCAGCCTCTTTATTCTCCTCCTTCCCATCAAAATGAGGAGGAAAAATTAACTGTCTTTAGACCTTTTGAAAGGGAATGCCAGGGTGAACTGCTAAGTAACAGATCCAGGAGATCACTGTATTCAATCAGTGTTAGACAAAACAAGCTCTGGGGTCTTAAAAGTCAGACACAGACTTTGAGCCCATCAACAGGTGAGCTCTTGGGTGAAAGCCTCAAGCAAAAATATTCCAGATTTAATGTTTGCCACAAGCTTACAGAATCCTCCACGTCCTTCTTGGTTTAAGTAGTTTAGGTATAGCTGATGCTCCTACAGCAGGAGACTAAATGACCTACCTCTCTTTTAGTCCTGTTATTTAGGGTTCCTTCCTGGTTTTTAAAGAAAGTATCCCAGAAAAGCTGGTGAGAGAGGATTCTTAAAGTGCTCTCTCTGTATGTGCTTTCTCAAGTAGATGGTAAACTCTTGAGCCCACTTGAACCTGTTAAATTTCACAGAATCACAGAATCACAGAATCACAGAATCACAGAATCTTAGGGGTTGGAAGGGACCTCAAGAGATCTTCGGGTCCAACCCCCCTGCCAAAGCAGGCTCCCTATCTCATATTACATAGATAGGCGTCCAGACGAGACTTGAATATCTCCAGAGAAGGAGACTCCACCACCTCCCTGGGCAGCCTATTCCACTGCTCTGTCACCCTCACTGTGAAAAAGTTCTTCCGCATGTTGGTGCGGAACTTCCTGTGCTCCAGCTTACAGCCATTGCCCCTAGTCCTGTCCCCACTGACCACTGAAAAGGGGCTGGCCAATTCCCCCTGCCACCCATGTCTAAGATACTTGTAAACACTAATTAGGTCCCTGCTAAGTCCTCTTTTTTCCAAGCTGAACAGACCCAGCTCACTCAGCCTTTCCTCATAGGGGAGATGTTCCAGACCCCTAATCATCTTTGTCGCCCTCCTCTGGACTCTCTCCAGAAGGTCCCTGTCTTTTCTATACCAGGGAGCCCAGAACTGGACACAGTATTCCAGGTGGGGCCTGACCAACGCAGAGTAGAGGGGGAGGATCACCTCCTTCAACCTGCTGGACACGCTCTTCCTGATGCATCCCAGGATCCCATTGGCTCTCTTGGCCACCAGGGCACACTGCTGGCTCATAGCCAACCTGTCATCAACCAGGACCCCCAGGTCCTTCTCCATAGAGCTCTTCTCCAACAGGTCTTCCCCCAGCCTGTACTGATACAGTCGGTTATTCCTCCCCAGGTGCAAGACTTTGCACTTGCTTTTGTTGAATTTCATTAGATTTCTCCCTGCCCAGCTCTCCAGTCTGTCCAGATCTTGCTGAATGGCAGCGCAGTGTTCCTGCGTGTCAGCCACTCCTCCCAGCTTTGTATCATCGGCATACTTGCCGAGGGTGGATGCTATTCCCTCATCAAGGTCGTCAATGAAGATATTAAACAGGACTGGACCCAACACTGAGCCCTGGGGAACACCGCTAGTCACAGGCCTCCATTCAGATTCTACTCCACTGATCACGACCCTCTGAGCCCGGTCTGACAGCCAGTTCTCAACCCACCTCACTGTCCACTCGTCTATCCCTTGTTTCCTCAGCTTCTCTATCAGGATGTTGTGGGAGACAGTATCGAAAGCTTTGCTAAAGTCGAGGTAGATGACATCCACTGCTCTCCCTCCATCCACCCAGTTGGTAATAACATCATAGAAGGCTATGAGATTGGTCGAGCACGATCTCCCCTTGGTGAATCCATGCTGACTATTCCTCATGACCTTCTTCTCTTCCAGTTGTTTGGAGATGGCATCCAAAACAAGCTGTTCCATCACCTTTCCAGGGACAGAAGTGAGGCTAACTGGCCTATAGTTACTGGGATCCTCCTTCTTGCCTTTTTTAAAGACTGGAGTGACATTGGCTATCCTCCAATCTTCAGGCACTTCTCCTGTAGTCCAGGATCTGTCAAAGATGATAGAGAGCGGCTCCGCAATCACCTCCGCCAGCTCTCTCAGCACACGTGGGTGTATCCCATCCGGGCCCATGGATTTGTGTGCATCCATTCCTTTGAGTCGCTCCTGGACCACCCCTACCTCTACTAGAGGGGAGCCATTCGTTCCCCAACCACTCCTACTTACATCTGGGATCTGTGAGTCCTGAGAAGCCTTCGGAGTAAAGACCGAGGCAAAGAAGGCATTAAGTATCTCCACCTTCTCATCATCTCCCGTCACCAAGACACCCGCCTCATTCAACAAGGGACCTACATTATCCCTGGTCATCCTTTTACTATTTACATACCTGAAAAAGCTCTTTTTGTTGTCCTTTATGTCCCTTGCCAGCTTAATTTCTAAGCAGGCCTTAGCCCTCCTAGTTGCATCCCTACAGGCCCTGGCCACATCCTTATATTCATCCCATGATCTCAGACCCTGTTTCCACAGTTTATAGGTTTTCTGCTTCCCTTTGAGTTTACTCATAAGTTCCCTGCTTATCCACGCAGGTCTTCTACCTCTCTTTCCCGATTTCTTACTCAAAGGGATGCACCTATTCTGTGCTTGGAAGAAGTGCTGTTTGAATGTTAGCCAGCACTCTCAGGCTCCCATTCCTTCAAACAGAGCAGCCCATGGGATAGGCCCTATTTGATTTCGGAGGAGATCAAAGTTAGCTCTTCCAAAATTCAGGGTAGCTATCCTACTTTTTGGCTTGCCTCTTCCACTCAGGATCTTGAACTCGACCATTTCATGGTCGCTTTGTCCTAAGCAGCCCCCGACCTTCACTTCACTGACGAGCCCGTCCTTGTTAGTAAAAACAAGGTCAAGCATCCGCCCTCCCCTAGTAGGTTCCTGCACCATCTGTATCAGGAAGTTGTCTTCCATATACTGCAGAAATTGTCTGGACTGCATACGACTGGCCGTCAGCTTGGTCTGGAGTACAGGCATTCCTAGGTTTTTCTTCCTTATCCTGTTACATAGCCAGATTAAAGAATATAAAGGTATAAATATGTTGACAGTAGTCTCAGAGGCCAGTATCAGCTGACCTCGGATATCTTCCTAGTGTTATGGTTCTCAAGTAACTGACACAGAGCTGAATGTGACAATATGGGCAGAAAGAAGTAAACATACACATTCCTTGTACAAAGAAACTCACAGGGGATATACTTGACCTTAATTTTGTATAAACAAAAGTAGTTAAGAAGATAAAATAAGTGCAAAGAATATCACTTGTTCCCCAAGAAGAGAAACTATGAAACTATGTCTGTGGGAAATTTGACAAATAGTCCACAGGGGTAGACCTGCTGTGGGGACAGGAGCGTAGACTAAGAACAGTTGAAGAAGAAGTAGCTTCCACACTCTGTAGTGAAACAGAGGAAGCCTGTTTAGATACTAAATATGAAGTTCAGTGAGTTCAGTGAGAGAAAAGATGACTCTGGTCATTGTGCTTGGATGTGGAGGTAGGTATATACTATTCAAGTTTAAGGAAATTATCAGGAGTTAATTTATGACTATGCTATTTTCATTAAATGACACCAGCTACCTCATTGCCTTAGATTTCCCTTTCAGTGACACAAAACTAGACTGTGGCTGATGAAAGGAATACTTCAGAAGAATATGGCAAAGAAAACTAGCCTCCTCCTGGTCACCTGAAAGGTGTCATCCTTAGAGGTTAGACATGTATGCTTGAGTGATACTTCCTACTACCCACACTATGTTCTGCCAATCCGTAGAGAAAACAGTGGCATGGTCCACATCCATCTAGTCACTCACTGTTCATACACGTTAAGGCCACTTAGGAACACAGAGCTTAGTTTTCATTTGGTCCAGCATATGCACCTCAAAAAGGAGGAAAGTTGGAACTGAAGATCACTGAAGCAACAGAAAGACAGGCAACTTCCTGTCTTGTTCATATCTTTTAAATTTTCCAGAGGATAGAATTCTGCTCTAAGATCTTCTGATCCTGTCTCCATTTTGACATTCTGCTCTCTGCGTATACGTGGGAACACTACCATAACATGGAGGTCATGTACAGAAGAGTAATCTACAAAACCAGAAAAGAGCAGAATGTTGCAATGGCTCAAGAATGATCATTTTGGGGTGTTACTACCAGGATATTTTCATATTTCGCAGTCAATATGAAAGGAAAAAATGTTACAGCTTTGTTTAGGTATAAACAGTTCTTTTGTTGAAATAAATAAAATTATCTCATTTTCTGTAGTCCAGATTAGCATTGTTTTCAAGCATTGAGTCCGAATAAACAGACTGTTCTCATTCAGAGGTGAAATCATAAATTGTTTTCCCCCCCTAAATGTCCCTGGACTTTTTGAAATGACATCACCTGCGCATTCATCAAAGCCCTCTATTTGGCATATTTTTTCTGGTTTGGCAAAAATTAAGCAACAACTTGAAGATGGTCCAATTTGTAGAAAAAAATGACTTAAAAAAAAAAGACATGTGGTTTAAATTTGTTTAGAGGCTTAGTAGCATAGAAGTTTTTATGCCATTATTTCCATACTTCTTTTTCCCTCTCAGTTTTTTTGGACCGTGGATTGTGTAGGATCAGAAATGTTTTTGTATTGAGCAATCTGCAAATCAAGAAAATAAACTGCCCAGAAATGTCCGTGTTTTCCTGATAACCTTGTTTGTGGGAAAGTATGCTTGCCTGGGCTGTGCTTTGGTTTCTGCCCAGTGGGTGGGTCGGCTGTGCTGGGAGCATCCCTCCAGCAGGACTCATGCAGATCATGGCTGAGAGTCCTATGCAGTCCTATGCAGCAGGCAACAGGTCCTTCATAGGTACAGGATCAGAGCCAACTCAAAGAGCTCAGCTTTATACCTGAATTTAAACCTGCCTGCTGTTAGCAAAAGACAGTGGCTCAAGTCTCTGCTACTGGAGTGGCTGCTACTGGAGTGGCTGCTACTGGACTTAGGGGCCTCATTTGAATCCTGCTGAGAGTGGGAAGGATCCACCAGCTCAGTATGTGGATGTAGGCATCACTGTAAGGAGAGCAGCTGACATGAACTGAAGTGATTGGTGATCTGGGCACAAGTATGTTGGGCACGCCTACCTAGCTGCCTGCCAGGGTGGAAAAGTATGCTGTATCCCTGCTGAACAAGTCAAGTCACTGCCCTGGTGTCACATTAGCAGTAAGTTTTTCCTGAAACAGCAGCAGCAGCTCCCTGGGAGTCCTTTTGACCACCTAGAGGAATCTCCTCTTTCTGTTGGAGTCTGCAGATAGGAGACACAGTGCCTTCCCATCCTCTACCTTCTGTCACCAGGAAAGGGAGGTGCCAAACTAGCCGAAATAAATGTCTAGATTAACTTTTGGGTGCCAACATACTTTCATGTGGGTAAAGTCCAAACTTCACCACTCAGTTTTTCTTGGTAATCAGATAATAAGCATAAGCTTTTATTTTTGCAGATTACTTTTTAGTTTGTGTAACATTAATGGACAATAGGAGACAGACTGTGGGCAAGCAACATTTCTGTATTTAATTAATTAAGGAGGCCAGGCTGGAATTATGTAATCTTCATTCCTCAAAACTGAGAGCTTGGTAAAATAATTATTCTTTTCATAGCAGTGTTAGATTGGACCCAGAAGGCCAGCTTATTGCTGGAGTTATTGAAAACAGCACTGTTGCTCTGTACTCCTGTTTAAAGTCAGAAGGCTGAGAAGCTGTGGATTCACTGGACCAAATTTTTCTTCTTCCTTACACTTTATAAGAACTGTTGCAGTGGATCAGAGCAAAAGTCAAACTAGCGAAGCTTTGTCACCAGTAGTGACTGGTACTTCATGTTTAAAAAGCCTAAGAAACAGAGCATGCTAAGAAAGCTCTTTCTTTCTGCTTAGTCTTTGTCAAGACTGCATCAGGCTGTAGAGTTTAATAGCCTCCTGTAAGCTGCCTTTAGCATCTCAGTAACCCCATGGACTTCATTGGATTTGCTCCTGATTCTGGAGAAGGTTGTCTTGACTGCAAGTAACTACACAGATTACTGAAGAAACTTTTCACCAGTCAGTTCCTTAGAGCTCAGGGTGGCCATCACTAACACTTGCATGCAAGAGCACATGGGTGCAATGACACTGAGTGATTAAAGAGCCAATACGTATTTTTAAACTAAGGCTTTGGCACATGTAGCTATCTTCATATTTAGATACTTTCTCATTATTATTTAAGGCCTTTATATCACTGGACATTGACATCTAGAAAACCCTTGCATCATAGAATCACAGAATGTGTTAGGTTGGAAGGGTCCTTTATGGGACACCTAGTTCAACCCCCCTGCAGTAAGACAGAACATCTTCACTAGATCAGGTTGCTCAGATCCCCATCCAGCCTGACCTTGAAGATTTCCAGGGATGGGACCTCCACTACCTCTCTGGGCAACCTGTTCCACTGATCCACCACCCTCATATTGAAAATTTTTTCCCTAATATCCAACCTCTTTTTGAGTTTAAAACCATTGCCCTTCATCCTATTGCTGCATGCCCCTCTAAAAAGTTCCTCCCCAGCTTTCTTAATGGCACCTTTCAGGTACTGGAAGAAGGCTGCTCCAAGGTCCTACCAGAGCCTTCTCTTCTCCAAGCTGAACAAGCCCAACTCTCTCTGACTGTCCTCACAGGAATGGTGCTCCAGCCCCTTGATCATTTTTGTGGCCCTCCTCTGGACCTACCCAAGAGGTCCATGTCTTTTTTGTGTTGAGGGCTCCAAAGCTGGACACAGTATTCCAGGTGATATCTCACCAGAGCAGAGGAGAGGGGCAGAATCACCTCTCTTGATCTGCTGGCCACACTTCTTTTGGTGCAGCCTAGGATGTAGTTGGCCTTCTGGGCTGCAGATGCACCTTGGTGGCTTATGTTCAGCTTTTCCTCCACAAAGGTACTCTGAAGTCCTTTTCCTTAGGGCTGCTTCCTAGCACATCATCTCCTAACCTCTGTGGATAACTGGGGTTGTCCCAACCCAGGTACAGGATCCTGCAGTTTGTTGAACCTCATGAGGTTCACCTGGACCCATTTCTCCAGCCTGTCTAGGACCCTAGACAACCCATCCATCTGACACACTAACCTCACCACCCAGCTTGGTCTCATCAACAAACTTTCTGAGAGTGCACTCAATCACTCTTATAAGATCATTAATTAAGATATTAAACAGCACTAGTCCCAGCCCAGATCCTTGGGGAACATGGCTTGTTAGTGTCTTCCATCTGGACATCAAACCACTGACCATCACACTGTGGATGCAACCATCCAGCTAGTTTCTTATCCACTGAACAGTCCACCCATCCAATCCGTATGTCTCCAACTTAGAGAGAAGGATGTTGTGGGGTACTGTGTCAAAGGCCTTGCAGAAATCCAGACAGATGCATCAGCCCAGGCTGGTGTCTGGTAGTGAGTTAACCAACTTTGGGTGTTTATACATGCCTTTCTTCTGCTTCTCTTAATTTTTCTTTGGGTTGGGGAGGAGAAATCAGCTTCAGTCAACTTAATAGAACTAAGTTCTAGGTTGTGATAGAAAGCATCTTAATGACTGTAGCTGGTGAGCACCTTTTGAATTATACTTACTCTGTGGCCAGAGTTCCCAGATTTTTGCATTTGGGTGAGCAAATATCCAGGATGGACAATAAACATCTGGCTTAACCTGTGTAAAGAATTTGTTACTTTGTGAGGAGAATTAAAACATTTTATAAAAAAATAATGCCTGGTGTGCTTCATGGTTGAACTGGAGAAGTGGAAAGGACATTTTGGTTTTTAGGATGAAATTCAAGTAGCTACAACTTGGCTGCATCTTTCTCTCTTGTTTGTTTGCTGTTCTGATTAATTTTTATTTCTTTGTTGTAATCAGATTGACTTCTGCATAAAAACTTCCTTCAGATTTTATTTTCAGAAGATAAGGTTTCATTCCAGTGGGTTGTCGGACAGTGATGTGTTAGAGCATGTACACTGGTAATCTTTCTGCATGTTCAATAGCACTAATCAGGCACCTGACATTTCCTGTATAGGAAACTACACAAAACCATATATTTTTCTCCTATGGGAGAAGGATTAACAGAATTTATGTGGCAAGGACACTGCCAATGATATAGCCAGAATTTGCTACTTGTATATTTGTCCACTGTAGTGGAGAACTTATTAAGAAACATTTATGCTAATATATGCAAAGAACAGACAGTACTTGCTTATTGCAGTTAATTTGCCAAATAACTGGAAGAAGATACAAATATATTTGTCCTGTGAATTTCTGTAAAATTGAAATGAAATCTGACTTGTTATTTTAGAACCAATGTCAGGGTTAGTTTTTTTTTTTTAAAGCATAATGTTCCTTATTTTAGAACTGCGTAGTAAGTGACATGGTCATTTGGAAAAGATTATTAAAAGGAGGCAACTGGTCAATTTTAAACATACTAATTATGGTTACATTTTGTAAAAACAAACTATGATTCTTGTTCTCAGGAGAAAATATTAGGAAAGTGCTAAGACATGTGGTGTTAGTGATTTCATAAGCTTAAGATTAAATTTAAAAAATGAGAAGCACAAGGGTAACATGGAAAAAAGTAAGTGCACAATGAGCAAGAGGACACAGAAGCAGTGCTAGCTGGCACTGCAGCCACTGAGAACAGTGGGCCAAGAAGTAATTGGGAGGGGAAAAAAAAGACATTTGGCAAATATGAATCCCAGTTGAGGAAAAGCAAAGACATGTGGTATGAAGCAGTTGTCAGAATCTGAAGTCAGATCAGTAGGAAGATATTTGATAGGACAGAAAAAAATAATTTGAAAAGGTAAATGGTATGTCTGTGTCAGGAAGTGTCATGATGGGGGACTGAACTAGGAAGAAGAGAATACTTAGGGTATGATATGGTCCTGAGGTAACAGGAACAGATCTGAGGTAACATGTTATTAATTGGCAGTCCTAATCTTTTGTATTTATTCCTTTTAGTGTGTTTTAAAATCTTGTTTATGCATTTAACAAAACAGTTTTTATTTTTAAATGAAACCCATGCTCTCTAAAGCAAAAATTTAGGATTAATATTGGGCTCTGGCAGTGTTTTGTCATAGACCTTATACTTCATGAGTTCATGTGCCGCTTCTTGGAGATGTTCTTTGTTAATCTTTCATTTATCTTTTTTCTTCTGCATTTGCCAGTCCCACTGGGAGAATCCAGAGAAGTTTGGAGAAACATTACAGATTTTTTCTCTTCCCCTCCCACTCCCCCTGATTTTACAGATGTCAATGTGTCAGATGCAGTGAGGAAACTATGTACTTGTGGGACCAGCACTGTAAGAAAGTTCTGCTTTTGAACAGCATTCCTATGTGGTTGTCTCTGATCCAGCCACCCTTGTTCTCTTTTCTCTCAGTGCCTACAAAGTAAAAATGGTCTGAGTATAATTCTGAGTTAGAAACTAGTGAATTACGCCTTGCCATAGGTCAGGTCCTAGGTATATGGCTTTCTCAAGCCATCTCTGTTCCTTGCTTCCCCTGATGTGGCTGTGGACTATTCACCAGCACTGGGGCAAAGCATACAGAAAAGAAGGAACAACTTTCTTAAATCTCTGTTAGACCTCCAGTCTAGAGAGCTATATATTCAGTTTTGGGTTAAACAGATTACAGCAGAAAGATCCATTCCTACTGTAACCAGAAATGGTTTTAATATGACTGCTTTGACTTCAGAGAAGTCACAGGGAATTAGTGTGGTTGTTTCCTGAGGAAATACCAAAAAAAGGGTGTCTAACTCCTGTATATACACCTGTGAAACTCCTAAACCCCATCTATCCCCAATGAAATGTAGATACCTGTCACATCCGTAAACAATGCACTGATGCACTGATATCAGGTTGAATCCTGAAACTCCAAATGAAGGAAAACTTTGTAGTTACATGCATCTGGCCAAGAAGAAATCCCAAGATTTTGACCACAGCAGGATCCTGCCAGTAGCTCAGCAACGAAAAAGTGCAGCAGACGCAGTAACTCTTCAGAGTAAATCGAAGAGGCACCAGAGCTGCCCAGTAGCTAGAAATGAAGGCAACACCATTACATGTAACCACAGCAGCTAAAAGCTGAGATGATGCCAATTACATAACCACAGTATCCACAGTAGCTAGAAGGCAGGCAGCACCAGCATTGCAGCCTTGGTTCCAGTCATACTAATGTCTTTTCCTTGCCTGTTGACATGAACTACAAGAAAACCAGGCGTGTTTGGAATTTCTGAGATAGCCTGTTACCTGTATTGGCAATGCAGCTGTGTACACCTAAGCCCTTCCTTAGCCACTGAGAAAAGATGCCTACAGCATATATAGCCTGGGGTACAATACAGGACTCCATATGTAGAGGAATACAATGTGAGTTTCATGCTTAAAGTCAAAATTCATGTATTTAAGAAAAAATGGTTAGTTAAACTCCCCCCTCCTTCCCCTTATGTTTGAATAGCGTAATTACTTCCATTACAGAAAAAGACTGTAATGCATTCAATATATTCCATGATCCATGGTTACAAAGAATAATTCACTTATTTAGGGACTTGTTCTCAGCACGGATATTACAGTAGAAACTGCATTTGTTATAATTTTAAACAGAACTTTATCAAGATCATCTTTTGGAAGGTGTAAAATCACACTGCAAGGTCAAAACCTATCTCATCAGTATGTCCTCCTTATGAGTTTTTAAGATTCAATATTGAGTTAACAGCTGAAAATAACACTTAAACACAAACTTGATTAGAAACAAGTTTATTTATGTTCAAGCATGTTGGTGTTTCTTCTTCCTGCTCAGGCTGACAGGAAGTGATATACATGATATACATGCGCACACTTGTCTTATTAAAGATTTAAAAGCTGGTTGTTTAGGATATTAAAATATTACAAGTAATCATTCTTATTTAGTTGAAAGGAAGTTTTTTTTTTTTAGGAATAAGTTTAACTTTTGCTAAATAAACAGTTATATTAAATGTTGAAATCTAGGGAGGATTAATCTCTCTTAAGAATTTCTAAGATGAGAAGAATCCCTTGCCTGGAATAGCCAGGGTAAAAGAGCAGAAGAATAAAAGAAAGAGCTGAGAAAAAAATTTCATGGATATTTCATTCACTGAAAAACACAGATACAGTTTCAGTCTGAAGTACTGAAGTAGAATTAATGCAAGAGTTAGGAAATAATTTGGTTGAAAGTCTGCTACTTTTCTTTTTTCTTCCTATTAAGATATACATGCTTAATTTCAAAGATTTCCAAATGAAATGTTTCACTGTTTCTCTTTAGAAAGACATTTTGTTTTGGAAATTGCTTGTACAATTTGAAAGTTAAAAATGCAGAAGAAAATTTCTTTAGCATCCTCCTTGGAGAGGGTGTTTTCTTAAAGGAAAAGAAAACTTCTGTTTTTCAGCTGCTTCAGATTTACTTTATTTTATCCAGTTAGACCAGTGAAGTGAAAAGTCCGTTTGTCATGTAGCTCAGCCTCTGAGAGGTCAGGAGCGGGTATTGTACCTGTTATAGAATATTGTTACAAAGAATACGATGAGAAAAATACTGTAGTAGAAGTACATCAGCTATTTTGGTTTCATGACGCATGACTTGATTAATGCTATTTCTTCGGCTAATAGTATTTTGAATCCTGGTTTACTCCAACAAAACACGCTCTTTTCTTACATAAAACTGTTATGTCATGTGAAATGTGCGTGCTATAATAAATACCTTACAGTGAAGTCTGCCAAGACTGACAGTTCAAAATGTGGTTGAGAAAGTAATTCTGACCAGGATGTCCTATTTTGTTGGTTTGACTGCTCTGATTGAAACCGTCTGTGAAGCAACAGCCTTTGCGTGATAGGCCCAGGCGTAAATTAATAAGATGACAGTGTGTTGACCTACTAAGCAAAAAGCACAACAGCCCAATAACTACAAACAGACACAGTTTTTTTACTGCTTTGTAAAAAACTCCCCCTCTCCCACCCAAATTGTTGTGCCATGGCTTCTTTTGGCTGTATATAAAATCCCCCGTGAAAACATGTACCTCCCCAGACAATCCCACCCATGAATGATTGTATCCTTTAACCCTGAGGTTAGATTTTCTGCTCGTACTCTGCCAAAAGGGGCATTCTTTTCTATTTTGTTTTTAAACAGCCTGGTGATTATAGTACAGTATAATGTTGTATAGCCTAGCATAGCACAGTGCAGCATAGTATAGTGCAGTAAAATATATAAACCAAACTGGATGCAAAGAAGCTTGATGCCAAGGGGCAGAACTTTAGAGGGTATGCACCAGTTCTCTTCCATTGGAGACCTCTGATTGCTGTTAATTTCTTCATGAGAATTATGTCATGCCAACAAGTCAGGGTTAACATATTGGCCCTGTAACTTGAATAAACTGGCCAAGATGTTTTAAGGACACAGTGCCCTCAAGGAGTAAGTGAAATATACTTCTTATGTGACCAGCACAAAATCTTGTATAGCATCAGAGCAGCTGTTAATCCATTTCTAGTGTGCCTTTGACAGAAGAACTTTAGATCCTCTGTCTCTGCATGAGAAGTTACAAGCCTGCTGCTGGCAATATGGACATTCCGTCACTCTGGAAGTCACATGTTTGGCAATTAATTCCACTGAACTTGAAAAAATGTTTCTTTCATTACCCCTGTGTTTTACTGGTTTTGTATAACGCTGCCTAATGGGTCTCCTAATGATGCTTACAGCAGACAGGGTGTATCTCAAATGCCGTTTTCCAAGATAGTTGAGCACCTGGAGAGAATCAATCTTTTAACAGAAATTAAGATTTTTAAACTCTTTTTTAAAAGAGGTTTTATTTGAAAAAAGTAATTGTTAATATCAGGAGAATCAGACTAAGCACATAAACAGCCATGAGAACTTCCAAGAATGGTTTTAGTAACTTATATACTCACAATACAGGGAACCAAATCAAGTATTTTCAGGATTTCAAGTATTAATCTCATTGTCAGATAGTCCATCCAATTTATGATGTATTTTTTTCAATTTATAAATTCCAAATTCGATTGGACTAATAGATTCCATATTGAAGGTGGTTGAACTGTGTAAACAAAGTAGGCATTTTCCCATGAAAAGAGCACAAAAACCTTGAACAATATCCATCAGGCGTGATGGAAATGGGACAATGCAGTCCCTCTCTGAATACTAAGGTTGTGAAACAATTTTCCTGTTCAACGCATGACAGTATGGGTTGAACCGTTTGGTGCTCAACAAAAAAGTACCAGTAAATATTAGCCTGTAAATATTACTGTGTCTTTTCTATTGTATTAAAAAACACGATATTTTAAATACTATATGAACCTGTAGCAAATGGCTCAGATTTGAGATACTTGCCACCTGCAAATACATTTGAGAAGACTGCTTTGGTGGCAATAGGCTTTAATGTGCTTTTAGAGAATCATGCACTTGGGGTTCCAGTTATATTAATTCATAATATGTATAGGAAAAAATGTAATGTAGAAAAAGAGTTAAAATTCAGTAATTTCCTAGGCTTTGATGAGATGTGGTAGGTCAATTCTAATAAAAAAGCCCAAACACATTACAGGAGATTAAATAAATCAAGAACAAAAGGAATTCCTTTTAACCTTTTTTTTTTTAAGCTGTTTTTCAGTTTGACAGTTGCTGTAAATCCCAGAAGTGTTTTCATTTCAGCAAAAAGAAGATTTCAGATAATGAATAGCATGAACTCTGTGTTGGAATGTATGTTACCACATAAATTGAAGATACTCTTACTGCTGTCATTGAAGCAGTAGCCGATGAGATAGAGCTAAACTAAGTCATCTATCACACTCATCCGTGATACTACTGATGTATATTCAAACCCTTCCTCTGTCTTAGAAGACAGATTTTGGTCCTGGACCTCCCATATTTTATGACATGATCTCTGTCTCTGAATTGAAAAACAATGTTTAGACTCCCATGGTGAAGGCGTTTTACTTCTTTGATGTTACATAAGAATTAGTGTGATTTTGACTCTTTACGGTGGTCATGCAGCAACCCAACATTAAATATCTTCCCATATGGAGCAGTGGAAGGGTTTGGAGTGAACTCTTTCTGCATCTCAGATGCCATTGTGTCTAAGTGGGAAATTAGCTCCTTTTAGGGGAGAGGCTGACCTTATTTAAACTGCCTAGCATCAGGAAATGGTTAATTTCTGAGGACAGGCTGCAAGAGTACATACCCTCTTGAGGAAGATGAGGATTTGCATTTCTTAAGTCCTTGTTCAGTGCAGGACTTGCAGGATTGTGTTCAGCTCTCACCATTCCTGCTTTAACTCGCTGATGCTGTGATGAAAATCCCAAAGCCAACTTGGCAAGTGAATCTCACTGACAGCTTTTGAAATGTTTTTGATTTCACAGAAATTAAATTTTTGACAAGCTCAAGTACAGTAGAGGTCTCTGCAGTGTCTGCCTCTTCAGTTCTTTATGTCACTTTCAAGTGAAAATTTTTGTAGGCAACAAATACAGTGAAATGCCAATGGTTTTCATTTATAGGTAACAAACCTTTCCTCCAGCTTTTGTGGGATTTCAGAACAGGATCATAGGATAATTCAAGGCTTAAAGTTCACTGTAAGCTTAAATTCTTTGTTGACTGTAAGCCTTTAGTATGTATATGTTGGAGTCAAAAGATTCTTCTGTGGTACCAAGTGACTCACAAACACATATTAAAAATCTCAACTTCCCACATGACCACCACATTACAGAGTAGAAAAGCAAGATCTGGGAAATTTATGAGAGCAGTTCGGATAACACAGGAAGCCATAACTAGAAAGTAGCTCATGACTTTTAATGGTATCAACTCTTGGCTCTGCTTTTGTCATGGTGATGTCCACCATTGTGGGAATGAGAACATGAATTTACTGATCACCAAACACACCAAACGCATTTTTGATTATCTAGCATTGATATTCATATTGGTTTCTCTTTTTGGTTAAAGAACTACAAATAAAGGGATGTTTTAAGGGTCTCTTGTTTTTAATTTCTTGGGGGCACATATGCTTTTAGAATTGGTGTACAGATGATTAAAAAAAAGTGATCCAAATTCAATTAAAACCTGTGGAAGTAGGGGGAGATCTTCTAGCTAGGTAAAATATGTTTATCTGGGCAGAGAGTTTGACCAACATGGCAGGACCATTGTATCTTCTGTTATGCCAGACTCTTCTTAGCCATGCCCAGGGACAGGACAAGGAGTGAATGGGCACAAACTGGAACACAGGGAGTTCCGTCTAAATATGAGCAAAAACTTCTTTTGTTTGAGAGTGACAGAGCACTGGGACCGGCTACCCAGAGAGGCTGTGGAGTTTCCTTCTCTGGAGACACCCAAAGCCCACCTGTTCACAATCCTGTACAGCCTGTTCTAGATGATTCTGCTTTAGCAGGGAGTTGGACTAGATGACCTCCAGAGGTCCCTTCCAATCCTATCCCATAGAATTATAGGATTCTGTGTGATTCTGTGTAAGCTAGAATGCTGTTGTGATATTTTTTGTGACACAATTAAGCATTACTTTTGAAATATGGTGCTTCCGCCACTCCGGTATTTCTACTTCTGGCAATAGGTTGACGTTAACCAAGAAAAGGAAATACATCTTCCTGCAGCTCCTAAGCTCTCTTATCTAGATTTTAATTTGGCCTGAGACCAGGACTTAGTTTATGACCTCTGATGAACTCACACTACAAAGTAGAACAGACACAAATTTCATACAAGGTCTTAAGCATTTCCCTTCTATTATACTATTTCTCACTGTTTCTGTAACTTTCCATGCTTGTATTAACATTGTGGAATTTATTGGCAATGTAATTTAATTACTTGGTTTTATTAACAATTAATTGATACTGGAAACCCTGCTCTGGAGACACTTATAAATGGAAATTTCAGTTTTAATAACAAGGAAAAAATAACTGTGTAAGTTGAACTCTTTTTATGTGGCATATTTTGTAGGGGTTTTACCTTTCACATCTCATCAACTGCTAGTCAAAAAGTGTTTTATAACATTAATAAAGAGTAAGTGAAGAATATTTGATGACAGGAATATTATTTTCCTAAACCATAAGCCTAACTGAGTGGTTTAATATCATCACCTATGGTAGGTACATTAAGATACCTTACACCTTTTTCTTTTGCATGTCAAACTTTTTTTATTTATTCCCTCTTATTATTAAAATAAGATTCCTATTTAATTTAATCCAAAGCAGTATGTTTTAAAAATTACCTGAGAGAGCTATTAATCCATAGTATTAAAGATTATCTGAGAACTACTCTAAATCAGCATATTTCAACAGTGAGGTGATAAGTTCTCTGGGGAGATTAAAGTCTTCCAATAGAGACTCAAAAAAGTCCTAAGAAAATGAAAAAAAACCCAACCCAAACGCCACAAACCTTTCTTATTAGGTTTTTTTCTTCTGGGACCTACTAAATGTTGAACTATTTATTGAATATCCTGTAAGTACTTTTGGTTTCTGCATCCCAAGTGCAAAAGAACAGCTGTCTAGCTGCTGTACACTTACTGGGGTGAGGGAACAGCAAGTTTGGTCAGTGGGGGAATTGTTCCTTCAGTTCTTAACTGTGGTGGTTATCTCCTCTGCTCTGCATGTTGGAGGGTGACCTTGAGATGAGAGAAGGACTAAAAATTATTTCCTTCTAAAAATTATTTCTGGGTTATTAGCTGGGTAAGACAGTGGATATCAGAGGCTACTTTGTGGGCAAACAGTGAAAGTAAAATTGTCTTGCTCTTGCCATTTGCAAGCTAGAGGCAAACAAGGGCAAAAGTCCTAATTTAAGCACTGGTGCTGGTATTGGAATGTTTAACAATGAAAAGGGAAAAATGGATGCATCAGTGTAATTAAAATAGATTAAACTGACAGGGAATGCATTAGTCATGGAAAAATCCCAGCTTCCAGCTTTTGAAGAGACAGTTTCTGGAAGGCTATTTTTGTGATATGATTGACTTTAAAATGGAATCCACAATGCTTTGAGAATGCCTGCAGACTAACATAGATCAGTGTTAGGAATAGGGATGGTTTGTAAATAGCACTGTTTTCTGAAATTCACTACTGCTTGGGAACTACTGCGGTTGTCTTCCCATCCGCAGGCTAAGAAAAGACAGCACTCTGCTCTTTTCTGCATCTCACATTGGGGTAGTGGAGACATGCAGAGACGTTGACTAAGTTGTGGAGGAAGAAAATTGGTATAGCCAGATGAGACTAGAAAAGTAATGAGAAATCTAAAGCTGTAAGTACAGCTAACCAAGACAAGCACAGATCTGCCCATAAATCTATCAAGTGATAGGATTTAATGACTGTACAGTCTCTTCCCTGCCATATAGTCAGAGTAGACATCTGCTCTTATCTGAGCTCTGAGGTCAGGTTTTTCACTCCAAGTCAGGTCCTTATAAAATCAAAGAATCATAGAATGGTTTGGGCTGGAAGGGACCTTAAAGATAATGCAGTTTCATTTCCACTACCACAAGCAAGGACACCTTGCCTTAGATCAGTCTGCCCAAAACCCCATACCACCCAGCTTTGAACGCTGGCAGGGAGGGAGGGGGCAGCCACAGCTCTCTGGGCAACCCATCCAGTTTCACAGGGAAGAATATCTCCCTAATATCTAATCTAAATCTACACTCTTTAGTTTGAAGCCTTTACCCCTTGTCCTATCACTACATCCCTTGATAAATGGTCCCTCTCCAGCAGACCCCTTTAGGTACTGGAAGGCTGCAATAAGATCTCACCGGTGCCTTCTCTTCTCTAGGTTGAACATGCCCAGCTCAGCCTGTCCATATAAACAGAGGGTTGCTCTAGCTCTCCTCTAGACTCGCTACTGCAGGCACATGTCTTTGTTGTTCTGGGGTGCCCTGAGCTGGATGCAGTACTCCAGGTGGGGTGTCATAAGAGCAGAGTAGAGGGGCAGAATCATGTTCCTCAACCTTCTGGTCATGCTTCTGTGATGCAGCCCATGATACAGTTGTTTTTTAGGGTTGCAAATGCATGTTGCCTGCTCATGCTGAGCTTTACACCCCATCTTTCTCCTTGGAGCTTCTCTAATCCATTCTCTGCCCAGACTAGAGTAGTGTTTGGGATTGCACTGAGCTATGTGCAGGATCTTGCACTTGGCCTTCTTGAACTCTCTGTGGTTCACATGGGCCCACCTCTCAAGCATGTCAAGGTCCCTCTGGATGGCACCCTGTCCCTCCAGCATGTTAACTGCACCACACAGTTTGGTGTTATCAACAAACTTGCAGAGGGTGCACCTGATCCCTTTGTCCATGTCCGTGACAAATATGTTAAACAGCATTGGTTCCAGTACTGACCTCTGCGGAGCACCACTTATTGATTTGGACATCAAGCTGTTGACCACAGCTCTTTGAGTGAGATCTCCAATCAATTCCTTATCCACTGAGTGGTCCATCCATCAAATCTGCATCTCTTCAATACAAGCAGACAAAGGATAGTGTTAAAGGCTTTGTATAAGTTAAGGTAGATGATGCACATTGCTCCTCCCTTACCTACCAATGTGGTAACTCCACTGTAGTAGGCCACCAAATTTGTCAGGCTTGATTTGCCTGTGGTGAAGCCATGTGGGCTGTCACCAATTACATCTATACTTTCCAGGTGTCCTTCATCTATCACATCACCTGTTTACTTGTGATTTTGTGAAGCAGTGGAAGATTTGATCTTAATGAATTTTTCCACTGGGAAATGGTTTCCTTTTTCTGGCTACAAGTGTTTTTAAGTAGAAATAATGACAATGCTTGTGCTTGAGCAGCTTGAATTTTCTTTGATTAGAGAGTCTCATGTTCATCAGAGCTTTTAGATATTTTATAACCTGTTGTATGTACGGTGCTTCATAAGCAAAGTTTTTGTTCATTGATTACACAATGCAAGGAAACAGATGTGTTTTATAAACAGCTTTAACACTTTTGAAAGGAGCAAAATACTTTGAACAACACAATGAAAACATCAGCCATTACAAGTCCAAGCCAATGCACTAAATTAATATCATATTGTTCTCTGTGTGAAAAATAAAGGCCTGAAGATTCTGAAGCAACTTATTTAAATATTTCACTAGTGTAACTCTATTGACCTTAAGGAAATTGCATGAGATTCATATGTGATCAAAATGTGCTCAAAATTGAGTGATATTTTTACTTGTGTGATGAACACAACACCCTGTGAAGGACAGGGGAAAATTAAACCCTTTATGAAGCTGATACATTTTTCAGGCACCTTAGGAAAACCAGCAAAATTTAAAAGCAGAGATGTTTATTACAATGTTTCCAATCTTAAGTTGCAGGGTCCTACCAAAAGGCTTTGAAACTGTCAACATGGCCCCTTATAAGTTTATTACTTGCCTATGAACTGGCATGTGTTTTAGATTTGTTGGAGGAAGTTTTCTAATGTACACTTTCAGTGTTTCTCTACTGTAAACAACTCTTAAATACAGAAAGTTGTAGTGTGAGCCAAGCTGGACTTTTACTGGTCACCCGGGGTCAACTGCAGAATCAAGTCTAACCTCCAATCTCTGACTCCAATTAGTCACAGAACTAATTTATTTCTAATATTCCAGGCCATTTGTCTTCTGGAAAACACAGTCACTTACATGGTTCAAGAGTTGCTCTAGGAAAAAATAATTGTATTGTGTTTGTCTGTATTTAGTTTTAACACATGTTCATACTAGTGATTTACATGTTACAAAAGGTGCTAGTTTATTTGAATTAGAAGACTTGGTGGCTCTGCTGGTGTTTGTGTCTGGAATATGTTCTTTTCAGGATTAATGTGGTTAGGTTTTGATCTTTTTATGGTTTTCTAAGCATAGGTACATAGATACACTGGAACAGTGTCAGGCTGTCATGTTTTAGCTCTTTGGTTGAATTTCTATTGCTCTATGTTGTGAACACTGTTCTAGGAATTTTTTAGGAGTAGTTTCTCTACATTTGCCCTATCAGTAAATGTTGCTGGCTGTTCAGTGAAAGAAGTTTTCTCTGCGCCTATTGGAGTTACAGTAGCCATATGAATTTATCAATTGGAGTTACAATAGCCGTATGAATTTATCAAATCATAGTCTGTGCTATACCAGCAGTATTTTTTCACCATTGAAGTAGAATTAATTTCCTTTATGATGCAGTACTGTGTACACACCATTACCAAGAACATTAACTAGAATTATACACATTGCTCGTCAGGAAGTATGGTATATAATAATCTGTAAATCTCTTTCTCAGCCCTTATACTCTAGATAATAGAGATAATATATGCATGCATAAATGACAGGCAAAAGTCAAAGTTAGCAGTGGAAGTTTTGTCATTGGTAACTAAGAATAAAATCCCAGAGACTTGTGAGAGTACATTTAGTAGCACTTTGAATTTAGGATATCCAAGGGACTGACATATTGCCTCCATACTGTTTCTTCTAGGTAGCTTGTACTCAGGCTGAAGCCCAAGAAGGTGTATTCCTCTTCTGTCCTGAATTGCACAGGACAAAAACTCAGACACACAGGTCAGGGTGAACTGTGGCATGTTCTTGTAGACTAGACAGACATAGCCTGAAACTTCTGCAGCTGAAACAGCTGTGCCACTACAGCTTGGTCTTAAATTAAGCTACTGGCTATTCCTAGCAAGAAAGGACTAGTCTGGGAATCATGAAAATATTCTGTCCTTGAGTCATTCCTTACAACTATGATGTCCAGAACTTTTTGATGGTCTAATTTGCAAGTGCAGAATTTCACAATTCCTGATTACAAGTCTGTTGCTCTGATATGAATGAATATGTACTAGTACACTGTTTTTTTCATAAATCTATGAAAAACTGTGATTTGAAAAAATATCTTTTTGAATGGTAGCAATTTATATATTAATTCCAATTCTGTCAAGCTATTTAAAGTTTGGGGTTTTTGTTTCCTAGTGCTAATCTTGGAACACAATGTCCAGGGAGACAGACAACGGAAGAATTTTGAGGTTGATTTCTAAAAGCATCCCAGTTTCCCTGTTAGTAGCAGCTGTGGGTTTTTTTGGAAGTCATACGGAACGCACTTTTACAGTTTTCCAGTGAAACGTCCAGTATGGGCATTCTCGGAGGCCTTACATTCTGTCTAGACTAACAGCCAAGCCTTCTCCCACTTTGATATTTTAAGCTCACTGGAGCTTCAGCTGGTAGATGCAGATGACACACTGCATCACATCATTTCAAGTCATTTTAGCAATCACTGTATGACAAACACACTACTGCTTATGTTTTCTTGAGAAAAATGAAAAAAAAATGTTATTAGTACACAGTAGCACTTCAGTGGAAGGATGAGACCTTGGAGTTTTTCAGATGTGCAGTGGAAACAGACTAATTATAAGCTGTTGATAAAAAAATAGTTTATTTGATTAATGCTTTAAATATTTTGGAGAAAGCAGCAGCTCAGAATCTGTCCAGTGATATAGCTGTTTTAAAGGCACCCTTGATAGACTTATTTCCCATCATGCAGGCACTGTGGTAGTCTGCTATAAAGATGTCTTTGAGGATTCTTATGGAAGTCCTGTTGTGAGAAGCATGCTAGGATGGAGCTGAGACACAAATGCCTGCTGTGATATGACTGTACTTTGCAGCACTGAGGGATATGGGAGACCCTGAGGTTGATAGTGCAATCCAGGTGCCTGATAGACTAGTTTTGAGATGTAAGCAAAAGGTAATTTCACAGAGGTCTCTAGCCACCAAGGTAGGTCTGCAGAAGCTTGCTCATCTCACTTCCATCCTTACAAGTTTTGTTACAGGTCTACCTGTGCAATGAATATTCATAGGACATAAATCCATCTACATCCACTGAGAATACATTTTGGTTTACTGGACTGAGAAAAAAAAAACCCTAACTACCCTGACACTAATATGTAAAATCTAGTGGAAGTCTCAACAAGCAGAAAAATGTGTGTGTGGATGTTATAGAAAACAAAACATCATAGAGCATTTTCAGAGACAAGTAGAAGAAAAAATAACAGACATTATTAGTCTCATTGACTCCATGAGACAATTTGGTAAAACTCATGGGTGGTTCAGGATGTTTGAAATTCCAGATTTGTTGTACTAGAAAATAGGAAATTTTGTAAAAATCAGTATTAGAAAATGAAATAACATATGGGTTTCCTTTTCAAGAAGAGCCAAACCTGACCATTGCATTAAGGACTAAATACTTCTGATGAAAGGTTGAAAATTCTTTTTTTCTGTAACACAACATAGATAATTCTGGAAAACAACTTCTGGATAATAAGATCACTGTCAATGATTTTTCCTAGAATATACTCCTAAAAATCTAATTAAAAGGTTTCACTGTTTCCACCTCTAGATCTGCATTTGTGGAAGAGCATCACTTTACTTATTCCTAATGCTTTTATATATGTCTCTCCATTCCATCTGTAAGCTGAGCTTTAGTGTTTAAGGTGTAAAGCCTGCTTTCTTTGTTTGAACATTTATACAGAAATGTTTGTTTGTTTGCCTTTTCCATTTTTGCTATCATTATTAACATAGTGAGGTGAGTGGAGTCCAGGATATAGAGAGGAGAAACATCTGGCTGATTCTTAAAGATATCGAGTCCCTATTTTCCTACAAATGTAAAAGGAAATATATGGATTCTTCACATTTCAGATAATTAGAACTCATTCACTTTTATGCCATTTTGCTAGGCTGGTGAGTATTTTCAGTCATCTCCCATGCAGTTAGGATCAGACAATAAATGAAAAAAAAAAGAAGGGTAAATTAGTAAAGAGAAAAAAAAAGAACAGTAAGGGATTACAAAGAAAATCAAAATGTAGAATGAGGGAAAAGGAAAAACAGAAGGAGCTTTAAAGAAAAAGAAACAGGAAAAGAGAAAAAGAATAAAAAAGAAAAAAGAAAAAGGAAAAGGAAAGCGAAAAAGAATGAAAAAGAAAGGGAAAAAAAGAAGGAAAATAAAGGAAGAATCAGAAGCTGGGGGGGCATGGGGTGGTTTTCAGAACAAGCAATATGTGGAGGAGAGAGACCGTTATTTACAGAATTTGGAAATGCATACTAGGCAGACGTACAGCTTTGGCTTAGCAGCTAGAGAGCCTGAGGCCTGACTCAGTGTTGGATTCATATACCTCCCATATTGCTCAAAACTCAGACCCTAAATTTACTAGCTCAATCTGCATTTAATATTTAAGTTATCGAGACTGCAACAATGAATCCTCTTATTCTCAAACCAGACACAGGGCTGTGGCACAGCTCTGTTCCCACTTAGCAAGGCAGTGCAGCCATGGGCCTAGTTTCAGTCCACATTGGGATGAGATCAAGTCACTAAGTTTGGAATGATATTTTAGCTCATCTGTTCTTCAGTTCTGGATCATTTATATCCAGGGTTTTAGTTTGTGTTCTGTCGTCTTTTGTCTGTCCCTTGCCCCTCTGACTATTGCTATTAAGTCTGGGGACTGGGCTGGGGTTGGGTTTGAGTTGGGTTCTATCCATACTCACTTCCATTTTTGGCAATTCTTTAATCATTTCTCTCCCCAAACAGATGGAAATATTTGTTTACTACAGTCTTATGACAGGAATCTTACAGAAAATAAATTAATTTTACTTTAGAGTGAAAGCATCACAAAATCTTGCGCCAGTAGGAAGGAGCCTAGGCATCAATAAATGAAAACCCTTCACATTATTTCCAAATAATGGTGTTATATTAAAACTCCACAGGGAAGCAGACTGCTTGTAAGGGGGGTTTGGGGGGGGTTCCACCTTGAAAAAAAGCCCCAACTTTTTTCCATAGTTTCCAGCCATAACTTCCTTATTTTCCATGTCTTATGGATGGTTTCTCCATTCCTGTGCACCAAAAGGAGGATCTCAGATTGAAGGAGACTTCAAAACTTACTTTAAATCCTATTTTCCAAGTTTCTTGAACCGATCTTCAGTCACAGAAGCAACACACCAGCAGCTAAGTGTTACTGCCTATTCTATGCAGGGGGGGCTGTGATTAAAGCTGTTCTTGTTATAAAACAGTGCAGTTACAATTGAAGGAAACAATTTTCCTCAGATTCATGAGAGCAGCTAACAGTTCTTCTCCTTAATGTACATTTTTTTCCCTAAGCTGCTAGAGCAGTTCTGAATAGCATACCTAGGGTAGTATCCCTGTAGCTAGTAACTGAACTAGGGAGAAATATGTAGTAGAAAGATTCCTCTGAGACATATATGTGGGTTGTTGTTAAACCAGATTTGTTACTTTGAGGGCAAGCTACCAGTTATTCTGTTTTCTGTTAACTCACATGGCTGTTGTTTTCTGAGCTAAGAAGTCTTTATTTGCATTTGCCATTAGTCTCTGAAATAAAACAATTCCAGTTACTTACTACTGTTGTTGCTCCTGGCAAGAAAACTACTTTTACAAGCCATACAAGTAAGTATAATAGTAATATCTTTCCGAAGCTTGTTGTTCAACACACCTTTACCTTATTTAACACTGGGGCACTGCCAATTGGGACCACCCATTCTTGGAAATATAAAGGACCAGCACAAATCGGAAAAATGTTGACTGTTGAATCATTGTGTGGAATATTCAGTTCCAGTTCCTCAGGGCAACACTTACAGCAACTCACATGGGATCCTGGGTCACAGAGAGAAGCTCTGAGCCTGTCTGTGGCCCTGATTCAGGAAAACATTTTTATTCAGAAATGGTGCTTAAGTGTATTCTAATAGTTAGCATGTGTTTTAAAGCCTTTTGACTACGATGGTTTTTAGACACATTCACAAGGTCTTGCGGGCTAAGGTCTCAGCCAGTAGTCACCATTTTTCCCTGAAGAATTTTATGAAGCTTATGTGACCCTCTGCCAGCCTTTCCCAGCTGCTTATTTTAAGTTCCTTTGTCTTACTAACACTTGTGCAGAAACATAACAGTTACTACTGTGTGTTTAATTATGCAGATATAAAAGTGTTACAATTGATTTATACCCTGTAGGAAGGCAAATAAGCTTACTGGAATAAAAGGATCCCTATTAGCAGGATATCAATACAACTTTTTCTTAAAATAATCCCATTCATCTGAAAAGCTATCTCAGGACAAAATGTGTGTGTAGACCCACAAGGCCTCGGTTTCAAGCAGAAATTATGAGGTCACTTAATTGGATTCATAGACTTTTCACTCCTGCTGGGAATTTAATAGAAAGCACCCTTCTCTGGTTTAGCTTTCTGGTATTTTTAATAGGTTCCAGCTCTGGAATAATTAGCAACCCTCATATTACTGAATATGTTATCAGGATATGAAGCTACTGACAATTCTGACAATGTATATTAGTGAATCTAACATTCAGGTATTTAAATTGGTGTGTTAGATATAATATATAGATAAAACAAAATATTGGGCAGGAAGAAATTAGTGGAAACAATGTGTCACTGCCACATTTAATTAAGGCTATTTTGAGGGAATTTATTGTTTACATAAAGTAATCCAAAGAAGATAAGAGTGATGATCATTCCTCCCCAGAAAAACAGACATTGTCTCACAAAATCACATAGAATCTGTCCTAGAAAAGTTGCATTAACTTTTGGAAAAAGTTTCATAGTATGTCATAGCACTGTTTATAAACAGACTTTAGTGGAGTTCATTGAGGATATAAATTTCTCCTATTAGATGACTATGCCTGTGACGGTTCTAAAATTTGTGAAACTAAAAATCTGGTATTTCTGGGATTATATATGAAACAGCAACACATTAATATACTCCAGTAAACCCTCCCAGACTCCAACAATAACCAAGAAATCTACTGAAAAACCCATGCAGCACTTTTCCAGAGAAAGTCATAGAGATGAAGCACTCAGCGAGGTCTGGAAAAATCCTGGACATTTACATGAGGTTTAAGAATTTCAGACTTACACCTGATAAAGCTAACACATTTTGAAAGGACTCAGTGCTATGTTTTGATGCTTAAACCATCATCAAAGATTAGGATTCAAGATGAAAGCTAACATGACAGATGATTATCCAACACTTGCCTACACTGAAATTCTTACACCTTTCTTTGGTATTTACATCTGCTATTTACAACTATTACAGATAAGGTATTCACCTCTAAGTCTGAATGGCAGATGCTGGGATTGCTTTGAGATTGTTTATAATGATTATGCTTTTCAAAAGTATTTCCCATGCTAGGAGGTGTGAATATATGTATGTTACTTGGTTATTCTCTTGATTTTTGAGATTATTCTAGCACCCTTTATTAGAGGTATTTATTTTGGACATATTCGGTCTTTGTGTTTGAATGAGACAATGACATGAAGAACATTTGGCATGGAATCATGCCACAAAGCTTGGTTTTGATTAAGATGGAAAAATATGCATTCTGTAAGTTAGTGGGGTTTCCTTTAGGTTTTTATTTCCCCTTGGCATTACTGTACAATTTTAAGTATCTGTGTGACTGAAATATATGTTTCCTTGACTTCCTTATGAAAAACAAATAGAAGTAGTGAAAAGACAGTAAAACAAATATAGAAAAAACACCCAGCCACCCAAGCCATTAAATTATATGGGATTTCAAACTGTGACTTTTGAAAATAGAGTAATTTGAACATATAGTCATCTTCCTGAAGGGTAGGTGATCTTCACACGTGTGGTAACACTGCTGGGATCACACCAAGAGGAAAGGAGCCCTACATTCTTGCTGATACTTTTGATGTATCTCTGACTAAAAGGACCACAGCTTGGGACACAAATACCATGTAGCTAGAGAGCTCCAGGGATCAGTGAAGAGGTACTAATGTTGTGGCTGGATGGAAAAGTTGGGGAACGGTTTGCAGTCTGTATAATTTTGTAAGTAAGTCAGTTTATGTTGGTGGCAAAGACTCAAGAACATACATGCTTTGCGTGCAACTGCTAAAGGACACTTTGCAGATTTTGCTTATCTCTCTTAGTATCAGTTATGCAAATCTTATTTTTTCCATGAATGAAAGTTTCTTTTGTTCAAGAGTAAAAGGCAGCAGAAGACACTGTTATTTTCTCATTCTCCCAGCACCTTAGTTCTTTCCCTGTATTTCCAAGGGAACAATTCATGTGGAACAAACATATGCAAAGAACACAAGATCCACATAAAAGGGCACCAAGCATCCTGTTTGTGAATAGTTGTCATGTAGTTGCAGCCAGCTGCCAGCATGTAATGATGATTTATGCTTTGGCTACCATTTGTTTGGCTTACTTGTGATTGGCTCTTAATCCTGCCTAGATGGAATGATTGGGCTGATTTCAAAAGACATGGCACTTGAAATGGAGCAGTTGTTAATGCTTTTCCTAATCTGTCCATCAGCTGAAGAGGTCTCATCAATCTGGTTCAAATGCTGATGAACAAAGCTCACAGACAGTATAGAGAGACAGGAGGAGGCAGCTAGAAGGTGGGATCAGGGAGCAGCAGCCACGCCAGGTAGTCATGCTGATTTCTGTGTTGTGCTTACAGCAGCTTTGATTAGGAGAGAATTTGAGAAAGATGCTTCATTTGCCAAAGATTATAGTAGAAAGTACAGATTTTGGTGAAGATGATGTGTCATTGGTAATCATCTAGGCTGAGGAACAATGTAATTCTGACTGTTTGCGTGAGGTCTCTGCTTAAATGGCCAAAAATAGTTACATGCAATTACCAAGTTTTCAGCTGAATAATTTGGCAGAGTTATAAAACATGTGCAGAGGCTTTCTATCGCCTCATGTGGTCTTTGTGCTTGTGTAGAGTGAGAAATGCTTAAACTGAAACAGTCCTGATGTATGGGTTCTTTGCTGGACCAGCATTCTTTACTTCATTTCCATAGGTCAATTACATTTCAGTTGGGAAGTTTTGCTAATTAATTCCTAGCTTACAAAAGCAAGCAAACCAAACAGGGACAACAAAAAACCTTCCTAAGGGGAGT
This sequence comes from Laterallus jamaicensis coturniculus, assembly GCA_022605575.1. Classification (NCBI taxonomy): domain Eukaryota; kingdom Metazoa; phylum Chordata; class Aves; order Gruiformes; family Rallidae; genus Laterallus; species Laterallus jamaicensis. The sequence continues at coordinate 6,420,057 of JAKCOX010000024.1, read as the reverse complement.
GTTACAAAAAAAAAAACAAACCCAAAAAACCCCCCAAAAAACCCCAAAAACCCAAAACCTACCCAAAATCCAATGACCCTTTAAAATGTCTTATAAAGTTCAAGTGGTGTTTCTGTGAGTAAAAGGTCTGGAGAAAAACACATTCTATCTATGCAGCAGAGCAACAGTGTATGTCTATTACTGAACTCTCTGTGACCCATGTATAAAGTACCTAGAATACTGTACCAGGCAATCTGACTTAAAAATAACAATTACAGTACATATAACACATTTTAACTGTGATCGGAAAATGTATATATGGAAAAAAAGGACCTATGATCCTTTTTATTTTATCTTTTTTTTTTTTTTTAGCATGGATAATATAAGAATTCTTCAGTGTTGAAAATTATGATTTTAAAGGCTTCAAGATGTTCCTGGACATAAGCCAAGCAACATGAGCTGTTCTGTTTTTTAAGTGTATATAACCTCCACTTCCGTAGACTTTTTAATTCTGCTCTTTCCCATCATTTTAAAGTAAAAAGTGAAAAATCTTCCTCTCCCTTCTGTCCCCAAAATAGTTATAAAAACCCCACAGTTCCAAACATCCCAGCTCAGCTTCCCATTAAATTTAAATGCGACGTTATAAAAAAATCGATATAGCATCATTATTTTCAGATAAGATTCTACATTCAATGTAGCCAATCTGTTGTATTTTGTGTGCATGTGTGTCTCTAAGTGAACAATTTTATTGGGTAGAAGTTTCTGCTGTGTAGGTAATTAAAGCGTTCTTTCACTTCTCTTTCCATAAACCCTTGACTGACTATATAATGATCACTACTTTTTGGGTTAGGACTTAGGTGTCATTCTGTGTTAAGCAAATTACGGAAAGAGCCAGTTCAGTTTGCCATTTAGGAAGAAATTCCATGAAACTATTCATTCACACAAAGTTTTATGCATAGGAGTTACTGAGACACTGAGGAAGTACTGAAAAGACTGTTTTAAACGAAACAAATTCTTTGAGGAACTCAGAAGCTTTGTCTCATTTGCTGTGATTTTGACATCAGCTACCTTTACCAGCATCTACAGGGAATAATTAAGAAAAAAGCAGAACAAAATTTGCAAGCACTGCTGTACTTTGGAAAGAGCTTTATGAAGCAGAATGAGATTTGTTACTCAAGATTCTGTCCTGTGTGACACACTGCAATGTGCAAGAAATAGTGGAGAAAGAGTGAGTATCTATGTTAAGCTTACAGTTAAATACATAAAAATGCTGCTCACAGGAAAGTGAAATAAAACAAGTTAGCAACAACAGAGTGAAAACTCAGTACTAAAGGCTAAGAAAAATTACTGTATCTACAGGAATGGCATGATAGAATAAGACACAGATATGTCTTACTTAAAAAAAACCATAAAAATTTTGTTGAAAATATGTTTTGGTACTGTGCCTATTTGTTGAAATTCCTTAAACCATTATGAAAGGCTTAAAATGCTGTACAAGCTCTCACCCTCTTTTCAACCTGAAAACCAAAACCTTACTTTACACTCTATCTTTTCTTTTAAGAAAAATCTTTCTGTTCCCAAATGAATTCTTAGAAAAATATGAGAGAAAATATGTTTCAGTTTCATGTAAGTTTAATTGGAATGTTATAGAATAATTTTAATATAGAATCATTTTTTCTGACCAATTTCCAGACTTACTGTATCAGATAATGCACAATTTGAAAATTTAAATAACATATTTTCTTATGAAAATATTATGAAAATATTCAAATAAAACAAATATTTTATTTATCTTTCAAAAATGTTTTAAATATTGACCCACAGTCTATATAAGCTCTTTATAATCTTCAACTTTGTCAAGATTTGGAAGCAAAGACAGGAAGAATAGAACATACTGGTTGGAGAAGAAAATGTGTTATTTAAGTAAGTCGTAGAATTTGTGATGACTTCAGTTGTACTGGAGCTAATGCATTTATCATTGCTTGGCTTTTAGATAGCTGAAGAGAAAAAATACAATTTAGTACATACAAAATACTCTTCAACAAGCCAAAGATATTTAGGTACACTATCAATTAAAAAATATCAAATATCAATGAATAATTAATTCCGATAATGCAATAAATGCATAAATTGACATATATCACCTATTTTGGATCTTTTTTCTTTAATGGATCATAAGGATTCTGGTGATTTTCTTGGCTACTGTGATGTAATTGAAGTTAATAGAAATTTAATTTCTTCTTCCTTTTTATTTAATGATGGATATTTCAGGATTCTTCTTTCCTAGAACTCCATGTTAAAAAGGTGGAATCTAATCCCCTCCCCTCCCTCCCCCTCCACCCCATGTTTTTAGTTGTTGCTTTGATTTCTGGACAAAGAACTATTTGAATTACCTGATGGCTTGGAAGTAGGATGTTCAGGGTTTTATAAGGCTGATTTGTTTTCTTGGGACATAACAAGCCCTTTTAGTCTTGCAGTCATGAACAGCTTGAATGACCAAAAGGCAATTAATCTCAAGATGAGAGGGTTTTTTTCACTAGCATTTAAAAATTTAGCAAATGAGCTAATTAACTTTCATCTTGTTGTCAATCCACTCGAACCTAGGCTCTAATTTGGGGTCTTAAACTAAATAATTGTTCTTGTTGATTGCTTCTGACTAGACATACAAGAGGAGTAAATTTGTCCTTGGGGTAATTATTCTTGCCATCACTAGATTCAGAGTTATTCACTTGCATACAGTAGGTACTTGTGGTATAGGTCTGGGAAATTAGGGTCTACTGTTGGCTGGCACTATAAGCAAATGTGGTAGGTTATGTGGCAGGATGATTCATGTGACTTTACGTACGTTACCCAAGTGCATCTCCCTTACCTTGGGTGAAGATACTGGCAAAGGATTAGTAGCAATACCTGTATGGGATATACTTGACAGCAGGTATAAAAATGAGAGAAAAAATGTAAAGAACTGTCTTTTACTAAAGCACCACTGTCCTTTTAAGGATTGCTGTGTACAAGGAATCCATATTCAGTGGAATTAGAGGGTAAAATTAGTGAAGATAAATATACTTTAACGTGAAAACAAACAGTGCCAAAATTGAGTTGAGAAATGAGACTACTCTAAGCTGATAATTTTTTAGGCTAAATAAATATAATTATATTGCAGAGATCAGTGAGTTCTTCTTTACCTAGTTTCCATATGCTACACTTCCTGTAATATGCCTAAAATATAGGACTAATTGTGAAAGAAAGGAGAAAATCTTACTGTAAATTAGGGATTGCTGTCTAGTATGTGATGTTGTGTGGGGCATGAAGACCCTCATTTTCTTACCAAGCTTTGCCTTTGATCTGCTAGACATCCCCTGGTAAAGTCTTTTAGAACTTCAAGCCATTATTTCTCTTCCCATGCTTTGCTACTATGTTCACTTCCTTCTTAGGTGTCAATACTGCTAGCAGGGCAATGGGGTGTATGAGGCATGGGGCTTTATCATAGTTAAAGCACAGATGCATAGAGCCTTCAACAGCAGCGACAGTAAGATACAATGTAAGAAGCATTATTCACTACATTTGGCAGTATATACAACAAACCGAACAATCCAGTCCTTCAAGTAGTTGTGTTCAGTCTAGCGGGAATACTCACATGTGAGTATGCAGGATTACAGTTCAAGCCTGTAGAGCCAGTAAGTCTGATTGCAAAACATAAAACAAACATGCGGTCAGAATCCCTTATCCACATTGCCTGAGCAGTAAGTTACTTAAAAGGTTTTCAACAATTATTTGTGTTAGAGATGGCTTTTAAAATGCATTGTTCTCCTTTTAGTGTTTAAGTGCTTCAGATATCCCTTAGACAAGTGCAGATAATTAATTAAAACAAAGATTTCCCAGAGTCTCATGAAAGCACACTTGTCAGGCAATCTTTACTATTATTTTAATCTCCATTGTTTCACAGATTGTTTATGTTAATCTTCTCCTGCCCTTTTTATTGTTCCAGGCAATTTTGTGGCAGAATTGAAAGTGGAGGAGGCTGAGACAGACAGCATGAGACATGGCAGCGGCTCGAGCTCTCCTAGCCTGTGTATGGTTTTATGTGCTTCTAATTATCAATGTGTGGGAGTTTTGTCAAAAAAGCTGGGCGTGTGGTTCCTTTTGTTCTTCCGTGTCTGTTGTGGTTTATATTTTAAATGGGACACAAATGTGATTTATAGTGCGTGGCACAGTGCAGTTAGGGAAAATTGGTCTTTTCCAGGCAACACAAACACGAGCAGGAGCGCGCGCACGTGAACAGCATGTTCCTCTCAGTGGAGAAGAAACACTCCAGTAAAGCTCACAGAGATGGAGAAGAGTAAACAACATGTGAGGGAGTGCTCTTCAAAAAAGAGAGGAAAATGTAAGTGGCTGACTTTCATTTTGCCTAAAAACACATAGCGTTGTAAGGCAGAGCTAAGAGAGATCAAAGGTAACGGTCTTCCAGCAGAATCACACGTCAGTGTTAAAAGCACCACAATGGCATGGAAAGTGCTATACGTTCACTAGGAGATCAGGCACCTTAACACCAGGGGTTACCTTCTGTTGACCCCAATGCTGGGTAGCACAGTGTAACACAGTCATGCAAGAAGATTCACATGGGGTCCAATCCTGTCATCCCACCCCTCCCCCAGTAATGTGGGAAAATTGTTTTCAATTTGTAGCCACTTACTAGTCCATAAAATGGGAGGACCCAGTACTGTGGCAGGGATGAAAATGTCATGGATAAATTATGTGACCCGGGAATGGTAAAGCATGAGAGAAACATGCTTATTCATTTAAAAAATATCACCATATAAACCACAATGAGTTAATAATGAAGTTCACTTCACATTTAATTAAAGTATGCAGAAAGGTATTCGAGGGCTTTTTCTTTATACAACTGTTTCCTAATAAATACTCTCGTAACAACTGAAAAAAAATCAAGGAAAACTAATGGAACACACTTTTTTTTTATTCTCTTTGGAGTAAGGCACAGCGGCTGAAGTGCAAGCTTTTAGTGCAGGGGTAATCACCCCAAGTAAAGTTTTGGAAAAAGTCAGCCTTCTACTTCTAAGGTTGCTATAATGCATAGTGACTTTAAACTTTCCCAAAAAGACATAACTCAAGCTGCTTATTTTACTACTGGTAATTAGAGTAATAGACAATGTATGAACCTGAAATGAAACACAGAGATGATTTGTGAAAAGAATGAATACATGGGTATATAATCCAAAAGACAAAGATAGGAAGTAAAGATTTAATTAAAATCAGATCTTCTGAAGGTAGCACTTTGTAGCAAAAGCTCAGTCAGTGGATGGCAGCGTGTTTACAGAGGCGCTTTTTTTTTTTTTTTCCTGTTGAAGAAAGTCTGATCTTGCAATGGGTTAAAAACAAATCTTCAGGGGGTTTGGATTCTCACTGGAGTAGTTTACAGGGAGAGAGAAGACAGGACCTATAGATAACTCCCAGCCCTGGAACACTTCAGCCTCTAGTTGCTAAATTCTTCACTTCAGAGATAGGTAAAAAGAGAATTAAACAAAAAGACAAAAAGACAAAAAGAAAATGTTTTCAAAAGCAAATGGATTTTTGAGTATGGCAGTAAAAATAACAAAAAAACCCCAACATTGCTGGTGGTATAAATTGTCTACATTCTGCATTATATTTGCATACAGGAAGAGGTAGGGGAATAGTTTGGTGGTTAGAACAGACATGAAAGTGAAATCCTATGTAAGGGAAAGCCTAATATTTTCAAGGCACTTTGGTGTATAGCTTTTGACCGTAAACAGAGACTTGCCCTTTAGCACCAGAAATATCTGCAAAGACCTTCTAGAATTTTGCTCAGCTCCTTGTTTCGAGTGTCCCCTACTTCATTCCACTAACACACAACAAAATGCTGTGCTATGACAAGAAAACTAAAACCACTTCTGCCTCAGGGTATGCATGTTTTACTGTACTGGATTATATTGCTTCATTCCTGATGTTTCATTCACTTACTTAAATCGTTCACAAAACATTTGATTTGTGTACATTAATGCAAAACACACTCTACTGGAAGTTTCATGCATTCTTACTCTCCCCATTTCAGGTATTTACTGTTTACAGCTGTGCAAAATCTCTGTTTTGGCACCTTTTAATTCTCCAGTCTAATTATTTTAGATCTTAAACTGACTGATTTAAATGACTATGCTTGTTATCTATATGAATTTTTAGGATAGCTTTGTCTTGAAAACTTACAGTCTTTGTTTAAGGTACTGGCCAACGTACATACAGCTTTTAAACTGAAAATTAAAAAAGACCCCACAACACAACATAATGACGGAAGGAATACTGTACTAATTATAATTTCCTTTTAAAAATTCACTAACTTGACTAAAATTCTTTCATTTGAATGGAAATAGGAAGATCTCCTGTGAAATCTGCAGTGGCTTCTGCGATCTGTGGCCTTATCATCATCTTCTAGTCACTTGCAGAATTTACTCTCTTCTAATCATCAGAGGGATATGCAGTTGTATATCTAATTCAGAGTATTTAAATTAGGTCAAGTCAGTTATTCTGTGGAATATTAAAATCCCCCAACTCTGCAGATCCTTCACTGACTTACTTTCTTGGACACTTAAAGTGGGAATGGAGTTCATTCACCTTTGCAGAGGTGTCACGGGATCCAATACATTTACCTGTAGTTGCACTGAGAGTAAGCTTAGCTCACGGGGGTTTTTGCCTTTTCTGAATGATAATGGCAGAATATTTCAGGATAAATCTAAGTGTAATATTCCCAGAATTCTATTTTATTGCAGTAGTGGTATTGCCCTGTCCTCAAATAATTTCTATTCCCCAGTAAAATCCCAGTCAAGCGGAGCCCTGAGGTAGCTCATGTCACATTCCCCTGAAAGCAAGCAAACGTCAGTGGAGCCTTTTAAATTCCAAAGCTGCATTTTAAACTAAAACCCGTGCAATTTAAAAAATACAGAACAACAAACTTTTAAAAAACACAGCTGTGCTGAGGGAGATGGGATAACATTTCCTCACAGGTGCTGTGACTGTGTGGTGGGGAGAAGAGGGGAGGACAGCATGCCACCGTCTCTTTTCCCATTCAGACATCTGCAGTGGCTTCCCAGGTGAGCGGCTTTACCATCTGCCACCCAGCCTCCACTGCCCTCCTGGGCCTTCATGGGAGCCTTTGCAGTCTGGAAATTGAGCCTTGCTGTCTCCAGTGCTCTTGGAGCTGGTAATTTTGATGTTCAAGCTACCTTAACAACAAGAGTGGAAGATCCTTGGAGTCTGCAAATATAATGAATGTATATTTTATTGAGTCATGGTGACATTGGATCAAACTTCAAGCATTAACTTCATATTATGGGGCTGAAATACCTTTCTTAAATGAAACAGACGGCTGATCCAGATGAGAGTGTGCAGGGAAACGCTTATTAGGGACAAATCTGAGGGGTGGGTTGGGGCTTGCAGACTAAAGGGTTTCAGTCTGGGAAGGAATGGTCCATCTGCCTGACCTCTTGCACCCTGTAAGCCTTTCAAATTCACCTACTTATGCCTGTATGGTGCCAAACAATTTATGTCCCAGCTAAAGTATAATTTATGCTTAATTTCCTTAACTGACGTGTATTAACAAGAACAAAAGTTTTAACTGATTTCAGTGTGTGAAACTGCTGTCTACTGTGTTGTGATAATTCAGATTACAGAAACACTAGCTACTGCTGGTTTTACTATTTTCCTTTGATGCCAATCTTCCTCTCCTCTTTATTATTTCCCCCTCTCCCCCCCTCTCCCCGCCCTCCTCCCCTTTCTTTTTTTTGGCACACACCAGGAGCGTTTGTTTTGTCCTCGGCCATCTGGTGCCTATCCATTATCACCTTTTGGGAAAGTGCCTGATTTCCATCAGGGCAGAGTCTGTTTAGTTTGAGCTCTCTGTAGGCTGAATTCCTGGAGTTTGAACTAGCTCCGGAGTTTTGATTGCAGGGAACTGAGGAGTTATTTTGAGACCAGTACTGCAACATGGAAGGCAATGTAATTGCATAGAAATAGGAGAGATTTTGCACTTAAATCCATCTTTGAGACATTTAACCTCTGCTGGAGTAAATATACAGTGTTTTTAAGTGGATGCATGAAATACAGTTGAAAACTGATATGAAAGAGAATGAAAATCAGTATGGCAACAAGCTCAGGATAATTGCATAACAAATACAAAGCTAACATGCCCAGTTTTGGAAACACTCATCATACTTTGATCCACCATTGTGTTTATCTTGAAAACAATTTGTTTATGTAGCAGATTATGCTGTTGGCTTCTGAGGTCACTGTCATATGGTGAAAAGTCCAGTTTACTGTGAATAGAAACACTAGGAAAAACCTTGTAGGTCAGCCAGTATAAAGTGGAGAGTCAAACTATTACACACTTTCCCTGGAATAAATGACTAGCTACAGGTCAACACGTGCTTGAGGATTCCTGGCAGTTAGAGAAGGTCACCATCTGCTGAAGAAAAAAATTTCAAAATTAAATAAATGAGGTTAATCACCTTTTCTCAGAAGAGCCCAGTTTCCCTCAGAGCATTAGTGATTAGATTTAAGCTGGCAGAAGGCTGCACAAAAGGGAGAATCTCACGCTAGCGTGAAGCCAGCAAGTAGTATAATACCCAGGTTTTAAGAACCCCAGCTTTAATAAAATTGATCATAAAACATAAATATCTAACAGGCTTTTAGGTATTTGTGGGATTTAGGTAATTGAGGGATGGAATGATTTGTCCAATTTGGATATCTAACAGATAGACATCCAAAGTTTTCCTTCAGAGTCAGTGAAATCCCATTGCCTTTTCCAGGGAAGGTGACTTTTGGATGTCATCTCTCAGGAGGACATGAGTTCCACTTAAGTAATTGAATGCAAAAGAAGCTCACATCTCTGTTAATTCACATCATTATGGATATTTTATTGCTCATTATTGACCAGACAAAGCCTAAATGTTGATCCACTATGACTTTAGAAGTTAATAATTAGACATTGAAACACAGGTGAGATGAGGTCTCCTGGTAAAAATCTGAAGATGGACTTCTCTACATGTTATGCATCCAGAGACTGTAGGAAAAAAATGAGTAATTTTCAAGGAATATTGTTTTTTATAAGGCTATAAATTTTTTTGCAGAGGTGATTTTTTATTTTCCAAACCTTTATTGATTTCACCTCGCTTTCACTTGAGGCTGCTGCTTTCAGATAATGTATGTTTTACATAGACTACTTTTATTTGTGATATGTATAATGAGTAACTGTAATCATAACATCACTGCACATTACCCTCTTGGCTGCATGTATAAAGGCAAAAATTGCAGGCATGCTACTTTGTCTGTGTAGTTCAGCTGCACCTTTGAATAGTGTTTTCTGCTTGGTTATAAAATTTATCTGCATGTAGGTAAATGTCTCATGGAAATAAATTGAACAGAAGTTCCTCAAAGCCTGTGAGTATGTTGTCAGAATTGACTGTCCAAAGATAATTATGTGATTTGAAAGTTGCTCTTATGAATACAGGCTAGTCAAGTAATCTTTTTTTGAAAATGAAGCAAACTTGAGGAAAAGAGGACTCCACAGTGTATCCGTCTTACGTTAGCATAACAAAACCTGCAAAACTGGACTTTATGATTGCTGCTTGGAAAAAGAAACACTTATTTAGGATAGAAATCACAATATATAATCAGTCTCCTTAGAATTCCCATATTGATTCGTGAATTCTGTTCAGAATTTTTGATTCTTAGTTCCAAACACTTGGCCAAGCCAACTGTCCTAGTTGTTAATGATCATGGGATTTTTTCACAGATGGAGGATGGTTAAGTCTGTGACCAACCCACAGAGTTCTCCTCTGACTCTGTCTAACAGATACTCTGTTCTTTAGTATATTGCCTGAGGAAGGGCAGAACAAGGTGAGAAGAGTAAGAATCACCTCAAACTGGCATGTCAGAGAAGGATATATTACTTCTAATGAAGCAGCCTATGAAAGTCATAGAGTCATAGAAATATAGAATGGTCTGGGTTGGAAAGGACCCCAGAATCACAGAGTTCCAACCCCCCTGCCACAGGCAGGGCCACCAACCTCCAGGCCTGGATCTACACAAGGTTGCCCAGGGCCCCATCCAATCTGGCCTTGAACACCACCAGGAACGGAGCATCCACGCCCTCTCTGGACAGCCTGTTCCAGGACCTCACCACTCTTTCTGTAAAAAATTTCCCCCTAGTATCTAATTTAAACCTTCCATTCTTTAGCTTTAATCCATTCCCCCTTGTCCTGCCGTTGTATATACTTTTAAAAAGTTGATTCCCCGCCTGTTTGTATGCTCCCTTCAAGTACTGGAAGGATGCAATGAGGTCCCCCCACAGCCTTCTCTTCTCTAGGCTGAACAAGTCCAGCTCCTTCAGCCTCTCTTCATAGGGGATGTGCTCCAGACCTCCAATCATCTTTTTGGCTCTCTTCTGAACCCTCTCCAACAGTTCTACATCTTTCTTGTATTGGGGGCCCCAGATCTGGACACAGGACTCCAGGTGGGGCCTCACAAGGGCAGAGTAGAGAGAGAAAATCACCTCCTTGTCCCTGCTGGCCATCCCTCTTCTGATGGAGCCCAGGATACCATTGGCCTTCCAAGATGCCAGTGCACAATGCTGGCTCATGTTAAGTTTCTCATCTACCATGTCCATGATTGTTGACTGGAAACCTGGCTGTCTAAGGGCAATGCTCGCATTCTCTGCAAATAAATGAAGTTATCAGTGGAAACTGCTGGTGTTCTTGACCAGTTCATAACTTAATATTAGTAGTGGAATGTTCATCACTTAATATTACCAAAGTGATATTTGCAGATGATACCAAGATTAGTGGGAGTGTTGATCTGCCAGAGAGTAGACAGGATTTACAGAGGGACCTGGACAGGCCGGGTCGAGAGCATGAGGTTCAACAAGGCCAAGTGCCACGTCCTGCATGTGGGTCACAACCCCATACAAAGCTACAGGCTTGGAGAAGACTGGCTTGAGAACTGTCTGGAGGAGAGAGACCTAAAGGTGTTGGTCAACAGCTGGCTGAACATGAGCCAACACTGTGTCCAGGTGACCAGCAAGGCCAGTGGCATCCTGGCCTGCATCAGGAACAGCTAGGCCAGCAGGAGTAGGGAAGTGATCCTTCCCCTTTACTCAGCACTGGTGAGGCCACACCTGGAGTATTGTGTTCAGTTTTGGTCCCCACACTACAAGAAGGACATTGAGATGTTTGAGCATGTCCAGGGAAGGGCTTCAAAGCTGGTGAAGGGCTTAGAAGACAAATCTTATGAGAAGAGACTGAAGGAGCTGGATTCGTTCGGTCTGGAGATTGAGGGGGAAACCTCATCACTCTATACAACTACCTAAAAGGTGGTTGTAGTGAGGTGGAGGACCATTTCTTCTCCCTGGAAGCTAGTGATGAGACAAGGGGAGGTGGTCTAAAGTTGCATCAGGGTAGGTTTAGGTTGGATATTAGGAAAAATTTCTTCACTGAAAGCGTTGTTAGATATTGGAACAGGCTGGCCACGGAAGTGGTTAAGTCACCATCCCTGGAAGTGTTTAAAAGAGTAGATGTTGTGTTTGGTGACATGGTCTAATGCTGGACCTAGTAGTGCTGGGTAGGTGGTTGGACTCACTGATCTGAAGGTCCTTTCCAACTGAAACCATTCTATGATTCTATGATTCATAATTCTCCAAGATTTTAGATTGAATCTCCCCTTGAACACATGATATTCTTTCATTATGTGTGCATGTATATATATTTATGTATAAATATATGTTTTCTGGACAGGTCTGTTGTGTCATCTGGTGAATGGTACTGTCTGTATTGTTTGAACTGTATTAGAGTTCTCTCTTTTAAAACAATTTTTTTGTCCCTTTTTGGTGATTCATAATCACAAACTGCATTTTCACTATCAGTTGTAGATTCATTAATGTGGTCTTCTTTAGACCAATCCCTATCCATATAACATCTCACTTTGGATTCTTTGGACTAGCTTTTATGGATAAGAGAGTGACATACCTCATCTGACTACATAAGCACCATACTGTTGTCCAGGAGCTTTATGTGAATGGTTGCATTTTTTGTCTTTGTAACATTTTTGCCTTCCTCTTTCTACCATTGCCTCAGTGTTCATATCTTTTAATTTTCGTGACTTACAATTCTAAAGAAATAGAAGAAACTTCTATGGGAATTAGCATTTAGTCAATTTTAGCCTTTAATTTCTCACTTCTCTTTTAGTGCAAAAACTGGAGTAAAGGTCATGTCCCCTTTAATATATCTTGTTTACTATCTGACTTTCTCAGCTAGCCTGCTGGTCTACAAGCAAGAAGGACTTTAGTAATGGGTATAAATCAACAATCATTTAAAATTCTATCAAATACCTTAGAGGCCAGTTGTAGATTCTAATATCGAATTAATTCTTTCTAACTAATAGGCTGTGCAAAAAGAAACCCTGAAGCTGCAAGAGCTTCAGCAGCTATTAGCCTGTCCTGTTTTTAATGATGACCATTATATATAACTCTGTGACTCACTGTCTGGTCCTCCACAAATTCTGGTCCACGCAGTCCTAATTTCTGTGTCCTGACATATGTATTTTGGTGCCCATAAACTCCTGCTCTCATGAAATTAACTTACATCACTTCCAGCACTGTCAAGGAGATTTCACAGTGTTAGAAGCAAGATTTGTTCCAGTGAAAGTATTACGAGTTTGTCAAAACTGATTTCTTCTTTTACCTACTAATATAAACTAAGACACGTTTTGAGGTGCTGTAACTGCTGCTACCACTGGGAACTTAATGGATATTCAAAGTGGTAGAAACAACTTGGGAATGCAGCTCCTTTGTATTGTATTTGGTATTTCACTCACAATGTCTGCATTCTTACAGGGCAATAGATCTTTGTTTTCAACTGTGTGTAGCAAGAAGCCTGAGAATTAGTAGAAAATGATACATCCTCATAGATCGTATCAATCTACAAATTCTTAGTTGTGACACAAGTTGCTTGAACATTTTGTTTAGGAGTCAGTTGCTGTAATCCCAAGAAGCTGAACTATGGAAATAGTACCCCCTGCTCCTGAATACCTTGTTCATATTAATGAACCATTGTTTGGTGACTTACAAGAACCATGCAATAGTTTTGAGGCACACCCTGTTCTTCAGGAACTGACAGATCCTCTGCAAGCCTTGGCAGGGTTTCAGGTAATTTTGTGTCTCCCCATCACTTCCTGTACCGCAAGACTGAAATGTGGTCAAATGTTTCTTTTTTAAATTTCCAGACTCTGGTTCTTTCTCATAGTGTTGGAGTCACTTTTATTAAAGTGAAGTTAGGCTCCACTCCAGGAAATGATAGCTATTTTGCCCACAAGAAACTTGAAGATGACATGCTTATTTAAAACAGTTTTGTCTATAATCCAGAAAGCTTGATTCTCTTCAACAACAGAACTTAGTAAATGGGAACACGATTTTCCCCCTATTTTAATGTCTGTTTATTCAAATTCTTGAAGTCTGTAGGTGATAACATCTTGACACAGGTACACAGAGAGCCAAGTAAGAAAGATGCCCTGCTAGACCTGCTATTTGTGAATAGAGGACACACAGGAGATGTGATAGTCGGTGGCTGTCCTTCCTTGTAAGAGATGCACCAGCCCCCTCATCATCCTTCTAACCCTCCACTGGCCTCTTCCCTTTTCTTTCTTGAACTAGGATGCCCAGAACTGGACACAATACTCCAGAAGGGGCCTTACCAGTCCAGAACAGATGGAGAGGATAACCTCCCTCGACCTGCTGGCCATGCTCTTCTTAAAGAATTGAATAGTTAGCCAGAAGAGCACACTGATAACTCTTGGATAACTTGTGTTCCCCAAGGATTCACAGGTCCTTCTCTGGTCAACCCCTAACCTTTCGTGGTTCTTGGGGTAATTCTTTAGGTGCACGATCCTGTACTTGCCTTTGTTGAACTTCACTAGGTTCTATTCTGCCCAACTCTTCAGCTTGTCCAGATCTCACTGAATGGCAGTGTAGCCTTCTGGTGTATTAGCCACTCCTCCTGGTTTTGTGTCCTCAGAAAACTTTCTGATGGTATACTCTGTCCTTTCATCAAGGTAATTGATGAATATACTGAACAAGACTAGGCCTAGTACCCACCCTTGGGGAGCACAGCTAGCTACAGGCCTGCAACTAGACTCTACTCTACATATCATAACCCTTTGAGCCCTGACATTGAGGCATTTTTTAGTCCATGTCACTGTCCACTCATCAACCCACACTTCCTAAGCTTCCCTGTGAGGATGTTATGGGAGACAGTGTAAAAAGCCTTGTTGAAGTCAAGCTAGAAAATATTTACAGTCTCCCCTCATCATTCCTGATAAACTTATTTTCCTCCCCATGCTTAGAGATGACAGAGTGAGCTGTTCCATCATGTTTCCAGGTATGGACATGAGGCTGACTGTCCTGTAGTTACCTGGATCCTCTTTCTTGCCCTTTTTGGTGTGATACTGGTTTTCTCCTAGTCACCAAGTACCTCTCATGTTTTCCAGACCTTTGAGAGATGATCAAGAGTGGCTTTGCAATATCATGCCAGAAAGCTATGACATAATGGCCATTACTGAAATGTGGTGGGATGAATCCCATGACTGGAGTGTGGCTATCGATGGCTACAAGCTGTTCAGAAGGAAGGTTGGAGATGGTTCCTTCTATATTAAACAATATATAGAGTGTGAAGAGTTGTCCTTAAAGAAAAGTCATAAACCGGTTGAAATCTTATGGGTAGGAATTAGGGACTGAGACAACAAGGGGAGCCTTGTGTTTGGTGTCTACTACAGGTCGCCTGATCGAAGGGAGCCTATTGATAAAGCCTTCTTGCTTCAGCTCTAGGAGGCATTGAGCTCACAGGCTCTCATCCTGCTGGGGGATTTGAACGGCTTCAACATCCATTACAAAAGTTCTAGGGTACACTGTAGGCAATCCAAGAGACTCCTAGAGTGCCTTGAGGACAAGTTCCTGAGGCAAGAAATAGCCCTACTTGAAGGGGGAGTGATATTGGACCTGATGGTCACTCATACAAATGAGCTCATCATGGATGTCAAGACTGCAGGCAGCCTGGTTTGCAGTGATCATACTCTTCACCATTTACTCTTACAGTTCACTGTTTAAGGTGTATGAACCAAATGAGAAGTTTAGTCCTTACCCTGAATATCAGGAAAGCGGAATCCCAGCTCTTAAAGGAGTTAGTCAATAGGAGCTCCTGGGAAATGGCCCTCAAGGACAAAGGAGCAGAGATCTTTAAGGTTGCTTTCAACAGAGCTCAAGAGTTCTCAATGCCCAGGTGTAAGAAATAGGGCAAGGAAGGCAAGAGACCAGCACGGGTGAGTCAAGAACCTGCTAATCAAACTAAAGGCAAGATGGAACTACACAGGCAGTGGAAGCAGGGACAGGTATCCTCAGAAAAGTACAGGGACATTGTCTGGTTCTGTAGGGATGAGGTCAAGAAGGCCAAGGTGTGGCTGGAACTGAACTTGGCAAGGGATGCCAAGAAAAACAAGAAGGGCTTCTACAGGTATGTAAACCAGAAAAGGAAGGTTAGAGAAAGCATACTCCCTTTGATGGGCAACAGTGGTGAATGAGGAAATGGCTGAGGTTCTCGACAACTTTTTTGCCTCAGTCTTCACAGGTAACCTCTCTCATCACTCTCAACTTTATGGCCCACAAGACCAGGACCAGGGAGACAGAGTCCCTCCCACTGCAAATGATGATAAAATTCATGACCATCTGAAGAACCTGAATGTACACAAGCCCATGGGAACTGATGAGATGTATCCCAGAGTCCTGAAGGAATTGGCTGATATAGTTGCCAAGCCACTTGCCATAGTATTTGAAAAGTCATGGTGGTCAGGTGAAGTTCCTAGGGACTGGAAGGAAGGAAACAACACAGCCATCTAGGAAGGAGGACCCTGGGACCCTGGGAAATACTGACCTGTCAGCTTCCCCTCTGTACTCAAGAAGATCATGGAACAGATCCTCCTAGAAGCTATGCTGTAGCACATGGAAGACAGGGACGTGATACAAGACAACCAGCATGGCTTTATTAGGGGCAGGTCCTGCCTAAACAATCTAGTGGCTTTCTATAATGGAGTAACAGCATCAGTAGACAAGGGAAGAGCTATGGATGTCATCTATCTGGACTTCTGCAAGGCCTTTGACATGGTCCCCCTCAACATCCTGCTCTCTAAGTTGGAGAGATATGGATTGGATGGGTGCACTGCTCACTGGATAAAGAACTGTCTGGATGGTTGCATCCACAGGGTGATGGTCAGTGGCTCAATGTCCAGATGGAAGATGGTAACAAACAGTGTTCCTCCAGGGTCTGTACTGGGACTGGTGCCATTTAGTATCTTTATTAATGGTCTTGTCAGTGTGACCAGCATCACACCTCACTTCATTGGATCCTAAACCAGCAGTGGTAGAAACAGGCCAGTGTTGTTTCAAATAACAAGAAGATCTTTTTAAAGTATGTTAATAGTAAGAGGAGATCTAAAGAAAACATTGGACTGACAGTTATTGAAGGTGGTCACTAGTAAGACTAAGAGGCATGAAAAAAACCAGAGGTATTCAATTAATTTTTTGCTTCATTCTTTGATACTGCTGATAGACCTTAGGCTGTCCAGACCTTGTGTGGGAACAGTGGCTTTCCATTTTTGCACTTTGAAATTGTAAGGGACCTGTTGAGTCAGCTGAATATTCACTAGTCCATGGGGTCTGATGGGTTTCATGCCAGAGTTCTGAAGCAGCTAGTGGATTTTATGAAGGACACCTTTCTATAATCTGTCAAAGGTCTTCAGAGTCTGGGAAGTTCTCTGCTGACTGGAAACTAGTCAGTGTTATTCCAGTCTACAAAATGGGGGTAGGAGAAGACACAGAGAACTACAGGACCCTTAATCTAACCTTGCTTCCTGGACAATTTATGAAGAACATTATATTGCGTAGTATTGAAAGGCATTTAAAGAATAATGCAGTAATCAGGGATGGTCAACATGGTTTCACAAAGGGAAAGTCCTATTCAATTAATTTGATATTCTGTGATGAGTTCACTCACAGTTGTGGATGAAGGTGTTGAATACTGTTAAGGTTTAATCAACTTAGAATTTACTAATAGTATAAGGTAAATCAAAGGTTAAATTTTAACATAACAATGACTGAATAATTTTAGAGATTTACAAGTAGTTCAGTAAAAGAAAGCAGCTACTTAATTGCAGATTTGAAGATGACAAGATTCACATAATGTATTTTAAATCAAAGCAGTGTGAGTTTATATGTTTATATATATAATAATAATTTAACAATGGGTAACAGCTGAGACTCAAGAAGGCTGGCTTCGCCCTGGCAGATGATTCTTGTGAAATTTCCACCTTGAGAGGTGTTGTTCAGGTGAGAGAGGTACTGGGCACAGCCTGCTGCAATCTAGGAAGGTCCAAATGGTCTCAGTGAGAATCGCTATTTATAGGGTCTGAAAAATTAAGTTTTGTCAGGCACTTTCCACTTTGGCCCAGCTTGGATGACGACATATTCTGGTACCTTCCACCAGTTGTGCGGAGTTGAAATTTTTTGGTATCCACCCCATGCTTCTGGGCCACGACTCGGGCACAGGTGCACCAGGTTATCAGGATGTGATCGATTATCACTATTGTTCCTAAGTAATAAGGGAACAAGAATGTTATGGTTGGAGTGCAGATGTACCAGGCCATTCCTGTTACTAAGGAAGCAAGACTCAAGCACATTAAGGGGGTGCCTTATGCTTAGACCATTCCTGTTACCAAGGAAGCAAGAACCAGGTGCATTAAGGAGGTGCCTTAATGCTCTGGTCTGCTGCTCAGGTATGTGGCCCAGAAAAGGGGGGCAGAGACTGTGCCAAGTATTGAGCAGCTCAAGGGTGGGGGGCTCACACCACCACAATCCATCCCGTGACTTAATTCTATTTGTCTTGTCAATAGAGTGGCAGTGTAGTTGCCTCTTGCCCCTATGCCTATAAACTTATAATGCCACAATCCAATTATAATTGTGAGACAAATGTCATGTATTTATATGTTTGGCTAGCTTCTGACAATTAACTAAAATTTCACTAAATGTTGTGAAGGGATATTATTTACATGGGGTCAGGGGGCATATATGCAGGTAAACTTTTGCAGTAGTGTAATTTGTTTAGCCATATTCCACATTCTGATAAATAAAAGAAGCATAGAACAACAGTTAGCAAAATTATGATGGGGTGCAACATCACGTTCAGTGTCTGAGTTGCTATCAGAGACAATGCAAACAGGACTCCACAGCAGTGGTGTTCTCCATCTTTTTTGATTCTTCTTAATACTGTGTGCATTTAATTTACATCATGATGAACTGTGATAAGGGTCTTTTTTCCAGTTTCTTGTGCTGATTGTTGGAGGCTGATTAAATCACGATAGTGGAGGAGTTGTTTGATTTTATTAGATTAATCCTAATAAGTGTAGATTATGACTCGTGGTATAGCAAGTCAACAAAAATAATGATAGAAACCATGACTGGCTATGTTATAAGAAAAGTTTTTGTGAGGAGCCCTAAGGACTAGGAATTTGGGTGTTGACAGATGTAAAGCTCAACATGAGACAGCAATGCGTGCTTACAGCCCAGCAGGCCAACTGCATCCTGGGCTGCATCAAAACAGTGTGAACAGCAGGTCAAAGCAGGTGATTCTGCCCCTCTGCTCTGCACTTGTGAGACCTCATCGGCAGTACTGCGCCCAGCTCTGGGGTCCCCAGCACAAGAGAGACATGGACCTGCAGTAGCAAGTCCAGGGGAGGGCCACAAAGATGGTGAAAAGGCTGGACCACCTCTCCTGTGAAGACAGGCTGAGAGAGTGTGGCTTGTTCAGCCTGGACAAGAGAAGGCTCTGGGAATACCTTACAGTGGCTTTCCAGTAACTAATATGAGCCTACAGGAAATCTGGAGAAGGACCTTTTGTCAGGGCGTATACTGACAGGACAATGGCTTTAAACTGATTTAGATTAGATATTAGGGAGAAATTCTTCCCTGTGAGGGCAGTGAGGCCCAGAGAAGCTGTGGCAGTGTTCAAGGTCAGGCTGGATAAGGCTTTGGGCAACCTGGTCTAGTGGAGAGTGTCCCTGCTTATGGCAGGGGAAGTGAAACTAGATTATCTTTAAGATCCCTTTCATCCCAAAAAATTCTGTGATTCTATGATAGTTATCTATTAATAAGCATTTACACGATATTCGCATGCAATACATCTCTTCCAACATATATTACTACAGTATAAGGAACTTCATTTTTATGGATTTCAAAATATTTCAATGTTTTGTTCTGTGTAGAAACAGATGTCTAGAGCTGTAAAGCTATTACTTTCACAAATCAAACCCTCTTGATCTTGGATGATATAAGCATTTACATCAATTTTTTGCCACTTTTCCTCCTTTTGATGGACCCACACTTTTTGCTGTAAGGTTCCATGGTGGTTCAGTCCTAAAGCAATAGTTGGGTATGTATCGAATGCCAAAGCATTGCAAATAATGAGGGCAAAGGTGGGTGGAGTCTTGTCTTCTCTTTCTCTAATAATGGTTGCTACTATGGACTGTCTTAATGATTGCGCTTGGATATAACTCAAGGCAAGAGAGATGTTTCCTTGGGTTGTTCCAAGTACTTTTACAAGTCATTAGTGACCATTTTCTTAAATTTGTTCCCAATGAGGTAAAATGTCTGATAGGAGCCACTGACTTGCTACTAAGGCTGATCAAGATTTTAGTGGGTGTTCCAGTTAGATCATTAGTAGCAACAGGTAATTTGTTTTCTATAATTTCAGTGTTAATGATATTTAATACTCCTAATGCTGTTCCAAATAACCCAGTAGCATCCCATTGTATATTTCAGGATTTTTTTAAAGATCATAGTGCAATTACAGGTTCAGTAAATGTGAAATCATTCCAACAAGCTAGATTTGGGTCTGTTATTTTATAACAATTATTGTTGTCTTTTAGTTTCGAAAAGCCCATATAAAAGCTTTTAAATTTATTTTGCTTATGTTAAGCAGATCTATCAATTACCTGGCAACAATTTCAGATGTCTTGTGTGTTCCCATGATGTCATTGGTGGAATTATTTCTTTAAAAGAGAAAGAAAAAGAGAAAGGTCTTGATGGGGATGGCCGAACAGGTTACTCCTTTTAGGATACAGGATAAATTCACCTGGTACTGATTTTGTGCCAATAATCAATTATTAAATGCCATCCCTGTCCAATTTACAGACTGGTAAAACTAGGGAGTTATTTGGGGAGTGGGTTCTAGAAATAATTAGCTTTTTTTTTCCAAAGCTTTTTTTTTCCAAAGCTTTTATTACTTCAGAAATTCCAGTCTGTGCCATAGCAGAAATTCGGTATTTCAGGACATTAGTGACTTTTGTTTTGGGAAGTACTGGAGTGTCACGGAGCACTTGTGCTGTGGCAGCTTGTTGATTTTTATTAAAGTTGGTAGTTGACCCAAATTGACCACAAACTGACATCTGGTAGACACCAGGTTTCGTCTGTTTAAGGCATCAAAACCCAGGATATTTTCATTGTGATATTTAGTTGCAAAGTGAAAAGATGTCATATACTTTTCACCAGAGAGCCATAAATTAACTTTTGTGGTTTGGCACACAGCACAAGTTCCTGTAACTCCAGTAATTTTAACCTTTTGCTATCCAGGTTGTATGCCCATCTCATCAGCATCTTGTTCAGAAAGTATTGCAATTTGTGATCTAGTATCAATTAAAAATTTTGTTTATTGCTGTCGAGGACCTACTGGAATTAGAATGCAAGGGCCACTTCATTTAACCATTGATATGACTGTACTTGTCAGACAAGCAGGCCCAACTTTCATACAGGCACTACCAGGGTTTTTTTTGTTTATGTCTTGCAGTTCAGCTTTACCAAGAGATAAAGTGTGGTCTCTCCCTCTAGGAGCTGGTCACAGAAGAGTTAAAGTATTTGGAGGGTGGCATTTCATATATACATGAATCAGAGTCAGAATGACACTGGTAGGCTGTCTCTGAATCACAGATCTCGGAATTCCTAGTGCCAAATGCCTGTTTCCATATCTCATTTCTCCATTTCTGACTCTTTAGTTGGTGCTCAGAGGATTTTGGTTCTTGGAAGCCATTTTGATATGATTGTTTAATTTGCCTAATGGAATGACCTCTGTCTTTCATTTCACCGTGAATCCCATCCCATCCCATCCCATCCCATCCCATCCCATCCCATCCCATCCCATCCCATCCCATCCCATCCCATCCCATCCCAATTATTGTGCATCTTTTATAGTTTCATGCATTAACACTGCACATGGAGGGACTTCCTTTCATGCTAATTCTGTTTCTTGATTATCCTCAAGAGCTCATGTTAAATTTGTTCACTCACTGTGATTTAAATCTCTTTGGATTTCATCTCGCTTTACAATGAAATATTTGAGTGTGTCAAGGTCCTCCTTTTATTAATAGTCTAAGTATAGCAGGATCTACTGGTGTTGAGATAGGAACATCAATGGGATAGCATTGATGCATAGTGTGGATACAGGCTGCTTTTGTGAAAGATAGATAGAGTTCATTTAGAGATTTAATAGGCATTAATAAAGGTCCTCTTATCTTCAAACTACTGTAACCACCAGAACAACATGCTACTCTGCTTACGAGTGAGGGAGGCTGACCTAAGGGGTCAACTCCATCGTTTGAGAAGACATCAGCACCCCACTGGCTTCATCACTGTTTAGCAAAATGCTACCTCCCCTGACACTCAGCTTCAGTTTCTCCAGGTTTGCAGCCGTACCATTCTTGTAAATTGGCCATTTGAGGAAGGTCAAATATGGTTGTTTTACTAATATGATTTCCTACATCATGCCATGGTCCTGTAGTTACTCTATTTTAATTATTGGTCTGAGTGGAAATACACAGGACTCAGGTGAAGGAATTACTGTCAGCTAAATTTTTATTACTTTGAGTCACCCCAGATATTCCAGTCTTATGAGACACAATTAATTTTCTTATTTGACTTGCCGGAGTGGGTTAGGTTGGGGATTGCATTAGCATAATTGCAATGCATTCATCTATTTCTTTTGTTTTAATTGAGATTTTTAAAGTTGTTTTTGCAATTGTCCAATTTTAACTGATAATAGGAATTTGGTAGATTTTTGCCCCTTTATCTCATCTTTTATGTTTTGCATTTTATAGGTAAATTTTCCTCTATTCTCTATCCTGAGCAGGCAGCCTCTAGGCACACTCCAAACATTTTAGAAATTACAGCTTTATCTGTTCCAACTTCAGCCAAACCTTCGTCATATGTTAACTGCTTCTTCACAGCTTTGCAAATATGACAGTTATTACAAGCTCCGTCCTCTGAGAAAGTGAGATTTTGTTGAATACCATGTTTTTGTTAATATTTAGCGATTTTGCTCATCATCCTGCCAACTAGGCCAGTTTGTCACAGATAAAGGTGCTTGACACAGTTACAATCTAATCAATTCAGATTTTACTAATAGTATAAGGGAAATAAAATATTAAATTTTAGATTCAAAGATGGCAAGATTTACAGTAATTTACTATAAGGTACCTTGTGTGTGTATAAATATACACACCCTTATATACATATATAAACATAAAACACCAGACAAACAGATACAAACAGAAATATTTGGGCCCAGTGATAGAGGCCACCTACATTCATAGAGGCAAATGTAAGAAAATGTACATAAATAAAGAGGTGGGTGAAAGGAGCTAACTTGTAGTTAGGATTTCCCACTTGGGGTTATAGTAAAAACTCAAAATGCATCAGCATTCCTCAAAAGGTGATGAGGTTTGAGAATGCAGGAATCTAGCTTATAGTTTAAATTTCCCTCTTTGACTTTAAAGTAAATACTCACAATGCATCAGCATTCTTCAGTGGGTGACAGCTGAGACTCAAGAAGGCTGGCTTCGCCCTGGCAGATGATTCTTGTGAAATTTCCACCTTGAGAGGTGTTGTTCAGGTGAGAGAGGTACTGGGCACAGCCTGCTGCAATCTAGGAAGGTCCAAATGGTCTCAGTGAGAATCGCTATTTATAGGGTCTGAAAAATTAAGTTTTGTCAGGCACTTTCCACTTTGGCCCAGCTTGGATGACGACATATTCTGGTACCTTCCACCAGTTGTGCGGAGTTGAAATTTTTTGGTATCCACCCCATGCTCCTGGGCCACGACTCGGGCACAGGTGCACCAGGTTGTCAGGATGTGATCGATTATCACTATTGTTCCTAAGTAATAAGGGAACAAGAATGTTATGGTTGGAGTGCAGATGTACCAGGCCATTCCTGTTACTAAGGAAGCAAGACTCAAGCACATTAAGGGGGTGCCTTATGCTTAGACCATTCCTGTTACCAAGGAAGCAAGAACCAGGTGCATTAAGGAGGTGCCTTAATGCTCTGGTCTGCTGCTCAGGTATGTGGCCCAGAAAAGGGGGGCAGAGACTGTGCCAAGTATTGAGCAGCTCAAGGGCGGGGTAGTGTGGAGGGGTGCAGCACCACATCCACCCACCTAGTAGATGAGGAAAAGTCAGTGGGTGTAGTTTTTCTGGGTTTTATCAGGGCTTTTGATACAGTCCCTCACAGCATCCTTCTGGTTAAGTTATCCCCCTGTGGGATGGGTAGCTTCACATTGTGCTGTGTGAAGGGCTGGCTGACGGGCAGAGCTTAAAGTGCTATAGTGAATGGGGCTACATCTGTCTGGTCACTAGTGATGTTTCTCAGGGCTCAATTCTAGGGCCATTTCTGTTCAATATTTTTATCAGTGATCTGCATGCAGGAGTTTAATGCACCATTAGCAAATCTGGGACATGCTATTGACTCAAGAGAGGCCTTGCAGAATGATCTGTATGTTTTGGAGCATTGGGCAATGATTAGTGGGATGAAATTTAATAAGTCGTAATGCTGGATTCTGCCTTAGGATGCAGTAATGCTGAGCACAAGTATAAATTGGTAGAGGAGTGGCTGTAAAGCCACCTTGCAGAAAAAGATCTGAGGATGCTGGTTGACAGCAGCTCAGCAGCCAGCCAGCACTGTGCTCTGGCAGCCAAGAGGACAAACCGCATCCTCAAGGGGACATCAAACATGGTACAACCAGCCTGCCAAAGGAGGTGATTATTCCAGTGTATTCAGCACCTGGAGTGCTGGGTGCAGTGCTGGGCATCAGATGTTAAGAAGGATGTGAAGGTCCTTCTGAAACATGTGCAGGGGAAAGCAACAAAGTTAGTGAAAGGGCTGGAATGCTTGTCCTGTGAGGAGTGATTGAAGACTCTGGGCTTTTTTGGAGACAAGGAGCCTGAGTGGTGACCTCGTGGTTCTCTGCAGCTTCCTCAGGAGAGGAAATAGAGAGCAGGGGGCTGGGGTCTTCTCCCTGGGATCCAGTGATATGACATGTCGGAGTGGTTCAAAGCTGTGCCAGGGAAGGTTTGGACAGGACATTAGGATGCATTTCTTTACTGAGATGGGGATCAAACACTGTAACAGGCTTCCTAGAGAGGTTGTTGATGTCCCAAGCCTGTCAGTGTCTAAGAAGCTTTCGGACAATGCCTTTAGTAACATGCTTTAACCTTTGGTCATCCCTGACATGGTCAGGCAGTTGGACTAGATGATTGTTGTAGGTCCCTTCTAACTGAAATAGTCCATTCTAGTCTATTCTAAATTACTTTGGCATTTTGCTCATAAAAGCATGGAAGTTGCGGTATTTCAGACCCTTTTCCAGCAGTTATTTGGTTAGTTTTCATGAGGAAGTTAGGCTGAAGGCTTTTCCACAGAAGAATATATGTTATTCTTTTCTAGAGGCTGGTTTTTGGTTTTTGGCAGCCTCGTGGATACACAGATAGTTACAGATTTAGTGTAATGTTTAGGAATCACTTATTTAGTGATAATGCCTATAAGATTGTCTGCTGAAATTTTGCACATTAGTCAAAAATCTCTAATTGCTAGAAAAGAAGGTAGAGTTGCAGATCAAGGTGATTTTATTTCCTTGGCCATAAGTTGTGCCAATGTCATAAACTCAAACCAAAGGAAAAAAAAAAAGGAAAAAGAAAAAAAAAGGAAAAAGGAAAATCAGGACGAGATTCAATCTCTCGTCCTGATTCAGCTCAGTTAGAGTTATATGTGCGTGTCATGATGCAGTGTTCTGTAGAAATATCTAAGACTACTTGATAAAAGAGGACCTTCTTAACATTGGGGATTAAGATAAGCAATCAACTTTGCCAGGCTGTATAAATGAAACTAAGATTATATAAGCATCAGTTTGCTGATTTTAATAGGAAATGTCTACTTGAGGCGTGTCTAGGTCAATTAAGTTGGGTCTTCAGACTTTTAATGTGGAATTTATGTATCAAATTGAGATACCTGCATTTAGGTGGGTACATATAGGTGTCTGCATGTAAATTGTGTACTTTCCCTTGTATTACAGCAAGTGGGGCTCTAGTTAACCTAGAGCATGTTAGCTCACCTTCAGCAATTCAAAACAAAGTATTGCTCATACTCTTAAAATTTCTTAGTAGCTTCCTCAGTACCTTTGAAATTTAAGTTCACATTCCAAACATTTTCCTAAGGCTCTTTCCAGGCCATGAACCTGGATAAAGTAGATACACTATGGAAATGAAGGGCCAACATATAAAGAAATTTTCATTTATTAGTGATTAGTAGTTCTCCTTCAAGCTTGTTTTCTTTGTTGCTCTTTTAAACAATTTTTTGACAGAAAGTTGGTTTCAATAATGTAGTTTTTAAACTAAATAAATAACTTAAACCACAACCATTTTGGAGTACATCTTATTTTTCATGTTTATTACTCATAATATTAGCGGTTGAATTTACTCAAGCTTTGCAGTACCATTGACAATGATTAGGAGCAGCAGGTTAGTGAGCAGCTAGAGCTTTCACAGAAACTGCTACAGTATCCCTTCCTACTTGATTAAATATAAAGTGAAATGTCCTTGACTGGAGCATATAGGCTTCAACTGTAGTGCGTGAACCACATTGCAAAGGCAGAATTGAAACCATATGTTAATGGAATGCTGATATTGATGACAGGAAGGATGTTCTCATAAACAAAGCACTGGAAGCCATATCTCCCTCCTCCTGCTTATTTCCATCTGCTGGCCAAGTACATCTCTGACTCTGTATTAGTTACTGGAAATAAGCCTAAGAGTACAGTGGGCCACAAGAAAGGTAGCTGCTTAAACACAGCAGCAGCAGCAGAAATCATTAGGACAAATGTGAATTTGAACAAAATGGTTCTCTTCTGTGTGCGTATAACCCTTTCTTGTAAAGGTAAAAAACTGAGTGCCAACAGAGATACTTTTCTGCTGTGCCATTTACTAACTGGCAGCAAATGCACAAGAATATATTCAATGTCAAACAGTTAATCTGTCTTGATATAGGTGGAGAAATAGCAGTATAATGTATATTTGATTGATTCAAGGCATGTCTCATCTGCAACTAAGAAAATGCTTTCTGTAGGATGAACTCTCAGAAAAAAGCTGTAGCCCTGACAGGGCAAACAGATGATTTTGCAAAATGTACTTTTCTCCTCATAATACCATAGACTCACAGACCGACTTGGGTTGGAAGGGACCTCAAAGAGGACCTAGTTCCAATCCCACTGCCATGTGCAGGGACACTCCACCACTCTGTTTTCTAAAGCCCCATCCAACCTGCCCTTGAACACCGCCAGGGAGGGGGCAGTCACAGCACCTCTGGGCAACTTGTACTAGGGCCTCACTACCCTCAATGGGAGGAATTTCTCTGTAATGTCTAATCCAAATCTACCCTCTTCTAGTTTAAAATCATGTCCTCATTCTGGCCAGGCCAGAGTTATCCTCCCAAGCAGCCAGCACAGATGAACTGAGTTAACCTGGGCTGTTTTCCACACCATCTGACATCACTCCTCCATAAAAGGGGCTGGCTGGGGAAGGGTACTCTGGGGTACCTCCAGGGCATTCTCAGTGTAGTTGGGTTGTCAGGTTGGTACTAGTGTTGTGCAGCACTCTCTTATTGCTGGGTTGGTAAGGTACTCTGTGTTATCACTGGGTGTGAATATAATTTGTGATGGACTGTTATTTTTCCCTTTCACAGTGATTTTGTAAGTAAACTCTCCTTATCTCCTCCCTTGGAGGCTCTGTCTGTTTCTCTTCCAGGAGTGAGCAAGTGGTGTATAGTGCTCAGGCAGTGCTTGGGGCTGAACCACCACAAGCCCCTGCCCTTTATTCTATCAATACATGCCCATGAGAACACTCCCTCTCCAGCTTTCCTGTAGGCCCCCTCTTTCTAGTACTGGTAAGGCCATAATAAAGTCTCCCTGGAGCCTTCTGTTCTCCAGGCTGAACAATCCCAAGTCTCATCCTGTCTTCACAGGAGAGGTGCTCCAGCCCTCTGGCCATCTCTGTGGCACTTCTCTGGACCCAATCCAACAGCTCAATGTCCTTCTTTTGTTGGGGGCCGCAGAACTGAACACAGTACTCCAGAAGTAACAGAGCAGAGGGGCAGAATCATTTCCCTTGACCTGCTGGCCATGATTCTCTTGATGCAGCCCAGATCTGATTGGCCTTTTGGGATGCAAGTGCACATTGCCAGCTCATATTGATCTTGTTATTAGCAGACACCCTCAAATCCTTCTCCTCACTGCTGGTCTCAGTTGATTCTCTGCCCAGATTATTGTTGTGTTTGGGATTGAGTCAACCTGTGTGCAAGACCTTGCACTTGGACTTCTTGACTTCATGCAGTTTGCTAGGCATCCCTTTCCTCCAGGAATGATCTCTCCCTGTCTTTCTCTCAATTCCTAAGGCTCTCAATATATATTTTCTCCATTTTCCAGCTAACAAGCAGAGTGACAGAGTGGCTTTGGTGGGCGTCTGGCCTCCAACCAGAGTAAAACCAGAACACAACTGCACCACATAGCTTGGTGTCATTAGTAAACATGTTGAGGGTGCATTCAATTCCACTGTCTGTGACTCTGACAAATACATTATACAATGCCAGTCCGAGTATCACCCCTTGAGGAATGCTGTTTGTCACTGGTCTTGATTTGGACATTGAGCGGTGACCATAGATCCTTGATTTTGATTGTCCAGACAATTCTTTATATACTGAATAGTCCATCTGTCAAATCCAAGTCTCTCCAATTTAGAGATGAGGAAGTCATGTGGGACAGTGTCAAATGAATATACACAAATACACTCTGCTCTGGTGAGACCATACTTGGTGTACTGCATCCAGCTCTGGCGCCCTCAACACAAGAAGGAAATGGACCTCATGGAGCAGGCCCAACAATGAGCCACAAGGATGATCAGAGGGCTGGAGAACCTCTCCTACAAAGACAGGCTGACAGAGCTGGGCTTGTTCAGCCTGGAGAAAAGAAGGGTCAGGGGAAATCTTAAAGAGACCTTCCAGTACCTGAAGGGGATCTACAGAAAATCTGGAGAGGGACTTTTTTCAAGGGTGCAGAGTGATAGGATGAGGGGCAATTGTTTTAAACTAGAGGAGAGTAGGTTTAGATTAGCCGTTAAGAAGTTCTTTGTTATGAGGGTGGTGAGGCACTGGAATAAGTTACCCAGAGAGGTAGTAGAGGTCCCCTCCCTGGAGATATTCAAGGTCAGGCTTGATGAAGCTCTGAACAGTGTGATCAGTGCATGGGGGTAGCTCACTGCATGGGGGTTGGGCTAGATGACCTTCAAAGGTCCCCTCCAACCTAATGCCTCCTGTGATTCTATTCTATGAAATGAAACTCCTGCAACTCTTCTCATTATATGCCTCATAATTATTTGTATCAAGCCTCTTATTCACTAGAATAGACCAAAGAGGCCTGGTAATAAATGCATTAAGCATTATATTTGGCTCTTCACTGGTTCAGAAAACATCCATTAAAGATTTTTCATCTCTGTGTCCCATTGCTGTTGATTGGTTCTCCTGTACAATTGACAGTGCTTTGGACTCTTGTGGAAGAAGCCATTTGAAGAGCTTGATTATAAAGCCATAATGAAATATCACTTTTCATGTCAAAGCAGTGGCAATTGATGAAATTTCCCCATGAGAGAGAAGTCTGACCTTGGAGATGTGTAATGGTTGACAATCATGTGGATTAGTGTACATCTCTTAGCTTGCTTATACAATCTGTTAGTAATAAATCTATTAACAGTGAATGAAAGAACTGGGGAGTAATATAGAGGAAAAAAAAAGGTTATTGTACAACTTAAGCACTGTTGCACTGGAGAACTGTTCCTACTTCTTCCACAGAGTTTATTGTTGTATAAGCAAGTGCTATACAATCTCAGTGTTAGTCAAACTTTCAACTCATGAGTGATATGCTTGGATTCCTCAGTCTCTGGGTACCCAATTTAGCACCAATCTGTCTTGGCATTTCTATCTACAGCTAAAGTAAAAGATCAATATATGGCTAACTATTCTAAGACATAGGTGTGGGAATTAGATTCAGGTTTTCCAACTCAGTAGTCATATTTGACCTTCAAAGCTGGTGTATTCTATCTATTAATCTCTTGGGAATGCAATGTCATAGAAAATAAAAGAATACAGGCACTTCTCCAAAAAGATGATGATTAAGTAGAAGTTATTTCTAAAGATTGACTCTAAATATTTAACGGACACATTTATAAAAATGTTCTGACTAATGCACAATGTGCCTCTCAGAAAAGATTTAGAAGATTAAACTATAGGATTTTTTAAGATGATTCTGCTTTTGTTTTTTGCTTTTGTTTTTTGTTTAGATGATTCTGTTTTGTTTTTTGCATGTGTATGTTGCTTTTCTCCATGCAATTCTACAGTCTTTCTAGGCAGTTCTTAACGGAATTACATCTATTTTGGATGTCAATAACCAGCTAGGCCCAGTAACAATACTTGAGAAAAAAAATCTATAGATGAAATCTTCTGTTTTGAGCAAAGATCTTTGAGGAAAAGATGGGCATATTAGTCAAATATGTCAGGACAAGGGCATGTTTTGGGTAACTCATTAGAGAGAAGAGAAAGAGTAATTTTACCAAGAAATGCAGTATATTAAGAGAAATAACATTGACAATGGGATGGATTTGGCTAGAACTTTTCCAAATTCCTCCTTTGTATCATGTCCATTTTGCTTCCTTTCATATGGTGCCTGTTCTGCATTCAGTAAACTAAAGAAATTTCTAAGGTAGAATTTTTATTCTCTTCTGTGTACGTAAGAAAAAGCAAGCAGTTATGTTGACTCACAGTCTTAACAATTGCTCAGATATCTGGAAATATTGCTCAGAAACAGCTGTGCATTTAGACCAAGGCAAAAAAGAAAGTAATTATATGCACATCTTTCTTTCTATGAACAAATATAACTTCTCAGTGGAGCCATGTCAAGGAAAAACTATATAACACAAGCATTTCCTTCACTGAAAATAGTTGAAATTCCTGCCTGGGTACTTTACGTAGAAGGGATCAGAAGATGTGTCATCCATGTCCTCCCTGCCCTGCACCTGTGAAAAAAAAGAAAATATACATTTAATCAGATCCTGAAAACCCCATGCAACTCAGCATGGGTAGCAAGACCACTGACAAACAGCAAATTGGTGGAATTTACTTGCAGAATTTGCAGAGTTGAGCAGTAGATACTCTCCTGATATCTTCAGTTCATCCTCAAAGCGCAAACAAGGTTTCAGCTGATTTGTAAACATGAATGCAGAAGATCCAGCTGTGGGAGGAAATGACTAATAAGGAATGCATGACAACTTGACTTACTGTTAACTTCTAGAGTGACCAGTTCAAATAGCCGGAGGATGTGTTAACTAAACCAACAACCAGATTCCAGTGGGTGGAGGTTATGACAACATTTGTCTTTACAGTCCCATGCCTGCCAACACAGACACAGATTTCTGCTGTTTCTGAAGACTTTGTGACACATGGAGCAGCCTTTAAGTTTGCATAGCTCATGTTATCTTTGGATTGCAAGATACCCCAGACACACACATTTCATGCAGGAATCAGATATACAGTACTCTTTCAGACACTTAAGACTCCATAATTCTGTGTCACTAAAAAATCTGATTTTCTTGAATATCATAAGATATAATAAAATGCCTTCTGGGATTTTATGTCTTCTGCTGCTCGAGTTTTGTGAATTCAAGTATTCAAGATTTTTCTTTGAAGGTACAATTGCTGAAATAAACCTGAATCTTAAAGAAAAAACCAAAGTTTTCACCAATTCCTGTGACTCCCCTACTTGGCTCCCTGCCCAAGGAAGTGACCACTAATACTGCAAAGCTAACAATAAATTTGTGATTTGGATATAACCTGCAATGTCCTATTAAAACTTAGTTTTTAATAGAACTTTGAAGCTGTATCTTTATGTGTAAATCAACACTACACAGAAGAAGTAGAGATGATCAAATCTATGTTTGTTCTTTATTCCACAGTTAGTAATATGGACTAAAAAGTTCCACTGAATTCAATGCCAAGATACTGGTACTTTTAAAATTAGGGTATTAATGTAGTGTTTTCCAGCAGAAATCATCACAACAGTATTTGCTGTTCCTGTCATCCGCTGATGAAACTTACTGGGTTTTCTTTTGTTAAGTTTCATGTAACTTTACACATTTCTTACAAAATTTTTGTGTCTTTTCCCTAAAACTGTGTAACAGAGCTGCTAGTGTTCAAAATTCATGGTTGGAAGTTGATTTGTGAGCTAATGACCGTCCGTATTTTTTAGAACTAGAAGCTAGACTATGTAGAACTAAGTTTAAACCTCCTAGCCTAATGCTTTTTCTGTTCAGTGTCGTATCTTGCTTCTGAACTAAAGCAGAGGGACAGTCCCTGGAAACGTTTGTCAATTATTTCTTTTTGCTATTGAATTGCGTAGTCTAAAGTTTGCATTATTTTAAATCTTTTATATACCCAAACAGAAGTACTTTTAACTGTCTCAGCAAGATGGTGTAATGGTTTAGTACCAGTTGCAGCTGAGCACCACATGGTCGCTTGCTCACCCCACCACAGGATGGAGAAGAGACTGGGAAGCCAAAGGTAAGTCTCGGAGGTTGTGATAAGGACAATTTACTGAGACAGCAGAGGAAGGGAGACTTCTAACCAAATGAGCAAAACCGTTGATATACAACCACACAACTCGGACCAGACAGCTCAGACCCATCATGAAATTGGACTGTCTTGGAGCTGCGTCACCCCTCCCTGACTAACATCCCTTTTATGCTGAGCATGACATCATGGTATGGACTACCTCCTTTGGTTACATTGGGTCACATGTCCTCATAGAATCGCAGAATGACTAGGGGTGGAATGAGCCTTAAAGATCATCAAGTTCCAATCCCCCTGCCATGGGCAAGGACATCTCTCACTAGACCAGGCTGCTCAAGGCCCCCATCCAACCTGGCCTTGAACACTGCCAGGGAGGGGGCATCCACCTCCTCCCTGGACAACCTGTGGCAGTGCCTCATCACCTTCATAGTGAAGAATTTCTTCCTAATAGCCAATCTAAATCTACCCCCTTCCAATTTAAAACCATTCCCCTTGTCCTACCACTACATGCCCTTCTAAAATGTCCTTCTCCAGCTTTCCTGTAGGCCCCTTCAGGTACCTGTCCTGGTTGTGTCCTACTCCAACTTCTGGTGAAAATATACCCTATCCTAGCCACACCCAGGAAAAAAGGACAGTTCGAGTAAAATTTGATAAATATCCTTAACAAAATGTCTGCTGTGACTTCAGTGATTTTCTGCTATTAGAAGTACACCTGATCTGTCCTGGAGCAGTCCAAATGCAATTATCTTCCTCTTCTGTTGTCTCTACGCCCATCCACAGGGAGAAAATTATAATGCTCTGAGGTGGCTAATAATTGCCTAATTTCCATAGCCAAAAAAAGACAAAGGTTTGGACCTGTCCCATAAATTCTTACTCTCTGTTACAATTTCTTTAAATTTTTCTTTCTCTTATGATGACATTTCTTCAGGAGATTAGCACTGGTTCATACTTGAGCCTCATAGGAAAACTTCTTTTTCAATTTCCCAGTGAAGTAATAAAGACATCTGTCAATACAAGGAACACAGAAAAAAAGACATTAAATCTAGAATCTGACCTCCAATATATGTTATAAAAGGCATTAATCTCTTAGATGTTAAAAGGAGCAGTTTGCAAATAGAGCAAAGCATCTAAATATAGGACTCAGCTGTATGTATTAAGAAGCCATATAAATCATTGTGGGTTTGGTGATGACTGTGATTGTGTTTAGGAGAATAGGAGTTACTGTAAAGTTAATTGATGGAATATAGCACTGATATGAACTAGGCTGGTTTGCATATAGGATGTCTTTTACAAGCATTTAGAGTGGACTTTGGCCAGTGTAAATCAGTGAAATTCTGATTTAGATATATGGTGATTTATCCTAGCTGAGAACTATGGCCACAAAAATATTAATCCCATAACTTTTTTTTCTGAACTGTTTCTAATTTAATAATTGATAAGTATGTTACAGGTAGCAAATTGATGACTTTTGAGATGGATGTGTACATTATATATAGAGAGATATCACATATGTAAACATATATGTATAATCACTGAGTGAATTTTGTTAAGCATGATTATAGAACTGGGTTGGGAATCAGAGCACCTCCAAGGATTGCTCACACTTATGACAGAATAAGACCAAAGCTAGAATATGGCAGGTATTCACTACAAGTCTTCCTTAACAGAGAACAAAAGCATTATGTTCACTTGGCATTTTACCTTGCCTCTTATGAGTTGTATCCAGTGCTGTGTCTTTTTCCTGGTAAGGGGCAAAAGACAGAGAATCTCATGTTTAGAATGCCAGAGGGATATGTTTAATGTTGAAAGAATACCCAAGGGATACATTTAGTGTTAAAAGCACTTGGGATACCGTAGTGATTAGCAGAGGATGAATATCTAAATTAACAAAAGGGCTTGTGTGTTTTGAAATTTTCATATTTTCTGTTTAAGCTAAAACCAGACTGGAAAAATATTAAAATCAGATGTGTTAATAGACCACAAGGAGAACAGTTATTTTTGTCTGTCCAGAATCAAAGACATGCAAAATCTTTGGAGAATGCCTGTCTTCATATGATTTTTAGAAAGAGACCTAAGAAGGCAATGAATTTAGAAATAGACAACAATCAAAACCAGATTAGCAAGCCTGTCACCCAAACCTTGAAAAAGTTCATATTTTAGATTTTAGTTTGGATTTATTGCTGCTTTATCTGATCTGAACTCCTACTTCCAGAGGAGTGAGCTATGCAACAAGAATTAGAAAATAGCAGGTTTTTGGATGTGTAAATAGGGCGAAAAATTTCCCTCTGTTTGGTTTATTAGATGGAAGTCCAAAGTCACATATCAACCACAGCAATAACTTTGTATTGCTTTTCTTTCTTTTTATCTCTGTTCTCTATTTTTTGTGTTTGACTTTTTCTTTAATTTGCCTTATGGTCATCAAGTAAAAGTAAGCAATCATCATCAATTCCTATCTAATTTTGATGATGTGCTTATACCCAACTTTATGTATAAGGTGTGAGAAAGTCTGTGAAAATCAGTATGGATTTTCTTATGTGTGGAATCAAGCATAGTAAAAAGTGACTATGTAAACAGAACTGTTTTTGGCAGAGGTATGAGGAAAAAGTGGCACTCAAAATCTGACCGTTCTGTATAGCTAAAGTACTCTTCTGTATATGACAAGTTAATCACTTCTCTATTTTTCAGTAGTGGAATTTTGCTTCATTTACTGTTAAAAAAAAGAAAAAAATCAAGATTTTCAGAGAAAATTATATTTTCTTCTCAGATGATGAGAGTGTTGATGAATACTTGATTTTGAAGTTCTCTCAAGTATCTTTTTATCTAGTGACTGGTGAACTTCTAACAAGGGAATTTTGCAGACTAGCATGACACCCAAATGTCAGTGATTCCACTTATGGTTGCCTGATCCCTGTAACCTCACCTTTCCATACCCTGGCATTTAGTGGAATGTTTCCAGGCACTGAGACTGTTCCCAGCCAGTGTGATGGGACCCCTGTCTATACCAAGAAATGGTCTTAACCCTAAAAACTGGGCAGTGACCTCCAGTGTGCCTTTGAGGACTGGTCTCTGTGCTTCACTGTCAGATTATACTTGTCAGAGCTAGGGTAGTTGATGAACTCCAAAATATCCAGGATGAAGAATCCAATTGTCATATTTGAACATAATTAAAAGAAATTCCTTTCTGCCAGTTCTCTTTCATGCAGAAAATATGTCTGTAACAGACCAAAACTGTGCTGTGATCTAACAACCATCACAAAACACATTGCCTTCTTATTTGAATGCAAAACCTGCTTTAACCTTGGTTGTTCTGGACTTAACCAAGATGCATATACAATATAGAATAACATACAAACTATTACAAATCCAAACAATCCACTGTGCCTACATTTAGACAGGAAAAGAGGAGAATAGATATGAGATCAGCAGTCCTTTTTCTTGAGTAGTTGAAAAATGTCCCCATACAGCACTGATAGGATTGAACAGACCGTCTTCTGGTATTTATCAGGTATTTCAGCTTAGGCTATGCCTGTTTTCTAGATAGGAGGTATGCAGTGTAGTTTTTCAGCAACTCTTCTTCCTCTGAGACCATGACAGTAAGACAGCTCATTCAAAACTGAGCAATTTGCTTTGAGAATTTTTTGTACTACCATATAATCTGTACTAGCACAAGCAGTCTCGTTTCAAAATTTATGATGCAATTAGAAACTTGGTGTAAGTCTACATCGTGACTCTGAAATCACTTTCCCTTTTTATAAAACTCCAAAGAGTGGGAAGCAAGTAGCTCAGGCACAGACTTACGTCAGTCTCTGTAGCCTCAGCATCCTGGTCACATGCCAAACCAAACCAAACCAAACCAACCAAAAAAAAAGTTCCCAAATTAATCTGCAAAGTGCCTTCACTTGTATGGACCTATTGTTCAAAAGTGTAAAGCTTTGGCAAATGAAAGCAAGAGATACATTTGTATTGCTTATATCTCAGTGTAGCTGAGATGGTAAGCACTGAAAACAATGCATTTTGAAAGTCCATAATAAACTTATTGCTAAAAATATGAGAGGTTTTAGTTAAAATAAAAATAAACTTGGGTATGTTATAAGGTGTGAGTGACATCTCAGTCATAGCAAAACCCAGCAGTTTCTCCTAGCTGTTCTTCTTCTGTTTGTTTTCCATTTTAATTTTCCCCGCTCTTCTTTCCTCTGTGTCTTTGTATATTTGTTTTCTTGTTCTGCCTATTTTCTGTGAGTCATTTTAAATTCACTCTTATAGCACGATTGTCTCCCTCTCTCATTCTCCTAGAAAGAAAACAAACATGATAACCACAATGTTTAGTGGGCTCACAATTAAATAAAGACTTCTTCCATCCTTTCACAAAATATGAAGTACTGGGCTCAATGATCTTGGTTATGCTGTCTGTTAACAACAAGACTAAGGATTGAACACTGTACACTGCCTGTCTTCAGACAGAATAGTGTTTACTAACTTAATTTGTTTGCATCTTAAGCTTTTCCATAATTTTGGGGTTTAAATCTTCAGCAAATTGGTTTGTTTTGTTGGGTTTTTTTCCATTCTTGCTCGGTGTTTTTCTCCTTCTACAGTGAGAAATAGGATACAGAGTAGTAGAAGCAAGTACTTAATCATTTAAGCTAATGATGTTTTCAGAGCAAGAAAAAACATTCATAGCAATAATGGGCTCATCGTTTCATATATTGTTACGCTTGTAGCTTCTTATTAACTAAAACTGTAAATAGTGTGTGTGTTAATTCTTAGGAAACTAAAATAAATTTCTTGCTTTAAAATTAAATTTCTACACAAGTGGAAAACCAATTAAAACCACGTCATGATATGTAGCCTTTAATTTAGACAAGCCTGAATAATGAAATTACTGCACGAGATATAAGCCCAGCAGAGTCAAGTCATCCAGCAATTTAACTTAGGCAAAACCCTGCCTTTAAACTCCATGAGTCATAATATCATTCTCTGCTTCAACAGCTTCAGTCTCAGATACACATTCTGCAGACCATCTGCTGTGCAGTTGAACCTGCATCACACCAGCCTGAATGTTTTTTCTCCTTGTAATTTAGTAAATAGTCCTTTTATTTCAAAATAGTTTTTTAATAAAGAAAATTATTGTTATCAATAGGTTTGAGTTTTTTAACAAATTGTTTTCAAGGGCCTATATGAAGTGCCTTTCTCATACCCTAGCTGAAAAGTATAAGTTTGGCCAACATATTTTACTTTTTAACGATACAGGCAACTGAAATTGCCAAAGCAATTTTAAGAGAAAAGGAAAGAGGTCAAAATGGAAATAAGTAATAGATTTTAATGTAATGGGTTACATTATATGTATATACATTCTGTTAAACATGTTTTCACAGTATCCTGTATTTTGAAGAACTCACTATATAATTTTATACTGATTTTATACTTTTATTCAAAAGAATGAAATTTTTAATTATCCTGTGTGGAGTAACTCAGGACTGTGGTAAACTTCTGTAGGGCTCCGTGGAAGCTGTAGTAAGGGCTGCAGAGCTCAGGACGAAATGGAATTCTATCTAACATCACCCAGTTATTTCTGTCATATGGCTGGTTAGCATTAGGAAATGGATAAAAGTTTCTGCTCATTCAAGTCTGGGGATGCTCTACAAGGAAAGACTGAGTAGTTATCAGTTAGAGTTACCTAGAATAGAAAGAAGATATACAAGATCATGCTCTTTAAAATGGTAAAAGGTTATGAAAATTAAGGAAAGAAACTATTTTCTTAAGTTGGAATGCCTGTGCAACAATATCGGAAATTTTAGATGAATAGGAAAAAGAAACCACAGAATCATACAATGATTTGGGCTGAAAGGCACCTCAAAGAGGACCTAGTTCCAATCCCACTGCCATGTGCAGGGACTCTCCACCACTCTATGTTTTCCAAAGCCCCATCCAACCTGCCCTTGAACACTGCCAGGGAGGGGGCAGTCACAGCACCTCTGGGCAACTTGTACCAGGGCCTCACTACCCTCAATGGGAAGAATTTCTCTGTAATGTCTTATCCAAATCTACCCTCTTCTAGTTTAAAATCATGTCCTCATTCTGGCCAGGCCAGAGTTATCCTCCCAAGCAGCCAGCACAGATGAACTGAGTTAGCCTGGGCTGTTTTCCACACCATCTGACATCACTCCTCCATAAAAGGGGCTGGCTGGGGAAGGGTACTCTGGGGTACCTCCAGGGCATTCTCAGTGTAGTTGGGTTGTCAGGTTGGT
The DNA here is from genome assembly GCA_022605575.1 of Laterallus jamaicensis coturniculus. Classification (NCBI taxonomy): domain Eukaryota; kingdom Metazoa; phylum Chordata; class Aves; order Gruiformes; family Rallidae; genus Laterallus; species Laterallus jamaicensis. The sequence goes on along the minus strand of JAKCOX010000024.1, from coordinate 6,381,742 downwards.
ACTAGTGTTGTGCAGCACTCTCTTATTGCTGGGTTGGTAAGGTACTCTGTATTATCACTGGGTGTGAATATAATTTGTGATGGACTGTTATTTTTCCCTTTCACAGTGATTTTGTAAGTAAACTCTCCTTATCTCCTCCCTTGGAGGCTCTGTCTGTTTCTCTTCCAGGAGTGAGCAAGTGGTGTATAGTGCTCAGGCAGTGCTTGGGGCTGAACCACCACAAGCCCCTGCCCTTTATTCTATCAATACATACCCATGAGAACACTCCCTCTCCAGCTTTCCTGTAGGCCCCCTCTTTCTAGTACTGGTAAGGCCATAATAAAGTCTCCCTGGAGCCTTCTGTTCTCCAGGCTGAACAAGCCCAAGTCTCATCCTGTCTTCACAGGAGAGGTGCTCCAGCCCTCTGGCCATCTCTGTGGCACTTCTCTGGACCCAATCCAACAGCTCAATGTCCTTCTTTTGTTGGGGACCCCAGAACTGAACACAGTACTCCAGGAGTAGCAGAGTAGAGGGGCAGAATCATTTCCCTTGACCTGCTGGCCATGATTCTCTTGATGCAGCCCAGATCTGATTGGCCTTTTGGGATGCAAGTGCACATTGCCTGCTCATTGATCTTGTTATTAGGAGACACCCTCAAATCCTTCTCCTCACTGCTGGTCTCAGTTGATTCTCTGCCCAGATTATTGTTGTGTTTGGGATTGAGTCAACCTGTGTGCAAGACCTTGTATTTGGGTTTGTTGAACTTCATGATTCTGGCACAGGCCCGCCTCTCAAGCCTGTCCAGATTCTGGATGGCCTCCCTTCCCTCTACCATGTCAACTACACCACCCAGCTTGGTGTAATTCATGGACTTGATGATGTTGAACAGTCCCAGTCCCAGTCTCGATCTCTGAGGAAACCCTTTAGTGTCTTAGGATAGCTAAATGCTAAAGCAGATTTTTTTTATATGATTCTTAGATCTCCATTACTGAATACTTTAAAAATTGTGTCCAAAAGGTATCATTGAGGAGTGATAAGGGGAAGAGCTGATTCTGATTTAGGCAGGGCAGACTAGAAATCCTTGTCAGGCTTTTTGGACTGTCTGTATGTAAGTTTCTGTAACAAAGGTGACAGTTTTGCCTCAAGGTGTCTATCTCAAATCATAAATACTATATTCAAATATATTTGCATATACAGATGTAAACACTCTTCATGCCTGTCCAGTGTCTGAATATTATTCTTCTTGAAGCTTCTCAGTTTCTGGATATTAATTGATATGTTCTGCAGTGTGTGTGTGCAAATCTGATTTTGGATTACACTGTTGGTTACTTGAACACTGATCACAGAATGATGCTTGACTTTTAGTATTAACCCATTTTTAAGACAACAGGCAGATTTTGTAATTATAATATGTGAGAATAAAATTAAAGTATTACAGTGATTTGTTTAAAATATTAGTCATGAACAAGAGCTGTTAATTCTACATGTAAGAGCCTTTCCTATTCCTATTCTTTGTTTATATTTTCAGGGAAATTAAATGCAATTTTAAATAATTTCTTTAGAAATGTAATGTTGCACTGCTTGTCTGTTGAACAAAAGTCAACTAATTGTGTGGAATTAGCCAGCATAGTATCTCTCTTAGAGGAGCCAGCGAAGGAGATGTGCTATGATGGACATTGCACCACCAACACGGAAAGGCTGAAAAGGGAAGAGCAACTGAGATCATCATGACCAGCAGGTTGAGAGAAGTGACTCTGTCCCTTCAGTTTGTTCTTGTGAGACACCATCTGAAGTATTTTATCCAGCTCTAGGGCCCTCAGCAAAAGACAGACATGGAAATGATGGACCAAGTCCAGAGGAGGGCCACAAGGATGACTGGAGCAGCTCTCTCTACTAGACAGAATGAGAGAGCTGGAGTTGTTCAGTCTGGAGAAGCAAAGGCTCTAGGGAGACCTTATTGTGGACTTCCAGTACCTGAAAGAGTAAGCTGAAGAGGTACAAAGGAGAGTTCAAGAATGTTTTCTTCAAGTGATAATACTGCAGTTTCAGTGGGATGGCTGTGAGCCCTTTGCATCTGACAGCATTACTACTGCTTTGCAAACAACTCCTTAAAGTGGTGAGTGAGGAAGTAAGTAGTCCAAATTTTACTTGGTTGCAGTAAGGACTAAAAGTAAGATCAAGAGGGAGGAAATGGAGGTATCTCCATGCAAATAAAGAAATGTTAAAAAGCAACAATAAGAATTGGACGTAATTAAACTGCCTGAAGGGAAGTGGCAGTAATGGGCAAGGATAAGGACAGAAATGAGAAATAGATGTGGAGACATTTTGTGGAGACATTTTTTAGAGAAAATTATTAACTGTCAATATTATTGACTGCTTTGGAATATGAATGGCCTAAATGGGTTGGAAAAATGAAAAAGATAAGAAAAGAAAATATGAAGACAAATTGAAGGTTCAATTCTCAAAGTGCTGAACAAAACTGCCTTAAAATATCATAGGGCTATAAAATGATATTGCCCAAAAGTCAAAGTTTCTTTTTTATTCACAAAGAGTCACACTAGCTATGATGTGATCCCAATATATTTGCCCTTTTGTACACTCAAAGAATGCTGATGCGTGATTCTAGGCATGGATGCAACAGTGCAAAGGGGGAATAGAGCCACTTTTAAATCTGAGCTATTCCACACTCAGCAATATGACATTTGATACCTTTCAGAGAATTATAATGTGGTTATAAAAATGTTTTCGCAGTCTGCACTTTAGGTATTCAATCCAGCAGCATATTTGTTTTCGTAATATTTGAGAAAAAAGTCAAAACCAACAACAATAAAAAACCCTGAAAAAAACTAAAAGAAAAAAAAAAAAGGAAAGGGGGAAGTTACTGCTTTCAGATGTTCCTCCACACTTCTGTAAGCCAAACATTGCATTGTTTTTTGAAATGTAATTTTGCAAGCCCTCTCAATCCACCCCGGTAGTTGTGGATGGGTACTTTTGTCTGCTCAGGGAAATAAACACTTTAAAATAAATAAATCCATCATTTTGGGAAAACTGCTCCTGCACATGTTTAGCCACAACATACTCAACCAGAAATGTCAGACAGTTTTAAAACCGGAACATGTGGGAGCTGTACTGAGACATATAATAATAAGCCACAACAAGGGAGCACATTAGCAGATTGCTGGTATACTTGGATGTGATGCAAGCCTGGAGACCAAAGCCCGAGACAATTCAGTATCTTCAGAAGTGGGTTAATAGCATGCTGCTGTACATCCTGGCATGATTAATTGGTCTTAAATGCAGCTTGCTGCTAACACATTTCATTGTACTCTTAAGAGTTTCATATACTGTATCATTTCATTATAAATTCTGAAATTTATAGTAGAAGTAGAAGAATAAGAGAAAACATAGCTGTGACTTTCAATATATTCTATCATTTAAAATAAATTTTCTTCTCACCCTTGTTGGTTTATTCAGTCCCTTTTTGATGAACTCTTATTGATGCATGAAGCTCGTCTGTCCTCTCAGTAGTAATTTGAGATGCAAAAGCTATTATAAAAAAAGGAAGAGGCAATTTGGAATAACAAAGATATCTGTTCCAGCTTTTGCCTGTGTAAATATAACTATTAATGCTATTAATAGTCTATTAATGCTCACTCGTATTATGGGCTTACTGTTCGGTTTCAGTGTAATTTCCACATGACAGAGATTCAAAACTGCCTCACACTGAATGCAAAAGCTGACTTGGTGAAAATTCAGTCCATTCAAATTTTGAGTCCCTCTTCATGGGCAAAACAGAATTTGTTTTGGCTCTCAGTTCTTGACTGTGTACATATGAAGTAGTAGGAGCAAGTTTTAGCTTTCAGAATAGTTCTATACTTAGAAGTGATTTCCACAGGGGTGTCCAAAGTATCAGAGATATTTTATCACCCCTATTAAATCTGTTTTTGCTCAGTTAAAGAACTGTACATTTTCTGGAGAAGTCATGTATATTGTTTCTGCAAAATACTTCCCACAGAAACTGTAAAGAAGATGTGTATGAACGTGTAGTAAACTGTAATTCTTTTTAGAAAAGTATAAACAAAATAAAGAATCTATTTTACTGTTCTATAGTCTTCTAGACTTATGTCTGAAAAACAAGGATTAATTTTCTGGGCTGCCAGCCTAACTGTAAATACTTTTTAAGATACCTAGATTGTCGTGGACTATTTACTTCATGAGGGCAGTGAATACCCAAGGGTCACTTGGTCTGTCTATCTATCTATCTATCTATCTATCTATCTATCTATCTATCTACCCATCTATCTATCTATAGATATCTATGTCTATATATTATATAGATATATTTGTTTTAAATTATTTTAATATTAAGGAGACAGAATGTAAAAGGGTGATTTCTCATTGAGTCATATACTTCTGTGAGTGAAGTTACATATTGGTAAGTTCCTAGCAGGCTGACACAGGGCAGAGTTCTGTTCCTCCAAGTCTTTAGTGCAAGCTGGTAACAAAGAACTTCTCATTATTTTTTCTGGATGAAGAATCTAAATATTTTTTCACCAGCCTTCCAATACCTGATAGGTCCCTATAAGAAAGCTGTGGAAGAACAGTCCATGGCGGCATGTAGCAGTAGGATGACGGGTAACGGTTTTAAACTCGAAAAGGGGAGATTTATGTTGGATATTAGGAAAAAGTTCTTCAATATAAGTGTGGTAGATCACTGGAACAGGTTGCTCAGAGAGGTAGTGGAGGTCCCACCCCTGGAGATCTTTAAGGTCAGGCTTGGGGCTCTGAGCAACCTATCTAGTGAAGATGTCCCTGCTTATTACCACGGTGTTTGACTAGATGACCTTTAAAGATGTCTTCATAGAATCATAGAATCATAGAATGGCATGGGTTGGAAGGGACCCCAAGGATCATAAAGCTCCAACCCCCCTGCCACAGGCAGGGCCACCAACCTCAGGCCTGGGGCTACACAAGGTTGCCCAGGGCCCCATCCAATCTGGCCTTGAACACCACCAGGGACGGAGCATCCACCCCCTCTCTGGGCAGCCTATTCCAGCACCTCACCACTCTTTCTGTAAAAAATTTCGCCCTAGTATCCAATCTAAACCTTCCCTCCTTTAGCTTTAAACCATTCCCCCTTGTCCTACCATTATCTGCCCTTTCAAAAAGTTGGTTCCCCTCCTGTTTGTATGCTCCCTTCAGGTACTGGAAGGCTGCAATGAGGTCCCCCCGCAGCCTTCTCTTCTCCAGGCTGAACAAGACCAGCTCCCTTAGCCTCTCTTTGTAGGGCAGGTGCTCCAGCCCTCAAATCATCTTTGTGGCCCTCCTCTGAACCCCCTCCAACAGTTCCACATCTTTCTTGTATTGGGGGCCCCAGATCTGGACACAGTACTCCAGGTGGGGCCTCACGAAGGCAGAGTAGGGAGGGACAATCACCTCCTTGTCCCTGCTGGCCAACCCTCTTCTGATGGAGCCCAGGATACCATTGGCTTTGAGAGCTGCAAGAGCACACTGCTGGCTCATGTTAAGTTTCTCATTCACCAGAATCCCCAGGTCCTTCTCAGCAGGGCTACTCTCAAGAAGCTCTTCTCCCAGTCTGTATCTATGTCTGGGATTCTTCCAGCCCAAGTGCAACACCTCACACTTGGCAGTGTTGAACCTCATTAGGTTCCCTCGGGCCCATCTTTCCAGCCCGTCAAGATCCCTCTGGATGGCTTCCTTTCCTTCTAGGGTGTCGACCACACCACTCAGCTTGGTGTCATCCGCAAACTTGCTGAGGTGTCTTCCAACCTTACACATTCTATGATTCTATAATATTTTAAAAGCTGTTTGATTTGCATAACTTTAAATCTGTGCTGTCTACATTTTCTGTGAATTGCATTTTGATCTTTCTAAGCACCTTCTTGTGTGCAAAGACAACGGACATTTTTCTTTTAGTGAGCCTAGAAGACAAAACACATACCAGTTTCTCACATGGCAATGTCTTTTTTGTTATGCTCATTTTGCAGCTTACATTGTGCAGAACTGAACACAGATTTGGATTCTGCCTTGGAGTTAACACAGACATGCTGAAACAGATCCTAAGCCTGTACAAATCAGCATAAATGTCACTAAAGCAAGTGGAAGAGTACCTCATGTGAGCAGAGTCCTGTCAGAGGTTTCTCTGTTGTTTCTTTTAGAACTGAAACCAAATGTAAATTTAGAAAAAACCCTATTCAAACAGAAAACAAATCCTAACACTTTTTCTTCCCCCTCCCCTACTAGTGATGATGGATTCATCAGGAGTGGCTAACAGAACTGTAGACCCATGAATACGGCCTTGTGTCATGCACTATCCACATCTCCAGATGGCAGGAGAAGATTTGCTTCTGAATTGCCAACAGCAATTTTGTGGCTATGTGCATTCCTGGTAGTAATAAAATTAAAGAGAGAATGGCAGAAATGGCTGTTTTTCTGAACTTTGTGCAATGAGGCAAATGTCAGTATTTTTAAATCAAGTTGGCAAAACTAAAATGTTGCAAATAAAGTCAAACTATGGGCATGGCAAGAAAAATATTGGCCTTTTTATCCATGTGTGACTCAAAAGTTAGGAGTATTAAGTCTAATAATAATACAATAGCACACTTTTCCCAGAGTAACAACAAAGATATTTGTTCTATAACACTGTCTGTAGCAGTCTGTGAAAGCAAAGGCAGCATTTGTTAGGATGCACTCATATTATTGGAAGTACAGCATTATCAAGTTTTGCAGAATCCACGTGGGATTATCCTATTACAGATTTACTTTCCTAACAATGTTCAATCACAGAACTAAGAAAATTGTCAGTCTATAATCTACAAGTAAGTGTGTTCCTTTAGAGGATTTTCAATCAATGAGAAGAAGGCACTTCCATATTTAGCTGGAAATTTCTGATCAAATATTTTCCAGAATTTCCTTTAGTGCCTCCAGGGGCCTTTGAAGCAGACCCCAAACTAGTCCTTTTCAGACAGTGATACTCCACTGTACACTGACATACTACATTTTAGGCAGTACTTGCGATTCTTAGAAGGTGTTTACCATCCAAAATGTTAACTGAATTATGCTTTCGCAAGGTACTAAAGCAGAAGATTATTGTCAGCTGCTAAGTTTTTGCTCACATAGTGTACAGTATAATATATGACAGTGTAAAGCTAATTTCATTTCTTGTTAGAACATTTTATCAGGGTGTAAAAGAAATGGGATCTGGTTTCTGAAGAAAAGCTTGGTCAATATTTATTAGAATAGGATAATTGAATTTGAATGCAGCGCTAAGTGGAAATAGGAAGGTCTGACCTTCTGATCATTTCTTCATGTCTTTTTCTGAAGAACTTTCAGCCCAGCATTTCCAGCACTTTCATGGTAGAAGAAGTTGGACTCGATACTTCCAACTCAGGGTTCCTTTCAACTCAGGATATTCTATGATTCTATGTGGTCTCAATGGAATACAATCTTAAATGGGATAGTTTTAGTCTCTCTTTACCCTGTTCTTTCTATCACTGATTGTATTTCCAGATATAGGTATTTAGCAGTAGAGCAGAAAATTGTCTACTTTCGGTGTTGGAAATTTACATACCCAGAGCCAGCATGGTAAAAAATTGGAATTATATCTCTCTTGAGTTATTTCTCAGATGTCTCAAATGAAATAATTGTAGTATATTTATACAATTATTAAGTGGGAATTATGTGAAAGTAAATAATTCAAATAGGAAAGGGTAATTATATTATCAAAATTAGAATATTTTAAAGTCATGTTGTAAGATGCAAAAGCTGCATCTCTGAAAAGCTGATCCTAAAAACAAACTACAGTAAATAAGTGCTTTGTTCCTTTTTATTCTTTGTCAAAGGTTATAAGAATCCAGGGGTACCATAATTAAGTGCCACTTGCCAATATTTTCCAGCGCTGTGTATAATTAACTGCATATATAAAACATATTGTCTCCTGCTGGTGACTTTTTATTGTCCTGTGTCTGTATTAATGCTGGACTAATATGCTCAAGGATATAATTTTGTGCAGGAAACCACAATAAGGTCTGTGAATAACTATAACACAAGATCAAGATTAAAAGATAGAATTTTGCAAAAATCATTTGACATTTTTATCAAAAGTGTATCTCTAAATACAGTAATTCTAACGATCATTTTCATGTATAAAGATAAATGTTTGTGAGAGTAACTGACATTTAATGTTGCCACACACCAAAGCAGTTATATATGGCTTGATCAAGTCATGACATTACCTTGTCATCTGGTTCAACACTCAGCTTGAAAACCATTTTGTTAAAATGTTTTACCATCCTTCTAGCCACTAAAATTCAGCTTTAGATAGTATGTATTAGATACAGAGTTTGGCTCAGTCTTCCACTGATTGCCAAGCCTTGTAGATGGTTGAAGACATGGTTGAATCTAGTCTGCCTTCCATTACATTTTTCCCCAGTGGAGATTTTCTTTCTGATGTATGAGGAGAAAAAAAGGTTTTATTCACTCAACTTCCTCTTTGTTTTATTCAGAAGGCCTCCTCTCCTTGATACAAACTAGAAGGTTACCCTAGCCTCCCTGACCCTTGCCATTTTGCACAAAACTCCCTTTGAAATACTTTTTCTTTTCTTGGAGAGGGAGAAGAATTGATTTATGGTTCCAATGTTTCACAGACAATTCAAACCAAGTCCACAGCAACAGAACAAGCAACACTGTAATACATACAGCATGTGCCATCTGTAGAGGATGTAATTGCAATAGTATTATAACCTCTTCTCTGTGGGCCAAACATGTGGAACATTCTCTAGACGTTATGTTTGGCTGAAAATGTTTAATGTCGTGGTATTTTGAATTGGGACAAACATCCAGTAACAATGTACTGTTCCTAAGCACTGAACAACTGTATCAAACACAGCATTTGAGGAAGGGCTTGTAAAACACAAGAGCTTATAAACTCCATACAGACCTCCTTGGGGTCAGAATGAAGGAGCTGCACTTTACAGCTTTGGTATGAGATTCATAAGTTATACTTTAAACTTCTTGATCTGCAGACTTAATTTATACTAGAGAATCCAGTTGAACCAAAGAAATAAAATAATCAGCAGCTACTTTATTTCTGTATCATGCAAAGTGTAGAAAACATATGTTGCTGGTTTTTTGTTATTAAAATGCATTACTTTAAATAATGCATAACTTTAGAACTCATAATTTAAAAAACAACACCTTAATTGCCATTTGTTGCCACAAAACCTCCTATCAGGATTATGGACAAGTTGTGGAAGGAAGTAGCACATGGTAAAGGCAGTAGTTTTCCTGATGAGATTAAAATCCTAAAATGGCCCAGTTGCTTTTAGCATTATGGAGTTTAGTATCTAGTACAATCCAGACACTATCCCTGTTTCTCTAGGGGAGACAGCTGCGCATTTCAGGACTCACATTTCAGACTGACAGAAATTTCTGCAGAGCTTAGTGTTAACCTGTATAGAGGTAACTTCCTGTGAGTTTGTCCTCTGGAGCCCTGAAAACACAAGATTCCATCCGTGGTAGGCGGAAAGAACAGCTTACTAGACATACCTGTGCCCAAGTCTGTAGTTTCAAGAGAAATCTTACCAATTCAGCCTTTGACTCTGTAAGAAATGTCATGGTTTTTCATGGTTTTTTATGTGTGGGAGAATAATGCAAACCAGCCTTGAACATAGATTTTCTACTTCCTTGGCAAGTGATCTAACTTGTAGTTCAGTCTAAGCAGTGAGCTAATTACCGAATGCGCCATAGGTAGGTGGAGGGTGTTGTAGAATTTTTGTATTAGCCAGGGGCAGCTTACAACTATGAAGTACCGTAAGCAAGACTTTACATCCAGTTGTTACTCTTTTAACTTAACCAGTTAAAGGTATTTAGTTGTTTCTTTAGTAATAGCAACTGTGATATGATGGACATAGAGGGGGTTTGTCCCAGAAGGGTGGATGAATCCCTGAAAAGGTCATGCTTACCAAATATCTGAGAACACTGTTCTGAGGGACAGATAAGGAGAACAACTCTGTGAGTCACTGTGTTGAGGAAGACTGCAGTCCTATTTTTCTTGTTGATTTGACTTTGCACATGTAAGAACAGTTGCCTGAATCCTCTGCTCTTGGAAGTACCTTGCACAGAAGAAAAACAATCTTATAAGGAAGCTTGAAACTCAGATGGTGAACCACATTGAGAAATACAACACATACAATGTAGGGGATCTTGGCCAAAAAGAGAAAAGTACCTATGGAATTTAAGCAGCACCCAAATGAAGATTGTCAAATTACAAATTTTGAAGCAGGCACCTATCATCTACCACGGATGTACTTTTGAATCTTTATTTTAGGCATTTTTATTTATATCTGACTCTGCATGGCTTGCCAAGGTCATATATAGCCACTCTGGCAGCTGAGATTTGAGGTCAGAATTCCAATCCAGTGCCTTACCCACAAGATTATCTTTATGCTTAGACACTAGAGACATCTTTCAAAAAGTTTGGTCTGTGGTTAAGATTGCAAACAGATTTCCTGTCTTCTACAGTAAACATTTCAAAGAGGGATAGCTTTTGGTTTGAGGTGACATGAGGATCTAGCACTCAACAGTTGCCCTTCGAAGTGGAGCATAAGGCTGTTATAATACATTTAATATGGGTTTTGTCCTGTTTTCCCCAGCTTAGGCTGGAAAGAGAATTTAATTCTGCCTTAGCCAAATAAAATATAAATTCCATGTTATTTAACCTGCTTTCCACATCTGAGGTTTCTTAACGCTTCAGTGCTCATATGACTCTAAGAACATACTGAAAAACAGCTGAAAAACATGCTTGTTTGAGGCCATAAGTTCAGCATTAAATAATTGCAAAACTAAATAGTAATTCTGTAATTAAAGTCACACGTTTAAACCACATCAGGGCACCAGATTCAACATCTTTGTTTCAGCATTAAGCAGGTTTTAGTAAGGCACTCATGTGCCATAATATTGAAGCTTCTCTAGATTTCTTGTCTCAAAGATAATCTAATTTTCATACTGCTCATTTATCATCCAAACTCAATCTAATGTGTTTTAAAGACCTGTCTCACTTCCAGTCCCTCTTGCTCCCCTGTATCATATTAACCTTTTGTTTTACTGCAACAGTGGCATAGAAAACATCCCAGAGAGTGTGTAGTGGAAATGTTAGCAAGTATATTTATAATGTTTTCTAAAACATGTCTTGCAAAATTGGAGGCTGGCTTCTTTTTATCTATAAATTTTTCAGAAAGATAGAGTTTGCAGCTGATGACTCGCAGATTATATGAGAATATGTTCAGGGGCGCATGATCCTGGGTTCCATTCCTTGGTTCCAGGATATTCTTTATGCTAAAAACTAGCTTTATGTAGGCATAATAGCTGCTATAAATTTGCTCAAGTTGGACATATAATCAGGGGATAATAGCAATATGATATTCAAAATACTTGCCAACATTCTAATCTCTTCTTCACAGCATAGCAATGTTACAGTTGCTAAGAATAGGTTACTATAATGTGGGTCAATGCAGTCCCAAACACAACTGCAGCTGGGTGGAAAATGCATTGTGAGAAGTCCAGAGGGGAGGACTTGGAGGTGTTGGTGGATAGGAAGCTCAAAATGAGCCAGCAATGCATGCCTGCAGTCCAGAAAAACAGCAGTATCCTGGGTTGCATCAAAACCAGTGTGAACCCACAGGTCAAGGGCGGTAATTCTGTCCCTCCACTCTGCTCTCATGAGACCCTCACCTGCAGCACTGTGCCCAGCTTTGGGTTCCCCAGTGCAAGAAAGATATGGACCTGATAGAGTGAGTCCAGAGGAGGGTCACAAAGATAGTTAGAGGGCTGTAGAACCTCTCCTACACAGACAAGTTAAGAGAGTTGGGCTTGTTCAGCCTGGAGAAGGCTTCATGCAGACATTATTGCAGCCTTCCAGTACCTAGAGGAAGGGGCCTACAGGAAAGCTGGAAAGGGAGTGATTTCAAGGGCAGGTAGTGATAGAACAAGAGGTAACAGCTTTAAGCTTAAGGAGGGTAGCTTTTGGTTGGATATAAGGATGAAATTGATTACTGGAAGGTGGTGAAGCACAGGAAGAGGCTGCCCAGAGGATCTGTCGTTGCCCTGTCCCTGTTCAAGACCAGGTTGGATGGGGCTTTGAGCAATGTGGTTATCCTGGTTCTGACCTGGTGGTGGTGGTGGTGTGTGCTCCTGGGTGCCACCAGGGCAGTCTGAGTGCAGTTGGGGTGTTGGGTTGGTTCTTGTGTCATGCAGTACTCTCTTATTATTGGGTTGGTAAGGCACTGGGGTTGGTAAGGCACTCTGTGTTATCACTGAGTAAAAGTGTAATTTGCAAAGGGCTGTTATTTTTCCCTGTTCACAGTGATTTTGTCAGTAAACTGTCCTTATCCCAACTCATGCAGGCTCTGCCTGTTTCTCCTCTGAGAGAGAGTAAGCAGTGTGTGGTGCTCAGCCACTGCTTGGAGCTGAACCACCACAGTGGTGTAGTGAAGGGTGTCCCTGCCCATGGCAGGGTGTGTGGAACTACATGGTCTTTGAGGTCCCTTCCAACAGAAATCATTCTATGACTCTATAATTCTCTTTTAAAGCCAGAAGTTTCTAATGATGAACATTTGAATATTCTCTCATTTCTGACACTTGATTTCTTCTTTATTGGTTTTTTGTTCACTATACCTAAGGAAAGGTCATTTGTTCACAATCAAAATTTTGGGTGGCATGCAAGATGATTGTCATGTCTAATGAACCTGATAGCCTTCTACGAGGACATGACTGGCTGGGAGAGCAGTGGGCATTGTCTACCTTGACTTCTGCAAGGCTTTCAAAACCATCTCCCACAGCATCCTCATAGACAAGCTCAGGAAATGTGAGTTAAATAAATGCACAGTGGGATGGGTTGAAAATTGGCTGAAAGACACAGCTTAGAATGTTGTCAGTGGCACAGAGTCTACTTGCAGGCCTCTGGCAAGTGGTATTCCTCAGGGGTCAGTTCTGAGTCCAGCCCTGTTCAACATACTCATCAATGGCTTGGATGAAGGGATGGAGTGCAACCTCAACAAATTGGCTGATGACACAAAACTGGGAGAAGTGGCTGACAGACGTTAAGGTTGTGCTCCCATCCAGTGAGATCTGGACAGGCTGGAGAGCTGGGCAGAGAGAAATCTTGAAGTTCAACAAGGGCAAGTGTAGGGTCCTGCATGTAGGGAGGAATAACCCCAGGCACAAGTACAGGTTGGGGGCAGACCTATGGGAAAGTGGATCTGTGGAAGACCTGGCATTCCTGGAGCCAGCAGTGTGCACTCACGGCCAAGAAAGCCAAAGCCATCCTGGGGTGTATCAAGAAAAGTGTGGCCAGCAGGTCAAGGGATGTCCTGTTCGACCTCTACTCTGCACTGATGAGGCCTCATATAGAATATTGTGTATAGAATATTCCAGGCTCCCCGGATCAAGAAGGACAGGATGTTACTGGAGAGGGTACAGAATAGGTCTATGAAGACTCTTAGGGGACTAGAACATCTCTCTAATGAAAAGATCATGAGGGACCTTTCAGACTAGAGAAGACTGAGGGGGGATCTTAGCAGTGCTAATAAGTACTTGAGGGTGGGTGTCAGAAGTACGGGGTCAGTCTTCAGTGGTTTCTAGTGACAGGACAAGAGTCAATGGGCACAAGCTCGAATATAGGAAGTTCTACCTGAACATGAGGAGGAACTGCTTTAGAGTGAGGGTGGCAGAGCACTGGAACAACCTGCACAGAGGGGCTGTGGAGTCTCTATCTCTGGAGACATTCAAAACCCATCTGGGTGCTGTCCTGTGCAACCTGCTCTAGGTGATCCTGCTCTGGCAGGGGCGTTGGACTGGATGATCGCCAGAAGTCCCTACCAATCTCTATCATTGTGTTATTCTGTGAAAAGTCTTTGCCTTTGTCTCATCTATTGAGTTCAAGTACCCTGAAATGTAACACTGATTTTCTATAAAAAGGTTCCAGAATCATAGAACCATTTAGGTTAGAAAAGACCTATAAGATCACCAAGTTCAACTGTAAACCCAACAGTACTAATTTCCACTTATATACATCTTCTAAATACTTCTAGGGATGGTGACTTAACCACTTCACTGTTCCAATGCTTGCCAAACGTTTTGGTGAAGACATTTTTCCTAACATCCAGTCTAAGCCTCCACTGGTGCAACTGCAGGACTTTTCCTCTTGTCCTGTCACTTGTTACTTGGGAGAAGGGACCAATGGCCACCTCATTACAACCACCTTTTCTTGTAGGAGAGATAAAGTCTCTTGTCAGACTGCTTTTCTCTCAGCTGCTCCCTACCAGACTTGTGCTCTAGACCCTTCACCAGCATCATTGCTCTTTGGATGCAATGCAGTGCCTCAATGCCTTTCCTGTAGTGGGGTGCCCAAAACTAAACACAGTACTTAAGGTGTGGTCACACCAGTGCTGAGTACAAGGGAATGATCACTTCCCTAGTTCTGCTGGCCACACTAGTTTTGACACAAGCCAGGATGCTCTTGGCTTTGGCCGCCTGGGAAAAATGCCAGTTCATCTTCAGCTGGCTGGTGACAAACACCCCCAGGTTCTTTTCTGTTAGGTATCTTTCCAACCACACTTCTCCAGACCTGTAGAATTTCCTGGGGCTGTTGTCACCCAAGCACAGAAGCCAGCACTGAACCTTGTTGAACCTCATACACTTGGCCTCAGCCCATTGATCCAGTCGGTCCAAACTCCTCTGCAGAGCCTTCTGACTCTTCAGCTGATTTAATGCTCTCATGCACTTTAGTGTCATCTACAAACTTACTCAATCCCCTCATCCAGATCATGAATATATTAAAGAGACCTGGCCACAAGACTGACCCCAGGGAACACTGCTTGTCACCAGGCAGCTGACTGGATTTAACTCCATTCATTAGAACTCTTCAGGCCTGGCCATCCAGCAAAATTTTTGCCCAGTTAAGAGTGTGCCCATCCAAGCCAAAAACAGTAATTTTTTTTCCACAGCGTCAATGCTCTACTGAAGTCCAGGGAGACAGTACCCACAGCATTTTCCTTGCCCACTAAGTGGGGAATCTTGTCGTAGAAGGAGGTCATCTTAGTCAAGCAAGACTTTCTTAAATCCATGCTGACTGGGTCTGTTCTCCTGGTATTCCTGTATGTCACAGGTAAAAGTGGAACCACGCAAGACAAATAGACAAATTGATACAAATACACTGGCAAGTAGGACTAGATATAAAGAAAATATGGGAACAAGGGAGGAAAACAACATAGATATTGTAGAGGAAAAGTTGTGCCTTTATGAAAAAAAAAAAGTGATGTACCTGTGTAGTATGATGTACCCGTGTTTCCAAAAAGAAAGACTTTTTTGATCTAGCCACATCCAGCTATTTCTTTGCTTCTGTATTATTTCATCTTGAAATTTCTGTTTCATTCATGATATTAATGTGGAATTATGTCCAAAGTGGTGCATCCTGTGATTTGTGTTTCCTCATTAAATGTACGAATAACCACAGGCATGCTCATGATCTGTATAGTGTGTGTTTCATGGATATACTGCAACCTGATGACTCCTATACCAAGGCAGAGAAGCAAAAAAGCAAACAGGTTTTCTAGTGCTGACCTCAATTAATTAGCTTCCCATAACCATGAGAATCACAGATGTTTTGAGTTGGAAGAGACCTCAAAGATCATCTAGTTCCAAGCCCCCTTCCATGGGCAGGGACACCTTCAGTAGACCAGGTTGCCCAAAGCCCCATCCAAGCTGGCCTTGAACACTGCCAGGGAGGGGGCTTCCACAGCCTCTATGGGCAACCTGTGCCAGTGCTTCACCACTCTCATAGTAAAGAACTTCTTCCAATAATCTAATCTAAACTTGCCCTCTTTCATCTTGAAGCCATTACCCCTTGTCCTATTACTGCACTCTCTGATAATAGATGTTCCTGTTTTGTTCTGTATTGTATAATATCGGAGGTAATGTTCAGAAAATGGTCTGTTACAACATACAGGCTAACTACTTATTTCCAGATATTTAGAAAACAATACCTGGGATGTGTAGAATTGCTTTAGATTATTATAGATGCAGTTAGCTGTCTGTTAGGCACTCAGGCTTGGCAAGTGTTAAAGTAAACATGTTACACATGTTACATGTTAAAGTAAACTAACTAAAGTAAACACTTGCCTATATGAGGTTTATATGAAAACCCAGCCAATTTAGTTTGGCTCTTACTTTCTGGATCTCAAGAAGCAAACCTGTTGACTAAGTAGTCGAAGCAAGAGTAGATAATAGATAGATAGGAGTCTTTAGAGAGTAAAGCTGGAGGGCAAAGAGAGGAAATTCTTAGTTGATATGAATTTTGGCTCTGTACATAGTAGGATGTTTTCCACTCAGTCCTCTGTTCCATGACAGGCAAACTAGGGGCATATGCTCTCAGTGGAAATAACATAAAGTGAGGTCAGGGATGATAGAAAACCATCATACTTGTGTTCACTGATTGCATGACCAGAAAATGGGCAGAGACTGCCTTGAAAATGCAGGAATCAAGATGGGGACACAGATCTGAGTGAATCACAGAATCACAAGGTTGGAAAAGACCTTTAAGATCATCAAGTCCAACCGTTTCTGTCCTATGCTAAACCAGATCCCTAAGTACCTGATCCACCCTTTTTTTAAACACAACCAGGGATGGTGACTCAACCACCTCCCTGGGCAGCCTGTTCCAGGCCCCAACAACTATTTCAGTAAAATATTTGTTCCTAACATCTAATCTGGCTGTGCCCTGGTGCAGCTTTGTGCCATTTCCCCTTGTCCTAACTCTGGTCACCTGTCTGAAGAGACCATTGCCCACCTCTCTACAACCTCCTTTCAGGTAGATGTAGGCAGTGATAAGGTCTCCCCTCAGCCTCCTCTTCTCCAGGCTAAACATCCCCAGCTCCCTGAACCGCTCCTCAGAGGATTTGCCCTCCAGCCCCTTCACCAGCCTTGTTGTCCTTCTCTGGACTCACTCAAGGACCTCAATGTCCTTCTTATGGTGAAGAGGCCAAAACTGGACACAGTACTTGGGGTGTGGCCTCACCAATGCTGAGTACAGGGGTATAATCACCTCCCTAGACCTACTGGACACAATATTTTTTATACAAGCCAGGATGCCATTGGCTTTCCTGGCTGCCTGGGCATATTCAGACTGCTGACTCATATTCAGTCTGCAGTCAACCAACACCCTCAGGTCCTTCTCTGCCTGACAGCTCTCCAGCCAGTCTCCCCCAAGTCTGTAGAGCTGCATGGGGTTGTTATGTCCCATGTGCAACACTCTACACTTGTCCTTGTTAAACCTCATCCCGTTGGTCTCAGCCCATCTGTCCAGTCTGTTCAGATCCCTCTGAAGAGCCTCCCTACCCTCAGGTGGATCAACACTTCCTCCCACTTTAGTGTCATCTGCAAACTTACTAAGGGATCATTCAATCCCTTCATCAAGGCAATTGATAAAGATGTTGAACAGGACTGGACCCAGGACTGAACCCTGGGGGATGCCACTTGTGACTGGCCTCCATCTGGTTTTTATTCCATTTACCACCACACTTTGGGCATGGCCATCCAGCCAGTTTTTAACCCAGCTGAGGGTCCACCAGTCTAGGTCAGTGGCAGCCAGTTTCTCAAATGTTCATTTATAAATGGGACAAATATAATTTCAGACAGTTATTAAAAGACATGTCTTTTTTTAGGTTGAGGATGCATTTATTTTATGCTACTTGGTACTGGTGAGCACTTTTTGGGATGGGGACACTTTTTATGAAAGACACAGAAGTGTAAGATAACTTATCATAAAAAATATGGATAATAAGGGGTTTAGAAAACATGACCTCCAAAGCAAGTATGAAAGAATTAAATTTTGTTTTATCTGAAAAACCGAAGAATGAAGAAGGGGCATGATAACAGGTTACAAATGCATAAAAGGTGCAAAGAAGATGGTCATCAAGTGTTTTCAGGTCTGCAAAAGATAGAACATGCATTAATTACATTTATTTGTAGCACAGACCATTTATATTAGATATTAAGAAAAAATTTACATTTAAAAGCCAGTTGAAAACCCAAACAGGCTGCTTGAAGAAGCAGCAGAATTTCTATAAATCGATATGTTTGGTCTCTTGGATGAACTTCACTCAAATCTGGGCTAGATAATGGATTATATCTTGGACAAAAGGTCTTTTGTAGAAAATTCACAGTTTTATGTCTCAAGCTCACTGATAAATGTAACAAGTACCAGGGAAATAGAAAATTAATCACAAATTTTCTGAGAGATTCAATAATTCATTGCTTGGTTGTTTTACTGGATAACCTTTCAAATATTGTATATGAATTACTATTAACGATTCTTAAGCATCAAAACCAACATGGATTTTTTTTCTTATGTTCTACAGCAATCCATTGTCTTAAGAACTAGATGAAGAATTTTCAGCCCATCTGCAGATTCAGTGGAAGTGGAGATGTGAACCTTTGTTCAGTAAGTTAGGCAAATCAATAGATATGTTTTTCTTAATCCTTTGGATTCCTTGAGAACTCCTCACAGAATATACATTCAAAATCATTAAATTAAATCCGATTCCTTATATGTAGTATACAAAAGTGTAATTATCATAAGAAAGGAATGTGGGATAACTCAGGGGTATATAAATCAGCCAGCATTATATAATTTCTGCCACAGGATTAGTGAACCACAGAATGAAAGCATAGCAATAGCTAATAGACCTCAAAGGAAATTTAGACCTTATGAAGTAAATTAGATTTTCTTTAATAGGATAACTAGTTTGATAGATAAAAGTATCTGTGTAGATATACTACATTTTATAAACTTGCCATTTAGCATCATATCATATTGCAGTTACAAAAATCAACATTACAAAAAAGCAGTAAAACACATTAAATAATATACCAATTGGCACAAAGAAAGAATTGGAGAAAAGTAACTGAATGAAGCATTTAGACTGGAGTTCCAGAGCGAGCGTATTAGGCCTGGTGTTATTTCTGATTTCAATTAATTATTTGGACATGAACACAAACGAACACATCAGTACAATCTAACTTCATAAAAAAGCATTCTGTGGCAAAAAAATTGATCTAGTCTTGTCCTCAGACTTATAAGCAGGGGGTGAAAAAACTAGAAAGTTTTGGTTTGCTTCTGCATGGCAGGATAATGTAGATGCCATAGATGCTGCCACACAAAACAGTCTTAAACACTATTAGATGAGGAGAGATGTGCCTTATGCTGAACAACTGAAATAATTCTATTCAGAACGTGTTGAGAGTGATTTGATTCTGGTCCTTCACAGAGATATCACTGCCTTTTAGCTCCAGTGCAAGAACATAAAATTCAAACTAAGGTTTGTATTAGACAGACAAATTTTAAATATAGTGTGTTACTGGGACAAAACTGGACTCTCTCTCTCTTCAGCTACACCTGTAAAGACTATTTTCAAGAGAATATGTTTTATTCAAACATGAATTAGGCTGTAGTCAGTTATGAACTGATTGAGCTACATATATTTATGATAGAGAAATTTGTAAAGATGAAAAAGTGACTACTTTCATGTATTTTGGGTGCATGAGAGAAAGACAATTTTCTTGTTTGCAAGAGCAGTTTCTCAAAAATCCTTATTTAAATATGTGTCTAAAACTATCAGTCAAATGATTACTCACAATTGAAGGCACAACAGTCATGGGAGTGTTGAAACAACAGTTCATAAAGACTTTTAAGTGTTTGCAGTGAATGGTTAGATCATTTCTTCTACTGATGGAATTCTTTTGGTCACTGCAGACAGTATATTAAATATAGATAACTGCACCAATCTGTGTCTGCCAGCTCACTGTGCAGCCTGCCTCTTGCCTTTATACTGCTTCGGTCTTTCTCCTCTTGACTTCAAAAATATTTTCGGATCTTTTCTTTTCTCTTGCTTATTTTGGTCTTTGTAGGAAACAATATTTAGAGAAGTACTCTAATTGAATATGTCATAAACCACTGACTACATTAGCTCTATATGCCCTTTTTCCACTGTGTAAGCTACTTCTTGCTTTAGGTTGCCATTCTTCTAAAGAGTGACATCTGATGTTGTGTGGCAACTGAGAACAGCTGCCAAAATGAAGAACTCTTCCCTGATGGATTTTCTAAGGTGTTTTGAATGGCAGAGAACTGATTTACCATGCATTCTAAACTGCCTCAGTGTTCCCTATAGAAGCCCATGGGTTTGCACAGGGTCCATATCGTGTTTGGGATACACAAACTGCTGTGCAGTCCCACAGTCAATGCTGTGGCTCCATACAGGGCTAACTATATGTGTTAGAAGGGTAGAATAAGAGTGAGAGTCTGTCCTGTTCAGTTCTACCTAGGTGGCAAGAAATCTGTTGTGGATTTCATGCTCAATAAAAAAAAAGACAGGAAACAGCACAAGATTTCTATGTATTGCAATAGTACTGACAGCTGTTTTCTGTCTAATTAGGGATGTCCTTGTTATATGGTGCTTGTTTTAAATGTGATCTGGCTCAAGTTAAGAAAATGCTCCATATTTACACAAAACACAATAACGTTACCAGTAAAATGTTTACAACATGGACAATCAGGGAGGGACTGAAACAAACAAAAATCACGTTTAATTTAATAATTAGAACCAAATAGTAATTTGCTTCTAGGTCTGGATTTGAAGAAAATTTGAACTTCTCCCTCAGGCTCAGACACTGCCCAAAACTTAAATTGAACCTTTTCTGTGAGGTTTCGCAAAGATAATTTAACTCATTCTTTTCTTATTTCCACTGCTGTGCTTCCTGGCCTAGCTACATTTAAATTCTGTTGCTTTTGTGACAAGATGCCTGTCCTTGTCCAGCAGTTTGTTGCAATGATCCCCTTTGCCTAAAACTCCTTCTATCACCTTGTCAAGGCTCTACTTTTCCTGCAACTTTTCCATGTAACATAGCTCTGAGCTAACTCCTTGCTTAAAGACGTCATTAGAGGTAAAAAATTGTTGGTAAAAGTCTCATATGTGACTCTAGATCTATACCCTCTCCTTTCGGGAACCTCTTGGTTGACACAGTTAATCCTGCCACTCCTGAAGAACATTGAACATTTATGTTCGTCATTACAGTACATTGGCAAGGTTCATCTTACGCTTTTCTGAAATAGATCTAATATTTTCTTCCAAAGCACAGCTGTGTTTACTATGCTTTTATGAAGGCTGTTGTTTTCTAAATTAAAATGTGTCCTGTTTAGAGACTATATTCCAAGCAAGTAAATATCAATTTACTTCTAATTCCTTCCTGAACTATAAAGTGAGAAAGATGGGCCTTCTTCTGAGAAGACCATCCTGATCATAGACTTTAAGAATTTTGTCATATTGCTGTTTGGCTGGGATGCCCAGTGTGCCAAGCACCATCTTTATTAGTATTAAGAACAGAGGTGTTACAATCATTCTTCTGTCACAAAGCTTGTTATCCTTTCTTTGTCATTCTGTCTTAAAGAGGGCTCCACTGATATGCCTTATATGATTTACTGGTCTCCTTATACTAGCAGTATAACTGCTAGCTATGAACTAGTTATGCTAGTTATGAACTGCTAGTTGTCACCTCTGCCTTCAGCATCTCTGCAGTTTTGTTTGTGTTTCTTCCACTGAACTGAGAAATACCGCCCCCCACCTAATCCCTGGTGCCAGTGCCAGTGCCTCACCTTTCTCACCCTCCTTAAGCTTAAAGCCATTACCCCTTGTCCTATCATTACCTGCACTTGAAAACACTCCCCCTACAGCATTCCCGTAGGCCACCTCCTTCAGGTACTGTAATGCTGCAATAAAGAGAGCCCAACTCTCTTGGCCCATCTGTGTGGGAGAGGTTCTTCAGCCCTCTGATCATCTTTGTGACCCACCTCTGAACTTGCTCCAACAGCTCCATGTCTTTCTTGTCCTGGGGACACCAGAGTTGGATACAGTGCTGCAGGTGGGGGGTCTTATGAGAGCAGAGTGGAGGGACAGATTCACTATAAATTCTTTTACCCTCTCCTCCCTTTATTATAGTTAGGCTGAATCCTCTCCATGCTTACAAATTTTAAGCAGAAAAAGAATTGTCACAAACTTGTATAGTTTCCATCTTCCTTAGAACAGTCCTTAGTTTCAGGGCTTATATAAAATGGTGATATAGAGTGTGAGAAGAAGAAACTAAGTGGTTGAGCTGTCCCCACTGTAAACAGAGGGCTCGATATAGTGCAGGGTCAGTCTGTCATTTGATCATCTGCCACACTTGCTTTAAAAATGAACAACAACAAAAAAAAGTAAAATGAGCACTACAATGTATTAAGCTCCCATCAGATCAAAACCTTGCATTAAACAGAACAAATTGATTTACTGGTTAATTTATAGTGCTGTTAGTGATAGCTCAAATAAATAAAGGTTTTTGGACAGGATCCATAAGTCAACCGATAGGCCATAGCACATTTTGAGGAGGAGTGGTTAGTTCAGATGTTTATTCACTGTAACATTATTCTTGCAAGGACCACTGAAAAGCATTTAAATTATATATCAAAATTATCTTTTGCTTTTTGTGCAAGTTACTAAATGTCAAAAGGAGGTGGATATTGACCTTTGCATAATGTAACTGCCTGGGTCAGTCTCATTTCCTGCAATCAGTGTGCAATGGAAGTTTGAGTCAGACCCAGATTGCATCTCTCTGTAATGGTTAGTAAAATGGGACTAAATACCATCTTGCTGACGTTTCCTGGAAGAGTTTGTGTTCTGCTGAAAAAACTTACACTTGGGCTGCTTTTAGCCACTTTGGTTTCTTTTAGTTAGAAAGATTTTAGCTACTTATGTTTTCTTCCCTTTGAACACTGTAACACACTTGTATAAAATAATTGAGGTGGGATGAACTGGATAGCTCTTATTATTATGTTACTGGTTTAAGTTTGAGCCTATTGGTGACTGAAAGGTGTGACTCCAGCTGTCAGTCTAGTTTTTTTATATGGATTCAATTGATGATTCACAGAATCACATAAAATACTGCTATAAGGACCTTGGAAGAGAGCTATTCCATACTCATGTCTGTGTCAGGATCAACAAAGTAAACAATTCCTGACAACTCTTACCTGCTAAAACTCAGAAAATAAGTTGTACAGTTACCCTAATCGATTTACTTCAGAGCTCTTAGTGGTACAAAGGTTTTTCCAAGTACTTGAACTTAAATTTCCCTTACTTCAGTTTGATAATTTTGTTAAACTATTGATGGTAAAACAGGGATATTTCATTTATCAACACAGCAGAATAGCCCAATTGGACATGTATGAAAAAAGTTGACACAAATAGCTTTGATTTGTCTCAAAGGATTTGAAGAAATATTCTAATCTATTGGTTCTGGAAATAAAACAGCAGCCTCAGTAGTAGCAGTTCTACCTGAAATTCAGATGAGTCTAGATGTAGAGGGTACTGCTGTCATATGATGGCCATAAGCATTGCAGATTTAGAGAAGAGATCAGTCTCTAGAGCTATCAATTCAGGATTATTTTGAAGAATTTTCTACTGGGTACCTCTTTCATTCCAGTTTTATTTAGTAATTTAATATAAACATTTTGAACAGAAATGTTTAAGTATTTCTTATGTAGTCTTATAGTATCTTGATTTTATTTGACACAGATATTACCTGTAGAGTAGAAGTTGGGAGTCTGGCTTTCTGGGGTATATTGTATGTACTGTGTCTATGTTTCACAAATGACTTGGGTACATGCAGTGAGTCTGAATAGAGCCAGTCGTGCCCAGCTACTGCAGAACTGAGTATGTGTTGATCTGTGTGAGGGCAGTGGTTTGACAGGCTTTAAAAAAGAAAAAATCTAGAATCCAAAACAGAATTATGGACATGCCAAATAAACTAGGAGAAAAGCCATCATGTGCTAGATTGAAAAATATCCTCTAAAATGCCCTGGCTCCTACAGTGGACAGAAAATTGTGGCAAGCAGAAGAATGGAGCAATTGTATAGTATTTCCTTAAAATACACTTCCAAAGTCGAACACTAAGAAGCTCAAGTACTTCCTGTAACAAAACATGGCATCTAGTATTAATAGTTCTCAGTGGACAAGCTGAGACAATGGTCTGAACATTATTGAAGTCCTTTATGGAAAAATATGGGCTGAAGCTTGCTGCAAGATTTTCTATTTACATGCTTTAACAGTCTTGACACTACCTTTCCACTCCACCTCCCAGTTACCATATAAATATAATAATTACGGCTATCAGCAAGACTATATATCCCTCTCACACTATAAATCATTCAATTCAGAGAGTTTAAGAAACAAGAAGTTAAATAAATGAATGACTTAAATCTTCCCCATCTCTGTCAGGCAAAGGATGCAGTACTCATTTAATAGGATAAGCAGAGCCATATCTCTTCTTCCAAAGCCGGAATCTTTTAGCTTAACCTATATTTAAGTGAGCATAATCTGTATGCTGTATCAGTAGCATTTGGTAAGTCAAGTTGGCTGAACATATGAGAACGAGGCTGACCCTTCTTTTTTGCAAGATTGTTGATATCTCTATTCTATTTCATCACTGAAACAAGATCCAGTCAAAGACCAGCATAGATCGCATATCGGCTACCAATTAAGGAGAGCACTGAAGACTGTAAATAGCAATATTATCAGATCTTTTCCTTCTGTTTCCTTCTCCTTGAGTGAACCATGCAAAAGAGAAAAAGAAATTGTCATTTGCAGTTTATTTTGTGCATAATGTTTATTATTACATACAAGTTGTCCTCACAATACATATTTAACTTTTGAACCTAATTTGCATGTATATATATGTATATATGTATATGGGTAATTTCAGGGGAGCCAAGGGTTATAAAAATATTACACTATCACTGGATAGCTGTGCCATGTTCTACATGCAACCAGAAATGACAGTGTACAGCAGACATAAGTTGTCCAAGCTCCCTCAGTGAAGATTATAAACCTAGTTTATGGACATGACTACATGTAAAAGAAGGAAGAAATCATAGGAAACTGCCACAACTGGACATGAAATATGCTGTGCACAGTTAGCAGTACAAGAGTAAACTGAAAAATATACTTTTCAAGAAGATTAAATGAAGAGTATTTTTTCTGCTCGCTTTTAAGTGCAAATTTTTAAATTCCTCGTTAATACTTACACTATGATTTTTATTTACACCTGATACTCTATTTTTATTGTCATTTGTAGAAATATAGCCTAAAAGGTCACAGCCTATTGACTCTAACATCTAGAAGATGTTTATTGAGGGTTTTTTCTGAGATTCTGATGTTCCTGGGCTAGTCTTTCTACAATTGAGTAGAAATGATTTTTTTCATGTAGTCTTTTCCATGGAGCCTACTGACATGGATACTAGAAGACCAAGCTCAAAACATTTTGATTGTCCTGAACAGATTATTTTCAGTACAAATTAGAAAGAATGTTAAGTTGTATGTACAGAGTCCTGATAAGGCAATTCAGTTTCTGAGTGCTGTCTCAACTTGTTAAAGTTGAAACTTGTTAGGAAGTTGCTAAGAAAAATAAAAAGATGTAGAAGAGAAAGCTAAAGAGCTCATACTCATGATGTATGCTTTGGAAACATAAGGAAATGAGAGTTCAAGAGTGTTTCTAATGCAAGAAAGTATACAAATTAGCAGGGCATCATGAAAATAATGGATTGAGGGGATTAATTTTTCATCCCACTCAGACACACCTGACCAAATAAGGCAGGTTCCTGCATATACAACATTGAATGTGATCTGTTTTTTCAGTTATTTATAGGTAAGAAAAAGTGCATATTCAGATATAGATGAGCCTTTTCCCAGACTTCTGTGAAGACTGTTAGCAAATGAAAGGGTTAAGAGTTCATTGAAAAATTAGTAAAACAGTTTCATAATCAAATCACATAACATAATTTTAACCAAGGCACAGAATAATTCAGATGGTGAAATACTATGCCTGGAGCCTGGATGAATGAGTACATCAAAGGTATGCATGCTTTACATTTCAGTACTAATAAAGAATCTGTAATATATTGATTCTTCACTTACTACATTATTGCAAGTAAAATATGGAGTCTGAGATTTCATGTAAATATAGACTGTTTTTTTCACTGTCGCACATTATCTATATACTATCAAAACCCTAGTTATTTTTAACATAACTATACAGTGGGTACTCTGATTTCCCCCCCACCCCAAGTATTGCAGTTCTCATGCCCTCATAACTGGACAATTGTCTGATAGAACATGTATTTCTGAAGTCATCCCCAGCATATCCATTTATTCAATTGTATGGGTTAATATTTTGCATTTATAAAACTGTGTACAGTGGCATCAGTAAAGGTCCTGGTGGGGAATTTCAAGAGCACAAATTCTATTCATTTGTACTGCAGTAACTTAGAGATCAGTGCTCCCATATCAGTTACTTGAGGTTTAGTCATGGTCCCTTTATGTTGTCTTTCACAGAAGTATTTTCTTTATATTGTTGTAGTGGACAAAGGATATACTACATTTTTTCCCCTGGGATTAGTGAGTGCAAAGACATCAATCAAGTATGTTGAGATCCACTGTGCTTCATTAGAAAATCCCAAAATGTATTCTGAGAAAGCTTCCATATAATCAAACATGACGGTCAAATATTTGAGCAGGGAAGCATAACTCTAGATTACAATTTGGTAGGTCTGAAACATATTAATTTCTCATATTTAACTTTTTGCTTATAATGTGATGGTACCCCCCCTCCCCCCCCCCCCCCAACCCCCCAACCCCCCTTTTTCTTTTTTCCTTAAACCTATATTTGTTAATTGAAATTTCAGGTCAATGAGCTTTTTGTGGAAAACACCATCAGTAATCACACATTGATTAGCTGCAGAAGGAAACGTGTGTATGTCTTATACTTTTCTTTCTCCAATTTACTAGGAAATCAGGGGGAAGAATTCTGCCCCACAATCTAACTTAATAGATTAAGTAATGATACTTGATACTTCAAAAGAGGGGCTGTCTTCATGCATTAGGATCAAGATCACTCCTTGAAGCACTTATGATTGTGAATAGACACAGTAAGTTTCAGTAGGGGCTTGAATGATAAAGTTGTGCTTGTATACTCATTTTCATGTATTACTAATACTTACTAATCTTAAGGGAACTTTATGACCTGAAATGCCTTGAAATCTGATATTCAATGTAATTATTTTTCCATATCTAAGTTTACTTTAAAAAAGGTGAGTATACATTTTTCTTCCTAAACCACTTCATTCTTTCATCACATATACATTCTTTAAATTCACTGGGGTTTTTTCACTGTATAAAGTAGGTGAATTTGAATACTTACAGGAAGATTCTAAAGCATTTGGTTGTTATTAGTGTGGAGATAGCTGACTTACACATGCAAAAAATTAAAGAAACTTACAAATGTTCAAGTGATTTTTGTTTTGTTTCAGGGCTATACAGCACTAAACTACATCCTGTAGTACCAGGGACCTTCTCCTTTCTTACTTTTTTTGCACAATAAAATTTCAGGTTAATAAAACAAAGACAATACTCATATCCTATTCCCCACATTTTACTATTTACCTTAAATATGACATACTATACATTGTTCCTCAGTGATTTTTGTTTCCCTTTTAAAAATCCCTCCCCCTGTTTTTTGCTCAGGAGTCTGTTTTGCTGAGGACAGACAACAGCTTATGGTTAAGGATCTGTGATAATCTATCTAGAGTGTATGCAGTCTGCCCCCACTACAGTGGGTATTACAGTATATGAAACACACATGAACCATTGATCCCTTCAAGGTTTCTTTCTTTTATATTGGTTAAATTTCAGAAATCACTATTCATGTCACTAATGGCTCCTGACTTGCTTTGGAAAAGTGATATTTCCTGATCTGGGGCATTGAGCAGCATGGTGTTTTGAGCATTATGATAACATTTATGCATAATGCCTTTCTTGACCAACTCATCTAGGTAATTCTGTCAAAAGAGAATTTAATTTGTACCCTAAATGTTCTTTAAGCGGTCATCCAATACTGCATTCTCCCAAGCTCATGTTGAATGCTCACTGCAGGTGGTCCATTTTGTCTTGCCAGTTTTAATTATTGATTAGAATTTTTAAACAGAAACTCATTTTTGTCATGGTAGTTAAGTTTTGCTAGGACTTGGAAGTACATTTAAAATATGAAAATCTTAGTTCCCTTTCCAGAAAATCTCATTTGTGAAGAAGAAATCTGGAGATAAAATACCACAAAATACAATGTCAACTATGAGCCAAAATATCTCTCAATGAATTCTTGGGTTTAAAACAGTTGATTTTATTTAAGAACAGGAAATACAATTCGACCATTTTGTATTTTATGGGAAAGCTTTTTTTTTTTTTTCATTTTAAAAAAAACAAACAGCTAATATTTAAATAACAGATTAAGAATGAAGTGCTGGTTAAACATTGATTTAAATAAGTTATAGAGGATTCCAACACCACCAGCCTTTATAGAGGTTAAACATTCTCAAAAAGACACATTAAGCAAGGCTCTTCTTTGTACCAAAATACAGTTTCCAAACAATAAAAATAAACCCAACTTTTTCACAACAAGAAATATTGAAGATAAAACTGCAGCATCAATATAATCTCATAGTTATCACTTAAAGTATTTAGAACAAAATAATATTATACTACTTTTGTTTCTTACTAAAGACACTGCAAAGGCTTATTTATTTAGTGGAATACAATGTGAAGACAGTGGTACAAATTGTTTGATGTATTGTTTTCTATTTATCTGCTCTAACAAAATGAGTCTCAATATGGTTACATTGGTGAGCTATCCAGAGCTCTCTAAAATTACAGAGTAAAGCAAAACATAAAACATATTTATGTACCTTTAATTGAACAGAGTTCATATTATATTTAACTTTGTTATACGGCAGTTGCTCAAGTTAAGCCATGGGACTAGTAACACTTCATAAAGAATGTGCTGGATATTACGTATTTTGAGCCTTCAGTTACTATGATGGATATTAAAGGTATGCTAAAGCAGGATACCAGCACCATTGTTTTTGGTTGGCTTTCATAAATAATATATATGTGAGTAATAATCTCTGTTAAATGCATGAGCATGGTTTTGGATCTTGTCCCTCAGTCCTTATTTAGGTACTGCTCCCAACTATATGCCCATGATTCTACAGGCTAGTAACAAGGAAAAATGTGCTGAATGGGCATACTAACTGAATAAGGAGTGGAGGACTATGTTGCTTTCCTATTTAGCTTTCAGAGGCCAAATTTTACACCTAGGAATCACACATTGTTTAAATTTAACATTTGCAATCTCAGTGATTTTAACAGGTCTGTCCACATCTAGGTTCCAGCCCAATGCTTGCTGCAGAATATCACACTGATGCATTAGATCTTAGTTCCAAATTAAAAACAAAGTCAGATGAATGTACACACAGATATGCATTGACACCCAAGTACAGATGTGGCCCCTTCGCTCAATTTAAGAATAGCAGAAAGACCCTTTGAACAAAGTATTTCTTGACATTAGTTCTTGAGTGCTGATAAGTAAAAAATTTCTCCAACACAAGGAAACCCAATTCCATAAATCCAAGCACTGCTTGTTTGGTCTTTTTGCTTAAGTGCAAGACAGTTTAGGAAAAAAAAATGGATTATACACACTAATTCTGCCTTTAAAGCCTTTTATAATACCTATTCTCAGAGAACTTCTGAGGTTGACATTTTAGCCTATTAGCCTCTCTCTGAAGTACTGAGGAGAAGGGAAAATAACAAAGAAGCAAATGATGAAAACATTTCAAATCAAAAAAGATATTTAACATCCTATTAAATAAATAACTTAGAGAGAAATCAAAAGAAATGAAGTTAGATCATACAAGCAAACCATACTATTCGTTTTGTTAGAACAGTTTTACACTACTTTGCTTATATTCCTTAATCCTATCCATTCTTCCACAAGACTTCTCCAGAAATGCCATTATTTGTGCATATGACCCAAGTGCTTCCAGTAAATGCTTGTGTGTGTCTAACTGTTCATTAGATCATTAGGCTTGAATGAGCAATTAAGGTCTTTGATATGAGTTAGTATTCCATAAATAACTTTCCCCGTGAAAATCATTCAACAGAATGTCTCAGATCCCCTAAATTCCATTGCAGAGATTAAAAAAAAAAGTTCACACTGGCAATAACTTCTATACATTTTATCCCCCTTGTATCTTGATTATAAGATATGACACTGAACTAAATAAAAGTATTTTTTGTGCCAGCAATGAGTACAAAACCTTCAAAGGCTTCCCTCACTCTTTTCAAACAAGCAGATGTCTGCACTATTTCTTTGCATTTACTCTTCAAGAGCTTTACCAAACATACTCTACATAAGAGCCTTTGTTTCAACTGCATCAATAAAATAGTTCCTTTATCTATGACATTACTACCATTGGAAGAAAGTGAGCTGAAGTGTTTTTCCTTCTTGTTTTCTGTCCTCTCTTAGTGGCTCCCCTTCCATTCAGGGCCACAAACATTTGCCTTCCATTGTGCTTCCAATTTAAGGATGCATATGTATTATATCCATTTTCTTCTATTCGTTCCTTCAATTTGCAATCACTGTTAAACTCTTTCTGTTAAAAAAAACCAACATATGCATGAAGTCAGAACAAATGCAATCTTTCATAGTTGTACCATATTGAAAGCAAATGCTTTCTATAACTATTTTTGAACATTTCAGTGTTTTGCATATGACACCCTTTACAGGTTCTACAGCATTTCACTGTTTCCACA
This sequence comes from Laterallus jamaicensis coturniculus, assembly GCA_022605575.1. Lineage (NCBI taxonomy): Eukaryota > Metazoa > Chordata > Aves > Gruiformes > Rallidae > Laterallus > Laterallus jamaicensis. The sequence continues at coordinate 6,350,966 of JAKCOX010000024.1, read as the reverse complement.
GCGTTTAAAACACCACCACTTAAACTGAAAAATGAAACCAATAAAAGACATAGTCAACTATTCAGGGCTAATTAGAGAAGTGAAATAATATAATTCACTCATAGATGAAATTAAATTTCTCAGAGTTGGAATATAGCAACAGTATTAAATCAAATTCTCAGTCAGAAACTCAAATTATAAGATAGCGATCTTGGAGTCATTCATCATATTTCAGTTCTAAAAAATACAACTTTAAATATCTTGAACCAGATCATTGATACCATATGTTAAACAAATCTGTATGGCTTAGGCCTAGTTCTTATTTAAAGCAAGACCTTTAACACCACACTGACCATGAAAAAAAGGTTTTTTGAATGGATGCAGATCACTGTTATGCTGCTGGCACAATGGATGTGAGGCCTATCTACTTTGCTGACCTGAAGAAGAGCTTAACCTAGAAAAGAATCATGTGCGATCCTGTAGCTTCATGACTAAATAAACTTGACAACAATTTCGTGCATGGTACCAGAGATTTAGATTTTCTATTTTAAAGGAGAACCAGTTATCAGTTTGTTAGAAAGGTAAAATGTATAACCATGAGGAAGCATGTAGAGGAGACTATTTTTCCGTAAAGTTAACTGCAATTTTATGCAGAAAGATGTAATTTCACAGCCCAGACAGAAGCGTGTCAGAATTTCAGAGCATGACACGTTAAGTACATGCGGTATTTTTAACGTCTCTATGAACAAGACAAGACACGTGTCTGAATAATAAAACAGTTTTCAGTGTGCAGATTAAATATTTATGGATGTTTTATCTTTTATGATGATCAAAGTCCTTAAATATTCAGCTACTAAATACATAGAAAATATCTGATTCAATTAAAAAGTACATAAGAATATTAAAAAAAAAATCTATTCCTGTAAATTTAAAATAGGTTTTTGAAACAGCTTATGTTTAGTAATTTGATACAGTAAGAATTTTTGGTCTATAATAAAATATAATATTTTATTGACTTTCTGCTAAAACTACAGAGTATATGTTTGCATCTTCCTAACAGAATTGAATATATTCGTACTCAGTTTGGTCCCAAATGATCTTTGACTTTGGAATTAGTAGTTAGTTGAACAATGAATGTTGAGAAAGATACTATGAAGAGAAGTCTCTCCATAATGACCCTTGATACTGCCTCTATTCACAAAACTATATATGTATCATTTAATATGCATTTGCTGTAATACGCCACCTTTGGCATCAAGGTGTTAAGGCCAGTGGCCATTACAGTTCTAAACTGCAGTAAATTTTCCTATCTGACAGGAGCTTTTTTGTTAACGAAACCAAATACCGAATCTTCTTTTGCTCCCTCATTCGAATCAAAGTCAGTCAAATGGAAACCTTATTGATAAACACAGAAAAGGTCTTGTTTTCCTAGATGCAGCACTGTACTTGAATTGAAATTTTTATGTCTATTCTTAGAAAATACAGGGAGGAAAGATGATGTTGTGATGTGGTTAAGAAGTCCTGTTGGCAAGGGTCTGAGTGTTAGCCCAAGACTGCTTTGTTCATTTCAAACAAATTTCAGCATAACCCTGCACCAATGTCTATTGTGCACATGCTTAAAAGTGTTTTTAAAATTTTTATTGGTTCTGTTTTTCATATCCATCTGCAAGCTGCCACACTGTAGTAATATGAGTCTAAATGCAAGTCTTGGGAGGATGGGAAAAATAATAACAGAAGCATTCTTGAAATCTCTGAAGTATTAAGGAACAGGTTTTGATAAGTCATTACGCTGTGATTTTATGACGTGGATATTGAAAAATCATCTCATCTGGAATTAAAAAAAATTTTCCACATTCGTATCCTCCTGTCAACACTATTTTTAATACAGTATGAATTACTGAATCTTATGGCAGCCGTTTCTACCTATGGTACATGGAAGTGCTTTGTCTTCTGTTGTGTGTATATAGCATAGGTATGGACTCTCTCTATATCAGCTGTGGCTAACTGGGGTAGGAAAACTTATCTCAGGCCTTGGGAGAGATGATAAAAAATGACTAGATTAAACACTGTAAACTGAGATGTGTGAATTGAAGATGGTGATTCATGGTAACCTGTTCACATACATACAGTTGCATACTCAAGATCAGTGAGTGTAGCTTAACTGACGAATGGCCACTTTGTCAGCAGCTCATGATGTCCTTACACCTCTCAATGGTGCAGGATTGAGCACTTCTTAGCCTGTATTTCTGATCAATGTAATTCTAGATATTAAAATGCACATGTACAGGAGGATAAGAAACATTTTTCTGGTCTGTCTGCTGGTTTACTGGAGGGTGAAATTTTGATTAACAGCTCATTTCAGACCTAGTTGGTGGTTATACACAGACAAGTGAGTTCTTCAGGTGGTAAGGGAGGGAACTATTCTAACTACTGCAATCCATTTGGAAGGAAACCAAATACTTACAGAGCCGTAGACTTTTCCTTTCTTGTTCATGGCTAAATAATAGTTGCTCTTAATGGACTTAACTGCCACAACTCCAATTTCTACAGATGTTATCTCCAATATGCCTAAAAAATAAAAATTGAGCTATTTAATCACTTCATTAGAGGATTTTCTCATTATCAGAAAGACAATAAAACAGAAAAATATAAAACTTGTAATATTCAGCACCAACTGACCAACAAAACAGCAAAATTCTTCTTTAAACAATTGTAAGAATACACACAAACATTGTTTCAATTAACACGTTTTTCCTTGATAACCTTGCATTTTATACCCCATAAATACTGAAACAGTTCCATTTTCTCAGCATAGATTTTACTAAAATATATCAGGAGATATATCTGAACCATAGCATTAAATTAAATCTATAGCATATGTCAGTAGAATGTTACATTTACCCCAATCTTCAAAAACAGTGGTAAACTATTTATTCCTTGTAGGGCATTCAGATAAACTAAATCTCTTGGCTGCACTGAGCTGATAACTTCATTTTTGTCAAGTATGTTGACATTTTGGGATATAGTATGACTAACCCAAATGGCCACTTTATCTTTGTCTTTCAAATATTAGAAACATTTTGCTCTGTTTGTAATAAATATTTTTGTTGTTGTTTGAAACAAACTCCTTATGCAATACTGGATGGCTCAAGGGGCTAATAATGTGAGACAGAGCTTTCAAACTCCGTGTTTTCTGCCCAAGAGCATATTGATTTGAGAGAAGTATTATAACTTACAAAGTGACTTTCAAGTTCCCTTTTCAGCTGTTACTAAAATAACTGGGTGGCTATCTTGTCTGGGCATTGTGTCTTAATACAGGATAAATATGGCTCCAACCAAGTAACTTCTAAATGGTTTATGCAGGTAGAATGCCTGGTTCAAACATATCTCTGGCTTTTAAAGTAGATGTTAAGGTAGTCAGAACAATAGCCCATCTAACTCAAAGGTTGCTAATGGGGAAAACACAGTAGGAGCAAAAGTGGTGAGAAATTGTAAACATCCACACTGAGTCAACAAACATGGTGACAAAGAGATCAGTTGGATAAACATTTTTGAGTTGCTATCTGCTCCAAACCCCCCACAAAACAGTGATAATTTTCTCCTAAATATGTTCCATGCTTTTTGTGAGAGCAGGGTAGTACTGGAAAATCCACGTTTTCTCTTTTACTTAAAAATTTCTCAAGACACACACACATCAACTGAAAGCAACAGTCTAACTCATTTTTTGGTGCTTTTTCTGGAAGTGATGATTTTCTGTGCCTGAAAGCTGAGTACAGTTTGTTCAGACAGTGGAACCACGTGGACTTCAGTGCACACAGGGGGTAAGGAGGAAGTCACTGTAAATCTTTTTGAAAATGCCTGCTTTATATATGATACAAAAGCCATTCTCTGTGGCCATTGAACTGGTCTATGCAGCTTAGGAGCGAGGGTGTTACTTATTCTCTGTCTACAAGCCGAAGCTTTGATGTTTGCTGGGCAGTGCCTGTGAGTCAAGCATGAAAAAAACAGTAGTTGATTTTTATGGGAAAGAAAACTGATGACATTAGGTTATGCGTGTGAAAGAGAGAATATGAAACTAGGGAATTTAACACAAAAAGTCTCCTTTTACTGTCAAGAAAGGCCTTTTCTGGATGCATTTAAAAATAAAGTTCAATACTTACATAAACTACACAAATTTTGATATGAATATCTCTAAATTTCAGTGCAGTTACCAGAGGCTTTGTGTTTACTTACTAAGAAGCATTAGGATGGCCACAGTTACAAGGTCTATAGTCCTTGGATAGGAGAAAGACTTCAGTGAGAACTGCAAGATAGGTCTGGGATCTAGTAAAGCTCTCCAGAAATTGTACCATAATAAACCAGAAATAATATTTTTAAAAAAGTTTCTTGTCCAAACCTATAAATGTATGATTATTTTCTTCAAATATTGGTATAAAATGCTAATATAAATGTTTATAGACATAAATGATATATTACTTAAAAAACCCACAAACAACAGCCCACTGATAAAGCCTTCTGCTGGAAGATTTTTATGGTAAGATTCTTCATTGCGGCATGAAAAATAAGCAGTGCTAAGAATGGTGTTGCACATATAAACCAAGAAGATTTCACCAGTGCTGTGGAAGACACCGGGCTTCTTACAGAACAATTCTGCACTGATGACCTCCAAGGTTTGAACCCCAGACTTGGAACAAACAGAGTCAATGCACAGTTATGTACAGCACTACAAGTCTGCTACTTGTGAGTGGGTAAAAACAGCAGTTCCCCAAATTAGCTCACTCCAGTATCAGTAGTACCCAACTCAGAAGTAGCAAAGGACCCTCTGATACCTGGAGCTGCGTATCTGCTGCCAAGAAGAAAAAAGTATTGGCAGTTAAGTGAAAACTCTGAACACAATTCCCATTAGTTACCTATATGTAATGTTAGCTTGAGAATAAGAGCAAGGTGCTTAGGTGGAGAGAAGGGGAGCCACAACTTTGGAGAACTTGTTAATCTAGGAAGACCCAGAAAATGTCAGGTCCCCATGACCCACTTTTAAGGCTAACTTGTCTGTTGTTCCATTTTCCGTATGTAAGATGAAAAGAATTGCACTGTCTAATCTCAAGAAAAGTTTTAAGGACTCCTTAATTAGGTCTTGATAGCTGGCTCATATTTACCAGTGTCATACCACCGATATAAACAGCTCAGTGAGTCCCTATCAGCCAAAGCTAATTATGCTTGTATTACTCTTAAAATATTGCTCATTTTCACAACAAAGAACAAACAATGTTGCTTTATGGATTTTCTGGGAGAGCATTAGTACAGACCAGTGGTCTTTAAGGGTTCTTTCTAATGGGACATCTAAAGTATTTGTGCTCAAAATCAAACAGACTTAAGTGGCGAGACTTAAATTATGTGGATGACAAGCTATGAGAGAGTATGTACATGGCATGAATACTGCTACAATGCCAACTTCTTTTTACATGTGACTTTTTTTCTTTCTGTCTTTTTTTCTTTTTTTTTTTTGTGAGATAAAGCGATGAGAATTTACTTAATTCTTTCTACAGATACTAACTGCTGGAATCCAAACCAGTCGCACCAGTAAAACAGGGCCAGGCCCATTTCTAACAGCACTAACAAAAGAAACCCAGTCCTAACAAAACACAAACCAAAACAAAAGATACTGGCGTGACATGTCCTATTATTCATTTTTATGCTGAAATGGATTAAACCGAGTTATCTTTTTTGTAATATTATCCTTTTGACAGTAACACCATATTAGACCATTTCAATTGATTATTGCATTTGGAACGGAAGAACAGTGCTAAAGAAACTTGCCTGAATTGACCCATTTTAAGTGTTTTGCGTTTGAATGATAGAACAACATTGCTCTTCACTACAATGCCTAAGTTAAAATAACAGAAATATTAAAACAAGTAATGAAATAATAGTAACTTTTCTGGTAAAGTTTGTTGGCAATCTAATGGTCCACTATATCATAGTGGGGCAGTTGAAAGGAGGTCATGGAGAGAAATGTTACTACATTTACATTATGTCCACAGAAACAGGCTTGATTATACCTAGTTATGCAATTTAGCTGGTGCGAAGTGTAACTGAATTCTTTAGAACAATTATCAGTTTGTTCTTATCATTAATGATCCTGGATTTGTTCTGGCTGAGTGTGTTTTATATATATGTAAGTTAATTTTTTCAGTGATGATTTTTTTTATTCTAACCTCTGTGTATTCTGGGGGAGAATAGTACATTTTAATGGCTGCTTTTCTTTCAAATGAATTCAATATTCCTTGGGTAGCAGGGACCAAATTTGGTACTTATCTACACTGCTATCCTCTTTACACCCTGCAGACTGCACCATAGAAGCATGGTAGTTACAAGGACAGAAATAGTTTTTGTCTACATTGCAAATTATTCAGTATTATTTACAGATTTTCTCAGGAGGGGATTATTCCACGAGTTGGACAGAAATCTACTGAAGGCAATAGGAATTTTTCATAGGTTTCAGTGATGTAGACATATTTCAAAGGTCAGCGTGAGAACACTAACTCATCTGACAAGATCTACAAGCAAAAGTCCTAAGGACTTTCAGAACTTTGAAACAGGCTGGATTTAAATCAAGTGCCTTTGATGTAAGAGAGAAAATATGTATTTGATTATTCTTTTCTTGAGTCATTATTAAATTTAGCAGGAATGCATAAAAAAAAGAGAGGCTGAGACATACAGTATGAAGCCCTACACAGTAGTGTTTTCACCATTTGATGAAACTGACTTCAAGGGCAGAAAAAAATTTTCCTCAAGGTTAATGTATTTGAGTCGTGGATCATGATTTGATTTTTATACTACTGCAAAAATAAAGTTTCCATGGCCTCTCTTGATAATTTTTGATTAAGAGTCACCTTAAAGAGACTGTTGTGGAACTTGACGCCTATATTCAGATTTGAAGTGAAAAACTGCTAATTCCTGCATATGTTTTTCCATACTGTAAGACTTTCACTTAGATATTGCTTGCTAACCTCAGTTAAGAGAATATCGTTAAAGAAAGTAGTTTCAAAATTCTTCCTCAAATTTATGTTACCTAGTTCTTCTCCTATACATAAAGATTTGTGTCTCATCACAGTTGAAAAGTAGGCTGGTTTGTTATTATTTCTCTTTCATCAATTCTGTTTGGTTGATAACTTCTTAGGTGTTTAAAACTTATATTTAGATTATTTTTTCTATATGTTTTCTAAGGATATGGTGACTTTTCTCAAGGTCTTCAGTTTTTCCCTCTTTAAAGACAGTTATTGTATTTACTACTTTCTCAGTCCTCTGGGGTATCATTTTTCTCCTAAAGTTTTCGGAATGAATCTCTAGAGAACTGGCCAAACTCCTCAGGAGAGCAAGTCAATTTTGTCAAGTAAAACCCAGATAAATTATCCAACTTATTTTCATTTTGATCTTTTCTTATCCTATCCAATGTTAACTTCTCTTTGGAACTCATGTTTCTTTTCTGTGAATACTGGAAGAGAAAAAGACATTTCAATATACTTCCTTGTATGTTTCTTGTATCTGATTTTGTACCATTGCTGGGCTGAGGAATTTCTATGCCTTAAAACTTTTTTCTCAAGAAAATGTGTAGAGTAATATATAATGATATAATGTGACTTGTAATTAGGCTTGATAATAAGCGCTACAAAAAATTAATATTCTTGGAGGGAAAACTCTCACTAGGAGTTACTCATTTCTGGTTCCATGCTTTTTAGGAACTTGGCAAGGAAAAAAAATTAAAAAATATGCTGTGGCCTCCATTATGGTTTTAAAACAGATAGTGCACTATTATTTTACAGCCATAACTCTGTAAACTTCAACAATTACAACTAATCCCCTTTGACCACATCCACTGTAAAAGCATAGTTTTCAATACCCAAACCATTGCCAACTCATTATACTTAGAAACATTTTAAATATCAACTTGTGATGTGCCCTGTAGCTATGCATGTGCTCTCTTTACAGGTCCCAAAGACTAGAAACATATTCCCAATAGAAACAAAATATATTTAACTTAAATAAGCTGTATTTTTATAGTGTATAAAAGTGATCATTATTTAAACAGCAAGGCAACAGAAAGGCTGTCTTGTTCTGCACACAGGGACTGTAAAAACTACAAGTGAAAAATTACACTTACATAATTCTGTACACTAATTCCAAATGTCCTCTGTTTTTATAAAAATGCTGGTAATATGAAGCAAAGAATTTACAAAATACCCTAGGACTTGAGGGAAATTATTTCAAGCAATTTGTTAGTAAAGACAGCTTGACAGAATATCAGATATATTTCCAAGGCAGTACTGCAACAGATCCAAACATACTCTGCAATGAGAAACACTTGATTCTGGGACCAAATTCAACTTTGTTGTAGTGTGAGGCAGTGACTATTTTTCTGTAGCTGCGTCATTTGTGTAATAACTCCTTAAAACACACTTTAAATATCTGCAACGGTAGTTGCAGTCCTCTTAATATAGAAGAATAGGACCACCTTGCATCTTCCCCCCTCTTGTAGATGTTATCACATGTATGTGGTAGTTCACAGGCAGTCCCTCCCTCCCTTGCCTTTTCTTCTGTTAGCAGAAATATTGCAGATGAAGAATGAGTTTAGCTAGATGGAATGTAGTGATGACTGGGAGCTTCTGAAACTTTCCAATTTCCCAAATGGTGACAAGAAGCTGCTGGGCCTGTGAAGGCAGCTGCTGCTCTTGATGGGTAGCTGGAGAGGGCAGAACTTGGTACCACACGTCTAAACCGACTTTCTGGAACTTTGGTGTCTGCACCCTCACAGGAACTTCTCTCAGGGATTACCTTTGACTGGCATTGCCTTGAATCAAAGTTAATGATAAGGCATAATGTTAAAGATATGATGTTCAAAGATATGATGCTCCTAGTAGGTGGCTTGAAAAAGGGTGGTTTGAAGAAACGAGAAGACTGTTGGATGCGGTCATGAGATTGAAGTGCTAAGGAATACGAAGCCACTGACTCTGTTTCCGCTCTGTTTCACTATTTACACCTGTGCAAAGCAAGTTGAAGACAGCTTTAAATGTCAAGATATGCTTATTCCTATCATTTGTTTTGCAGAAGAATCATTGACAACAGAAAGAGGTAGAGTAGAAGATAAACTTAGGAAACTGAACAATGGGTAAGACTTGCCTTTGAAAGACTTTTCAGTAAAGTAAAGTAGTTCCATTAAAATGTAATCCTACAGACTTTGCAGTTGTCTTTCAAAGGCAGCTTAAGATACAAATCTCATACCACATAATGACACAGTTACAAGCAGAAATCTTAAATAATCACCAATCTGAGCCATAACGTAAGTTTCAACTTAAAACTAAAACTTTATTTAAAGTTAAAATCAATTCAGTGCTTTTTATTATTATTTAACATTTTCTGAGACTTCTACCCTTACTGCCCTAAATCAGCAGTGAAAGTATTGAAAGACCACTAAGCAAGCTGCTAATGTGTCATATTTAGATCAGCTATAGCCAAAATGTGAATTCCCATAAGCTTTACAGTCCAATTCACACATCTGGTTCATCTGGACAAGCCTGAGATACATATCCAGACAAGGAAGGCTATGGGAACAGGATATCAGAGCTTTCCTTCATGAGTACTGAGTCCAGATCTGGGGCCCCCAATACAAGAAAGATGTAGAAGCGTTGGAGAGGGTTCAGAGGAGGGCCACAAAGATGATTAGAGGGCTGGAGCACCTCCTCTATGAAGAGAGGCTGAAGGAGCTGGACTTGTTCAGCCTGGAGAAGAGAAGGCTGAGGAGGGACCTCACTGCAGCTTTCCAGCACTTGAAGAGAGCATGCAAACAGGAGGGGAATCAACTTTTTGAAAGGGTAGATAATGACAGGACAAGGGGGAATGGACTAAAGCTAAAGGAGGGAAGATTTAGATGAGAAATTAGGGGGAGGTTTTTAACAGAGGGAGTGGTGAGGTGCTGGAACAGGCTGCCCAGAGAGGTGGTGGATGCCCCATCCCTGGTGGTGTTCAAGGCCAGGTTGGATGGGGCCCTGGGCAACCTTGTGTAGATCTGGGTCTGGAGGCTGGTGGTCCTGCCTGTGACAATGGAGTTGGAGCTCTGTGATCCTTGGGGTCCCTTCCAATCCAGACCATTCTATGATTCTATGATTAGCACAGTATCAGTTTAAGACATTGCCATGGTGCATAAAGAACAACTAAAACAGAGATTATTAGAGCCTTTTCGCAGATCCACAAGGGGACTAAAGGAAAATAAACCTACTTCTCCTTTCCCTGTCTACTGCTCTTATGGCTTTAATTTCAGAGCAAAGGACTACTCAACCTATGGTCCTCTGTAGACCAAGTAAATGGATAGAGATCTATCATAATTTGATACATCATGTAGACCAGGGTACATAGGCAACAACTTCAACAGTGATGCAATAGTAAAACCTTCTGGTTAGCAAGGGAGGAGTTTAAACTTAGCTACAAGAATGGTAGGAATAAATTTAGCTAATATACATCCTGATATGTAACAGAAGCAATTAATTCAGGAGCACAAGTTACCCTGCATTTTCTCCTCCTGTCAGTGAAGGAAGGAACTCAAAAGAACAGTTCAAAACACCACTGCTCCTTCTGTTAAATGTCCAAAGTTAGACAAATTATGCTTAAGCAAATACAATGCAAAAAGTGACTTTGAGGACACATCTGTGCTATAAATTGAGTTCAGAACTGCCTTTAAGGATACCTTGTTCATTGCCTTCAACAGTAACTTGCAAGCATGTCATCAGATTTAGCCAGAGTGGATTTAATTCATGTTTTGGAGATGGGATTACCACAGGTAGAGCCAACTGCACCTAGCTCTATTAGTCAGACTTCAGATTTCTTGAGCTCCATGTTTTCAGCCAAGACAGGAAGACATACAGTGAGCTGCATGAATGTTGATGGAAGATACAACAGTGTGAACATCTCAGCTTGCTTGACACCAGCATTGCAAGATTTTATATTTTGTACATGAAGCACAGTATCAGAATTTATTAGCTGATCTGTCTCTGGGATGGAGGAGTTATAAATGACAACTCATAGTGACCAAGGAATAGAAATTAATATACCAAGGAAAGCAAAACACCTTCACCTAGTATATATGTTTAGATTCAGGCTGGTAGTTATCTGCTTTGTTAGATATCTTGACAAAGATGGCTTAAGAAGTTTCAGTCCTCCCTTACCTCAAATACATTTTCCTGCCTCTGTGCTAAAGTTCAGCAACGCTTCAAATATAAGTGTTTGTGGAGCAGCCCTGTAAACATCATTGGAATGATTTGGCTTGGAAATAACTCTCTATAGAAAACAAATCCACCTAAACCCCTAAGGACTAAACAATCCAAGTTTTTGCAGTCATTTCTAGTATTATATGTTTTCTAGACCTCCTCTTACTCTCTTTCTGGTCTCTTTCCAATTGACTAATTTTTGTGCAATGAGGTGCCCAAGACTGGACTGATATTCTGGCTAAGGCCTGATGGGTACTGAATTGAGCAGAAAGATTACTTCATGTGTTTATAAGGAAACTTGGATCCAAGTCCAAATCCTAATCGAAACTTGGCAGTCCATATATATTTCCATTTAGTAGACCAGACCAGGCAACCAGGATTTCTGCCAAATCTTAAATTTTTAGGTCTCCACGGAAATACACAGGAGAATGGAAAATTTATAATAAGAAACTAGTACAGTTCAGTAAATTTTTCTCAGGGGTCTGCCAAGCTGCACATTTCAACCTGTGTGGAAGCTCCAGTTATCTTTTGCAGTCATGACTACTATGGTCACTTCCTGTAGTCTATCATTTGTGTAAGTTTCAATGTGAATAATTGCAATTTAGAAGAAAATGGATGGACTTAAAACTGTTCTATATATTACCCATCTTAATATCCAAGGAAGTGGTAACACACAGGCAGTGGCACTGCAGAAGACACAGTCAAAATGCATGGTGACTGCCAGTAGATTCAGCTGTCCATCACCTACAGTCTCAGGAAAGGCAGGTCTTCACTACTCAGGCACTCAGCTGTTGGTCAGTCAGGAGCTTCTAGCAGATACTGTACATGTATTTGCAAATGATGCAAAATTTATTATTAAATTGCTACTTAGTCACTGACAAGTATGAACAGATGGAAGTGAGCCTCAGTGCCAAAGTGGCCAGAATTTGTGTCTCTATGAGATGCTGAATGGAAGTTGTGAGACTTAGGAAACTCAGTGTACTGCATACGGCCTCTGCCACTTGTCTGTCAGCAGTCTTTATCCAAATGACAGGTTTGTTGCCTCCTGCTGAGACTGTCTGACACATACTGTGGCTCTTGTTCTGGCTAAGGTTGTTCAGATGCACATCAAAATGAAACAACAGTTTCTTTCAACAGTTATGTTTAATCTTGGGACTCATTCGTTCTTATGATAGATCTCAAATTGACTCCCTACTGTGCAAGACAGAAAGACTGGAAGAATATGGTCGCTCACTTACTAGTCTCAAATACTTGTATTTTTGGGAGAAAGAAGGAAACTCACTGCATAACTGGACCACAGACCTTGGCAACGTCCATTGTACTGTGGCAGGTAGGATCCTAAACATGCATGGACACAATGATATAGTAATGGGATAAAATAAAAAATTGCAAAGCCCTTCAGGCTCCTCTTTAAGGGACCATGACTAGGTATAGTTCCTAGCAATACCCTGCTACTACCCCGTTTCTTTGAAAAAAAAAAGGGTGTTTTAGTATTTTGCCTGCAAATCTGAAAGTTGCCAAACACACTAATCCACCACATCATTTAGTCATTGGTTCTAATGGTTTATGTCTGTCTTTGCCTCACCCAGGAAAAATCCATGGTATTTTAAAATATGGGATCCACATGCTTGTAATGCAACACTACCCCTGGACAGCTATAATGATCACTCCTTTTACACATAATTATCTTTGGTGGCAGTTACTAATCAACACTTTCAGCAGTTTTCTTCTACAATGCCACAAATATTCCTAGTATTCATTGGTCACAATAATAACTTTTTTTAAGGAAAATGTATAATGTCTGTGAGAATGGAATGAACATCTGTGAAGTGTAGGTTAGAGCAGCTATATGGTATTGGTGGTTAGCATTAAGAAAATGACTCCAAATGGTATTTTAGTGCATCTTAAAATTTCAAATTATTTGCCCCTTGTAGCTCTTTTTCTTCACAAATTCTAAGTGACCTGCATATTGGGGGGTGGAGGTGGGGGTGGGTGGTGCAGAGAGGAAGGCAGGTTTCTGACCTTAATATTTATATTTATGTAGTTTGGGTCAATGTTGTACATGATTTAAGATCACCATTCACAGACTGTAACTCGTAAGCCTGGAGGGTACTTCATAAGCAAACTACTGCCCAAACTTTTCCCAACAAAATATTTGTTGAAAGACACAATTATTATTGCAATTGTTATTGGACAATCTTGGAGTAAATTTAGAGAAAATATTAGCAAGTTGTTACTATATGAGATGATGTTAAGGCCAACGGTTTAACAATGGAAACGAACCTCTAATAACCAGCTCATTTCTTTGTCCATTCATTTTCTGTATTTTTCTGACATAAATAATTCCATGTACTTAAGTCCACTTCAATTGCAACCAATCAAAAAGACACCATTCAGTAATCGTATTATTTTTGTTATAATGTTTTGTGATCAGGTTCTCATTTTGTAATGCTAGATTTGCATTTTTTCTTGTATATTCTCTACACTTCGTTCAGCATGAGAGGTATGCTAAAACACTAAAGCAAGTAACAATGTCTGTTCTCTTGCACACAGATGTAAACTATTGCCTGCTATAGTGCAAGCACCTGATATATGTCTTTCACAGTGTTTTCATCTTTAATACTTGACTGTCTCCTAACCTGCCTGGACCTGGTATCTTCAGTCTTCTAGTACAAACAGTATGTTTTCAAACTCTGGTGAGCAGTGATAAGTGCTGTCTTCTTAAACATTCATTCAACACCTCATCAAAAAGCAGGATGACAAAATCATCGATCTTGTGCAGAAACATAAAAGGTTGATGCACAATCACTTCACACCCTTCTGCTTTCATTATCTTTAAGTCTCCTTCTATATTGTTTCCCATCTTTCCTGCTAACGTCCTCAGATAGCATCTAACAAGCAGGTTTTGCACACAATATTATGTGATCTAAGTGTGCACTTGGATCTTATGTCTTGTCCTTTTATACAAACTTTGATTCCCTAGACTGGGATGCTGAAATATTTCAGTTTTCCCTTTCCTTGAACTATGTACGGTGTGCACAAATGCTCACAAAACTATGCTTGGGACAGTTAACAGACCGCATGGTTCTGAACGGTTTGATACATTCTTTCCAGCCTTTCTACTTAATCTTCTGTGTTTAAATTGGGGTTTCTCCTCACTGGAATCTAACAGCACAAAATCCCAATCAGCCAACCAACTCTATTCAACCTCTCAACTAACAGTGAGTGCAATTTCTGCTGTGATCCCAACAGAATCCTTGTCAGGGGACGTGTAGAGGGCAGACAAAGAACCTCCCATCTTCTCTATGTACTTTTATGTCAGGCTGATATACTTTTGCTTACACTACTGTCTAACATTGCAAAGAGCACCTGGTCCCTAGGCCATTTGGTGAAAACTGGCTGACAATCATATTCGCACCTTCTAGGGTGGTCTGGTGCATCCCTAAGAGGACTTGGTTTGTTTTCCTCAGATTATTACCTCTAGAGACTTTATGCATAGCTCTCAGTCATGTCTGTGTGTGGCTTTTTTTCTAAGTATTGTGAAGGCTGTGGCTGCCCACCAGTTTGCTGTTTGTATAGTCTGATGCCAAGCTTGTGTAGACATCCTCTTGCAGACCCTGGATTGAGAGTGTATAAAAACAAAGGAATTAATCCTGGCTAGTTCATAATCTCTTTTAAGAGTGGTCCCTGCAGTGGAGAATTTTGTGGAGGTTCACCTCAGGAAGAAATAGTTTACACCAAAAAAATCTAAATATGAACAAGTACATGCAATTCAAAGGAGTCAGGAGTGCTGGATCCAAAAGCGACCTGGGAATCTAAATTCTTTGACAGTGTAGACCTAGCCTTAGACAGCTGTTGACATGAGCAGCTGAAGAACAGAACACCTCTGTATCGGATTT
The DNA here is from genome assembly GCA_022605575.1 of Laterallus jamaicensis coturniculus. NCBI lineage: Eukaryota > Metazoa > Chordata > Aves > Gruiformes > Rallidae > Laterallus > Laterallus jamaicensis. Next base: position 6,335,830 of record JAKCOX010000024.1, on the reverse strand, counting down.
TGTGTCTGGAGACAGATACTCTGAGCAATTTCAGACCAATAGTGCCTGTGCTAATTGTATAGCCTAGGAATAGATAATAAATAAAAAACTGTCATGTACAGTGTCTTACTGCTTGTGTGTGAACCAACTCCACAATTACATTCCAGGTAGCATCCACTTTTCTATACACATGTTGCAAAACTAATGGATAGATAACAATAAATAAATAAGTTATGGGTTAAAAATCAGAACAAAAGTCATCAGTTTTCTCAGAAAAATACACAGGAAAAGTCCTGGCATTGTTTGTGCTGTCTGAAGTCCAGAAAGCCAGCTGTATCCTGGGTTGCTGTGGCAAATGCACTAACCCCAATAAAACACGTGAAAACCTAACATAGACCTGACAAAAGTTCCCATCACAGACAGTTCATATTATGGGCATATGGAAGTGGTAATTTTGGTTAAAAGATGGCAAAGTTGGGGTCTTTGGCCAATGGAAGGCCTACATGACAACAGGTCAGATTTGCTTTAGGTTTGTAGCCAAATCAATTATAGGGCCCTGCAAGAGAGACATTTTGAGCTGGTCTCCTTCAGAGCTCTATTATATGTCTGGGGGCTCAGATTCTGGATTAAGAACCTACCTATGGTTCATATGTAAAGATCAAGTAATAGAAGTAATTTAAGACCTTTAATTTCTGCATATACATCTCCATATATAAAGAAATGGGAGAAAGCAGAGAAACAGACAACAAAGATTTGTCAAGTACAAATTCTGTTAAATCTTATTTCATATTATGACAATGTAAGAGAGCATCTTTTGAAATGAGCTATGGATTTGGAAACTACCACATTAAATTACTTATCAAAAATACACTATTTTCATATAAACCCCTATTTTAAGTAGGATGAAAAACAGGCTAGAAAACCATATTTAGAGAATAATTCTCAGTGATTCACTGCTAAAATGGAATGAAGTATTGAGGAAGTTCCAATACAGGTTGAAAAAGAATGACACATCCATTGTGCAGAAAAGTGTTTGGGTGGCTGGTGGTCCATGACCTGGGCTTGAGTGAACAATATGAAAAGCAAACATCATCTTAACAGGTCTAAAGCTAAATATAGTGCATGAAATTCAAGAGAAAATATTTCCATACCGCCTAGCACTTGGAAGGTTTCATCTGGCCTCTATTCTTATTTCAAGATGTGCCTAAGGGCAACCATCATGGCCATAGGACTAGAAAATATTATATGTAATGGAAAACTAAATAAATTCATTCGGTTTATCTTGAGATATGGGAAAAGAAAGGATATCAGTAACTTTCAAATACTTTTCAAATAGCTGGAAAGAGGAGGGATGTGTTCCATGCAAGTGTCAAAAGAAACAATGGGCTCAACATCGCAGAAGAGTAAGGGAGGATAAGATTAATAAGATTTTAATAAGGGTGGCAAAAAAAAATCTCTGTATTGATTAAATATGCTTTGGAGTGTGTCCAGTCTTTGAGAGAGATGATAAAAGTATACAGCAGTTGATCATAGGTATCATCCATATGTACATTGCGGGACAAAGGGATGAACCACATGATCTCTCCAGATTTGTTCTAAGCCTATAAAGTGTGTTTCCACACATAAGAATTCAATCAAATGATTCTGAAGGTGTTGGATTTAGTATGCTACAGAGCAGTATTCTGCACAGTATTCGTGTAGGGAGTCAAACAGTTCTAGAAACGAAAGGGCTTACAGCGTACGTGGTGTACAGTTGATGCACTGAAATATTCAGGATTTTTGGTTACACTGAAACCAATCATAACTACTGTATGATATTCTGATCAATGCATTGGAAACCCAGGAGAAATGGAAAGAATCATGAAAAGGCCCATGCAGCAGAACAGGTCAGTTCAGATGTGTGGTAGCTCTCAACATTAAGAGTGTGATCATTTAGATTTTGTTCACAAAAACTTCAAGACCATAACTTGTTTCACAGCGCATCCTCTTTACAGACTATGTAACAGTTTTGGTCATCTTCCCTCTAAATTGTGAACTTTACATCCATCATCCCCATATTTATCATTAGCGGATTTGTGCCTATTGATCCTAATTGATACCTGATTAAATGCAACACTTACCATAATTCCTTTCGGTTTATTGGAAACCACCCTAACACTGTAGTCAGTGCTGCTTAGAAATGAGACACCTATTTATTTCTGTGATGACAAACATAATTATGGCAACAGTACTTGGCCTGTTATACTGATATTTGGAGGGACATCTGCAGAAAAAAACCCAAAAAGCAAAAACCATGAGCTTTCGTACTGGAAACTCTTGCAGAACTTGGGACTCAGTGTCTGAAAACTGGATTCCAAATTGTAGATCCTACAAGACTTAGAAACTTGTGGGAGGGCCCTTTCGCAAATTAGGCTCATAGCTAGCAAGTATTCTACAAAGTAAATAATGAAGATAACAGAACCACTTCTGAAAAATTGATTCTTAATGTCCATGTTCCTCTACTTATCACTAGTGAAATATTTTCTCTATATTCAACATTTTCCTGGTGCTTCTTTTTCCCCTCAAGCCCAGATTAGAAACCACCCAAACACTGTAGTCAGTGATCTCCTCCTCTATCCTTGTGGTAGACACTGACAAAACAACTTGATAGAAGAAGAGTAAGTTGAAACATACGACTAAGACTGAAAGTGGCTGCCTTTAAACTGTCAGTGTATTTATTCACTTTATTTATTTTGCTGTTTTGAAGTTTGTGTGTGCCAAGACCACGCTCTGGGAGCTCCTTGCTGTGTATAAACTAACTCAATAATCAACAGTTACAAGACACTGTTAAATCTATTGTCGTGCATCTGTGCAATCATAATTCACTTCCATGCCACTACAAAGGAATCTGACTGCCTGACCCCACTCAGTCCCACCAGTTGCATTGCCAGCTCCCTATAACAAAGTGGTAGCCCTCAGAGAAAGCAGCAGATAATAATATCAGTCTCTAGTAGGAAATATGGAATAAATTTTTGTATTGGGGTAGAAATCATATTGTAAATATTTCTTTTGTTAGGACAGTAGAGTAACATCAATAATATTGCTTACACTAGTTGCAGGTGATTTCTAATTTCTGTATCCCATATGTTTCATGTACATACTGAGAAACAGCTAGTGCTCTGTAAAATCTTTAATAAGACAGACATGATGACAGCCACCTTTTTAACTCTCTAGTGTCAAAGTGGAACAGTCCTGGTGCAAGGAGTTCTAGCAAGTTGCCTGAAGGGTCTCAAAGCTGTCAGTGACATTGCTGAGAATGTCAGCTGACAAGGCCCAGTGCTCAATGACCTCAGCAACCACACAGACCTTTCTAACTGATCTTAACTCTGAATATCAACCTCTAATTTCCAGTGTAACAATTCCAGTGCCATGGGCCACATAAAAGGGAGATGTGAGGCAACTTTCCCAAATTGAGACAGACTACTTACAGTCAGGAAGATTGGTGATCTAAGTTTATTCCAGATTTAGCCCTTCTCAAATCCCATTTCAACAGGAGATACCAGATGAATTGATAAGCGATGAGACTGGCACAGTTCTCAGCAGTTTCACCATTATTTGGCTAAAACCCACTTAAAATCCAGTGCTCAGAAATACAGATTTTAATGAGAAGGATGCATTAATTTATGAAGCCTTATCTATTATTCTTACTTATTGCATAACTCATAGAGACAGTGATCAGTACTGCGCTAAAATATACTCCAATCATCAGCTGATACTTAAGAAGGTCCTTATTTTTGTGCTTCTGATAAAATATGCAAAGCTCTGAAACATAACAAAAAGCGTTCTTGCAGATCTATGCCTTATGATTGATTAAACCTACCACTTTTCTTATTGCAGAACTAATAATTTGTTATTTCTCTGACTGCTCCCCTATCGTCTCCTATGAAATATATCTTTGTTTACATGAAAACTCCATTAACAAACCTGAACAAAAATTTCCAGCAATGCAAAAGTTCTTAGTTAAAAGTTATCAGGAGAAGACAACTATCATGAATATTTAAATCTGACTTCTTCAAGAAACCTGACTTACCTCTTAGTAGGAGGTGGGCTAAAGCAAATCACTGATGGATTTGTTATAGAACCAGTCTATAGTCTTACCACTCTGCCCTCATAGAATATATTTATCATGTGTATTAAGAACAGGCTATTACCCGTTTACTATTAACAGACATGTGCCTGGATGCCATTTCCTCTTTATGTACATATCAGTATGCATATTACAATATCCAGAAAGAGTGTGACCCTCATTCTAGGATTGCTAGGTATGAGAGCCAGTAAGATCAATTTGAGAAGTAAGGAAACACCCTTGATTGAGGAAACTGGTAGCTTTGCAGCAGTGACCTGCCAGAATAGTAACCAAGCTGGAAATAGGACCCCACTGTCCGTCTTCTGTTTGTGCTTTATCCAGTGAGGCTACAGTATTTAGTAAGAGCAAACTTCACCAATCATCTTAAATATTTGAATATCAATCTCTGATTCCCAGCTGAACAATTCCTGTGTTGTGGGATATAGACAAGATTTTTAGATACCTTTTCAATTCATAGAGTAATTTAGACTGGAAAGGACCTTTGGAGATGATCTGGTCCAAAACCCAGAGGCCAAATGAAAAGTTTTGTTAAGTTGTTCTATGTCTTCTTTTTGATATCTTATTATGTCTGATGGGGACTTAAGTGAATTCCATGACTGAAGATCCTTAGAATCCATCTCTTTCAACCATCTCTTCCGAAACTGGGTCCGCAAACTGACTACCTCAGTGCAAGTCACTAGAGTAGAACTGGCATCAGATTCAGAATTTGGTCCTAACTGTGCTATAAATGAGTTAGAAGCATTAAGCATGGAGAAGATCACTAGCTTTTGACAACAAGGTGGCTAGTGGGGCATTGTAAAACATATGCAAGAAGACAGTGACAGCTGATTCTGATTTTTCTTCCAACATGTGGATTATGTTACATCCACCCAAGCGCTAAGCTTTCATCTCAAACAGTTGTGAAGGTGAAGGCTTCTGGGGGTCTCGTTCTCTAATTATGCCTGACTTAGAATTCACTTAACTTAGACTAACACGGATAGGAAGTCAAGTTCTGTTAGCTGTTCCACCTTTCACCTTACCACACATCTGGGAAATATTCAGATCAAGATCATAACCTTGCATTTTGGCATTAGCTACCTAAAAAAACATTAAGATATCACCAACAATTTGCCTTTGACTGGGAAAATTAGAAGCATATTTGAGATGTAAACACTGTTGTGGCACTAATATTGCTGGTAATGATTAAAGGCTGCTACTTTAACTGTAATGGAATAAACCAAAACTGACAGTCTTAACCCATGCCCATTTTCAGTTTAAACAAGATAAGGAAATCCCAGTGGTATATCATATTCTGAATGAGGGAAAAGCTGGGAATATTTAGAGATGAGTATTTTCAATGAGGTCTACAAATGGAAAGCAGTACGTCTAAAGTACTGTAACAAATTTGTGGTTACAAAGCAGAAGTATGGATGCAACCCAGCTCTTCCTGCTGCAGCAGGCCTCTCTACCACTTAAACTTCGCAAGAATTGTCTTTAATTGCAAACAGACTAGACCTATACATACCCTAGTGTTGATGACGGTAAAGGCAGCTTTCATTGGCCAATTTATTCCATATTCATTAGCCTATTTATTAGATTTTAATCACCATCATCATTGTTTTACTCCAAGAAAAAATATCAGATTTCAGAAGCTGGTAATATAGAAGTTCTAAGGGAAGAGCTGTTGGGGCTATGCATGTGTGGGAATGGAGACATCCGAACTCCTTCTCATTGACTGTATCCAACTCAAAGTTCAGAACTCAAGTCAAAAGTTGGGTTTATGTTAGGAAGGATTTCTTATCATAATTGTACTGGCAAGTTTTGCTCACTTCTAGGATTATTTCTGTGTTGAGATTTCTGCTCATTTTTTTAAGGGAAAAAAGCCAACCAAACAATGACTGCCTAATGTCAAGTACTTGGAGATCGAACTGTAGAAAGTGAAGCCAAGAAAATTAGAATGAAAGCACAATATTTTAATGTAAAAGTTTCACCAGGCTTTGGTACCAGATATCAAGTGAAAAATGAAGATATTCTATATATTGATGTGTCTAAACCAAGACTAATGCTTATCTGGGATAGATGATCCGCCAAATATTAGTTAATGGTCAAAACAGAAATTACTTTTCTCTTTGCATTGGTAATTGTAGGAAATGCAATAAGCTGCCATATATAAGCTGTCAGGCTAGATGTTATGGATCTTTCTATACAATTTAGAACTAAGAATTGCTATACAGTATCAGTTTATTATATTTTTTCCTTCAATGTTGCATTTTTAGGTTAGAATTGTAAAACATGAGATTTCTCTCCAGAAACAGGTGATTCCTACTGTACCAAATTTTCACATCAATAACCAGCAAAACAGTAATTCTGTCAAATCATGAAGTTGTATATGCTGTTAAAGATGGTGAAATGAGATACAGCCCACGTTAACAAAAGCATCTGTCTCGCATGTTTAGTTTCTTAAGCCTTTGATGTGTTTCAAGTATCAGTAGAGCCTTTTCCTCATCTTCCCCATTGCAGTGCAAGTTCAAAGAAAACATATTACAATTCAGCCTTTTTTTAACAAAAGCTTCCTAGTAGCTTTAAACTGCCACATACAGTTTTAGCATTTATAAGAAATGCTATCATATCTGAGCTAACATTTTTTTTGTTAGTTGGTGGTCATTTATCTACCACAGGAAAGTAGAGAAGAGTTGTAGAAATAAACTATAGATGCATGGAGACATCAGAAGTATATGGCCTCTATGCTGCCTACAGGATATATTGTGAAAAAAAAAGTTCTACAAATCAAATGATACAAAGAAGCTGAGCCAGAAGAAAGCAGAAAACCTAAGCATGTAAAAAATTAATTGAAAGTAGAAATAATTATTTTACCTACAACTGGATTTGAATATCCTTGTTCCTCGTAAAAGCAATACATGTGGCTCAGGAATGAATGAGCTACTAAATTTAAATAACATTCTAAGAAAGGTAGAAACTGATGCAAAAATTTGAAGCCACTGTTGAATATCACCCCACAAAAGGAGGTGGAGGGAGGTAGAAAGAACATAATTTACAAAAGCCAAGATGCAAGGCATTTTCACAGTCTACTACCATAAATGTATGTATTTTTAAAGGTAATTAAGTTACCCAGTAACTAATTGGAAGTATCTAGTCAGAATATGCTTTAATTTTAATATCAAAATTTAATATGTTTGCTCTTTTGAGATAAACAGAAACTGTGCCTAATTCTGCCATCTTTACTCCTTTAGATTATCCTCCATTCTACCTCTGTTGCTTTGCCTGAAACCATGGGATAAATCAGTATTGTAAACAAATCAGCACGCCTACAATTAATTTTAGGTACATAAGGCTAAAATAGCAAAAGTTAGTTTGGCATTCATTTCCTTCAACAAACATTTGTTTCAAATGCATTTTTTTTTACATCTGTGAAAAAAAAATTCACAGTAGGACATATGTGTGATGTGTAGAAACAATATGTATAAACATCACATGTGTAGGTACTAGAGGTAGGATTTTGCCTGTTAAAGAGAAATGAAAATAGCACAGTGTGAACTGCAAACAGGTTTTCCGAAATCGCTGGAATTCATTCATGTCTGTGAAAAGATAAACTTGGGTAACATCACTTACCAGACCAATTAAAACAGAGATTTTGCAACAGGTGAGGCAGTATAGAGAATTTTTTAAAAGGAAACAGTACTTCCTGCTTGTTAAACATCTTGAGAGAACCGGCCTGCCTGTGTAACAAACTCCTACACAGGCTAGGAGCCTGCACTAATGTATTTAAATAATTTGGATGTAACACCTTTAGAGGCATTATACTGTATCTGATAAAAAAGTAAACCCTCAGAAAATAATGTGTCATCATGTCTTTCAAGGATCTGTCCCCTATTTTTTATTTGTACTGTGTCTAGTCTAACAAGATTAGTGACACAAGTTTGTAGGTGCTCAGCACTAGATGTTTTAGGCAGCTCAGCACAGTCATTCGGCCAAGGAGCTTTATTTGGGCTGATGCTTTGGCTAGCTAGTTTAAAGCTAGGTTGGACAGCTCTGTAATAATGGAAAAATTCTTTGTTTGTTCACCAGAATAAACCTTTTCTGTTTGACTGATTCTGATTCTCTGTGCTCAGATATTCTCCTGCATTAGATACTTTTTATGGGCCATTGGTCCAGTTAACTTCTGGTTTCCACTTTTGTGCCTATCTTTTCATGTCTTCAGATAATATTTCTAAACTGGAATCTTGTTGCAAAGACTTAAGTTGCCCTGAACAGTTTTACATGTCCCTTTTAGTTCAAAGACACCAGGAAAACAAATCACTCTTAAGTTCAGTAACAAAACTAACCCAACAGAAGTCATATCTTTTTCTATGTCCCTACAAGTATCTATGTTTATCTTGTTTGTATTTTTAAATATTTTTGCATATATGCACATCACTCTGTGTGTGTGTGTATGTGTATACACATCTTAATATGTCTCTGATTTAAAATACTAATCCAGTCATGTGAATGCTAGATATTGAAATAACATTTTTGAAGACATTTTATAAATGAGCATTTCACATAAAATTTAGAAAAATACTCCTAAACTGAAGTACATCTCACTTGATATGAAATCCCCGTTTTCCATCAGAAGCCATACTGCTGCACAGCTAACAAATTATTCATACTCTCGAGTTATATTGAACATATATAAAACACACTAGCTAGTAATGAATATTTCTGAAACAGAAAATTATGTAGAAAAAGAAAAATTACACACAGGCAAAATAATAGTGACCCCTTGTAAATACTTCATATAATCCAAGGGCATAGGGTGAATTTGCTTCTCTTAAAATTTGATATATTTCAGCACGGGCATGAGACACCATTTATCTTCTCTTCTCATATTTCTACTCACAAGACAGATGTCAATGTTGTCTAATGGATAGATCTCCTCTAAGCTATTTCCCATCTGGAGGCAGGCCAAACAAAAGAAATAATAGCTAGAACCAGGGAATGATGTCTTTCAGAAAGTATTCCAAGCTTTTTACTAATTATATTTTAACCTCAACTGTGTTCAGCTAACTTTTAACAAACAAGTATGAAAGAACATGATTTATTTTTGGTGACATCAGGTAACAGGTATGTTTACATCAACATTTCCCTAAAGATAACAATATATACCGATATATTATATATACTAAAATATATACTAATATTAATATAGTTGATTAACATTAATATTATTAATGCAGGTTTTTGCATCTCTCTCCACACCACAGAGATGTCTCGATGCATGATTTTTCAGTATATTATAAGTAAGCAGAAACATTGTCAAGTGACATAAAAGAGAATAAATAATGAAAACTGAAACTGATGGACTACATTTCAGTGTGCACTTCAGCATGGTGATGAAGTCTATTCACACAGCATGCTCACAGACTAACCACAAATACATCACAAATGCATCAGCAAAAAATTTGTCCGTAGAGGACACTTCATTAATAAGGAAGAGATTGCAATGAAGCATTTGGCTGGCTATGTTGAAAAGGAATTGTGAAATGTAATTATGAAATGCAGTGTCTGAAAAGGGGTTCTCAAAATGGCTAGAGTTTATAGTTTTTCTTTCTGTGAGCCATGAGAGAGGCTAGCAAATACAGTGGTGACAGCAGTTTTAGTAGAGATGTGTCAGCTATAGTTAAATCTCAAGTTTTCTCTCTGACTTCTTCGCATAAAACACTTTCACTTTACAGCCTGGAAATTTTGCCAACGCTGGAAACAGTCTACTGGTGGAAAAAAGGCTCAAGCCCCTGAAAACATCACAAATAATAAAAATCAGACTTTAGTGAATATTGTAGAATTAGTAGATACTTGAGTACATAAGAATCTTTACTGTTCATTATACAACTTCCAAGGCATCATTGTTTTGCCTTCTTTATTGCAGCAATATTTTATTTATGCCAGTGGAGTGGGCAAATAAGATAAACACACAGTGACATTTAAGATTTGCCTAAATCTAAACAGTTTTCTCTTGTGTTAAATTTTACTTCCACTAAAATTAATGTTGAATTTCTTTCAGCCCTGCTTCCTCCTAGTCCTTTATAATACTATGCCTCCTCAGTAACTGCTGATGAACTGTTTGGCTTTTAGATACATAAACAGAAATTACTTTGATTGCAGTGGGGTGTGCAGAATTCTGAATACAATATTGGTTTTTGAATGGATTTTGGCTAGCATAAAGTTGATCTTCATAACAGCTGGTATGGGACTGTGTGACGAAAGCAGTGTTTATAATGTAGAGTGGTTGTCATTACTTCTGAACAGTGCTTACACAGAGTTGAAGCCTTTTCTGGTCCACACACCACCCCACCTGTGAGTAGGCTGGTGGTAGCACAAGTACATGGGAGTGGACACAGCGGGAACAGCTGACCCCACCTGACCAAAGGGATATTCCATACCATATGACATCATGCTCAGCAATAAAACTATGTTGAGGAGAGTGTTTGATCAGTATTGCCATTGTTCAGGTACTGGCTGGGTATCACTGGCTGGTGATAACCAGTTGTGGTGTTTGGTATTTTTTAAATCACTTGCTTTTATTAGTTTTTTTCCTCTCTTTTTAAAAATTATTAATAATTTTTTTATCTCAACCCATGAGTTTTGTCATTTTTACACTTCTGATTCTCTCCCATTCCACTGGGTGGGGAAGTGAGTGAGTGAGCAGCTGCGTGGGGCTTATTTGCCTACTGGGGTTAAACCATGACAGTTTTCAACAATGGAAGCTGCTTAAGTAATTATTATAGGCATCACATCCCATTATTAAATTATCCACACTGTCTGTCTTTTGTATAACTGGAAGAATACAAATAAATAGCATTATATTTGTTTTAATTAAAAAAGATCAGTATAAACACATCTTTAAATTTAGCATGCTATTTATATATCTGGTTTATTTTTCATTTAATATTATTCGATGAGGAAGTTAATTTGTTTGACAACATATTAAGACTGATACTAAAATAGTGATATTAATTGAAGTTCACTTCCTAATCAAGTTAGGTGTCTAACACTTGAGCATTAAAGGACATGAATTAAAAATTTTGCATCAGAATTTTAAAAGAAAAAAATATCTTGTTCATTATGATTTATTCAGTTTACATCAGTAAGTCACCCATTCAAAGTTAACTGATCTGGATTTTGAAAGACAGTGAAATTGGTAACAAAAAAGAAATCACTGATTAAAAATAAAGTATCAAATGTTGAGTTCTACTTCTTTTAAAAAGAAAACAGAAGAACCATCCAGTTTAGAATGCTAACTGTATACACTTCTTTTGCTTAATAAATTAGTTCATACTAAATGCAAAGCATATTTTGGCAAATTACTCTTTATGTTTCCAACATAATGCCATTTAATGTAATTTAACTAACAATCCAATGTTAAATTGTTGGGCTTGAATATTTTTAGTTACACGCTAAATTCTTTCTGCCATGGTTCAGCCCCAGCTGGCAGCTCAGTCCCATGCAGCAGCTCACATCCACAATGGGATAGAGAGGAGAACTGGAAGACAAAGGTAGAACTAAAAAAACTAAAAACTAAAAAAGAAGAGTTAGGATATGGACAGTTTACTGGGACAGCAAAGGGAGAGGAAAATAACAGTACTTGTAACACAATACACAAAACAGGATACACAATGGAATTTCTCACCCAAGGACTTTAAACTCAGACCATCCTGGAGCTGCCACTCCTCCCTGGCCAGGCTCCTTTATCTATTGAGCACAATATCATATGGTCTGGCTAGTTTGTCTGCCTTAGTGCCCATTTCCATTTTTTTCCTGACAATCAGGCAATTCATCTCAGATAGGTCTTAACAGTGCCAAAATAGGACCACAATTACTCCACTTCTACAGGTACTCTGTAATGCAGAAGACAGAAGTTTGTATCTATATTTTTCATGGCTGCATCACCTTAGAATTTCTTATTCATTCCATGATGAAGCTGTATGCTGAAATCCTGCATTTGCATTAATCATTATTTGCCTATAATATACATTCTTGTCACTAGCAAATAATGGTGTATATTTCTCTTCAATCTCCACTCACCAGTTTGATCAGATTCTCCCTATATACTACTACTGCTTTATATTTTTGAGACTTCTCAATGTCACACCACTGGATTTATTTCGCTTTGTTGTCCAAGTTTCTACTGGAAGCACTGGAAATATATCAACTCACCAGAATTCTGGCCAAATAGATGAGACCTCATCCAATTTATTTTCCTTGTCCAGAAAAAAACAATCATCAAAGAAAGATATCAGATTACTTTGATATTATGCCCATTTGGAAAAATCTCTATTAAATTTTATCCCATTTTCTATTTATTTTTGTGCATTTAACATGAATGTTCAAGAAGAGATTCTTCAAATATCTGAATTTTAGTTTACTGGACAAGTCAGAAAGGAAAAATGTGAATGGAATGAGCAGAGACATCACTAAGAGCAGACAGAATCTCTAAGAGCAGTCTTCTTTCTGAATCAGAAGTAGTTCCCAAAAATGCTAAATTATTTTTGGGGTGGTTTTATTTTTTCCCTTTCCTGATAATAGCCAATGGCAAACTATCCTGGGGTTTTTTTTAAATGTACTCAATAAAGAATATGTAATGGACTTGTGTGGCCAGTTACCACAAGACTGAACTCTCACCCTACTAATTTTTTAAAGAAACTTGCCTTTAAGACCTCTCATTCTTTGAAAAACAGCTCAACAATTGTTGCTTTTCTGAAAAAAAAAAAAGAAGCTTGAATCCATCATCTTAGAAAAACAAGTTGATGTCCTATGGAAGCAGGAGGGCTCACAGAAGAACCTGTAAAGAATCAGCCTGTCCTTGTTTGTTAACAGATAGAAGTGAAATTATGACCTTGCTGTCTTTGTGCAACTGAAAGGGGGAACATATGTGCAAGAAGGGTATGAATATACTAATGGAAAAAAAAGACAAAATGATTCCTCTTACCTTTTAATTATGCATAAGCTGAATTTAATATACAGAAGGCTTTATACATAGGAGTAAAATTACAACAGATTTTTGTCTGTAACCATATCGCTATATGGTACTACACTAACCATGTAAAGAATGTGCCTTGCTTTTTCATAATGACACAAAGAGATTTCCTAACATGGAAAATTTGAGCCATGTATGTATGTGCATGTATTAAAAAGTATTTCTATTTTGCTACAATGGTGCTTGGAGATCTAATGCAGGATCTACCACCCTATTCAGCAGCTTTATATTCATGCTTATTCTTGAAATGGCCCTGCTCCCAGGAGTTTCCACCCTAAGAAAATTGACAAGATCCAACAAATATGATAAGAAAACACAAATTAATGTTGTGACAGTGTGCCAAGGTCAATTAGCAACAGTTTTCTGGATTTGTTATGATATATGGGAGCAGAGAATGGAAAGAATGGTTTAATGGTTTTCACAGACTTTTTTAAAGTGTGAGAAAACTGAGAAGTAACAGACAAGAAACAGCAATGGCACCTGCAAAAGCTGGAGTAAATGGTCAATAAATTGCAATGTGGCAAGCAGAAGACAGATAAAGGTTTCTGAATGTTACAGTTTTCAGAATTCATAGTGATGGACTTTGCTCAATGAGTCATGGCTTTGTGCAAATAAAAATACTCTAAAAGATTAATTCTGGGCATAGTTATGCCTGCATGAGAAAATGAGTGGGAAATTGTTTGAGGGAAGATTGGTGGGAGATGAGATAGAGTGATCTCACTGAGATCATCTCCAGATGTCAGAGACCTGAATCTTTGAGGGCAGCCATGTGTCCAGTAGGGCCCTTTGAGACAAAATGTATTCAGAATAAGATGGTGTCCAGGATGAGTTCAAAGTCATGTTGAAATTGTTATCCAGGATCATTTTTCAGAAGGATGCATGCTTGTCTCTAAGGCAAAGAAAGAAACTCGATCTTTGTCATCCATCCCAAGCATACAATAATTTTTATGGATCATTAAAGCTTGGAAAACTAGAATGGGAATCTTCTGGGTTACTCTGAGAAATAGTGATATAATAATCTCTGGGATTTTCAACCTTTTTGTCTAAGCTAAAACACATTTTAGTTCTTAGGTCTAGTTAAATATTCTGCCAAGACAGCCATGTTAGAAGTTGATTTATCTGGAACTGCATTTAAAACAAACCTAAAAACCCACATTTAAAAGTTAAAGTAAAGAGTAACTTTTGTAGACAAGAAGCTTCAGAATAAAACAAAAACCAACTGAATGTTTGAAAGATTTTCCTTCTCCTCGCCTCACAAAGAAGTATCTTCTTTTTAACACATTTAAAAATGTGAGGATCAATCTCTCTCATGTAAAATAATGATTTACACAGGAGAATTTAAATCTTGTGTTGAAACTTATTGTTGTTATCTTCCAGTTGTGAAATGAAAGTGCAGGGCACTATGTTTGAGTAATTAAGAAAATAAGACATCTCTAATTTGATATTCATTAAGGACCAGGTTTAAAGTCCACTGTGGTCAGTAGTAACACTTCCATGAACTTCAGCGTGGACAATTTAAAGGCACATGTCTCTGTGAAATAAATTTCCTCACAACTTGAATTCAACTCTCAATCAAAATAGTTATTACTTTTTCACAATCTGAGAATATATACAGAACACAGAAGAGGTCTGTAAAAAAAAAGATACTAAAATTACATATTAATGTATGTTGATGATCAGCTATGTCCGTGACAGATACAGTCAACAGTTGATTTTTATCGATCTGCAATGGACGTATTTTTCTTTAAAAAATAAATAATAATAATAAAAACATCACTTTATCTACAACTCTCAGCAAACACATGGAAGGGGCATTTCCTATTTGACCTTTTAAAAGGAAATATTTTCATTCCAAAAACAAAACACCAAAAATGCTATCAAGCCTTTCTCGCTCAAACAAAAACTTGCCTAACTCAGAAAAATTAAAGGGTCAAACACTTTTCTATTTTACATCAAAGCTACTGCCCTGGAATCAGTGTAGTATCCTCTTTTACACCTTACTCTGTTATTTGGATAGTATAGAAACCTTTAAATTAATTTCTTGTATATGAGGTAGTTTGGAGTTAATGAGTGAGATAGTATGTAAAGGCACTGCTGGTACATAACAGCCTAATGAAGTTTTTTGTTTCTGCAGTTTCAGTGATTTAGTGACTTTCAAATGGGGTTGTCCAGAGCTGAACATTGCTATTAGTCCACAAAGAACAAATGCCTTGGAAAGGTTTTAATTCTTCATTTCTGTCTGTGACATGAAATTAAGACGCTACTTAAAAGCACAAGAAGGACCTCAGCAATTTCAACAGAGAGAAATAAGCCTGGAGCTAAGGCACCCAAGAATCTCAAAATGTCAGCTTTCAGAGTTATGCTATTGCTATAATTGCATAAAATAAAATGCCATTGTAAGACAAAAAAGTGACACATGCAGCTGATGTAGTTTTTCTACTAAGATCTGCCGTGCACCAAGACGACCTTTGGGAATGTCTCTATCAGGGACTTTTATCTAGGACAGTATGTTTCCAGTGGATTATTTTGTATGAAATACATCTGCATGACACAACACTTGAAGATTGTAAATGGCACTTTAGAAGCACCATTTAACTTCAGAAATCAGTAGTTAGTAGTCCAGTGAAATGCAAACTGGCCTTATTCACAATTAAGTCAATGGCAAAGCTACTACTGGTTTGAAGGAGGACACTACCAGGTCCTGCAATTCCAGATACTACTTTCTTACCATAGTGTAATACAATGAACAGATGCATAAAATTTACTGAGGATGTGATACTGACATTGTCAGAAAACTAACTTTTGCCAAGTTAGGAAAGAAAATGAAAGCAGTATATTTTGTTACTCTATATCACTGATAAGAGATTGCAACGCAGTGTCATGGGAAGATAACTTTGATTTACTTTGTAACGAATGTCATTTGTCTCAAATTTAAGCAAGATCTTAGTGCTTTCCACCAAAGAAACAAGAGGGTAAATCAGAGCTATGCTAATTGCTTGAAGTAAAAAAAAAGAAGCATATATATATTCTGAGTTTTCCTTCTAAAGAAGAGGCACTGACATACATTAACTATTGAACTTCTTGTCAAAGTTGTGGTTTCTAATATACTTTCACTAAGTTACTTAAGCAAGCAGAGGGGCAAAGGCCCTTTCTAGTGCCTTTCAATGCTCTTTCAATGTTTCCTTAGTTCAGTCGAATTCTCTGAGAGTGTGCATCAAGAACCAGTATCTTCTTATCCCTTCCACCCCATGAGGCAAATGTGCCTAGGCATAACCTACCTAGAGCATGTTGGAGGTGTTCTACTCCATCTTCTCTTATACTAAGCTTTTAACTAGAGAAGAAAACCTTTTGTTGTTCCTTCCCCAGGAGCAGATACCTCATGGAGGACCTACAATTTTTACAACAAATCCTGAAATCTCCAGTCTGATAACTGTTCTTTTCCTGTTACTCATTCCCTTGCCACTTCCAGAGTCACAAGTGATGTACTTTATAACCTTCACTTGTGCTGAGACCATACTCTTAAGTGCTCATACAGTAACTCACAAAGCAGGCCTTGTGGCCCCAGAATCCATCTTCTAGCACAGAAAATTCCCCTTAAACCACCCAACAGCTAGAAATAATGAAAGAACAGCCTGACATCTTTAAAAATTAAGGAACTCTTTTTATGTGAAGAATACTCAGGGTAAGGTGACTACCCTTCTTTTTAGCTTGTAAACAACAATTTAGGCTAATCTTTCTTTTGGTTGCAGCAGCAGAAAATCAAATTCTGTTACTGTCTGATTTATTTGGAAAAAAGAATTTACATTCACTAGGTGCTTACTAACATGTACATTTGTATTTAGTCTTAATTCACAGCCTTTGTTTTCTAATGGTTGGAAGTACAGGGATAACACTGAGGTGAACCAAACTTTAATTAATTATGAATTGCAACTGACTGATTTACTTTGATGTACTTTATAAACTGGTCCTATTCTGCCACTCCCACCTCACCACACCCCTCACTCCAGAAATTGTATCCATTAGAAATAGCTGAATGGCAACATCCAATTGAAAGTGTCTAGCACTTCCACACAGAGTTTAGAATACATCAATTTTTCTTTATGTTCAGTTTGTACTTTCATTATGCTAGGCAGTAGCACTTACAAAATAACAAAATATAGTGAGATAATGGTGATACTATAATTTTAAACAGCTAAAGGAGAAAAATGTTTTGAACACAATCTTAAAACTAAAAAAAACACCACCTCAGACTTGAGCCAGATGATACACATTGGTGTGCCGATGTGAGGTTTCTGCATGGACACCCAGACTTCTATCAGCTTTTATACTTCATATGAGTTTATCATATACTATTGTTGAAAACTATTGTTTTACAAATAATTTTGTACTGTGGGTATGAACTTTCCAGTGGGATGGAGAAAAACTCTGCACACAGTGATGCCTATCTATGTAGGACCTATGAGGATGATGGGAGCAAGGCAACTCCATGCCTCTTAGAAGAGAAGGCAAGGTGGTTCCTTGCTGTCTCCAACCACAGCATTTGCCTTTGGAAGAGACTGCAGTGGGAGATAACAGTGTACATTAAATGCCTGTTGCATTCTAGGTCTCAGGTGAGGACAGTGTATATGAACCATGCCTTATTCCTTCACTTGTCCCTCCACAATATTTCCTCAAAGTAAGAGAATAAGTAATATTTGCCATAAAGGCATCTTCTATACTGAGCTACGGTCTGTATCTACTGCACTGGAACCAAAAGACTTGTCAGCCGCTTGGGCCATATTAATAATGACAGACAGGAACATATCTCAAATTCCTGGATTCAGCTCACAAGATAACAGGGCAATATGAGACACTCAGTTTGTATCTGGCCAATCATTATATCAGACATTTTCAAACTGGTATTTATCAATTCATGGTGACCCTGTTGCTCTCACACTTCTGTATCATTTATATGAGGAGTGCTGACTTCAGAACTGATGTAGATGCCAAAAGCTGACTGGTGTCTGTCCCCTGCATTGTTCACAGAGCAGTGCAGCGCTCTCATCTACAGGAGTCAGCCAGAGGACTCTGTTTTGTTGGTTCTTTGCTTTTTGCATGAGTTTTTCACCCCTCAAAAAGTCACCAATTTGCCTCCAGGCTGGAGTTTGTAATGAAAGTCTTTGTGCCAGGATTTTGTACATTCTATTCTGCCTCTAGTCAGGATGAGGAAACTTTCAAAATAATTATCCAATTTTAAAGACAAAAAGTAACAAATGGGTATCCAAGGAGCTGTAAGGTTCAATATAGTTTATTTCCTCATACAGTTAATATTGGCCAACAAACTCCAGGCCTAAGTTTAGCTGTGATTAAGATGGAAAACTCTGCAGAGCAAAAGAGAAATAAATCTGTATTGAGGAAAACTGCTGTGGTGGGAAAGCTGCCCTCTACACATTACCACCCACAAAGCCATATGGGGATTCCATGGATAAATGTGTGTCTGCTAGCAAGAGCTGGGTGGGAAACCATCTCTCTAGCCCAGGAAACATTTCAAGATTTCAAAAGTGCTCTCGCTCTGCACCAAGGAGGCTGACCAAGGCAATGTTGCCACTACAATCAGATAGGTGGGTACTTGTGTCCAGAGTAAAATATGCTACAAAAACAAACAGATAAGTGATAAGATAGGTTTCAAAATCTACAAAGTTGGAAATAATTATAAAAAAATAATCAGATGTTCTCACCACTAGAGTCTGAGAGGAAAAAGCAACTTGGAGTCCTGTTAGTCTAGCAAAAATGATATACAGGAGAATGGACAAAACCTGGGAGAGTCACATCACACTTTCCTTTTCTCTTTTTAAATGTAAAATTATCTAATGGGACAGGATCTGATAACTGCATAGTTTAATCCTGGGGTGAGAAAGTCCTGAATATCATTCATCAGATCCAGAGCACCATAACCAAGCTGGTGTCCTGCGTCCTGCTGTCTTCCTTCCTGATGGCCTTGTGATGGAGGCCATGACAAAATGTGATTGTTTCTGATCTGTACTCTTGATGAAATAAATGTGATTCCATTCCCAGGTCAAAGGGATGGTGATGTGAGGTTCTTCAGTGCCTCTCTACTTCTCACTAACTCTAATCAAAAGTTTTCACCGTGGACTCACAACTACATTAGCAGACTGTCCATGAAGTATTCAGTATTACATCCTACAAAAGCTTTTGGTAGAAAAATTCCATTTCATATTAAACAACTAAAGTATTTCCGCAACATGAAGACAACAGTCAGACTGACATGAGAAATGAAAAGCTTCACAAGTCTACTAGGTATGAGAGGCAACTTCTTTTGACATGTGTCATAATCTTATGCATTTCCATTGATGTCAGCCCATGGAAGTCTGAATCAGAACAGGACATATGCTGACAATGAGGCAGACAACAGTGATGATAACAGGTGCATTTTAAACAGATATTGATGGCAAAAGCCTGAAATTTGGAAGACTTAAAGAAAAATGACTGTTTAACTTACTACACTATTACTCCAGCTAATATTCAAGACTATTTCTCATGTAGACATGTAAGCTGATTATGTTATCCTGCTACATCACATTCAAAGCACTACAGGAGTTTTATTGCTTCCTGTGTTTCCAGAACATTAATTAGTTTATGTCACTATAGCTTTGAATGTTTCAAGTATCAAGGCTAACTATTATTCTGTCCAACAGGTTGATGAGTTTGTTACATTTGAGTTACATTTGATTTCACAGCTTTGATACTTCAAGTAATAAACTGTAAATTCTAGGATGAAGAGGTTTTTCTGGCTGGTGAACTGTACTTGCTATGTATTTTTTTGGCACACCTTGTGCAGAAAATAAAACAATACTTTCATCTAAGCCTCCTGATCCACAAAAAAACAGAATGAAGAACAGTCTTCTCCAAGGATAAAAGACACCTTGGAATGCTGTTTGAAGGCAATGCTGCAACATCATCTCAACTAAATGTTTCTCCTGTATATATATAGGAAAGAAGCTATCAAAGCACATCGATGAACTTGAGTGTCTGATGTATACAATGCAAATATTTTAGTAGCAGTGAAACATTGTACAGCTGTCTCTTCTAAGCTTTCAAACCAGTTAGCAGGAAGCCAAATGGTCCTGGGCTGTTACATAAATTTGGTGACATCTGAAAGAAGTGTTGTGCACAGTTGGACAGACAGGTTTTGCATGGGAATATGTCGTATTAGGAAAGTTATAAAGCAGCTGGAGATTTAATACAGAATCTGTGATGGATAAAATCCAGGGCTACTGGCTGTGCTACTGCCTGCCCTTAGTCACACCATCTCTACCCAACCAACACATGCAACATATTAACAATGCAATAATTAGTACACATTCCTGTGTGCTACTTAAAACTTCACTCCCAGATGCTGCTTTGTTCTGATCTTGATTTTATTACCTTTGATGATTCCCTGTACTTCATAATACCGGGCTCAATTGCTATTCATTAAACACTGGTTAGGCAGACACTAGTCGAAGCCAGGTTTCTAACAGGAATGCCCTTACTTTTATTTCACATAGCTAACTTCTGTAAATTACTGTAAATCCTTCCTCCAAATCCCCTGTAACATATACTCATGCAGGTGTGTATCGAGGCAAAACAATTTCAGACATGAGAACTAACCCAGACAGCTAGATAACAAGCCAAATAATTAATAATAATATTTAAAAACCCCAAAAAGCTATTTTGCAGTAAATCAACTTGAGTAAGATAACATCCGTTATTTAATCTATTCTTTGTACATACACAACACTCACAGATACACACACTTACTCTTTTAAATTCTTACAGCTTCTCTTCATCCCCAGTATTGCAAGACATCTCCTACTTTCCTATAGTTGGGCAGTCAGACCTGGTTGTCTTATATAAATATCTCTGGTAAGAAAATAGTCATGAGTCAGTGATGACATTCTTTTTTATATTTAGTCTTTATTTGTTTATAATTTTAAATAACTGAATCTCTTATCTTTTGCGTTATTGTTCTGGGCCTTGTCTCACCTCTTCTAGTTTCATTACTATTCTGTTGCAATGTATGTGAGCAGTGGGAAATTATTTGTCATATCTTTCTGGACAGCGACTGTAAGTGCTTAAATGCGCAGAAAATTATGCAGAATTGGAATATCACTGGATATTCAAAGGCTTAGCTTCCCGCAGCAAAGATTATAAAGTTCTTTTAATTTAAATTAAATATAAAAGGAAAGATTTCATAAAAATAGAAGTCGCTAAGATTTGAAGCAATCTAAACAAAATAATACTTAAAAGTACCTTTACTTTTCCCTTTCCTTATTGCTACAACAAATTACGCTAAGTAAAAGGGAAAAAGCAACCCCAATTACCTAGTTTGAAACTACTGAAAATAGTCACAATAAAGTCATAAAGTTTAGAAGACATTGACTTTAATGAACCTTTTGGGATTGAGTTGTTGCAAGTTGTTGTAAGTGCAAATGATTCAAAAAGGAACAGGGTTGATATTTTTGTTTAAGTGGAAATCTTTCTAGGACTTGAATTTTCTTTTAACATTTTTATTCAGTGAAACCCAAACAAGCTAATGCTCAGAAGAAAAAGGCTTATCCCATTAAAACTTCCATTGTCGATTTTCAGGCAGATTATTTTAAAACTGGCTTATACGGCTCGTATTTTCAAATTTTTACTAACGTCACTTTTTTACCTGGAAAAGCATTTAATTTCACCTTCAAACTTCAGATAGAAGTTCCCTGCTAGAGTTTCAATCCATCCCTCTCTTTTTAGGATATGCAGTTTCAATTTAGAAGACTTCCATCTCTCACTGCACAATCAGCATGAATTAAAGAATGCTGCAATTGTTTAACTTCTGTTACCCATAACGAGCAATTATTCAACATAGTCATTTCACATCATGTTCTATTTCAAGATACATCTTACATTACTCTACTTACTGATGGGATGGAATAAACAAACAAAAACAACAAGCTACTCAAATTCCTCAGCTTGGACAATGACTAATTAAGTGTTAGTGTCCAGAAAGGGTGTCAAACCAAGCAAAGGACGAATGGAGCTTGTTTGCCACACTCTTAGTCAAAAAACTACTTATGAAACATAAAACTGGTCATCTTGATAGTGGAAAAATAAACAACAAACATAACTCATAAAAGCTTGGCTGTGCAGATTTTCTCCAACGGAAAGTGCCTGTGCAACTTGAAAGCAGCAAAAGCTGATCCTGCAAACTCCTCCATCCAAGTGAAATTTAACCTCAAGAAAATCATCTAAGTACACTAGGGTTTTGATATAAAACTGAGCGCGTTTAAATTGTATATGTATTCTAATTTACAAAAAATGGAAAAGGAAGCACTCATTTTGTAAAACATTTGACAGAACATAATACGGTCAGCTAAATGTGTAACTCTAATTCTTGCATTATGAGTTACAAGATCCTTTCCCCCATACATGGTACTCCTGGGAACAGCAGCATCTCACCTGCCTGATAGGGAAGTCAGTTACACTGACTCTTCCTTTTCTGTTCTAAAACAAACTCTTTCCAAGTTGTCTTCTTAGAAAACCCTACCATCACATGGCAGTTAATTGATGTTTACAGGCATAATTATATCAACAACTTAGTCTGTTTCAGTTAATATGATGTAGGATTCAACTCTCCTTAGTCTGTTTCAGTTAATATGATGTAGGATTCAACTCTCCTTCCACCCACTCTCCCAAAAAACAATATTAAATATAAACTCAACTTAACATCGCTCTGCCAAAATATAATAATTTAATTAACTCTACTACCTAACACTCTTTTATTACTCAACATACTAAATTATATAAACATAATTTTTGGCATGTGTGTATTTAAATTCAAAACCCGAGTTGGACAGCACAAGGCAACATTTGGCAAATCACAATCTTATCTTGGCTTTTGTAGTAATAATGTCTAAATAAAAGTAGACATTTACTGGCAACAGCAAGCAGCAGAACTTGTGTCTTTCCCTCGTAACAATTCACAGTATCATGCTGGCATTTGTTATACATTTCTAAGCACATTTTGACAGCTAAAAATGTCCCACATCATATCTCAATGTAATGACTGTTTTACATTATATTTTTCTATCTAATCCACTTAAAAAATGATGACCCAATTATTTTTGGTACAAAAGAATTCCTTAGAAATTCTTGTAATTAAATCTAGCAACCTGGAGAATTCTTTGAGTGTCCTATGATTTTTTTTGCTGTGACCTCATATAGGCAAATTCAAGACAGCTCCTATGCAAGCAGTGTCCAAGTTGCTTCAAGCATATGAGCTATATCAAACAGATTTAAAAGATTATTATGCTGCTGCTCTGAAGAAGCAGAAATGAGGTGAGACAGAAGTGAATTGCCATGCTTTGAGCTCACTGGCTGACCTTCCAACCCTTCCTCAACTTGTTCCTGCACACTCCAAAGCATAAAGCTGCCTCTTTTCTTCAAAAAGAGTAAAGAAAGTGGTGTTGGAATGTAAGAAAACATCGTAATGAGATAGAGGGGAGCATTTCTGTGTTTTGCATGGGAGATAACAAATTTCACTGGAGACTGTCACGAGGACTGCTTTTGTTTGAAGACCTTATGCTTTCTTTTTAACCTAACATCTACAAGGATTCTATTTAAAAGACAGCAATGTATGCTCACACTGCACTCTTGACAACACTTCTGTTTAATCATTTTACTATTTTCCCAGTGAAAGTTATCTTTCAGCTCAATTTTCATGGGACAACAGAGAAAAAAGTTCTTGACAAGCACAATATATGCAAGTGTTCTACCAAGACTGCTTCAAGCTTTTATTAAACAAATAAAGATGATGTACTTTAAATTAAAGCAATTATTTTTGGAAAGTATTATTTAGGTGTTACATTTCTGGTGGATAGGTAGGAATCTTTTTCTTTGTATATAGGAAGCAAATACCACTCATGGGATGTGTAGCTGACCAACAATCTTATTTGAATGCATAAATGATTCATGCAAAATATGCAACCATGTGTGAAGGCTTTGAAATGCAAGCAGGCAGTGG
Organism: Laterallus jamaicensis coturniculus; assembly: GCA_022605575.1. Lineage (NCBI taxonomy): Eukaryota > Metazoa > Chordata > Aves > Gruiformes > Rallidae > Laterallus > Laterallus jamaicensis. Next base: position 6,311,671 of record JAKCOX010000024.1, on the reverse strand, counting down.
AGGGACTGGGCAAGTGCAGCTCTCCTGCTTTGCTAATGATAGCTTCTCCCAGACTGTTTATGTAGTGTGCTGAGAGTGTCAACTGATGTGGATAGTACTGGAAACTTTCAGGCATAATTAACCTTTGTAGCCTCTTAATGCAGTTTTACCTATAATCCACAGGTCCGTATCAGAGAAAAGCAAAGAGTTTGCTCAGGCCCAATTGCAACATTTCACAGAGAAGTCACTGATTAAAGCCAGGCATACAGACAGTTAAAGACAAGGAAAACAGAAAAAAAAAGTCTTCATGTGGTGCCCATTATCTCCATATATCAACTGTAACAGTCCACACTTCTCCTGTGACATCTTGATGCATCAGGGGAGTGCTAAGATTAGCCTTGGTTGATATATCTATCATAGAAAGGCAGGAACAAGTGAAATGATATCTAAAGGCTTAAGGAAATACTATATTGAAAAGATCTGTCAAAATATGAAAAAAAAAAATTGTCAACACATTATTTTCACTCCTCCTCAACACAGAAGCAAGACACCTGCACAAATTTTATCAAATGCAAATACACAGCCACATATAACGCTCTGTTTCCTAAAGTGTTTTTCTAAATACAAATGTGTGTTTAGCATAAGAAAAATACAACGGCATAAAAAAAGTCCTCATTGCCCAGCCTGTTCTGTATCCAAAACAAATGGCAGGGAAAAGAGAAAAAAGTCAAGGGAAACAATGCTTTGCTTGGGGAGCAGAAAACTTAGTTCCCAATGTTTACTGTAAATCCATTGATAACACTGGGAAATGAAGCCAAGTAAAGGCAGAGCTTTGCCTATTCCCTTCTGAATGGGACAGAGATATAATGACCTGTGGACAGGTGTCTGTATGCAAATCATCAGTTCTGTGGACAGTGTTAAGCCGTTATGGGTACGTGCCCTAATCCTCTAATATTTCTAATTCAATAATGCAATAACTCTTAGAAATCAACACTAACTATGTCTTTTCCTTTAGTTGTACAGACATCAGTGCTTTGAGCCTCAAGTATTAACTTAGACATTTTACAGATGGTCAAACTTCTTGCCTGGACCAAGAACTTGGACACAGGCCTGTGTGAAACACAACATAGGCATTTTCTGTGTTTAGAAACCTTTAATTTAAAAGCCTGATTATTTTGGCAAAGAATACTACAACTCTCTTCTGAGCATTTATTTGCTCACTCTCCAGTTCTTAGAGATTAGTAAATTACATACAGAACCTTTATGATCATATATTATTTCATTTGAAATTTATTACTAAATTAATTTAATTTTCCCACAGGAATAATGGGATTCAACCATTTACAATTCAACTTTCTCAAATTTATGATAAAATTATTTTTATGCTTTTAAAAGAACAAGAGAAACAGCTTGTTAAGCTTACTATATTAAAAAAAAATCAATTTGGAGAGGCTTCATGATATATTTCTAACAAATTCCCATGAAATGTCATGCCTCATCTAAACTGACATTATTTTGGACTTTGATTTTGTAGAACAGTCTGTTTCAATATTTCATACTCGCTCTAATTGGAAAATGCTTTGGCATATCAACATCTTTGAGAAAGTGGGGAAAATAAATTTCTGCCCCAAAACACCCATAAACCAATATTCTCCTTTCAAATTTCAAGAGAAGTCTCATAGGCAAATCAATGAGAGTAACATCATTTGATTAATCATTTCAATTCACTTTGTCTATTCTGACCATAACTCTAAGAGAGTACTTCAACCATTCCAAGACTCTGCCCTGTCAAACACATTGTAAACCAGACTAGTTTCTACAGTCTATATTTCGTTTAGTAATAGAGCTAAGGCGGCCTTTTCCAAGGGGCAGATGTGAGGTCTGTTTGGGGGGTTTGTTAGCTTTGGCAATCTTGGAGTTCTTTATTTAGGTCTGGGACACTGTGAATAGTTCTGGCTTAAGACCAAAAGAAATTTTAGAAAGGAAGGAGAATAAATGCATTATCTCTCAAGAAGAGAACCTGTCTATACAGAGCCAAACAGAAGACCCACAAGAAATACTTGAAATTGAACTGCCCCAGAAAAGCTATTAAACTTGGTTTTGTAAGGCAAGACAGCAATGTTTCTGGGTGCCACAGAGGGATTAATATGCTCCACCAAGACACATAGCTTATTAGTCTGTGTGAATATAGCTATGATGCTTCATGTCCAGAATCAGCAGGATGATCATGTGCTATGTCTCAACACACTGTTCTCTGCATATCAAAGAATTTGACGTATTAAGTTTAGAAGAGGAAAAAAACCAACCCAACAGAGGAGAGTGTGTAACAGCCTCCTATGCATACATTGTGGTGGTGAACTCTAAAGAAGAAAAGCTGTGGAGCTGTTAAGGATGCTAACTGGGGCAAAAATGTGGGGAGAGTGTGCTGATTATGAAGTTATTTTCTTTGAAATTTGTAGCACATAGAGCACTGTGGAACAGCATACAGCTAAGGAGTATGGTGAACAGAACCTACCTGGTATTTAACTGAACTTGTTAAACTTGAATAAACTTATACAACAAGCATTGATGATAACAGGGGCTATATTAAGGCTCCCAGGAGGTTTTCCTTGGTTGCCTTTCCTGTAACTTGACACTTTTTTAATTAACGGATGCACACCAACCACATGTAACAAATGCCCATGGTGAGGCTCGGCAAGCAGCTGAGCTTCCCAGCCATTGCAAACCACACAGCAATGTGGACTGCTTCCTGATCCTGCAACACAAGGACTGCCTGAGCACTTTGAAGTGATCCACCAAAAGTGAATATTCAAAGATGAATCCAGAGAAAGATGAGTAGATTATTTTTTGGTACCATAAATTCCCTGGTTACATATTACATGGCTTTGTAAAACTTTGAGGCCAAGAGCCACAAACCACTCCCCACATACCTACAGCTCTCAAACTGCCACTGACAGGATGTTTGTAGGTGGGAGAGGCCACATGGAAGTGGATGAAGTAAATTCTTCATCCATCTTGTGGATGAAGTAAATTCTAGAAGTAAACTAAAGATGCCATTGATACGATGCATTGACTGCTATTCCACAGTATCTGTCTGCTGAAACTATCCAGAAGGAATGGTTCCAATATTAGTGTTTTGCCTTTGAATTTTATGGATATAAGGAGAATTCAGAACTTCTAAGGTGCCTGCAGTAGACAAAAGATAAGGAGCTTATTGTGTGAATTCACAGTGCTCTCCCCACCACAGCTTGCAGTACAAAGAGTTCTTTTTTTATTTCCTTTCCCTCTTTATCCCAACACTGACCTTTTCCTTCAGCTACTTCAGCCTTCTGTAAAGCTGACATCTGCAAGTCTTCCCAGGATTGGCACAACCCATAAAATCAAGTGGTATTTTCTCCTGGACTTGGTTCTAAGGAGGTATTACTACTTTTATAAGGTGCTGGAATGATATTCCTGACAGAAACTGGAATCAGTGTGAATAAATTAGCTACTTTACATTACCAACTTCGGAGAAATACGAGGAATGCTAAACTGAGATCCTGGTCTGTAATACTTTAGTACAGAGTCAAAACTCAGTTGTGTCTGTTCGAAGTCTGAATGATTTTGATGATTTTATATCAAATGTCACTCCTTTTAACACTCCCTTTACTTTTTTATTTTCCTTCTAAAACACCATGCATCCCTGTTATGAATCACAACTAAGGAGGGAAAAAAACCCAACTATACCAGCGAGTCTTTATATGATCTCCCTAGGCGGAGCTTAGTTGCTCTCCAAACACTCCAGTTGTAGACCTCCTTTAGACTGTATCGGCCAGGGTGAGTGAAATCTTGCATTTAACCCAGCACAGCTGTGTGGTTAGGGGAAGTTATGGAATGCATATATGAGTTGGTGAGATTTAGCTACCCATAGCAGAAGAGTTAGAACAAGTTGCTGGATGGATTCACCTCAGTCAGTTCTGGCAGTCATTCTCTGATTGCAATAGTTTCCTCACTTTTTCAGTGTCAGACCTGTTTCTCCTGCCTTTCTGTGAATAACTTTTCCTCAGTTAAAATCTCCTAAACACTCCCCAAAAAAACATTAACAGTGAGAGAATAAAACAATTAAAACTTTGAATTTATAATCCATATACAAAATCTGCTGGTGTTCAGGCTGTGCACGTCCAAAAGGACAGACACTCTCCAGCTGGTATCTTTAGTGAATACCAAAAAGAAGGGTATTAACTAAAGGTAGGAGATAGGAAGCTCAAGGGCAGTCTTGGCTGCAGTGGCTATGAAATTGTGAGTTACTCAGGGCAGTGAGAAGGGTATACAGCAAACTCACAACCCTGGAATTCAGGAGAGCAGACTTTGCCCTCTTCAGGGATGTCCTTGGTAGAGTAGCATGGGAAAAAGTCTTTGAAAGACAAGGAACCATAAAAAACTGGTTAGCATTCAAAGAACACCTCCTCCAAGCTCAGGAGAGATGCATCCCAGAAAAGAGGAAGTCAGGAAAAAACACCAGGAAAGCTGTATGGATGAACAAGATGTTCCTGGACAAACACAAACACAAAAAGGAAGCCTACAAAAGTAGAAAACAAGAAGTAGCCTGGAATGATCAGGAAAGGTAAAGCCCTGTTGGAATTAAATCTGGACAGGGACATCAACAGTAACAAGAAAACTTTCTATAGGTACATCAGTGATGAAGGGAAAATGAGGGAAAATGAGATTCATTCCTGGAATGAAATGGGAGACCTAGTTTCTTGGGATGCGGAGAAGGGTTGAGGTAGTCATTGGCTTTTTGGCCTCAGTCTTCACCAGGAAGAGCCACACAAGTCCTCCTGGAAACTATGCTCAGACACATGGAAAATGACGACTTGATTGGTGACTGCCAATATAGCTTCACTAAGTGCAAATCATGCCTAGGAAATTTGGTGGCCTTCTATGATAAGGTTACAATGCTGGTGGATAAGAGCAACCAGTGTCATCTACTGGACTTCTGAAAAGCATATGACACTGTCCTGCACAACATTCTTGCCTTTAAATTGATGAGACATGGATTTGACAGATGGACACTCAGCAAATATGGAACTGGCTGTACGATTACACTCAATGAATTGTAATCAATGGTTCAACGTCCAGATGGAGACAACTGATGAGCGGTGTTCTTCAGTGGTTGGTATTTGGACTGGCACTGTTCAACATCCTTGTGAGTGACATGGACAGTGAGACTGAGTGCACCTTCAGCAAGTTTGCTGATGACACCAAGCTCTGTGTTGCAGTTGAAGTACTGGAGGGAAGGGATGACATCAGGAGGGACTGTGACAGGCTTGAGAGGTGGGCCTCTCATTGTGAGAGGGAGAGGTGTAAACATCATGAAGTTCAACAAGGCCAAGTGCAATATCCTGCACATGAGTCAACACAAGTACAGATACCCAGTAGGGGAAGAATGGATTTAAAGCAACACTGAGAAGGACTTGGGAATGTTGGTGGATGAGGATGACATGAACTGGTAATGAGCACTTGAAGCCCAGAAAGCGTTGGCTGTATCAAAAAGAGTATGACCAGCAGGTTAAGTACCCTTCTACCCTGCTCTTGTGAGGCCCTATCTGGTACTGTGTCCAGCTCTAGGGTCCCCAGTAAAAAAAAAGTCATGGACCTGCAAAAGCAAGTCTAGAGGAGAGCCACAAAGGTGATGAGAGAGCTAGAACATCTCTCTTATGAAAACAGGCTCAGAGAAAACAACTGGCAGAAGGGAAGGCTTTGGGAAGATCTTAACGTGACCTTTGAGTATCTTAAGGAGTAGTCTTATAAGAAAGATGTGGAGGGACTCTTTACCAGGACATATAGTGACAGAACAAGAGATAATGGCCTTAAGGATGGTAAATTTAGCTTTGATATTAGAAAGAAATCCTCCATTATGAGGGAGGTGAGGCACTGTGACAGGTTGCCCAGAGATGCTGTGGATGCCCTACCCAGGGACATGTTCCAGGCCCACTTGGATGGAGCTTGGAGGAATGTGCTCAAGGGGTCGAGATTGTCCGTGCCCTTTCCAGGGGTGTTGGAATGAGATGATGTCTGAGGTCCCTTCCAATCCACGCCATTCTATGATTAACAGCTCTTAAAAATTTATCTTTCATGACAAAAACATAGTTAGAAAACTCTAACAAAGGATAGCTTATGGGTTACCAGCAGATCCTAGATTTGCTTATTAAGAACAATTCATTTTCAAACATTTCTGGTTGTCTTGACTGCACTGTCTGACAGGTATTTTTACCAAGAGAAGCTACTTTTAATACCTCTGTCCTTAAAATTGCCTATTATATCTTTTCAATCACTTCTGTAGACCTTTCTTCTACTTTGTGTACCTTTAACTGGTGTTAAACTGGTCAATCTGTCATGTATGTTCATCTATGTTGGAGTCATACTCTGCTATACTGTAATGTAGTATACTGTAAACCCTTTACCCTTCGATTATCATTTAAATTAAGAGCATGAATATCATCCTTTGTATTCTGACACAAAATAGAGTATAATGATCAGTCCAGGGTTTTATGATGGAATAATCTTGAAAAAAGAGAAAAGAGAGAAAATTCTGTATAAACTCTTTGCCTCAGTGCCAGTCTCTGAAGAAGGGGAAAAAACACCCAGCTGTATTTCAAGATTTGGTTGTCTATAGAGATTAAAAAGTCTAACATGGAATAGCAAACAAGATCTATGTGTAGCATGGTATTTCTAGATATTCTTTAACACATGAGAATTCTAACTACTCTTTACTTTCATTTTTGCTATAACTCAACAGGCTTTCTGCCACTACTTATCAAAAATAAACATGGAGTTATTGTTCTGAGTATAGATGTACCACTACAGTAAAGTGGTCTGTTGGCCTAACACAGGACTCTGTAATATTGTCTTTTTCTAAAGACATCTTCTTATCCGGTTGAAAAGTTCACCTTACCATATCAGTTATTTTTGTTTAGAGATATTTTAACTTTTCATTCCTAATGAAAGCCAATTAGAAAAATGAGGGCAAGAGGTTAAACTTACATCTGGACACCCTATTGAACATAGAAGCTTATCTTGCTATGCTGCTGCTGATGATTTAGAAAGGGGGCACAAAGGAAAAGAAAAACTTCCCTGCCCTACCACTTGTATATTTTTGTGTTATGAAAATGGCAGCCTCCATTTCTCATTTGACATATGAAATATCTCTGCCATAAACCCCTGTATTTTTCAGCTTTGTGTTTAATTGTTGGAGCCAAGAAAAGGAGGTGAAGAAATAAGACAGATCTTATTTGGGCTGACACTGTTTAAAAAGTAGTCTATGGCAAGCATGGCTCTCATTATATTTAAGTGAATTAGTCTGTTTCCTTTAAAAAAGGAGCGGGGGTTAAGGAAAGATTAACAAGCCACCAAGGGCCTGCTGTAAGATTTTGACACTTTTAGTGGCTTGTGACATATGACTTGTGAGTATCAGCTCTCCTTCAAATCAGAAAACAAATCCACCATTTGGATGAGGAATGCAAAAAAAAAGAAGAAAAAAAAGCAACAGTTTAAAACTGCTACAAAGTCAAGTTAACTAGGATTCATTATTAAGGTATTTATTGGAACAGGAGAATGAGAAAAATTCTTTAACTGACCAAACACTGAAGTTATTAGGCATCAAGAAGCCTCCAACATTTGTCATATTTTGCTAGGTAAAGCATATGCTGTGATCCTCCTGAAGACATTATTAATCTGTGCCCAAATACTGCAATAATGACACAGATTCTACTTATTCTCAACATTTCACATCATGAGAGCTTTGATATCATAACACTGATAGACTGTGCTCTCAGATAGAGCTGCACATGGATAACACCTGAAAATGTAAGTATGCTTTTCAGTTAGGGCCCTTACAGATTCTTTGGAAATGTCATCTTAGACGGTATATTAATTACATCATCATGCAATCTACTCTTGTATTATTAGTATGTCTTAGAGTGTTTAACAGGAGTTTTGCAAGTAGAACTTCCAGAGCTTGGAACACAAAACACATCTATAAATGAGGAGCGTGTATACAAACACACACACACCTCCCCCTGACTATTGTGAAAAGGGTGAAGATTATGAAACCTTGAAAAAATACTTAGATGAAAAAACAAATATATGAGTATTAGAAAATGCCATACTGAAGTTCACTCGCACACCAAAAATATGTTCCAATCCCCATCGTGAACTTAGTGAGAACAGTCTGGTAACCTCAGCTATAATTTCTTGTATTAAGCAGAAGGTAATGGAAAGCAGTTAAATGTTTTTACTTACTGGTTTTCCTGCTCATCATTACAGATATTTCTTGAGTCTGCAATGGCGTGTGAGCACCTCACATCTCTGCCTTGCTTTTAAAGTATTTTAAACTGTGATTATGTTTTGGAGATCCTTAGATATGAAAGCCGACTAATATTTTATCCACACAGTGGCAATATTTTTGTAGCATTATTGAATTTAATAGTTCAGATAGCACTAAAGATCTCCTGAGTATAAGCACTGTGGTTTGTTTGTTTTCTTAAAAAAAATATTTATTTCATCTTCCTGACCTTTATGGTCTACTGTGTACATTTATAAAATCAGCAAAACCAAGAAGGGAAGAGTTCCACAGAAAAATTATAGATATTTTAGAAGACCGTTTGTCTCCAAATCCTCATCTTTGCAAAATGTTTCCTGTTTCATAAGCAGAATCAGCTGCAAAGCAGAGTCCACAAATGCATGTGTGGCAGAACTGAAGGAATAAAGCAAGCATGGTGAATTTTGAGCAAATCCGGATAATGCTTTGAGGAATTATTTGGTGTGTGGTCTGAGGCAAGAAGCCACAGAGAGGCGGAAGTTAATCTTATGTATTCCCCAGCTGCAGATATGTCTTTTTGAGAGCAGACTGCAGCAGGAGACATCGAAGAAATGACCAAGAGACCAGATTAATACCACATGAGCCAAGTGTCAGCCTCATTATATGTGTTTTCACTAAAGTTGAAAAGACTTTAACTTGGATGGCTGTCATTTCAAACAGAAGTTGTGACATGTAAAAGTGACTGTAATAAATTAAACTGAAAGAATAATGTCTGTGACACTGAAGGGGAAGTATCAATAATAATAATTTTTTTAAAAAGGTAGAAAAGGATATAAAACCCAAACAAATTATGCTAGTACCTTAACTCCAACATATAGACAGCATTTCAGTGAAATTAAGGGAGTTCCAAAATAAATAGAACTATGTACAATAAGTATTAAATGGAGATCATGCTCAAATTTTTTGACTTACAGACCTGACAGTATAATTTAGAGACTGAAATCACAATAATCTTTGAACTATTTAATCATTGAAATGATATAAATCCTTGAGTTGAAACATCCTAGTGTTCTTACCTTTAAAGCAAAATAATTTTTTACATCTCTTGTAACTATAATGTTCACACAGCACAGCCAGATAGATCTAGAGCTCAGCTTGACAGGACAGATCAAATTTGTGCCTACGCCCATGTTGTTTGGTTAGGAGCTATTTTGCCATTATCTTCTGTATTCTGCTATTCAAAAAATTATTGAGTAATCTTGACACAGTGCTTGCAAGAGATGCTATATTTTTTTCCTGGGAAAACTTAAGGTATTTTCCTAGTCAAAAGACAAATGCCTAAGTCTGCTAGAGTTAAGTAATGGCCCACTCTTTCATGCTTTATCAGAGGAAAAAATTGCACTTGCCATTCCTGATATCCAAACCTTTCTGTAAAAAGAGAATGAATACCATCCTGGTGGTTTGTTTTTTTCCCTGGCACTCATAACTGGTGTGTTTCACAAATAATTTGTTTTCATAATACCGTTGCTCATGTAGGATTTTTTGCTATTCTCATTTTATAGGCAGCAAAGAACTAAAGAGAGATTAAAGTCAGATATATGCTTAAATGTTGGGGTACAATGAATAACAAACATACATAGGACCTGACACTTTATGTCACTTTCTATACTCAAAGCTTAGTTCCCACAAACTATTTTTGTGCCAGATTTTTGTCATCTTCCCTCTTTCTTTAAGAAAGTTCCTCCTCTGAGTTGCTTGACCATCAGCAGAAAGAGCAGAGGATACTCAGAAGAGTGCCCTAGCTCCCTTTATGCCCAGGGTACTTTCATAGCACATGGTGAAGGACATGAACCTTTAGTTTTCCACAGTCTTACCGCATTATTCCAGGCCTAATGAATTACAGTCCTGTTTTGATAAAAAAATTCATCATAGCCATTTTTCTAAGTTTCAAACTCTTCTACAAAGAAAACTGGTGTTGGACATTTCCTTTCCCAATCAGTTTATTTGCAACCTTGACTGAGCAGCTGTTCTTTGAGGTATGCTATTCAGTTGAAATCAATTTCCTGATCCTGATCCAAAGCCCTATAGCAAAGCATTTTACATATTGCATTTACTAATAGTATTCTTTCTATGTCTTCCATACAGTGATCCTAAAATGTAAAATGTTTTTAGCAATGTCAGTGTTTTCAGTCTTGTAGCCTCCTAGTACACAATTATTACCAGCTTTGAAGCAATGGGCAGTCACATTCTTGCCATGTAACAAAAATACCAAGGAATAACTAAGTAGTATATAGTGTTACATAGTCTAAATGCAATGAGATGTATAGATTTGAGTTCCAGTTACCACTCCTCAGTTTATTTAGGAGTGTGGAACTGTGAGGGAAAGGGTTAATTTCTCTCCATAGTACTTTAAGTGGAGATTTTTGTTAGTTTTGTCCCCCTGTCCTGCAGTATCGCCCAAAGTATGCTGTCAATAGGAAACATCAGCATTGCCAGGTTGGATAGAATTGCCAATCTGCATGATCGCAGCATGTCCTCCATCTTCTTTTCATTTTTGAAGACTAGGACTGTCTTCAAAACAGAGCCCAAGGGAAGCAAAATGGCCTGTAATTAATCCAGTCCTGAACCTCAGAAAGGGTGTAACTTGCACCTCCCAGTCCTAACCTTAGAAGTGGTTTAAACTATTCAGGGCTAATCACAGAATCACCTTAATCACAGAACAACTAGATTGGAAAAGACCTTTGAGATCATTCAGTCCAGCCATACCCATCCTCTACTAAACCGTAGCCCTGAGCACCACATCTACCCGTCTTTTAAATCCATGCAGGGTTGATGACTCAACCATCTCCCTGGGCAGCCTGTTCCAATGTTTGATATCCTTTTTGGTGAAGAAATTTTTTCCTAATATCTAATCTGAACCTGCCCTTGTGCAGCTTGAGCCCATTCCCCCTCGTCCTATCACCTGTCACTTGGATGAAGAGATCAACTCCCACCTCTTTACAACCTCCTTTCAGGTAGGTGTAGGAGATGATAAGATCCCCCTCAGCCTCCTCTTCTCCAGACTAAACAATGCCAGTTCCCTCAGCCTCTCCTCATAAAGTTTGCTCTCCAACCCCTTCACCAGCCTGACTGCCCTTCTCTGGACACGCTCCAGGACTTCAATGCCTTTCTTATACCGAGGGTCCCAAAACTGAACACAGTACTTGGGGTGTGGCCTCACCAATGCCAAGTATAGGGGCACGATCACTCCCCTGGACCTGCTGACCACACTGTTTCTGATACAAGCCAGGATGCTGTTGGCCTTCTTGGCCACCTGGGCACACTGCTGACTCAGATTCATGATGCAGTTAACCAACACCCCCAGGTAGCTTTCCAACCACTCTTCCCCAAGCCTGTAGCGCTGCACAGGGTTGTTAGGTCCCAAGTGCAGGACTCTGACCTTGTTGAACCTCATCCCATTGGTCTCAGCCATCGATCCAGCCTGTCCAGATCCCTCTGAAGAGCCTCCCTACCCTCTGGCAGATCAACACTTCCTCCCAGCTCTGTGTCATCCACAAACTTACTGAGGGAACATTCAACCCCTTCATCCAGGTCAGTGATAAAGATACTGAACAGGACTTGACCCAGGACTGAGCCCTGGGGAACACCACTTGTGACCAGCCTCCAGCTGGATTTAGCTCTACAACTCTTTGGGCTTGGTCATCCAGACAGTTTTTTACCCAGCAGAAGCTGCATCTGTCCAGGCCAGTGGCAGACAGTTTCTAAAGCAGAATGTTATGAGAAATGGTGTCAAAGGCTTTGCTGAAGTTAAGGTACACTACATGCACAGCTTTCCCCTTATCTGCTAAGCAGGCCACCTTGTCATAGAAGGTGATCAGGTTAGTTTGGCAGGACCTGCCTTTCATAAACCCATGTTGACTGGGCCTGATCACTCAGTTGTCATGTGTGTGCTGAGTGATAGCACTTAAGATGACCTGTTCCATGATCTTCCCTGGCACTGAGGTCAGACTAACAGGCCTGTAGTTTCCTGGATCCTCCCTCCCACCCTTCTTGTAAGTGCGTGCAACATCTGCCAGCCTCCAATTGAGTGGAACTTCCCCTCAAATAAGTTCTAATGAATCACTAAGAAGTGAGTCACTGCTTATCTGTGTTCATGGGTGTTTGGAAGCTGGTCTTTTAATAAAAGCTAACAGGCATGAAAATAAATGCTACTGTTCATAATAATTGGTGCACTTGTACATAGGCCTTCACCCAGCATCCTCACCTGTAAGAAACTGAAACAAACATAATTTCCTTCCATTTATTACAAGAGCTCACTTTCCAAGCTATTTCTGTCAGAACCAAGAAAAGTGATACTTTAATGAGCTTGCAATGGTTTGGATGTCTGACGGTTGTACTTCAGAACACCCAGTGAAACTCATCTCATACTAACTTTCCACTTTATGCACAGTTTATACACAGTGGTGCCTTTCACCAAATTACCTGCTGCTGACCAAGATACTTGTTAACGTTAACAACAAAAACACAGGTATATTGTACAGGAAGCTAGTGTTTCAGCATCTGAAGTCAGCTGAAGAACCAGGAACCAGGTGTAGATGTTGAAGCGATATAATAAAGTGTCCACAGCTCAGCTCACCTGGCTACTTCTTTTCATGTTACTATTAGTTTTTCATTTACAGATAGTCAGTGAGCACACAATTTCTGATTTGCAGTTATTACCGCTGGTGTTTTGCAAAGGAAATGTGTCCTGTCATTAGAACGTGACCCATGTGCTTCCCCTGAGAAAGGGGAGAATGACAGAGTGAAGTCATCTAAGGTTACAGTTCAGGGGAAGGTTTTAATTATCTTTCTTACCTCCAAGGAACAGGTGCCACAGGTACTAAGGTACTCCATGTGGATGACAGAGGTACTGCTAGGTCAACATGGTTTACACTTTTAATGTTTACCTCCATGAAAACCATAGGGGAAAAAAAAATAAGTATTTTGGAAATACACAGAGATCAAACTTTGTTCCATTGAAGTCAAGAGACTATTTCAATGAACATCAGGAGCTTTATTATCTCCTAAAATGCCATAAAAATATATGAAAAGGCGGCACTAAAACCACAGGAATCATTATTAAATCCACTTCATACTGAATTCAGTCATTCCATATTCCCTTGCTGAATATATGAACTTTTAACTATGTAACTACTTCAAATCTTAAAGATAAGCTTAAAAAATATGACATACTTGATAAGACAAAATTTATCAGTCATAAAAATACCCTAACGCACCGTCAAAAGATTAAAACACTTAGAAGTGTAGGATATCTTCATGTCCTTCAGGTGTTTGTTTCTCATAACAAATATGGTGGGTAATAGTAGCAGAGTGAAAAATTGAAGAAAACCCAACCAAATAAAGCATCAATTTTTTTCTTCTTTAATACAGGCTTGTTTGTGGCTGCTTTAAGCAGCTTACTACTTCCAAGGGCAAAGTTTGCTTGCAAGTAGCCTGTACTGACTTTAACATTAAGAATAAAGCAAGTAATTTATCGTCTTGAAGAAGATAGTGTGAAGAAAAGAATCCCAGAGCGTGACCCTATAGAGTAGGGTCAGAGAAGGCACAATGAAATTTTGAGTGGGAAGAGTTTCTATCCCCATGCTGATCACAGACTTAGACAAAATCAACAGGCACCTTAATGGCTTTGTAGGTTCAGGCTGTGAACAAACTGATGATGCAGTGAGATGAGACATGACAATTCAACATCACAGACGGTTCACAGCTGCCAAAATGGGTAAGCCATGTTCCCCCTCTCCCCACTTCTCTCCCACTCATGACACATGCTGCCCCTATTTCTTTCTGTCATCCTTTCTAGGGTTGCTCTGGCATTCGTCATACTTCCCATCCCCTTCCTCTAATGCGGGCACGATATCATTGATTTATACTCAGCATCCACTTAGCACCATGCCTTACTTCCAATTAAACAACATCCTGAATGCTTCCAAAAATGCTTCAGCCTTCCCTCCCAACTCCCACACACACTGACGACAGCTGCACAGCTGTGCATCAGAAACCTGAAAGAAAAAACTTCTATTTCCTTTATTTCTGTGCAAGGTTTGAACATTTAATATGAATGGCATAAGAAGGAAGAGCAACTATGGTTCTTAGGCTCCACGTTTTTAATTCTGTGCCCCCAGTAGAAAGAGTCAAGAACTGCAAAAACCAAGTTTATTGTCTTTCACATATGTTTTCCACCATGAAAGGAGTAGGCATCATATTGCTTTACTAAATCAAGGTTTATGAAAGACCTGATCTTTGGTTTTGTATAAAATTCATGAACATTTATGTTTCTAGTATCCATAACCTTTTCTTCTCTTGCACAACACCAGAAATTATGGAAGGGGAAGGGAGGGTGAAGAGGAATGAAACTTTTAGTTGTAGTTTCAACATTTCCTTTTTCTTTAAAGTCAGCTACGATGTGTGTGAAAATTCCTCTTTAACTGTAGAAGATATACACTACTGACAGATTATTTAGAGGTAAATGTGAAAAGGGACAGACTAGTAATTCTTTAGTCTAACTATAAAATAGGGGAATGCTTTACAGCTGACACTGTGAGTATATCAACCCAGTAATTGGATGCACGTGTTAGTAGCAGTAAAAAGGCACTGACCAGTTGTCCACCTTACATGGGAATCTACTTTGAGTGTATTCTTTGATTTACTGTTGCAATTAGAACTGAATGTTCAAAGAAAGAACACAAGTGACCTAATTTAAAAGCAGAGTGCCTTTCAAGCCATTATTTAAAGTGTGACCTGGCTCACTTGTAACCATTTCTTTCTCTAGGAACTTCTATTTTTACACTGTACTCATGAAGTAGCATAATCAGTTTTAATAACTCACTCAGCTAATGAATTCAGTTTTAATATCCATTCAGTGATTAAAGATAAAACCACTTCCTCCTCGAACCTACCCTTGAAGATTTTAATTTTCTTTATAAACACAGTGCATTTTCCCAGGCCAAGTTTTCAAAACTTCTTGTAACTGGTTTTTCCTGTCCCCTTTCTACTATGTTGTAACTGATAGAGATGTTTTATAGCACATTGGCACTAAAGACATACTAGATGCCACTAGTTCTGTTAACTAGAATTTTTCTAATTAACAGAACTAATGATTACAAATAGTAATTCAAAATAGTCAGTAGACTGTGTGTTTGAAGCATCTGAGCAATTAAGGGTTGCAAGACATTAAAATACTGCATCAAAATAAGTTGTCAAAACAAAAGGAGAATTGGTCTAAGTACCAACCAAATGCTAAAATTGCCCTAATGTTAACGAAATGCATCCTCCATTTCTGATCTGACAAGTTGGTTTTCATAGCCCAAAGCAAGCCAAGATCATGTTTCCATTCAGTCCTATCAAGCTGATGTTGATTGCTAATGCTGATAAGCATTCAAAATACTGTATTGTTCAAAGTCGCAAAGAGGTCATTAGATGATAAACCCCAAAATATAAGGATAAGTTAGTTCAGTGTCTTACTGTGACTGCAATCAATAGAAGCAAGTGTTTAAAAATGCAAACTGAAATTTCAACTGGGTTCTATTTTGGGGAAGGACTGTAAGAGCTTGCTTCAGAAAGCTCTTGAGAAAACAGAGAAAACAAACAAAATCAGGTCATGAAGGGAACGTTATATTAAATCCCAAGTTGACCAAGAAATTTCTCTGATTTGCTGAAACTATTTCTATCTCCCCAAATATTAACCTTAAGAATTGAAACACAATATTGTTAACACAGTTTTTTTCACCTATTTAGAATCTTCTGCATTTTCATTACTTGCTCAGAGGAAGAGCCAGGAATCCACCATGACAGAAGATGTCACCATATGTTCATTCTGGTACCTGCTATTTTTAATATAAGACACACAGGTTAACAAAATTTGTCCATAGAAGAGTTTTCCCTTTTCTGAAATGAAATGTTCTGTGAAATAAATGAAAACTCCCCTATTTCCTGATCTGATCTGACTCCTATTGGGAGGGAAAAGGCCCCTATTCATACACACAGCTCAAAGACATCTGAAAGTCATCTTAAAATGCCTTATTTCAAAATAGAGGATCTTAGCCTATGAGCGAATGCATCCAAGATGTTTCAGAAGTGTAAGCACATTCTATAGTGCTCACTCAGCTAATGCCATCTTCCAGAGAAGCCACTACCCTAGCCACTACCTGAAAGCACTCCCATTAAAACAGCAACATGGCATCTACAAGCCTGCACACCCCTTGGTTTCTTTCTTCTGAGATTTAAGAACAACAAACTTCCAACTGCTCCCAACTTTTTTTCCTTCAAGTGGCTATAAGTTAGATTTATGAAGACAAAAAGACTTCTTACAACTGTATATTTTGAACAGATTTATGACAGGGCTACAGTATCAGCACGGAGGGTCCACAAGGCAGGAATGCACTAAGGGTAACAGAAGAGTGTCATGTTAAATAGTACAATTCTTTCCACATTCATAAATCCTAAGTGCCTACGGTTGTATACTGCTGGTTATAAATTACATGACTGAATTCTGCAGAGGACAAAAAAAACCCCAACAGACTTAAAGTGAGAAATAACCTCCATTAGGACATACATATTTAACACTGAAGAACCTAATTTTAAGATTACTTCCTATTTTAAATCTTTTTGGTTGAAAAAAATAAGCCAAACCTCAAAACCCCAGATCTCTGTGGAGAGTAAAACAACAAAATGCATATACCAACTAATCAGTCTTGAGAAAAACAGAAAAATGTTCTCCATTAACTTACAAATGCCACCTGATGAGGAGTTGATAAACCCAAACAGCTGGCTTAAAAAATGTTCATTTTCAAACGAAAATATTTTACCAAGTTTACGGCTGGGATTCAGGTACCTATCAAGCTTTATGATTTTAGTATAAATATATAATAAAAAAACCCTTGAGTATCAAACCGAGTATACTTAAAACACATTTAATGCCCCTTTTAAGCATGTAACCGAATATATAGCAAAAATGTATGTTCATATGTCATGCATATATGCACACACTTTTCCTCAGTAGTAATAATGTTCAAACATTTCTAGCAATTACAAACTTTTGGTTTACAGAATGAAGATTAAAGCTTTCCTGCTATTCCTCCATCTGATCCTGCACTAACTAGAACAAAACTAAAGACTATTAGGGATCCTAATGTTGTGTATAAAAGATTGTCACATACTCAGGGGATAAGCCTGGGATAGGTTAGCTCAGGAGAAGTAGCTAATTATTTCATGCTAGCTCCCCTACTGAACGTGCACACTCTGCAATTGCACTGCCTTTGCAGTGTTTGGATTAATCCCCCGTGGATGCTCAGAAGGCAAATTAATATCCTCCCAGATGGTGTAAGCGCTTTTACCTTTGCATGAGCTTAGTTAGCTGAGGATACAGCCCCTTCTTGTCCACCTACTTCGAGCAGAAGTGACGCCAGACAGTGGCTATGCCGCCATCTACTGTAGGTTTTGCATAGCACTGCTTGGTCCAAAGCCCGCGGGAATCGCTCCAGCAATTCTTCCCACTATATCCAGGCTCTGTGACACAGACTCCACTCCCTAAACATGTACCTAAATAATAGCCTGATCCTGCAGCCCTTGCCCAGGCAGAACTCCCTGCATGGACTGCAGGTTACCTGCTGCTAGTTAGGCATTGCGTATTGTGTTACTGTTCTTCTGTATTGTGTTACGGTTCTTCGGTTACTAAGATCTGCGCTGTAAATTTGAAGTCTCTCTGCTCTGTTGCCTTAAAGGTCAATTGGAAATGGTGTAACAGTCGAAAATATGTTCAAGTTTTCCCAAAACAACTTATCACAGATCACCTAGCTCAATGCACGTCCTCCACTAAACCCAAAGAGCTTCACCATCATCAAGAAAGCTTTTCAGGTGGAAGTCACATTTTGCACACATGCAGTTACCTGTCCATTTTTATACATGCCTGAAGCTTTTTTTGGTCATACCAAGCATCATGTTATAGTGAAGGGTTTTGCAATTGCTCTTTGGCTTTACTTTTTCCCAAGAAGTATTTAAGTCACCAGAAGGCAGTGCAGCTCTCCTTATTCATGCATGCAAATGGCTCTATCAAGAACAGGGGCAAGAGTCTTCACAGCTGTGGTGCTGTGGGACAAGCTAGTAGTTGCATTAAAAACACAAACTTCCAGATGTAAGGAACAGTAAAAAAGAAAACCTAAAATGTGTCCTGTCTAGTAAAAGACATGCTCCAGCTAAGCCAAATGCTAGGAGTTTCCCCAGCCTCCTGGCAGGGTGGTCAGAAGCCACCTCTGTTCCCATTACCCTACAGGTGGAGAACAGCCAATGGAATAGTTTCAAGCAATCAAGTTGGAAACCATCTGCCAGAGTAAACTTTAATTTAGCACACCTTATATGATATTTAACACGCAAATCGATGAATCCTGCTTGAGCCATTTAGAGACTGGAAACTAAGTTCTGCTTTCTGAATGTTTATTCTGACTTTCTCCAACTGTTTCTCCTACTTGACAGTGCTTAATTGGCAGTCAGCCACAAAGGCTGTTGCCTAATTACACAACATAGCGTAATCTTACAGCCCTACAGATAAAGCTTTACTATAGTGCAAATTGATTTTAAACATTAGCACATGAGAAAAAGAAAATTAGCCCCCAAATGAGAAATTTTCAAAGTCTTGTGTGTCAATAGGCACTAGAATTTGTTTGGGAGCGTGTGGTTTTGAAAGAGGAAATATTAGAGATTAAATAGACTTTAATGTTAACAGGCTACAATTCAGTGGGCTGGGGGACTAACACCTTATGCACGGCAGAAGTCTATTCATGTGTAATTATGTATCTTAGACTATCTTAAAGATACCATATATTCGCACAGAATCAGACCAGCTGGGGATTACAGCAGTGTTATGATGGAACATGTACAGGTGAGGTTATGAAAAACATTGATTTTGTTAATCACTTGCAACAGACACCCTTGAAATAAAGGCACAGTAAATACATACTTAAATGGTCTCCGATATGCACTTCTACAGAGAAGACGATTTCACACTGCAAATAATAATGACTATTGAAGAAGAACATACAACTGTTTGACGTATCTTTTGCTAGATTCTAATTATTTTGCATTTAAAGATGCATTTTGTACGCTGCAAGATCTGATTTTATGATGTAAGTGCAGTTAGTTCCAAGTTGTGAGTCGTTTCTTCACTGTACATGAACTTGAGGGATAGTATACCATTATTTACATTAGAGGCATTGTTTGGCTGTTATACGAAAAAAAAACCCCAACATTCTCCTCTATTTCAGCAGGTATTCTGCAGTTATGACAATAACCATAACATCACCAAGAAGGCCAGTTCTCTTCATGATGCAGTGACTGGGAAACCAGAATCACACCCTATAGTTATAGGGGGACATTCTTGCCTGTAGACTGGAGGAGTAAGTTGTATATGTGCACTTCAGTCTATTCTAACTCTTCTTGGCAAGATCTTACAGAAGCTCACTGCACGTGTGCAACTTGACTCACTGAACAGTTCTGCTGGTTATGTGGGACTGCTTGGATGAGTAGTTACTTCTCTGACTACACTGTTGTCAGGTTAAGCCCCTTATAGCCTTTCCAGCATCAGTGTTGTATATAGAACAGCTGGTGTTCTCAGAGATGCACACAAAGCTTTCACCATCCCAATTTAGGGGCAGGATGCTGTCCTTCTCCACAAAACCCCACCAAACACAAATCTAAGAATTAGAATGCCAGGACCCAGTTCCACACAAATTCATTCAAGTGAAGCCTTCATCCTAGCTGTTTTTCAAGCATTTGGCTTTTTGAAATAGAGAAAAGGAGGTGGTAAGATACAGCTGCTCTGACATCTAAAGCTTTTGATGTCTAAAGATTTTATCAAGTGATAAAATACGAAGTTGCAAGGTGGAGCAAGTAATGTACTGACATATGATACAGCAGTCCTCTCCTCCCTGTTTATAAGCCTGTTATGGGTATTTAATAGAAATATAGCTGAATTAACAGCCATGTCTACCATACAGCAAGGCAACTTGCTGAAGTACTCCACTCTTTACACATTAATTATCAAGGGATCCACTTAAGTCACTTTAAGTTGTTTTAATTTAACAAGAGATTTATCCCCAGGTTTATCTGGATTTATGTAAAACAACCCAAGAACCAAAATGACTCTCCACCAGCAAAGTCAAAGATTTTCCTCTAGCACTGGCACAACAGACCTCACTTTCTCAGCATGCTCCTGTAGTGGGGTGCAGTCACTTAAGAGTTACAATGCAATATATTGTGATTTACTAGAGTTACTTCAATTTGAGATTGCACAGGCAGGAAAACTGAATAAAGGTTACATTTCTAGCACTGACAGCCAAAAATACATCACCAGAAACATACTGTTACTGAAAGCCTAATTAGAACTTACAGAAAAGCTTGAAACTACAGCCATGGAAACAGACATATGACTTTTACTTTGAAGTTTTGTTTTTTTTTTTTAAAAGTGACAATGAAATGCGTGTGAGGTCTGTGCGAACCCAGCCCCAGATGTTTACAATGGAGCGAGTAGCGGTAGAGCGGTATAGCCCCAACGCAGCGCGCACGCCAAGGCACCAGCATCGCCTTACAGCGGGCGGCTGCGCGGCCGCGCACCGGCTCCCCGCGCCCGCGGGGCACCTCCACGGCAGAGAGGAAACCCGGGCAAAATCACAGCCCGGAGGAACCCCCCACCTCTCCCTGTTCCAGGCTCGGGGAGGAGGGGGAGAGGAGCAGACAGCTCTTGGGCGGCTGGGGGAGAAGAGCGTGTGTGTGCGCGCGGGGGAAATCGATGCATTGTTTCAATATACAGTTCTCGTCAAGGCACTTTAATGACAGGGGATAATGATTTTCAGATTCAGGAAACAATGCCCCCACACACTCTGCGCCACGTCCTTACAAATCTTTCTAATTTGCTCTTCTGCCAGGCAAAGAAACAAATTGTGCTCGGCGAAGCCATTTGCAAAATAAACCTAACCGGAGAGATTTGCAGATACGGGCTGGCGGAGAGCGGCGTCCCGGAGGAGCATCCCACCCCCACCTCAACCCCCCTCCATCCCGCTCCCCCTCCGCTCCGAGGCATCACCTTCCCGTTCCCTCCCCGGCGAGGGGGGTTCGGGCGCGCCGGGGCTGCAGCGGCCGGGGCGCTCGGGGGGCGCAGCGCGGCGGCAGAGCGGTACTTACTGAAGGGGCAGTTCTCCTTCTTGGTGCCGCTGACCTTGCCGTTCTTCTCGATCTTGAGAAAGTATTTGTTGTAAGAGTAGAGCTTCCTCTTGCGCACGTCTCCTTGGAGGTGATTGTAGCTCCGCACGTGTCTCCCCGCACTGGAAGGAGAGGAGAAGGACGAGGGGAAGGAGGAGGATGATGATGAAGAAGAAGAGTTGGCGGCCTCCGGGGACAGCATGTCCTGGCCGAGGTCATGGCAGGTGACAGGCACAGAAGACACCAAGAAGAGCAGCAGCAAGCAGCAACAAGGCAGGTGGGAAAAGGCTGAGGCACCATTTGTCAGTATCCATTTGCACATTGTACTGAAACTCTGGGCGCTGGAAAATGTCTTATCAAATGAAACATACTGGAAGGGTAAAACCTGGTAAAAGGCAAGTGGAGAGCTGGTGGTTGCTGCTTCTGGTTAGATCCCTCTGAGGTCTGATCTGGCCTGAAGTAAGTGCACCAACATCCATAACTCAGGGGACAAATCGCCTCAGAAGTTGCTGCCTTTTAATCCTTCGAGTCCTCCCTCAGAAAAAAGAGCTGTTGGTTTTTTTGGGGGGGTTGCTGTGGTTAATCCTCTTTCCTTTTTTTCTTCCCCACCCCACCCCACCCCATACACACACACTCCCCAACCTGGTTTGAGACTTCCCAGTAGTTATTTTGCTCTCTTCCTCACTCCTTTCTTCACCATCTTAGATGCAGAAAGGTCTGAAAAATAGATGACAGCAAAGTGAACAACAACAATAACAACAACAAATATAAATAATAACCAGTGGAGAAGGATGCTGGAAGCAATTTTTCACACCTACCCCTTTACACACATATATGCACTCACACTTTGTGGCTTTGCACCTTCTTCTGATCCCCACCCCCTTGCCTTTTTGCAAATCCCAAGCCAGTTGCACAACTCGTCCTTTCTCACTGACAACCCCAGAGGAGGCAGTTTCTTTGTTTTGCTTTGAATTCTCCAGAACAGTATTAAAAAAAAAAAAATCAGAGAGAAAGAAGCGAGAGAGAGAGAGGGAGAGAAAAAAAATCTCAATTTGTCTCCCTCCCTCCTTTCCCTTCCTTTCCCTCCCCCTTTGGTTGTAAACAGGTTGGAAGCTGTAGCCTAAATGTCAGCGATTACAAGTCAGAGGTGGGGTGTGCCTCTGGTGGTCAACCCTTATTTGCAGTGGGTCAAGCAGCGGTGGGACATCTGAAACCCTTTTACAGCTGAAGCGAGCGGTGCCTGCCCCGGAGGGAGCCTCGGGAGCTGCCCTTGCTTCCTCCCGGGCTGCAGCGGCAGCAGCCGCCGCCGCCTTCGGCTCGCTGCTAATTGCTCCTAAAGCGTTCTTCTCGGAGCGCCGGCCACCAGCATGGCTTGGAGACTCATGCTTTACTAATTTCCTTGTCTTCCAGGCTGAGCCAATCCTCTCTAGGGAGGCTTTCCTCCCCCTTTCTTCATCATCATCATCATCACCATCATCACCAGCACCCTCCTCCCTCTCCACCCCAAAGAAACTTGTTTTCTAGCGGAGGATTTTATTTTATTTTTTTGGCAGCAAAGTGCTTGAGAAAGCCACCTGGAGCTTGTTGCCTGCTAGATCTCCCCCTCCCCCCTGCTGGAGGAGGGGTTGCGTGTAGAGGTTGGAAAGTATATACTACAGGCAGACCCTGGAAAAGCAGATTATATGCCGGTCAGAGAGAGTAAAAAGGGAAGAGAAATAATTAGCTCCTTTTCCTTCCTCTCTGCCAGCTTACATGGAGGTCTTTCTCCTTCCTTTAATGAATCACTGATTTCTCGCTTCCGTTGCTGAAATAAAAAGTTCACACTTTAGCCTGCTCTTCCTTTTAAGCCTCTCAAGATTTATTGTGTCTCTTTCCCCACCCTCACCCTCCTTGTCTCAAAAGAAATTGGGGCCCTAAATGACCATTTTCTAATTGCTAACATGAGTCATTTACTGAATCACGCGTCTAGCTTCAAAGTAAAATTGGCTTTACTGGGATTGCAATGGGTTCCCCATAAAATCTGCCTGAATATTTTGCCTTAAAAAAAAAAAAAAAAAAGCAGCAGCAAACAACCCAAACTAATGCAGCTTCCCTTGCCAGAAAGAAACAAATTTTCCGTTTCCAAGGCTATTTTGAAGTGATTTTTAAAGCTATTATTTTCCAGGAGGGGCATATGTTGTTGGTTTTTTTCCCCTTGGTTCCATCTCTCCCAATGGATTTGTCATTTCATATACTGAATGTTGTGACAGACCCGCATTTCTAGCCCATCACTGAACTGTCAACTTTACCAGTAATTAACAGGCATCTTCCATGCAATGTATTATCTCTTGACACCAGAACAAGGGATCAGGGACTGACAGGAGATGAGCAGCATGCAACACATTAAATTTTGGTTCAGCATTTAATATTGTAAAAATAACTGGTTTGGAATGCAACTAGGTGGAATCTTTGCTAAGAGGATGGAGCAGTGGGGAAATGGTGTGGAAACCCAGTGAGTGGCTCAGTACATAGAACCAGAATCTTTTTCAAACAGAGGCACTTTAATAATGCAGATCAGTGGAATGCAATGGAAAACCGCCTATGCAATTACATTTGGCATTTGGTGTAAATCTTACTTTAAACAACAGAAAATGCAGAAAAGAACAAATAGTTCTAAAATTAGATTGATTCATTAGATTAGGATGTTAAATATATTGTTAACTTCACAACAGAAATTCAAAATTATTTTCTCCAATTATAGTGTTTATTCTGGAGAGAGTCAGTTACCAAATTTATGTGTTCGGCTTCTGTGGGTGACATTTAAACAGCCTTAAAAATGAAACCATTTAATGTTAAAATCAGTGTGTTTTATGGTGCTGTTTATGGTACTTCAGAGTATTTATTCTGCGTGTATCTGCACTGACAACAAAACATCTCAGATTTTTCTTTCTGAATCTGAGTTAAGCTTTCCTTTTGTGGCAACTAATAATAACTAAAAAAAAAAGAAGTTAAACCCAAAAGAGAGCAAAACCCATACCTTTCTGTTGAATGCCTTACAGATTACATGTATATCTACAAAGGTGGTGTCAATGTTTGCTTGATGTGTAGGTCATGAAGGGTACAAGTTATTTGAAATAGAGAAAAGGAGAAAATTTCAGTTCTTTTGATTCCAACAGTTTAAATCATAAAGAATTGCTATAATGTCTTAAAATGAGACATTTGAAGAAACCTTACAACCATTTTTTTTTCTATTTCCTGTCAAATGCTGATAAAAACAATGAATTGTCATTCTAGCAACACTGGTGGCAGGAGAAAATAGTTTGGGGGTCAAATGGATATATTTAACCCCTACTCATTAAAAAGAAATATGCACTCAAGGATAGTTCTTCTTAGGCCTGTGATCAGATGTATGTTGGTTTTAAGATCTTGTGGTTAAGAACAAAACCCACATATCTGGATTTTCTTATTAAATCTACTTCTGGCAGGTGCAATATTCAGTGCAGTACTAAAAACTATTACAACGCATAGAGTCCTTTTTCTATCCCGTGTGATGACAGGGAGGGCATTTACAAAACAGAGACCAAATGAAAAGCTGACATAGCTTTTTAGATTATATCTCATTCTTTTTTATACTTTCTGTATAGCCTTTCTTTTATAGCACAGTTGAATCCCTAAATACCCCACTACTTTGTATTGTCAGGTCACCTCTTAGGTTAGCCTGAGAAAGCCTGAGAAAAGTTCCACAGGAAAGATGCACTATTTAACGGAATTCAATCTGTCCCAACAGATTTGAATCACTAACATAAATGTATGAATGTAGATTATATCTCTGTAATGAGGCCTGAATCATTCTCAGTTACTTCAAAGGGCTGAAATTCAACCTTCCTTTTTAGCAGTAACAATCAGACCTTAATGGGTTCCTTTATTAATTGTTCCATTGCTAAGCTCTAAGCTTGAAAAGCAGCTACCTTCAGTACAGGTCCTAGACTAGAAATGGTACCTCCTGCATCTAAAACAGTGTTTCTGTTTTGCCTTTTGCTGCTCTAAGATTCTGTGGAAAAGATTCCTGCACTGCAGTTTTATAAATGCATTGAGCCATACAACATGAAATAAAGAGAACCCTTTCTAAAAAAAAAAAGTGCAAAATGTAGAAAGCAGATTTTAAGGATTTTGTTTTGGGGCCATTTTCTTTCCAAAGAGTGTTCAGGGAAATGAATTGAACAGGTTGAATTTTAATAAAAAACTGACCAAAGAAAGTATCTTTTTGATTCTTGTAGTAATACCTTATGTCATGCTTTTGTCTTTTGATCAGCAAGGAAGTATGTTTTGTTTGCGATTTTTTTTTTCTTTTTCCCCTGCTAAGTCATCTACTTGAATCAGAGAAGTAATATTTTAAGGTAGTTGGAGTAGAATTTGTCTTGTATGGTTTCCCTTACGCAAGGCATTATCTTTTCGGATGGTGTAAATAAGTTCTGCCTATGCCTTTGAGTGTTAACATAATTAACTCTCAGATGTCACCAGCCTCTCAGTTTGGATTGCCAGATAGCAATCACAGACATCTGCTGCTTACAGGATGATGAGAGATGCACATGCCTCTTCTGCTCATGGGACCCAATTCTGTTCTTATTAAAGGTGTTGGGAAATTTGCCAGTGGTTTCCCTGAGAGAGATTTGGGCCAGGAACTCCACATCCAGAGAGACAGCTCTGCCAGAAGTGAGGTGAGGAATGCCAAATGCCAGTGATGGATCAGATGCCTCCATCTATATGTCAGTTCTGAACTACATAACTGGGCAGTGTTACAAAACACTAATCTTGGTTATAAAGAAAAGGCAGTGGCATGTAGTGTCCACAGTCACCAGCCAACAATGAGACAGGAGATCTGGTTTACAATGCAGTGCTACTTGCTGAAATCTTTACACTGTGGAGTTTGTGCCCACCAACTGGGATTGGAGGCCATTGTATTATGTCTGAGTAAAGTATGTTTTAAAACTTAAGGGAAAAAGAATCCTTGTTAGAACTGCTTGTTTTCTTCAGTGAAACATGCAAAATCACCATCATTGTATTTGTCTCTATTTTTTTATCAATCCATGCAACTCCAAGACTGAAGACAGCGTAACTCGCCTGTGTATATGAAGCTGGAATAAAACATGTAAAATTAGAATACTGTTTTAGCTGCCTGCAGTGGGATTTTGTAGTGTGTGGAGCCTGCTCTCTGGCTCCTCTGTGCACACACATTTCCATCTAAGCATCCGAAACTAGAGAAGAACTTTAGCAGAGTTTAGCAGAAGTTCATAAAATGCTTGTTTCAGTATTTCTTTTTTTACTACAAAACCACTTGCATATCTAGGTCATAACAACAGACACATACAGAACAGGTCTAAGACAACTCAAATGTAGTTCATCCAGAGCTTGTTCCACCCAGCCTACTGTCATGACCGACAGTGGCCAGATTCCTGGCCAAGGCTGAGGCTAGTCCTCAGGAAGAGTAAGGTGGTACACATTCTGGTGGAAAAATGAAGAATTGCTTGGGGTACCACTGCCATTGGTGATAAGAAATGATTAGCTGGACTGTGCCCTGTTTTGTGTTTTTCTTTTAAGGAACAGAATCAAAATACAGCAGCTCTTAAGACCACACTGGTCATCTTGTCATGAACAGACATATAAACTCTGGGGCCAGGCAGGATTTGCCCTGTTACTTAAATTAGTAGTATGTTTTTCTCTCATGGATGTATTGGCAAAACTGTTTGCATGCTGTGCTTCAAGCAGACAATTAAGAAAATTGTTTATTCTTCTTAAAATGCTAATTATGGCTGTGTTGTTAGAATATGTTTATAGTTATGCTATGTCTGACAGAGAAGTTACAAAGAGATGTATGACATTTGAAAATATCTGTATGTTTTTTGTTTGATAAATACAGCTATTAAATAAAAGAAATAAGTGAAAAAATGCATTCTATGGAGGTCAGCTAAAGGAGACTACAGACCCCCAGACATTGAGCTGCAGTGCCATAAATAGCTATGTGCGTGGGTTGGACACTGACCGTGTTTAGTAATGGTCTGCTGGCAGCCAGTTTTGCATACTCTGCAGCACAAACATAATTAAAAAGGCAATATTTTCAAGGAGTTACTTTAATCTTAGAGGATTTGTTTTTCTTTCTCAATTCATACAGAACTACCATGAATGCAGGCCACTTATACTCCTATAAATATAAGTGCTTGAGGACAAAAGTGTCAAAAGAAGCAAATGTCAGTCAGGTCTTTGCAGATTCTTTCTTCTGGAGGGGGAAAGTATCTCCCCACTCAATCTCATCTATGCCTACTTTTTCCATATTGAAACCCACCAGGACTCTGAGGAAATACTTGTGCATTCTGATATACCCTCTCTCCACATAAACTTACACACTTGTGGGTTTTTCTTGTGATGGCTAATGCTAATGGTAATAATTTTTCTTCTTCACAGTGCTTATTCCAACTGTTTATACAACTTCTTCTGAAGATACACTGCAAAGTTTTTAGTATTCTTTCCTGGGATGCAAACCTTCAGCTGAAACAAGGAGTTGGCTTATTTGTGACAATGAAGCTCATGTTCCCTGTAGGAAACTTTCCAGAAATAATTTGGTGCTTGAATGTCGTATTTGTATCTTTGAGTTGCACCTATTAATTTACTGGAAAAGGTCTTTGTGTGGCATGATCCTGAGACAAAATCAAAGAAGTTATACACTTTATTTACAGGCAGGGTTGTGCACCCTGAAAGGTGCTAACTATCTATTACTCTTCCTGTATCCAAACAAGTTCGCTTTTAGAAGGGTGACAAAGTAAAACCAAAACTCCTCAGCTCTGCTAGGCTCCATCCTTCTTGAGTGCTACTGGAAGGGAGTGAAGAAGTCACTTCTAGTCATTGCTTGTGGAGCTATTTGAAACAGAGCTGACAGCTAGGAACATCAGCCCAACAGCTGAACAT
Source organism: Laterallus jamaicensis coturniculus (assembly GCA_022605575.1). Lineage (NCBI taxonomy): Eukaryota > Metazoa > Chordata > Aves > Gruiformes > Rallidae > Laterallus > Laterallus jamaicensis. The sequence goes on along the minus strand of JAKCOX010000024.1, from coordinate 6,283,209 downwards.
GCTTGCCTCACCACAGGCAACCAGGGTAGCCAGCTGGGCTCCCTCTGAGTTAGTTAATAGCTCACACATTGCAGGGGGAGCTCACACATTGCCTCTTCTTTGTCAGTTAATTTGTAGCAGTCGCTGGAATTACTTCTGTGAGTAAGCACCTCTCAGTGTGGGGAAGGGTGATGGAAGTGAGCCCTTTTTGGGGCCCAGCACCAAAGGACAGCTCCTCATGCCTCCTAGTGAGTGGGCAGTGCCAGAGCTGCTGCAAACCAGGCTGCGTACATGCCAGCCTTCCTATGTATGGCATCATGTAGGAGTTGGGTAGCATAGTATCTCCTAAAGGGTACATTCTGCAGAAGCGCTGTGTTGTGTTGGATGCCATATAATATCATAGGTTTTCATGTAAATGTCACAAACATGTCCCACCAAAGGTACAGTAAAGACAAAAAAGAAACTGATAGTTAGCTCAAACATGCAGAACCTTTTTCCTAAGCACTTTGCAGTTTAGAGCATGCCAGTACCCTTCATGATATCAGTAAGAACACCATGACTCAGACATAACTGCCCAGCTAGTTACACCCTTCCTAATATTTAGTCCTGGATTTAAGAAAGAACAGCCAGGCTCTACTGCCCTCTAGGCTCTGTATCAGAGAACAAGCCCCTCAAAGTCATCTTGTTGCTTAGTTGCGATATTTTTGAAGATGCAGCTTAATTAGTTCTATATTTATTAGCAGATTGTTTAGCTTTTTATTAAGATCAAAACACAGAGACAAAGGATAACAATATGTTATCTTCTTTCTAGTATTATTTGAAAAGTTTAGAGCATGTTAAAGATTTAAGAAACTCTCTGAAGAGCAGTCATCCATTCTGAAAGGCTTAAAGAGGTTATTTTCCTTTACAGCATATGGTTAACAACTGACCACACAGATCCAAATCATTGCATATTTTAACCTTGTTGGCTGTTACTGATGATAATAATTAGCCTCTAAATGCCAGATTCAGTAAAGTTGACATCACATTTCATGCATCCTACATATAGTTAAAAGGAAAGAGCTTTTAAAATAACACTTTTTTTCATGCCAATAAGTGATAAAATGCCTTCCTTGGATATTTCTAAATACTAAAATAACCCGCTGTATTTTTTTTTCAGTGCAGCTCCAAATATGTACCTGATAAACAAGGCTGGAATTTACCAGATCAATAGACATTACTCCGCACAGCGGAGCTTCTTGCACCCAAATAATGGAGGGAGTAAGCCAAAGAAAGAGGGACACCTCGTTTTTTCTTCTACTCTGCTTGTGGTGCTGTCTTGCCTCTAGTATTTCCAGCTCTGAAGGAACAGATCCGATTCACCAAGGTATTCACATGATTACTGGGAAAGAAATATAATTATGGGCCCCACTTTGTGTCTCTGAATGATAGGAATATAAACAACAGAAAGCAGGTTACTCAGTTATGACAAATGTTGACTCTTGTCTATTGTAGGTTTGCCTGTTTATTGAGCCTTTCTATATGCTCTCCTTTGCTTAGGTGGCATGTTGCAAACCTACAGTATCCACAGATGATTCAGGGATGAAAATATTTGCTTAATTTCTGAGGCAATCAACACCAGTGCTTTTAATATTCTGATCTTCTGTGAGTCTGTTGTACAAACAGTAAAACAAAACACTGGTGACCCTTGCTTCAGTCTGCCCCAGTAAAGCTTCATTTTTTGGTTCTTGTGTCAGGCATACACCAAAAGGAAGAAAACTCTTCAATTAATAAACAATCTATTATTTATTTACCTAGTTAGTTACCTAGTTCGTACCTAGTGGCATGTAAATGCTCTCTACAAAAAAAAAAAATCTAGGCATGAGACACAGATAGTTGGATTCATACTTACTAAATGATGATTAGTTGGAAAATTTTAAAAGCATTTAAAAATGATGTATTAATTCTGACCACATAATCTGATTGCCAAAAAGTCTTTCTGGCTCTTGTTCTCTATAGATATATATTCATATTTGTCAAGAAATCATGCCATCAGGTAAGCCACCTCAAGTCGTCTCTATACGACAGAAATAAAGCTGCTTCCCCCCTGCCCCCATCCACCGCCCCAGTTTACAGTAAAGGTGTTCCTTCAGAAGTCTGAGACTGGAGCTTATGCATAGCTCCACTGGACAGGATGCTTCCTGGTGGCCTTCAGAAGAAATATCCTTCTGTTCTCTTGCAGTTACTTAGTATCCTCAAAGGTGAGCTGGAGAGAAGTCATACATCCTCTCAAATGGAAACCCATCCTTGAGATCTGTTCAGAAATACACAGTATCGTAGACCCTGAAAATAGTCTTCCCTATTCTTGGCATGGAGATTCTACAGAGAGGTGATGGCCAGGACTCTGTGTCCCCAGATTTTTGATTGATGTGTGGATCTCTTTTCTGAACACTGAGTGGAATTGGGAGTGGGCAGTGATTTGACTCCAAGAATAACTGTGGCTAGCCTGGATTTCTAACAAGAATATTTCAACCAAAAATACCTAATATATAAAAAATATTGTCCTCTACAGCAGAAGAAGAAGTGTAAGTCATATGTATGATGAGATAATTAATGAGGTTAATGTAAGGAAAAGAAATGAAAGTCAACTTGCTAAATCATCATGTAGAAAACACTATCCCTAAATAAAATAAGCTATTAACAATCTTCAAGTAAAACTAGGCTTGGCACAGACCTTTGGGCCTGGCACAGAGCTTTGTGCCCTTTGCCAACCATCTAGACAATTTCTTGTGCCTATTCTTTTGCACCTGTATTTTCCAATAAATTTCGATACAACAGCTCATATGTTCTAATCTACATGTATGTTGAAGTACTCTTAGTGCAGGTTTATTCAGCTTTTCTTGTTCATGCTTTCAGCTGTTTTATAGAAAGTTCCTTAGGTGTGCAAGTCATCATGCATAAATCTGGGTATCAGAAGTGAGATTATCAAGATTTCTAAGGGATTAAAACATATTTAAAATGTGAGAATAAAACCCTATTTTTGTATGGTACCTTGTCAAGTTTGAACGTTACTAACATTTTCGTAACTGGAAGGAATGATACCAAAGGAGCCATTATGTATCATGTCAGGAGAAGGTCACTATTATGAACACAGTGTTTGGTGGTTTATGAACGTTACAAGGAAACAGTATGTTGCATGGTCTTTTTCCTGGGAAGTTTCAAGGGTAAATTAGAATTAAATTTGTTGACTTGTTCTAAGTGGACCTGATTTGAGATGGATTGAGATGATCGCTGGATTATTTTCCTATAGTTTTCAAGATTTTGAAGAAAACAAATAGATTTGATGTAAAAGCTTAACAAAGGGCTCACATTACTGAGTGACATCTGTGAAACTACAACATAAGCAAGAACAGAACAAGCTCTCTCTCATCCTTTCACAATAATTTATTTTCCATTTCTTTTTGTGAGGATTCTCTCTAAAACTCTAATTCTGCAAAACTTAGAGAATAAACAGGACTCAAATTTCAGTTGATTCTGGGCAGCTGACTTCAACAGAGTCTATGTGGTTTTCCTGCATAGACCAAACTGCAGAAAATACATGAGGGTGTGACAATACTAGAAATTCCCTGGAAATTCCCAGTGTAGACTAAGGAAGACAATAATTAATGCTCAGTGTAAGCTGATTTTTTTTCATTCTTCCTATGTTTTTTCAGTGTAGTATATTTGTGTCATGTGTGCTCATCCACTATGAGTTTGATTTAGCAGTTTATTTTATATAGTGCATTGAATACCTGTCAGACAATATGCCTGATCACATATAAAGTTAAAAATCAATAGCATTGCAGCAAATGGCTTCCGTTTTTATTTCTAATCTTTGGTTTGTTTGGGTTTTATTTAGTTATGCTATGCATTCATATAGAGGGTTTGCTCTCTGGTTAAAGAAAAAAAAGTAAAAGAAAAATGGAAGAATGATAACAATCCATTAAATTCTGGGATACGAATTTCCCCTAGATTAAAAATGACATTTGCTTTAAGTAATGCTTTTTTTCCCCGTAATAATTGCTGGGTGATTCTGATTTAGAAAGACAAGTGAACAACATTTAAAGTATTCAAGACTCACTATTGCATTACTGTAACATATGAATAACTTTGCTTGTTAAGTGAACATTTGTAACCAATTAGCCTGAAGAATGCATCCTTACAGCTGAGAGAAAGAGGACCTCTTCTGCTACCCTTGCTCTGCTGTCTTGGACATTGATCTGCTGTGGCAGTGGTAAGTAGCAGCTGCATGTGCTGCACACACCAAGGTATTTTCCTGGGAATGATGGTGACAGAGAACAGGTAGACTAAATTCCTTCTGCTTCTCTGCTTCTGAGTTAGAGGAAAGAATCCTTTACTGGTGATACTATCATCTCCCATGGAAAGGAAGGAAAAAGCTCACAAGAGGCTATCTGACTCTGAAGGGCTGCTTTAGTCATGATGCTGTTTATTTGTCAGTCTCAATCAGGGCTATGTTAACAATCCAGATTTCTAACCAATTCTGCAGCTTTTTAATTGTAGAGCTCCTGCCAGTTTTAAATTGTGTCAAAAATTTAACTCTCTTAATTGTGCCAAAAACTTTGCTGTGTATATACTCCCTCAGTTTGAAGTAGTCTTGTCTTTGTCTTTTATTGAGACAGATTTACTGGTATTTTCTGTATAGATAAAAGATGTGGAAAACAGGAAACTATACTAAGAATAATATCCTTGGATAGTCAGCATTCAAACAAATAATTCAATAATAAAAACTCAGGAAGTTGTAATTTATAGTGCCATAAATCCTGACTGAATCAATCCCTTCAGAAATGTCTGTGCATACACGCCCCCTCACTCCCCACCCTTTCACTGGCGTCTTTCTTCAACACTCCTGAAATCAGCTGTAATAAATATGAGAGGGGGTTAAGGTACTAAGGACCTAACTAGGCCTGCACAGTGTTGGATTTCTGTCATATTGGTTACTGATTACACCTTTACATGATTGTCAGAATGTGATTTCTTACTGGTAAGTGAAAGCTGTCTAAAACATTATTCCTACATATTTTTATGAGAAAATGGATGAGTTGCAAAGTTGGAATCTGAACTGAAACACTGTAAGAACCACCAAAAATTGCTCTGTGTGTGTTTTGAATTTATAGACATTTCAGGTAAACCTTCTTTGTTCAAATGAAGTAGAAGTCAGCACTTTTCAGCCCCAGGTTCCTACTAACATTCCAACAAGGTGCTTGATCCATGTAAGGTGAAATAATCTCTTTTATTCTTACTCAATTCTAATGTTTTTGTTTTTCTGCTTTGCATGCACTCATGTAGGGGATGGACACTTGGGAGGAGTACAAGACTGTTGTCAGGGCATGTAGGGTGAAAACTAGGAAAGCTAAGGCATCTGGAATTGAACCTTGCAGAGGAGGTCAAGGACAACAGAAAGGGCTTCTTTGAATACATTGGAGACAAAACTAACGGTAGAGGCAGTGTAGGCCCTCTGCTGAATGAGGTGGGTGCCCTGGTGACTGAGAGTAATAATAAGGAGTTACTAAATGCCTTCTTTGCCACTGTCTACACTGCTGGAGACTGTTTGCAGGAGCCCCAGATGGCTGAAGCCCCAGAGGAAGTCAAGATAAACGATGACTCTGCCTCTGTTGATGAGGATGGGGTCAGGGATGAATTAAGCTGTCTGGACATCCATAAATCCATGGGTCCTGACAGAATGCACCTGGGGGTGCAGAGGGAGCTTGCAGAAGTCATTGCTAGGCTATTATCCATCATTGCTAAATCCTGGGAAATGGGAGAGATGACCAAGGACTGGAGGAAGGCAAATGTTACTTCAGTCTTCAAAAAGGGCAAGAAGGAGGACCCAGGTAGCTACAGTTTGGTCAACCTCACTTCCATCACTGAAAAGGTGGTAGAAATACTTATCCTTGTTACTGTGTCTAGGCACATCAAGGATAAGAGGGTTGTTAGGAGCAGTCAGCATGGTTTTACCAAGGGGAAGTCATGTTTGACTGATCTAATAGCCTTTTATGAGGATATAACCAGGTGGATAGATGATGGTAAGGCAGTAGATGTGGTCTATCTTGACCGCAGTAAAACATTTGACACTGTCTCCAACAGCATCACCATGGCTGAACTGAGGAAGTGTGGTCTGGAAGGTCAAGTAGTGAGGTGGATTGAGAGCTGGTTGAACAGAAGAAGCCAGTGAGTTTTGATCAATGGGACAGAGTCTAGTTAGAGGCCTATATCTAGTGGGGTCCCTCAGGGGTTGGTATGGGACCTGTACTATTCAATGTATTAATTGATTACCTGGATGAGGGAATAGAGTGTACAGTCAGCAAGTTTGCTGATGACACAAAACTGGGAGGGGTGTCTGACACACCAGAAGGCTCTGCTGCCATTCAGCAAGACTCAGACAGGCTGGAGAGTTGGGCAGGGAGAAGTTTTATAAGATTTATCAAGAGCAAGTATAGGGTCTTGCATCTGGGGAAGAACAACCCCAGGTAACTGTACAAGTTGGGGACTGGCCTGTTGGAGAGTAATGTAGGTGAGAGGGGCGTGGGGGTCCTGCTGAACAGCAGGATGACCATGAGCCAGCAATATGCTCTCATGGCCAAGAGGGCCAATGGCATCTTAGAGTATAGTAGAAGAGGTGATGTTAATAGGTCAAGAGACATCCTTCTCCCCATCTACTCTGCCCTGGTGAGACCACACCAGGGTCCAGTTCTGGGCCCCTCAGTTCAAGAAGGACATAGAACTCTTTGAAAGGGTTCAGCACAGGGCCACCAAGATGATGAAGCTAGTGGTACATCTTCCTTATGAGGAAAGCCTGAGGGACCTGGAGCTCTTTAGCTTGGAGGAGACTGAAGGGTGACCTTGTTAACGTTTATAAATATGTAAAGGGCGAGAATCAGGAGGATGGAGCCAGGCTCTTCTCAGTGCTGGCCAGCACTGAGACAAGGACAAGGGACAACAGGTGTAAACTGGAGCATAATATATTCCATGTGATTATAAGGAGAAATTTTTTCACAGTGAGGGTGATGGAGCCCTGGAACAGGCTGCCCAGAGAGATTGTGGAGTCTCCTTCTCTGGAGACATTCAAAACCCACCTGGATGTGTTCCTGTGTGATTTAGCCTAGGTGATCTTGGTCTGGCAGTGGGGTTGGATTGGATGATCTTTCAAGGTCCCTTTGAACTCCTAATGTTCAGTGATTCTGTGATGACCAGAAAAAACACTGCATCTTATGGTTAAAGCTTTCCTCTTAAAATAAAGACCTAGGTCCCAGTCATTGCTCCATGGCATGTTTATGCATTTTATGACTACCTAATGTAAAATAAATAAATAGCAGTTCTAGCAGGCACTGAAATTCAAGTCTCTCTCCTCACAGGTATGATTATTAACACCTACTGGATTGAATCCATCATGGAAATAATCAGATTTACTTTCAGGATTCCAGTAGGACATACACTTGCTCTATGACATAAGGTATGCACTAGTGTGCAGAGTTGCTCGGTCCTGTCCTGTTTTAGGTGCCTAGGTGACTTTTTATACACTGGAGATTGATCTGCAGGTGCCAGTGTGCATTTGCTGAAGCCTGATGCTCTTGTAAAAAGAAATCTCTGAGTAAAGGTTTTTAAAAGTTCAGATGATTAGATGAGTAAGTCTGCTTTACATCCCATTTCAGATACTGCAAATACCTAGGGTTAACAGCAGCTGCCCAAGTGTACTGTTGTGGGATAAATTATATCCCACATGCCTGAACTATACTTTGCCTTCAGAAAAGGTAATATCACAGTAAACTGTGAAAACAATACAATTTAACTTTGAATATATGCAGCAAATTCTTTCTTTGCAACCAGTGTCCAATTACTTTGGATTGTAAAATAACTTTGGATTGATTCTACTCATCTGCTTATTTGTTCAGTTGCTGTTTTGTTCATCTGATGTAGTTTAAAATTTTAAGAAATGAACCATTGAATTTGCTTCTCTATTTCTCAACTGCATCTTGCCTTTCTTTTTAAATTACCACCAGCTTTGTACATAGTAGGCTTTCTTTAAAATATGGAATAAAATTTGCATCCCTTATTGATAAAGTTTCTATTTTTTTCATAAACACTAAAGCCAGGAATAACTATTACAGCTATCAGATCTTCTTTGCATTCTAATGTATACTACAGAAAGGTCCTCTTTGCTTTATCTATCTTCCACACAATTCCTGCAGCTGGTACAATAACTTGTGGTTAAAAGTAACTTTCCAGAAACCTCCAACAGTAGATTCTAATCAACAGTGTGAGGAGAAACAAGATCTGAGTATATCTAACACTGGTTTAACACTTAGAAGTTTACAAATCTGTACAATAGCCTTACCTACCAAACCATCAGAATTGAAACAATGAAACCATGCATAGTTATATAAAAATGAAGGAACTGATGTTTAAGTGCAGAACATTTATTTCTTAGATAAAATGTTAAGACTTTGATATATTATTTTCTGCTCTAACTGTATTTTTTGAGATTGTAAACTTTTCCATCAGTTAAAAAGTGCCAATACTCAGCTAAATTTGTGTTTAAAACCAACAGATGCATTCAGAAAAAAGATTTTCTTTCTCTTTCCTGTTTGCACTGTGACAAATTGACATTTTTGCTAATGCTGTAGTATTTCTTTATTGAAGCTAAAGATAGCAGAACTGATTCTGTTGTAATTTTTTGTCTTAGAGTATCAAAGCTGTGGAAAATATTAATGTCATATAAAACAAGAGCTGACATTTCTACATCACGGGTCTTTGTGTTAGTCACAATGAAATGGAAGAAGATGTTACAGTGAATCAGATTTCATAGTGCCAATTTTTTCATATGCTCTTTCCTTTAGAAAAAACATACTTGCTTCATTTTTGTGGAAAAAAAAAGAAAGAAAAGAAATGGGCATGTCTGTGTTTATTGCTTGTTCTGGAAGCTTGAGATGTTAGACTTGATTTTTACTTTCTTGCCATGAAAACCTTAGAGAGAAAACTTCCAAGTAGTGAAGACAAGACCAAACAGCCAGTCTGTCTTTATTTAAAGTTTCCTGTTGATGGAAGATTAAAAAGCCAATAAACACTACAAACAAGTAGATTACATATATATATATATATATATATATATAAAAAACACACTCAGTGTTAATTCCTTTATAATGCTTTTGGCTGCCATATACCAACAGGTCCCAGGTAGGTGCTCCTGTGATAAGCTTAAAGATCACACTCTGCAAAAAAAACCCTACTTACACAAACAAGGCCACTTACAATTCTTGAGCCAAGGATCTGTCTCATCAACTGGAAAAATGTCTCTGTTAACATCAGTGTTTTCTGGATCAGGCTAACGGTATGTTAATTTCGGGTTGTGTACAAGTCTCTGCCAGAGTAGTGACCGGATTGCTGCATCTAAGCCTGTTAGTTTTTTGCAGTAATGTAACTCTGTTGGCAAGTTTTGACATCTTTCTGTGCCAGTCTCAAGATTTCAGAGTTTCCACTGTATAGCTGGCCTGCCATCCTGTTGGCCAAGGTCCCCTGTAGCTGCAAGAACAGTAGCCACAGAAAAGGCATTGACAGGGAATCTGAAAGATTTGGAAAGGAATTTGTTGTGAAGAATGACTATTTTTACCCTCCTTCTCTCTTGTGGGTAGCTGATGACAAATCAACTACCAAGCACTTTAGGGAAGGGGAAGAATCTCTTTTCTGCTTGGAGATTGTCCAAGACATTGTAATATGCTAAAAGTTGCATATCCATATAATAAATGATAGGTCTTGTCTCACAAAGGGACCTACATTTCCTGGGGGGAATGACATAAGCAATTGTCCTTTAAGTACAATATTCCACCTCCAATCAACAACAACAAAAAAACCCAACAAAGGGACTTAAGCTGTTACCATAAGATTTATCCTTAAGCCAGTATGGCCAAATGATCTACTGTGCACCACACCAATAGGCTGCACTTTTAGGACAGCACCTAGAGATCTGTGGAGAGATTCAAGAGGTAAGGAACACCACAGCATGTTTGATGTCTCCCAGTATTTGTTCTGTGCTGACAGCCTGAGAAACACTTTTTATTACTTGTTTGAAATACTTAACTTTCTTTTCCATACTGGCACAGTTCGGGTCAGATGAGCCATGCAAGCTTTACTCCTTCATTCTAGGAAAGTCGCAGAGGTAATTGTACAACTTTGGCTGTGACATCACTGTCACTGTTGTCCAGAAGAGTCCCTTAAAGCACCTATTGTAATCAATGGCTTTTGTTTTCTTTTATACATCTCTACAGATAGTAGGCAGAATGGTTGTAGTCTCTGAAGCCTGTTACTAGTTTAAAATATACTAAATCAATCTCTTTACTGAGATCGTTTACAGCAATATACCTTAAACCACAAAGTGTTCAATAAAAGTGGATTCCGCCTGGATTGGACTATAAATTTTAAGAATACACCTTTAACTGAGTTGCTGCTGCTCACTGTACAGGCACAGATTTTATTTCAAGTTTCTTTTCCTTTAAAATCCAGCTTTAGCTTGAAAGGGCGATCTGCTGTGTTGTAGCCCTAGTGGGATTTCCTATTCAAAGGAACTGTTTTTTCTTTCCAAACAAACAAATAACTAGACAGTACCAATACAAAAGCCAGTTGAAAAACATCACATGCATGGAGTTTACTGAATGACTATGAGTCTTTTTTGATCTTTCAGCATGGACCTCTGAACCCAACAAAATAAACAACCCAGATTATGCCCTAATTGCTCCTTGTGAGCAGAGCTGCAACACCTGGGTGTGTGGTTTCCCTTTATAAATTGAAAGGTCAAGCTAGCCCCTCCTCCCTTTAGGAAAACATCCTGTGCCTATGCTCTCAGTGGCCTTAGGTGGCTAATTGGTTATGTGCTAGTGGGTTAGTTGTGGGGGGTGTCTAGTTGGAGTATGCTTTCCCTCCCTGTATTTTATTCTCTGCTTCTGTTTCCTTTGGAAACATTTTTACCATTTAAACATTAAAGACATTATGCTTAACAAATGGGATTAGTTTCATATCAAGCCTTGGGCTCTGCAGAGATCTGAAGTCTTCTGAATTGGCCAATGTGATCTGCAAAAATAGGTATACTAGGTGAATAAGGTACCTTACCTCCCCAGGTCTATAAGCAGACTCACATACTGCATATGTATTCCAAATCACAGCAGACTACTGTAACAGAAATAAGAGGGGAAATAAGATTTTCCTAACTAGAACATAACAAAAAGGTAAGGTACTTACTTTTGTTTAGACAAAAAGTTGAAAAAAGTTGAAAAATTTTCTGGCTTACCACCTCCCAGCTTTTACTTTCTTGCAAGCTTGAGATAAGCAATTGAGGGCAGAAGAGAGTTCTGTAAAATGTCTGCCATACTCCTGTTCCCACATTTGCTTTTGAGTCTCTTTCAAAGCGCATGTTCCTTTTTTGATTGGCCTAAAGTTAGGGTGATTATACTGGAAAACACACAGCATGCTGCCAAAATTTTCTGTGTTTTTTTACAAAGGTAAAAACATTTTATCAGACTATCATGTTGACAGTTTATTTTTCTACTCTGTGTAAAAACCTGCTGGTGTCTTTGAAAGTACTGAAGATGCTATTTAAAATAAAATAGCTATTCTTACAGAGTAGCATTTCTCTCAAGGGAAAAAGAAGAGTTTTGGAAAAAATAAACAATCAAATAGTTCAAGTCCTGACATAGGAACTGACAATATTATGGATATGTATTTAGTGTTTGTATCTAGCTCAGCTGAGTGCTGTGCCATAATTGAAGCTCATAAGACCTTATGCAATACCAGTTTTAATGAGTAGATAAGAAGAAAATGATGCTTTTGACTGATAAAAGGCACCCGTTGCCTGAAATAAAGTCACCTAAATAAATATCTAGATGTAACACTTTTCTGCTGGACCTGCTAACAGAACAATGATTTTGAGATACTTGGAGGTGACTTTATAAAACAGTTATATTAACATGACATAACTTAGTTTATTTTTAACATCTAAGGCAGATGCAGAATGATATATGGAACTGTTTCTTGACTGGTTGGTTTTGTATGTCTGTGTGGAAACAAATTTTGCTGGTGGCATGGCATAGACTGAGCACTTTGATTAGCTGAGCTGTGTGACTGAGCATCTAGACCAAGCGTGGCTACTTTTGTTGCAGAGGTGTATTTTTAAAGCTTTGGACCCTAGTTTTGTTTCTATCTCAAGAAGATTTAGCTGGGATGGGGGAAGAATTTTGCATCATAAACAGCATAATCAGTGTTGTAATTTACAGCTCTAGATCAATGAAACCTTTTTCTCAGAAAATGTCCACACAAAACCACACAGGAACGGGGGAAACCAGTGACAGATTGAACCTGTTTTAAACTCACCAAGACATTAACAATTTTTCACAGGTTCTTCAGGGGCTTTGAACTGAAAGATTTGTAACCTAATTGTGATGCCTGGGATGTAATTAATTCTTCTGTTTTATGCATTATAGAAATGATTGTTAGCTGTGGGGCAAGTGTATGTGTCTATGTGTCTATGCACTGTGTTTGACACGGGGGTTGCTGTGACTAAGCTTTTAATATTAACTCATCTCTCTTCTCTTTCTCTGAGCTCCTTATGCTACAGTGTCTTCCCATCCTTGTTTGCACTCGAGCTCTTTCTAAAGGCTTTCTCCTAACAATGACGATAATTAATGACTGTGTTTCAAGGCTTCCCAGTACATCCTGTCATTTCAGAGCCTGTCTTCTATACTGTAGGCTCTGAGAGACACTATTTGTTTTCATGTTTTGTCTTATGCAATGCCAAGCAATTCATTCTGTTCAACAAACAATAAAAGTGGGTGAAATTTTGCTCACTGTTATACTTTTGCAAATCTCAAGTCTCTTAACTCCATGTAGGGGGGAGCAAATGAATGTATTTCATATGCTTTGTTACATGTCAGTATCTACCTGAGCAAGCAGAAGTCTGTAAGGTTTCAAAATGGGGGGATTAATCTATTAAGCCACGCAAAACAGATGTTTCTCTTTACTGGTATAAGCAAATATTTTCTTTGATCATCTAAGGCATTCTCTGTATTTTAAATTGCTTAAGGAAGAAAATCTCTTGTTCCTTCTTCCCATCTTTATCGCAGCTTCACATCCTCCATGTATCATAGCCCAGTATTACATGAGTAAATGCAGCTCTCTTCTTCGCAGTCTCTGTTCAGCTCTTTCAAAGGCTAAAGAGTTTTTTCTGATACTTTTATGTCCAGATGTTTTGTGATGTGTAAAGATGTTATATTTGGTAATATTATCTGTCAAAACATGTCCATTGCTCACTTGAGGGTTATGGCTTGATGCATGGATCTATTAAAAAGATTAGTAGTCTTAATAAATACTAACCTACCCATTCTGATTTTGCTGTTGTGTTTTTCTGGGTTTTTTTTAAAAGATGCTAGATGGCACTGCGAGTCCAGGCTTTATCTTGAACAGCTGGGTTTCATAAAGCTAATTCAGCAAGTTATGAAAGGGGCATGTAAGGTATTACTTAAACTTGACGGCTAATGCATTCTGAGAAATATACACCGCGATGCATTCAATAATGTTTCCACTGTAAGCGCATTCATTTTTAGGTCTATAACTCCCAGTTAACTGCACTTAAAACTGTTGTACAAATATCCTTGTGTTTGCATTTTGTCCTCTCTGTGTCTTCTTCACATGTGACCTCATTTCATAGTTGCCGAGTTACGATAGTATGGAACTTGTGACATATTTGAATTTTTCATCCAAACTGTTGGTTGTGGTACTTTAGATGCTTTTTAATATTTAAGAATTAGATATCCCATAATAAAAAAACCCTAATTTTTTTTTACTGGGATCATTTATTTCATAAACATTATGACTCCTATGTTGAAAGTAATAAAATAATTACTTTGCACTTCTGCAGGATATCGAAGTATCTCTGTAACCCTAGTGCTCTCCATTTTCTTCATTCATGTTAACTTCCATTTCATCTATGGTTTTCCTCTCTTTCATAGAAGTTAGGGAATTGATGCCATTATCTGCCAACAGGTAAAGGTTTCATTTTAGAAAATTACGCTTTTACACCTAAAAAATGAGGGGAGGAGGAAAAAAAAAAAAAAAGGAAAAGGCAATCTTTGCAGTAAGACTCCAGTAACATGCAAAGTCGCTCATTCTGCATAAAGATTTGTGACTTTGAAAAGTTTATACAATGTTATTGACTATTCATTCTCTGTTTAGTTAGTATCAAATTCCCTTCTTTTGTTTATTGTGCAGTAAGCTTACAAAGAAACTGCAAATTCTCAGCCTTTTGGGCAGACAGTTGGATACCGTGTCTAAGCATTTGAAGCAACCAAACGGAACCTGCATCTTTCTGACCACTGGCTGGGTCACTGGCTGGGGCGTAACGACTCACCTGAGTAACTCGAGAAATCCCTTCAATCTCCCCTTTTGATTTGCCTTTCACAGGCCAGTACTTTTTATTTCTTCTCATCTGTATGCTATCATGTTAACAAGCACAGGAGAATCTCAGCAGTTCATTGACAGCATAATAAAATGGGATTTAGATTTCAGTATTTGAAGAATGGCTTGCTTTTAGGGTTTTAAGCTTTCGTCTTGTACTTGCATTGCCCCAGTGATCAAAACCCCAAACCCCACAATGTACGTTGTGGGCCATATGGATTGTTCACCCAACCTGTCCAGGCATAACTGGCAGAACATAGAGTGTCTAACAGACTTTATGCAAACCTTCGCATATTTCTCTGTAATACTGTAATATTAAACAATGAGTATTCTGTGAGGCTTTTCTCAGGTAATTACTTCCATTTTAATAAAGCTGAAGATGCAAAGTCTAATTCAACACAGTTGAATAGAGAATAGCCCAAACTGATTCCAGACGTGAATTAAGTGAACTGATGAGGTGAATTTGGCCTTGTGTCTCTGCATAGGAAAACACATACTTCGTCTTGGAAACCCAGTGCAAATGTAACCTTAGATTATTCCTTTGAAAATCTGTGCTAGGTGATGCTCTCAGGTGAATATTGTGCTAAATACTTCATGACTGTTGAGAGATGTCGCTTGACAATGTTGTGTTCAGTTCCTAGATGAAATTAAGCACTCCTTTGTAAAAACAAGGCAGGAGGGAGCATTGTTAGATTATTTATTATTTATCGAACAACTAGAGTGCAATTCAGTACGGAAACATTTGCAGTTAATATAAAGTACTGCAATGTTCTTTTATTTTTATAAGTCTGCATTATTGCTTTCAAATAATGCTCCTGTATTTATATGTCTGATGTGTCTGAGCAAAAGGCTATTGAGAGGGGTATTGATCTGAATGACAAACAGTGTACCATCAGATGGAAAAACTCCATCTATATCTAAAACTGCAGGTTTTACTCAGAACTGCACTTCACCAAGTATGCTGGCAACAAATATATTGATATCTACTAGGAATAGTAGTTATTAGTTGTGTATTAGTTTGTCAGCTGTTCCTATTTCTGCATAATTTAGATGCTGTGAACTGGAGAGGTGTGCATTATTTATCAATAATGTATGTGTGGATTAGTTTCATGTGAGAGAAAGCTGAGTAAATAAAACCACCCTAATGTGCTCTATCTATTATTAATCAGTGCAACAGAATAACTCTTAACATGTCCCAGTACACAATAAGCATCAGTAACAATTTTAAAGACTCATGACCTCCTTTTGTACTAAGTTTTTGAATTGTTTAAATTGTTGCAATGCTATGTCTAAAATATGCAATATGCTCTAATAGGGTTTAGCCAGGAATCTTTTGGTGCAGGATCAGGACTGAAATTGTCAAAGTTTGAGAACATCTTCAGGAAGCAGAGCACATAATCAATTCTGGGTGAATGCAATGAAAAAAGGTGGGGTGTGCTCTGGTCTTGAGTGTTTTATATATTTTATTCAGGATCTCAGAGAGGGATCTCCATTTGGAATGCTCATGGGGTGTGAAGTGCATGGGACACTTGAGCATGACCATCTCATGAGAGGTGGGAGCATCAGCTCCTGCTGACATGTTGGTTTCCTGCAGAAGAGCATTCTCTTGCTTCTGAAGTCTGTTCTGCGTACTGGAGTTGTGTATACAATGCTGCAAAAAGCCCTGCTACTTCTTGTTGTTGTCTTGCACCTTGATAATTTTTTTTTGTTTTTTGTTTTTTTTTTTTAATGAAATAGCTTCATCAAGAGGGTCTGAAATTATCAATTCCTTATCTGACTAGCCAATACCTGGTGGGCTTCATCACATCTGGAGACATTAATCTAAATATTGTTAGACAGAAAGTTTTTTTTCATAATCTGCATGTGCATTCTGATATACTGGTGTAAAAGGGAAAGCAGTTCTTGCAGGCATCTTCTAAATGAACAAAATTGCTTCTGCAATTTATGTAGATCCTGCTTCAGATGGTGTTCAGTAGAAGTGCTCAGAGAATGAGGGCTTCATAAGGGAAATATGAAGATTGACCCAAATGTAGAGATCTTCTTACCTACCCTTAAGTATCAAAGTCTGAAGTCCTTGTCCTGTTAACAAAAGAGCGAGCAGAATCTGAATAATAATAATGCTTCTGAGCCAATCTTGGAAAAAATGATTTGTGTCCCACACTCCATTTAACTACAATGACTTAATCTCCCTTGACCACAGAATCTGGCTGATCATGTCAGAATGGGGAACCAACAACCACTTGTAGACCCTGCAGTTCGACTGAAGGGTCTTGGCCCTAGAGCATTGAGTCTGTATCTGACCATGTATAAATGCTAAGTAGGGAGCAGTTTAACTCTTGAGGCACTGCGAAGTTTAAGAAGGATGTTCGGGGATATTGTTTTGGAATTAAGTGCCTAAATTGCTCTTAAAGAAGCATCAGATACATAAAGCTTTTTAAAAAATTTATTTATTTGATTGATTTTTCAAATCTGAGACGCTATATATCTATCCTATTTATCTCAAGATTCAAGTCTAATGCTAAAGGCCTGATATGCCAGCACGGGAGATGGACCTTTGTCATTACCTTCAACAGAAGCAAAATTGTCTTTCATTTGTATGCACACATAGTAAATCTAAGGCATCAACAAGCCCTTCCTGACACTACAATACTTTTTATAAAACTGTTTCATTTTTAACCAAGTTAATTAGTTTCCAAGTGAGTAGGATGCTTTTATATCCTCTTAATATTCTCTTTGCAGTGTGTTGGTTGCCTGGGGTTGAAGTGTTTTTGATTAACTATATGTGATAATGAAAACCATGAGAACAACCTTATGCAGAAGTTCTCTCTTTCTGATGTTACATATAAAACAGCGGAAGTCTTACAATATTTAACACACAGCTTTTTCTTTCCTCCTGCTCTTTCCCCAGCTCCCTCCAAGCCAGGGGTCGAGCTAATTATGAAAGTGTTAGAAATGTTTGTATCCCAAGATTTTAGTCTTTTGCAAGGTGTGCAAGTGAAGGATTTGACTATTCTTACTGGGAAGCAGGGACAGCAGAACTTGATAAGCACACAAAACCACTTCAGTGAGAGCTGCTTTGGTTACTGTGATGTCCTACAGTGAGATTGAACATGACACTCAGCTGAGAACAGGTAAGCTTAGGACTTTTTCATTAAGAAAGTGGGACACCTTTCTCCATTTGTTATTTTTTCGGATAATTGTTGATGACTGATGGATCTGGCTTACATACTGAAGCCTATGACATGTGTTATAGCTACCCTATATGGACTCAGAGAGCTGGCCAGATTCTAGGGCTTGAGAAAATAGTACTGACTCTCTACCCTGGATTCTGTGTTACAGGTGTTACAGGCCTCTCTGTGTGTGTGGTACATGTGCACATGCACAGAAATTCTCACTGCAAAAATACTTTGGGATATGAATGATTCTCATGTAAAAACATGCACAGCAAGCAAAGCCATGAAAATATCTGATTCCTCTCCCAGTGAAAAGGCAAGAGTCTTGCAAGTTCCTTTAATTAGGGAAGGAATTAAATCCTTGAAAGAAGGATATGACCTTAATAGGTAGGCATATTTTGCTGTTTCACATGGATTTAAATTCTGATTTAATAGGCAAATTAAAATGGTATTCAAATTCCCATTTGCAAATATTTTAAGGCTGTTAATTTTATATCAGACTGAAATTTTCAGCCCCTTTCTATGTGACACTAGTGCGGGGAACCTGGTAGACTGTTGGGGAAGATAGTAATCTACCAGTCTGCTCTGTGATGAGTTCTAAACTCTTGACAGAGATTATTTCATCTTATTTGGAGGAAAGGGGCATATGTGATGGCCAACATTCCTTACAATAACACAGAAAAGCTGAGAGAATTAGATGTCTAAAAGTAATTGTGTCTCTGATGTTGAAATATATTATGTAGAGTTTTAAACTTGCTGGATATTCTTATATATTGTGTCATTTTTTTCAGGAGCAGAACTTTGCCCAGAATGGAAAAGAAGAATCAAGTACAATTGAGGATTCATGGATTCTATTTTATGCAAAAAAATTATCCCCATCTGAATCCAGTTTAGATCAAAACAAAACCTGTTGTAGGGTGTAGATTTGAGCATTACAAAACTAAACATCCTCTGAGTATAAACCTTTTTGCAGTAAAAATAATTCTACAGCAATTGATACTAGTGTGTATAATCCTTCCAGGACCATGCTGTTAGGTCTTTGTAAAATGTTGCTATATCAGGCTAAGAACTCATAGCTTGTTGTCTTGTTATAGTTAAGGGCATGTTTTTATTGTTATGTATTTGTTAATTTCACATCATTTGGCAAACAAGCAAACATTTCAGTGAAGGACTGTATGCAATCACCCTTTCTGTAATGAAAACCAAGGAGGTGTTAAATAAAGTGAAATAGCCTTTGTCAACACCAACAGAAGAATAGTAGGTACTAAATACTACAATGATTATATACAACTGGTGCCATCCTTTAAAAATAAAAAAGTCTCATTAAAATTCTTCCTCTGAAACTACTTCATTATCTGTTCCTTTACAAATGCTGTACTACAAAGTGCCAAATTGCAGGGATCAAATTAACTCTCCATACATTCAGATTAGTTTC
The DNA here is from genome assembly GCA_022605575.1 of Laterallus jamaicensis coturniculus. NCBI lineage: Eukaryota > Metazoa > Chordata > Aves > Gruiformes > Rallidae > Laterallus > Laterallus jamaicensis. The sequence goes on along the minus strand of JAKCOX010000024.1, from coordinate 6,264,150 downwards.
TCTGAAGTAAACACTGCCTAAATGTTCAAAGTAAGAGCAGTGGCTTTGAAAAAGGTGTTTGGGATAACTGTAATATTAGTTTTTACCACAGCAGTATCCTGATGACAAACAGACACATCACAGCATGTCACCTTTTGGCAGATAGCTGCTGGGCCATAATTTGCATCTCTGCTGGCTCTGTTTGGGATTCCAGAGTATAAATCTGGGTAGAATTTGTCCTGTTATGTCCAAAGAACATTGCTGTGAAAGTTAATGGGGAATTCAGCAACAATTTTCACTGCTGGGAGGAAAAGTAGGAGATCGTGCCAAATATGAGTCAAAGCCAATTCTCAATTCCCATTTAAATATTAGTAGCCTGATACAGCTGAAAATCTTTTATTGCTTTAAAAATCAAATGTAACACTTTGAGACATGTGAGAAGTATGAGTCAACTTTCTACTGGCTAATTGTAAACGGCACTAACCAATAATTTAAGAACATTTGTGACTAATTTAATGTTAGTTATTCCTTTAATTAGATGACCTTTAAATACAAGTCCCAATTATCTTATAAATATTTAGCTTTCCTATAAAGCTATATCCAGATACTAGTCTTTTGATAGGAACCATCTGCAACATTTGAATTTTCTGCATGTTCCAATTTTTATTTTTTCTTTTGCTTTCATTCTTAAAACAATGCAATTTTTTACTATGTTAACAATATGGCACCTAAATATAATCCCAACTCTATGGCATGATACAGGCACACAAATCAGTTAAAGTCAAGGTCAAACATTGATAGCAATTTTGAATTATGCAATTGCTAAAATTCCTTGTAGGTCATGCATGTTTTGGAAATGCAAGTACTATAGAAGGCAGACAAAAATTACACAGAAAATATAGTGATTTAGAAATAATGGTTCCTTTTGAACTTAAGTTTTACACAGTAAAATCCATGTATCCCATGAAGGCTACTTAGAAACCAGATAATCAATCATGTTTATGAGAGTAAAACAACACATGACTTGAAAAGTTCTAGTGATAATAGCTTTTCATCTGTCAATAACCAAAGAAATATTTTGCTGGAAGATACTGGTGTAAAGCAGCAACAAATGCATATACTAGTCTCATGACTTTGTTCATCTTATTTTCTGTGCCTTCATTTGCTACTCCCTTTAACTATAACAATAACAATGTCATCTGAATTTAAGGATAAGCTATTAGCTGAACTCTTTCTTAGTTTCACCTGTTCAAGTGAGATTTAATAAACCAAAATATTCTATTACATGAGATGAAAGGTATATGTTTCCTGACAATAACAAATACGGTTCAAAAGGGCTCTAGTGCTTTCTCTGATGTGGTTTGTGTGTGTTGCTGTTAAACGTAAGGATAAACATCTGCTGTCTGTGTGGATTTTCACTGATGGTTTGATGTCAGGTGCACAGATTAGGACTTAATCCTGCTAACCTCTGCTCAAAGAAATACCACCAGTGATCAGTGGCTACCCACAAGCCACAGTTTTCAGAATACAGCTCTCTCTGTTTTCTGAATAGAGAATGTAAATTGTTTAGTCTGAATAGCTTGTGGCATGCAGTTGCTTTATATATAACTCTCATATAAATGACACTTGACTCTAAGCAAACTGTTGCCCTTAATTTAATTGCTCACTTTAGAAATGGAAGAATTTTTTGAAAAGACAATGTTACAAAAGATGAAGAGGCACATTGGTTTTTTTCCCTTGGATACTGTAGTTATATTTTTCAGCTGTGATGTTGATATTGTGTAAAAAGAAAAAGACATTTCATTAAACATTTTGCTAATATGTGTGTCAGTTCATGAGAAACACATATTTAACGTAATATGCAATGTAGACATAGAAATCACTTTTATGAATTATGTTCAGAGCTTAATGCATCCTCAGCTTTTTTTTTCTTTCTTTTTTTCTGTGGTTCATTTTTCCAGAATCTTGAATTTATCAAAGAAATCCCTGTGTCAGCCTCATTATGAGTATGTTTATCTCCTCCTGGTTTTGCTATGTGTAAAAAGCTTCTCTTTCTCTGGTCTTAATGAGCATGTCTGAAAAGCTAGGGAGGCTGGAGCACCTTTACAGCAGTTTCTCTAAACTTTATCTGCTTGGTTAGAAGTTTACAGATTCTTAACAATGCAAATTTAGGGCAGTAATTTCTCCTGTATTCCTTTCAACCTGAGCACCTGAGTAAGGAGAGGGAATATTATAAAGGGGTATGAAAAATTTTAGTGTACTCACCCTGCAGAGCAGAGGATACAGAAGATCGCAGCTGTCTCTACCTCTTGGATCTGGATCTTATTAATGTCATCAAGCAGTGAATCCTCTATAGCTGTAGGCTGGACTTTTCCTGCTGTTAACAGTCCTCGGAATGAACTGAAGTTCACCAAACTTTCTGCAGCTAAGTAAACTCAGTGTTACTCAAAAGTTTTCTCCAGAGCCTAAGACGACAGCAAATGGGATACTGTTAGTACAACAGCCCCATGGAGCTGTTTGATGTCTGCAAATTGACCGGAGTGTGAAAGTGTATCTCTTGGGGGCTGCCCCTCCTCCTGGCCATAACCTGCCCCTCTAAAAGGGAGGTGAAGTTGTGCAGGCTGCAGCGCTATGGAGGGGAGGCATGGGTCTGCTCCTGTGCTGCCCGTTAATTCTTCTCCTGTCTCAACCACAGCAAACTCTTCCCTTGCTACCTGGCTCCTTTTTGTTATCTTACATATGAGGTGGACAAATTGGAGCCCAAGGAAGAGGAATGTAAAAAAATACCTTTCTACGGGATGGAATATAGAAGAAAATAGCCAAGCTAGAACCAGGTGGAGCTGGTAGGAAAAGAACTAAAAACCCCTGACTCAAGCCTTCCTGCCTCTCTGGATTTTGAATTATTTCTTTGTTTCATTTGGTGGTTAATAAAATGGAGGGTCCTTTCCATCAAATGCATTCATGATAAATTTGAAACCTTTCTATTGAAGTATATTATACTAATAAAAAAAGACTAAACCTGGGAATGCAGCTTGAACAGATGTGCTATTATAATAAGATGAACCTGAAATGCTTGGGAAAATGTAATTTTAATGTCTGTAGGCTTCTGTGGGTTTCCTGATATGAAAACTAGCTGTCTGTTAGAGGATTTTTTCAATAATGTGCAGTATTTAATGACATCATTGTTAATTAACCCAATCATATTACTGGCTAATGCCAAATGTTTTCAGAATATCATCAAATTGCCAGTAAGAATAGATGGCAAGAAATAAATGTAGCTTATAAAATAGCTTCTTTTTTATTAGAGGTCCCAAGTGCTGTTATTTTTAAAAATCTTACTATAGTAAGATGTTGAGCTAACTACAAGAGATTGCTAAACCCAAGAGGATTCTGGGGAGATACAGGACTTACAAGTGACTACAGATTGAAGTGTCATCTGACAGTGATACTACATTAAGACATTGCAACAAAAAAAGAATTTTGGAAAATAAAATGATAAGGAGATGATGGTTTTTTCTCCCTCATTGATGGTTTACATTAAAACCCCAAAATCTTCTTGCCCACATACATTCTGTTTGCCTGTGAAGTATGGAAGGGATAAATGAGATAAAAGACACTTAACTGACATAATAATGGAAGAATATGGCTATATGTTTTCTTCTAAATGAAACTCAGGCACGTGGATTAAAACTGTCACAAGATGTTAATGGTACACTTGGTACTACAGTCAAAGTTTCTGGCTTTCAGACCCTTAAAGAAATAGGTGTCCTGTCTCAGTGAATTCTTGCTCATAGGCCCTTGCAGAGCAGTGATGCCCACAAAGAAAAGGGAAGAAGGAAGGTGTGAAGGGTATACTGCAAAAAAAGAAGCCTGGACTTCAGGAAAACTAGAATCATAGAATCATAGGGGTTGGAAGGGACCTCAAGAGATCATGGGGTTCAACCCCCCTGCCAAAGCAGGCTCCCTAGCTCATATTGCACAGATAGACGTCCAGACGGGTCTTGAATATCTCCAGAGGTGGAGAATCCACCACCTCCCTGGGCAGCCTATTCCAGGGCTCTGTCACCCTCACTGTGAAAAAGTTCTTCCGCATGTTGGTGCGGAACTTTCTATGCTCTCACTTGCAGCCATTGCCCCTTGTCCTGTCTCCACAGACCACTGAAAAGGGGCTGGTCAATTCCCCCTGCATCTCATACTTAAGATATTTATAGACATTAATAAGGGCCCCCCCTTAGACTTCTTTTCTCTAGGTTGAACATTCCCAGCTCACCCAGCCTTCCCTCATAGGGGAGATGTTCCAGGACATTAATCATCTTTGTTGCTCTTCTCTGGACTCTTTCCAGAAGATCCCTGTCTTTTTTATACCAGGGAGCCCAGAACGGGACACAATACTCCAGGTGGGGCCTGACCAGGGCAGAGTAGAGGGGGAGGATCACCTCCTTAGACCTGCTGGCCACACTCCTCCTGATGCACCCCAGGATCCCATTGGCTATCTTAGCCACCAGGGCACACTGCTGGTTCATGGCCAACCTGTCATCAACCAAGATCCTCAGGTCCTTCTCCATAGTGCTCTTCTCCAGCAGGTCATCCCCCAGCCTGTACTGATACATGTGGTTGTTCCTCCCCAGGTGCAAGACTTTACACTTGCTTTTGTTGAACTTCATTAGGTTTCTCCCTGCCCAACTTTCCAGCCTGTCCAGGTCTGGCTGGATGGCAGCGCAGTGTTCCTGCATGTCAGCCACCCCTCCCAGCTTTGTATCATCTGCGTACTTGCTGAGGGTGGATGCTATTCCCTCATCAAGGTCGTCAATGAAGATATTAAACAGGACTGGACCCAACACCGAGCCCTGGGGAACACCACTAGTCACAGGCCTCCAGTCCAATTCTGCACCACTGACCACCACTCTCTGAGCTCAGTCCGACAGTCAATTCTCAACCCACCTCATTGTCCACTCATCCATCCCATGCTCTCTCAGCTTTTCTATAAGGATGTCATGGGAGACAGTATCGAAAGCCTTGCTGAAGTCAACGTAGATGACATCCACTGCTCTCCCTCCATCCACCCAGCTGGTGATGACATCATAGAAGTCAATGAGATTGGTCGAGCGCGATCTGCCTTTGGTGAATCCATGCTGACCGCTCCTCATGACCTTCTTCTCTACCAATTGCTTGGAGATGGCATCCAGAACAAGCTGTTCCATAACTTTTCCAGGGACAGAAGTGAGGCTGACTGGCCTATAGTTGCTAGGATGCTCCTTCTTGCCCTTTTTAAAGACCAGAGTGACATTGGCTATCTTCCAATCCTCAGGCACTTCTCCTGTTCTCCAAGACCTGTTGAAGATGATAGAGAGCGGCTCAGCAATCACTTCCACCAACTCCCTCAGGACACGTGGATGCATCCCATCCGGGCCCATAGATTTATGTGGGTTAATCCCTTTGAGACATTCCTGGACCACCCTTACCTCAACCAGAGGGAAGCTATTCATTTCCCAAACTCTATTACTTTCTTCCAGTGTCTGTGGGTCCTGAGGGGGCTTTGAAGTGAAGACCAAAGCAAAGGCAGCATTCAGTATCTCCACCTTCTCATCATCACCCATTATCAGGACACCCACCTCGTTCAGCAAGGGACCCACATTATCCCTGGTCATCCTTTTACTATTCACATATCTAAAAACCCCTTTTTTATTATCCTTTATATGTCCCTTGCCAGTTTCAATTCCAAGTGGGCTTTAGCCTTCCTAGTCGCGTCCCTACAGGCCCTGACAGCATTCCTATATTCTTCCCAGGTGCTCAGACCCTTTTTCCACAATTCATAGACCTTCTGCTTCCCTTTGAGTTTACTCATTAGTTTCCTGCTCATCCATGCAGGTCTTCTGCCTCTCTTTCCTTATTTCTTGCTCAAAGGGATGCACTGGTCCTGGGCTTGGAAGAAGTGCTGTTCAAATGCCACCCAGCTCTCACAGGCTCCATTACCTTCTAACAGCATAGCCCATGGGATAGCTCCTATTTGGTTGTGAAAGAGATCAAAATTTGCTCTTCTAAAATTCAGGGTAACTATCCTACTTTTTGGCTTGCTTCTTCCACTCAGGATCTTGAACATCTTGACCATTTCATGGTCACTTTGTCCCAAGCTGCCCCCACCTTCACTTCCCCAACAAGTCCATCCTTGTTGGTAAAAACAAGGTCCAGTACCCGCCCACCCTTAGTAGGTTCTTGCACCATCTGTAGCAGGAAATTGTCTTCTACACATTGCAGAAATTGTCTGGACTGCATATGACTGGCCTTGTTGCTTGCCCAGCAAATATCTGGATAATTGAAGTCCCCCATAAGGACCAGTGCCTGGGATCTCGAGGCTACTTCTAGCTGCTTGTAGAATGCACTATCAACTAGCTACTCTTAATCAGGGGGCCTGTAGTACACACCCACAACAGTGTCACTCACACTTGCCTGACCCTTGATTCTTACCCACAAACACTCAACTGGCGGATCATCTTTCCCCAGGTGGAGCTCAATACATTCCAGCTGCTGACATCAAGAGCAACTTCTCCACCTCGTCTCCCTAGCCTGTCTTTCCTAAAAAGCACATAGCCATCCATGACAGCGTGCCAGTCATCCAGGCTGTCCCACCATGTCTCTGTGATTGCAATGAGATCGTGGCCCTTTGACCGCACAAAGATCTTTAATTCTTCCTGTTTATTGCCCATGCTACGCGCATTTGTATATTGGCACTTTAGGGGGGCAGCAGATGCAGGTATCCTCAACAGGTCACAGGGTGATTTCCGACAGGGGATGGCCTATGGTGGCTCCATGATGCATGCATTCATGTAAAGACTCTTCAGCTGGGCTTTCTGACTCACTATCTTTTTTGAGGAGCCCTCCCTCAAACCTCTGGGAGGAATCTGAAGTTATCCCCCACTGCCTCCTAGAGGGACATTAGAAAGTTCTCAAAGGGGGAGGGTCACCAATACTACCTCCTCTGAGGAGTCCCCAGAAGTTCCTATGGGACACTTTAGAGGTATTTCCCTACAGTCCTGTAGAATTTCACCATCCCCAAGCCCTTCTCTATCTTGTTGATTGGACTCTTCAAAGACCTACTTGGAAGAACCCCATGGGATGGGGCTCTAGAAAGTAGGGGTGTCCAAGAGAGCTGGTTAGCATTGACACACCTTTTTCTCTAAGCTCAAGCTCATCTCTGAGTAAGAAATCAGGCAAGGAGGCAGGAGATCTGTAGATGAGCAGGCAGCTTCTAGGAAATCTCAAAAGGGAGATGAAAGTTTACAGAATGTGGAAAAAAGGACTGGAAGAATATATGAATGTTGTCAAGGTATACAGGGAGAAAACAAGGAAGACTACAGCCAACTTGGAATGAAATCTGGCAAGGGATGTAAATGACAGAACGAAAGGCTTCTTCAAGTGCATCAGCAGCAAAAGGAAGACTAGGAAAAATGTGGGTCTGCTGCTAAATGAGGTGTGTGCCTTGGTGGCAGAGAATACAAAGAAGATGGAGTTAAGGACTGTTGTCTTTGCTTCAATCATTACTGCTATGTCTGATCCTCAGCAATCCCAGACTCTGTAGGTAAGAGACAAAGTCTAGAGAAAGGAAGACTTTCCATTGGTCAAGAAGAATCAGGTTAAGGATCATTTAGGCAAATTTAATGCCCACAAATCCATGGGCCTCAGTGTGATGCACCCAAAAATGTTGAGGGAACTGGCAGATGTTACTTCTAAGCCACTCTTCATCATCTCTGAAAGGTATGGAGAACAGGAGAGGAGCCTCAGGACTGGGAGAAAGCTGGGGTTACTCCAGTCTTCAAGAAGGCAAGTAGGAGGACCCAGGAAACTACAGGGCAGTTTGTCTCACCTCCATTCCTGAAATGTGATGAAACAGCTCATTGTGGATGTCATCGCTAAGCATGTGGAGAAAAAGGTGGTTGTCAGAAGTGGTCAACATGGGTTCACCAAGGGGAAATCATGCCTGATAAATCTGATATTTTTTTTACAAGGACGTGGCTGGCCAGGTAGAAGAAGGGACAGCAGTGAATGTTGTTTACCTTGACTTCAGCAACGCTTTTGATCCTGTCTCCCATAACATCCTCAAAGGCCAGCTTAGGTAGTGTGGGTTAGATGAGTGAAAAGTGAGATTGAGAACTGCCTGAATGTCAGGGCTCAGAGGGTTATGATAAGTGGAGCGGAGTCTAGTTAGAGCCCAGTAGCTAGCAATTTTGCTCAGGGGTCAGTACATCAGAAGGCTGTACTGCCATTCAGTGAGACCTGGACAGGATGGAGAGTTGGGTGGAGTGGAACCTAATAAAAAGGCAAGTGTAAAGTCATGGAATCATGCCAAGAACCAGTACCAGGTTGATGGAGGTTGTCCTCTCCCTATACTCTGCCTTGGTGAGGCCACATCTGGAGTACTTTGTCCAGTTCTGTGCTCCCCAGTTCAAGAAAAACAGGGAACTGCTAGAAATCTAGCAGAAGGCTACAAGGATGATAAGGGGAATGGAACATCTCTCATATGAAGAATGGCTGAGAGGGCTGGGTCTGCTTGGCCTGGAGAAGATTGAGAAGGGATCTTATCAATAGGTGGGTGTCAAGAGGCTTGAGCCAGACTCTTTTCAGTGATGCACATCATCAGGAGAAGGGTCAGTGGGCACAAATGGGATCACAGAAAGTTCTGTCTGAATTTGAGGAAAAAATTCTTCAATCTGAGGGTGGCAGAGCAATGGGACAGGCTGCCGAGACAGGCTGGGGAGTCTACTTCTCTGGACATATTCAAAATCCACTTGAATACAACCCTGTGTGACATGCTCTAGGTGATCCTGCTTTAACAGGGGACTCAGACTAGATAATCTCCAGATGTCCCTTCCAACACCTACCATTGTTTGACTCTATGATTCTGTGATTATTTATTCTCACAGCATGAGACTGAATTCCTACAGGACAGGGCAAAGATTTTTAAAAAGTGTTTTATTAAATAAGTCTTCATATAAGTCTGGAGCCTTTGCTTTAAAGGTTCTCACAGTGTTCTTACAAATTAATATTCTATTTAATATTTCCAAATACCTTAACTTTTATTGGACCCTACGTGGAAAACAAACGCATATTTGAAATATACCTGAACACCCATATCCTCTCTAATAGAAGCTGCACATGAAGTTCAATGTATGAACTGAACCAAAACAGGCTGTTTGAAATGGCTGTGGGACTACAATAGCTTATGCTCTGAATTTGCCAAAGACTGAGTTTTTCCACTCTTTGTTAAACAGTGAAGTAGAATTTAGTGATGAAGAGTTAAATTTTATTTGAAAAAGAATCTGTTCAGAAAATAGTGCCACTTAGGACCATATTAGGGCATCAATTTGTATGGCTGGAGGAAAGAATGTGACCTATCCACCAGCCCTGTGCTCTGCAGATTCTTGGGTTGGAAGTCTTCCATCAAAGACTTGGCTACTCTTAGCTCAATCATCCTTGTGAAATGTCAAAGTCAATCTAAAATGGGGGTAGTTTGTGAATGTTTTTTCATTCCTCCCAGAAAAGCTGTCTATTTGAAGTCTGATTTAGCAAAATGATGGTCAAGAGGAAAAAAAAAATGTAAATGCAAGTCTGCTCAAGGTTTCAGCAGTGGGTTTTGTGGGATGTGATATTTTGGTACAGACTTTTTTGAGATCAAAATTCTGTAAGAAAATTAAATAAGATTTAGAAGTCTGCATTAAGTTCTGATTTGATATCCCTGAAATCAACCTCTGATACTTTAGTACTTTAGTTTTACTTAGGTAATTTATGATGATGTTGACTTCTAAGTGCTCTTGGCCTGTTCTGGATCATGAACTTGGAAGCCTTTTAACCACTAAGTAAAAATTTTCACTAGCAACTGAAAGCTACTTTCCTTGGAAGGGAGGATGGCTATACTTGCTGGAATTTGAAGTCAGTTAACTATTCTTTTACATCCCAGCTGTAAGAAAAAATGAGTTAGAAAGAAAGAAAGGGTTGCAATTAACTTTTTAGAAAGAACTGCTGCATATCTTTTTATTTTAAAAGTCTATCTTTTGGTTCATAGAGAAATAACATTACTTGTTTTCCATTATGGCTTTTTGGTATCTATTTCCTGGAACTTGTTGGAGTGATTAGGTTCAGATTAGATGGTAGAAAAAAAAATTTTACTGAAAGAGGCTGCCCAGGAAGGGGGTTGAGTCGCCACCCCTGGATGTGTTAATAAAAAGGGTAGATCAGGTAGTTAGGAAAATGGTTTACCTTAGGATGGGAATGGTTGGACTCGATGATCTTAAAGGTCTTTTCCAACCTTGTGACTCTGTGATTCAGTGAAAGGGCAAGAAAAAGTATATTTTATACCTATCAGAAGATAAATATAAAATATTTATTCAGCAGCAGTTTAAAAGTTTTTGTGAAGAAGCTATGTCTGATGTCATTGCAATCAGGTGAAGTAATTTTATGGAGATATAACAACATTGTGTGCTGTTGGTCAAGTGGACTCTTTGAAAGATGTGTAATGAATTGTGAGATCTGAATATTTGTCTTCTAGAATATCTTGGAAAACATTGAATGACACATATTCCTAATTAAAATTACAAATCCAAAATCAGAAGCCTGAAGAGCAAGTTAGGATGGTCTAAACAGGATTAATAAATTTAGACTTTTAATTTAATTTACCTTTGGGCAAGGTTCACAATCAATCCTCAACTTCCCTTTGTGTTTTTCATAATTTGCTCCCTAACAGTCTATCTAGATAACCAAAATTTGTTTCTGCTCATTTCACATGGGTATTGCCTGCTTTGTGTTTACTTCAAGTCTTTAGCTTGCTTTCTAGATTTGGTCTCGGGTTGGGGTAGTATGGAATCCACACAGCTGCAAAACAAACCCTGCTATAATGTCTCATTTGGACAGATTGGAGAATTCTGTAAAGAAGACTTAAACTGGTGATAGAAACTGTTAGGAGAGTGGAGGAGAAGATTACGAGGAGCAAATCTTTCACATTTTCTATGTGAGAAGACAACAAGTACTACTGCAGATTATTTCTTCAGCTCTTCTGGCACTGGGGTGTTATCCTTGTGATTTCTTTCAGGAAAGTTTATTTGGTGACAGTACAGTTTGAAAGAGTACAAATGAGATGAACAAAGAGCAGAACAAAAGTTGTTCTTATGAAATACCAGCAAAACCAGAAGACTTGTGTCTTCTTCTATTGAATATTAAGCTTGTTAGACACCAATCTTTCCTCCCATATTCAAAATGAGGAAATTTTCCCCAGACATGGTACTTTCATGTCTTTTTTTTCTTTTTCTTTTTATATTGAAAGCTTTCTGTTTTTATTATTATCCTCAAGACAGAAAAGGTAAATAGAAAAAACCAGCAGTCAGGCGATGTCACTGTTAAGTTTACTCAATACCCTTACCAAGCATTAAGAAGGCAGAAGTTAGACAGAATTGTGAGCCCTTCTTGACTCCATTCCTATTATGTAGCTGCTGAATCTCATGTTTCAGGCAGTCTTTTTGCAGCTATCTAGACTTTGGGTTTTGGTTTTCGTTTTTTGGGTGGGGTTTTTTTTCCCAGTTTTTACCTGTCCTGTGCTTATTTGTGCTAACTAAAGATGTTTTTATTGACTTGAAGGAGAAAATAAAGGCTTGGATTTATATCCAGAATGAAGTCCCTGGAGGCATAGGGTGAATACAGTTCTGAAGGAAGCTAATAAAATTTCCTTATGCTTACTAATTCTAGAAATCAAAGTCTAAATATGAAGATATGAATGGCTAACAAGTACATGTATTATAAATTCTGGTCCTATTTACCACTGCATTCTGTAAATTTGCTTTCAAAAAGTCTCTTGACATCTCTGAAGGTAAAACATTACACAGGGCAAGTGTTAATAGCCAAACTAAGACAAATTCAGTTTGTAGTTCTATCAGCATAAATACAAAGTTATAGTGTTGCCTTTCAGTAGGCCCTGGGGAGGAACAATGCACATCCATTGAGACTTCAAAATAATTCAAACTGCTGTTGCTCTTGAAACATTAAAGTGAATGATGAAAATGAGGAAATGAGTACAGGCAAGGGGTTAGCAAGAGGCAAACAGTGTGCAGCCACGACCATGCAGCCATCCTGCTTCGCCTCCTTCGTTCATGACCTGCAACGCCCTGAACACTCTAGTCCTGGATCTGCGGAAAAGCAGTCACAAGCTGAGCCAAACTGTGTGCTTCTTTTGTGCTCTGAATACATGTTCTCCAGGGGCTAGAATGAAACCACCGCATTCATTTGCACTTGAGTAAAAACTACATTGTTTTTGCGGTCATTTGGCATCATGTTCAAAAAATATAAGGTCAAATTCAGCTCTAATGTTGCAACTCAAATGATTTCAATGGCATTTTGCCCACCTACATCAGAGCTGGATTTGGCCCATCATCTGGATCTACTTAGTGAATACTGTGCTAAATGTTCAATGCCTTGCACAGGGTTTTAGTTATGTGCTTACCATTGAATTAAATGGGAATTGTATTCTTAGGATTTTACCCAAATTATGAAACTGTAGGACTGTGGAGAGAAATGTATTATAGTTTAAATTTGTGCAGCACCAAGCACACTAGAATTAAAATTGCAGTTATCATGGTGCCTGCATGTATAATACACCTATCAAGCATGATAAAATACCTTGCTAGTGCCTCAATAAAAAGAACACAGCAATAATAAATAGTGACAAGATTAAACTTTCTGACATGGGATTACTTTAGTTCTGTTTCTGAGTAAGTGATGACTTCATAGATCAATCACAGTGAGTATAGTTTTCTTAAGTATGATTTTTCTAATTGCTTTAGAGAATAGTTGAGGTTTTTCCTTTTGCAGGGCAACGCTCAGAAAAAAAATCTTGCTTTCTACATGCATGAGAATACAATATTGTCCTGTTTATATTTGTACTTTTTTTCTTTTTTCTTTTCAAGGAAGGTATTTTAAAATTTTGACTGGGTTTATTAGTTTAAGGATACCTGAAAAGTTTTAATGATCAAGGGAACAACACAGTAAGTCAAAAGCCTTCAGAAACAGATTGATTATGTGTCACCATGTGTCCAGCCAAAAGTGATCAAGTGTTCTTGATTGTATTTACTTTTCATAGAAAGTAAATTTTCAGATGCAAGATACTTTAGCAAAAGCATTTCATTTTCTCAGAAAATACCTGAAAAACAAACTTAACTTTCTACAAATCTGTTAAGACTTAGAAATGCTTTTATTTATGATGTCAAAATGTCTTCCATTGATGGAAGACAGTCACTGGTTCCAGCCTATATAAACCAAGTACACCAGTGGGGTCTTGGAACAAGATTTTTCTTACCATTTTAAAGGATCTGATTTGTCTAAGCATGAAAGATTTCTAAATGATAAATTAGCAAAAATTTTAGTTTTAGGAAAGGAATCAGAATTTCTTATTGTTCTCCCACTCTTGGCTGATACTGCTTTGGGCTTGATTAAATAAGGAAAAACAATAATTTGAATTTACCTCGTTATGGCATGTAGTTTTATATTTATCTAGAAATTGCTTTAATGTATTTTCAATTTATCTGTCCTGTCTAGTTCTAAATTAATAGACGGTGTCCATAAATCTTATCATTTTGGATAATGTTTCATGATATTTTAGCCTTTTTGAAGCTCTAGGTGTGCATAAAATACTTGGGATGACTCTTTTTCCTCCCTTGGCTGGCACTTGAGTAGCTTACAGGTGAATGAGGAATAAAAGAAAATGCAGGGTGTGGGAGGAAGGGTGTGGTGAATATGTCGGGGGTGAATTTTGCAGCAATTACACGTACATGCTTGATCATGGAAAAAGAAATCCTCTAAGGTCACTGGGACAACATATGGAAAAGGCCAAGGATTCACAAAGCAAAGAAAATGAAGTAGAAATGCAAATGCATAGAAGTAGCATTGGATGGTAGCAGTGAGGGTGCTGGCGTCTGAACTGAAAATTGTTGCTCTGCAGAGGACACCTGCAGTTCTGAGGGATATATGGTGGAGGATACTGAGGCTGCCCAAGAATCGGAAAGTCAGGAATTCAGACTAAGGATACCAGTTTCATTGCAACTTGTGCTTCAAAGTTAACTGCAGAAGAATGAGAGCTGTGAAGCTGCCATGAGTCGGAGATCGAGAGGATGCCTTGGAAGAGAGAACTGAAAAATGCAGGAGGCGGTAATTGTAACTACAGCTCTCAACATACACTATTATGTTTTCCAAAATAACAGAAAACTTGACAGATTTTCTCTGGTGCATTACTATGACAAGCTTAAACCAGAGTGTGTTACTGATGGAAAATCAGTCTTTAGGATTTTATGGTGAATCACCTAAAGACAAAAGCTAAAAAATTGTTGATTAGACATCCTTTATGGTAAGAATTTCAAAACTATGACAGGAACTGGAGGAAATGTGGTCATCCTGATTCCTAATGTACAGGTAGTTCAGGACAGTTAACTGCTTTCTCTTGTAGCAGACAATGTAAAACACTGGGAACAAAATAGTTTGGTTTGGTTTGGGGTTTTTTTCTGGTTATAATTAAAGTGAGAAAAAAGTCGTTTTGGAGCACTCTTTGTATCAGTGAGCAGTAAGCGATCTAACCAAGTTTTGTGACTAGAAGATGTTCTCAAGCACTTAGATTATTTCAGTTTTTTATAGGGAATAGAGGAGAGCTATTTGACAGGAAAGGGAAGGATCCTAAAGGTATCCAAACGTGTGTTCCAAATTTATAGGTCACACGTTAACACATTGGAAGAGAAAGTAAGTTTAGTGTAAAGCCATCATCACTCCTGCACTTCCAATTACAAAACTGACTGTTAGAAAGGGCTGGGAAATTTCTTCAAGACTGAAAGAAATAAATTGGTGTGAGATTACAGAAGACTTGTATATGGTTTGGATGAGTGGGCCATGCCATTGTACCAAATAGTTTGAGTTTCTTTTGACAGAGAACCAGCAAAAAGGAAATACATTGGTGAAGAAAGGATTTTTATGAACTAGATTGTATTTAAATTTCCAAATTGATCCTAGTCACTTGCAGCTTCTCTATGGGAAATTACTTTTATGCAATGCTAAAAGTTGCTGTGGGATTTGCACTTGAATAAATTGAGCTTGATTAGTGCGGAATTTGGAGGCTGAAAATTAGATGCTTAACGTCTTGGTGAAGACTATAAATGCTAGAATATAAAAATAACAGTTGCTGTCATTTCTAGTGTTCTATTATCCATTACTTTCCCAGAGCTTATTTTTTGCACTTTTGCTTTCCTGTGCCTTAACAAAAAGGCAGATAATTATCAGAGTCCTCTCTAGGTAGCTGTCATTGCAGTGTTGTATCTGTGCCTTCAGCACAGTATTCCTGAATATAATGCAGTTCTGAGCTGCAAATATAGACAGTAGAAGCCCAAAAGAAATTAAAGGAATTATGTCCCTATCCAGAGAGAGGAAAATACTTGGCTCTTAATTAGAAAAAGTAGCCAGGAAAAGAATTCCAAACTTAGTCCCATTTGGAGAGAGCCTAGACAAGTAATTAAGAAACTAAACAGTTTATACTTGTTCATTCCAAACCCAAGAACTCATTCCTTTGTTGAGGACCTGGTGAAGAGGTTTTAGAAACTTCCCAAAGGGATGAAGAGGGAATTGGAACTATCACAGCAAGTTTCATGCCTAATAGGAAGTGACTTGTGGAGGAGAAATTGCTCAGCACTTGAGAGATCTCCTTGCAGCTGATAGATTTGGCTAAAAGTTGCTGATAAACTCAATCAAACAACAAGCAATGCACTACAGTAGAAAGGTAGCAGAAACCTAACAAAACCAACTCAGGAGACAGCTATTTGGATTTCATGGGTTTGGACTAAAAGAAAACTTCTGTAGAAAATTCTCTTTAAATGAAAGGGATGAATGGTAGAAAATGGGCTATAATCAGAAATCCAGATATCAAAAACTGCCATCTTCTATAGTATGCCTTTTTTTCTGTTCGGATTGGGCAGAAGGAGGTTAAGATCTGCTTGTGCTAATGGAGTGCTGACTCGTGCTAATGTATAATTACATTACAATAAGGAAGCACTATAGTTTGGGCCTTCAATAGTAGAGCAGGTAGAGGTTTCAGATGTGAATGTGTAGGTGCATTTATCTTTGGGACTCATAAACATACTAGGAGATATCTTCTGAATTTGTGTCTATATATATATATATTTATATATTTATATTTATATATATATGTAGTGCTGGAGCATGATAGCTCTCTAGTTCTATCTTCACTGATTTGCGCTCAATAGCTGTTTAAATTGAAGAACCAATAGCATTCAGAGTACAGGGTTAATAGAAGCCATTTTTCATATATGTTTTTAATCTACAGAACATGACTGGCTATTATGTATTGCCACCCCCACCCCCTCCGCCCCCTCCAAAATGTTTCTAAGAAGGACTGAAAGCACAGCAAACAATTCCAGTGGTAATTGGAAAGGAGGATAAACCTACAGAAACTTCGTATATAACGGAATCGTATATATTAGGGGTATAGAGTTGCATTTTGAGAAATCACTTTCAATTTCTGGGCAAAATTTCTTACTGAATTTTAAAGATACTTAATTTGTTATACAATTGCCTGCACTTACATAGCCAGTAAAGACAAGCTTAGAATAAAAAATTCTTTTCAAATTTTGTGAAATAAGATTGAGGGTTTTCTAG
Organism: Laterallus jamaicensis coturniculus; assembly: GCA_022605575.1. NCBI lineage: Eukaryota > Metazoa > Chordata > Aves > Gruiformes > Rallidae > Laterallus > Laterallus jamaicensis. Next base: position 6,247,485 of record JAKCOX010000024.1, on the reverse strand, counting down.
GACTTTTCCAGCCCAGAAGTTTACCCACTTGACCAGCATGCTCTAGGACTGGTTTACAGCTTGTTTGGAAGAAATAAAACTTTACATATATTCCCAATTGATCTTCGATTTTTTCCTTTTACCAGATAGATTTTTAAAAATCTGGTTATTCCTGTTTTGCCATCTTTCTCTTGAAAAGCCCTAAAGTCAAGACCCAACAAAAAGGTTCTGTCTTCTCATTCTGCATTTTCATCCAGACATGGTTTCCTTGCCAAGGCGATTGTACCATTAAGCAAATGCAGAGCATCTTGACTCCCTCCTCCAAGCATGGCTCTAAGCATGTGCTGAGCCTGAAGAGCAGAGTCCAGAGCTGAAAAAGCTTCAAATCCACAAACCACACAGGCTGCCAAGAGGTGACCTCTGCAGCATGTGGCAGCGGTATAGTAGGGATAAGCTGAAACTGCATCCGTAGAAGTGCTTCTGCTCAGGTAACCCACCACCATTGTTTAGGGAATTCTTCAAGTTCTGGTCAGGAAATCAGTTTGGAAAGATCTGCTCCAAAATCTTTACTTGTGGTAAGGTTATAATAGATCCCAGCCCACACAGAATGCCTTTCAGGTCTATCTGGAGTGACATGGTTGAATGGTTCAGTGTATGAAAATCATATTAAAAGCATGAATAACTCATTAACAGACCATCTGATATCAGTAGGGCAATACATGTGCTTTTTTTAACAATTAATTAATTAATTGCTTATTTTTATAAAGATAGTTCCAAAACCTCTGTTGTCTGTAACAAGTAGTACAAACTTTTAAATTATTATTTTAGATAAACACATAGGTAAAGCATATAGTCTAATAAAATACTACACTAAGTGATTCATAACTGTCTATTTTTTAAAATATTCCTAATACTTATGCTAAGAACTACGCTTTGTGCTCATATGCACAATTCTTCCTTTCTAAATTATCTCTTCTACCTACTGGTATGGTATAATGTAAACAGAATTGTTATCTTTTGTTCTGGCCTGAAATTGAATTAGCCTTTTTGCTTCCCATTGTGGCAGGAGCATAGGGAAAATCTTGTTCCTTCCCGTAGAGAGTGATTTCAAAGCTAGATATACTACTTGACGTCTCTTAAAATTGCTTTCTCTGTTCCAAAGCAACTTAATTTACAGCTTTCTATATTTACAGTGTTTCATAAAAAGACATTGTGTTTGGCTTTGTTGAATAAAAGCTGAACAGCTTGAAGTGAAGTATCTTCAAAGTAACAAGAATATTGTGCAAATACTTCAGAAAATCAAATAAAATAATCATAATCAAATGTTGCTCAACTGTGTTTGGATCCTACAAGCAAAAGTCTGATCACACTGTACAAGCAAAACGCATTTACTGGTGTTCTCTCTTCTGGGCCAAAACCTTAGAGATCCGGACTCCAGCTAGAATCATTCCAAGAGCTTTATGAACAAATTTAATCAAGTCTGCTTTTGATGCTACATTAGTTTTTGGTGGGGTTTGTTTTTTGATGGGGTTTTTTTTTGGTTGTTTGGTTTGGGCTTTTTGTTTGGGGGGGGTGGTGGTGGTGTTTGATTTGTTTGTGTGTTTTAAATAGGGCTTTTGTATCTTAGCCTTGGGAAGGTTGAACTGCTTTGTGAGCATTCATGCCTATGATTGCTCAGCTTTGTGTTGCTGCTTCATTTTTGTCAGAGCTCTTCAGTTAGTTTTATTTTTCATAATGCACTGCTGCTTTTCCCTAAGAATCTCTGTCTCTTGAGAAAAATAAATGGGAAAGAGAAGACCAGTATGCCAATAAGTATCAGAATGTTTTGCTATTGGTATTTTTTCTGAAATTATTGTCAGAAAGAGATTCACTTATGATGTGTCTTTGGGAAAACTATGCGTTTGCTACTTCTATATTTCTTTTCTGAAACATATGTGTCATTTTATTTTATCTTTGTCATTGGATTTTGATGTTTTTGTGTGGAGGAAACATGATACAGGGAGAGACAGTTTTTTCAGATGTGTTCTTTTTCTTCTGTCTTGTCTGCTTTGGCTGTCATGGAGGTTTCTCCGTGAGCCTGAAGCTTCTTCCAAGGAGAACAGGGTATGCTGGTTTTGTCAGTATCCTTTACTAAAGGATAATGCATTCCCACATCTCCTCTGCATTGCAATAGGTACTCTTGCTAAAGAGGGGCTTTAAAGCCAGAGACCTGCTGCCAAGGAGCAAGTGCTGTAAGCATGGTCTTCACCCTTCCACCAACACTTCAAAATCAGTAGGACTGAGAGATGAACTCTCTGATGTCTGTTTGTGAGGATAACCACTGGAATATGCTAGACTGGAGATATTTCTTTCTCTGTAAACCCTGCATAAACAAAACTACTCATCTCTTGGTTCACTGACTCCTGTGGGGCTACTCATGTGGATTGGGAATGTAGAGTTTTGCCCATATGAAATTTGAGTCTTAGTGATCTCCTTCTGATTGAAAATTATTACAGTCCATGTGAGTGTTTACATTTCCAACTAATTCTTTGCAGGTTCTTTAAACTCCATTATGTAATGAGTGTTTTTCCTATTCTTGCTCTTGCTGAAACTAATGTTCCTGTTAATGCTGTTCTGAAAATAAAACATGTATCTAACAAGACTATAATATTTTACATTTTGGGGACAGAATGAAATGCAAAAAAAGCATGTCAAGGTGAATTACATAATGGAGTGAGGAATGCAGACCTTCCGCTGGGAAAATAATAATCATGGTGCCTAATCCAAAGCAACTGAAGTGACCTTGAAAAGGGAAAGGGAAGCCTTTCCACTGTCTACAAATCCATGGTGTTCTCTACTCAAACAGCTTGACAGCTGGTTGTTTTCATTAGCATCACTTTGCATTTCTTATTAAAATCTCAGTATCAGATATGTTATAAATTAACGTGTGGGGATGTAAATTTTCTCTTGAGGTGCAGCTAAAGTAATTTCTGAGAAAACCGATAGTGTTTTTGGAAGTGTGCCCTGGAGAAAGATAACTGGAATCTTTGGAGTTGCTTAAAGGATTGATTGAGTGAATTTGAGCTAGGACCCCAGGAAATGCATCAATAATGACATACAGTCTAACTCCGGGAACCAATTGAATTTTACATTAGATTTTTGTGACCTGCCCAAATTAATCTGGATAACGGCCATCCAGTCTTCTATATTTATCTTTGTTATTGGCCATTTCTTCATAGAGAAGAAAAAGAAATTGGAGGGTTCTGCCTGGTTTTCAGAGGTCAGTGCTGAAGCTACCACAGAAAAAGATGAAAAAAAAGGAAGAGAATAAGCCAACAGCATCTTGCAGACATATCCACAAGCTTTCTCCATGGTCACAAGGACTTATGCTTTCCTTAACAATTTTTTGGCCACTGCAGGAAGATAAAACATAATTTGATATTTGAAGAAATGCACAACTTCTATTGGAACCATTGTAATAATCAGAGAACATCAAAATGTGTAAGGCTACAATTTTGCTGACAAAATGATCATTAGAACATATTTCAGAGTGTTGTTTTTTCTTTTTTACTTCCTGTTGTGAATGATAAATCTTTCCATGTGGAACTAAGATTGAGCTATTTCAACACAGACTTTATTCAAAACCTGGTGAGTATTTTGTGTACATTTGTCCCTTATTTATCCACAGAAGATGAGTTGTTGCAGAACCTGACCTCAAAATTTTGGTGCTTTGTATCCAACTGATGTAGTCTGTAGTTCAGGATCTCAAGGTAGTTTCTTTGGGGATTTTTTTGCATATAAGGTCTTTGTTTTCTTACTTTTTATGTAGAGACTATAGCTGAACATAATAGAGAATGACTAAATACCTGGTTTAATTATGTGTAGAACTAAAACTGTTATGTGACTCGGTCTTTGGAAGTGCAAAGAAAATCTGTGGCCAATAAGTGACTTCTCAGGCTTCACTGTGTGGCTTTCACAGTGCCGATCAAATCTAGAGCCCTCTTTAATCATTAAAGTCTGCTTATGAGCTCAGGCTTCTAGCTAAGTTCTTCTGATCATTTAACTCCATCCAAAGTAGAGGAACATGAATTCTTCTCTCAAAAATGATCTGTCTCTGCTAGGTCTTTTCAATAAACTATTCCACCTTCTTTCTTGCAACTTAACAATTTGGAGTGATAGGCCTAAAGGAATATCCACAGGCATCTAGAACTCCAGAATTAAATTTAATGTCCCTTTCCATTTCCAGTTCTAGCAAAAAACCTATCTTTCCAAAATCTCTGTACCTGCTTACACTTTATCCTTTCTTTCTTTAGACTTTTTCTTCTGGTTGTGTATGTGGATTATAAAGTGAAGGTAAGACAGTAGCATGCACATGACTCTCTGGTTTTATTTTAATATCTTTAATAACCTTAGCTGGAACCATTAACAATGAAGCTTTGGGCATACAGACAGAATCATGTATAGTCTGTTGAGGGAATCTGAGTGCATACTTTTTTTAGCATATGCTGAAGTTTATACCATTGTTTCTGCTGTCTGACTATACATCAAAATCTTATTCCAATGTCTATGGAAAATCTTGACTCAGTTTCACTTTATCTGCATGAACATTTAGATATCCCTTTTTACAGCAAAAATACTCATTGAGTTAAAGCCAATTAAAACTCATAGCAGTTCTTCTTTTATAAATGAAAACATACTGTAACACCATAGTGGCCAACTCCCGTCTTCCTGCTCCAGGTAAAAGACTATCAACTTTAGCAGCACTTTGTCTAAATAAAGGTTAAGTAGGGTTTTCCAGGAGCATTGCCAGTGTGATTTTTATTTTCTCCTACTTGGCAGTTTCAGTATAGCTTTCCTTTCCATGCCTCTAAAAAAAGTTTGAAGAAGATATAGGTCTCAATCTCAATTAAAAATAAAGAACTGTGCTTATATAATTTCTCAGGAACATCCTGGACTGAAAATATTCAAATCACATTTTAAAATTTGAATGCAGCTCAGTCTTGATATAGCAAGGGAATCTCTACAATGACACTAGAGCTGGGAGTTTCTATTTGTCCTCTAAATGCAGAGCTATGTGTTTGGATACACCTGCTTGAGAAGCCTGCATAAGAAGACCACAAACAAGTGAATAAATTTGAGATGCCTCATGCAATACATGCTAGTGCTTTTTGTTGTAAAACTAAAGGAAATCTGAGTCATTGCAATCTTAGAATGTAATGCCAGACAAATGAGAACCAGACCACAAACAACGAAGCCAAGGACATCATTATACGTTGAGTAATGCGAACGACTTACATAAACTATGGTTGGAACTCACGATTTAGCAAAAGACCATCATCCTTAATTGCATCAAGGACAATTAAAAGCTCATTAATCTGCAAGTTGTCCATTAGGAATAAAAGTCTCATCAATCTAAGTCATAAATATTTAAGGAGGGTATTTTTCACTTTTGATTTATCTATTTTCTTTTATGTCACCTTTCTTCCTATGTTGTGAATCACCTTTCATTTATCCCCGCTCTTCCATAAATTGGGGAAATAATTTCACTTTGTCTTCACCTATTCTCCATTTCCAGACTGACTTTTCAGCCCAGGATCTTTCATTAAATCCTTGGGCTCTCTGAAGACCTTTCTTGTGTTACTAACAATACTCTGTTATTGACCTGTTTGTTAGGTTTCTCCTTTTCTGATCCATTAGTTCCACATAACAACAACAGCAACAACAACAATAATATAATTATTATTATTAATCAGGTGATGCTAACACTCTCCTGAAAAAAATGTGTTATTAGTAGCTGTAAGGTACATAGGAATTGTGGTAACTTTGTTTCCATTCATTTTAAGAAGATAAAGACCATTTAGCAACCAGCTCCTGTAAATGCTAGCTAACATCACTATTGGGCATTTGCTGTCTGCACTGGATGAAATAATTCACTAAGAGCACCATTTATAGGATGCACTCCCACATGATGAAATAAGCCACAGATTATCAAAGGCTTCAAGGGTTTTAGAAGACTCTGGATGAGACCATGAAGAGAGGAGGCATCAAACTGAGAACAAAACTTAAGTCCTGCAAGACAATGTTGTAACATTTCTAGTGTGTTGTCACACAGACACATTAAGAAACTCTCACTTCTTAAGTTGCCTCAAAGACCATGGAAATTGTCTGGTGGCAGGAGTTAGCAGACACTGAAGTCCTACTAAGAGCAAATGCATCAGGGATTTCTCTAATGTAAATTTGAAGTGGTTGGCCATGTGATCTGTGTGGAGGCAAACTATCCCATAAGGCATTTAAGTGTGGTAAACACTCTTGTGGGAGTCACTTTAAGGGTTATAAAGATTTTCTAGAGATAATCTTAAAAATGTGAAAAGTCCACTGATTTATGAGCTCATGATACTCCTAACAACAACAACAACAAAATGGTAGATGATTTACAGGGGTGTAAGTACATTTGAAACAACTAGTGTCCAGCCAGCTGAAGAAAAGAGTGCCTTTTTAAAGAAAGAGCTACACTAAATTTAATCTGAAAATTGTGTGGTGAAAACATGCCTTGGATTTCATAATCATAGAAGAACTCATCATCAGAATTAATGTAGAGAGGAATTTGTTAACTGCCATCATGGATAATAAGCAGAACAGTACAAATAGTCTCTAAGTAGCAGCTAGTTCAACTTTTTACAGTTCAGGTTTTCTAGTTATCATTTTAAATATCTTAAGAAGCAGCAACAAATGTAATCTCACTTCTGAATTTTCTTCCTAACAGAGTTTCTCATAACAGGTACCACAGCATTCAAGTGGGAGTCAACAGAGGGATTTGTTGGCATCCACTGAAAAGATATTTGGTGCAAGTGACATTTTTACAGACTCATTGCAGCAGCTCTTTTTCTCTACTGTCCTTGGCACCTACTTTATCTAATTACTTGGTTTCAGGTATGAGAACAGAGTTCACAACCTGTCTTACTCTGTGATGTAAAGCAGAAGCCTTTACCTAGGTCAGGGAGACTGGAACAGAACTGGAAGAAAAAGCTGATTCTAATTGACTCTAATTGAAAGACAGTCTGCTGATGAGTTTAGACGATAAAAGTGTATATGTGTATATGATTTCCACTGACATATTTGTGAAGCCATTTTATCCAGTGGTAGCAGGCCTTCTCTGCACTGAATCATCAGATGGGTGTTAATACTAACTTGGCTGAAGAATATTATAATGAACAAATCGTGCTACTTGTAAGTAGCTCTTGCTGAAGCATGTCTTGATAAGTCCTTCTACATTAAATTAACTGCTGAAAGCTTCTGCTCCAATGAATTTTGACAAACTAGGTATTTGGTCTGCTTCTGCAGCTGGTTCACAATAACATCTGGTAGAGTATAGTCTCTCTGGGTTCCGACAGAGAGAAGATTTGATAGTATTGATTTATCTTCATGTCTTCCAGACATAGCACAAACTGAAATACTATAAAGTAGAAAAATAAATGTGCAATTTTCCTTTTAAGTTGAGGTAGCAAAGCATTTTATTTTCTAGAATGAATGTTTCTTGAACTACTTGAGGAGCCAGATGTTCTTCTAAATCCGACAAAAATAAACTTTGAGTTTAAATTAAAATTCCAACAAGGATTTCATCATGCCAATTTTGACTTCACTAATTTTCAAAAAATTACAGACCTATAAAATTTTCTGCTTTAAATGCCAGTTGTTGTTCCAGAGGTGGATAACACTGAATGGCTTTTCCAATTCCACTGTAAATGCAATACTGGAAACTAATAACTACAGCAACTTTGTTAGCTGATGTCATTAATTTGTCTGGGTATTCTGATCCCTTCAAGTGCTCCTTAGCAGTAAAATGCTGTGAAGAGCTAATGAGAATCAAAATACCTAATGGTGTAACTCTGTATCCCGAACAGACACAAAGGGATTCTGAATTAGATAAAAAAGTGAGGCTTGTCTGTACTGGTTAAGAGTTGATAATCATACATCAAAATTTTTACCCCAAGTTTTGTCTTTTTAATTTTTGCTTTAATTCTTTAAATTGGCTGACATCATATCTTGTTCTAATCATCGTATATAAGTCTTTTTGGCATACTAGGCCTTTACAGTGCGATTCATAGAAATATAAATAGGTTCTAGACGAGGCACAGGCACAGAAACTTACTGTCAAATCAGCCAAAACAGGTTACGCATGTTGCCCTTGTTGTCTACTGCTAATTGTGGAAACGCAGAGTATTTGGCATAAACTCCATAGATAACAATTTAATTAAGCAATATTTTTGGAATGCACATGAAGGACCAACTGATCTTATAAAGCAACAATACTTTTTGACTGATGGCTGAAGGATCACTGATCTAGACCTAGGAACCTTCAAAATTAATTTCACTGTATCATTCAACAGCAATCCAAAGTGTGCCATCAAATGCCTATTGCCATTTAAAGATCACACATTTCTAGATTTACCAGTGATTTTACAAATACATCTCACCTAACCTAAAGGATTGTGTTGGTTTGGGATGGGATATGCTTAATTTTCCCCATAGTAGCTAGTATGGGGCTGTGTTTTGCATTTGTGTTGAAAACAGTTAGCCGGACTAAGAGTAAAGGGAGGAGTTCGTTGTAATGTTAAATCTGATGATCTGGCCCAAAGGGACCAGAGATGGGTATTGTAATGGAAATATCTTTAACCCCATGCTTTAGGTTGCATATTATAGGAATAACTATAGCATGAACCAAGTGAAACAATGGAGGAGAAACCTTACAAGAAGCCAAGTACATGCAGCAGCGACGTGACCTAAGCTGGCTTTGGTAGCCAGTAACTCCATGTAACACATGACTTCTCCTGTCCTGAGTGACCGTAAAAGATAGAGCCTAAAGTCATGGGCTAAATGAACCCAATGGGATTTGTAAAGACATTACAGAGGGGTGTTCTATATATGAAGGGAATCATATCTGTATATTATTTCAAGATAGGAAGGGATGAGGTTAATGAGGTTGTATTGGATAGTGTGGTACGTGAGTATGATGTAAATGGTTTTGATAAAGGGGTGGAGAATGTGCTTTTTTGGTTGGGATAACATTAAACTTCATAGTGGGTACTACAAGGCTGTGTTTCGGATTTATGCTGGAAAAAGAATTGATAATGCAGAGATACTCCCACAATTTCTGAGCAGTGTTTACACAGAGCCAAAGCCTTTTCTGCTTCTCATCCCAATTCACCAATGAGTAGACTAGTGGGATAGGGAAGGGACACAGCTGACCCAAACTGACCACAAGGATATCCCATAATCAGCATATAAACACCTGGAGGAAGAAGAAGGAAGAGGGGGAACATACGGAGTGATGGCATGTGTCTTCCCAAGTCTCTGTTACATGTGAGTGAGCCCTCTTTTCCTGGAGATGGATGAAAACCAGCTTGCTGATGGGAAGTGGGGAATAAATCCCTTGTCGTTCTCTGCTTCATGCACAGCTTTTGATTTACAGACAAAGGTAACTGCCTTTACCTTGGTCACGAGTGTTCTCACTTTTATTCTGATTTTCTCACAGTGAGTGGCTGTGTGGGGCTTATTTGTCAACTGGGGTTATACCACAACAAGGATTTACAGAGATACCAAGTATTAATCCAAATTTAATAAGCACAACACAAATGTCAAAAGATGGTCACAAGTACATTGGCATTGTAAAGTGGAAAGAATTCAAGACAAGGGTTTTTTAACACTTACCACCACCTATTATTAAAAATATTTGCCACTCAGCAAATTCCCTGATGATCTCCAAAAAGGGAACTAAATTCATTCCAAAGTCACTTAGTGACTGATGGAGGAAATGGCAGACTGGGAAAATTCTTTATTGCTAAGCCAAAAGACTTCATAATTCAATGATTAGGGAAACCCTCCTAATGAAGTCATATTATCCTCTTCAAATTTGCTCACATGAATTAGGGGACATAAGTTAAAATATTGTGAATTTTGGAAAGAGCCTAAATGCCTGCAGGAAGGTGTATATATTTTGCTCAGCAATTCTTTTAATCAATTTTGTTCTATCTTGGTTTTAGAATTCTGCAGAGTAGATCACAGTTTTCCCATTAAATGAGAAATTAAAATCAATGAATACTTTTAGTCTACCCAGCTTGTGTTCTTGTTTCCCCACTTTAGTTGTGCCTTTTTGCTGGTATTCAGCATCAAAGCTTTTATTGGAATCTGAAGAAAAACGTATGTTTATTTTTAAGCTGTTACGTAGACTTACTTTATGTCATTTTCGATCTTGTGTTATAGCAGTTCTATCCCCTTGTTTTTCTTACATTTATGTGGCTAGAGAACTTCCTATGATTTGTATTAGACTTCTATAAAGTAGTTTGTAGACTTCTGATATTTCTTGACTTATGCTTATAATTTCTGAACTTTGAGCATATTCTAATCAGTCTTTTTTCTTCCACTCTACCCATAAGCAGATATCTTTTTTCAGCTATTTATTCACTGGATTACATAAGAACAATCCTTCCTTTAAGTTTATTGTTCTACCTATTAAAAGCAAATAAGGTCTCTTATCTTTTTATTCCATTTGTGTTCAATAACTAGCTCCCAAAGTTTCTTAGTTCGCGTATTTGAAATGAAGAGCCTGCATTGAATATCTACTTATGTTTGCTCTTCCATTTAAAGTAAATCAACTCATAATCACTTATTTTTTCATGTCCAACTGTTTTGTGATGGCTTTTACTATTTGCCTAAACAAAGTCTGCAAGACCCTTTGTTTATATCAAAATGTAATTTAAAAGATTTCCACAGTTTTCCAACATTAATCTCAATAAACTTCCACCATCGTTCTTCATCACAGACTCATTTTTGTATTCTGATAGATTTACTTTCATTTATATTAGTTCTTTTTCACAGTGTCCATCATCAATATGGTTCAGTTTTGCACCTTCATCCTTATGTTTGTCAGTTCCTGTGAATTCTGCATCTTTGCTTCAGTCGCTGTTTGTTACTTCTGCTGTCTCTGGTTTCACATCCTGGACTAGCAGCTATTCATCCATTATTCTCCCGGATTCCTTGTGTTCATAGAATAAAGATTTCAGTTGTGTTTTACGATTTGTGACTAAAATTTCCTGAAGGCAACCATCTTACACACATTTGTTGACACAGACTTGAATTCTAGTTTCATTGTAACAAAATTCTGCCCCACTGCTCTGCTCTCATGAGACCCCACCTGGAGTACTACATCCAGCGGTGGGCCGCTACAAGAGCTGTGTGCCAGCTCTGCAGGAGGCCTTTTGATTGCATCCTGTGGGTGCAGCCAGTGGATGAAGAGGAGGCAGAGGACAGAGATGACTCTCCTACCAGCAGCCAGAGGAATGTGGCCAGGGAGAGTTCCAGGAGCAGATCCCCACGGTGATGCTGCGTCCTGTCCAGGCACACTGGCCATTCCACTGGCCATCACTACAGAGCTGCTCTCCTCCGGAGCTTCCTCAGCAGCCAACACCATGTCCTGTAAAGACAAATGTGCAATGTGCCTGAGCTTTCCTAACGCTAGGAAGAGAAAATCTGAGAAAACTCAAGCACACAGGGCTGGGGAGAAAGGGGAGGGAAGGGCCTCCCAAAGGGTCCTCCAGAGGTCTGAAAAGCAGCAGCTGCAGCAGCAGCCCCATGCGGCAGCCAGACCCATGGGCTGCCCTCTGCTTATGTCCCCTTGACTCCCTCAGGCACGGTCTCTGCCAGTCCCAGACCTCTGCCCTACTGCCTGACGATTAATTCGGTTTTAGCTAGCAGGGGGTAGCTGAAGGATGAGGTGTTCAGGGCACAGAGATGAACTCACTGGGAGTCTTTAGCGGGGTCCATGTCCCTGGGACAGTCGCTAAGTGGGACCTCCAGGACCCCAGAGGTGGGCAGTGGGGAGAAGAGAGTTGGAAGAGGCAGCCTGAGCTCAACACCCAGAGCTTCTGCACTCCTCAAAGCCAGGACCCAAGCTCAAGTCCAGGATGCTTTTGCGCTGCTGGACACCTGAGTAATGTAAGCTGGGACAGAAGTGAGGGCTGATAAAGAGCAGTGACGTCAGGATGCAGTTACAGGTGCTCCGTAGTGACATCACAAGAATATCCTGGACTGCCCCCAACTTCCACCCTGTAATGATATCGTTTATTAGAGCCCATTCTCTTAGTTATTTAATAATTTTAAAAAAGTATTACTCACAAGCTGCTAGTTATTGAGGTTATGTAAAGAAACAACTGTGTAGAGACATAGAATTTTCATAGAATCATTCTATGAGTCTGTGAAAATGAAGCATTACTCAACATTTTAATAAAAATAACATTGATTTTTTTTTATACAGTCACGTTTTTTTCTTAAGTCACAAAAATCTTCAAAAGTTATTCTTGTCTCCGAAAGTTATTTTTTTTTTACAAAATTAAAAATACATACTCCTCTGTATTTTCTGTCTTACTGCCCTAACGCAGAATCAGGAAACCTGGAAATGTCAGCTTAGCTCAGTGTTAGCAGGCAAGGCCAGGAAGCTCTGCCATAAGTGGACTGAACATGGAATCTTGAGAGTCTTGCCTTGCTCTTGAGACTGGCAGCCTCCAAGGTTTGCCAGACTCACAGTGGCACTGTCCACATCCTTCCCTCCAGAAATTTGCAAAGTCAGAATTGACCATTTGCATCTTAAGAACTATAATTTTTTAAACAAAAAATATTCTGAAAGAAGATTCCCAAACAGTCCTAATAATAATAATGCCCTTCAGAAGCATCCCTCTTTCACTGGAATTCTTAAAACTCTCTTTTGTTTGGAAGCACTTCAAATCCATCACTTTAGGTCAAACCTTGGGAAAAAAGGACTACTTAATTTGCATCAGTAGAGGGGTTTGATTACAAAATAGATGAAAGTTTCCCGTTCCTGGAAAGTTTGTCTCTGAACCATTCTAGAGTCAACTGATTGCAGCTGATGAAAATGTGGGCTGCTCAGTTCATCTACCCTAAATATTACAGTAAAATCAGACTTCATTCTAATAATTTCTAAGGATCAATACCTGAAATAGACTTTTTATCTGTAGGAAAAGGAATAGATCTCAATGTCCATCTGGAGTCTCAGCACACAAAAGTTACTTATAATTTTGTTACCATCTTGGGAATCTGGAGAGGACCCAGTTGACTAGAAGCCGGAAAATGTTGTGTCAGAGCACATAAAGATCCAGAAAAAGGACTCTTGTGATTACAGGCCTTTCAATCTCACCTCAGTGCCTGGTAAAATTATGGAGAAAATCATGTGTTGGGAGATACTGAAAAACTCCTAAAGGACAATGCAATCATAGATCACAGCCACACAGGTTCAGGAGCAGGAGGTCCTGTTTATCCAACTTGATTTCCTTTTATGACAAGGTCACCCAGATGGTTGACCAAGGGAAACTACTTGATATTTTTTTGATTTCAATAAGGCTTTTCATCCTGGATCTCACAATATCTTCCTGGATGAAATATCCAGCATACAACTAGGCAAAGCCATAAGACGTTGGGCAGGTAATTGGTGGAAAGGTTGGGCCAGAGGGTGATAGTAAATGAGGTTACATCTGGCTGGCGGCCAGTCACAGTTGTTCAGTCACAATCACAGCCCTGGTTCCCCAGGGCTCCAGTTTAGGCCCAGTTCTTTTTAACATTTTCATAAACGACCTGGACTCAGGACTAGAGGGTGTCTTTTACGTAGATGTGCAGATGACACTAAACTGGGAGGAGCTCTTGATTCTGTTGAGGGTGGAGAAGCCTTACAGAGAGACCTGGACTGATTAGAGAGCTGGACAATCACCAACAGCATGAAGTTTAACAAGGGCAAGTGCTGGATTCTGCACCTGGGAAGGGGCAACCCTGGCTGCACATTCAGTCTGGGGAAAGAGACACTGGGCGCCAGCCATGCTGAGAGGGATTTGGGGTGTTGGTTGACAGCAAGTTAACCATGAGCCAGCAGTGTGACCAGGCAGCCAGGAGGGCCAACCATAGCCTGGGGTGCATCAAGCATGGTATTTCCAGCTGGCCCACGGAGGGGATTATCCTGCTGTACACTGCACTGGTGTGGCTTCACCTTGACTCCTGTGTGTGCAGTTTTGGGTGCCACAGTGCAAGACAGACATAAAACTGCTGGGGATTGTCCAGAGGAGGACAGTGTGAATGGTGGAAATTCTGGAGGGGAGGTCTTGCGAGGAGAGGCTGAAGTCTCTTGGTTTGTTCAGCTTGGAGAAGAGGAGATTAAGGGAAAACCTCATCATAGTCTGTGGCTTCCTGATGAGGGGGAGTGAAGGGGCAGACATGGATCTCCTCTCTTTTGTGACCAGGGATAGAACCCAATGGAACAGCATGAAGTTGCTACAGGGGAGGATTTGGTTGGATGTTAGGAAGAGGTTCTTTACTGAGAGGGTGGTTGGGCACTGGCACAGGTTTCCTAGGGAAGGGGTCACAGCACCCAGCTTGGCTGAGTTAAAGAAGCATCTGGATGATGTGCTCAGTCCTGGGCTTGGCCTTGGCTGGCCCTGTCTGGAGCCAGGAGTTGCACTCGATGATATTTATGGGTCCATTACAACTCAGGATATTTGTGTGTTTCTATGTTTCTATGAAACATGAATTTAGTTTTTAAAAATAATATTTAAAAATATTATTATGGAGCCGTGACATTAAAATATATTAATTTCCCTTTGGGAGACTGGGCAGCAAGCTTCAGCTGCACTGACAATGCCAAACACATGGATAGTAGATTTGGCAAGACAGATTAGAAAAGAAGGGCTGCAATTGCTCACCAGATGCTTCCTTAAGGAAAAAATAGGCAGGATGACCACTGAAGCTGATGACTGGCAATGATGTGTAGCTCAGAAAAAAATCTGAGGAAATGGCATTGATGTCCTTCTTCCCGTTTTCTGAGGGGGACAGGGTGAAATGGTCCCTCCTCTGAGTTACAGCTTATGCTGAAAGTACAGTTCATCCACCATGGACTGTGTTTAACCTCTGAGGAACTGTAGCTTATAAATTACAGGAAAGAGCCTTTCTAGAAACAAATGTGTGTTCCTGAAACCACATTACATACTCTGAAAAAGCTACGTGACTCCATTATTATTTATTGTTGGTCCTGCTTCAGTTCTTTAGGGACTCCTGGTCTAGCTTCATCTACCAAGGCCGGCCAACTCAGCAATATGTGTCTTCAACTTTTAAGCCAAACATAATGTGAAAATATGAACTGACAACTCCAACTTTATTAAGGGGTTGGATAAATGAGTGAATATTTTGCTGACAGCTCCACTGTGTCATTGGGCAGGAATGATGAACCCTGTGGTGAATCTCATATTGGTTTGAGCAGTTTTATGTGACTTCATAGTCATACCAGGTTAGGAAAACATATTAAGAAGGAGTTAGAAAATATTAATCTGTACCTCAACAGGCATTCCTACATGTTACGTTACATTCAGACCTTTGGAATAAATGAATGAATAAGTGAGAGCAGAAAAATTCAGGTTAACGACCAAGTTCTCTTGGGTAATCACATGCAGCAGTTTCAAGATATGCCCAGTTTAGCAATAGGCCATAATTCTGCAAACAAGATTCTTTAGTATAAGCTTTGCTAAATCAGTTTTTCCTGTTTTATAAGGTTTTGTCTTCATATAAGTCAAATAATAGCACTTGAGACAATTCCTTATGATGAGCCATCTTTGTTGAAAAAAGAGCTTTTGAAATTTGCTCTTGTTTTCTATCAGGATTTCTGTTGTCAAAGTGGGTTATGATATGACTCTAAGACAATCTGGTATAGGAAGAGCTTTAAAGGCAAAAGTTAAAAAGAAAAAGACAGAGTAACAATTAAGAAGGAATTCTGTCAGAGACAGTTATATTACAAATATTCACAGTATGTCCTGGATAACCAATTTCATTATTTTACATTATACATTTTGCTAAGCAATAAAAGCTAAGGTTTGCAAAGGCAAAGTTGGAACTGCACTAACTCTTTCATGTGTTCATTGCTTAAAATGTGATGAAACATCCCATGTTAACCTTTCAGCCAAGGAAACTTAAAAGAGATTTATCACTTTTCTGTTCAGATATAAAAAGGAGGGGACAAATCCTCCCATTAAAACCCATTATTTTTAGTGGAGTTACCAACTATTTGCTAGATAAATTAAAATATTAAATGCCTAAAGATGATAAATCTGTATGAGTATCTGATTGTAGGTCCTATGTGCCTAGGTATAGAGAATTTCTACTTAATCTCCCCCTGCCTGACACTGCTTGGTGTCTCTGAATTTCTGGGCTGCTGTAACAGTGATGGAAGAAAGCTGAGGAATCATCCTGAATGTCATGGACATCCAAGACAGGTAAAAAACTGGTTACAATAACCACTATCCCCCCTAGCGACAGTAAAGAGCTCCTAATAACCTCTCTTTCTTTAACTGTGAAGTATATCTACGACAGTGTCAGTGAGTTTGCTGAACTAACCCCAAAGAAAGGACTTTTTAATGTTCTCTGTGATGAACCTGGTCGTTCCCTGACTCCTGAAATTCAGAGCCTCACTCTAATACTGTGGCTGAAACAATTAAACATTTTCTTTCTTTTTCTGTCCTTAGTAGCATGTTTCTTCTTCCTCCCTTTGTGCTAAACTTTATGTATATGGACCAACTCTAAAACCTGCAAGAGGTAACTATCTGCAGCACAGATTAATTTACTACAGGAGGTAAAATTTTAATTCCCTGGATTAACATTGTCTGGTATTTCATGTTTGGTATTCTAGTTACACTGTATATGTTATTTGTGTCCTATCTGGAGCCCACCAAAAATTGGTCATTAGAATAGTCAGCTTCTCTCCAAAACCCCATTCCTGTGATGTTTTCTGTTTCTATTGTTATTTTTATTCCTGAGGTAGATGCAAAAATCTGCTGATGTAAGACTGAGTGTGAAACCAGGGCCTTAACTGAACCTTCACAGACAATCCTTTTTCTGTGGGGAAAAAAAAAGAAAGAAAAGGATATACTTCTTGACTAATAAATGTTTAAACTTCATACTACATAAAATGATTTAACAAGGGCATACTTTCCAAAAACAATAGATTGGAGTTTTGGACTCTCACCAATTTTTATTAGAGAGGGGGAGACTAATGCAGGATATGTTTCCAAAATACTGGCATTAGGGAGCCCTGAAGCAATTGTATATTTAAAATACTCCCTTTCCTTCTGCCTTCCACTTGCAGTTTTGCTGAACAAGCCCATTTTAGACTTTCAAGACTTTTCAGAAAACATTGCAAAAATTGCAGCCTTATTAGTATTGTGCATAAAGCTATGATAAGTAGGTGTTAATGGCTCCCAGTCAGTTTCCAAAGTGGGATAAAATACAGATTCTTCTTACACCTCTGCTCTGAAT
Source organism: Laterallus jamaicensis coturniculus (assembly GCA_022605575.1). Taxonomy (NCBI): domain Eukaryota; kingdom Metazoa; phylum Chordata; class Aves; order Gruiformes; family Rallidae; genus Laterallus; species Laterallus jamaicensis. Next base: position 6,230,172 of record JAKCOX010000024.1, on the reverse strand, counting down.
AGACTTAACTCACCAGCAAGGTAAATCAGGCCATGTTGAGTAGCCAGACAACTCCTCATAACAGAGCTAGCTAGTTAAAATAATGGAGTTGAAGAAGTCTATTTTACATTGATTAGTCCCTCTGCTGTGGTAATATTGCAGAGAACATTGTAAGTATATATTCAAAATAATAGAAGACTCCATGAAAATAGAACTCATAAGTCTTATGAGGAGTGGCTGAGTGAACTGGGACAGTTCAATCTAGAGAAGGGGAGGCTCGGGGGAGACATTATTGCTCTCCACAACTGCCTGAAAGAGATTGTGATGAGCTGGGGGCTCAGCCTTTTCGCACAGAAAACTAGCCATGGGACAAGAGGGAATGGCTGCAAGTTGTATCAGGGGAGGTTCAGATTAAAAACAAGGAGAAATTTCTTCTCAGAAGGAGTGGTTAGACATTGGAGCATTGGAATGAGTTTCCCAGGGAGGTGGTGGAGTCATCATCCCTTGGGGTGTTTAAGGCAATGTTTTCGTAAGTGATGTAGGTGGTAGGGTGGTAGGTTGGACTAGATGATCTTTCAGGTCTTTTCTAACCTTTATGTTTCTATGATTCTGTGATAATACAGTGGATAACCGGTAAACAAGATTGGGGTAGAAAAAAGTTCTGGTGGGCACTCTGTAGAGACTCCCAGCTAAAGAAAGAAGCGCTGACACAGAGAGATCTGTACTCACCACCCCAAGCAGGATGCGTGTCCTTCCTAGAGGTGTCTGTCCTACCTGCTTTTGCAAGTTGGTGCTAGAGGATCCAGGAAATGTGTTCTGTTAGTGTCCATACTCTGGGAAAGCTCTTACTTGCACAGAATCTGAAATTCTTTGACATAGTTTTACTCTGTTGGCTACTGGAAAAGGTTTTCCTTCTCGTCACAGGTGTGGAACACTCTGCTGTGCATGAGTCCTGTTTTCAGCAGACTGTGACTTCAGAGTGCATGGAGAAGTATAATGAACCATCCTGGTGTAATGAAAACATCCTGGTATCTGGGGACTTGTTGCAGGCTTTTGGCTTGGAGAGTCTGTGAGCACTTGGTGTTCCTTTCAGGAAAGCACCTCTGGACATATCCCACTCTTGTTCTAGACCTATCTACATGCTCTGAGTTCCAACAGGGTGAGAGGTGATGAAGTAAAAGAAACGACTGATTTTCCTGGAACACTTGCAACTGTTTGGGGTTTGTTGGTAAGTTTTTTTCACAGATCCAGTTAAAACTCTAGGTGAACTTTCATGGTGAGTACTTCATAGCTTTGTACAGTCTCTGATACTCATAGCTACCTCAAATTCCTTTTAGAAACACACATGGTGAGAACCTTAATTCAGAATTTCAAAGAACGAAACATTAACATCCCAAACCGCCAGTCCACCAGACAACTGAAACTGCCAAGTGCTTTTCAGTTTTGTATCAGTAGGAATAAAGCCTTTGTTTTAAAATGTGGGCTGTCTATACATGGAAATACCCTTGGACCTTCAGACAAAGTGTATGAGATCCAAGTGACGAAACGTTAGAGCAAAATACCTCAAATCAAAGACACGTATGCTGGAACAAGAGAGTCCTTAGGTTGTTCTGAATTAAATCACATGTTGTAATGCAGAAGACCTGCAGGTGCTATGGAAGATGCCTCTCATTCATGCAATTTCTTAGAGCAAAAATATCTAATAACACTAGCAGCTAGAATGGTTGAAGATGTGTATTTGGTTCCCTACATGGTAATTGTGGTATAAGTGAAGCTGGTGTAATTTTAAGCATCTGCAAGGCCCCTGGAGGACATTTGGAATCCAGGGGGAAAGGACTGGGAAGCTGAAAGGTAATCTTCCTTCTAATCGTATTCAGTCCCCATCTTGGAGGAAAGTGTGATATGCCAAAGAGGTTGTGATAGCATTTCAACCTTCCAGTACCTGAAGAGAGATTATAAACAGGTGGGGAATCAACTTTTTAAAAGGGCAGATAATGGCAGGACAAGGGGGAATGGATTAAAGCTAAAGGAAGGAAGATTTAGATTGGGTATTAGGGGGAAGCTTTTACAGAAAGAGTGGTGAGATGCTGGAACAGGCTGCTCAGAGAAGTAGTGGATGCCCCCATCCCTGGAAGTGTTCAAGGCCAGGTTGGATGGGGCCCTGGGGAAACCTTGTGTAGCTCCAGGCCTGAGGCTGGTGACTGTGCCTGGGGCAGAGGGGTTGGAGCTCTATGATCCTTGGGGTCCCTTGCAACCCATGGCATTCTATGATTCTATGATTCTATGATAGCATGTGTCAGGCCATCAATGTAACTGTGCCTGCTCTGAGTGTCTCGCAGTTCAAAATTGAGTCTGATCCATTTTCAGCGATTCTGCAGTTGTTGAAGACTGTGCCTGCACAGGATGCTTTACTGTCTACTTACAGTGTACAAGATAGATGTCAATTTTTCTTATATTATCATAGGTCTCAAAAATATGCTCATATTGCTCATCAGTATTTACACACTCATGCACCTGTATTGCCATTTCTCTAAATTTTACTTTGACACTTTCCAAGTTAGACCTCTAAACCTAGCAAGAGGTGCACATTCTAAAAAAGATATTTTATACAAATAAGGAGAGAACTAGAGTTCACTGTAGGAGTTTTCTGCAACCACAAAGGCAAAATGAAACCTGTAATAATCCAAAGATTATGTCAAATGGTAGGCTCTTGAAAAGCTTGATCTGATGTCTTAAAAGTAACTTAATATCTTGTCTAATTGTGCTTGTACTTATGTAAATGAGAAACAATTCACTTGCAACTGTTGTAGCAGTTCTGATGTAATTTCATGAAAAACAGATCATTATCAGCTGTGATTAACTGCACACTCTCTTGTTTGAATGTGGGTGTATCTCAAGAAGCCAAATTTCTCTCAGTATGAGATGTTTTTTTCTTAAGCTTCTCACTCCTTTCTGAGTGCATTGCAACTTTTCCAAATTAATGACTTGGTAAAATTTATAATTGTTGCTTTTTCAATCTAAATACACTAACCCAAACCACAAGAGCTGAGTAATATTAGTGTAAGAAGAGCTCTTATGCCATAGTTTCATATCTGAGAAGGATGCAAGTGCCATCATTTGATCCAGATGTGGGTCTAAACCATTCTCAATCCAGACTCAGGAAACACTAAAGTTTAAGATTGTTTCCACAGTGTTTACTTGGCCAAGTTGTACACATGTGTTATTTTCTATTCCTGGTTTCCTTATTAAATGGAAACCTTAATGT